>CATKUP010000148.1:0-1322000 GCA_949786385.1 Onychomys leucogaster | reverse complement strand
GTTTCCTACACACAGACCATATCTAGTTCAAGACTGTTTCTGAAACTGATACAAACCACAGGTCCTCTAACATCCAATTCTTTTCAGGTAAGAGCGAGAAACGTGTGAGCTTCTTGAACAATGTAGCTTCGTTTGAGCTGAAAAGTGACTGTGTTTACCTGAAACGGTTCTTGCTTGTAGGAAGACACAGAGCCTGGCATTTAACTCCGTTTCTGAAGGGAAACACACGACACAGTTCTCATCCATGAAACACACTCTGCTTTAGAGCAAGAAGCACGCTCTTGCTTTCTAGAGTCTCTAATACAGAGGGAAACGTGAGTGTGCTCAGAACAAAAGAACTGTGTTTCCTATACACACGGACCATATCTAGTTCAACTCTGTTTCTAAAATTGATACAAACCACAGGTCGTCTAACATCCACTGCTTTTCAGTTAAGAGCGAGAAACAGGTGAGCTTCGTGAACAACGTAGCTTCGTTTGAGCTGAAAAGTGACTGCGTTTACCTGAAACGAAGTCTTGCTTGTAGGAAGACACACTTCTGGCATTTAACTCCGTTTCTGAAGGGAAACACACGGCACAGAACTCATCCATGAAACACATTCTGCTTTAGAGCAAGAAGCACGCTCTTGCTTTCTAGAGTCTCTAATACAGAGGGAAACATGAGTGTGCTCAGAACAAAAGAACTGTGTTTCCTACAAACAGGGACCATATCAAGTTCAACTCTGTTTCTGAAACTGATACAAACCACAGGTCCTCTAACATCCAATGCTTTTCAGTTGAGAGCGAGAAACGTGTGGGCTTCGTGAACAATGTAGCTTTGTTTGAGGTGAAAATTGACAGCGTTTACATGAAACGAAATCTTGCTTGAAGAAAGACACAGAGCCTGGCATTTAACTCCGCTTCTGAAGGGAAACACACGGCACAGTCCTCATCCAAGAAACACATTCTGCTTTAGAGCAAGAAGCACGCTCTTGCTTTCTAGAGTCTCTAATAAAGAGGGAAACGTGAGTGTGCTCATAACAAAAGAACTGTGATTCCTACACACACAGACCATATCTAATTCAACTCTGTTTCTGAAACTGATACAAACCACAGGTCCTCTAACATCCACTGCTTTTCAGTTAAGAGCGAGAAACGTGTGAGCTTCGTGAACAATGTAACTTAGTTTGAGCTGAAAAGTGACTGCTTTTACCTGAAAGGAAGTCTTGCTTGTAGGAAGGCACAGAGCCTGGCATTTAACTCCGTTTCTGAAGGGAAACACACGGCACAGTTCTCATCCATGAAACACACTCTGCTTTAGAGCAAGAAGCACGCTCTTGCTTTCTAGAGTCTCTAATACAGAGGGAAACGTGAGTGTGCTCAGAACAAAAAACTGTGTTTCCTACACACGGACGATATCTAGTTCAACTCTGTTTCTGAAACTGATACAAACCACAGGTCCTCTAACATCCAATGCTTTTCAGTTAAGAGGGAGAAACGTGTGAGCTTTGGGAACAATGTAGCTTCGTTTGATCTGAAAAGTGACTGCGTTTACCTGAAACAAAGTCTTGCTTGTAGAAAGACACACGCCTGGCATTTAAGTCCGTTTCTGAAGGGAAACACCCGGCACAGTTCTCATCCATGAAACATACTCTGCTTTAGAGCAAGAAGCACGCTCTTGCTTTCTAGAGTCTCTAATACAGAGGGAAACGTAAGTGTGCTCAGAACAAAAGAACTGTGTTTCCTACACACACAGACCATATCTAATTCAACTCTGTTTCTGAAACTGATACAAACCACAGGTCCTCTAACATCCAATGCTTTTCAGTTAAGAGGGAGAAACGTGTGAGCTTCGTGAACAATGTAGCTTCGTTTGAGCTGAAAAGTGACTGCGTTTACCTGTAAAGAAGTCTTGCTTGTAGGAAGGCACAGAGCCTGGCATTTAACTCCGTTTCTGAAGGGAAACACACGGCACAGTTCTCATCCATGAAACACACTCTGCTTTAGAGCAAGATACACGCTCTTGCTTTCTACAGTCTCTAATACAGAGGGAAACGTGACTGTGCTCAGAACAAAAGAACTGTGTTTCCTACACACGGACCATATCTAGTTCAACTCTGTTTCTGAAACTGATACAAACCACAGGTCCTCTAACATCCAATGCTTTTCAGTTAAGAGCGAGAAACGTGTGTGCTTCGTGAACAATGTTGCTTCCTTTGAGGTGAAAAGTGCCTGCGTTTACATGAAACGAATTCTTGCTTGAAGAAAGTCACAGAGCCTGGCATTTAACTCCGTTTCTGAAGGGAAACACACGGCACAGTTCTCTTCCATGAAACACACTCTGCTTTAGAGCAAGAAGCACGCTCTTGCTTTCTAGAGTCTCTACTAGAGAGGGAAACGTGAGTGTGCTCAGAACAAAAGAACTGTGTTTCCTACACACGGACCATATCTAGTACAACTCTGTTTCAGAAACTGATACAAACCACAGGTCCTCTAACATCCAATGCTTTTCAGTTAAGAGCGAGAAACGTGTGAGCTTCGTGAACAATGTAGCTTTGTTTGAACTGAAAAGTGACTGCGTTTACCTGAAACGATTCTTGCTTGTAGGAAGACACAGAGCCTGGCATTTAACTCCGTTTCTGAAGGGAAACACACGGCACAGTTCTCATCCATGAAACACACTCTGGTTTAGAGCAAGAATCACGCTCTTGCTTTCTAGAGTCTCTAATTCAGAGGGAAACGTGAATGTGCTCAGAACAAAAGACCTGTGTTTCCTACACACACGGACCATATCTATTTCAACTATGTTTCTGAAACTGATACAAACCACGGGTCCTCTAACATCCAATGCTTTTCAGTTAAGAGCGAGAAACGTGTGGGCTTCGTGAACAATGTAGCTTTGTTTGAGGTGAAAATTGACTGCGTTTACATGAAACGAAGTCTTGCTTGAAGAAAGACACAGAGCCTGGCATTTAACTCCGCTTCTGAAGGGAAACACACGGCACAGACCTCATCCATGAAACACATTCTGCTTTAGAGCAAGAAGCACGCTCTTGCTTTCTAGAGTCTCTAATAAAGAGGGAAACGTGAGTGTGCTCATAACAAAAGAACTGTGATTCCTACACACACAGACCATATCTAATTCAACTCTGTTTCTGAAACTGATACAAACCACAGGTCCTCTAACATCCAATGCTTTTCAGTTAAGAGGGAGAAACGTGTGAGATTTGTGAACAATGTAGCTTTGTTTGAGCTGAAAAGTGACAGCGTTTACCTGAAACAAAGTCTTGCTTGTAGGAAGACACATGCCTGGCATTTAACTCCGTTTCTGAAGGGAAACACACGGCACAGTTCTCATCCATGAAACACACTCTGCTTTAGAGCAAGAAGCACGCTCTTGCTTTCTAGAGTCTCTAATACAGAGGGAAACCTGAGTGTGCTCAGAACAAAAAACTGTGTTTCCTACACACCGACGATATCTAGTTCAACTCTGTTTCTGAAACTGATACAAACCACAGGTCCTCTAACATCCAATGCTTTTCAGTTAAGAGGGAGAAACGTGTGGGCTTCCTGAACAATGTAGCTTCGAATGATCTGAAAAGTGACTGCGTTTACCTGAAACAAAGTCTTGCTTGTAGGAAGACACACGCCTGGCATTTAACTCCGTTTCTGAAGGGAAACACACGGCACAGTTCTCATCCATGAAAAACACTCTGCTTTAGAGCAAGAAGCACGCTCTTGCTTTCTAGAGTCTCTAATACAGAGGGAAACGTGAGTGTGCTCAGAACAAAAGAACTGTGTTTCCTACACACACGGACCATATCTAGTTCAACTCTGTTTGTAAAATTGATACAAACCACAGGTCCTCTAACATCCAATGCTTTTCAGTTAAGAGCGAGAAACATTTGAGCTTCGTGAACAATGTAGCTTCTTTTGAGCTGAAAAGTGACTGTGTTTACCTGAAAAGAAGTCTTGATTGTAGGAAGACACACATCTGGCATTTAACTCCGTTTCTGAAGGGAAACACACGGCACAGTTCTCATCCATGAAACACACTCTGCTTTAGAGCAAGAAGGATGCTCTTGCTTTCTAGAGTCTCTAATACAGAGGGAAACCTGAGTGTGCTCAGAACAAAAGAACTGTGTTTCCTACACACACGGACCATATCTAGTTCAACTCTGTTTCTGTAACTGATACAAACCACAGGTCCTCTAACATCCAATGCTTTTCAGTTAAGAGCGAGAAACGTGTGGGCTTCCTGAACAATGTAGCTTCCATTGATCTGAATAGTAACTGCGTTTACCTGAAACGAAGTCTTGCTTGTAGGGAGACACACGCCTGGCATTTAACTCCGTTTCTGAAGGGAAACACACGGCACAGTTCTCATCCATGAAGCACACTCTGCTTTAGAGCAAGAAGCACGCTCTTGCTTTCTAGAGTCTCTAATACAGAGGGAAACGTGAGTGTGCTCAGAACAAAAGAATTGTGTTTCCTACACACACGGACCATATCTAGTTCAACTCTGTTTCTGAAACTGATACAAACCACAGGTCCTCTAACATCCAATGCTTTTCAGTTAAGAGCGAGAAATGGGAGAGCTTCGTGAACAATGTAGCTTCGTTTGTGGTGAAAAGTGACTGTGTTTACCTGAAATGATTCTTGCTTGTAGGAAGACACAGAGCCTGGCATTTACCTCCGTTTCTGAAGGGAAACACACGGCACAGTTCTCATCCATGAAACACACTCTGCTTTAGAGCAAGAAGCACGCTCTTGCTTTCTAGAGTCTCTAATACAGAGGGAAACGTGAGTGTGCTCAGAACAAAAGAACTGTGTTTCCTACACACGGACCATATCTAGTTCAACTCTGTTTCTGAAACTGATACAAACCACAGGTCCTCTAACATCCAATGCTTTTCAGTTAAGAGCGAGAAACGTGTGTGCTTCGTGAACAATGTTGCTTCGTTTGAGGTGAAAAGTGACTGCGTTTACATGAAACGAAGTCTTGCTTGAAGAAAGACACAGAGCCTGGCATTTAACTCCGTTTCTGAAGGGAAACACACGGCACAGTTCTCTTCCATGAAACACACTCTGCTTTAGAGCAAGAAGCACGCTCTTGCTTTCTAGAGTCTCTACTACAGAGGGAAACGTGAGTGTGCTCAGAACAAAGAACTGTGTTTCCTACACACGGACCATATCTAGTACAACTCTGTTTCAGAAACTGATACAAACCACAGGTCCTCTAACATCCAATGCTTTTCAGTTAAGAGCGAGAAACGTGTGAGCTTCGTGAACAATGTAGCTTCGTTTGAGCTGAAAAGTGACTGTGTTTACCTGAAACGATTCTTGCTTGTAGGAAGACACAGAGCCTGGCATTTAACTCCGTTTCTGAAGGGAAACACACGGCACAGTTCTCATCCATGAAACACACTCTGCTTTAGAGCAAGAAGCACGCTCTTGCTTTCTAGAGTCTCTAATACAGAGGGAAACGTGAGTGTGCTCAGAACAAAAGAACTGTGTTTCCTCCACACACGGACCATATCTATTTCAACTCTGTTTCTAAAATTGATACAAACCACAGGTCGTCTAACATCCACTGCTTTTCAGTTAAGAGCGAGAAACAGGTGAGCTTCGTGAACAACGTAGCTTCGTTTGAGCTGAAAAGTGACTGCGTTTACCTGAAACGAAGTCTTGCTTGTAGGAAGACACACGCCTGGCATTTAACTCCGTTTCTGAAGGGAAACACACGGCACAGAACTCATCCATGAAACACATTCTGCTTTAGAGCAAGAAGCACGCTCTTGCTTTCTAGAGTCTCTAATACAGAGGGAAACATGAGTGTGCTCAGAACAAAAGAACTGTGTTTCCTACAAACAGGGACCATATCAAGTTCAACTCTGTTTCTGAAACTGATACAAACCACAGGTCCTCTAACATCCACTGCTTTTCAGTTAAGAGGGAGAAACGTGTGAGCTTCGTGAACAATGTAGCTTCCTTTGAGATGAAAAGTGACTGCGTTTACCTGAAAAGATTCTTGCTTGTAGGAAGACACAGAGCCTGGCATTTAACTCCGTTTCTGAAGGGAAACACACGGCACAGTTCTCATCCATGAAACACACTCTGGTTTAGAGCAAGAAGCACGCTCTTGCTTTCTAGAGTCTCTAATAAAGAGGGAAACGTGAGTGTGCTCATAACAAAAGAACTGTGATTCCTACACACACAGACCATATCTAATTCAACTCTGTTTCTGAAACTGATACAAACCACAGGTCCTCTAACATCCACTGCTTTTCAGTTAAGAGCGAGAAACGAGTGAGCTTCGTGAACAATGTAACTTAGTTTGAGCTGAAAAGTGACTGCTTTTACCTGAAAGGAAGTCTTGCTTGTAGGAAGGCACAGAGCCTGGCATTTAACTCCGTTTCTGACGGGAAACACATGGCACAGATCTCATCCATGAAACACACTCTGCTTTAGAGCAAGATGCACGCTCTTGCTTTCTAGAGTCTCTAATACAGAGGGAAACCTGAGTGTGCTCAGAACAAAAAACTGTGTTTCCTACACACGGACGATATCTCGTTCAACTCTGTTTCTGAAACTGATACAAACCACAGGTCCTCTAACATCCAATGCTTTTCAGTTAAGAGGGAGAAACGTGTGAGATTTGTGAACAATGTAGCTTTGTTTGAGCTGAAAAGTGACTGCGTTTACCTGAAACAAAGTCTTGCTTGTAGGAAGACACACGCCTGGCATTTAACTCCGTTTCTGAAGGGAAACACATGGCACAGTTCTTATCCATGAAACACACTCTGCTTTAGAGCAAGAAGCACGCTCTTGCTTTCTAGAGTCTCTAATACAGAGGGAAATGTGAGTGTGCTCAGAACAAAAGAACTGTGTTTCCTACACACACAGACCATATCTAGTTCAAGTCTGTTTCTGAAACTGATGCAAACCACAGGTCCTCTAACATTCAATGCTTTTTAGGTAAGAGCGAGAAACGTGTGAGCTTCCTGAACAATGTAGCTTCGTTTGAGCTGAAAAGTGACTGTGTTTACCAGAAACGATTCTTGCTTGTAGGAAGACACAGAGCCTGGCATTTAACTCCGTTTCTGAAGGGAAACACACGGCACAGTTCAAATCCATGAAACACACTCTGCTTTAGAGCAAGAAGCACGCTCTTGCTTTCTAGAGTCTCTAATACAGAGGGAAACGTGAGTGTGCTCAGAACAAAAGAACTGTGTTTCCTACACACGGACCATATCTAGTACAACTCTGTTTCAGAAACTGATACAAACCACAGGTCCTCTAACATCCAATGCTTTTCAGTTAAGAGCGAGAAACGTGTGAGCTTCGTGAACAATGTAGCTTTGTTTGAACTGAAAAGTGACTGCGTTTACCTGAAATGAAGTCTTGCTTGAAGAAAGAAACAGAGCCTGGCATTTAACTCCGTTTCTGAAGGGAAACACACGGCACACTTCTCATGCATGAAACACACTCTGCATTAGAGCAAGAAGCACGCTCTTGCTTTCGCGAGTCTCTAATACAGAGGGAAATGTGAGTGTGCTCAGAACAAAACAACTGTGTTTCCTCCACACACGGACCATATCTAGTTCAACTCTGTTTCTGAACCTGATACAAACCACAGGTCCTCTAACATCCACTGCTTTTCAGTTAAGAGCGAGAAACGTGTGAGCTTCGTGAACAATGTAGCTTCCTTTGAGATGAAAAGTGACTGCGTTTACCTGAAATGAAGTCTTGCTTGTAGGAAGACACATGCCTGGCATTTAACTCCGTTTCTGAAGGGAAACACACGGCACAGTTCTCATCCATGAAACACACTCTGCTTTAGAGCAAGAAGCACGCTCTTGCTTTCTAGAGTCTCTAATACAGAGGGAAACCTGAGTGTGCTCAGAACAAAAAACTGTGTTTCCTACACACGGACGATATCTAGTTCAACTCTGTTTCTGAAACTGATACAAACCACAGGTCCTCTAACATCCAATGCTTTTCAGTTAAGAGCGAGAAACGTGTGAGCTTCCTGAACAATGTAGCTTCGTTTGAGCTGAAAAGTGACTGTGTTTACCAGAAACGATTCTTGCTTGTAGGAAGACACAGAGCCTGGCATTTAACTCCGTTTCTGAAGGGAAACACACGGCACAGTTCAAATCCATGAAACACACTCTGCTTTAGAGCAAGAAGCACGCTCTTGCTTTCTAGAGTCTCTACTACAGAGGGAAACGTGAGTGTGCTCAGAACAAAAGAACTGTGTTTCCTACACACGGACCATATCTAGTACAACTCTGTTTCAGAAACTGATACAAACCACAGGTCCTCTAACATCCAATGCTTTTCAGTTAAGAGCGAGAAACGTGTGAGCTTCGTGAACAATGTAGCTTTGTTTGAACTGAAAAGTGACTGCGTTTACCTGAAATGAAGTCTTGCTTGAAGAAAGAAACAGAGCCTGGCATTTAACTCCGTTTCTGAAGGGAAACACACGGCACACTTCTCATGCATGAAACACACTCTGCATTAGAGCAAGAAGCACGCTCTTGCTTTCGCGAGTCTCTAATACAGAGGGAAATGTGAGTGTGCTCAGAACAAAACAACTGTGTTTCCTCCACACACGGACCATATCTAGTTCAACTCTGTTTCTGAACCTGATACAAACCACAGGTCCTCTAACATCCACTGCTTTTCAGTTAAGAGCGAGAAACGTGTGAGCTTCGTGAACAATGTAGCTTCCTTTGAGATGAAAAGTGACTGCGTTTACCTGAAATGAAGTCTTGCTTGAAGAAAGAAACAGAGCCTGGCATTTAACTCCGTTTCTGAAGGGAAACACACGGCACACTTCTCATCCATGAAACACACTCTGCATTAGAGCAAGAAGCACGCTCTTGCTTTCGCGAGTCTCTAATACAGAGGGAAATGTGAGTGTGCTCAGAACAAAACAACTGTGTTTCCTCCACACACGGACCATATCTAGTTCAACTCTGTTTCTGAACCTGATACAAACCACAGGTCCTCTAACATCCACTGCTTTTCAGTTAAGAGCGAGAAACGTGTGAGCTTCGTGAACAATGTAGCTTCCTTTGAGATGAAAAGTGACTGCGTTTACCTGAAACGATTCTTGCTTGTAGGAAGACACAGAGCCTGGCATTTAACTCCGTTTCTGAAGGGAAACACACGGCACAGTTCTCATCCATGAAACACACTCTGGTTTAGAGCAAGAATCACGCTCTTGCTTTCTAGAGTCTCTAATACAGAGGGAAACGTGAATGTGCTCAGAACAAAAGACCTGTGTTTCCTACACACACGGACCATATCTATTTCAACTATGTTTCTGAAACTGATACAAACCACAGGTCCTCTAACATCCAATGCTTTTCAGTTAAGAGCGAGAAACGTGTGGGCTTCGTGAACAATGTAGCTTTGTTTGAGGTGAAAATTGACTGCGTTTACATGAAACGAAGTCTTGCTTGAAGAAAGACACAGAGCCTGGCATTTAACTCCGCTTCTGAAGGGAAACACACGGCACAGTCCTCATCCATGAAACACATTCTGCTTTAGAGCAAGAAGCACGCTCTTGCTTTCTAGAGTCTCTAATAAAGAGGGAAACGTGAGTGTGCTCATAACAAAAGAACTGTGATTCCTACACACACAGACCATATCTAATTCAACTCTGTTTCTGAAACTGATACAAACCACAGGTCCTCTAACATCCAATGCTTTTCAGTTAAGAGGGAGAAACGTGTGAGATTTGTGAACAATGTAGCTTTGTTTGAGCTGAAAAGTGACTGCGTTTACCTGAAACAAAGTCTTGCTTGTAGGAAGACACATGCCTGGCATTTAACTCCGTTTCTGAAGGGAAACACACGGCACAGTTCTCATCCATGAAACACACTCTGCTTTAGAGCAAGAAGCACGCTCTTGCTTTCTAGAGTCTCTAATACAGAGGGAAACCTGAGTGTGCTCAGAACAAAAAACTGTGTTTCCTACACACGGACGATATCTAGTTCAACTCTGTTTCTGAAACTGATACAAACCACAGGTCCTCTAACATCCAATGCTTTTCAGTTAAGAGCGAGAAACGTGTGAGCTTCCTGAACAATGTAGCTTCGTTTGAGCTGAAAAGTGACTGTGTTTACCAGAAACGATTCTTGCTTGTAGGAAGACACAGAGCCTGGCATTTAACTCCGTTTCTGAAGGGAAACACATGGCACAGTTCAAATCCATGAAACACACTCTGCTTTAGAGCAAGAAGCACGCTCTTGCTTTCTAGAGTCTCTACTACAGAGGGAAACGTGAGTGTGCTCAGAACAAAAGAACTGTGTTTCCTACACACGGACCATATCTAGTACAACTCTGTTTCAGAAACTGATACAAACCACAGGTCCTCTAACATCCAATGCTTTTCAGTTAAGAGCGAGAAACGTGTGAGCTTCGTGAACAATGTAGCTTTGTTTGAACTGAAAAGTGACTGCGTTTACCTGAAATGAAGTCTTGCTTGAAGAAAGAAACAGAGCCTGGCATTTAACTCCGTTTCTGAAGGGAAACACACGGCACACTTCTCATCCATGAAACACACTCTGCATTAGAGCAAGAAGCACGCTCTTGCTTTCGCGAGTCTCTAATACAGAGGGAAATGTGAGTGTGCTCAGAACAAAACAACTGTGTTTCCTCCACACACGGACCATATCTAGTTCAACTCTGTTTCTGAACCTGATACAAACCACAGGTCCTCTAACATCCACTGCTTTTCAGTTAAGAGCGAGAAACGTGTGAGCTTCGTGAACAATGTAGCTTCCTTTGAGATGAAAAGTGACTGCGTTTACCTGAAATGAAGTCTTGCTTGAAGAAAGAAACAGAGCCTGGCATTTAACTCCGTTTCTGAAGGGAAACACACGGCACACTTCTCATCCATGAAACACACTCTGCATTAGAGCAAGAAGCACGCTCTTGCTTTCGCGAGTCTCTAATACAGAGGGAAATGTGAGTGTGCTCAGAACAAAACAACTGTGTTTCCTCCACACACGGACCATATCTAGTTCAACTCTGTTTCTGAACCTGATACAAACCACAGGTCCTCTAACATCCACTGCTTTTCAGTTAAGAGCGAGAAACGTGTGAGCTTCGTGAACAATGTAGCTTCCTTTGAGATGAAAAGTGACTGCGTTTACCTGAAACGATTCTTGCTTGTAGGAAGACACAGAGCCTGGCATTTAACTCCGTTTCTGAAGGGAAACACACGGCACAGTTCTCATCCATGAAACACACTCTGGTTTAGAGCAAGAATCACGCTCTTGCTTTCTAGAGTCTCTAATACAGAGGGAAACGTGAATGTGCTCAGAACAAAAGACCTGTGTTTCCTACACACACGGACCATATCTATTTCAACTATGTTTCTGAAACTGATACAAACCACAGGTCCTCTAACATCCAATGCTTTTCAGTTAAGAGCGAGAAACGTGTGGGCTTCGTGAACAATGTAGCTTTGTTTGAGGTGAAAATTGACTGCGTTTACATGAAACGAAGTCTTGCTTGAAGAAAGACACAGAGCCTGGCATTTAACTCCGTTTCTGAAGGGAAACACACGGCACAGTTCTCATCCATGAAACACACTCTGCTTTAGAGCAAGAAGCACGCTCTTGCTTTCTAGAGTCTCTAATACAGAGGGAAACCTGAGTGTGCTCAGAACAAAAAACTGTGTTTCCTACACATGGACGATATCTAGTTCAACTCTGTTTCTGAAACTGATACAAACCACAGGTCCTCTAACATCCAATGCTTTTCAGTTAAGAGGGAGAAACGTGTGAGCTTTGTGAACAATGTAGCTTCGAATGATCTGAAAAGTGACTGCGTTTACCTGAAACAAAGTCTTGCTTGTAGGAAGACACACGCCTGGCATTTAACTCCGTTTCTGAAGGGAAACACACGGCACAGTTCTCATCCATGAAAAACACTCTGCTTTAGAGCAAGAAGCACGCTCTTGCTTTCTAGAGTCTCTAATACAGAGGGAAACGTGAGTGTGCTCAGAACAAAAGAACTGTGTTTCCTACACACACGGACCATATCTAGTTCAACTCTGTTTGTAAAATTGATACAAACCACAGGTCCTCTAACATCCAATGCTTTTCAGTTAAGAGCGAGAAACATTTGAGCTTCGTGAACAATGTAGCTTCTTTTGAGCTGAAAAGTGACTGTGTTTACCTGAAAAGAAGTCTTGATTGTAGGAAGACACACATCTGGCATTTAACTCCGTTTCTGAAGGGAAACACACGGCACAGTTCTCATCCATGAAACACACTCTGCTTTAGAGCAAGAAGGATGCTCTTGCTTTCTAGAGTCTCTAATACAGAGGGAAACCTGAGTGTGCTCAGAACAAAAGAACTGTGTTTCCTACACACACGGACCATATCTAGTTCAACTCTGTTTCTGTAACTGATACAAACCACAGGTCCTCTAACATCCAATGCTTTTCAGTTAAGAGCGAGAAACGTGTGAGCTTCGTGAACAATGTAGCTTCCTTTGAGATGAAAAGTGACTGCGTTTACCTGAAATGAAGTCTTGCTTGAAGAAAGAAACAGAGCCTGGCATTTAACTCCGTTTCTGAAGGGAAACACACGGCACACTTCTCATCCATGAAACACACTCTGCATTAGAGCAAGAAGCACGCTCTTGCTTTCGCGAGTCTCTAATACAGAGGGAAATGTGAGTGTGCTCAGAACAAAACAACTGTGTTTCCTCCACACACGGACCATATCTAGTTCAACTCTGTTTCTGAACCTGATACAAACCACAGGTCCTCTAACATCCACTGCTTTTCAGATAAGAGCGAGAAACGTGTGAGCTTCGTGAACAATGTAGCATCCTTTGAGATGAAAAGTGACTGCGTTTACCTGAAACGATTCTTGCTTGTAGGAAGACACAGAGCCTGGCATTTAACTCCGTTTCTGAAGGGAAACACACGGCACAGTTCTCATCCATGAAACACACTCTGGTTTAGAGCATGAATCACGCTCTTGCTTTCTAGAGTCTCTAATACAGAGGGAAACGTGAATGTGCTCAGAACAAAAGACCTGTGTTTCCTACACACACCCACCATATCTATTTCAACTATGTTTCTGAAACTGATACAAACCACAGGTCCTCTAACATCCAATGCTTTTCAGTTAAGAGCGAGAAACGTGTGGGCTTCGTGAACAATGTAGCTTTGTTTGAGGTGAAAATTGACTGCGTTTACATGAAACGAAGTCTTGCTTGAAGAAAGACACAGAGCCTGGCATTTAACTCCGCTTCTGAAGGGAAACACACGGCACAGTCCTCATCCATGAAACACATTCTGCTTTAGAGCAAGAAGCACGCTCTTGCTTTCTAGAGTCTCTAATAAAGAGGGAAACGTGAGTGTGCTCATAACAAAAGAACTGTGATTCCTACACACACAGACCATATCTAATTCAACTCTGTTTCTGAAACTGATACAAACCACAGGTCCTCTAACATCCAATGCTTTTCAGTTAAGAGGGAGAAACGTGTGAGATTTGTGAACAATGTAGCTTTGTTTGAGCTGAAAAGTGACTGCGTTTACCTGAAACAAAGTCTTGCTTGTAGGAAGACACATGCCTGGCATTTAACTCCGTTTCTGAAGGGAAACACACGGCACAGTTCTCATCCATGAAACACACTCTGCTTTAGAGCAAGAAGCACGCTCTTGCTTTCTAGAGTCTCTAATACAGAGGGAAACCTGAGTGTGCTCAGAACAAAAAACTGTGTTTCCTACACACGGACGATATCTAGTTCAACTCTGTTTCTGAAACTGATACAAACCACAGGTCCTCTAACATCCAATGCTTTTCAGTTAAGAGCGAGAAACGTGTGAGCTTCCTGAACAATGTAGCTTCGTTTGAGCTGAAAAGTGACTGTGTTTACCAGAAACGATTCTTGCTTGTAGGAAGACACAGAGCCTGGCATTTAACTCCGTTTCTGAAGGGAAACACACGGCACAGTTCAAATCCATGAAACACACTCTGCTTTAGAGCAAGAAGCACGCTCTTGCTTTCTAGAGTCTCTACTACAGAGGGAAACGTGAGTGTGCTCAGAACAAAAGAACTGTGTTTCCTACACACGGACCATATCTAGTACAACTCTGTTTCAGAAACTGATACAAACCACAGGTCCTCTAACATCCAATGCTTTTCAGTTAAGAGCGAGAAACGTGTGAGCTTCGTGAACAATGTAGCTTTGTTTGAACTGAAAAGTGACTGCGTTTACCTGAAATGAAGTCTTGCTTGAAGAAAGAAACAGAGCCTGGCATTTAACTCCGTTTCTGAAGGGAAACACACGGCACACTTCTCATGCATGAAACACACTCTGCATTAGAGCAAGAAGCACGCTCTTGCTTTCGCGAGTCTCTAATACAGAGGGAAATGTGAGTGTGCTCAGAACAAAACAACTGTGTTTCCTCCACACACGGACCATATCTAGTTCAACTCTGTTTCTGAAACTGATACAAACCACAGGTCCTCTAACATCCACTGCTTTTCAGTTAAGAGCGAGAAACGTGTGAGCTTCGTGAACAATGTAGCTTCCTTTGAGATGAAAAGTGACTGCGTTTACCTGAAATGAAGTCTTGCTTGAAGAAAGAAACAGAGCCTGGCATTTAACTCCGTTTCTGAAGGGAAACACACGGCACACTTCTCATCCATGAAACACACTCTGCATTAGAGCAAGAAGCACGCTCTTGCTTTCGCGAGTCTCTAATACAGAGGGAAATGTGAGTGTGCTCAGAACAAAACAACTGTGTTTCCTCCACACACGGACCATATCTAGTTCAACTCTGTTTCTGAACCTGATACAAACCACAGGTCCTCTAACATCCACTGCTTTTCAGTTAAGAGCGAGAAACGTGTGAGCTTCGTGAACAATGTAGCTTCCTTTGAGATGAAAAGTGACTGCGTTTACCTGAAACGATTCTTGCTTGTAGGAAGACACAGAGCCTGGCATTTAACTCCGTTTCTGAAGGGAAACACACGGCACAGTTCTCATCCATGAAACACACTCTGGTTTAGAGCAAGAATCACGCTCTTGCTTTCTAGAGTCTCTAATACAGAGGGAAACGTGAATGTGCTCAGAACAAAAGACCTGTGTTTCCTACACACACGGACCATATCTATTTCAACTATGTTTCTGAAACTGATACAAACCACAGGTCCTCTAACATCCAATGCTTTTCAGTTAAGAGCGAGAAACGTGTGGGCTTCGTGAACAATGTAGCTTTGTTTGAGGTGAAAATTGACTGCGTTTACATGAAACGAAGTCTTGCTTGAAGAAAGACACAGAGCCTGGCATTTAACTCCGCTTCTGAAGGGAAACACACGGCACAGTCCTCATCCATGAAACACATTCTGCTTTAGAGCAAGAAGCACGCTCTTGCTTTCTAGAGTCTCTAATAAAGAGGGAAACGTGAGTGTGCTCATAACAAAAGAACTGTGATTCCTACACACACAGACCATATCTAATTCAACTCTGTTTCTGAAACTGATACAAACCACAGGTCCTCTAACATCCAATGCTTTTCAGTTAAGAGGGAGAAACGTGTGAGATTTGTGAACAATGTAGCTTTGTTTGAGCTGAAAAGTGACTGCGTTTACCTGAAACAAAGTCTTGCTTGTAGGAAGACACATGCCTGGCATTTAACTCCGTTTCTGAAGGGAAACACACGGCACAGTTCTCATCCATGAAACACACTCTGCTTTAGAGCAAGAAGCACGCTCTTGCTTTCTAGAGTCTCTAATACAGAGGGAAACCTGAGTGTGCTCAGAACAAAAAACTGTGTTTCCTACACACGGACGATATCTAGTTCAACTCTGTTTCTGAAACTGATACAAACCACAGGTCCTCTAACATCCAATGCTTTTCAGTTAAGAGGGAGAAACGTGTGAGCTTTGTGAACAATGTAGCTTCGAATGATCTGAAAAGTGACTGCGTTTACCTGAAACAAAGTCTTGCTTGTAGGAAGACACACGCCTGGCATTTAACTCCGTTTCTGAAGGGAAACACACGGCACAGTTCTCATCCATGAAAAACACTCTACTTTAGAGCAAGAAGCACGCTCTTGCTTTCTAGAGTCTCTAATACAGAGGGAAACATGAGTGTGCTCAGAACAAAAGAACTGTGTTTCCTACACACACGGACCATATCTAGTTCAACTCTGTTTGTAAAATTGATACAAACCACAGGTCCTCTAACATCCAATGCTTTTCAGTTAAGAGCGAGAAACATTTGAGCTTCGTGAACAATGTAGCTTCTTTTGAGCTGAAAAGTGACTGTGTTTACCTGAAAAGAAGTCTTGATTGTAGGAAGACACACATCTGGCATTTAACTCCGTTTCTGAAGGGAAACACACGGCACAGTTCTCATCCATGAAACACACTCTGCTTTAGAGCAAGAAGGATGCTCTTGCTTTCTAGAGTCTCTAATACAGAGGGAAACCTGAGTGTGCTCAGAACAAAAGAACTGTGTTTCCTACACACACGGACCATATCTAGTTCAACTCTGTTTCTGTAACTGATACAAACCACAGGTCCTCTAACATCCAATGCTTTTCAGTTAAGAGCGAGAAACGTGTGGGCTTCCTGAACAATGTAGCTTCCATTGATCTGAATAGTGACTGCGTTTACCTGAAACGAAGTCTTGCTTGTAGGGAGACACACGCCTGGCATTTAACTCCGTTTCTGAAGGGAAACACACGGCACAGTTCTCATCCATGAAGCACACTCTGCTTTAGAGCAAGAAGCACGCTCTTGCTTTCTAGAGTCTCTAATACAGAGGGAAACGTGAGTGTGCTCAGAACAAAAGAATTGTGTTTCCTACACACACGGACCATATCTAGTTCAACTCTGTTTCTGAAACTGATACAAACCACAGGTCCTCTAACATCCAATGCTTTTCAGTTAAGAGCGAGAAACGGGAGAGCTTCGTGAACAATGTAGCTTCGTTTGTGGTGAAAAGTGACTGTGTTTACCTGAAATGATTCTTGCTTGTAGGAAGACACAGAGCCTGGCATTTACCTCCGTTTCTGAAGGGAAACACACGGCACAGTTCTCATCCATGAAACACACTCTGCTTTAGAGCAAGAAGCACGCTCTTGCTTTCTAGAGTCTCTAATACAGAGGGAAACGTGAGTGTGCTCAGAACAAAAGAACTGTGTTTCCTACACACGGACCATATCTAGTTCAACTCTGTTTCTGAAACTGATACAAACCACAGGTCCTCTAACATCCAATGCTTTTCAGTTAAGAGCGAGAAACGTGTGTGCTTCGTGAACAATGTTGCTTCGTTTGAGGTGAAAAGTGACTGCGTTTACATGAAACGAAGTCTTGCTTGAAGAAAGACACAGAGCCTGGTATTTAACTCTGTTTCTGAAGGGAAACACACGGCACAGTTCTCTTCCATGAAACACACTCTGCTTTAGAGCAAGAAGCACGCTCTTGCTTTCTAGAGTCTCTAATACAGAGGGAAACGTGAGTGTGCTCAGAACAAAGTACTGTGTTTCCTACACACGGACCATATCTAGTACAACTCTGTTTCAGAAACTGATACAAACCACAGGTCCTCTAACATCCAATGCTTTTCAGTTAAGAGCGAGAAACGTGTGAGCTTCGTGAACAATGTAGCTTCGTTTGAGCTGAAAAGTGACTGTGTTTACCTGAAACGATTCTTGCTTGTAGGAAGACACAGAGCCTGGCATTTAACTCCGTTTCTGAAGGGAAACACACGGCACAGTTCTCATCCATGAAACACACTCTGCTTTAGAGCAAGAAGCACGCTCTTGCTTTCTAGAGTCTCTAATACAGAGGGAAACGTGAGTGTGCTCAGAACAAAAGAACTGTGTTTCCTCCACACACGGACCATATCTAGTTCAACTCTGTTTCTAAAATTGATACAAACCACAGGTCGTCTAACATCCACTGCTTTTCAGTTAAGAGCGAGAAACAGGTGAGCTTCGTGAACAACGTAGCTTCGTTTGAGCTGAAAAGTGACTGCGTTTACCTGAAACGAAGTCTTGCTTGTAGGAAGACACACGCCTGGCATTTAACTCCGTTTCTGAAGGGAAACACACGGCACAGAACTCATCCATGAAACACATTCTGCTTTAGAGCAAGAAGCACGCTCTTGCTTTCTAGAGTCTCTAATACAGAGGGAAACATGAGTGTGCTCAGAACAAAAGAACTGTGTTTCCTACAAACAGGGACCATATCAAGTTCAACTCTGTTTCTGAAACTGATACAAACCACAGGTCCTCTAACATCCACTGCTTTTCAGTTAAGAGCGAGAAACGTGTGAGCTTCGTGAACAATGTAGCTTCCTTTGAGATGAAAAGTGACTGCGTTTACCTGAAACGATTCTTGCTTGTAGGAAGACACAGAGCCTGGCATTTAACTCCGTTTCTGAAGGGAAACACACGGCACAGTTCTCATCCATGAAACACACTCTGGTTTAGAGCAAGAATCACGCTCTTGCTTTCTAGAGTCTCTATTACAGAGGGAAACGTGAATGTGCTGAGAACCTAAGACCTGTGTTTCCTACACACACGGACCATATCTATTTCAACTATGTTTCTGAAACTGATACAAACCACAGGTCCTCTAACATCCAATGCTTTTCAGTTAAGAGCGAGAAACGTGTGGGCTTCGTGAAAAATGTAGCTTTGTTTGAGCTGAAAAGTGACTGCTTTTACCTGAAAGGAAGTCTTGCTTGTAGGAAGGCACAGAGCCTGGCATTTAACTCCGTTTCTGACGGGAAACACATGGCACAGATCTCATCCATGAAACACAATCTGCTTTAGAGCAAGATGCACGCTCTTGCTTTCTAGAGTCTCTAATACAGAGGGAAACCTGAGTGTGCTCAGAACAAAAAACTGTGTTTCCTACACACGGACGATATCTCGTTCAACTCTGTTTCTGAAACTGATACAAACCACAGGTCCTCTAACATCCAATGCTTTTCAGTTAAGAGGGAGAAACGTGTGAGATTTGTGAACAATGTAGCTTTGTTTCAGCTGAAAAGTGACTGCGTTTACCTGAAACAAAGTCTTGCTTGTAGGAAGACACACGCCTGGCATTTAACTCCGTTTCTGAAGGGAAACACATGGCACAGTTCTTATCCATGAAACACACTCTGCTTTAGAACAAGAAGCACGCTCTTGCTTTCTAGAGTCTCTAATACAGAGGGAAATGTGAGTGTGCTCAGAACAAAAGAACTGTGTTTCCTACATACACAGACCATATCTAGTTCAAGTCTGTTTCTGAAACTGATGCAAACCACAGGTCCTCTAACATCCAATGCTTTTTAGGTAAGAGCGAGAAACGTGTGAGCTTCCTGAACAATGTAGCTTCGTTTGAGCTGAAAAGTGACTGTGTTTACCAGAAACGATTCTTGCTTGTAGGAAGACACAGAGCCTGGCATTTAACTCCGTTTCTGAAGGGAAACACACGGCACAGTTCAAATCCATGAAACACACTCTGCTTTAGAGCAAGAAGCACGCTCTTGCTTTCTAGAGTCTCTAATACAGAGGGAAACCTGAGTGTGCTCAGAACAAAAAACTGTGTTTCCTACACACGGACGATGTCTAGTTTAACTCTGTTTCTGAAACTGATACAAACCACAGGTCCTCTAACATCCAATGCTTTTCAGTTAAGAGGGAGAAACGTGTGAGCTTTGTGAATAATGTAGCTTCGAATGATCTGAAAAGTGACTGCGTTTACCTGAAACAAAGTCTTGCTTGTAGGAAGACACACGCCTGGCATTTAACTCCGTTTCTAAAGGGAAACACACGGCACAGTTCTCATCCATGAAAAACACTCTGCTTTAGAGCAAGAAGCACGCTCTTGCTTTCTAGAGTCTCTAATACAGAGGGATACGTGAGTGTGCTCAGAACAAAAGAACTGTGTTTCCTACACACACGGACCATATCTAGTTCAACTCTGTTTCTGTAACTGATACAAACCACAGGTCCTCTAACATCCAATGCTTTTCAGTTAAGAGCGAGAAACGTGTGGGCTTCCTGAACAATGTAGCTTCCATTGATCTGAATAGTGACTGCGTTTACCTGAAACGAAGTCTTGCTTGTAGGGAGACACACGCCTGGCATTTAACTCCGTTTCTGAAGGGAAACACAGGGCACAGTTCTCATCCATGAAACACACTCTGCTTTAGAGCAAGAAGCACGCTCTTGCTTTCTATAGTCTCTAATACAGAAGGAAACGTGAGTGTGCTCAGAACAAAAGAACTGTGTTTCCTACACACACGGACCATATCTAGTTCAACTCTGTTTCTGAAACTGATACAAACCACAGGTCCTCTAACATCCAATGCTTTTCAGTTAAAAGGGAGAAACGGGAGAGCTTCGTGAACAATGTAGCTTCGTTTGTGGTGAAAAGTGACTGTGTTTACCTGAAATGATTCTTGCTTGTAGGAAGACACAGACCCTGGCATTTAACTCCGTTTCTGAAGGGAAACACACGGCACAGTTCTCATCCATGAAACACACTCTGCTTTAGAGCAAGAAGCACGCTCTTGCTTTCTAGAGTCTCTAATACAGAGGGAAACGTGAGTGTGCTCAGAACAAATAACTGTGTTTCCTACACACGGACGATATCTAGTTCAACTCTGTTTCTGAAACTGAAACAAACCACAGGTCCTCTAACATCCAATGCTTTTCAGTTAAGAGGGAGAAACGTGTGAGCTTTGTGAACAATGTAGCTTCATTTGATCTGAAAAGTGACTGCGTTTACCTGAAACAAAGTCTTGCTTGTAGGAAGACACACGCCTGGCATTTAACTCCGTTTCTGAAGGGAAACACACGGCACAGTTCTCATCCATGAAACATACTCTGCTTTAGAGCAAGAAGCACGCTCTTGCTTTCTAGAGTCTCTAATACAGAGGGATACGTGAGTGTGGTCAGAACAAAAGAACTGTGTTTCCTACACACAGACCATATCTAGTTCAAGTCTGTTTCTGAAACTGATACAAACCACAGGTCCTCTAACATCCAATTCTTTTCAGGTAAGAGCGAGAAACGTGTGAGCTTCTTGAACAATGTAGCTTCGTTTGAGCTGAAAAGTGACTGTGTTTACCTGAAACGGTTCTTGCTTGTAGGAAGACACAGAGCCTGGCATTTAACTCCGTTTCTGAAGGGAAACACACGGCACAGTTCTCATCCATGAAACACACTCTGCTTTAGAGCAAGAAGCATGCTCTTGCTTTCTAGAGTCTCTAATACAGAGGGAAACGTGAGTGTGGTCAGAACAAAAGAACTGTGTTTCCTATACACACGGACCATATCTAGTTCAACTCTGTTTCTAAAATTGATACAAACCACAGGTCGTCTAACATCCACTGCTTTTCATTTAAGAGCGAGAAACAGGAGAGCTTCGTGAACAACGTAGCTTCCTTTGAGCTGAAAAGTGACTGCGTTTACCTGAAACGAAGTCTTGCTTGTAGGAAGACACACTTCTGGCATTTAACTCCGTTTCTGAAGGGAAACACACGGCACAGAACTCATCCATGAAACACATTCTGCTTTAGAGCAAGAAGCACGCTCTTGCTTTCTAGAGTCTCTAATACAGAGGGAAACATGAGTGTGCTCAGAACAAAAGAACTGTGTTTCCTACAAACAGGGACCATATCAAGTTCAACTCTGTTTCTGAAACTGATACAACCCACAGGTCCTCTAACATCCACTGCTTCTCAGTTAAGAGCGAGAAACGTGTGAGCTTCGTGAACAATGTAGCTTCCTTTGAGATGAAAAGTGACTGCGTTTACCTGAAACGATTCTTGCTTGTAGGAAGACACAGAGCCTGGCATTTAACTCCGTTTCTGAAGGGAAACACACGGCACAGTTCTCATCCATGAAACACACTCTGGTTTAGAGCAAGAATCACGCTCCTGCTTTCTAGATTCTCTCATACAGAGGGAAACGTGAATGTGCTCAGAACAAAAGAACTGTGTTTCCTACACATACGGACCATATCTATTTCAACTATGTTTCTGAAACTGATACAAACCACAGGTCCTCTAACATCCAATGCTTTTCAGTTGAGAGCGAGAAACGTGTGGGCTTCGTGAACAATGTAGCTTTGTTTGAGGTGAAAATTGACAGCGTTTACATGAAACGAAGTCTTGCTTGAAGAAAGACACAGAGCCTGGCATTTAACTCCGCTTCTGAAGGGAAACACACGGCACAGTCCTCATCCATGAAACACATTCTGCTTTAGAGCAAGAAGCACGCTCTTGCTTTCTAGAGTCTCTAATAAAGAGGGAAACGTGAGTGTGCTCATAACAAAAGAACTGTGATTCCTACACACACAGACCATATCTAATTCAACTCTGTTTCTGAAACTGATACAAACCACAGGTCCTCTAACATCCACTGCTTTTCAGTTAAGAGCGAGAAACGTGTGAGCTTCGTGAACAATGTAACTTAGTTTGAGCTGAAAAGTGACTGCTTTTACCTGAAAGGAAGTCTTGCTTGTAGGAAGGCACAGAGCCTGGCATTTAACTCCGTTTCTGAAGGGAAACACATGGCACAGTTCTCATCCATGAAACACACTCTGCTTTAGAGCAAGAAGCACGCTCTTGCTTTCTAGAGTCTCTAATACAGAGGGAAACCTGAGTGTGCTCAGAACAAAAAACTGTGTTTCCTACACACGGACGATGTCTAGTTCAACTCTGTTTCTGAAACTGATACAAACTACAGGTCCTCTAACATCCAATGCTTTTCAGTTAAGAGGGAGAAACGTGTGAGCTTTGTGAATAATGTAGCTTCATTTGAGCTGAAAAGTGACTGTGTTTACCTGAAAAGAAGTCTTGATTGTAGGAAGACACACATTTGGCATTTAACTCCCTTTCTGAAGGGAAACACACGGCACAGTTCTCATCCATGAAACACACTCTGCTTTAGAGCAAGAAGGATGCACTTGCTTTCTAGAGTCTCTATACAGAGGGAAACCTGAGTGTGCTCAGAACAAAAGAACTGTGTTTCCTACACACACGGACCATATCCAGTTCAACTCTGTTTCTGTAACTGATACAAACCACAGGTCCTCTAACATCCAATGCTTTTCAGTTAAGAGCGAGAAACGTGTGGGCTTCCTGAACAATGTAGCTTCCATTGAGCTGAATAGTGACTGCGTTTACCTGAAATGAAGTCTTGCTTGTAGGGAGACACATGCCTGGCATTTAACTCCGTTTCTGAAGGGAAACACACGGCACAGTTCTCACCCATGAAGCACACTCTGCTTTAGAGCAAGAAGCACGCTCTTGCTTTCTAGAGTCTCTAATACAGAGGGAAACGTGAGTGTGCTCAGAACAAAAGAATTGTGTTTCCTACACACACGGACCATATCTAGTTCAACTCTGTTTCTGAAACTGATACAAACCACAGGTCCTCTAACATCCAATGCTTTTCAGTTAAGAGGGAGAAACGTGTGAGCTTTGTGAATAATGTAGCTTCATTTGAGCTGAAAAGTGACTGTGTTTACCCGAAAAGAAGTCTTGATTGTAGGAAGACACAGAGCCTGGCATTTAACTCCGTTTCTGAAGGGAAACACATGGCACAGTTCTCATCCATGAAACACACTCTGCTTTAGAGCAAGAAGCACGCTCTTGCTTTCTAGAGTCTCTAATACAGAGGGAAACCTGAGTGTGCTCAGAACAAAAAACTGTGTTTCCTACACACGGACGATGTCTAGTTCAACTCTGTTTCTGAAACTGAAACAAACCACAGGTCCTCTAACATCCAATGCTTTTCAGTTAAGAGGGAGAAACGTGTGAGCTTTGTGAACAATGTAGCTTCATTTGATCTGAAAAGTGACTGCGTTTACCTGAAACAAAGTCTTGCTTGTAGGAAGACACACGCCTGGCATTTAACTCCGTTTCTGAAGGGAAACACACGGCACAGTTCTCATCCATGAAACACACTCTGCTTTAGAGCAGGAAGCATGCTCTTGCTTTCTAGAGTCTCTAATACAGAGGGAAATGTGAGTGTGCTCAGAACAAAAGAACTGTGTTTCCTACACACACAGACCATATCTACTTCAAGTCTGTTTCTGAAACTGATGCAAACCACAGGTCCTCTAACATCCAATGCTTTTTAGGTAAGAGCGAGAAACCTGTGAGCTTCGTGAACAATGTAGCTTCATTTGAGCTGAAAAGTGACTGTGTTTACCTGAAAAGAAGTCTTGGTTGTAGGAAGACACACATCTGGCATTTAACTCCGTTTCTGAAGGGAAACACACGGCACAGTTCTCATCCATGAAACACACTCTGCTTTAGAGCAAGAAGGATGCACTTGCTTTCTAGAGTCTCTAATACAGAGGGAAACCTGAGTGTGCTCAGAACAAAAGAACTGTGTTTCCTACACACACGGACCATATCTAGTTCAACTCTGTTTCTGTAACTGATACAAACCACAGGTCCTCTAACATCCAATGCTTTTCAGTTAAGAGCGAGAAACGTGTGGGCTTCCTGAACAATGTAGCTTCCATTGAGCTGAATAGTGACTGCGTTTACCTGAAACGAAGTCTTGCTTGTAGGGAGACACACGCCTGGCATTTAACTCCGTTTCTGAAGGGAAACACACGGCACAGTTCTCATCCATGAAGTACACTCTGCTTTAGAGCAAGAAGCACGCTCTTGCTTTCGAGAGTCTCTAATACAGAGGGAAATGTGAGTGTGCTCAGAACAAATAACTGTGTTTCCTACACACGGACGATATCTAGTTCAACTCTGTTTCTGAAACTGAAACAAACCACAGGTCCTCTAACATCCAATGCTTTTCAGTTAAGAGGGAGAAACGTGTGAGCTTTGTGAACAATGTAGCTTCATTTGATCTGAAAAGTGACTGCGTTTACCTGAAACAAAGTCTTGCTTGTAGGAAGACACACGCCTGGCATTTAACTCCGTTTCTGAAGGGAAACACACGGCACAGTTCTCATCCATGAAACATACTCTGCTTTAGAGCAAGAAGCACGCTCTTGCTTTCTAGAGTCTCTAATACAGAGGGATACGTGAGTGTGGTCAGAACAAAAGAACTGTGTTTCCTACACACAGACCATATCTAGTTCAAGTCTGTTTCTGAAACTGATACAAACCACAGGTCCTCTAACATCCAATTCTTTTCAGGTAAGAGCGAGAAACGTGTGAGCTTCTTGAACAATGTAGCTTCGTTTGAGCTGAAAAGTGACTGTGTTTACCTGAAACGGTTCTTGCTTGTAGGAAGACACAGAGCCTGGCATTTAACTCCGTTTCTGAAGGGAAACACACGGCACAGTTCTCATCCATGAAACACACTCTGCTTTAGAGCAAGAAGCACGCTCTTGCTTTCTAGAGTCTCTAATACAGAGGGAAACGTGAGTGTGCTCAGAACAAAAGAACTGTGTTTCCTATACACACGGACCATATCTAGTTCAACTCTGTTTCTAAAATTGATACAAACCACAGGTTGTCTAACATCCACTGCTTTTCAGTTAAGAGCGAGAAACAGGTGAGCTTCGTGAACAACGTAGCTTCGTTTGAGCTGAAAAGTGACTGCGTTTACCTGAAACGAAGTCTTGCTTGTAGGAAGACACACTTCTGGCATTTAACTCCGTTTCTGAAGGGAAACACACGGCACAGAACTCATCATTGAAACACATTCTGCTTTAGAGCAAGAAGCACGCTCTTGCTTTCTAGAGTCTCTAATACAGAGGAAAACATGAGTGTGCTCAGAACAAAAGAACTGTGTTTCCTACAAACAGGGACCATATCAAGTTCAACTCTGTTTCTGAAACTGATACAAACCACAGGTCCTCTAACATCCACTGCTTTTCAGTTAAGAGCGAGAAACGTGTGAGCTTCGTGAACAATGTAGCTTCCTTTGAGATGAAAAGTGACTGCGTTTACCTGAAACGATTCTTGCTTGTAGGAAGACACAGAGCCTGGCATTTAACTCCGTTTCTGAAGGGAAACACACGGCACAGTTCTCATCCATGAAACACACTCTGGTTTAGAGCAAGAATCACGCTCTTGCTTTCTAGAGTCTCTCATACAGAGGGAAACGTGAATGTGCTCAGAACAAAAGACCTGTGTTTCCTACACACACGGACCATATCTATTTCAACTATGTTTCTGAAACTGATACAAACCACAGGTCCGCTAACATCCAATGCTTTTCAGTTGAGAGCGAGAAAAGTGTGGGCTTCGTGAACAATGTAGCTTTGTTTGAGGTGAAAATTGACAGCGTTTACATGAAACGAAGTCTTGCTTGAAGAAAGACACAGAGCCTGGCATTTAACTCCGCTTCTGAAGGGAAACACACGGCACAGTCCTCATCCATGAAACACATTCTGCTTTAGAGCAAGAAGCACGCTCTTGCTTTCTAGAGTCTCTAATAAAGAGGGAAACGTGAGTGTGCTCATAACAAAAGAACTGTGATTCCTACACACACAGACCATATCTAATTCAACTCTGTTTCTGAAACTGATACAAACCACAGGTCCTCTAACATCCAATGCTTTTCAGTTAAGAGCGAGAAACGTGTGAGCTTCGTGAACAATGTAACTTAGTTTGAGCTGAAAAGTGACTGCTTTTACCTGAAAGGAAGTCTTGCTTGTAGGAAGGCACAGAGCCTGGCATTTAACTCCGTTTCGGAAGGGAAACACATGGCACAGTTCTCATCCATGAAACACACTCTGCTTTAGAGCAAGAAGCACGCTCTTGCTTTCTAGAGTCTCTAATACAGAGGGAAACCTGAGTGTGCTCAGAACAAAAAACTGTGTTTCCTACACACGGACGATGTCTAGTTCAACTCTGTTTCTGAAACTGATACAAACTACAGGTCCTCTAACATCCAATGCTTTTCAGTTAAGAGGGAGAAACGTGTGAGCTTTGTGAATAATGTAGCTTCATTTGAGCTGAAAAGTGACTGTGTTTACCTGAAAAGAAGTCTTGATTGTAGGAAGACACACATTTGGCATTTAACTCCGTTTCTGAAGGGAAACACACGGCACAGTTATCATCCATGAAACACACTCTGCTTTAGAGCAAGAAGGATGCACTTGCTTTCTAGAGTCTCTAATACAGAGGGAAACCTGAGTGTGCTCAGAACAAAAGAACTGTGTTTCCTACACACACGGACCATATCTAGTTCAACTCTGTTTCTGTAACTGATACAAACCACAGGTCCTCTAACATCCAATGCTTTTCAGTTAAGAGCGAGAAACGTGTGGGCTTCCTGAACAATGTAGTTTCCATTGAGCTGAATAGTGACTGCGTTTACCTGAAACGAAGTCTTGCTTGTAGGGAGACACATGCCTGGCATTTAACTCCGTTTCTGAAGGGAAACACACGGCACAGTTCTCATCCATGAAGCACACTCTGCTTTAGAGCAAGAATCACGCTCCTGCTTTCTAGATTCTCTCATACAGAGGGAAACGTGAATGTGCTCAGAACAAAAGAACTGTGTTTCCTACACACACGGACCATATCTATTTCAACTATGTTTCTGAAACTGATACAAACCACAGGTCCTCTAACATCCAATGCTTTTCAGTTGAGAGCGAGAAACGTGTGGGCTTCGTGAACAATGTAGCTTTGTTTGAGGTGAAAATTGACAGCGTTTACATGAAACGAAGTCTTGCTTGAAGAAAGACACAGAGCCTGGCATTTAACTCCGCTTCTGAAGGGAAACACACGGCACAGTCCTCATCCATGAAACACATTCTGCTTTAGAGCAAGAAGCACGCTCTTGCTTTCTAGAGTCTCTAATAAAGAGGGAAACGTGAGTGTGCTCATAACAAAAGAACTGTGATTCCTACACACACAGACCATATCTAATTCAACTCTGTTTCTGAAACTGATACAAACCACAGGTCCTCTAACATCCACTGCTTTTCAGTTAAGAGCGAGAAACGTGTGAGCTTCGTGAACAATGTAACTTAGTTTGAGCTGAAAAGTGACTGCTTTTACCTGAAAGGAAGTCTTGCTTGTAGGAAGGCACAGAGCCTGGCATTTAACTCCGTTTCTGAAGGGAAACACATGGCACAGTTCTCATCCATGAAACACACTCTGCTTTAGAGCAAGAAGCACGCTCTTGCTTTCTAGAGTCTCTAATACAGAGGGAAACCTGAGTGTGCTCAGAACAAAAAACTGTGTTTCCTACACACGGACGATGTCTAGTTCAACTCTGTTTCTGAAACTGATACAAACTACAGGTCCTCTAACATCCAATGCTTTTCAGTTAAGAGGGAGAAACGTGTGAGCTTTGTGAATAATGTAGCTTCATTTGAGCTGAAAAGTGACTGTGTTTACCTGAAAAGAAGTCTTGATTGTAGGAAGACACACATTTGGCATTTAACTCCCTTTCTGAAGGGAAACACACGGCACAGTTCTCATCCATGAAACACACTCTGCTTTAGAGCAAGAAGGATGCACTTGCTTTCTAGAGTCTCTATACAGAGGGAAACCTGAGTGTGCTCAGAACAAAAGAACTGTGTTTCCTACACACACGGACCATATCCAGTTCAACTCTGTTTCTGTAACTGATACAAACCACAGGTCCTCTAACATCCAATGCTTTTCAGTTAAGAGCGAGAAACGTGTGGGCTTCCTGAACAATGTAGCTTCCATTGAGCTGAATAGTGACTGCGTTTACCTGAAATGAAGTCTTGCTTGTAGGGAGACACATGCCTGGCATTTAACTCCGTTTCTGAAGGGAAACACACGGCACAGTTCTCACCCATGAAGCACACTCTGCTTTAGAGCAAGAAGCACGCTCTTGCTTTCTAGAGTCTCTAATACAGAGGGAAACGTGAGTGTGCTCAGAACAAAAGAATTGTGTTTCCTACACACACGGACCATATCTAGTTCAACTCTGTTTCTGAAACTGATACAAACCACAGGTCCTCTAACATCCAATGCTTTTCAGTTAAGAGGGAGAAACGTGTGAGCTTTGTGAATAATGTAGCTTCATTTGAGCTGAAAAGTGACTGTGTTTACCCGAAAAGAAGTCTTGATTGTAGGAAGACACAGAGCCTGGCATTTAACTCCGTTTCTGAAGGGAAACACATGGCACAGTTCTCATCCATGAAACACACTCTGCTTTAGAGCAAGAAGCACGCTCTTGCTTTCTAGAGTCTCTAATACAGAGGGAAACCTGAGTGTGCTCAGAACAAAAAACTGTGTTTCCTACACACGGACGATGTCTAGTTCAACTCTGTTTCTGAAACTGAAACAAACCACAGGTCCTCTAACATCCAATGCTTTTCAGTTAAGAGGGAGAAACGTGTGAGCTTTGTGAACAATGTAGCTTCATTTGATCTGAAAAGTGACTGCGTTTACCTGAAACAAAGTCTTGCTTGTAGGAAGACACACGCCTGGCATTTAACTCCGTTTCTGAAGGGAAACACACGGCACAGTTCTCATCCATGAAACACACTCTGCTTTAGAGCAGGAAGCACGCTCTTGCTTTCTAGAGTCTCTAATACAGAGGGAAATGTGAGTGTGCTCAGAACAAAAGAACTGTGTTTCCTACACACACAGACCATATCTACTTCAAGTCTGTTTCTGAAACTGATGCAAACCACAGGTCCTCTAACATCCAATGCTTTTTAGGTAAGAGCGAGAAACCTGTGAGCTTCGTGAACAATGTAGCTTCATTTGAGCTGAAAAGTGACTGTGTTTACCTGAAAAGAAGTCTTGGTTGTAGGAAGACACACATCTGGCATTTAACTCCGTTTCTGAAGGGAAACACACGGCACAGTTCTCATCCATGAAACACACTCTGCTTTAGAGCAAGAAGGATGCACTTGCTTTCTAGAGTCTCTAATACAGAGGGAAACCTGAGTGTGCTCAGAACAAAAGAACTGTGTTTCCTACACACACGGACCATATCTAGTTCAACTCTGTTTCTGTAACTGATACAAACCACAGGTCCTCTAACATCCAATGCTTTTCAGTTAAGAGCGAGAAACGTGTGGGCTTCCTGAACAATGTAGCTTCCATTGAGCTGAATAGTGACTGCGTTTACCTGAAACGAAGTCTTGCTTGTAGGGAGACACACGCCTGGCATTTAACTCCGTTTCTGAAGGGAAACACACGGCACAGTTCTCATCCATGAAGTACACTCTGCTTTAGAGCAAGAAGCACGCTCTTGCTTTCGAGAGTCTCTAATACAGAGGGAAATGTGAGTGTGCTCAGAACAAATAACTGTGTTTCCTACACACGGACGATATCTAGTTCAACTCTGTTTCTGAAACTGAAACAAACCACAGGTCCTCTAACATCCAATGCTTTTCAGTTAAGAGGGAGAAACGTGTGAGCTTTGTGAACAATGTAGCTTCATTTGATCTGAAAAGTGACTGCGTTTACCTGAAACAAAGTCTTGCTTGTAGGAAGACACACGCCTGGCATTTAACTCCGTTTCTGAAGGGAAACACACGGCACAGTTCTCATCCATGAAACATACTCTGCTTTAGAGCAAGAAGCACGCTCTTGCTTTCTAGAGTCTCTAATACAGAGGGATACGTGAGTGTGGTCAGAACAAAAGAACTGTGTTTCCTACACACAGACCATATCTAGTTCAAGTCTGTTTCTGAAACTGATACAAACCACAGGTCCTCTAACATCCAATTCTTTTCAGGTAAGAGCGAGAAACGTGTGAGCTTCTTGAACAATGTAGCTTCGTTTGAGCTGAAAAGTGACTGTGTTTACCTGAAACGGTTCTTGCTTGTAGGAAGACACAGAGCCTGGCATTTAACTCCGTTTCTGAAGGGAAACACACGGCACAGTTCTCATCCATGAAACACACTCTGCTTTAGAGCAAGAAGCACGCTCTTGCTTTCTAGAGTCTCTAATACAGAGGGAAACGTGAGTGTGCTCAGAACAAAAGAACTGTGTTTCCTATACACACGGACCATATCTAGTTCAACTCTGTTTCTAAAATTGATACAAACCACAGGTTGTCTAACATCCACTGCTTTTCAGTTAAGAGCGAGAAACAGGTGAGCTTCGTGAACAACGTAGCTTCGTTTGAGCTGAAAAGTGACTGCGTTTACCTGAAACGAAGTCTTGCTTGTAGGAAGACACACTTCTGGCATTTAACTCCGTTTCTGAAGGGAAACACACGGCACAGAACTCATCATTGAAACACATTCTGCTTTAGAGCAAGAAGCACGCTCTTGCTTTCTAGAGTCTCTAATACAGAGGAAAACATGAGTGTGCTCAGAACAAAAGAACTGTGTTTCCTACAAACAGGGACCATATCAAGTTCAACTCTGTTTCTGAAACTGATACAAACCACAGGTCCTCTAACATCCACTGCTTTTCAGTTAAGAGCGAGAAACGTGTGAGCTTCGTGAACAATGTAGCTTCCTTTGAGATGAAAAGTGACTGCGTTTACCTGAAACGATTCTTGCTTGTAGGAAGACACAGAGCCTGGCATTTAACTCCGTTTCTGAAGGGAAACACACGGCACAGTTCTCATCCATGAAACACACTCTGGTTTAGAGCAAGAATCACGCTCTTGCTTTCTAGAGTCTCTCATACAGAGGGAAACGTGAATGTGCTCAGAACAAAAGACCTGTGTTTCCTACACACACGGACCATATCTATTTCAACTATGTTTCTGAAACTGATACAAACCACAGGTCCGCTAACATCCAATGCTTTTCAGTTGAGAGCGAGAAAAGTGTGGGCTTCGTGAACAATGTAGCTTTGTTTGAGGTGAAAATTGACAGCGTTTACATGAAACGAAGTCTTGCTTGAAGAAAGACACAGAGCCTGGCATTTAACTCCGCTTCTGAAGGGAAACACACGGCACAGTCCTCATCCATGAAACACATTCTGCTTTAGAGCAAGAAGCACGCTCTTGCTTTCTAGAGTCTCTAATAAAGAGGGAAACGTGAGTGTGCTCATAACAAAAGAACTGTGATTCCTACACACACAGACCATATCTAATTCAACTCTGTTTCTGAAACTGATACAAACCACAGGTCCTCTAACATCCAATGCTTTTCAGTTAAGAGCGAGAAACGTGTGAGCTTCGTGAACAATGTAACTTAGTTTGAGCTGAAAAGTGACTGCTTTTACCTGAAAGGAAGTCTTGCTTGTAGGAAGGCACAGAGCCTGGCATTTAACTCCGTTTCGGAAGGGAAACACATGGCACAGTTCTCATCCATGAAACACACTCTGCTTTAGAGCAAGAAGCACGCTCTTGCTTTCTAGAGTCTCTAATACAGAGGGAAACCTGAGTGTGCTCAGAACAAAAAACTGTGTTTCCTACACACGGACGATGTCTAGTTCAACTCTGTTTCTGAAACTGATACAAACTACAGGTCCTCTAACATCCAATGCTTTTCAGTTAAGAGGGAGAAACGTGTGAGCTTTGTGAATAATGTAGCTTCATTTGAGCTGAAAAGTGACTGTGTTTACCTGAAAAGAAGTCTTGATTGTAGGAAGACACACATTTGGCATTTAACTCCGTTTCTGAAGGGAAACACACGGCACAGTTATCATCCATGAAACACACTCTGCTTTAGAGCAAGAAGGATGCACTTGCTTTCTAGAGTCTCTAATACAGAGGGAAACCTGAGTGTGCTCAGAACAAAAGAACTGTGTTTCCTACACACACGGACCATATCTAGTTCAACTCTGTTTCTGTAACTGATACAAACCACAGGTCCTCTAACATCCAATGCTTTTCAGTTAAGAGCGAGAAACGTGTGGGCTTCCTGAACAATGTAGTTTCCATTGAGCTGAATAGTGACTGCGTTTACCTGAAACGAAGTCTTGCTTGTAGGGAGACACATGCCTGGCATTTAACTCCGTTTCTGAAGGGAAACACACGGCACAGTTCTCATCCATGAAGCACACTCTGCTTTAGAGCAAGAAGCACGCTCTTGCTTTCTAGAGTCTCTAATACAGAGGGAAACGTGAGTGTGCTCAGAACAAAAGAATTGTGTTTCCTACACACACGGACCATATCTAGTTCAACTCTGTTTCTGAAACTGATACAAACCACAGGTCCTCTAACATCCAATGCTTTTCATTTAAGAGGGAGAAACGGGAGAGCTTCGTGAACAATGTAGCTTCGTTTGTGGTGAAAAGTGACTGTGTTTACCTGAAATGATTCTTGCTTGTAGGAAGACACAGAGCCTGGCATTTAACTCCGTTTCTGAAGGGAAACACACGGCACAGTTCTCATCCATGAAACACACTCTGCTTTAGAGCAAGAAGCACGCTCTTGCTTTCTAGAGTCTCTAATACAGAGGGAAACGTGAGTGTGCTCAGAACAAATAACTGTGTTTCCTACACACGGACGATATCTAGTTCAACTCTGTTTCTGAAACTGAAACAAACCACAGGTCCTCTAACATCCAATGCTTTTCAGTTAAGAGGGAGAAACGTGTGAGCTTTGTGAACAATGTAGCTTCATTTGATCTGAAAAGTGACTGCGTTTACCTGAAACAAAGTCTTGCTTGTAGGAAGACACACGCCTGGCATTTAACTCCGTTTCTGAAGGGAAACACACGGCACAGTTCTCATCCATGAAACACACTCTGCTTTAGAGCAGGAAGCACGCTCTTGCTTTCTAGAGTCTCTAATACAGAGGGAAATGTGAGTGTGCTCAGAACAAAAGAACTGTGTTTCCTACACACACAGACCATATCTACTTCAAGTCTGTTTCTGAAACTGATGCAAACCACAGGTCCTCTAACATCCAATGCTTTTTAGGTAAGAGCGAGAAACGTGTGAGCTTCCTGAACAATGTAGCTTCGTTTGAGCTGAAAAGTGACTGTGTTTACCTGAAACGATTCTTGCTTGTAGGAAGACACAGAGCCTGGCATTTAACTCCGTTTCTGAAGGGAAACACACGGCACAGTTCTCATCCATGAAACACACTCTGCTTTAGAGCAAGAAGCACGCTCTTGCTTTCTAGAGTCTCTAATACAGAGGGAAACGTGAGTGTGCTCAGAACAAAAAACTGTGTTTCCTACACACGGACGATGTCTAGTTCAACTCTGTTTCTGAAACTGATACAAACTACAGGTCCTCTAACATCCAATGCTTTTCAGTTAAGAGGGAGAAACGTGTGAGCTTTGTGAATAATGTAGCTTCGAATGATCTGAAAAGTGACTGCGTTTACCTGAAACAAAGTCTTGCTTGTAGGAAGACACACGCCTGGCATTTAACTCCGTTTCTAAAGGGAAACACACGGCACAGTTCTCATCCATGAAAAACACTCTGCTTTAGAGCAAGAAGCACGCTCTTGCTTTCTAGAGTCTCTAATACAGAGGGAAACGTGAGTGTGCTCAGAACAAAAGAACTGTGTTTCCTACACACACGGACCATATCTAGTTCAACTCTGTTTGTAAAATTGATACAAACCACAGGTCCTCTAACATCCAATGCTTTTCAGTTAAGAGCGAGAAACCTGTGAGCTTCGTGAACAATGTAGCTTCATTTGAGCTGAAAAGTGACTGTTTTTACCTGAAAACAAGTCTTGATTGTAGGAAGACACACATCTGGCATTTAACTCCGTTTCTGAAGGGAAACACACGGCACAGTTCTCATCCATGAAACACACTCTGCTTTAGAGCAAGAAGGATGCACTTGCTTTCTAGAGTCTCTAATACAGAGGGAAACCTGAGTGTGCTCAGAACAAAAGAACTGTGTTTCCTACACACACGGACCATATCTAGTTCAACTCTGTTTCTGTAACTGATACAAACCACAGGTCCTCTAACATCCAATGCTTTTCAGTTAAGAGCGAGAAACGTGTGGGCTTCCTGAACAATGTAGCTTCCATTGATCTGAATAGTGACTGCGTTTACCTGAAACGAAGTCTTGCTTGTAGAGAGACACACGCCTGGCATTTAACTCCGTTTCTGAAGGGAAACACACGGCACAGTTCTCATCCATGAAGCACACTCTGCTTTAGAGCAAGAAGCACGCACTTGCTTTCTAGAGTCTCTAATACAGTGGGAAACGTGAGTGTGCTCAGAACAAAAGAATTGTGTTTCCTACACACACGGACCATATCTAGTTCACCTCTGTTTCTGAAACTGATACAAACCACAGGTCCTCTAACATCCAATGCTTTTCAGTTAAGAGGGAGAAACGGGAGAGCTTCGTGAACAATGTAGCTTCGTTTGTGGTGAAAAGTGACTGTGTTTACCTGAAATGATTCTTGCTTGTAGGAATACACAGAGCCTGGCATTTAACTCCGTTTCTGAAGGGAAACACACGGCACAGTTCTCATCCATGAAACACACTCTGCTTTAGAGCAAGAAGCACGCTCTTGCTTTCGAGAGTCTCTAATACAGAGGGAAACGTGAGTGTGCTCAGAACAAATAACTGTGTTTCCTACACACGGACGATATCTAGTTCAACTCTGTTTCTGAAACTGAAACAAACCACAGGTCCTCTAACATCCAATGCTTTTCAGTTAAGAGGGAGAAACGTGTGAGCTTTGTGAACAATGTAGCTTCATTTGATCTGAAAAGTGACTGCGTTTACCTGAAACAAAGTCTTGCTTGTAGGAAGACACACGCCTGGCATTTAACTCCGTTTCTGAAGGGAAACACACGGCACAGTTCTCATCCATGAAACATACTCTGCTTTAGAGCAAGAAGCACGCTCTTGCTTTCTAGAGTCTCTAATACAGAGGGATACGTGAGTGTGGTCAGAACAAAAGAACTGTGTTTCCTACACACAGACCATATCTAGTTCAAGTCTGTTTCTGAAACTGATACAAACCACAGGTCCTCTAACATCCAATTCTTTTCAGGTAAGAGCGAGAAACGTGTGAGCTTCTTGAACAATGTAGCTTCGTTTGAGCTGAAAAGTGACTGTGTTTACCTGAAACGGTTCTTGCTTGTAGGAAGACACAGAGCCTGGCATTTAACTCCGTTTCTGAAGGGAAACACACGGCACAGTTCTCATCCATGAAACACACTCTGCTTTAGAGCAAGAAGCACGCTCTTGCTTTCTAGAGTCTCTAATACAGAGGGAAACGTGAGTGTGCTCAGAACAAAAGAACTGTGTTTCCTATACACACGGACCATATCTAGTTCAACTCTGTTTCTAAAATTGATACAAACCACAGGTCGTCTAACATCCACTGCTTTTCAGTTAAGAGCGAGAAACAGGTGAGCTTCATGAACAACGTAGCTTCGTTTGAGCTGAAAAGTGACTGCGTTTACCTGAAACGAAGTCTTGCTTGTAGGAAGACACACTTCTGGCATTTAACTCCGTTTCTGAAGGGAAACACACGGCACAGAACTCATCCATGAAACACATTCTGCTTTAGAGCAAGAAGCACGCTCTTGCTTTCTAGAGTCTCTAATACAGAGGGAAAAATGAGTGTGCTCAGAACAAAAGAACTGTGTTTCCTACAAACAGGGACCATATCAAGTTCAACTCTTTTTCTGAAACTGATACAAACCACAGGTCCTCTAACATCCACTGCTTTTCAGTTAAGAGCGAGAAACATGTGAGCTTCGTGAACAATGTAGCTTCCTTTGAGATGAAAAGTGACTGCGTTTACCTGAAACGATTCTTGCTTGTAGGAAGACACAGAGCCTGGCATTTAACTCCGTTTCTGAAGGGAAACACACGGCACAGTTCTCATCCATGAAACACACACTGGTTTAGAGCAAGAATCACGCTCTTGCTTTCTAGAGTCTCTCATACAGAGGGAAACGTGAATGTGCTCAGAACAAAAGACCTGTGTTTCCTACACACACGGACCATATCTATTTCAACTATGTTTCTGAAACTGATACAAACCACAGGTCCGCTAACATCCAATGCTTTTCAGTTGAGAGCGAGAAACGTGTGGGCTTCGTGAAAAATGTAGCTTTGTTTGAGGTGAAAATTGACAGCGTTTACATGAAACGAAGTCTTGCTTGAAGAAAGACACAGAGCCTGGCATTTAACTCCGCTTCTGAAGGGAAACACACGGCACAGTCCTCATCCATGAAACACATTCTGCTTTAGAGCAAGAAGCACGCTCTTGCTTTCTAGAGTCTCTAATAAAGAGGGAAACGTGAGTGTGCTCATAACAAAAGAACTGTGATTCCTACACACACAGACCATATCTAATTCAACTCTGTTTCTGAAACTGATACAAACCACAGGTCCTCTAACATCCAATTCTTTTCAGTTAAGAGCGAGAAACGTGTGAGCTTCGTGAACAATGTAACTTAGTTTGAGCTGAAAAGTGACTGCTTTTACCTGAAAGGAAGTCTTGCTTGTAGGAAGGCACAGAGCCTGGCATTTAACTCCGTTTCTGAAGGGAAACACATGGCACAGTTCTCATCCATGAAACACACTCTGCTTTAGAGCAAGAAGCACGCTCTTGCTTTCTAGAGTCTCTAATACAGAGGGAAACCTGAGTGTGCTCAGAACAAAAAACTGTGTTTCCTACACACGGACGATGTCTAGTTCAACTCTGTTTCTGAAACTGATACAAACTACAGGTCCTCTAACATCCAATGCTTTTCAGTTAAGAGGGAGAAACGTGTGAGCTTTGTGAATAATGTAGCTTCATTTGAGCTGAAAAGTGACTGTGTTTACCTGAAAAGAAGTCTTGATTGTAGGAAGACACACATTTGGCATTTAACTCCGTTTCTGAAGGGAAACACACGGCACAGTTATCATCCATGAAACACACTCTGCTTTAGAGCAAGAAGGATGCACTTGCTTTCTAGAGTCTCTAATACAGAGGGAAACCTGAGTGTGCTCAGAACAAAAAAACTGTGTTTCCTACACACGGACCATATCTAGTTCAACTCTGTTTCTGTAACTGATACAAACCACAGGTCCTCTAACATCCAATGCTTTTCAGTTAAGAGCGAGAAACGTGTGGGCTTCCTGAACAATGTAGTTTCCATTGAGCTGAATAGTGACTGCGTTTACCTGAAACGAAGTCTTGCTTGTAGGGAGACACATGCCTGGCATTTAACTCCGTTTCTGAAGGGAAACACACGGCACAGTTCTCATCCATGAAGCACACTCTGCTTTAGAGCAAGAAGCACGCTCTTGCTTTCTAGAGTCTCTAATACAGAGGGAAACGTGAGTGTGCTCAGAACAAAAGAATTGTGTTTCCTACACACACGGACCATATCTAGTTCAACTCTGTTTCTGAAACTGATACAAACCACAGGTCCTCTAACATCCAATGCTTTTCATTTAAGAGGGAGAAACGGGAGAGCTTCGTGAACAATGTAACTTCGTTTGTGGTGAAAAGTGACTGTGTTTACCTGAAATGATTCTTGCTTGTAGGAAGACACAGAGCCTGGCATTTAACTCCGTTTCTGAAGGGAAACACACGGCACAGTTCTCATCCATGAAACACACTCTGCTTTAGAGCAGGAAGCACGCTCTTGCTTTCTGGAGTCTCTAATACAGAGGGAAATGTGAGTGTGCTCAGAACAAAAGAACTGTGTTTCCTACACACACAGACCATATCTACTTCAAGTCTGTTTCTGAAACTGATGCAAACCACAGGTCCTCTAACATCCAATGCTTTTTAGGTAAGAGCGAGAAACGTGTGAGCTTCCTGAACAATGTAGCTTCGTTTGAGCTGAAAAGTGACTGTGTTTACCTGAAACGATTCTTGCTTGTAGGAAGACACAGAGCCTGGCATTTAACTCCGTTTCTGAAGGGAAACACACGGCACAGTTCTCATCCATGAAACACACTCTGCTTTAGAGCAAGAAGCACGCTCTTGCTTTCTAGAGTCTCTAATACAGAGGGAAACCTGAGTGTGCTCAGAACAAAAAACTGTGTTTCCTACACACGGACGATGTCTAGTTCAACTCTGTTTCTGAAACTGATACAAACTACAGGTCCTCTAACATCCAATGCTTTTCAGTTAAGAGGGAGAAACGTGTGAGCTTTGTGAATAATGTAGCTTCGAATGATCTGAAAAGTGACTGCGTTTACCTGAAACAAAGTCTTGCTTGTAGGAAGACACACGCCTGGCATTTAACTCCGTTTCTAAAGGGAAACACACGGCACAGTTCTCATCCATGAAAAACACTCTGCGTTAGAGCAAGAAGCACGCTCTTGCTTTCTAGAGTCTCTAATACAGAGGGAAAGGTGAGTGTGCTCAGAACAAAAGAACTGTGTTTCCTACACACACGGACCATATCTAGTTCAACTCTGTTTGTAAAATTGATACAAACCACAGGTCCTCTAACATCCAATGGTTTTCAGTTAAGAGCGAGAAACCTTTGAGCTTCGTGAACAATGTAGCTTCATTTGAGCTGAAAAGTGACTGTGTTTACCTGAAAAGAAGTCTTGATTGTAGGAAGACACACATCTGGCATTTAACTCCGTTTCTGAAGGGAAACACACGGCACAGTTCTCATCCATGAAACACACTCTGCTTTAGAGCAAGAAGGATGCACTTGCTTTCTAGAGTCTCTAATACAGAGGGAAACCTGAGTGTGCTCAGAACAAAAGAACTGTGTTTCCTACACACACGGACCATATCTAGTTCAACTCTGTTTCTGTAACTGATACAAACCACAGGTCCTCTAACATCCAATGCTTTTCAGTTAAGAGCGAGAAACGTGTGGGCTTCCTGAACAATGTAGCTTCCATTGAGCTGAATAGTGACTGCGTTTACCTGAAACGAAGTCTTGCTTGTAGGGAGACACACGCCTGGCATTTAACTCCGTTTCTGAAGGGAAACACACGGCACAGTTCTCATCCATGAAGCACACTCTGCTTTAGAGCAAGAAGCACGCTCTTGCTTTCTAGAGTCTCTAATACAGAGGGAAACGTGAGTGTGCTCAGAACAAAAGAATTGTGTTTCCTACACACACGGACCATATCTAGTTCAACTCTGTTTCTGAAACTGATACAAACCACAGGTCCTCTAACATCCAATGCTTTTCAGTTAAGAGGGAGAAACGGGAGAGCTTCGTGAACAATGTAGCTTCGTTTGTGGTGAAAAGTGACTGTGTTTACCTGAAATGATTCTTGCTTGTAGGAAGACACAGAGCCTGGCATTTAACTCCGTTTCTGAAGGGAAACACACGGCACAGTTCTCATCCATGAAACACACTCTGCTTTAGAGCAAGAAGCACGCTCTTGCTTTCGAGAGTCTCTAATACAGAGGGAAACGTGAGTGTGCTCAGAACAAATAACTGTGTTTCCTACACACGGACGATATCTAGTTCAACTCTGTTTCTGAAACTGAAACAAACCACAGGTCCTCTAACATCCAATGCTTTTCAGTTAAGAGGGAGAAACGTGTGAGCTTTGTGAACAATGTAGCTTCATTTGATCTGAAAAGTGACTGCGTTTACCTGAAACAAAGTCTTGCTTGTAGGAAGACACACGCCTGGCATTTAACTCCGTTTCTGAAGGGAAACACACGGCACAGTTCTCATCCATGAAACATACTCTGCTTTTGAGCAAGAAGCACGCTCTTGCTTTCTAGAGTCTCTAATACAGAGGGATACGTGAGTGTGGTCAGAACAAAAGAACTGTGTTTCCTACACACAGACCATATCTAGTTCAAGTCTGTTTCTGAAACTGATACAAACCACAGGTCCTCTAACATCCAATTCTTTTCAGGTAAGAGCGAGAAACGTGTGAGCTTCTTGAACAATGTAGCTTCGTTTGAGCTGAAAAGTGACTGTGTTTACCTGAAACGGTTCTTGCTTGTAGGAAGACACAGAGCCTGGCATTTAACTCCGTTTCTGAAGGGAAACACACGGCACAGTTCTCATCCATGAAACACACTCTGCTTTAGAGCAAGAAGCATGCTCTTGCTTTCTAGAGTCTCTAATACAGAGGGAAACGTGAGTGTGCTCAGAACAAAAGAACTGTGTTTCCTATACACACGGACCATATCTAGTTCAACTCTGTTTCTAAAATTGATACAAACCACAGGTCGTCTAACATCCACTGCTTTTCAGTTAAGAGCGAGAAACAGGTGAGCTTCGTGAACAACGTAGCTTCGTTTGAGCTGAAAAGTGACTGCGTTTACCTGAAACGAAGTCTTGCTTGTAGGAAGACACACTTCTGGCATTTAACTCCGTTTCTGAAGGGAAACACACGGCACAGAACTCATCCATGAAACACATTCTGCTTTAGAGCAAGAAGCACGCTCTTGCTTTCTAGAGTCTCTAATACAGAGGGAAACATGAGTGTGCTCAGAACAAAAGAACTGTGTTTCCTACATACAGGGACCATATCAAGTTCAACTATGTTTCTGAAACTGATACAAACCACAGGTCCTCTAACATCCAATGCTTTTCAGTTGAGAGCGAGAAACGTGTGGGCTTCGTGAACAATGTAGCTTTGTTTGAGGTGAAAATTGACAGCGTTTACATGAAACGAAGTCTTGCTTGAAGAAAGACACAGAGCCTGGCATTTAACTCCGCTTCTGAAGGGAAACACACGGCACAGTCCTCATCCATGAAACACATTCTGCTTTAGAGCAAGAAGCACGCTCTTGCTTTCTAGAGTCTCTAATAAAGAGGGAAACGTGAGTGTGCTCATAACAAAAGAACTGTGATTCCTACACACACAGACCATATCTAATTCAACTCTGTTTCTGAAACTGATACAAACCACAGGTCCTCTAACATCCAATGCTTTTCAGTTAAGAGCGAGAAACGTGTGAGCTTCGTGAACAATGTAACTTAGTTTGAGCTGAAAAGTGACTGCTTTTACCTGAAAGGAAGTCTTGCTTGTAGGAAGGCACAGAGCCTGGCATTTAACTCCGTTTCTGAAGGGAAACACATGGCACAGTTCTCATCCATGAAACACACTCTGCATTAGAGCAAGAAGCATGCTCTTGCTTTCTAGAGTCTCTAATACAGAGGGAAACCTGAGTGTGCTCAGAACAAAAAACTGTGTTTCCTACACACGGACGATGTCTAGTTCAACTCTGTTTCTGAAACTGATACAAACTACAGGTCCTCTAACATCCAATGCTTTTCAGTTAAGAGGGAGAAACGTGTGAGCTTTGTGAATAATTTAGCTTCATTTGAGCTGAATAGTGACTGCGTTTACCTGAAACGAAGTCTTGCTTGTAGGGAGACACATGCCTGGCATTTAACTCCGTTTCTGAAGGGAAACACACAGCACAGTTCTCATCCATGAAGCACACTCTGCTTTAGAGCAAGAATCACGCTCTTGCTTTCTAGAGTCTCTAATACAGAGGGAAACGTGAGTGTGCTCAGAACAAAAGAATTGTGTTTCCTACACACACGCACCATATCTAGTTCAACTCTGTTTCTGAAAATGATACAAACCACAGGTCCTCTAATATCCAATGCTTTTCATTTAAGAGGGAGAAACGGGAGAGCTTCGTGAACAATGTAGCTTCGTTTGTGGTGAAAAGTGACTGTGTTTACCTGAAATGATTCTTGCTTGTAGGAAGACACAGAGCCTGGCATTTAACTCCGTTTCTGAAGGGAAACACACGGCACAGTTCTCATCCATGAAACACACTCTGCTTTAGAGCAAGAAGCACGCTCTTGCTTTCTAGAGTCTCTAATACAGAGGGAAACGTGAGTGTGCTCAGAACAAATAACTGTGTTTCCTACACACGGACGATATCTAGTTCAACTCTGTTTCTGAAACTGAAACAAACCACAGGTCCTCTAACATCCAATGCTTTTCAGTTAAGAGGGAGAAACGTGTGAGCTTTGTGAACAATGTAGCTTCATGTGATCTGAAAAGTGACTGCGTTTACCTGAAACAAAGTCTTGCTTGTAGGAAGACACACGCCTGGCATTTAACTCCGTTTCTGAAGGGAAACACACGGCACAGTTCTCATCCATGAAACACACTCTGCTTTAGAGCAGGAAGCACGCTCTTGCTTTCTAGAGTCTCTAATACAGAGGGAAATGTGAGTGTGCTCAGAACAAAAGAACTGTGTTTCCTACACACAAAGACCATATCTACTTCAAGTCTGTTTCTGAAACTGATGCAAACCACAGGTCCTCTAACATCCAATGCTTTTTAGGTAAGAGCGAGAAATGTGTGAGCTTCCTGAACAATGTAGCTTCGTTTGAGCTGAAAAGTGACTGTGTTTACCTGAAACGATTCTTGCTTGTAGGAAGACACAGAGCCTGGCATTTAACTCCGTTTCTGAAGGGAAACACACGGCACAGTTCTCATCCATGAAACACACTCTGCTTTAGAGCAAGAAGCACGCTCTTGCTTTCTAGAGTCTCTAATACAGAGGGAAACCTGAGTGTGCTCAGAACAAAAAACTGTGTTTCCTACACACGGACGATGTCTAGTTCAACTCTGTTTCTGAAACTGATACAAACTACAGGTCCTCTAACATCCAATGCTTTTCAGTTAAGAGGGAGAAACGTGTGAGCTTTGTGAATAATGTAGCTTCGAATGATCTGAAAAGTGACTGCGTTTACCTGAAACAAAGTCTTGCTTGTAGGAAGACACACGCCTGGCATTTAACTCCGTTTCTAAAGGGAAACACACGGCACAGTTCTCATCCATGAAAAACACTCTGCTTTAGAGCAAGAAGCACGCTCTTGCTTTCTAGAGTCTCTAATACAGAGGGAAACGTGAGTGTGCTCAGAACAAAAGAACTGTGTTTCCTACACACACGGACCATATCTAGTTCAACTCTGTTTGTAAAATTGATACAAACCACAGGTCCTCTAACATCCAATGCTTTTCAGTTAAGAGCGAGAAACCTGTGAGCTTCGTGAACAATGTAGCTTCATTTGAGCTGAAAAGTGACTGTGTTTACCTGAAAAGAAGTCTTGATTGTAGGAAGACACACATCTGGCATTTAACTCCGTTTCTGAAGGGAAACACACGGCACAGTTCTCATCCATGAAACACACTCTGCTTTAGAGCAAGAAGGATGCACTTGCTTTCTAGAGTCTCTAATACAGAGGGAAACCTGAGTGTGCTCAGAACAAAAGAACTGTGTTTCCTACACACACGGACCATATCTAGTTCAACTCTGTTTCTGTAACTGATACAAACCACAGGTCCTCTAACATCCAATGCTTTTCAGTTAAGAGCGAGAAACGTGTGGGCTTCCTAAACAATGTAGCTTCCATTGAGCTGAATAGTGACTGCGTTTACCTGAAACGAAGTCTTGCTTGTAGGGAGACACACGCCTGGCATTTAACTCCGTTTCTGAAGGGAAACACACGGCACAGTTCTCATCCATGAAGCACACTCTGCTTTAGAGCAAGAAGAACGCTCTTGCTTTCTAGAGTCTCTAATACAGAGGGAAACGTGAGTGTGCTCAGAACAAAAGAATTGTGTTTCCTACACACACGGACCATATCTAGTTCAACTCTGTTTCTGAAACTGATACAAACCACAGGTCCTCTAACATCCAATGCTTTTCAGTTAAGAGGGAGAAACGGGAGAGCTTCGTGAACAATGTAGCTTCGTTTGTGGTGAAAAGTGACTGTGTTTACCTGAAATGATTCTTGCTTGTAGGAAGACACAGAGCCTGGCATTTAACTCCGTTTCTGAAGGGAAACACACGGCACAGTTCTCATCCATGAAACACACTCTGCTTTAGAGCAAGAAGCACGCTCTTGCTTTCTAGAGTCTCTAATACAGAGGGAAACGTGAGTGTGCTCAGAACAAATAACTGTGTTTCCTACACACGGACGATATCTAGTTCAACTCTGTTTCTGAAACTGAAACAAACCACAGGTCCTCTAACATCCAATGCTTTTCAGTTAAGAGGGAGAAACGTGTGAGCTTTGTGAACAATGTAGCTTCATTTGATCTGAAAAGTGACTGCGTTTACCTGAAACAAAGTCTTGCTTGTAGGAAGACACACGCCTGGCATTTAACTCCGTTTCTGAAGGGAAACACACGGCACAGTTCTCATCCATGAAACACACTCTGCTTTAGAGCAGGAAGCACGCTCTTGCTTTCTAGAGTCTCTAATACAGAGGGAAATGTGAGTGTGCTCAGAACAAAAGAACTGTGTTTCCTACACACACAGACCATATCTACTTCAAGTCTGTTTCTGAAACTGATGCAAACCACAGGTCCTCTAACATCCAATGCTTTTTAGGTAAGAGCGAGAAACGTGTGAGCTTCCTGAACAATGTAGCTTCGTTTGAGCTGAAAAGTGACTGTGTTTACCTGAAACGATTCTTGCTTGTAGGAAGACACAGAGCCTGGCATTTAACTCCGTTTCTGAAGGGAAACACACGGCACAGTTCTCATCCATGAAACACACTCTGCTTTAGAGCAAGAAGCACGCTCTTGCTTTCTAGAGTCTCTAATACAGAGGGAAACCTGAGTGTGCTCAGAACAAAAAACTGTGTTTCCTACACACGGACGATGTCTAGTTCAACTCTGTTTCTGAAACTGATACAAACCACAGGTCCTCTAACATCCAATGCTTTTCAGTTAAGAGGGAGAAACGTGTGAGCTTTGTGAATAATGTAGCTTCAAATGATCTGAAAAGTGTCTGCGTTTACCTGAAACAAAGTCTTGCTTGTAGGAAGACACACGCCTGGCATTTAACTCCGTTTCTAAAGGGAAACACACGGCACAGTTCTCATCCATGAAAAACACTCTGCTTTAGAGCAAGAAGCACGCTCTTGCTTTCTAGAGTCTCTAATACAGAGGGAAACGTGAGTGTGCTCAGAACAAAAGAACTGTGTTTCCTACACACACGGACCATATCTAGTTCAACTCTGTTTGTAAAATTGATACAAACCACAGGTCCTCTAACATCCAATGCTTTTCAGTTAAGAGCGAGAAACCTGTGAGCTTCGTGAACAATGTAGCTTCATTTGAGCTGAAAAGTGACTGTGTTTACCTGAAAAGAAGTCTTGATTGTAGGAAGACACACATCTGGCATTTAACTCCGTTTCTGAAGGGAAACACACGGCACAGTTCTCATCCATGAAACACACTCTGCTTTAGAGCAAGAAGGATGCACTTGCTTTCTAGAGTCTCTAATACAGAGGGAAACCTGAGTGTGCTCAGAACAAAAGAACTGTGTTTCCTACACACACGGACCATATCTAGTTCAACTCTGTTTCTGTAACTGATACAAACCACAGGTCCTCTAACATCCAATGCTTTTCAGTTAAGAGCGAGAAACGTGTGGGCTTCCTGAACAATGTAGCTTCCATTGAGCTGAATAGTGACTGCGTTTACCTGAAACGAAGTCTTGCTTGTAGGGAGACACACGCCTGGCATTTAACTCCGTTTCTGAAGGGAAACACACGGCACAGTTCTCATCCATGAAGCACACTCTGCTTTAGAGCAAGAAGAACGCTCTTGCTTTCTAGAGTCTCTAATACAGAGGGAAACGTGAGTGTGCTCAGAACAAAAGAATTGTGTTTCCTACACACACGGACCATATCTAGTTCAACTCTGTTTCTGAAACTGATACAAACCACAGGTCCTCTAACATCCAATGCTTTTCAGTTAAGAGGGAGAAACGGGAGAGCTTCGTGAACAATGTAGCTTCGTTTGTGGTGAAAAGTGACTGTGTTTACCTGAAATGATTCTTGCTTGTAGGAAGACACAGAGCCTGGCATTTAACTCCGTTTCTGAAGGGAAACACACGGCACAGTTCTCATCCATGAAACACACTCTGCTTTAGAGCAAGAAGCACGCTCTTGCTTTCTAGAGTCTCTAATACAGAGGGAAACGTGAGTGTGCTCAGAACAAATAACTGTGTTTCCTACACACGGACGATATCTAGTTCAACTCTGTTTCTGAAACTGAAACAAACCACAGGTCCTCTAACATCCAATGCTTTTCAGTTAAGAGGGAGAAACGTGTGAGCTATGTGAACAATGTAGCTTCATTTGATCTGAAAAGTGACTGCGTTTACCTGAAACAAAGTCTTGCTTGTAGGAAGACACACGCCTGGCATTTAACTCCGTTTCTGAAGGGAAACACACGGCACAGTTCTCATCCATGAAACACACTCTGCTTTAGAGCAGGAAGCACGCTCTTGCTTTCTAGAGTCTCTAATACAGAGGGAAATGTGAGTGTGCTCAGAACAAAAGAACTGTGTTTCCTACACACACAGACCATATCTACTTCAAGTCTGTTTCTGAAACTGATGCAAACCACAGGTCCTCTAACATCCAATGCTTTTTAGGTAAGAGCGAGAAACGTGTGAGCTTCCTGAACAATGTAGCTTCGTTTGAGCTGAAAAGTGACTGTGTTTACCTGAAACGATTCTTGCTTGTAGGAAGACACAGAGCCTGGCATTTAACTCCGTTTCTGAAGGGAAACACACGGCACAGTTCTCATCCATGAAACACACTCTGCTTTAGAGCAAGAAGCACGCTCTTGCTTTCTAGAGTCTCTAATACAGAGGGAAACCTGAGTGTGCTCAGAACAAAAAACTGTGTTTCCTACACACGGACGATGTCTAGTTCAACTCTGTTTCTGAAACTGATACAAACCACAGGTCCTCTAACATCCAATGCTTTTCAGTTAAGAGGGAGAAACGTGTGAGCTTTGTGAATAATGTAGCTTCAAATGATCTGAAAAGTGACTGCGTTTACCTGAAACAAAGTCTTGCTTGTAGGAAGACACACGCCTGGCATTTAACTCCGTTTCTAAAGGGAAACACACGGCACAGTTCTCATCCATGAAAAACACTCTGCTTTAGAGCAAGAAGCACGCTCTTGCTTTCTAGAGTCTCTAATACAGAGGGAAACGTGAGTGTGCTCAGAACAAAAGAACTGTGTTTCCTACACACACGGACCATATCTAGTTCAACTCTGTTTGTAAAATTGATACAAACCACAGGTCCTCTAACATCCAATGCTTCTCAGTTAAGAGCGAGAAACCTGTGAGCTTCGTGAACAATGTAGCTTCATTTGAGCTGAAAAGTGACTGTGTTTACCTGAAAAGAAGTCTTGATTGTAGGAAGACACACATCTGGCATTTAACTCCGTTTCTGAAGGGAAACACACGGCACAGTTCTCATCCATGAAACACACTCTGCTTTAGAGCAAGAAGGATGCACTTGCTTTCTAGAGTCTCTAATACAGAGGGAAACCTGAGTGTGCTCAGAACAAAAGAACTGTGTTTCCTACACACACGGACCATATCTAGTTCAACTCTGTTTCTGTAACTGATACAAACCACAGGTCCTCTAACATCCAATGCTTTTCAGTTAAGAGCGAGAAACGTGTGGGCTTCCTGAACAATGTAGCTTCCATTGAGCTGAATAGTGACTGCGTTTACCTGAAACGAACTCTTGCTTGTAGGGAGACACACGCCTGGCATTTAACTCCGTTTCTGAAGGGAAACACACGGCACAGTTCTCATCCATGAAGCACACTCTGCTTTAGAGCAAGAAGAACGCTCTTGCTTTCTAGAGTCTCTAATACAGAGGGAAACGTGAGTGTGCTCAGAACAAAAGAATTGTGTTTCCTACACACACGGACCATATCTAGTTCAACTCTGTTTCTGAAACTGATACAAACCACAGGTCCTCTAACATCCAATGCTTTTCAGTTAAGAGGGAGAAACGGGAGAGCTTCGTGAACAATGTAGCTTCGTTTGTGGTGAAAAGTGACTGTGTTTACCTGAAATGATTCTTGCTTGTAGGAAGACACAGAGCCTGGCATTTAACTCCGTTTCTGAAGGGAAACACACGGCACAGTTCTCATCCATGAAACACACTCTGCTTTAGAGCAAGAAGCACGCTCTTGCTTTCTAGAGTCTCTAATACAGAGGGAAACCTGAGTGTGCTCAGAACAAATAACTGTGTTTCCTACACACGGACGATATCTAGTTCAACTCTGTTTCTGAAACTGAAACAAACCACAGGTCCTCTAACATCCAATGCTTTTCAGTTAAGAGGGAGAAACGTGTGAGCTTTGTGAACAATGTAGCTTCATTTGATCTGAAAAGTGACTGCGTTTACCTGAAACAAAGTCTTGCTTGTAGGAAGACACACGCCTGGCATTTAACTCCGTTTCTGAAGGGAAACACACGGCACAGTCCTCATCTATGAAACACATTCTGCTTTAGAGCAAGAAGCACGCTCTTGCTTTCTAGAGTCTCTAATAAAGAGGGAAACGTGAGTGTGCTCATAACAAAAGAACTGTGATTCCTACACACACAGACCATATCTAATTCAACTCTGTTTCTGAAACTGATACAAACCACAGGTCCTCTAACATCCAATGCTTTTCAGTTAAGAGCGAGAAACGTGTGAGCTTCGTGAACAATGTAACTTAGTTTGAGCTGAAAAGTGACTGCTTTTACCTGAAAGGAAGTCTTGCTTGTAGGAAGGCACAGAGCCTGGCATTTAACTCCGTTTCTGAAGGGAAACACATGGCACAGTTCTCATCCATGAAACACACTCTGCTTTAGAGCAAGAAGCACGCTCTTGCTTTCTAGAGTCTCTAATACAGAGGGAAACCTGAGTGTGCTCAGAACAAAAAACTGTGTTTCCTACACACGGACGATGTCTAGTTCAACTCTGTTTCTGAAACTGATACAAACTACAGGTGCTCTAACATCCAATGCTTTTCAGTTAAGAGGGAGAAACGTGTGAGCTTTGTGAATAATGTAGCTTCATTTGAGCTGAAAAGTGACTGTGTTTACCTGAAAAGAAGTCTTGATTGTAGGAAGACACACATTTGGCATTTAACTCCGTTTCTGAAGGGAAACACACGGCACAGTTATCATCCATGAAACACACTCTGCTTTAGAGCAAGAAGGGTGCACTTGCTTTCTACAGTCTCTAATACAGAGGGAAACCTGAGTGTGCTCAGAACAAAAGAACTGTGTTTCCTACACACACGGACCATATCTAGTTCAACTCTGTTTCTGTAACTGATACAAACCACAGGTCCTCTAACATCCAATGCTTTTCAGTTAAGAGCGAGAAACGTGTGGGCTTCCTGAACAATGTAGCTTCCATTGAGCTGAATAGTGACTGCGTTTACCTGAAACGAAGTCTTGCTTGTAGGGAGACACATGCCTGGCATTTAACTCCGTTTCTGAAGGGAAACACACGGCACAGTTCTCATCCATGAAGCACACTCTGCTTTAGAGCAAGAAGCACGCTCTTGCTTTCTAGAGTCTCTAATACAGATGGAAACGTGAGTGTGCTCAGAACAAAAGAATTGTGTTTCCTACACACACGGACCATATCTAGTTCAACTCTGTTTCTGAAACTGATACAAACCACAGGTCCTCTAACATCCAATGCTTTTCATTTAAGAGGGAGAAACGGGAGAGCTTCGTGAACAATGTAGCTTCGTTTGTGGTGAAAAGTGACTGTGTTTACCTGAAATGATTCTTGCTTGTAGGAAGACACAGAGCCTGGCATTTAACTCCGTTTCTGAAGGGAAACACACGGCACAGTTCTCATCCATGAAACACACTCTGCTTTAGAGCAAGAAGCACGCTCTTGCTTTCCAGAGTCTCTAATACAGAGGGAAACGTGAGTGTGCTCAGAACAAATAACTGTGTTTCCTACACACGGACGATATCTAGTTCAACTCTGTTTCTGAAACTGAAACAAACCACAGGTCCTCTAACATCCAATGCTTTTCAGTTAAGAGGGAGAAACGTGTGAGCTGTGTGAACAATGTAGCTTCATTTGATCTGAAAAGTGACTGCGTTTACCTGAAACAAAGTCTTGCTTGTAGGAAGACACACGCCTGGCATTTAACTCCGTTTCTGAAGGGAAACACACGGCACAGTTCTCATCCATGAAACACACTCTGCTTTAGAGCAGGAAGCACGCTCTTGCTTTCTAGAGTCTCTAATACAGAGGGAAATGTGAGTGTGCTCAGAACAAAAGAACTGTGTTTCCTACACACACGGACCATATCTAGTTCAACTCTGTTTCTGTAACTGATACAAACCACAGGTCCTCTAACATCCAATGCTTTTCAGTTAAGAGCGAGAAACGTGTGGGCTTCCTGAACAATGTAGCTTCCATTGAGCTGAATAGTGACTGCGTTTACCTGAAACGAAGTCTTGCTTGTAGGGAGACACACGCCTGGCATTTAACTCCGTTTCTGAAGGGAAACACACGGCACAGTTCTCATCCATGAAGCACACTCTGCTTTAGAGCAAGAAGAACGCTCTTGCTTTCTAGAGTCTCTAATACAGAGGGAAACGTGAGTGTGCTCAGAACAAAAGAATTGTGTTTCCTACACACACGGACCATATCTAGTTCAACTCTGTTTCTGAAACTGATACAAACCACAGGTCCTCTAACATCCAATGCTTTTCAGTTAAGAGGGAGAAACGGGAGAGCTTCGTGAACAATGTAGCTTCGTTTGTGGTGAAAAGTGACTGTGTTTACCTGAAATGATTCTTGCTTGTAGGAAGACACAGAGCCTGGCATTTAACTCCGTTTCTGAAGGGAAACACACGGCACAGTTCTCATCCATGAAACACACTCTGCTTTAGAGCAAGAAGCACGCTCTTGCTTTCTAGAGTCTCTAATACAGAGGGAAACCTGAGTGTGCTCAGAACAAATAACTGTGTTTCCTACACACGGACGATATCTAGTTCAACTCTGTTTCTGAAACTGAAACAAACCACAGGTCCTCTAACATCCAATGCTTTTCAGTTAAGAGGGAGAAACGTGTGAGCTTTGTGAACAATGTAGCTTCATTTGATCTGAAAAGTGACTGCGTTTACCTGAAACAAAGTCTTGCTTGTAGGAAGACACACGTCTGGCATTTAACTCCGTTTCTGAAGGGAAACACACGGCACAGTTCTCATCCATGAAACACACTCTGCTTTAGAGCAGGAAGCATGCTCTTGCTTTCTAGAGTCTCTAATACAGAGGGAAATGTGAGTGTGCTCAGAACAAAAGAACTGTGTTTCCTACACACACAGACCATATCTACTTCAAGTCTGTTTCTGAAACTGATGCAAACCACAGGTCCTCTAACATCCAATGCTTTTTAGGTAAGAGCAAGAAACGTGTGAGCTTCCTGAACAATGTAGCTTCGTTTGAGCTGAAAAGTGACTGTGTTTACCTTAAACGATTCTTGCTTGTAGGAAGACAGAGAGCCTGGCATTTAACTCCGTTTCTGAAGGGAAACACACGGCACAGTTCTCATCCATGAAACACACTCTGCTTTAGAGCAAGAAGCACGCTCTTGCTTTCTAGAGTCTCTAATACAGAGGGAAACCTGAGTGTGCTCAGAACAAAAAACTGTGTTTCCTACACACGGACGATGTCTAGTTCAACTCTGTTTCTGAAACTGATACAAACTACAGGTCCTCTAACATCCAATGCTTTTCAGTTAAGAGGGAGAAACGTGTGAGCTTTGTGAATAATGTAGCTTCGAATGATCTGAAAAGTGACTGCGTTTACCTGAAACAAAGTCTTGCTTGTAGGAAGACACACGCCTGGCATTTAACTCCGTTTCTAAAGGGAAACACACGGCACAGTTCTCATCCATGAAACACACGCTGCTTTAGAGCAAGAAGCACGCTCTTGCTTTCTAGAGTCTCTAATACAGAGGGAAACGTGAGTGTGCTCAGAACAAAAGAACTGTGTTTCCTACACACACGGACCATATCTAGTTCAACTCTGTTTGTAAAATTGATACAAACCACAGGTCCTCTAACATCCAATGCTTTTCAGTTAAGAGCGAGAAACCTGTGAGCTTCGTGAACAATGTAGCTTCATTTGAGCTGAAAAGTGACTGTGTTTACCTGAAAAGAAGTCTTGATTGTAGGAAGACACACATCTGGCATTTAACTCCGTTTCTGAAGGGAAACACACGGCACAGTTCTCATCCATGAAACACACTCTGCTTTAGAGCAAGAAGGATGCACTTGCTTTCTAGAGTCTCTAATACAGAGGGAAACCTGAGTGTGCTCAGAACAAAAGAACTGTGTTTCCTACACACACGGACCATATCTAGTTCAACTCTGTTTCTGTAACTGATACAAACCACAGGTCCTCTAACATCCAATGCTTTTCAGTTAAGAGCGAGAAACGTGTGGGCTTCCTGAACAATGTAGCTTCCATTGAGCTGAATAGTGACTGCGTTTACCTGAAACGAAGTCTTGCTTGTAGGGAGACACACGCCTGGCATTTAACTCCGTTTCTGAAGGGAAACACACGGCACAGTTCTCATCCATGAAGCACACTCTGCTTTAGAGCAAGAAGCACGCTCTTGCTTTCTAGAGTCTCTAATACAGAGGGAAACGTGAGTGTGCTCAGAACAAAAGAATTGTGTTTCCTACACACACGGACCATATCTAGTTCAACTCTGTTTCTGAAACTGATACAAACCACAGGTCCTCTAACATCCAATGCTTTTCAGTTAAGAGGGAGAAACGGGAGAGCTTCGTGAACAATGTAGCTTCGTTTGTGGTGAAAAGTGACTGTGTTTACCTGAAATGATTCTTGCTTGTAGGAATACACAGAGCCTGGCATTTAACTCCGTTTCTGAAGGGAAACACACGGCACAGTTCTCATCAATGAAACACACTCTGCTTTAGAGCAAGAAGCACGCTCTTGCTTTCGAGAGTCTCTAATACAGAGGGAAACGTGAGTGTGCTCAGAACAAATAACTGTGTTTCCTACACACGGACGATATCTAGTTCAACTCTGTTTCTGAAACTGAAACAAACCACAGGTCCTCTAACATCCAATGCTTTTCAGTTAAGAGGGAGAAACGTGTGAGCTTTGTGAACAATGTAGCTTCATTTGATCTGAAAAGTGACTGCGTTTACCTGAAACAAAGTCTTGCTTGTAGGAAGACACACGCCTGGCATTTAACTCCGTTTCTGAAGGGAAACACACGGCACAGTTCTCATCCATGAAACATACTCTGCTTTAGAGCAAGAAGCACGCTCTTGCTTTCTAGAGTCTCTAATACAGAGGGATATGTGAGTGTGGTCAGAACAAAAGAACTGTGTTTCCTACACACAGACCATATCTAGTTCAAGTCTGTTTCTGAAACTGATACAAACCACAGGTCCTCTAACATCCAATTCTTTTCAGGTAAGAGCGAGAAACGTGTGAGCTTCTTGAACAATGTAGCTTCGTTTGAGCTGAAAAGTGACTGTGTTTACCTGAAACGGTTCTTGCTTGTAGGAAGACACAGAGCCTGGCATTTAACTCCGTTTCTGAAGGGAAACACACGGCACAGTTCTCATCCATGAAACACACTCTGCTTTAGAGCAAGAAGCACGCTCTTGCTTTCTAGAGTCTCTAATACAGAGGGAAACGTGAGTGTGCTCAGAACAAAAGAACTGTGTTTCCTATACACACGGACCATATCTATTTCAACTCTGTTTCTAAAATTGATACAAACCACAGGTCGTCTAACATCCACTGCTTTTCAGTTAAGAGCGAGAAACAGGTGAGCTTCGTGAACAACGTAGCTTCGTTTGAGCTGAAAAGTGACTGCGTTTACCTGAAACGAAGTCTTGCTTGTAGGAAGACACACTTCTGGCATTTAACTCCGTTTCTGAAGGGAAACACACGGCACAGAACTCATCCATGAAACACATTCTGCTTTAGAGCAAGAAGCACGCTCTTGCTTTCTAGAGTCTCTAATACAGAGGGAAACATGAGTGTGCTCAGAACAAAAGAACTGTGTTTCCTACAAACAGGGACCATATCAAGTTCAACTCTGTTTCTGAAACTGATACAAACCACAGGTCCTCTAACATCCACTGCTTTTCAGTTAAGAGCGAGAAACGTGTGAGCTTCGTGAACAATGTAGCTTCCTTTGAGATGAAAAGTGACTGCGTTTACCTGAAACGATTCTTGCTTGTAGGAAGACACAGAGCCTGGCATTTAACTCCGTTTCTGAAGGGAAACACACGGCACAGTTCTCATCCATGAAACACACTCTGGTTTAGAGCAAGAATCACGCTCTTGCTTTCTAGAGTCTCTCATACAAAGGGAAACGTGAATGTGCTCAGAACAAAAGACCTGTGTTTCCTACACACACGGACCATATCTATTTCAACTATGTTTCTGAAACTGATACAAACCACAGGTCCTCTAACATCCAATGCTTTTCAGTTGAGAGCGAGAAACGTGTGGGCTTCGTGAACAATGTAGCTTTGTTTGAGGTGAAAATTGACAGCGTTTACATGAAACGAAGTCTTGCTTGAAGAAAGACACAGAGCCTGGCATTTAACTCCGCTTCTGAAGGGAAACACACGGCACAGTCCTCATCCATGAAACACATTCTGCTTTAGAGCAAGAAGCACGCTCTTGCTTTCTAGAGTCTCTAATAAAGAGGGAAACGTGAGTGTGCTCATAACAAAAGAACTGTGATTCCTACACACACAGACCATATCTAATTCAACTCTGTTTCTGAAACTGATACAAACCACAGGTCCTCTAACATCCAATGCTTTTCAGTTAAGAGCGAGAAACGTGTGAGCTTCGTGAACAATGTAACTTAGTTTGAGCTGAAAAGTGACTGCTTTTACCTGAAAGGAAGTCTTGCTTGTAGGAAGGCACAGAGCCTGGCATTTAACTCCGTTTCTGAAGGGAAACACATGGCACAGTTCTCATCCATGAAACACACTCTGCTTTAGAGCAAGAAGCACGCTCTTGCTTTCTAGAGTCTCTAATACAGAGGGAAACCTGAGTGTGCTCAGAACAAAAAACTGTGTTTCCTACACACGGACGATGTCTAGTTCAACTCTGTTTCTGAAACTGATACAAACTACAGGTGCTCTAACATCCAATGCTTTTCAGTTAAGAGGGAGAAACGTGTGAGCTTTGTGAATAATGTAGCTTCATTTGAGCTGAAAAGTGACTGTGTTTACCTGAAAAGAAGTCTTGATTGTAGGAAGACACACATTTGGCATTTAACTCCGTTTCTGAAGGGAAACACACGGCACAGTTATCATCCATGAAACACACTCGGCTTTAGAGCAAGAAGGGTGCACTTGCTTTCTACAGTCTCTAATACAGAGGGAAACCTGAGTGTGCTCAGAACAAAAGAACTGTGTTTCCTACACACACGGACCATATCTAGTTCAACTCTGTTTCTGTAACTGATACAAACCACAGGTCCTCTAACATCCAATGCTTTTCAGTTAAGAGCGAGAAACGTGTGGGCTTCCTGAACAATGTAGCTTCCATTGAGCTGAATAGTGACTGCGTTTACCTGAAACGAAGTCTTGCTTGTAGGGAGACACATGCCTGGCATTTAACTCCGTTTCTGAAGGGAAACACACGGCACAGTTCTCATCCATGAAGCACACTCTGCTTTAGAGCAAGAAGCACGCTCTTGCTTTCTAGAGTCTCTAATACAGATGGAAACGTGAGTGTGCTCAGAACAAAAGAATTGTGTGTCCTACACACACGGACCATATCTAGTTCAACTCTGTTTCTGAAACTGATACAAACCACAGGTCCTCTAACATCCAATGCTTTTCATTTAAGAGGGAGAAACGGGAGAGCTTCGTGAACAATGTAGCTTCGTTTGTGGTGAAAAGTGACTGTGTTTACCTGAAATGATTCTTGCTTGTAGGAAGACACAGAGCCTGGCATTTAACTCCGTTTCTGAAGGGAAACACACGGCACAGTTCTCATCCATGAAACACACTCTGCTTTAGAGCAAGAAGCACGCTCTTGCTTTCCAGAGTCTCTAATACAGAGGGAAACGTGAGTGTGCTCAGAACAAATAACTGTGTTTCCTACACACGGACGATATCTAGTTCAACTCTGTTTCTGAAACTGAAACAAACCACAGGTCCTCTAACATCCAATGCTTTTCAGTTAAGAGGGAGAAACGTGTGAGCTTTGTGAACAATGTAGCTTCATTTGATCTGAAAAGTGACTGCGTTTACCTGAAACAAAGTCTTGCTTGTAGGAAGACACACGCCTGGCATTTAACTCCGTTTCTGAAGGGAAACACACGGCACAGTTCTCATCCATGAAACACACTCTGCTTTAGAGCAGGAAGCACGCTCTTGCTTTCTAGAGTCTCTAATACAGAGGGAAATGTGAGTGTGCTCAGAACAAAAGAACTGTGTTTCCTACACACACGGACCATATCTAGTTCAACTCTGTTTCTGTAACTGATACAAACCACAGGTCCTCTAACATCCAATGCTTTTCAGTTAAGAGCGAGAAACGTGTGGGCTTCCTGAACAATGTAGCTTCCATTGAGCTGAATAGTGACTGCGTTTACCTGAAACGAAGTCTTGCTTGTAGGGAGACACACGCCTGGCATTTAACTCCGTTTCGGAAGGGAAACACACGGCACAGTTATCATCCATGAAGCACACTCTGCTTTAGAGCAAGAAGAACGCTCTTGCTTTCTAGAGTCTCTAATACAGAGGGAAACGTGAGTGTGCTCAGAACAAAAGAATTGTGTTTCCTACACACACGGACCATATCTAGTTCAACTCTGTTTCTGAAACTGATACAAACCACAGGTCCTCTAACATCCAATGCTTTTCAGTTAAGAGGGAGAAACGGGAGAGCTTCGTGAACAATGTAGCTTCGTTTGTGGTGAAAAGTGACTGTGTTTACCTGAAATGATTCTTGCTTGTAGGAAGACACAGAGCCTGGCATTTAACTCCGTTTCTGAAGGGAAACACACGGCACAGTTCTCATCCATGAAACACACTCTGCTTTAGAGCAAGAAGCACGCTCTTGCTTTCTAGAGTCTCTAATACAGAGGGAAACCTGAGTGTGCTCAGAACAAATAACTGTGTTTCCTACACACGGACGATATCTAGTTCAACTCTGTTTCTGAAACTGAAACAAACCACAGGTCCTCTAACATCCAATGCTTTTCAGTTAAGAGGGAGAAACGTGTGAGCTTTGTGAACAATGTAGCTTCATTTGATCTGAAAAGTGACTGCGTTTACCTGAAACAAAGTCTTGCTTGTAGGAAGACACACGCCTGGCATTTAACTCCGTTTCTGAAGGGAAACACACGGCACAGTTCTCATCCATGAAACACACTCTGCTTTAGAGCAGGAAGCACGCTCTTGCTTTCTAGAGTCTCTAATACAGAGGGAAATGTGAGTGTGCTCAGAACAAAAGAACTGTGTTTCCTACACACACAGACCATATCTACTTCAAGTCTGTTTCTGAAACTGATGCAAACCACAGGTCCTCTAACATCCAATGCTTTTTAGGTAAGAGCGAGAAACGTGTGAGCTTCCTGAACAATGTAGCTTCGTTTGAGCTGAAAAGTGACTGTGTTTACCTGAAACGATTCTTGCTTGTAGGAAGACACAGAGCCTGGCATTTAACTCCGTTTCTGAAGGGAAACACACGGCACAGTTCTCATCCATGAAACACACTCTGCTTTAGAGCAAGAAGCACGCTCTTGCTTTCTAGAGTCTCTAATACAGAGGGAAACCTGAGTGTGCTCAGAACAAAAAACTGTGTTTCCTACACACGGACGATGTCTAGTTCAACTCTGTTTCTGAAACTGATACAAACTACAGGTCCTCTAACATCCAATGCTTTTCAGTTAAGAGGGAGAAACGTGTGAGCTTTGTGAATAATGTAGCTTCGAATGATCTGAAAAGTGACTGCGTTTACCTGAAACAAAGTCTTGCTTGTAGGAAGACACACGCCTGGCATTTAACTCCGTTTCTAAAGGGAAACACACGGCACAGTTCTCATCCATGAAAAACACTCTGCTTTAGAGCAAGAAGCACGCTCTTGCTTTCTAGAGTCTCTAATACAGAGGGAAACGTGAGTGTGCTCAGAACAAAAGAACTGTGTTTCCTACACACACGGACCATATCTAGTTCAACTCTGTTTGTAAAATTGATACAAACCACAGGTCCTCTAACATCCAATGCTTTTCAGTTAAGAGCGAGAAACCTGTGAGCTTCGTGAACAATGTAGCTTCATTTGAGCTGAAAAGTGACTGTGTTTACCTGAAAAGAAGTCTTGATTGTAGGAAGACACACATCTGGCATTTAACTCCGTTTCTGAAGGGAAACACACGGCACAGTTCTCATCCATGAAACACACTCTGCTTTAGAGCAAGAAGGATGCACTTGCTTTCTAGAGTCTCTAATACAGAGGGAAACCTGAGTGTGCTCAGAACAAAAGAACTGTGTTTCCTACACACACGGACCATATCTAGTTCAACTCTGTTTCTGTAACTGATACAAACCACAGGTCCTCTAACATCCAATGCTTTTCAGTTAAGAGCGAGAAACGTGTGGGCTTCCTGAACAATGTAGCTTCCATTGAGCTGAATAGTGACTGCGTTTACCTGAAACGAAGTCTTGCTTGTAGGGAGACACACGCCTGGCATTTAACTCCGTTTCTGAAGGGAAACACACGGCACAGTTCTCATCCATGAAGCACACTCTGCTTTAGAGCAAGAAGCACGCTCTTGCTTTCTAGAGTCTCTAATACAGAGGGAAACGTGAGTGTGCTCAGAACAAAAGAATTGTGTTTCCTACACACACGGACCATATCTAGTTCAACTCTGTTTCTGAAACTGATACAAACCACAGGTCCTCTAACATCCAATGCTTTTCAGTTAAGAGGGAGAAACGGGAGAGCTTCGTGAACAATGTAGCTTCGTTTGTGGTGAAAAGTGACTGTGTTTACCTGAAATGATTCTTGCTTGTAGGAATACACAGAGCCTGGCATTTAACTCCGTTTCTGAAGGGAAATACACGGCACAGTTCTCATCCATGAAACACACTCTGCTTTAGAGCAAGAAGCACGCTCTTGCTTTCTAGAGTCTCTAATACAGAGGGAAACCTGAGTGTGCTCAGAACAAATAACTGTGTTTCCTACACACGGACGATATCTAGTTCAACTCTGTTTCTGAAACTGAAACAAACCACAGGTCCTCTAACATCCAATGCTTTTCAGTTAAGAGGGAGAAACGTGTGAGCTTTGTGAACAATGTAGCTTCATTTGATCTGAAAAGTGACTGCGTTTACCTGAAACAAAGTCTTGCTTGTAGGAAGACACACGCCTGGCATTTAACTCCGTTTCTGAAGGGAAACACACGGCACAGTTCTCATCCATGAAACACACTCTGCTTTAGAGCAGGAAGCACGCTCTTGCTTTCTAGAGTCTCTAATACAGAGGGAAATGTGAGTGTGCTCAGAACAAAAGAACTGTGTTTCCTACACACACAGACCATATCTACTTCAAGTCTGTTTCTGAAACTGATGCAAACCACAGGTCCTCTAACATCCAATGCTTTTTAGGTAAGAGCGAGAAACGTGTGAGCTTCCTGAACAATGTAGCTTCGTTTGAGCTGAAAAGTGACTGTGTTTACCTGAAACGATTCTTGCTTGTAGGAAGACACAGAGCCTGGCATTTAACTCCGTTTCTGAAGGGAAACACACGGCACAGTTCTCATCCATGAAACACACTCTGCTTTAGAGCAAGAAGCACGCTCTTGCTTTCTAGAGTCTCTAATACAGAGGGAAACCTGAGTGTGCTCAGAACAAAAAACTGTGTTTCCTACACACGGACGATGTCTAGTTCAACTCTGTTTCTGAAACTGATACAAACTACAGGTCCTCTAACATCCAATGCTTTTCAGTTAAGAGGGAGAAACGTGTGAGCTTTGTGAATAATGTAGCTTCGAATGATCTGAAAAGTGACTGCGTTTACCTGAAACAAAGTCTTGCTTGTAGGAAGACACACGCCTGGCATTTAACTCCGTTTCTAAAGGGAAACACACGGCACAGTTCTCATCCATGAAAAACACTCTGCTTTAGAGCAAGAAGCACGCTCTTGCTTTCTAGAGTCTCTAATACAGAGGGAAACGTGAGTGTGCTCAGAACAAAAGAACTGTGTTTCCTACACACACGGACCATATCTAGTTCAACTCTGTTTGTAAAATTGATACAAACCACAGGTCCTCTAACATCCAATGCTTTTCAGTTAAGAGCGAGAAACCTGTGAGCTTCGTGAACAATGTAGCTTCATTTGAGCTGAAAAGTGACTGTGTTTACCTGAAAAGAAGTCTTGATTGTAGGAAGACACACATCTGGCATTTAACTCCGTTTCTGAAGGGAAACACACGGCACAGTTCTCATCCATGAAACACACTCTGCTTTAGAGCAAGAAGGATGCACTTGCTTTCTAGAGTCTCTAATACAGAGGGAAACCTGAGTGTGCTCAGAACAAAAGAACTGTGTTTCCTACACACACGGACCATATCTAGTTCAACTCTGTTTCTGTAACTGATACAAACCACAGGTCCTCTAACATCCAATGCTTTTCAGTTAAGAGCGAGAAACGTGTGGGCTTCCTGAACAATGTAGCTTCCATTGAGCTGAATAGTGACTGCGTTTACCTGAAACGAAGTCTTGCTTGTAGGGAGACACACGCCTGGCATTTAACTCCGTTTCTGAAGGGAAACACACGGCACAGTTCTCATCCATGAAGCACACTCTGCTTTAGAGCAAGAAGCACGCTCTTGCTTTCTAGAGTCTCTAATACAGAGGGAAACGTGAGTGTGCTCAGAACAAAAGAATTGTGTTTCCTACACACACGGACCATATCTAGTTCAACTCTGTTTCTGAAACTGATACAAACCACAGGTCCTCTAACATCCAATGCTTTTCAGTTAAGAGGGAGAAACGGGAGAGCTTCGTGAACAATGTAGCTTCGTTTGTGGTGAAAAGTGACTGTGTTTACCTGAAATGATTCTTGCTTGTAGGAATACACAGAGCCTGGCATTTAACTCCGTTTCTGAAGGGAAATACACGGCACAGTTCTCATCCATGAAACACACTCTGCTTTAGAGCAAGAAGCACGCTCTTGCTTTCGAGAGTCTCTAATACAGAGGGAAACGTGAGTGTGCTCAGAACAAATAACTGTGTTTCCTACACACGGACGATATCTAGTTCAACTCTGTTTCTGAAACTGAAACAAACCACAGGTCCTCTAACATCCAATGCTTTTCAGTTAAGAGGGAGAAACGTGTGAGCTTTGTGAACAATGTAGCTTCATTTGATCTGAAAAGTGACTGCGTTTACCTGAAACAAAGTCTTGCTTGTAGGAAGACACACGCCTGGCATTTAACTCCGTTTCTGAAGGGAAACACACGGCACAGTTCTCATCCATGAAACATACTCTGCTTTAGAGCAAGAAGCACGCTCTTGCTTTCTAGAGTCTCTAATACAGAGGGATATGTGAGTGTGGTCAGAACAAAAGAACTGTGTTTCCTACACACAGACCATATCTAGTTCAAGTCTGTTTCTGAAACTGATACAAACCACAGGTCCTCTAACATCCAATTCTTTTCAGGTAAGAGCGAGAAACGTGTGAGCTTCTTGAACAATGTAGCTTCGTTTGAGCTGAAAAGTGACTGTGTTTACCTGAAACGGTTCTTGCTTGTAGGAAGACACAGAGCCTGGCATTTAACTCCGTTTCTGAAGGGAAACACACGGCACAGTTCTCATCCATGAAACACACTCTGCTTTAGAGCAAGAAGCACGCTCTTGCTTTCTAGAGTCTCTAATACAGAGGGAAACGTGAGTGTGCTCAGAACAAAAGAACTGTGTTTCCTATACACACGGACCATATCTAGTTCAACTCTGTTTCTAAAATTGATACAAACCACAGGTCGTCTAACATCCACTGCTTTTCAGTTAAGAGCGAGAAACAGGTGAGCTTCGTGAACAACGTAGCTTCGTTTGAGCTGAAAAGTGACTGCGTTTACCTGAAACGAAGTCTTGCTTGTAGGAAGACACACTTCTGGCATTTAACTCCGTTTCTGAAGGGAAACACACGGCACAGAACTCATCCATGAAACACATTCTGCTTTAGAGCAAGAAGCACGCTCTTGCTTTCTAGAGTCTCTAATACAGAGGGAAACATGAGTGTGCTCAGAACAAAAGAACTGTGTTTCCTACAAACAGGGACCATATCAAGTTCAACTCTGTTTCTGAAACTGATACAAACCACAGGTCCTCTAACATCCACTGCTTTTCAGTTAAGAGCGAGAAACGTGTGAGCTTCGTGAACAATGTAGCTTCCTTTGAGATGAAAAGTGACTGCGTTTACCTGAAACGATTCTTGCTTGTAGGAAGACACAGAGCCTGGCATTTAACTCCGTTTCTGAAGGGAAACAAACGGCACAGTTCTCATCCATGAAACACACTCTGGTTTAGAGCAAGAATCACGCTCTTGCTTTCTAGAGTCTCTCATACAAAGGGAAACGTGAATGTGCTCAGAACAAAAGACCTGTGTTTCCTACACACACGGACCATATCTATTTCAACTATGTTTCTGAAACTGATACAAACCACAGGTCCTCTAACATCCAATGCTTTTCAGTTGAGAGCGAGAAACGTGTGGGCTTCGTGAACAATGTAGCTTTGTTTGAGGTGAAAATTGACAGCGTTTACATGAAACGAAGTCTTGCTTGAAGAAAGACACAGAGCCTGGCATTTAACTCCGCTTCTGAAGGGAAACACACGGCACAGTCCTCATCCATGAAACACATTCTGCTTTAGAGAGAGAAGCACGCTCTTGCTTTCTAGAGTCTCTAATAAACAGGGAAACGTGAGTGTGCTCATAACAAAAGAACTGTGATTCCTACACACACAGACCATATCTAATTCAACTCTGTTTCTGAAACTGATACAAACCACAGGTCCTCTAACATCCAATGCTTTTCAGTTAAGAGCGAGAAACGTGTGAGCTTCGTGAACAATGTAACTTAGTTTGAGCTGAAAAGTGACTGCTTTTACCTGAAAGGAAGTCTTGCTTGTAGGAAGGCACAGAGCCTGGCATTTAACTCCGTTTCTGAAGGGAAACACATGGCACAGTTCTCATCCATGAAACACACTCTGCTTTAGAGCAAGAAGCACGCTCTTGCTTTCTAGAGTCTCTAATACAGAGGGAAACCTGAGTGTGCTCAGAACAAAAAACTGTGTTTCCTACACACGGACGATGTCTAGTTCAACTCTGTTTCTGAAACTGATACAAACTACAGGTGCTCTAACATCCAATGCTTTTCAGTTAAGAGGGAGAAACGTGTGAGCTTTGTGAATAATGTAGCTTCATTTGAGCTGAAAAGTGACTGTGTTTACCTGAAAAGAAGTCTTGATTGTAGGAAGACACACATTTGGCATTTAACTCCGTTTCTGAAGGGAAACACACGGCACAGTTATCATCCATGAAACACACTCTGCTTTAGAGCAAGAAGGGTGCACTTGCTTTCTACAGTTTCTAATACAGAGGGAAACCTGAGTGTGCTCAGAACAAAAGAACTGTGTTTCCTACACACACGGACCATATCTAGTTCAACTCTGTTTCTGTAACTGATACAAACCACAGGTCCTCTAACATCCAATGCTTTTCAGTTAAGAGCGAGAAACGTGTGGGCTTCCTGAACAATGTAGCTTCCATTGAGCTGAATAGTGACTGCGTTTACCTGAAACGAAGTCTTGCTTGTAGGGAGACACATGCCTGGCATTTAACTCCGTTTCTGAAGGGAAACACACGGCACAGTTCTCATCTATGAAGCACACTCTGCTTTAGAGCAAGAAGCACGCTCTTGCTCTCTAGAGTCTCTAATACAGATGGAAACGTGAGTGTGCTCAGAACAAAAGAATTGTGTTTCCTACACACACGGACCATATCTAGTTCAACTCTGTTTCTGAAACTGATACAAACCACAGGTCCTCTAACATCCAATGCTTTTCATTTAAGAGGGAGAAACGGGAGAGCTTCGTGAACAATGTAGCTTCGTTTGTGGTGAAAAGTGACTGTGTTTACCTGAAATGATTCTTGCTTGTAGGAAGACACAGAGCCTGGCATTTAACTCCGTTTCTGAAGGGAAACACACGTCACAGTTCTCATCCATGAAACACACTCTGCTTTAGAGCAAGAAGCACGCTCTTGCTTTCCTGAGTCTCTAATACAGAGGGAAACGTGAGTGTGCTCAGAACAAATAACTGTGTTTCCTACACACGGACGATATCTAGTTCAACTCTGTTTCTGAAACTGAAACAAACCACAGGTCCTCTAACATCCAATGCTTTTCAGTTAAGAGGGAGAAACGTGTGAGCTTTGTGAACAATGTAGCTTCATTTGATCTGAAAAGTGACTGCGTTTACCTGAAACAAAGTCTTGCTTGTAGGAAGACACACGCCTGGCATTTAACTCCGTTTCTGAAGGGAAACAAACGGCACAGTTCTCATCCATGAAACACACTCTGCTTTAGAGCAGGAAGCACGCTCTTGCTTTCTAGAGTCTCTAATACAGAGGGAAATGTGAGTGTGCTCAGAACAAAAGAACTGTGTTTCCTACACACACAGACCATATCTACTTCAAGTCTGTTTCTGAAACTGATGCAAACCACAGGTCCTCTAACATCCAATGCTTTTTAGGTAAGAGCGAGAAACGTGTGAGCTTCCTGAACAATGTAGCTTCGTTTGAGCTGAAAAGTGACTGTGTTTACCTGAAACGATTCTTGCTTGTAGGAAGACACAGAGCCTGGCATTTAACTCCGTTTCTGAAGGGAAACACACGGCACAGTTCTCATCCATGAAACACACTCTGCTTTAGAGCAAGAAGCACGCTCTTGCTTTCTAGAGTCTCTAATACAGAGGGAAACCTGAGTGTGCTCAGAACAAAAAACTGTGTTTCCTACACACGGACGATGTCTAGTTCAACTCTGTTTCTGAAACTGATACAAACTACAGGTCCTCTAACATCCAATGCTTTTCAGTTAAGAGGGAGAAACGTGTGAGCTTTGTGAATAATGTAGCTTCGAATGATCTGAAAAGTGACTGCGTTTACCTGAAACAAAGTCTTGCTTGTAGGAAGACACACGCCTGGCATTTAACTCCGTTTCTAAAGGGAAACACACGGCACAGTTCTCATCCATGAAAAACACTCTGCTTTAGAGCAAGAAGCACGCTCTTGCTTTCTAGAGTCTCTAATACAGAGGGAAACGTGAGTGTGCTCAGAACAAAAGAACTGTGTTTCCTACACACACGGACCATATCTAGTTCAACTCTGTTTGTAAAATTGATACAAACCACAGGTCCTCTAACATCCAATGGTTTTCAGTTAAGAGCGAGAAACCTGTGAGCTTCGTGAACAATGTAGCTTCATTTGAGCTGAAAAGTGACTGTGTTTACCTGAAAAGAAGTCTTGATTGTAGGAAGACACACATCTGGCATTTAACTCCGTTTCTGAAGGGAAACACACGGCACAGTTCTCATCCATGAAACACACTCTGCTTTAGAGCAAGAAGGATGCACTTGCTTTCTAGAGTCTCTAATACAGAGGGAAACCTGAGTGTGCTCAGAACAAAAGAACTGTGTTTCCTACACACACGGACCATATCTAGTTCAACTCTGTTTCTGTAACTGATACAAACCACAGGTCCTCTAACATCCAATGCTTTTCAGTTAAGAGCGAGAAACGTGTGGGCTTCCTGAACAATGTAGCTTCCATTGAGCTGAATAGTGACTGCGTTTACCTGAAACGAAGTCTTGCTTGTAGGGAGACACACGCCTGGCATTTAACTCCGTTTCTGAAGGGAAACACACGGCACAGTTCTCATCCATGAAGCACACTCTGCTTTAGAGCAAGAAGAACGCTCTTGCTTTCTAGAGTCTCTAATACAGAGGGAAACGTGAGTGTGCTCAGAACAAAAGAATTGTGTTTCCTACACACACGGACCATATCTAGTTCAACTCTGTTTCTGAAACTGATACAAACCACAGGTCCTCTAACATCCAATGCTTTTCAGTTAAGAGGGAGAAACGGGAGAGCTTCGTGAACAATGTAGCTTCGTTTGTGGTGAAAAGTGACTGTGTTTACCTGAAATGATTCTTGCTTGTAGGAAGACACAGAGCCTGGCATTTAACTCCGTTTCTGAAGGGAAACACACGGCACAGTTCTCATCCATGAAACACACTCTGCTTTAGAGCAAGAAGCACGCTCTTGCTTTCTAGAGTCTCTAATACAGAGGGAAACGTGAGTGTGCTCAGAACAAATAACTGTGTTTCCTACACACGGACGATATCTAGTTCAACTCTGTTTCTGAAACTGAAACAAACCACAGGTCCTCTAACATCCAATGCTTTTCAGTTAAGAGGGAGAAACGTGTGAGCTTTGTGAACAATGTAGCTTCATTTGATCTGAAAAGTGACTGCGTTTACCTGAAACAAAGTCTTGCTTGTAGGAAGACACACGCCTGGCATTTAACTCCGTTTCTGAAGGGAAACACACGGCACAGTTCTCATCCATGAAACATACTCTGCTTTAGAGCAAGAAGCACGCTCTTGCTTTCTAGAGTCTCTAATACAGAGGGATACGTGAGTGTGCTCAGAACAAAAGAACTGTGTTTCCTACACACAGACCATATCTAGTTCAAGTCTGTTTCTGAAACTGATACAAACCACAGGTCCTCTAACATCCAATTCTTTTCAGGTAAGAGCGAGAAACGTGTGAGCTTCCTGAACAATGTAGCTTCGTTTGAGCTGAAAAGTGACTGTGTTTACCTGAAACGATTCTTGCTTGTAGGAAGACACAGAGCCTGGCATTTAACTCCGTTTCTGAAGGGAAACACACGGCACAGTTCTCATCCATGAAACACACTCTGCTTTAGAGCAAGAAGCACGCTCTCGCTTTCTAGAGTCTCTACTACAGAGGGAAACTTGAGTGTGCTCAGAACAATAGAACTGTGTTTCCTACACACACGGACCATATCTAGTTCAACTCTGTTTCTAAAATTGATACAAACCCCAGGTCCTCTAACATCCAATGCTTTTCAGTTAAGAGCGAGAAACCTGTGAGCTTCGTGAACAATGTAGCTTCGTTTGAGCTTAAAAGTGAGTGTGTTTACCTGAGAAGAAACCTTGATTGTAGGAAGACAAACATCTGGCATTTAACTCCGTTTCTGAAGGGAAACACACGGCACAGTTCTCATCCATGAAACACACTCTGCTTTAGAGCAAGAAGCACACTCTTGCTTTCTAGAGTCTCCAATACAGAGGGAAACGTGAGTGTGCTCAGAACAAAAGAACTGTGTTTCCTACACACACGGACCATATCTAGTTCAACTCTGTTTCTGAAACTGATACAAACCACAGGACCTCTAACATCCAATGCTTTTCAGTTAAGAGCGAGAAACATTTGAGCTTCGTGAACAATGTAGCTTCGTTTGAGGTGAAAAGTGACTGTGTTTACCTGAAACGATTCTTGCATGTAGGAAGACACACTTCTGGCATTTAACTCCGTTTCTGAAGGGAAACACACGGCACAGAACTCATCCATGAAACACATTCTGCTTTAGAGCAAGAAGCACGCTCTTGCTTTCTAGAGTCTCTAATACAGAGGGAAACATGAGTGTGCTCAGAACAAAAGAACTGTGTTTCCTACAAACAGGGACCATATCAAGATCAACTCTGTTTCTGAAACTGATACAAACCACAGGTCCTCTAACATCCAATGCTTTTCAGTTAAGAGCGAGAAACGTGTGAGCTTCGTGAACAATGTAACTTAGTTTGAGCTGAAAAGTGACTGCTTTTACCTGAAAGGAAGTCTTGCTTGTAGGAAGGCACAGAGCCTGGCATTTAACTCCGTTTCTGAAGGGAAACACATGGCACAGTTCTCATCCATGAAACACACTCTGCTTTAGAGCAAGAAGCACGCTCTTGCTTTCTAGAGTCTCTAATACAGAGGGAAACCTGAGTGTGCTCAGAACAAAAAACTGTGTTTCCTACACACGGACGATGTCTAGTTCAACTCTGTTTCTGAAACTGACACAAACTACAGGTGCTCTAACATCCAATGCTTTTCAGTTAAGAGGGAGAAACGTGTGAGCTTTGTGAATAATGTAGCTTCATTTGAGCTGAAAAGTGACTGTGTTTACCTGAAAAGAAGTCTTGATTGTAGGAAGACACACATTTGGCATTTAACTCCGTTTCTGAAGGGAAACACACGGCACAGTTATCATCCATGAAACACACTCTGCTTTAGAGCAAGAAGGGTGCACTTGCTTTCTACAGTCTCTAATACAGAGGGAAACCTGAGTGTGCTCAGAACAAAAGAACTGTGTTTCCTACACACACGGACCATATCTAGTTCAACTCTGTTTCTGTAACTGATACAAACCACAGGTCCTCTAACATCCAATGCTTTTCAGTTAAGAGCGAGAAACGTGTGGGCTTCCTGAACAATGTAGCTTCCATTGAGCTGAATAGTGACTGCGTTTACCTGAAACGAAGTCTTGCTTGTAGGGAGACACATGCCTGGCATTTAACTCCGTTTCTGAAGGGAAACACACGGCACAGTTCTCATCTATGAAGCACACTCTGCTTTAGAGCAAGAAGCACGCTCTTGCTTTCTAGAGTCTCTAATACAGATGGAAACGTGAGTGTGCTCAGAACAAAAGAATTGTGTTTCCTACACACACGGACCATATCTAGTTCAACTCTGTTTCTGAAACTGATACAAACCACAGGTCCTCTAACATCCAATGCTTTTCATTTAAGAGGGAGAAACGGGAGAGCTTCGTGAACAATGTAGCTTCGTTTGTGGTGAAAAGTGACTGTGTTTACCTGAAATGATTCTTGCTTGTAGGAAGACACAGAGCCTGGCATTTAACTCCGTTTCTGAAGGGAAACACACGTCACAGTTCTCATCCATGAAACACACTCTGCTTTAGAGCAAGAAGCACGCTCTTGCTTTCCTGAGTCTCTAATACAGAGGGAAACGTGAGTGTGCTCAGAACAAATAACTGTGTTTCCTACACACGGACGATATCTAGTTCAACTCTGTTTCTGAAACTGAAACAAACCACAGGTCCTCTAACATCCAATGCTTTTCAGTTAAGAGGGAGAAACGTGTGAGCTTTGTGAACAATGTAGCTTCATTTGATCTGAAAAGTGACTGCGTTTACCTGAAACAAAGTCTTGCTTGTAGGAAGACACACGCCTGGCATTTAACTCCGTTTCTGAAGGGAAACAAACGGCACAGTTCTCATCCATGAAACACACTCTGCTTTAGAGCAGGAAGCACGCTCTTGCTTTCTAGAGTCTCTAATACAGAGGGAAATGTGAGTGTGATCAGAACAAAAGAACTGTGTTTCCTACACACACAGACCATATCTACTTCAAGTCTGTTTCTGAAACTGATGCAAACCACAGGTCCTCTAACATCCAATGCTTTTTAGGTAAGAGCGAGAAACGTGTGAGCTTCCTGAACAATGTAGCTTCGTTTGAGCTGAAAAGTGACTGTGTTTACCTGAAACGATTCTTGCTTGTAGGAAGACACAGAGCCTGGCATTTAACTCCGTTTCTGAAGGGAAACACACGGCACAGTTCTCATCCATGAAACACACTCTGCTTTAGAGCAAGAAGCACGCTCTTGCTTTCTAGAGTCTCTAATACAGAGGGAAACCTGAGTGTGCTCAGAACAAAAAACTGTGTTTCCTACACACGGACGATGTCTAGTTCAACTCTGTTTCTGAAACTGATACAAACTACAGGTCCTCTAACATCCAATGCTTTTCAGTTAAGAGGGAGAAATGTGTGAGCTTTGTGAATAATGTAGCTTCGAATGATCTGAAAAGTGACTGCGTTTACCTGAAACAAAGTCTTGCTTGTAGGAAGACACACGCCTGGCATTTAACTCCGTTTCTAAAGGGAAACACACGGCACAGTTCTCATCCATGAAAAACACTCTGCTTTAGAGCAAGAAGCACGCTCTTGCTTTCTAGAGTCTCTAATACAGAGGGAAACGTGAGTGTGCTCAGAACAAAAGAACTGTGTTTCCTACACACACGGACCATATCTAGTTCAACTCTGTTTGTAAAATTGATACAAACCACAGGTCCTCTAACATCCAATGGTTTTCAGTTAAGAGCGAGAAACCTGTGAGCTTCGTGAACAATGTAGCTTCATTTGAGCTGAAAAGTGACTGTGTTTACCTGAAAAGAAGTCTTGATTGTAGGAAGACACACATCTGGCATTTAACTCCGTTTCTGAAGGGAAACACACGGCACAGTTCTCATCCATGAAACACACTCTGCTTTAGAGCAAGAAGGATGCACTTGCTTTCTAGAGTCTCTAATACAGAGGGAAACCTGAGTGTGCTCAGAACAAAAGAACTGTGTTTCCTACACACACGGACCATATCTAGTTCAACTCTGTTTCTGTAACTGATACAAACCACAGGTCCTCTAACATCCAATGCTTTTCAGTTAAGAGCGAGAAACGTGTGGGCTTCCTGAACAATGTAGCTTCCATTGAGCTGAATAGTGACTGCGTTTACCTGAAACGAAGTCTTGCTTGTAGGGAGACACACGCCTGGCATTTAACTCCGTTTCTGAAGGGAAACACACGGCACAGTTCTCATCCATGAAGCACACTCTGCTTTAGAGCAAGAAGAACGCTCTTGCTTTCTAGAGTCTCTAATACAGAGGGAAACGTGAGTGTGCTCAGAACAAAAGAATTGTGTTTCCTACACACACGGACCATATCTAGTTCAACTCTGTTTCTGAAACTGATACAAACCACAGGTCCTCTAACATCCAATGCTTTTCAGTTAAGAGGGAGAAACGGGAGAGCTTCGTGAACAATGTAGCTTCGTTTGTGGTGAAAAGTGACTGTGTTTACCTGAAATGATTCTTGCTTGTAGGAAGACACAGAGCCTGGCATTTAACTCCGTTTCTGAAGGGAAACACACGGCACAGTTCTCATCCATGAAACACACTCTGCTTTAGAGCAAGAAGCACGCTCTTGCTTTCTAGAGTCTCTAATACAGAGGGAAACGTGAGTGTGCTCAGAACAAATAACTGTGTTTCCTACACACGGACGATATCTAGTTCAACTCTGTTTCTGAAACTGAAACAAACCACAGGTCCTCTAACATCCAATGCTTTTCAGTTAAGAGGGAGAAACGTGTGAGCTTTGTGAACAATGTAGCTTCATTTGATCTGAAAAGTGACTGCGTTTACCTGAAACAAAGTCTTGCTTGTAGGAAGACACACGCCTGGCATTTAACTCCGTTTCTGAAGGGAAACACACGGCACAGTTCTCATCCATGAAACATACTCTGCTTTAGAGCAAGAAGCACGCTCTTGCTTTCTAGAGTCTCTAATACAGAGGGATACGTGAGTGTGCTCAGAACAAAAGAACTGTGTTTCCTACACACAGACCATATCTAGTTCAAGTCTGTTTCTGAAACTGATACAAACCACAGGTCCTCTAACATCCAATTCTTTTCAGGTAAGAGCGAGAAACGTGTGAGCTTCCTGAACAATGTAGCTTCGTTTGAGCTGAAAAGTGACTGTGTTTACCTGAAACGATTCTTGCTTGTAGGAAGACACAGAGCCTGGCATTTAACTCCGTTTCTGAAGGGAAACACACGGCACAGTTCTCATCCATGAAACACACTCTGCTTTAGAGCAAGAAGCACGCTCTTGCTTTCTAGAGTCTCTACTACAGAGGGAAACTTGAGTGTGCTCAGAACAATAGAACTGTGTTTCCTACACACACGGACCATATCTAGTTCAACTCTGTTTCTAAAATTGATACAAACCCCAGGTCCTCTAACATCCAATGCTTTTCAGTTAAGAGCGAGAAACCTGTGAGCTTCGTGAACAATGTAGCTTCGTTTGAGCTTAAAAGTGAGTGTGTTTACCTGAAAAGAAACCTTGATTGTAGGAAGACAAACATCTGGCATTTAACTCCGTTTCTGAAGGGAAACACACGGCACAGTTCTCATCCATGAAACACACTCTGCTTTAGAGCAAGAAGCACGCTCTTGCTTTCTAGAGTCTCTAATACAGAGGGAAACGTGAGTGTGCTCAGAACAAAAGAACTGTGTTTCCTACACACACGGACCATATCTAGTTCAACTCTGTTTCTGAAACTGATACAAACCACAGGACCTCTAACATCCAATGCTTTTCAGTTAAGAGCGAGAAACATTTGAGCTTCGTGAACAATGTAGCTTCGTTTGAGGTGAAAAGTGACTGTGTTTACCTGAAACGATTCTTGCATGTAGGAAGACACACTTCTGGCATTTAACTCCGTTTCTGAAGGGAAACACACGGCACAGAACTCATCCATGAAACACATTCTGCTTTAGAGCAAGAAGCACGCTCTTGCTTTCTAGAGTCTCTAATACAGAGGGAAACATGAGTGTGCTCAGAACAAAAGAACTGTGTTTCCTACAAACAGGGACCATATCAAGATCAACTCTGTTTCTGAAACTGATACAAACCACAGGTCCTCTAACATCCACTGCTTTTCAGTTAAGAGCGAGAAACGTGTGAGCTTCGTGAACAATGTAGCTTCCTTTGAGATGAAAAGTGACTGCGTTTACCTGAAACGATTCTTGCTTGTAGGAAGACACAGAGCCTGGCATTTAACTCCGTTTCTGAAGGGAAAACAAGGCACAGTTCTCATCCATGAAACACACTCTGGTTTAGAGCAAGAATCACGCTCTTGCTTTCTAGAGTCTCTCATACAGAGGGAAACGTGAATGTGCTCAGAACAAAAGACCTGTGTTTCCTACACACACGGACCATATCTAATTCAACTCTGTTTCTGAAACTGATACAAACCACAGGTCCTCTAACATCCAATGCTTTTCAGTTAAGAGCGAGAAACGTGTGAGCTTCGTGAACAATGTAACTTAGTTTGAGCTGAAAAGTGACTGCTTTTACCTGAAAGGAAGTCTTGCTTGTAGGAAGGCACAGAGCCTGGCATTTAACTCCGTTTCTGAAGGGAAACACATGGCACAGTTCTCATCCATGAAACACACTCTGCTTTAGAGCAAGAAGCACGCTCTTGCTTTCTAGAGTCTCTAATACAGAGGGAAACCTGAGTGTGCTCAGAACAAAAAACTGTGTTTCCTACACACGGACGATGTCTAGTTCAACTCTGTTTCTGAAACTGATACAAACTACAGGTCCTCTAACATCCAATGCTTTTCAGTTAAGAGGGAGAAACGTGTGAGCTTTGTGAATAATGTAGCTTCATTTGAGCTGAAAAGTGACTGTGTTTACCTGAAAAGAAGTCTTGATTGTAGGAAGACACACATTTGGCATTTAACTCCGTTTCTGAAGGGAAACACACGGCACAGTTATCATCCATGAAACACACTCTGCTTTAGAGCAAGAAGGGTGCACTTGCTTTCTAGAGTCTCTAATACAGAGGGAAACCTGAGTGTGCTCAGAACAAAAGAACTGTGTTTCCTACACACACGGACCATATCTAGTTCAACTCTGTTTCTGTAACTGATACAAACCACAGGTCCTCTAACATCCAATGCTTTTCAGTTAAGAGCGAGAAACGTGTGGGCTTCCTGAACAATGTAGCTTCCATTGAGCTGAATAGTGACTGCGTTTACCTGAAACGAAGTCTTGCTTGTAGGGAGACACATGCCTGGCATTTAACTCCGTTTCTGAAGGGAAACACACGGCACAGTTCTCATCCATGAAGCACACTCTGCTTTAGAGCAAGAAGCACGCTCTTGCTTTCTAGAGTCTCTAATACAGATGGAAACGTGAGTGTGCTCAGAACAAAAGAATTGTGTTTCCTACACACACGGACCATATCTAGTTCAACTCTGTTTCTGAAACTGATACAAACCACAGGTCCTCTAACATCCAATGCTTTTCATTTAAGAGGGAGAAACGGGAGAGCTTCGTGAACAATGTAGCTTCGTTTGTGGTGAAAAGTGACTGTGTTTACCTGAAATGATTCTTGCTTGTAGGAAGACACAGAGCCTGGCATTTAACTCCGTTTCTGAAGGGAAACACACGGCACAGTTCTCATCCATGAAACACACTCTGCTTTAGAGCAAGAAGCACGCTCTTGCTTTCCAGAGTCTCTAATACAGAGGGAAACGTGAGTGTGCTCAGAACAAATAACTGTGTTTCCTACACACGGACGATATCTAGTTCAACTCTGTTTCTGAAACTGAAACAAACCACAGGTCCTCTAACATCCAATGCTTTTCAGTTAAGAGGGAGAAACGTGTGAGCTTTGTGAACAATGTAGCTTCATTTGATCTGAAAAGTGACTGCGTTTACCTGAAACAAAGTCTTGCTTGTAGGAAGACACACGCCTGGCATTTAACTCCGTTTCTGAAGGGAAACACACGGCACAGTTCTCATCCATGAAACACACTCTGCTTTAGAGCAGGAAGCACGCTCTTGCTTTCTAGAGTCTCTAATACAGAGGGAAATGTGAGTGTGCTCAGAACAAAAGAACTGTGTTTCCTACACACACAGACCATATCTACTTCAAGTCTGTTTCTGAAACTGATGCAAACCACAGGTCCTCTAACATCCAATGCTTTTTAGGTAAGAGCGAGAAACGTGTGAGCTTCCTGAACAATGTAGCTTCGTTTGAGCTGAAAAGTGACTGTGTTTACCTGAAACGATTCTTGCTTGTAGGAAGACACAGAGCCTGGCATTTAACTCCGTTTCTGAAGGGAAACACACGGCACAGTTCTCATCCATGAAACACACTCTGCTTTAGAGCAAGAAGCACGCTCTTGCTTTCTAGAGTCTCTAATACAGAGGGAAACCTGAGTGTGCTCAGAACAAAAAACTGTGTTTCCTACACACGGACGATGTCTAGTTCAACTCTGTTTCTGAAACTGATACAAACTACAGGTCCTCTAACATCCAATGCTTTTCAGTTAAGAGGGAGAAACGTGTGAGCTTTGTGAATAATGTAGCTTCGAATGATCTGAAAAGTGACTGCGTTTACCTGAAACAAAGTCTTGCTTGTAGGAAGACACACGCCTGGCATTTAACTCCGTTTCTAAAGGGAAACACACGGCACAGTTCTCATCCATGAAAAACACTCTGCTTTAGAGCAAGAAGCACGCTCTTGCTTTCTAGAGTCTCTAATACAGAGGGAAACGTGAGTGTGCTCAGAACAAAAGAACTGTGTTTCCTACACACACGGACCATATCTAGTTCAACTCTGTTTGTAAAATTGATACAAACCACAGGTCCTCTAACATCCAATGGTTTTCAGTTAAGAGCGAGAAACCTGTGAGCTTCGTGAACAATGTAGCTTCATTTGAGCTGAAAAGTGACTGTGTTTACCTGAAAAGAAGTCTTGATTGTAGGAAGACACACATCTGGCATTTAACTCCGTTTCTGAAGGGAAACACACGGCACAGTTCTCATCCATGAAACACACTCTGCTTTAGAGCAAGAAGGATGCACTTGCTTTCTAGAGTCTCTAATACAGAGGGAAACCTGAGTGTGCTCAGAACAAAAGAACTGTGTTTCCTACACACACGGACCATATCTAGTTCAACTCTGTTTCTGTAACTGATACAAACCACAGGTCCTCTAACATCCAATGCTTTTCAGTTAAGAGCGAGAAACGTGTGGGCTTCCTGAACAATGTAGCTTCCATTGAGCTGAATAGTGACTGCGTTTACCTGAAACGAAGTCTTGCTTGTAGGGAGACACACGCCTGGCATTTAACTCCGTTTCTGAAGGGAAACACACGGCACAGTTCTCATCCATGAAGCACACTCTGCTTTAGAGCAAGAAGAACGCTCTTGCTTTCTAGAGTCTCTAATACAGAGGGAAACGTGAGTGTGCTCAGAACAAAAGAATTGTGTTTCCTACACACACGGACCATATCTAGTTCAACTCTGTTTCTGAAACTGATACAAACCACAGGTCCTCTAACATCCAATGCTTTTCAGTTAAGAGGGAGAAACGGGAGAGCTTCGTGAACAATGTAGCTTCGTTTGTGGTGAAAAGTGACTGTGTTTACCTGAAATGATTCTTGCTTGTAGGAAGACACAGAGCCTGGCATTTAACTCCGTTTCTGAAGGGAAACACACGGCACAGTTCTCATCCATGAAACACACTCTGCTTTAGAGCAAGAAGCACGCTCTTGCTTTCTAGAGTCTGTAATACAGAGGGAAACGTGAGTGTGCTCAGAACAAATAACTGTGTTTCCTACACACGGACGATATCTAGTTCAACTCTGTTTCTGAAACTGAAACAAACCACAGGTCCTCTAACATCCAATGCTTTTCAGTTAAGAGGGAGAAACGTGTGAGCTTTGTGAACAATGTAGCTTCATTTGATCTGAAAAGTGACTGCGTTTACCTGAAACAAAGTCTTGCTTGTAGGAAGACACACGCCTGGCATTTAACTCCGTTTCTGAAGGGAAACACACGGCACAGTTCTCATCCATGAAACATACTCTGCTTTAGAGCAAGAAGCACGCTCTTGCTTTCTAGAGTCTCTAATACAGAGGGATACGTGAGTGTGCTCAGAACAAAAGAACTGTGTTTCCTACACACAGACCATATCTAGTTCAAGTCTGTTTCTGAAACTGATACAAACCACAGGTCCTCTAACATCCAATTCTTTTCAGGTAAGAGCGAGAAACGTGTGAGCTTCCTGAACAATGTAGCTTCGTTTGAGCTGAAAAGTGACTGTGTTTACCTGAAACGATTCTTGCTTTTAGGAAGACACAGAGCCTGGCATTTAACTCCGTTTCTGAAGGGAAACACACGGCACAGTTCTCATCCATGAAACACACTCTGCTTTAGAGCAAGAAGCAGGCTCTTGCTTTCTAGAGTCTCTACTACAGAGGGAAACGTGAGTGTGCTCAGAACAATAGAACTGTGTTTCCTACACACACGGACCATATCTAGTTCAACTCTGTTTCTAAAATTGATACAAACCCCAGGTCCTCTAACATCCAATGCTTTTCAGTTAAGAGCGAGAAACCTGTGAGCTTCGTGAACAATGTAGCTTCGTTTGAGCTTAAAAGTGAGTGTGTTTACCTGAAAAGAAACCTTGATTGTAGGAAGACAAACATCTGGCATTTAACTCCGTTTCTGAAGGGAAACACACGGCACAGTTCTCATCCATGAAACACACTCTGCTTTAGAGCAAGAAGCACGCTCTTGCTTTCTAGAGTCTCTAATACAGAGGGAAACGTGAGTGTGCTCAGAACAAAAGAACTGTGTTTCCTACACACACGGACCATATCTAGTTCAACTCTGTTTCTGAAACTGATACAAACCACAGGACCTCTAACATCCAATGCTTTTCAGTTAAGAGCGAGAAACATTTGAGCTTCGTGAACAATGTAGCTTCGTTTGAGGTGAAAAGTGACTGTGTTTACCTGAAACGATTCTTGCATGTAGGAAGACACAGAGCCTGGCATTTAACTCCGTTTCTGAAGGGAAACACACGGCACAGTTCTCATCCATGAAACACACTCTGCTTTAGAGCAAGAAGCACGCTCTTGCTTTCTAGAGTCTCTAATACAGAGGGAAACGTGAGTGTGCTCAGAACAAAAAACTGTGTTTCCTACACACAGACGATATCTAGTTCAACTCTGTTTCTAAAATTTATACAAACCACAGGTCCTCTAACATGCAATGCTTTTCAGTTAAGAGCGAGAAACCTGTTAGCTTCGTGAACAATGTAGCTTTGTTTGAGCTGAAAAGTGAGTGTGTTTACCTGAAATGAAGTCTTGCTTGAAGAAAGACACAGAGCCTGGCATTTAACTCCGTTTCTGAAGGGAAAGACACGGCACAGTTCTCATCCATGAAACACACTCTGCTTTAGAGCACGAAGCACGCTCTTGCTTTCGAGAGTCTCTAATACAGAGGGAAATGTGAGTGTGCTCAGAACAAAAGAACTGTGTTTCCTACACACATGGACCATATCTAGTTCAACTCTGTTTCTGAACCTGATACAAACCACAGGTCCTCTAACAACCAATGCTTTTTAGTTAAGAGCGAGAAACGTGTGAGCTTTGTGAACAATGTAGCTTTGTTTGAGCTGAAAAGTAACTGCGTTTACCTGAAACGATTCTTGCTTGTAGGAAGACACAGAGCCTGGCATTTAACTCCGTTTCTGAAGGGAAACACACGGCACAGTTCTCATCCATGAAACACACTCTGCTTTAGAGCAAGAATCACGTACTTGCTTTCTAGAATCTCTAATGCAGAGGGAAACGTGAATGTGCTCAGAGCAAAAGAACTGTGTTTCCTATACACACGGACCATATCTAGTTCAACTCTGTTTCTAAAATTGATACAAACCACAGCTCGTCTAACATCCACTGCTTTTCAGTTAAGAGCGAGAAACAGGTGAGCTTCGTGAACAACGTAGCTTCTTTTGAGCTGAAAAGTGACTGCGTTTACCTGAAACAAAGTCTTGCTTGTAGGAAGACACACGCCTGGCATTTAACTCCGTTTCTAAAGGGAAACACACGGCACAGTTCTCATCCATGAAAAACACTCTGCTTTAGAGCAAGAAGCACGCTCTTGCTTTCTAGAGTCTCTAATACAGAGGGAAACGTGAGTGTGCTCAGAACAAAAGAACTGTGTTTCCTACACACACGGACCATATCTAGTTCAACTCTGTTTGTAAAATTGATACAAACCACAGGTCCTCTAACATCCAATGGTTTTCAGTTAAGAGCGAGAAACCTGTGAGCTTCGTGAACAATGTAGCTTCATTTGAGCTGAAAAGTGACTGTGTTTACCTGAAAAGAAGTCTTGATTGTAGGAAGACACACATCTGGCATTTAACTCCGTTTCTGAAGGGAAACACACGGCACAGTTCTCATCCATGAAACACACTCTGCTTTAGAGCAAGAAGGATGCACTTGCTTTCTAGAGTCTCTAATACAGAGGGAAACCTGAGTGTGCTCAGAACAAAAGAACTGTGTTTCCTACACACACGGACCATATCTAGTTCAACTCTGTTTCTGTAACTGATACAAACCACAGGTCCTCTAACATCCAATGCTTTTCAGTTAAGAGCGAGAAACGTGTGGGCTTCCTGAACAATGTAGCTTCCATTGAGCTGAATAGTGACTGCGTTTACCTGAAACGAAGTCTTGCTTGTAGGGAGACACACGCCTGGCATTTAACTCCGTTTCTGAAGGGAAACACACGGCACAGTTCTCATCCATGAAGCACACTCTGCTTTAGAGCAAGAAGAACGCTCTTGCTTTCTAGAGTCTCTAATACAGAGGGAAACGGGAGTGTGCTCAGAACAAAAGAATTGTGTTTCCTACACACACGGACCATATCTAGTTCAACTCTGTTTCTGAAACTGATACAAACCACAGGTCCTCTAACATCCAATGCTTTTCAGTTAAGAGGGAGAAACGGGAGAGCTTCGTGAACAATGTAGCTTCGTTTGTGGTGAAAAGTGACTGTGTTTACCTGAAATGATTCTTGCTTGTAGGAAGACACAGAGCCTGGCATTTAACTCCGTTTCTGAAGGGAAACACACGGCACAGTTCTCATCCATGAAACACACTCTGCTTTAGAGCAAGAAGCACGCTCTTGCTTTCTAGAGTCTCTAATACAGAGGGAAACGTGAGTGTGCTCAGAACAAATAACTGTGTTTCCTACACACGGACGATATCTAGTTCAACTCTGTTTCTGAAACTGAAACAAACCACAGGTCCTCTAACATCCAATGCTTTTCAGTTAAGAGGGAGAAACGTGTGAGCTTTGTGAACAATGTAGCTTCATTTGATCTGAAAAGTGACTGCGTTTACCTGAAACAAAGTCTTGCTTGTAGGAAGACACACGCCTGGCATTTAACTCCGTTTCTGAAGGGAAACACACGGCACAGTTCTCATCCATGAAACATACTCTGCTTTAGAGCAAGAAGCACGCTCTTGCTTTCTAGAGTCTCTAATACAGAGGGATACGTGAGTGTGCTCAGAACAAAAGAACTGTGTTTCCTACACACAGACCATATCTAGTTCAAGTCTGTTTCTGAAACTGATACAAACCACAGGTCCTCTAACATCCAATTCTTTTCAGGTAAGAGCGAGAAACGTGTGAGCTTCCTGAACAATGTAGCTTCGTTTGAGCTGAAAAGTGACTGTGTTTACCTGAAACGATTCTTGCTTGTAGGAAGACACAGAGCCTGGCATTTAACTCCGTTTCTGAAGGGAAACACACGGCACAGTTCTCATCCATGAAACACACTCTGCTTTAGAGCAAGAAGCACGCTCTTGCTTTCTAGAGTCTCTACTACAGAGGGAAACTTGAGTGTGCTCAGAACAATAGAACTGTGTTTCCTACACACACGGACCATATCTAGTTCAACTCTGTTTCTAAAATTGATACAAACCCCAGGTCCTCTAACATCCAATGCTTTTCAGTTAAGAGCGAGAAACCTGTGAGCTTCGTGAACAATGTAGCTTCGTTTGAGCTTAAAAGTGAGTGTGTTTACCTGAAAAGAAACCTTGATTGTAGGAAGACAAACATCTGGCATTTAACTCCGTTTCTGAAGGGAAACACACGGCACAGTTCTCATCCATGAAACACACTCTGCTTTAGAGCAAGAAGCACGCTCTTGCTTTCTAGAGTCTCTAATACAGAGGGAAACGTGAGTGTGCTCAGAACAAAAGAACTGTGTTTCCTACACACACGGACCATATCTAGTTCAACTCTGTTTCTGAAACTGATACAAACCACAGGACCTCTAACATCCAATGCTTTTCAGTTAAGAGCGAGAAACATTTGAGCTTCGTGAACAATGTAGCTTCGTTTGAGGTGAAAAGTGTCTGTGTTTACCTGAAACGATTCTTGCATGTAGGAAGACACACTTCTGGCATTTCACTCCGTTTCTGAAGGGAAACACACGGCACAGAACTCATCCATGAAACACATTCTGCTTTAGAGCAAGAAGCACGCTCTTGCTTTCTAGAGTCTCTAATACAGAGGGAAACATGAGTGTGCTCAGAACAAAAGAACTGTGTTTCCTACAAACAGGGACCATATCAAGATCAACTCTGTTTCTGAAACTGATACAAACCACAGGTCCTCTAACATCCACTGCTTTTCAGTTAAGAGCGAGAAACGTGTGAGCTTCGTGAACAATGTAGCTTCCTTTGAGATGAAAAGTGACTGCGTTTACCTGAAACGATTCTTGCTTGTAGGAAGACACAGAGCCTGGCATTTAACTCCGTTTCTGAAGGGAAACACACGGCACAGTTCTCATCCATGAAACACACTCTGGTTTAGAGCAAGAATCACGCTCTTGCTTTCTAGAGTCTCTCATACAGAGGGAAACGTGAATGTGCTCAGAACAAAAGACCTGTGTTTCCTACACACACGGACCATATCTATTTCAACTATGTTTCTGAAACTGATACAAACCACAGGTCCTCTAACATCCAATGCTTTTCAGTTGAGAGCGAGAAACGTGTGGGCTTCGTGAACAATGTAGCTTTGTTTGAGGTGAAAATTGACAGCGTTTACATGAAACAAAGTCTTGCTTGAAGAAAGACACAGAGCCTGGCATTTAACTCCGCTTCTGAAGGGAAACACACGGCACAGTCCTCATCCATGAAACACATTCTGCTTTAGAGCAAGAAGCACGCTCTTGCTTTCTAGAGTCTCTAATAAAGAGGGAAACGTGAGTGTGCTCATAACAAAAGAACTGTGATTCCTACACACACAGACCATATCTAATTCAACTCTGTTTCTGAAACTGATACAAACCACAGGTCCTCTAACATCCAATGCTTTTCAGTTAAGAGCGAGAAACGTGTGAGCTTCGTGAACAATGTAACTTAGTTTGAGCTGAAAAGTGACTGCTTTTACCTGAAAGGAAGTCTTGCTTGTAGGAAGGCACAGAGCCTGGCATTTAACTCCGTTTCTGAAGGGAAACACATGGCACAGTTCTCATCCATGAAACACACTCTGCTCTAGAGCAAGAAGCACGCTCTTGCTTTCTAGAGTCTCTAATACAGAGGGAAACCTGAGTGTGCTCAGAACAAAAATCTGTGTTTCCTACACACGGACGATGTCTAGTTCAACTCTGTTTCTGAAACTGATACAAACTACAGGTCCTCTAACATCCAATGCTTTTCAGTTAAGAGGGAGAAACGTGTGAGCTTTGTGAATAATGTAGCTTCATTTGAGCTGAAAAGTGACTGTGTTTACCTGAAAAGAAGTCTTGATTGTAGGAAGACACACATTTGGCATTTAACTCCGTTTCTGAAGGGAAACACACGGCACAGTTATCATCCATGAAACACACTCTGCTTTAGAGCAAGAAGGGTGCACTTGCTTTCTAGAGTCTCTAATACAGAGGGAAACCTGAGTGTGCTCAGAACAAAAGAACTGTGTTTCCTACACACACGGACCATATCTAGTTCAACTCTGTTTCTGTAACTGATACAAACCACAGGTCCTCTAACATCCAATGCTTTTCAGTTAAGAGCGAGAAACGTGTGGGCTTCCTGAACAATGTAGCTTCCATTGAGCTGAATAGTGACTGCGTTTACCTGAAACGAAGTCTTGCTTGTAGGGAGACACATGCCTGGCATTTAACTCCGTTTCTGAAGGGAAACACACGGCACAGTTCTCATCCATGAAGCACACTCTGCTTTAGAGCAAGAAGCACGCTCTTGCTTTCTAGAGTCTCTAATACAGATGGAAACGTGAGTGTGCTCAGAACAAAAGAATTGTGTTTCCTACACACACGGACCATATCTAGTTCAACTCTGTTTCTGAAACTGATACAAACCACAGGTCCTCTAACATCCAATGCTTTTCATTTAAGAGGGAGAAACGGGAGAGCTTCGTGAACAATGTAGCTTCGTTTGTGGTGAAAAGTGACTGTGTTTACCTGAAATGATTCTTGCTTGTAGGAAGACACAGAGCCTGGCATTTAACTCCGTTTCTGAAGGGAAACACACGGCACAGTTCTCATCCATGAAACACACTCTGCTTTAGAGCAAGAAGCACGCTCTTGCTTTCCAGAGTCTCTAATACAGAGGGAAACGTGAGTGTGCTCAGAACAAATAACTGTGTTTCCTACACACGGACGATATCTAGTTCAACTCTGTTTCTGAAACTGAAACAAACCACAGGTCCTCTAACATCCAATGCTTTTCAGTTAAGAGGGAGAAACGTGTGAGCTTTGTGAACAATGTAGCTTCATTTGATCTGAAAAGTGACTGCGTTTACCTGAAACAAAGTCTTGCTTGTAGGAAGACACACGCCTGGCATTTAACTCCGTTTCTGAAGGGAAACACACGGCACAGTTCTCATCCATGAAACACACTCTGCTTTAGAGCAGGAAGCATGCTCTTGCTTTCTAGAGTCTCTAATACAGAGGGAAATGTGAGTGTGCTCAGAACAAAAGAACTGTGTTTCCTACACACACAGACCATATCTACTTCAAGTCTGTTTCTGAAACTGATGCAAACCACAGGTCCTCTAACATCCAATGCTTTTTAGGTAAGAGCGAGAAACGTGTGAGCTTCCTGAACAATGTAGCTTCGTTTGAGCTGAAAAGTGACTGTGTTTACCTGAAACGATTCTTGCTTGTAGGAAGACACAGAGCCTGGCATTTAACTCCGTTTCTGAAGGGAAACACACGGCACAGTTCTCATCCATGAAACACACTCTGCTTTAGAGCAAGAAGCACGCTCTTGCTTTCTAGAGTCTCTAATACAGAGGGAAACCTGAGTGTGCTCAGAACAAAAAACTGTGTTTCCTACACACGGACGATGTCTAGTTCAACTCTGTTTCTGAAACTGATACAAACTACAGGTCCTCTAACATCCAATGCTTTTCAGTTAAGAGGGAGAAACGTGTGAGCTTTGTGAATAATGTAGCTTCGAATGATCTGAAAAGTGACTGCGTTTACCTGAAACAAAGTCTTGCTTGTAGGAAGACACACGCCTGGCATTTAACTCCGTTTCTAAAGGGAAACACACGGCACAGTTCTCATCCATGAAAAACACTCTGCTTTAGAGCAAGAAGCACGCTCTTGCTTTCTAGAGTCTCTAATACAGAGGGAAACGTGAGTGTGCTCAGAACAAAAGAACTGTGTTTCCTACACACACGGACCATATCTAGTTCAACTCTGTTTGTAAAATTGATACAAACCACAGGTCCTCTAACATCCAATGGTTTTCAGTTAAGAGCGAGAAACCTGTGAGCTTCGTGAACAATGTAGCTTCATTTGAGCTGAAAAGTGACTGTGTTTACCTGAAAAGAAGTCTTGATTGTAGGAAGACACACATCTGGCATTTAACTCCGTTTCTGAAGGGAAACACACGGCACAGTTCTCATCCATGAAACACACTCTGCTTTAGAGCAAGAAGGATGCACTTGCTTTCTAGAGTCTCTAATACAGAGGGAAACCTGAGTGTGCTCAGAACAAAAGAACTGTGTTTCCTACACACACGGACCATATCTAGTTCAACTCTGTTTCTGTAACTGATACAAACCACAGGTCCTCTAACATCCAATGCTTTTCAGTTAAGAGCGAGAAACGTGTGGGCTTCCTGAACAATGTAGCTTCCATTGAGCTGAATAGTGACTGCGTTTACCTGAAACGAAGTCTTGCTTGTAGGGAGACACACGCCTGGCATTTAACTCCGTTTCTGAAGGGAAACACACGGCACAGTTCTCATCCATGAAGCACACTCTGCTTTAGAGCAAGAAGAACGCTCTTGCTTTCTAGAGTCTCTAATACAGAGGGAAACGTGAGTGTGCTCAGAACAAAAGAACTGTGTTTCCTACACACACGGACCATATCTAGTTCAACTCTGTTTCTGAAACTGATACAAACCACAGGTCCTCTAACATCCAATGCTTTTCAGTTAAGAGGGAGAAACGGGAGAGCTTCGTGAACAATGTAGCTTCGTTTGTGGTGAAAAGTGACTGTGTTTACCTGAAATGATTCTTGCTTGTAGGAAGACACAGAGCCTGGCATTTAACTCCGTTTCTGAAGGGAAACACACGGCACAGTTCTCATCCATGAAACACACTCTGCTTTAGAGCAAGAAGCACGCTCTTGCTTTCTAGAGTCTCTAATACAGAGGGAAACGTGAGTGTGCTCAGAACAAATAACTGTGTTTCCTACACACGGACGATATCTAGTTCAACTCTGTTTCTGAAAATGAAACAAACCACAGGTCCTCTAACATCCAATGCTTTTCAGTTAAGAGGGAGAAACGTGTGAGCTTTGTGAACAATGTAGCTTCATTTGATCTGAAAAGTGACTGCGTTTACCTGAAACAAAGTCTTGCTTGTAGGAAGACACACGCCTGGCATTTAACTCCGTTTCTGAAGGGAAACACACGGCACAGTTCTCATCCATGAAACATACTCTGCTTTAGAGCAAGAAGCACGCTCTTGCTTTCTAGAGTCTCTAATACAGAGGGATACGTGAGTGTGCTCAGAACAAAAGAACTGTGTTTCCTACACACAGACCATATCTAGTTCAAGTCTGTTTCTGAAACTGATACAAACCACAGGTCCTCTAACATCCAATTCTTTTCAGGTAAGAGCGAGAAACGTGTGAGCTTCCTGAACAATGTAGCTTCGTTTGAGCTGAAAAGTGACTGTGTTTACCTGAAACGATTCTTGCTTGTAGGAAGACACAGAGCCTGGCATTTAACTCCGTTTCTGAAGGGAAACACACGGCACAGTTCTCATCCATGAAACACACTCTGATTTAGAGCAAGAAGCACGCTCTTGCTTTCTAGAGTCTCTAATACAGAGGGAAACGTGTGTGTGCTCAGAACAAAAAATTGTGTTTCCTACACACGGACGATGTCTAGTTCAACTCTGTTTCTGAAACTGATACAAACTACAGGTCCTCTAACATCCAATGCTTTTCAGTTAAGAGGGAGAAACGTGTGAGCTTTGTGAATAATGTAGCTTCGAATGATCTGAAAAGTGACTGCGTTTACCTGAAACAAAGTCTTGCTTGTAGGAAGACACACGCCTGGCATTTAACTCCGTTTCTAAAGGGAAACACACGGCACAGTTCTCATCCATGAAAAACACTCTGCTTTAGAGCAAGAAGCACGCTCTTGCTTTCTAGAGTCTCTAATACAGAGGGAAACGTGAGTGTGCTCAGAACAAAAGAACTGTGTTTCCTACACACACGGACCATATCTAGTTCAACTCTGTTTGTAAAATTGATACAAACCACAGGTCCTCTAACATCCAATGGTTTTCAGTTAAGAGCGAGAAACCTTTGAGCTTCGTGAACAATGTAGCTTCATTTGAGCTGAAAAGTGACTGTGTTTACCTGAAAAGAAGTCTTGATTGTAGGAAGACACACATCTGGCATTTAACTCCGTTTCTGAAGGGAAACACACGGCACAGTTCTCATCCATGAAACACACTCTGCTTTAGAGCAAGAAGGATGCACTTGCTTTCTAGAGTCTCTAATACAGAGGGAAACCTGAGTGTGCTCAGAACAAAAGAACTGTGTTTCCTACACACACGGACCATATCTAGTTCAACTCTGTTTCTGAAACTGATACAAACCACAGGACCTCTAACATCCAATGCTTTTCAGTTAAGAGCGAGAAACATTTGAGCTTCGTGAACAATGTAGCTTCGTTTGAGGTGAAAAGTGACTGTGTTTACCTGAAACGATTCTTGCATGTAGGAAGACACAGAGCCTGGCATTTAACTCCGTTTCTGAAGGGAAACACACGGCACAGTTCTCATCCATGAAACACACTCTGCTTTAGAGCAAGAAGCACGCTCTTGCTTTCTAGAGTCTCTAATACAGAGGGAAACGTGAGTGTGCTCAGAACAAAAAACTGTGTTTCCTACACACAGACGATATCTAGTTCAACTCTGTTTCTAAAATTGATACAAACCACAGGTCCTCTAACATGCAATGCTTTTCAGTTAAGAGCGAGAAACCTGTGAGCTTCGTGAACAATGTAGCTTTGTTTGAGCTGAAAAGTGAGTGTGTTTACCTGAAATGAAGTCTTGCTTGAAGAAAGACACAGAGCCTGCCATTTAACTCCGTTTCTGAAGGGAAAGACACGGCACAGTTCTCATCCATGAAACACACTCTGCTTTAGAGCACGAAGCACGCTCTTGCTTTCGAGAGTCTCTAATACAGAGGGAAATGTGAGTGTGCTCAGAACAAAAGAACTGTGTTTCCTACACACATGGACCATATCTAGTTCAACTCTGTTTCTAAACCTGATACAAACCACAGGTCCTCTAACATCCAATGCTTTTTAGTTAAGAGCGAGAAACGTGTGAGCTTTGTGAACAATGTAGCTTTGTTTGAGCTGAAAAGTAACTGCGTTTACCTGAAACGATTCTTGCTTGTAGGAAGACACAGAGCCTGGCATTTAACTCCGTTTCTGAAGGGAAACACACGGCACAGTTCTCATCCATGAAACACACTCTGCTTTAGAGCAAGAATCACGTACTTGCTTTCTAGAGTCTCTAATGCAGAGGGAAACGTGAATGTGCTCAGAGCAAAAGAACTGTGTTTCCTATACACACGGACCATATCTAGTTCAACTCTGTTTCTAAAATTGATACAAACCACAGCTCGTCTAACATCCACTGCTTTTCAGTTAAGAGCGAGAAACAGTTGAGCTTCGTGAACAACGTAGCTTCTTTTGAGCTGAAAAGTGACTGCGTTTACCTGAAACGAAGTCTTGCTTGTAGGAAGACACACTTCTGGCATTTAACTCCGTTTCTGAAGGGAAACACAGGGCACAGTCCTCATCCATGAAACACATTCTGCTTTAGAGCAAGAAGCACGCTCTTGCTTTCTAGAGTCTCTAATACAGAGGGAAACGTGAGTGTGCTCAGAACAAAAAACTGTGTTTCCTACACACGGACGATATCTAGTTCAACTCTGTTTCTGAAACTGATACAAACCCCAGGTCCTCTAACATCCAATGCTTTTCAGTTAAGAGCGAGAAACGTGTGGGCTTCTTGGACAATGTAGCTTCGTTTGAGATGAAAAGTGACTGCGTTTACATGAAACGAAGTCTTGCTTGAAGAAAGACACAGAGCCTGGCATTTAACTCCGTTTCTGAAGGGAAACACACGGCACAGTTCTCATCCATGAAACACACTCTGCTTTAGAGCAAGAAGCACGCTCTTGCTTTCTAGAGTCTCTAATACAGAGGGAAACGTGTGTGTGCTCAGAACAAAAAATTGTGTTTCCTACACACGGACGATGTCTAGTTCAACTCTGTTTCTGAAACTGATACAAACTACAGGTCCTCTAACATCCAATGCTTTTCAGTTAAGAGGGAGAAACGTGTGAGCTTTGTGAATAATGTAGCTTCGAATGATCTGAAAAGTGACTGCGTTTACCTGAAACAAAGTCTTGCTTGTAGGAAGACACACGCCTGGCATTTAACTCCGTTTCTAAAGGGAAACACACGGCACAGTTCTCATCCATGAAAAACACTCTGCTTTAGAGCAAGAAGCACGCTCTTGCTTTCTAGAGTCTCTAATACAGAGGGAAACGTGAGTGTGCTCAGAACAAAAAACTGTGTTTCCTACACACAGACGATATCTAGTTCAACTCTGTTTCTAAAATTGATACAAACCACAGGTCCTCTAACATGCAATGCTTTTCAGTTAAGAGCGAGAAACCTGTGAGCTTCGTGAACAATGTAGCTTTGTTTGAGCTGAAAAGTGAGTGTGTTTACCTGAAATGAAGTCTTGCTTGAAGAAAGACACAGAGCCTGGCATTTAACTCCGTTTCTGAAGGGAAAGACACGGCACAGTTCTCATCCATGAAACACACTCTGCTTTAGAGCACGAAGCACGCTCTTGCTTTCGAGAGTCTCTAATACAGAGGGAAATGTGAGTGTGCTCAGAACAAAAGAACTGTGTTTCCTACACACATGGACCATATCTAGTTCAACTCTGTTTCTGAACCTGATACAAACCACAGGTCCTCTAACATCCAATGCTTTTTAGTTAAGAGCGAGAAACGTGTGAGCTTTGTGAACAATGTAGCTTTGTTTGAGCTGAAAAGTAACTGCGTTTACCTGAAACGATTCTTGCTTGTAGGAAGACACAGAGCCTGGCATTTAACTCCGTTTCTGAAGGGAAACACACGGCACAGTTCTCATCCATGAAACACACTCTGCTTTAGAGCAAGAATCACGTACTTGCTTTCTAGAGTCTCTAATGCAGAGGGAAACGTGAATGTGCTCAGAGCAAAAGAACTGTGTTTCCTATACACACGGACCATATCTAGTTCAACTCTGTTTCTAAAATTGATACAAACCACAGCTCGTCTAACATCCACTGCTTTTCAGTTAAGAGCGAGAAACAGGTGAGCTTCGTGAACAACGTAGCTTCTTTTGAGCTGAAAAGTGACTGCGTTTACCTGAAACGAAGTCTTGCTTGTAGGAAGACACACTTCTGGCATTTAACTCCGTTTCTGAAGGGAAACACAGGGCACAGTCCTCATCCATGAAACACATTCTGCTTTAGAATAAGAAGCACGCTCTTGCTTTCTAGAGTCTCTAATACAGAGGGAAACGTGAGTGTGCTCAGAACAAAAAACTGTGTTTCCTACACACGGACGATATCTAGTTCAACTCTGTTTCTGAAACTGATACAAACCCCAGGTCCTCTAACATCCAATGCTTTTCAGTTAAGAGCGAGAAACGTGTGGGCTTCTTGGACAATGTAGCTTCGTTTGAGATGAAAAGTGACTGCGTTTACATGAAACGAAGTCTTGCTTGAAGAAAGACACAGAGCCTGGCATTTAACTCCGTTTCTGAAGGGCAACACACGGCACAGTTCTCATCCATGAAACACACTCTGCTTTAGAGCAAGAAGCACGCTCTTGCTTTCTAGAGTCTCTAATACAGAGGGAAACGTGTGTGTGCTCAGAACAAAAAATTGTGTTTCCTACACACGGACGATGTCTAGTTCAACTCTGTTTCTGAAACTGATACAAACTACAGGTCCTCTAACATCCAATGCTTTTCAGTTAAGAGGGAGAAACGTGTGAGCTTTGTGAATAATGTAGCTTCGAATGATCTGAAAAGTGACTGCGTTTACCTGAAACAAAGTCTTGCTTGTAGGAAGACACACGCCTGGCATTTAACTCCGTTTCTAAAGGGAAACACACGGCACAGTTATCATCCATGAAACACACTCTGCTTTAGAGCAAGAAGGGTGCACTTGCTTTCTAGAGTCTCTAATACAGAGGGAAACCTGAGTGTGCTCAGAACAAAAGAACTGTGTTTCCTACACACACGGACCATATCTAGTTCAACTCTGTTTCTGTAACTGATACAAACCACAGGTCCTCTAACATCCAATGCTTTTCAGTTAAGAGCGAGAAACGTGTGGGCTTCCTGAACAATGTAGCTTCCATTGAGCTGAATAGTGACTGCGTTTACCTGAAACGAAGTCTTGCTTGTAGGGAGACACATGCCTGGCATTTAACTCCGTTTCTGAAGGGAAACACACGGCACAGTTCTCATCCATGAAGCACACTCTGCTTTAGAGCAAGAAGCACGCTCTTGCTTTCTAGAGTCTCTAATACAGATGGAAACGTGAGTGTGCTCAGAACAAAAGAATTGTGTTTCCTACACACACGGACCATATCTAGTTCAACTCTGTTTCTGAAACTGATACAAACCACAGGTCCTCTAACATCCAATGCTTTTCATTTAAGAGGGAGAAACGGGAGAGCTTCGTGAACAATGTAGCTTCGTTTGTGGTGAAAAGTGACTGTGTTTACCTGAAATGATTCTTGCTTGTAGGAAGACACAGAGCCTGGCATTTAACTCCGTTTCTGAAGGGAAACACACGGCACAGTTCTCATCCATGAAACACACTCTGCTTTAGAGCAAGAAGCACGCTCTTGCTTTCCAGAGTCTCTAATACAGAGGGAAACGTGAGTGTGCTCAGAACAAATAACTGTGTTTCCTACACACGGACGATATCTAGTTCAACTCTGTTTCTGAAACTGAAACAAACCACAGGTCCTCTAACATCCAATGCTTTTCAGTTAAGAGGGAGAAACGTGTGAGCTTTGTGAACAATGTAGCTTCATTTGATCTGAAAAGTGACTGCGTTTACCTGAAACAAAGTCTTGCTTGTAGGAAGACACACGCCTGGCATTTAACTCCGTTTCTGAAGGGAAACACACGGCACAGTTCTCATCCATGAAACACACTCTGCTTTAGAGCAGGAAGCATGCTCTTGCTTTCTAGAGTCTCTAATACAGAGGGAAATGTGAGTGTGCTCAGAACAAAAGAACTGTGTTTCCTACACACACAGACCATATCTACTTCAAGTCTGTTTCTGAAACTGATGCAAACCACAGGTCCTCTAACATCCAATGCTTTTTAGGTAAGAGCGAGAAACGTGTGAGCTTCCTGAACAATGTAGCTTCGTTTGAGCTGAAAAGTGACTGTGTTTACCTGAAACGATTCTTGCTTGTAGGAAGACACAGAGCCTGGCATTTAACTCCGTTTCTGAAGGGAAACACACGGCACAGTTCTCATCCATGAAACACACTCTGCTTTAGAGCAAGAAGCACGCTCTTGCTTTCTAGAGTCTCTAATACAGAGGGAAACCTGAGTGTGCTCAGAACAAAAAACTGTGTTTCCTACACACGGACGATGTCTAGTTCAACTCTGTTTCTGAAACTGATACAAACTACAGGTCCTCTAACATCCAATGCTTTTCAGTTAAGAGGGAGAAACGTGTGAGCTTTGTGAATAATGTAGCTTCGAATGATCTGAAAAGTGACTGCGTTTACCTGAAACAAAGTCTTGCTTGTAGGAAGACACACGCCTGGCATTTAACTCCGTTTCTAAAGGGAAACACACGGCACAGTTCTCATCCATGAAAAACACTCTGCTTTAGAGCAAGAAGCACGCTCTTGCTTTCTAGAGTCTCTAATACAGAGAGAAACGTGAGTGTGCTCAGAACAAAAGAACTGTGTTTCCTACACACACGGACCATATCTAGTTCAACTCTGTTTGTAAAATTGATACAAACCACAGGTCCTCTAACATCCAATGGTTTTCAGTTAAGAGCGAGAAACCTGTGAGCTTCGTGAACAATGTAGCTTCATTTGAGCTGAAAAGTGACTGTGTTTACCTGAAAAGAAGTCTTGATTGTAGGAAGACACACATCTGGCATTTAACTCCGTTTCTGAAGGGAAACACACGGCACAGTTCTCATCCATGAAACACACTCTGCTTTAGAGCAAGAAGGATGCACTTGCTTTCTAGAGTCTCTAATACAGAGGGAAACCTGAGTGTGCTCAGAACAAAAGAACTGTGTTTCCTACACACACGGACCATATCTAGTTCAACTCTGTTTCTGTAACTGATACAAACCACAGGTCCTCTAACATCCAATGCTTTTCAGTTAAGAGCGAGAAACGTGTGGGCTTCCTGAACAATGTAGCTTCCATTGAGCTGAATAGTGACTGCGTTTACCTGAAACGAAGTCTTGCTTGTAGGGAGACACACGCCTGGCATTTAACTCCGTTTCTGAAGGGAAACACACGGCACAGTTCTCATCCATGAAGCACACTCTGCTTTAGAGCAAGAAGAACGCTCTTGCTTTCTAGAGTCTCTAATACAGAGGGAAACGTGAGTGTGCTCAGAACAAAAGAATTGTGTTTCCTACACACACGGACCATATCTAGTTCAACTCTGTTTCTGAAACTGATACAAACCACAGGTCCTCTAACATCCAATGCTTTTCAGTTAAGAGGGAGAAACGGGAGAGCTTCGTGAACAATGTAGCTTCGTTTGTGGTGAAAAGTGACTGTGTTTACCTGAAATGATTCTTGCTTGTAGGAAGACACAGAGCCTGGCATTTAACTCCGTTTCTGAAGGGAAACACACGGCACAGTTCTCATCCATGAAACACACTCTGCTTTAGAGCAAGAAGCACGCTCTTGCTTTCTAGAGTCTCTAATACAGAGGGAAACGTGAGTGTGCTCAGAACAAATAACTGTGTTTCCTACACACGGACGATATCTAGTTCAACTCTGTTTCTGAAAATGAAACAAACCACAGGTCCTCTAACATCCAATGCTTTTCAGTTAAGAGGGAGAAACGTGTGAGCTTTGTGAACAATGTAGCTTCATTTGATCTGAAAAGTGACTGCGTTTACCTGAAACAAAGTCTTGCTTGTAGGAAGACACACGCCTGGCATTTAACTCCGTTTCTGAAGGGAAACACACGGCACAGTTCTCATCCATGAAACATACTCTGCTTTAGAGCAAGAAGCACGCTCTTGCTTTCTAGAGTCTCTAATACAGAGGGATACGTGAGTGTGCTCAGAACAAAAGAACTGTGTTTCCTACACACAGACCATATCTAGTTCAAGTCTGTTTCTGAAACTGATACAAACCACAGGTCCTCTAACATCCAATTCTTTTCAGGTAAGAGCGAGAAACGTGTGAGCTTCCTGAACAATGTAGCTTCGTTTGAGCTGAAAAGTGACTGTGTTTACCTGAAACGATTCTTGCTTGTAGGAAGACACAGAGCCTGGCATTTAACTCCGTTTCTGAAGGGAAACACACGGCACAGTTCTCATCCATGAAACACACTCTGCTTTAGAGCAAGAAGCACGCTCTTGCTTTCTAGAGTCTCTAATACAGAGGGAAACGTGTGTGTGCTCAGAACAAAAAATTGTGTTTCCTACACACGGACGATGTCTAGTTCAACTCTGTTTCTGAAACTGATACAAACTACAGGTCCTCTAACATCCAATGCTTTTCAGTTAAGAGGGAGAAACGTGTGAGCTTTGTGAATAATGTAGCTTCGAATGATCTGAAAAGTGACTGCGTTTACCTGAAACAAAGTCTTGCTTGTAGGAAGACACACGCCTGGCATTTAACTCCGTTTCTAAAGGGAAACACACGGCACAGTTCTCATCCATGAAAAACACTCTGCTTTAGAGCAAGAAGCACGCTCTTGCTTTCTAGAGTCTCTAATACAGAGGGAAATGTGAGTGTGCTCAGAACAAAAGAACTGTGTTTCCTACACACACGGACCATATCTAGTTCAACTCTGTTTCTGAAACTGATACAAACCACAGGACCTCTAACATCCAATGCTTTTCAGTTAAGAGCGAGAAACATTTGAGCTTCGTGAACAATGTAGCTTCGTTTGAGGTGAAAAGTGACTGTGTTTACCTGAAACGATTCTTGCATGTAGGAAGACACAGAGCCTGGCATTTAACTCCGTTTCTGAAGGGAAACACACGGCACAGTTCTCATCCATGAAACACACTCTGCTTTAGAGCAAGAAGCACGCTCTTGCTTTCTAGAGTCTCTAATACAGAGGGAAACGTGAGTGTGCTCAGAACAAAAAACTGTGTTTCCTACACACAGACGATATCTAGTTCAACTCTGTTTCTAAAATTGATACAAACCACAGGTCCTCTAACATGCAATGCTTTTCAGTTAAGAGCGAGAAACCTGTGAGCTTCGTGAACAATGTAGCTTTGTTTGAGCTGAAAAGTGAGTGTGTTTACCTGAAATGAAGTCTTGCTTGAAGAAAGACACAGAGCCTGCCATTTAACTCCGTTTCTGAAGGGAAAGACACGGCACAGTTCTCATCCATGAAACACACTCTGCTTTAGAGCACGAAGCACGCTCTTGCTTTCGAGAGTCTCTAATACAGAGGGAAATGTGAGTGTGCTCAGAACAAAAGAACTGTGTTTCCTACACACATGGACCATATCTAGTTCAACTCTGTTTCTAAACCTGATACAAACCACAGGTCCTCTAACATCCAATGCTTTTTAGTTAAGAGCGAGAAACGTGTGAGCTTTGTGAACAATGTAGCTTTGTTTGAGCTGAAAAGTAACTGCGTTTACCTGAAACGATTCTTGCTTGTAGGAAGACACAGAGCCTGGCATTTAACTCCGTTTCTGAAGGGAAACACACGGCACAGTTCTCATCCATGAAACACACTCTGCTTTAGAGCAAGAATCACGTACTTGCTTTCTAGAGTCTCTAATGCAGAGGGAAACGTGAATGTGCTCAGAGCAAAAGAACTGTGTTTCCTATACACACGGACCATATCTAGTTCAACTCTGTTTCTAAAATTGATACAAACCACAGCTCGTCTAACATCCACTGCTTTTCAGTTAAGAGCGAGAAACAGTTGAGCTTCGTGAACAACGTAGCTTCTTTTGAGCTGAAAAGTGACTGCGTTTACCTGAAACGAAGTCTTGCTTGTAGGAAGACACACTTCTGGCATTTAACTCCGTTTCTGAAGGGAAACACAGGGCACAGTCCTCATCCATGAAACACATTCTGCTTTAGAGCAAGAAGCACGCTCTTGCTTTCTAGAGTCTCTAATACAGAGGGAAACGTGAGTGTGCTCAGAACAAAAAACTGTGTTTCCTACACACGGACGATATCTAGTTCAACTCTGTTTCTGAAACTGATACAAACCCCAGGTCCTCTAACATCCAATGCTTTTCAGTTAAGAGCGAGAAACGTGTGGGCTTCTTGGACAATGTAGCTTCGTTTGAGATGAAAAGTGACTGCGTTTACATGAAACGAAGTCTTGCTTGAAGAAAGACACAGAGCCTGGCATTTAACTCCGTTTCTGAAGGGAAACACACGGCACAGTTCTCATCCATGAAACACACTCTGCTTTAGAGCAAGAAGCACGCTCTTGCTTTCTAGAGTCTCTAATACAGAGGGAAACGTGTGTGTGCTCAGAACAAAAAATTGTGTTTCCTACACACGGACGATGTCTAGTTCAACTCTGTTTCTGAAACTGATACAAACTACAGGTCCTCTAACATCCAATGCTTTTCAGTTAAGAGGGAGAAACGTGTGAGCTTTGTGAATAATGTAGCTTCGAATGATCTGAAAAGTGACTGCGTTTACCTGAAACAAAGTCTTGCTTGTAGGAAGACACACGCCTGGCATTTAACTCCGTTTCTAAAGGGAAACACACGGCACAGTTCTCATCAATGAAAAACACTCTGCTTTAGAGCAAGAAGCACGCTCTTGCTTTCTAGAGTCTCTAATACAGAGGGAAACGTGAGTGTGCTCAGAACAAAAAACTGTGTTTCCTACACACAGACGATATCTAGTTCAACTCTGTTTCTAAAATTGATACAAACCACAGGTCCTCTAACATGCAATGCTTTTCAGTTAAGAGCGAGAAACCTGTGAGCTTCGTGAACAATGTAGCTTTGTTTGAGCTGAAAAGTGAGTGTGTTTACCTGAAATGAAGTCTTGCTTGAAGAAAGACACAGAGCCTGGCATTTAACTCCGTTTCTGAAGGGAAAGACACGGCACAGTTCTCATCCATGAAACACACTCTGCTTTAGAGCACGAAGCACGCTCTTGCTTTCGAGAGTCTCTAATACAGAGGGAAATGTGAGTGTGCTCAGAACAAAAGAACTGTGTTTCCTACACACATGGACCATATCTAGTTCAACTCTGTTTCTGAACCTGATACAAACCACAGGTCCTCTAACATCCAATGCTTTTTAGTTAAGAGCGAGAAACGTGTGAGCTTTGTGAACAATGTAGCTTTGTTTGAGCTGAAAAGTAACTGCGTTTACCTGAAACGATTCTTGCTTGTAGGAAGACACAGAGCCTGGCATTTAACTCCGTTTCTGAAGGGAAACACACGGCACAGTTCTCATCCATGAAACACACTCTGCTTTAGAGCAAGAATCACGTACTTGCTTTCTAGAGTCTCTAATGCAGAGGGAAACGTGAATGTGCTCAGAGCAAAAGAACTGTGTTTCCTATACACACGGACCATATCTAGTTCAACTCTGTTTCTAAAATTGATACAAACCACAGCTCGTCTAACATCCACTGCTTTTCAGTTAAGAGCGAGAAACAGGTGAGCTTCGTGAACAACGTAGCTTCTTTTGAGCTGAAAAGTGACTGCGTTTACCTGAAACGAAGTCTTGCTTGTAGGAAGACACACTTCTGGCATTTAACTCCGTTTCTGAAGGGAAACACAGGGCACAGTCCTCATCCATGAAACACATTCTGCTTTAGAATAAGAAGCACGCTCTTGCTTTCTAGAGTCTCTAATACAGAGGGAAACGTGAGTGTGCTCAGAACAAAAAACTGTGTTTCCTACACACGGACGATATCTAGTTCAACTCTGTTTCTGAAACTGATACAAACCCCAGGTCCTCTAACATCCAATGCTTTTCAGTTAAGAGCGAGAAACGTGTGGGCTTCTTGGACAATGTAGCTTCGTTTGAGATGAAAAGTGACTGCGTTTACATGAAACGAAGTCTTGCTTGAAGAAAGACACAGAGCCTGGCATTTAACTCCGTTTCTGAAGGGCAACACACGGCACAGTTCTCATCCATGAAACACACTCTGCTTTAGAGCAAGAAGCACGCTCTTGCTTTCTAGAGTCTCTAATACAGAGGGAAACGTGTGTGTGCTCAGAACAAAAAATTGTGTTTCCTACACACGGACGATGTCTAGTTCAACTCTGTTTCTGAAACTGATACAAACTACAGGTCCTCTAACATCCAATGCTTTTCAGTTAAGAGGGAGAAACGTGTGAGCTTTGTGAATAATGTAGCTTCGAATGATCTGAAAAGTGACTGCGTTTACCTGAAACAAAGTCTTGCTTGTAGGAAGACACACGCCTGGCATTTAACTCCGTTTCTAAAGGGAAACACACGGCACAGTTCTCATCCATGAAAAACACTCTGCTTTAGAGCAAGAAGCACGCTCTTGCTTTCTAGAGTCTCTAATACAGAGGGAAACGTGAGTGTGCTCAGAACAAAAGAACTGTGTTTCCTACACACACGGACCATATCTAGTTCAACTCTGTTTGTAAAATTGATACAAACCACAGGTCCTCTAACATCCAATGGTTTTCAGTTAAGAGCGAGAAACCTTTGAGCTTCGTGAACAATGTAGCTTCATTTGAGCTGAAAAGTGACTGTGTTTACCTGAAAAGAAGTCTTGATTGTAGGAAGACACACATCTGGCATTTAACTCCGTTTCTGAAGGGAAACACACGGCACAGTTCTCATCCATGAAACACACTCTGCTTTAGAGCAAGAAGGATGCACTTGCTTTCTAGAGTCTCTAATACAGAGGGAAACCTGAGTGTGCTCAGAACAAAAGAACTGTGTTTCCTACACACACGGACCATATCTAGTTCAACTCTGTTTCTGTAACTGATACAAACCACAGGTCCTCTAACATCCAATGCTTTTCAGTTAAGAGCGAGAAACGTGTGGGCTTCCTGAACAATGTAGCTTCCATTGAGCTGAATAGTGACTGCGTTTACCTGAAACGAAGTCTTGCTTGTAGGGAGACACACGCCTGGCATTTAACTCCGTTTCTGAAGGGAAACACACGGCACAGTTCTCATCCATGAAGCACACTCTGCTTTAGAGCAAGAAGAATGCTCTTGCTTTCTAGAGTCTCTAATACAGAGGGAAACGTGAGTGTGCTCAGAACAAAAGAATTGTGTTTCCTACACACACGGACCATATCTAGTTCAACTCTGTTTCTGAAACTGATACAAACCACAGGTCCTCTAACATCCAATGCTTTTCAGTTAAGAGGGAGAAACGGGAGAGCTTCGTGAACAATGTAGCTTCGTTTGTGGTGAAAAGTGACTGTGTTTACCTGAAATGATTCTTGCTTGTAGGAAGACACAGAGCCTGGCATTTAACTCCGTTTCTGAAGGGAAACACACGGCACAGTTCTCATCCATGAAACACACTCTGCTTTAGAGCAAGAAGCACGCTCTTGCTTTCTAGAGTCTGTAATACAGAGGGAAACGTGAGTGTGCTCAGAACAAATAACTGTGTTTCCTACACACGGACGATATCTAGTTCAACTCTGTTTCTGAAACTGAAACAAACCACAGGTCCTCTAACATCCAATGCTTTTCAGTTAAGAGGGAGAAACGTGTGAGCTTTGTGAACAATGTAGCTTCATTTGATCTGAAAAGTGACTGCGTTTACCTGAAACAAAGTCTTGCTTGTAGGAAGACACACGCCTGGCATTTAACTCCGTTTCTGAAGGGAAACACACGGCACAGTTCTCATCCATGAAACATACTCTGCTTTAGAGCAAGAAGCACGCTCTTGCTTTCTAGAGTCTCTAATACAGAGGGATACGTGAGTGTGCTCAGAACAAAAGAACTGTGTTTCCTACACACAGACCATATCTAGTTCAAGTCTGTTTCTGAAACTGATACAAACCACAGGTCCTCTAACATCCAATTCTTTTCAGGTAAGAGCGAGAAACGTGTGAGCTTCCTGAACAATGTAGCTTCGTTTGAGCTGAAAAGTGACTGTGTTTACCTGAAACGATTCTTGCTTGTAGGAAGACACAGAGCCTGGCATTTAACTCCGTTTCTGAAGGGAAACACACGGCACAGTTCTCATCCATGAAACACACTCTGCTTTAGAGCAAGAAGCACGCTCTTGCTTTCTAGAGTCTCTACTACAGAGGGAAACGTGAGTGTGCTCAGAACAATAGAACTGTGTTTCCTACACACACGGACCATATCTAGTTCAACTCTGTTTCTAAAATTGATACAAACCCCAGGTCCTCTAACATCCAATGCTTTTCAGTTAAGAGCGAGAAACCTGTGAGCTTCGTGAACAATGTAGCTTCGTTTGAGGTGAAAAGTGTCTGTGTTTACCTGAAAAGAAACCTTGATTGTAGGAAGACAAACATCTGGCATTTAACTCCGTTTCTGAAGGGAAACACACGGCACAGTTCTCATCCATGAAACACACTCTGCTTTAGAGCAAGAAGCACGCTCTTGCTTTCTAGAGTCTCTAATACAGAGGGAAACGTGAGTGTGCTCAGAACAAAAGAACTGTGTTTCCTACACACACGGACCATATCTAGTTCAACTCTGTTTCTGAAACTGATACAAACCACAGGACCTCTAACATCCAATGCTTTTCAGTTAAGAGCGAGAAACATTTGAGCTTCGTGAACAATGTAGCTTCGTTTGAGGTGAAAAGTGACTGTGTTTACCTGAAACGATTCTTGCATGTAGGAAGACACAGAGCCTGGCATTTAACTCCGTTTCTGAAGGGAAACACACGGCACAGTTCTCATCCATGAAACACACTCTGCTTTAGAGCAAGAAGCACGCTCTTGCTTTCTAGAGTCTCTAATACAGAGGGAAACGTGAGTGTGCTCAGAACAAAAAACTGTGTTTCCTACACACAGACGATATCTAGTTCAACTCTGTTTCTAAAATTGATACAAACCACAGGTCCTCTAACATGCAATGCTTTTCAGTTAAGAGCGAGAAACCTGTGAGCTTCGTGAACAATGTAGCTTTGTTTGAGCTGAAAAGTGAGTGTGTTTACCTGAAATGAAGTCTTGCTTGAAGAAAGACACAGAGCCTGGCATTTAACTCCGTTTCTGAAGGGAAAGACACGGCACAGTTCTCATCCATGAAACACACTCTGCTTTAGAGCACGAAGCACGCTCTTGCTTTCGAGAGTCTCTAATACAGAGGGAAATGTGAGTGTGCTCAGAACAAAAGAACTGTGTTTCCTACACACATGGACCATATCTAGTTCAACTCTGTTTCTGAACCTGATACAAACCACAGGTCCTCTAACATCCAATGCTTTTTAGTTAAGAGCGAGAAACGTGTGAGCTTTGTGAACAATGTAGCTTTGTTTGAGCTGAAAAGTAACTGCGTTTACCTGAAACGATTCTTGCTTGTAGGAAGACACAGAGCCTGGCATTTAACTCCGTTTCTGAAGGGAAACACACGGCACAGTTCTCATCCATGAAACACACTCTGCTTTAGAGCAAGAATCACGTACTTGCTTTCTAGAGTCTCTAATACAGAGGGAAACGTGAATGTGCTCAGAGCAAAAGAACTGTGTTTCCTATACACACGGACCATATCTAGTTCAACTCTGTTTCTAAAATTGATACAAACCACAGCTCGTCTAACATCCACTGCTTTTCAGTTAAGAGCGAGAAACAGGTGAGCTTCGTGAACAACGTAGCTTCTTTTGAGCTGAAAAGTGACTGCGTTTACCTGAAACGAAGTCTTGCTTGTAGGAAGACACACTTCTGGCATTTAACTCCGTTTCTGAAGGGAAACACAGGGCACAGTCCTCATCCATGAAACACATTCTGCTTTAGAGCAAGAAGCACGCTCTTGCTTTCTAGAGTCTCTAATACAGAGGGAAACGTGAGTGTGCTCAGAACAAAAAACTGTGTTTCCTACACACGGACGATATCTAGTTCAACTCTGTTTCTGAAACTGATACAAACCACAGGTCCTCTAACATCCAATGCTTTTCAGTTAAGAGCGAGAAACGTGTGGGCTTCTTGGACAATGTAGCTTCGTTTGAGCTGAAAAGTGAGTGTGTTTACCTGAAATGAAGTCTTGCTTGAAGAAAGACACAGAGCCTGGCATTTAACTCCGTTTCTGAAGGGAAAGACACGGCACAGTTCTCATCCATGAAACACACTCTGCTTTAGAGCACGAAGCACGCTCTTGCTTTCGAGAGTCTCTAATACAGAGGGAAATGTGAGTGTGCTCAGAACAAAAGAACTGTGTTTCCTACACACATGGACCATATCTAGTTCAACTCTGTTTCTGAACCTGATACAAACCACAGGTCCTCTAACATCCAATGCTTTTTAGTTAAGAGCGAGAAACGTGTGAGCTTTGTGAACAATGTAGCTTTGTTTGAGCTGAAAAGTAACTGCGTTTACCTGAAACGATTCTTGCTTGTAGGAAGACACAGAGCCTGGCATTTAACTCCGTTTCTGAAGGGAAACACACGGCACAGTTCTCATCCATGAAACACACTCTGCTTTAGAGCAAGAATCACGTACTTGCTTTCTAGAGTCTCTAATGCAGAGGGAAACGTGAATGTGCTCAGAGCAAAAGAACTGTGTTTCCTATACACACGGACCATATCTAGTTCAACTCTGTTTCTAAAATTGATACAAACCACAGCTCGTCTAACATCCACTGCTTTTCAGTTAAGAGCGAGAAACAGGTGAGCTTCGTGAACAACGTAGCTTCTTTTGAGCTGAAAAGTGACTGCGTTTACCTGAAACGAAGTCTTGCTTGTAGGAAGACACACTTCTGGCATTTAACTCCGTTTCTGAAGGGAAACACAGGGCACAGTCCTCATCCATGAAACACATTCTGCTTTAGAATAAGAAGCACGCTCTTGCTTTCTAGAGTCTCTAATACAGAGGGAAACGTGAGTGTGCTCAGAACAAAAAACTGTGTTTCCTACACACGGACGATATCTAGTTCAACTCTGTTTCTGAAACTGATACAAACCCCAGGTCCTCTAACATCCAATGCTTTTCAGTTAAGAGCGAGAAACGTGTGGGCTTCTTGGACAATGTAGCTTCGTTTGAGATGAAAAGTGACTGCGTTTACATGAAACGAAGTCTTGCTTGAAGAAAGACACAGAGCCTGGCATTTAACTCCGTTTCTGAAGGGCAACACACGGCACAGTTCTCATCCATGAAACACACTCTGCTTTAGAGCAAGAAGCACGCTCTTGCTTTCTAGAGTCTCTAATACAGAGGGAAACGTGTGTGTGCTCAGAACAAAAACTTGTGTTTCCTACACACGGACGATGTCTAGTTCAACTCTGTTTCTGAAACTGATACAAACTACAGGTCCTCTAACATCCAATGCTTTTCAGTTAAGAGGGAGAAACGTGTGAGCTTTGTGAATAATGTAGCTTCGAATGATCTGAAAAGTGACTGCGTTTACCTGAAACAAAGTCTTGCTTGTAGGAAGACACACGCCTGGCATTTAACTCCGTTTCTAAAGGGAAACACACGGCACAGTTCTCATCCATGAAAAACACTCTGCTTTAGAGCAAGAAGCACGCTCTTGCTTTCTAGAGTCTCTAATACAGAGGGAAACGTGAGTGTGCTCAGAACAAAAGAACTGTGTTTCCTACACACACGGACCATATCTAGTTCAACTCTGTTTGTAAAATTGATACAAACCACAGGTCCTCTAACATCCAATGGTTTTCAGTTAAGAGCGAGAAACCTTTGAGCTTCGTGAACAATGTAGCTTCATTTGAGCTGAAAAGTGACTGTGTTTACCTGAAAAGAAGTCTTGATTGTAGGAAGACACACATCTGGCATTTAACTCCGTTTCTGAAGGGAAACACACGGCACAGTTCTCATCCATGAAACACACTCTGCTTTAGAGCAAGAAGGATGCACTTGCTTTCTAGAGTCTCTAATACAGAGGGAAACCTGAGTGTGCTCAGAACAAAAGAACTGTGTTTCCTACACACACGGACCATATCTAGTTCAACTCTGTTTCTGTAACTGATACAAACCACAGGTCCTCTAACATCCAACGCTTTTCAGTTAAGAGCGAGAAACGTGTGGGCTTCCTGAACAATGTAGCTTCCATTGAGCTGAATAGTGACTGCGTTTACCTGAAACGAAGTCTTGCTTGTAGGGAGACACACGCCTGGCATTTAACTCCGTTTCTGAAGGGAAACACACGGCACAGTTCTCATCCATGAAGCACACTCTGCTTTAGAGCAAGAAGAATGCTCTTGCTTTCTAGAGTCTCTAATACAGAGGGAAACGTGAGTGTGCTCAGAACAAAAGAATTGTGTTTCCTACACACACGGACCATATCTAGTTCAACTCTGTTTCTGAAACTGATACAAACCACAGGTCCTCTAACATCCAATGCTTTTCAGTTAAGAGGGAGAAACGGGAGAGCTTCGTGAACAATGTAGCTTCGTTTGTGGTGAAAAGTGACTGTGTTTACCTGAAATGATTCTTGCTTGTAGGAAGACACAGAGCCTGGCATTTAACTCCGTTTCTGAAGGGAAACACACGGCACAGTTCTCATCCATGAAACACACTCTGCTTTAGAGCAAGAAGCACGCTCTTGCTTTCTAGAGTCTGTAATACAGAGGGAAACGTGAGTGTGCTCAGAACAAATAACTGTGTTTCCTACACACGGACGATATCTAGTTCAACTCTGTTTCTGAAACTGAAACAAACCACAGGTCCTCTAACATCCAATGCTTTTCAGTTAAGAGGGAGAAACGTGTGAGCTTTGTGAACAATGTAGCTTCATTTGATCTGAAAAGTGACTGCGTTTACCTGAAACAAAGTCTTGCTTGTAGGAAGACACACGCCTGGCATTTAACTCCGTTTCTGAAGGGAAACACACGGCACAGTTCTCATCCATGAAACATACTCTGCTTTAGAGCAAGAAGCACGCTCTTGCTTTCTAGAGTCTCTAATACAGAGGGATACGTGAGTGTGCTCAGAACAAAAGAACTGTGTTTCCTACACACAGACCATATCTAGTTCAAGTCTGTTTCTGAAACTGATACAAACCACAGGTCCTCTAACATCCAATTCTTTTCAGGTAAGAGCGAGAAACGTGTGAGCTTCCTGAACAATGTAGCTTCGTTTGAGCTGAAAAGTGACTGTGTTTACCTGAAACGATTCTTGCTTGTAGGAAGACACAGAGCCTGGCATTTAACTCCGTTTCTGAAGGGAAACACACGGCACAGTTCTCATCCATGAAACACACTCTGCTTTAGAGCAAGAAGCACGCTCTTGCTTTCTAGAGTCTCTACTACAGAGGGAAACGTGAGTGTGCTCAGAACAATAGAACTGTGTTTCCTACACACACGGACCATATCTAGTTCAACTCTGTTTCTAAAATTGATACAAACCCCAGGTCCTCTAACATCCAATGCTTTTCAGTTAAGAGCGAGAAACCTGTGAGCTTCGTGAACAATGTAGCTTCGTTTGAGGTGAAAAGTGTCTGTGTTTACCTGAAAAGAAACCTTGATTGTAGGAAGACAAACATCTGGCATTTAACTCCGTTTCTGAAGGGAAACACACGGCACAGTTCTCATCCATGAAACACACTCTGCTTTAGAGCAAGAAGCACGCTCTTGCTTTCTAGAGTCTCTAATACAGAGGGAAACGTGAGTGTGCTCAGAACAAAAGAACTGTGTTTCCTACACACACGGACCATATCTAGTTCAACTCTGTTTCTGAAACTGATACAAACCACAGGACCTCTAACATCCAATGCTTTTCAGTTAAGAGCGAGAAACATTTGAGCTTCGTGAACAATGTAGCTTCGTTTGAGGTGAAAAGTGACTGTGTTTACCTGAAACGATTCTTGCATGTAGGAAGACACAGAGCCTGGCATTTAACTCCGTTTCTGAAGGGAAACACACGGCACAGTTCTCATCCATGAAACACACTCTGCTTTAGAGCAAGAAGCACGCTCTTGCTTTCTAGAGTCTCTAATACAGAGGGAAACGTGAGTGTGCTCAGAACAAAAAACTGTGTTTCCTACACACAGACGATATCTAGTTCAACTCTGTTTCTAAAATTGATACAAACCACAGGTCCTCTAACATGCAATGCTTTTCAGTTAAGAGCGAGAAACCTGTGAGCTTCGTGAACAATGTAGCTTTGTTTGAGCTGAAAAGTGAGTGTGTTTACCTGAAATGAAGTCTTGCTTGAAGAAAGACACAGAGCCTGGCATTTAACTCCGTTTCTGAAGGGAAAGACACGGCACAGTTCTCATCCATGAAACACACTCTGCTTTAGAGCACGAAGCACGCTCTTGCTTTCGAGAGTCTCTAATACAGAGGGAAATGTGAGTGTGCTCAGAACAAAAGAACTGTGTTTCCTACACACATGGACCATATCTAGTTCAACTCTGTTTCTGAACCTGATACAAACCACAGGTCCTCTAACATCCAATGCTTTTTAGTTAAGAGCGAGAAACGTGTGAGCTTTGTGAACAATGTAGCTTTGTTTGAGCTGAAAAGTAACTGCGTTTACCTGAAACGATTCTTGCTTGTAGGAAGACACAGAGCCTGGCATTTAACTCCGTTTCTGAAGGGAAACACACGGCACAGTTCTCATCCATGAAACACACTCTGCTTTAGAGCAAGAATCACGTACTTGCTTTCTAGAGTCTCTAATACAGAGGGAAACGTGAATGTGCTCAGAGCAAAAGAACTGTGTTTCCTATACACACGGACCATATCTAGTTCAACTCTGTTTCTAAAATTGATACAAACCACAGCTCGTCTAACATCCACTGCTTTTCAGTTAAGAGCGAGAAACAGGTGAGCTTCGTGAACAACGTAGCTTCTTTTGAGCTGAAAAGTGACTGCGTTTACCTGAAACGAAGTCTTGCTTGTAGGAAGACACACTTCTGGCATTTAACTCCGTTTCTGAAGGGAAACACAGGGCACAGTCCTCATCCATGAAACACATTCTGCTTTAGAGCAAGAAGCACGCTCTTGCTTTCTAGAGTCTCTAATACAGAGGGAAACGTGAGTGTGCTCAGAACAAAAAACTGTGTTTCCTACACACGGACGATATCTAGTTCAACTCTGTTTCTGAAACTGATACAAACCACAGGTCCTCTAACATCCAATGCTTTTCAGTTAAGAGCGAGAAACGTGTGGGCTTCTTGGACAATGTAGCTTCGTTTGAGCTGAAAAGTGAGTGTGTTTACCTGAAATGAAGTCTTGCTTGAAGAAAGACACAGAGCCTGGCATTTAACTCCGTTTCTGAAGGGAAAGACACGGCACAGTTCTCATCCATGAAACACACTCTGCTTTAGAGCACGAAGCACGCTCTTGCTTTCGAGAGTCTCTAATACAGAGGGAAATGTGAGTGTGCTCAGAACAAAAGAACTGTGTTTCCTACACACATGGACCATATCTAGTTCAACTCTGTTTCTGAACCTGATACAAACCACAGGTCCTCTAACATCCAATGCTTTTTAGTTAAGAGCGAGAAACGTGTGAGCTTTGTGAACAATGTAGCTTTGTTTGAGCTGAAAAGTAACTGCGTTTACCTGAAACGATTCTTGCTTGTAGGAAGACACAGAGCCTGGCATTTAACTCCGTTTCTGAAGGGAAACACACGGCACAGTTCTCATCCATGAAACACACTCTGCTTTAGAGCAAGAATCACGTACTTGCTTTCTAGAGTCTCTAATGCAGAGGGAAACGTGAATGTGCTCAGAGCAAAAGAACTGTGTTTCCTATACACACGGACCATATCTAGTTCAACTCTGTTTCTAAAATTGATACAAACCACAGCTCGTCTAACATCCACTGCTTTTCAGTTAAGAGCGAGAAACAGGTGAGCTTCGTGAACAACGTAGCTTCTTTTGAGCTGAAAAGTGACTGCGTTTACCTGAAACGAAGTCTTGCTTGTAGGAAGACACACTTCTGGCATTTAACTCCGTTTCTGAAGGGAAACACAGGGCACAGTCCTCATCCATGAAACACATTCTGCTTTAGAATAAGAAGCACGCTCTTGCTTTCTAGAGTCTCTAATACAGAGGGAAACGTGAGTGTGCTCAGAACAAAAAACTGTGTTTCCTACACACGGACGATATCTAGTTCAACTCTGTTTCTGAAACTGATACAAACCCCAGGTCCTCTAACATCCAATGCTTTTCAGTTAAGAGCGAGAAACGTGTGGGCTTCTTGGACAATGTAGCTTCGTTTGAGATGAAAAGTGACTGCGTTTACATGAAACGAAGTCTTGCTTGAAGAAAGACACAGAGCCTGGCATTTAACTCCATTTCTGAAGGGCAACACACGGCACAGTTCTCATCCATGAAACACACTCTGCTTTAGAGCAAGAAGCACGCTCTTGCTTTCTAGAGTCTCTAATACAGAGGGAAACGTGTGTGTGCTCAGAACAAAAAATTGTGTTTCCTACACACGGACGATGTCTAGTTCAACTCTGTTTCTGAAACTGATACAAACTACAGGTCCTCTAACATCCAATGCTTTTCAGTTAAGAGGGAGAAACGTGTGAGCTTTGTGAATAATGTAGCTTCGAATGATCTGAAAAGTGACTGCGTTTACCTGAAACAAAGTCTTGCTTGTAGGAAGACACACGCCTGGCATTTAACTCCGTTTCTAAAGGGAAACACACGGCACAGTTCTCATCCATGAAAAACACTCTGCTTTAGAGCAAGAAGCACGCTCTTGCTTTCTAGAGTCTCTAATACAGAGGGAAACGTGAGTGTGCTCAGAACAAAAGAACTGTGTTTCCTACACACACGGACCATATCTAGTTCAACTCTGTTTGTAAAATTGATACAAACCACAGGTCCTCTAACATCCAATGGTTTTCAGTTAAGAGCGAGAAACCTTTGAGCTTCGTGAACAATGTAGCTTCATTTGAGCTGAAAAGTGACTGTGTTTACCTGAAAAGAAGTCTTGATTGTAGGAAGACACACATCTGGCATTTAACTCCGTTTCTGAAGGGAAACACACGGCACAGTTCTCATCCATGAAACACACTCTGCTTTAGAGCAAGAAGGATGCACTTGCTTTCTAGAGTCTCTAATACAGAGGGAAACCTGAGTGTGCTCAGAACAAAAGAACTGTGTTTCCTACACACACGGACCATATCTAGTTCAACTCTGTTTCTGTAACTGATACAAACCACAGGTCCTCTAACATCCAACGCTTTTCAGTTAAGAGCGAGAAACGTGTGGGCTTCCTGAACAATGTAGCTTCCATTGAGCTGAATAGTGACTGCGTTTACCTGAAACGAAGTCTTGCTTGTAGGGAGACACACGCCTGGCATTTAACTCGGTTTCTGAAGGGAAACACACGGCACAGTTCTCATCCATGAAGCACACTCTGCTTTAGAGCAAGAAGAATGCTCTTGCTTTCTAGAGTCTCTAATACAGAGGGAAACGTGAGTGTGCTCAGAACAAAAGAATTGTGTTTCCTACACACACGGACCATATCTAGTTCAACTCTGTTTCTGAAACTGATACAAACCACAGGTCCTCTAACATCCAATGCTTTTCAGTTAAGAGGGAGAAACGGGAGAGCTTCGTGAACAATGTAGCTTCGTTTGTGGTGAAAAGTGACTGTGTTTACCTGAAATGATTCTTGCTTGTAGGAAGACACAGAGCCTGGCATTTAACTCCGTTTCTGAAGGGAAACACACGGCACAGTTCTCATCCATGAAACACACTCTGCTTTAGAGCAAGAAGCACGCTCTTGCTTTCTAGAGTCTCTAATACAGAGGGAAACGTGAGTGTGCTCAGAACAAATAACTGTGTTTCCTACACACGGACGATATCTAGTTCAACTCTGTTTCTGAAACTGAAACAAACCACAGGTCCTCTAACATCCAATGCTTTTCAGTTAAGAGGGAGAAACGTGTGAGCTTTGTGAACAATGTAGCTTCATTTGATCTGAAAAGTGACTGCGTTTACCTGAAACAAAGTCTTGCTTGTAGGAAGACACACGCCTGGCATTTAACTCCGTTTCTGAAGGGAAACACACGGCACAGTTCTCATCCATGAAACATACTCTGCTTTAGAGCAAGAAGCACGCTCTTGTTTTCTAGAGTCTCTAATACAGAGGGATACGTGAGTGTGCTCAGAACAAAAGAACTGTGTTTCCTACACACAGACCATATCTAGTTCAAGTCTGTTTCTGAAACTGATACAAACCACAGGTCCTCTAACATCCAATTCTTTTCAGGTAAGAGCGAGAAACGTGTGAGCTTCCTGAACAATGTAGCTTCGTTTGAGCTGAAAAGTGACTGTGTTTACCTGAAACGATTCTTGCTTGTAGGAAGACACAGAGCCTGGCATTTAACTCCGTTTCTGAAGGGAAACACACGGCACAGTTCTCATCCATGAAACACACTCTGCTTTAGAGCAAGAAGCACGCTCTTGCTTTCTAGAGTCTCTACTACAGAGGGAAACGTGAGTGTGCTCAGAACAATAGAACTGTGTTTCCTACACACACGGACCATATCTAGTTCAACTCTGTTTCTAAAATTGATACAAACCCCAGGTCCTCTAACATCCAATGCTTTTCAGTTAAGAGCGAGAAACCTGTGAGCTTCGTGAACAATGTAGCTTCGTTTGAGGTGAAAAGTGTCTGTGTTTACCTGAAAAGAAACCTTGATTGTAGGAAGACAAACATCTGGCATTTAACTCCGTTTCTGAAGGGAAACACACGGCACAGTTCTCATCCATGAAACACACTCTGCTTTAGAGCAAGAAGCACGCTCTTGCTTTCTAGAGTCTCTAATACAGAGGGAAACGTGAGTGTGCTCAGAACAAAAGAACTGTGTTTCCTACACACACGGACCATATCTAGTTCAACTCTGTTTCTGAAACTGATACAAACCACAGGACCTCTAACATCCAATGCTTTTCAGTTAAGAGCGAGAAACATTTGAGCTTCGTGAACAATGTAGCTTCGTTTGAGGTGAAAAGTGACTGTGTTTACCTGAAACGATTCTTGCATGTAGGAAGACACAGAGCCTGGCATTTAACTCCGTTTCTGAAGGGAAACACACGGCACAGTTCTCATCCATGAAACACACTCTGCTTTAGAGCAAGAAGCACGCTCTTGCTTTCTAGAGTCTCTAATACAGAGGGAAACGTGAGTGTGCTCAGAACAAAAAACTGTGTTTCCTACACACAGACGATATCTAGTTCAACTCTGTTTCTAAAATTGATACAAACCACAGGTCCTCTAACATGCAATGCTTTTCAGTTAAGAGCGAGAAACCTGTGAGCTTCGTGAACAATGTAGCTTTGTTTGAGCTGAAAAGTGAGTGTGTTTACCTGAAATGAAGTCTTGCTTGAAGAAAGACACAGAGCCTGGCATTTAACTCCGTTTCTGAAGGGAAAGACACGGCACAGTTCTCATCCATGAAACACACTCTGCTTTAGAGCACGAAGCACGCTCTTGCTTTCGAGAGTCTCTAATACAGAGGGAAATGTGAGTGTGCTCAGAACAAAAGAACTGTGTTTCCTACACACATGGACCATATCTAGTTCAACTCTGTTTCTGAACCTGATACAAACCACAGGTCCTCTAACATCCAATGCTTTTTAGTTAAGAGCGAGAAACGTGTGAGCTTTGTGAACAATGTAGCTTTGTTTGAGCTGAAAAGTAACTGCGTTTACCTGAAACGATTCTTGCTTGTAGGAAGACACAGAGCCTGGCATTTAACTCCGTTTCTGAAGGGAAACACACGGCACAGTTCTCATCCATGAAACACACTCTGCTTTAGAGCAAGAATCACGTACTTGCTTTCTAGAGTCTCTAATACAGAGGGAAACGTGAATGTGCTCAGAGCAAAAGAACTGTGTTTCCTATACACACGGACCATATCTAGTTCAACTCTGTTTCTAAAATTGATACAAACCACAGCTCGTCTAACATCCACTGCTTTTCAGTTAAGAGCGAGAAACAGGTGAGCTTCGTGAACAACGTAGCTTCTTTTGAGCTGAAAAGTGACTGCGTTTACCTGAAAAGAAGTCTTGATTGTAGGAAGACACACATCTGGCATTTAACTCCGTTTCTGAAGGGAAACACACGGCACAGTTCTCATCCATGAAACACACTCTGCTTTAGAGCAAGAAGGATGCACTTGCTTTCTAGAGTCTCTAATACAGAGGGAAACCTGAGTGTGCTCAGAACAAAAGAACTGTGTTTCCTACACACACGGACCATATCTAGTTCAACTCTGTTTCTGTAACTGATACAAACCACAGGTCCTCTAACATCCAATGCTTTTCAGTTAAGAGCGAGAAACGTGTGGGCTTCCTGAACAATGTAGCTTCCATTGAGCTGAATAGTGACTGCGTTTACCTGAAACGAAGTCTTGCTTGTAGGGAGACACACGCCTGGCATTTAACTCCGTTTCTGAAGGGAAACACACGGCACAGTTCTCATCCATGAAGCACACTCTGCTTTAGAGCAAGAAGAATGCTCTTGCTTTCTAGAGTCTCTAATACAGAGGGAAACGTGAGTGTGCTCAGAACAAAAGAATTGTGTTTCCTACACACACGGACCATATCTAGTTCAACTCTGTTTCTGAAACTGATACAAACCACAGGTCCTCTAACATCCAATGCTTTTCAGTTAAGAGGGAGAAACGGGAGAGCTTCGTGAACAATGTAGCTTCGTTTGTGGTGAAAAGTGACTGTGTTTACCTGAAATGATTCTTGCTTGTAGGAAGACACAGAGCCTGGCATTTAACTCCGTTTCTGAAGGGAAACACACGGCACAGTTCTCATCCATGAAACACACTCTGCTTTAGAGCAAGAAGCACGCTCTTGCTTTCTAGAGTCTGTAATACAGAGGGAAACGTGAGTGTGCTCAGAACAAATAACTGTGTTTCCTACACACGGACGATATCTAGTTCAACTCTGTTTCTGAAACTGAAACAAACCACAGGTCCTCTAACATCCAATGCTTTTCAGTTAAGAGGGAGAAACGTGTGAGCTTTGTGAACAATGTAGCTTCATTTGATCTGAAAAGTGACTGCGTTTACCTGAAACAAAGTCTTGCTTGTAGGAAGACACACGCCTGGCATTTAACTCCGTTTCTGAAGGGAAACACACGGCACAGTTCTCATCCATGAAACATACTCTGCTTTAGAGCAAGAAGCACGCTCTTGCTTTCTAGAGTCTCTAATACAGAGGGATACGTGAGTGTGCTCAGAACAAAAGAACTGTGTTTCCTACACACAGACCATATCTAGTTCAAGTCTGTTTCTGAAACTGATACAAACCACAGGTCCTCTAACATCCAATTCTTTTCAGGTAAGAGCGAGAAACGTGTGAGCTTCCTGAACAATGTAGCTTCGTTTGAGCTGAAAAGTGACTGTGTTTACCTGAAACGATTCTTGCTTGTAGGAAGACACAGAGCCTGGCATTTAACTCCGTTTCTGAAGGGAAACACACGGCACAGTTCTCATCCATGAAACACACTCTGCTTTAGAGCAAGAAGCACGCTCTTGCTTTCTAGAGTCTCTACTACAGAGGGAAACGTGAGTGTGCTCAGAACAATAGAACTGTGTTTCCTACACACACGGACCATATCTAGTTCAACTCTGTTTCTAAAATTGATACAAACCCCAGGTCCTCTAACATCCAATGCTTTTCAGTTAAGAGCGAGAAACCTGTGAGCTTCGTGAACAATGTAGCTTCGTTTGAGGTGAAAAGTGTCTGTGTTTACCTGAAAAGAAACCTTGATTGTAGGAAGACAAACATCTGGCATTTAACTCCGTTTCTGAAGGGAAACACACGGCACAGTTCTCATCCATGAAACACACTCTGCTTTAGAGCAAGAAGCACGCTCTTGCTTTCTAGAGTCTCTAATACAGAGGGAAACGTGAGTGTGCTCAGAACAAAAGAACTGTGTTTCCTACACACACGGACCATATCTAGTTCAACTCTGTTTCTGAAACTGATACAAACCACAGGACCTCTAACATCCAATGCTTTTCAGTTAAGAGCGAGAAACATTTGAGCTTCGTGAACAATGTAGCTTCGTTTGAGGTGAAAAGTGACTGTGTTTACCTGAAACGATTCTTGCATGTAGGAAGACACAGAGCCTGGCATTTAACTCCGTTTCTGAAGGGAAACACACGGCACAGTTCTCATCCATGAAACACACTCTGCTTTAGAGCAAGAAGCACGCTCTTGCTTTCTAGAGTCTCTAATACAGAGGGAAACGTGAGTGTGCTCAGAACAAAAAACTGTGTTTCCTACACACAGACGATATCTAGTTCAACTCTGTTTCTAAAATTGATACAAACCACAGGTCCTCTAACATGCAATGCTTTTCAGTTAAGAGCGAGAAACCTGTGAGCTTCGTGAACAATGTAGCTTTGTTTGAGCTGAAAAGTGAGTGTGTTTACCTGAAATGAAGTCTTGCTTGAAGAAAGACACAGAGCCTGGCATTTAACTCCGTTTCTGAAGGGAAAGACACGGCACAGTTCTCATCCATGAAACACACTCTGCTTTAGAGCACGAAGCACGCTCTTGCTTTCGAGAGTCTCTAATACAGAGGGAAATGTGAGTGTGCTCAGAACAAAAGAACTGTGTTTCCTACACACATGGACCATATCTAGTTCAACTCTGTTTCTGAACCTGATACAAACCACAGGTCCTCTAACATCCAATGCTTTTTAGTTAAGAGCGAGAAACGTGTGAGCTTTGTGAACAATGTAGCTTTGTTTGAGCTGAAAAGTAACTGCGTTTACCTGAAACGATTCTTGCTTGTAGGAAGACACAGAGCCTGGCATTTAACTCCGTTTCTGAAGGGAAACACACGGCACAGTTCTCATCCATGAAACACACTCTGCTTTAGAGCAAGAATCACGTACTTGCTTTCTAGAGTCTCTAATACAGAGGGAAACGTGAATGTGCTCAGAGCAAAAGAACTGTGTTTCCTATACACACGGACCATATCTAGTTCAACTCTGTTTCTAAAATTGATACAAACCACAGCTCGTCTAACATCCACTGCTTTTCAGTTAAGAGCGAGAAACAGGTGAGCTTCGTGAACAACGTAGCTTCTTTTGAGCTGAAAAGTGACTGCGTTTACCTGAAACGAAGTCTTGCTTGTAGGAAGACACACTTCTGGCATTTAACTCCGTTTCTGAAGGGAAACACAGGGCACAGTCCTCATCCATGAAACACATTCTGCTTTAGAGCAAGAAGCACGCTCTTGCTTTCTAGAGTCTCTAATACAGAGGGAAACGTGAGTGTGCTCAGAACAAAAAACTGTGTTTCCTACACACGGACGATATCTAGTTCAACTCTGTTTCTGAAACTGATACAAACCACAGGTCCTCTAACATCCAATGCTTTTCAGTTAAGAGCGAGAAACGTGTGGGCTTCTTGGACAATGTAGCTTCGTTTGAGATGAAAAGTGACTGCGTTTACATGAAATGAAGTCTTGCTTGAAGAAAGACACAGAGCCTGGCATTTAACTCCGTTTCTGAAGGGAAACACACGGCACAGTTCTCATCCATGAAACACACTCTGCTTTAGAGCAAGAAGCACGCTCTTGCTTTCTAGAGTCTCTAATACAGAGGGAAACGTGTGTGTGCTCAGAACAAAAAATTGTGTTTCCTACACACGGACGATATCTACTTCAACTCTGTTTCTGAAACTGAAACAAACCACAGGTCCTCTAACATCCAATGCTTTTCAGTTAAGAGGGAGAAACGTGTGAGATTTGTGAACAATGTAGCTTCGTTTGAGCTGAAAAGTGACTGCGTTTACCTGAAACAAAGTCTAGCTTGTAGGAAGACACTCGCCTGGCATTTAACTCCGTTTCTGATGGGAAACACACGGCACAGTTCTCATCCATGAAACACACTCTGCTTTAGAGCAAGAAGCACGCTCTTGCTTTCTGAATCTCTAATAGAGAGGGAAACGTGAGTGTGCTCAGAACAAAAGAACTGTGTTTCCTACACACACAGACCATATCTAGTTCAAGTCTGTTTCTGAAACTGATACAAACCACAGGTCCTCTAACATCCAATGCTTTTCAGTTAAGAGCGAGAAACGTGTGAGCTTAGTGAACAATGTAGCTTCGTTTGAGCTGAAAAGTGACTGCGTTTACCTGTAAAGAAGTCTTGCTTGTAGGAAGGCACAGAGCCTGGCATTTAACTCCGTTTCTGAAGGGAAACACACGGCACAGTTCTCATCCATGAAACACACTCTGCTTTAGAGCAAGATGCATGCTCTTGCTTTCTAGAGTCTCTAATACAGAGGGAAACGTGAGTGTGCTCATAACAAAAGAACTGTGTTTCCTACACACGGACCATATCTAGTTCAACTCTGTTTCTGAAACTGATACAAACCACAGGTCCTCTAACATCCAATGCTTTTCAGTTAAGAGCGAGAAACGTGTGGGCTTCGTGAACAATGTAGCTTCGTTTGAGGTGAAAAGAGACTGCCTTTACATGAAACGAAGTCTTGCTTGAAGAAAGACACAGAGCCTGGCATTTAACTCCGTTTCTGAAGGGAAAGACACGGCACAGTTCTCTTCCATGAAACACACTCTGCTTTAGATCAAGAAGCATGCTCTTGCTTTCTAGAGTCTCTACTACAGAGGGAAACGTGAGTGTGCTCAGAACAAAAGAACTGTGTTTCCTACACACGGACCATATCTAGTTCAATTCTGTTTCAGAAACTGATACAAACCACAGGTCCTCTAACATCCAATGCTTTTCAGTTAAGAGCGAGAAACCTGTGAGCTTCGTGAACAATGTGGCTTTGTTTGAACTGAAAAGTGACTGCGTTTACCTGAAATGAAGTCTTGCTTGAAGAAAGACACAGAGCCTGGCATTTAACACCGTTTCTGAAGGGAAACACACGGCACACTTCTCATCCATGAAACACTCTGCATTAGAGCAAGAAGCACGCTCTTGCTTTCTAGAGTCTCTAATACAGAGGGAAACGTGAGTGTGCTCAGAACAAAAGAACTGTGTTTCCTACACACACGGACCATATCTAGTTCAACTCTGTTTCTGAAACTGATACAAACCACAGGACCTCTAACATCCAATGCTTTTCAGTTAAGAGCGAGAAACATTTGAGCTTCGTGAACAATGTAGCTTCGTTTGAGGTGAAAAGTGACTGTTTTTACCTGAAACGATTCTTGCATGTAGGAAGACACAGAGCCTGGCATTTAACTCCGTTTCTGAAGGGAAACACACGGCACAGTTCTCATCCATGAAACACACTCTGCTTTAGAGCAAGAAGCACGCTCTTGCTTTCTAGAGTCTCTAATACAGAGGGAAACGTGAGTGTGCTCAGAACAAAAAACTGTGTTTCCTACACACAGACGATATCTAGTTCAACTCTGTTTCTAAAATTGATACAAACCACAGGTCCTCTAACATGCAATGCTTTTCAGTTAAGAGCGAGAAACCTGTGAGCTTCGTGAACAATGTAGCTTTGTTTGAGCTGAAAAGTGAGTGTGTTTACCTGAAACGATTCTTGCTTGTAGGAAGACACAGAGCCTGGCATTTAACTCCGTTTCTGAAGGGAAACACACGGCACAGTTCTCATCCATGAAACACACTCTGCTTTAGAGCAAGAATCACGTACTTGCTTTCTGAATCTCTAATACAGAGGGAAACGTGAGTGTGCTCAGAACAAAAGAACTGTGTTTCCTACACACACTGACCATATCTAGTTCAAGTCTGTTTCTGAAACTGATACAAACCACAGGTCCTCTAACATCCAATGCTTTTCAGTTAAGAGCGAGAAACCTGTGAGCTTCGTGAACAATGTAGCTTCGTTTGAGCTGAAAAGTGACTGCGTTTACCTGTAAAGAAGTCTTGCTTGTAGGAAGGCACAGAGCCTGGCATTTAACTCCGTTTCTGAAGGGAAACACACGGCACAGTTCTCATCCATGAAACACACTCTGCTTTAGAGCAAGATGCACGCTCTTGCTTTCTAGAGTCTCTAATACAGAGGGAAACGTGAGTGTGCTCAGAACAAAAGAACTGTGTTTCCTACACACGGACCATATCTAGTTCAACTCTGTTTCTGAAACTGATACAAACCACAGGTCCTCTAACATCCAATGCTTTTCAGTTAAGAGCGAGAAACGTGTGGGCTTCGTGAACAATGTTGCTTCGTTTGAGGTGAAAAGAGACTGCCTTTACATGAAACGAAGTCTTGCTTGAAGAAAGACACAGAGCCTGGCATTTAACTCCGTTTCTGAAGGGAAAGACACGGCACAGTTCTCTTCCATGAAACACACTCTGCTTTAGATCAAGAAGCATGCTCTTGCTTTCTAGAGTCTCTACTACAGAGGGAAACGTGAGTGTGCTCAGAACAAAAGAACTGTGTTTCCTACACACGGCCCATATCTAGTTCAATTCTGTTTCAGAAACTGATACAAACCACAGGTCGTATAACATCCACTGCTTTTCAGTTAAGAGCGAGAAACAGGTGAGCTTCGTGAACAACGTAGCTTCGTTTGAGCTGAAAAGTGACTGCGTTTACCTGAAACGAAGTCTTGCTTGTAGGAAGACACACTTCTGGCATTTAACTCCGTTTCTGAAGGGAAACACACGGCACAGTCCTCATCCATGAAACACATTCTGCTTTAGAGCAAGAAGCACGCTCTTGCTTTCTAGAGTCTCTAATACAGAGGGAAACATGAGTGTGCTCAGAACAAAAGAACTGTGTTTCCTACAAACAGGGACCATATGTAGTTCAACTCTGTTTCTGAAACTGATACAAACCACAGGTCCTCTAACATCCACTGCTTTTCAGTTAAGAGCGAGAAACGTGTGAGCTTCGTGAACAATTTAGCTTCCTTTGAGATGAAAAGTGACTGCGTTTACCTGAAACGATTCTTGCTTGTAGGAAGACACAGAGCCTGGCATTTAACTCCATTTCTGAAGGGAAACACACGGCACAGTTCTCATCCATGAAACACACTCTGGTTTAGAGCAAGAATCACGCTCTTGCTTTCTAGAGTCTCTAATACAGAGGGAAACGTGAATGTGCTCAGAACAAAAGACCTGTGTTTCCTACACACACGGACCATATCTAGTTCAACTCTGTTTCTGAAACTGATGCAAACCACAGGTCCTCTAACATCCAATGCTTTTTAGGTAAGAGCGAGAAACGTGTGAGCTTCCTGAACAATGTAGCTTCGTTTGAGGTGAAAAGTGACTGTGTTTACCTGAAATGATTCTTGCTTGTAGGAAGACACAGAGCCTGGCATTTAACTCCGTTTCTGAAGGGAAACACACGGCACAGTTCTCATCCATGAAACACACTCTGCTTTAGAGCAAGAAGCACGCTCTTGCTTTCTAGAGTCTCTAATACAGAGGGAAACGTGAGTGTGCTCAGAACAAAAGAACTGTGTTTCCTACACACACGGACCATATCTAGTTCAACTCTGTTTCTGAAACTGATACAAACCACAGGACCTCTAACATCCAATGCTTTTCAGTTAAGAGCGAGAAACATTTGAGCTTCGTGAACAATGTAGCTTCGTTTGAGGTGAAAAATGACTGTGTTTACCTGAAACGATTCTTGCATGTAGGAAGACACAGAGCCTGGCATTTAACTCCGTTTCTGAAGGGAAACACACGGCACAGTTCTCATCCATGAAACACACTCTGCTTTAGAGCAAGAAGCACGCTCTTGCTTTCTAGAGTCTCTAATACAGAGGGAAACGTGAGTGTGCTCAGAACAAAAAACTGTGTTTCCTACACACAGACGATATCTAGTTCAACTCTGTTTCTAAAATTGATACAAAACACAGGTCCTCTAACATGCAATGCTTTTCAGTTAAGAGCGAGAAACCTGTGAGCTTCGTGAACAATGTAGCTTTGTTTGAGCTGAAAAGTGAGTGTGTTTACCTGAAATGAAGTCTTGCTTGAAGAAAGACACAGAGCCTGGCATTTAACTCTGTTTCTGAAGGGAAAGACACGGCACAGTTCTCATCCATGAAACACACTCTGCTTTAGAGCACGAAGCACGCTCTTGCTTTCGAGAGTCTCTAATACAGAGGGAAATGTGAGTGTGCTCAGAACAAAAGAACTGTGTTTCCTACACACATGGACCATATCTAGTTCAACTCTGTTTCTGAACCTGATACAAACCACAGGTCCTCTAACATCCAATGCTTTTTAGTTAAGAGCGAGAAACGTGTGAGCTTTGTGAACAATGTAGCTTTGTTTGAGCTGAAAAGTAACTGCGTTTACCTGAAACGATTCTTGCTTGTAGGAAGACACAGAGCCTGGCATTTAACTCCGTTTCTGAAGGGAAACACACGGCACAGTTCTCATCCATGAAACACACTCTGCTTTAGAGCAAGAATCACGTACTTGCTTTCTAGAGTCTCTAATACAGAGGGAAACGTGAATGTGCTCAGAGCAAAAGAACTGTGTTTCCTATACACACGGACCATATCTAGTTCAACTCTGTTTCTAAAATTGATACAAATCACAGCTCGTCTAACATCCACTGCTTTTCAGTTAAGAGCGAGAAACAGGTGAGCTTCGTGAACAACGTAGCTTCTTTTGAGCTGAAAAGTGACTGCGTTTACCTGAAACGAAGTCTTGCTTGTAGGAAGACACACTTCTGGCATTTAACTCCGTTTCTGAAAGGAAACACAGGGCACAGTCCTCATCCATGAAACACATTCTGCTTTAGAGCAAGAAGCACGCTCTTGCTTTCTAGAGTCTCTAATACAGAGGGAAACATGAGTGTGCTCAGAACAAAAGAACTGTGTTTCCTACAAAAGGGACCATATCTAGTTCAACTCTGTTTCTGAAACTGATACAAACCACAGGTCCTCTAACATCCAATGCTTTTCAGTTAAGAGCGAGAAACGTGTGGGCTTCTTGGACAATGTAGCTTCGTTTGAGATGAAAAGTGACTGCGTTTACATGAAACGAAGTCTTGCTTGAAAAAAGACACAGAGCCTGGCATTTAACTCCGTTTCTGAAGGGAAACACACGGCACAGTTCTCATCCATGAAACACACTCTGCTTTAGAGCAAGAAGCACGCTCTTGCTTTCTAGAGTCTCTAATACAGAGGGAAACGTGTGTGTGCTCAGAACAAAAAATTGTGTTTCCTACACACGGACGATATCTACTTCAACTCTGTTTCTGAAACTGAAACAAACCACAGGTCCTCTAACATCCAATGCTTTTCAGTTAAGAGGGAGAAACGTGTGAGATTTGTGAACAATGTAGCTTCGTTTGAGCTGAAAAGTGACTGCGTTTACCTGAAACAAAGTCTAGCTTGTAGGAAGACACTCGCCTGGCATTTAACTCCGTTTCTGATGGGAAACACACGGCACAGTTCTCATCCATGAAACACACTCTGCTTTAGAGCAAGAAGCACGCTCTTGCTTTCTGAATCTCTAATACAGAGGGAAACGTGAGTGTGCTCAGAACAAAAGAACTGTGTTTCCTACACACACAGACCATATCTAGTTCAAGTCTGTTTCTGAAACTGATACAAACCACAGGTCCTCTAACATCCAATGCTTTTCAGTTAAGAGCGAGAAACGTGTGAGCTTCGTTAACAATGTAGCTTCGTTTGAGCTGAAAAGTGACTGCGTTTACCTGTAAAGAAGTCTTGCTTGTAGGAAGGCACAGAGCCTGGCATTTAACTCCGTTTCTGAAGGGAAACACACGGCACAGTTCTCATCCATGAAACACACTCTGCTTTAGAGCAAGATGCACGCTCTTGCTTTCTAGAGTCTCTAATACAGAGGGAAACGTGAGTGTGCTCAGAACAAAAGAACTGTGTTTCCTACACACGGACCATATCTAGTTCAACTCTGTTTCTGAAACTGATACAAACCACAGGTCCTCTAACATCCAATGCTTTTCAGTTAAGAGCGAGAAACGTGTGGGCTTCATGAACAATGTTGCTTCGTTTGAGGTGAAAAGAGACTGCCTTTACATGAAAGAAGTCTTGCTTGAAGAAAGACACAGAGCCTGGCATTTAACTCCGTTTCTGAAGGGAAAGACACGGCACAGTTCTCTTCCATGAAACACACTCTGCTTTAGATCAAGAAGCATGCTCTTGCTTTCTAGAGTCTCTACTACAGAGGGAAACGTGAGTGTGCTCAGAACAAAAGAACTGTGTTTCCTACACACGGACCATATCTAGTTCAATTCTGTTTCAGAAACTGATACAAACCACAGGTCCTCTAACATCCAATGCTTTTCAGTTAAGAGCGAGAAACGTGTGAGCTTGGTGAACAATGTGGCTTTGTTTGAACTGAAAAGTGACTGCGTTTACCTGAAATGAAGTCTTGCTTGAAGAAAGACACAGAGCCTGGCATTTAACACCGTTTCTGAAGGGAAACACACGGCACACTTCTCATCCATGAAACACTCTGCATTAGAGCAAGAAGCACGCTCTTGCTTTCGAGAGTCTCTAATACAGAGGGTAATGTGAGTGTGCTCAGAACAAAAGAACTGTGTTTCCTACTCACACGGACCATATCTAGTTCAACTCTGTTTCTGAACATGATACAAACCACAGGTCCTCTAACATCCAATGCTTTTCAGTTAAGAGCGAGAAACGTGTGAGCTTTGTGAACAATGTAGCTTCGTTTGAGCTGAATAGTAACTGCGTTTACCTGAAACGATTCTTGCTTGTAGGAAGACACAGAGCCTGGCATTTAACTCCGTTTCTGAAGGGAAACACACGGCACAGTTCTCATCCATGAAATACACTCTGCTTTAGAGCAAGAATCACGTACTTGCTTTCTAGAGTCTCTAATACAGAGGGAAACGTGAATGTGCTCATAGCAAAAGAACTGTGATTCCTATACACACGGACCATTTCTAGTTCAACTCTGTTTCTAAAATTGATACAAACCACAGGTCGTCTAACATCCACTGCTTTTCAGTTAAGAGCGAGAAACAGGTGAGCTTCGTGAACAACGTAGCTTCGTTTGAGCTGAAAAGTGACTGCGTTTACCTGAAACGAAGTCTTGCCTGTAGGAAGACACACTTCTGGCATTTAACTCCGTTTCTGAAGGGAAACACACGGCACAGTCCTCATCCATGAAACACATTCTGCTTTAGAGCAAGAAGCACGGTCTTGCTTTCTAGAGTCTCTAATACAGAGGGTAACATGAGTGTGCTCAGAACAAAAGAACTGTGCTTCCTACAAACAGGGACCATATGTAGTTCAACTCTGTTTCTGAAACTGATACAAACCACAGGTCCTCTAACATCCACTGCTTTTCAGTTAAGAGCGAGAAACGTGTGAGCTTCGTGAACAATTTAGCTTCCTTTGAGATGAAAAGTGACTGCGTTTACCTGAAACGATTCTTGCTTGTAGGAAGACACAGAGCCTGGCATTTAACTCCATTTCTGAAGGGAAACACACGGCACAGTTCTCATCCATGAAACACACTCTGGTTTAGAGCAAGAATCACGCTCTTGCTTTCTAGAGTCTCTAATACAGAGGGAAACGTGAATGTGCTCAGAACAAAAGACCTGTGTTTCCTACACACACGGACCATATCTAGTTCAACTCTGTTTCTGAAACTGATGCAAACCACAGGTCCTCTAACATCCAATGCTTTTTAGGTAAGAGCGAGAAACGTGTGAGCTTCCTGAACAATGTAGCTTCGTTTGAGCTGAAAAGTGACTGTGTTTACCTGAAATGATACTTGCTTGTAGGAAGACACAGAGCCTGGCATTTAACTCCGTTTCTGAAGGGAAACACACGGCACAGTTCTCATCCATGAAACACACTCTGCTTTAGAGCAAGAAGCACGCTCTTGCTTTCTAGAGTCTCTAATACAGAGGGAAACCTGAGTGTGCTCAGAACAAAAAACTGTGTTTCCTACACACGGACGATATCTCGTACAACTCTGTTTCTGAAACTGATACAAACCACAGGTCCTCTAACATCCAATGCTTTTCAGTTTAGAGGGAGAAAAGTGTGAGCTTTGTGAACAATGTAGCTTCGAATGATCTGAAAAGTGACTGCGTTTACCTGAAACAAAGTCTTGCTTGTAGGAAGACACACGCCTGGCATTTAACCCCGTTTCTGAAGGGAAACACACGGCACAGTTCTCATCCATGAAAAACACTCTGCTTTATAGCAAGAAGCACGCTCTTGCTTTCTAGAGTCTCTAATACAGAGGGAAACGTGAGTGTGCTCAGAACAAAAGAACTGTGTTTCCTACACACACGGACCATATCTAGTTCAACTCTGTTTGTAAAATTGATACAAACCACAGGTCCTCTAACATCCAATGCTTTTCAGTTAAGAGCGAGAAACGTGTGAGCTTCGTGAACAATGTAGCTTCATCTGAGCTGAAAAGTGACTGTGTTTACCTGAAAAGAAGTCTTGATTGTAGGAAGACACACATCTGGCATTTAACTCCGTTTCTGAAGGGAAACACACGGCACAGTTCTCATCCATGAAACACACTCTGCTTTAGAGCAAGAAGGATGCTCTTGCTTTCTAGAGTCTCTAATACAGAGGGAAACCTGAGTGTGCTCAGAACAAAAGAACTGTGTTTCCTACACACACGGACCATATCTAGTTCAACTCTGTTTCTGTAACTGATACAAACCACAGGTCCTCTAACATCCAATGCTTTTCAGTTAAGAGCGAGAAACGTGTGGGCTTCCTGAACAATGTAGCTTCCATTGAGCTGAATAGTGACTGCGTTTACCTGAAACGAAGTCTTGCTTGTAGGGAGACACACGCCTGGCATTTAACTCCGTTTCTGAAGGGAAACACACGGCACAGTTCTCATCCATGAAGCACACTCTGCTTTAGAGCAAGAAGCACGCTCTTGCTTTCTAGAGTCTCTAATACAGAGGGAAATGTGAGTGTGCTCAGAACAAAAGAATTGTGTTTCCTACACACATGGACCATATCTAGTTCAACTCTGTTTCTGAAACTGATACAAACCACAGGTCCTCTAACATCCAATGCTTTTCAGTTAAGAGGGAGAAACGGGAGAGCTTCGTGAACAATGTAGCTTCGTTTGTGGTGAAAAGTGACTGTGTTTACCTGAAATGATTCTTGCTTGTAGGAAGACACAGAGCCTGGCATTTAACTCCGTTTCTGAAGGGAAACACACGGCACAGTTCTCATCCATGAAACACACTCTGCTTTAGAGCAAGAAGCACGCTCTTGCTTTCTAGAGTCTCTAATACAGAGGGAAACGTGAGTGTGCTCAGAACAAATAACTGTGTTTCCTACACACGGACGATATCTAGTTCAACTCTGTTTCTGAAACTGAAACAAACCACAGGTCCTCTAACATCCAATGCTTTTCAGTTAAGAGGGAGAAACGTGTGAGCTTTGTGAACAATGTAGCTTCATTTGATCTGAAAAGTGACTGTGTTTACCTGAAACAAAGTTTTGCTTGTAGGAAGACACACGCCTGGCATTTAACTCCGTTTCTGAAGGGAAACACACGGAACAGTTCTCATCCATGAAACATACTCTGCTTTAGAGCAAGAAGCACGCTCTTGCTTTCTAGAGTCTCTAATACAGAGGGATACGTGAGTGTGGTCAGAACAAAAGAACTGTGTTTCCTACACACAGACCATATCTAGTTCAAGTCTGTTTCTGAAACTGATACAAACCACAGGTCCTCTAACATCCAATTCTTTTCAGGTAAGAGCGACAAACGTGTGAGCTTCGTGAACAATGTAGCTTCGTTTGAGCTGAAAAGTGACTGTGTTTACCTGAAACGAATCTTGCTTGTAGGAAGACACAGAGCCTGGCATTTAACTCCGTTTCTGAAGGGAAACACACGGCACAGTTCTCATCCATGAAACACACTCTGCTTTAGAGCAAGAAGCATGCTCTTGCTTTCTAGAGTCTCTAATACAGAGGGAAATGTGAGTGTGCTCAGAACAAAAGAACTGTGTTTCCTACACACACGGACCATATCTAGTTCAACTCTGTTTCTAAAATTGATACAAACCACAGGTCCTCTAACATCCAATGCTTTTCAGTTAAGAGTGAGAAACCTGTGAGCTTCGTGAACAATGTAGCTTCGTTTGAGCTTAAAAGTGAGTGTGTTTACCTGAAAAGAATTCTTGATTGTAGGAGACACACATCTGGCATTTAACTCCGTTTCTGAAGGGAAACACACGGCACAGTTCTCATCCATGAAACACACTCTGCTTTAGAGCACAAAGCACGCTCTTGCTTTCTAGAGTCTCTAATACAGAGGGAAACGTGAGTGTGCTCAGAACAAAAACTGTGTTTTCTACACACAGAGGATATATAGTTCAAATCTGTTTCTGAGACTGATACAAACCACAGGTCCTCTAAAATCCAATGCTTTTCAGTTAAGAGCGAGAAACGTGTGAGCTTCGTGAACAATGTAGCTTTGTTTGAACTGAAAAGTGACTGCGTTTACCTGAAATGAAGTCTTGCTTGAAGAAAGACACAGAGCCTGGCATTTAACTCCGTTTCTGAACGGAAACACACGGCACACTTCTCATCCATGAAACACACTCTGCATTAGAGCAAGAAGCACGCTCTTGCTTTCGATAGTCTCTAATACAGAGGGAAATTTGAGTGTGCTCAGAACAAAAGAACTGTGTTTCCTACACACACGGACCATATCTAGTTCAACTCTGTTTCTGAACCTGATACAAACCACAGGTCGTCTAACATCCACTGCTTTTCAGTTAAGAGCGAGAAACAGGTGAGCTTCGTGAACAACATAGCTTCGTTTGAGCTGAAAAGTGACTGCGTTTACCTCAAACGAAGTCTTGCTTGTAGGAAGACACACTTCTGGCATTTAACTCCGTTTCTGAAGGGAAACACACGGCACAGTCCTCATCCATGAAACACATTCTGCTTTAGAGCAAGATGCACGCTCTTGCTTTCTAGAGTCTCTAATACAGAGGGAAACGTGAGTGTGCTCAGAACAAAAAACTGTGTTTCCTACACACGGACGATATCTACTTCAACTCTGTTTCTGAAACTGAAACAAACGACAGGTCCTCTAACATCCAATGCTTTTCAGTTAAGAGGGAGAAACGTGTGAGTTTTGTGAACAATGTAGCTTCGTTTGAGCTGAAAAGTGACTGCGTTTACCTGAAACAAAGTCTTGCTTGTAGGAAGACACACGCCTGTCATTTAACTCCGTTTCTGAAGGGAAACACACGGCACAGTCCTCATCCATGAAACACATTCTGCTTTAGTGCAGGATGCACGCTCTTGCTTTCTAGAGTCTCTAAGACAGAGGGAAACGTGAGTGTGCTCAGAACAAAAGAACTGTGTTTCCTACACACGGACCATATCTAGTTCAACTCTGTTTCTGAAACTGATACAAACCACAGGTCCTCTAACATCCACTGCTTTTCAGTTAAGAGCGAGAAACGTGTGAGCTTCGTGAACAATGTAACTTAGTTTGAGCTGAAAAGTGACTGCTTTTACCTGAAAGGAAGTCTTGCTTGTAGGAAGGCACAGAGCCTGGCATTTAACTCCGTTTCTGACGGGAAACACATGGCACAGATCTCATCCATGAAACACAATCTGCTTTAGAGCAAGATGCACGCTCTTGCTTTCTAGAGTCTCTAATACAGAGGGAAACCTGAGTGTGCTCAGAACAAAAAACTGTGTTTCCTACACACGGACGATATCTCGTTCAACTCTGTTTCTGAAACTGATACAAACCACAGGTCCTCTAACATCCAATGCTTTTCAGTTAAGAGGGAGAAACGTGTGAGATTTGTGAACAATGTAGCTTTGTTTGAGCTGAAAAGTGACTGCGTTTACCTGAAACAAAGTCTTGCTTGTAGGAAGACACACGCCTGGCATTTAACTCCGTTTCTGAAGGGAAACACACGGCACAGTTCTCATCCATGAAACACACTCTGCTTTAGAGCAAGAAGCACGCTCTTGCTTTCTAGAGTCTCTAATACAGAGGGAAACCTGAGTGTGCTCAGAACAAAAAACTGTGTTTCCTACACACGGACGATATCTAGTTCAACTCTGTTTCTGAAACTGATACAAACCACAGGTCCTCTAACATCCAATGCCTTTCAGTTAAGAGGGAGAAACGTGTGAGCTTTGTGAACAATGTACCTTCGAATGATCTGAAAAGTGACTGCGTTTACCTGAAACAAAGTCTTGCTTGTAGGAAGACACAAGCCTGGCATTTAACTCCGTTTCTGAAGGGAAACACACGGCACAGTTCTCATCCATGAAACACACTCTGCTTTAGAGCAAGAAGGATGCTCTTGCTTTCTAGAGTCTCTAATACAGAGGGAAACCTGAGTGTGCTCAGAACAAAAGAACTGTGTTTCCTACACACACGGACCATATCTATTTCAACTCTGTTTCTGTACCTGATACAAACCACAGGTCCTCTAACATCCAATGCTTTTCAGTTAAGAGCGAGAAACGTGTGGGCTTCCTGAACAATGTAGCTTCCATTGAGCTGAATAGTGACTGCGTTTACCTGAAACGAAGTCTTGCTTGTAGGGAGACACACGCCTGGCATTTAACTCCGTTTCTGAAGGGAAACACACGGCACAGTTCTCATCCATGAAGCACACTCTGCTTTAGAGCAAGAAGCACGCTCTTGCTTTCTAGAGTCTCTAATACAGAGGGAAACGTGAGTGTGCTCAGAACAAAAGAATTGTGTTTCCTACACACACGGACCATATCTAGTTCAACTCTGTTTCTGAAACTGATACAAACCACAGGTCCTCTAACATCCAATGCTTTTCATTTAAGAGGGAGAAACGGGAGAGCTTCGTGAACAATGTAGCTTCGTTTGTGGTGAAAAGTGACTGTGTTTACCTGAAATGATTCTTGCTTGTAGGAAGACACAGAGCCTGGCATTTAACTCCGTTTCTGAAGGGAAACACACGGCACAGTTCTCATCCATGAAACACACTCTGCTTTAGAGCAAGAAGCACGCTCTTGCTTTCCAGAGTCTCTAATACAGAGGGAAACGTGAGTGTGCTCAGAACAAATAACTGTGTTTCCTACACACGGACGATATCTAGTTCAACTCTGTTTCTGAAACTGAAACAAACCACAGGTCCTCTAACATCCAATGCTTTTCAGTTAAGAGGGAGAAATGTGTGAGCTTGTGAACAATGTAGATTCATTTGATCTGAAAAGTGATTGCATTTACCTGAAACAAAGTCTTGCTTGTAGGAAGACACACGCCTGGCATTTAACTCCGTTTCTGAAGGGAAACACACAGCACAGTTCTCATCCATGAAACATACTCTGTTTTAGAGCAAGAGGCATGCTCTTGCTTTATAGAGTCTCTAATACAGAGGGATACGTGAGTGTGGTCAGAACAAAAGAACTGTGTTTCCTACACACAGACCATATCTAGTTCAAGTCTGTTTCTGAAACTGATACAAACCACAGGTCCTCTAACATCCAATTCTTTTCAGGTAAGAGCGAGAAACGTGTGAGCTTCGTGAACAATGTAGCTTCGTTTGAGCTGAAAAGTGACTGTGTTTACCTGAAACGATTCTTGCTTGTAGGAAGACACAGAGCCTGGCATTTAACTCCGTTTCTGAAGGGAAACACACGGCACAGTTCTCATCCATGAAACACACTCTGCTTTAGAGCAAGAAGCACGTACTTGCTTTCTAGAGTCTCTAATACAGAGGGAAACGTGAGTGTGCTCAGAACAAAAGAACTGTGTTTCCTATACACACGGACCATATCTAGTTCAACTCTGTTTCTAAAATTGATACAAACCACAGGTCGTCTAACATCCACTGCTTTTCAGTTAAGAGCGAGAAACAGGTGAGCTTCGTGAACAATGTAGCTTCGTTTGAGCTGAAAAGTGACTGCGTTTACCTGAAACGAAGTCTTGCTTGTAGGAAGACACACTTCTGGCATTTAACTCCGTTGCTGAAGGGAAACAAACGGCACAGAACTCATCCATGAAACACATTCTGCTATAGAGCAAGAAGCACGCTCTTGCTTTCTAGAGTCTCTAATACAGTGGAAAACATGAGTGTGCTCAGAACAAAAGAACTGTGTTTCCTACAAACAGGGACCATATCAAGTTCAACTCTGTTTCTGAAACTGATGCAAACCACAGGTCCTCTAACATCCACTGCTTTTCAGTTAAGAGCGAGAAACGTGTGAGCTTCGTGAACAATGTAGCTTCCTTTGAGATGAAAAGTGACTGCGTTTACCTGAAACGATTCTTGCTTGTAGGAAGACACAGAGCCTGGCATTTAACTCCGTTTCTGAAGGGAAACACATGGCACAGTTCTCATCCATGAAACACACTCTGGTTTAGAGCAAGAATCACGCTCTTGCTTTCTAGAGTCTCTAATACAGAGGGAAACGTGAATGTGCTCAGAACAAAAGACCTGTGTTTCCTACACACACGGACCATATCTATTTCAACTATGTTTCTGAAACTGATACAAACCACAGGTCCTCTAACATCCAATGCTTTTCAGTTAAGAGCGAGAAACGTGTGGGCTTCGTGAACAATGTAGCTTTGTTTGAGGTGAAAATTGACTGCGTTTACATGAAACGAAGTCTTGCTTGAAGAAAGACACAGAGCCTAGCATTTAACTCCGCTTCTGAAGGGAAACACACGGCACAGTCCTCATCCATGAAACACATTCTGCTTTAGAGCAAGAAGCACGCTCTTGCTTTCTAGACTCTCTAATAAAGAGGGAAACGTGAGTGTGCTCATAACAAAAGAACTGTGATTCCTACACACACAGACCATATCTAATTCAACTCTGTTTCTGAAACTGATACAAACCACAGGTCCTCTAACATCCACTGCTTTTCAGTTAAGTGCGAGAAACGTGTGAGCTTCGTGAACAATGTAACTTAGTTTGAGCTGAAAAGTGACTGCTTTTACCTGAAAGGAAGTCTTGCTTGTAGGAAGGCACAGAGCCTGGCATTTAACTCCATTTCTGAAGGGAAACACACGGCACAGTTCTCATCCATGAAACACACTCTTCTTTAGAGCAAGAAGCACGCTCTTGCTTTCTAGAGTCTCTAATACAGAGGGAAACGTGAGTGTGCTCAGAACAAAAAACTGTGTTTCCTACACACGGAAGATATCTAGTTCAACTCTGTTTCTAAAATTGATACAAACCACAGGTCCTCTAACATGCAATGCTTTTCAGTTAAGAGGGAGAATCCTGTGAGCTTCGTGAACAATGTAGCTTCGTTTGAGCTGAAAAGTGAGTGTGTTTACCTGAAAAGAAGTCTTGATTGTAGGAAGACACACATCTGGCATTTAACTCCGTTTCTGAAGGGAAACACACGGCACAGTTCTCATCCATGAAACACACTCTGCTTTAGAGCACGAAGCACGCTCTTGCTTTCTAGAGTCTCTAATACAGAGGGAAACGTGAGTGTGCTCAGAACAAAAAACTGTGTTTCCTACACACAGACGATATCTAGTTCAACTCTGTTTCTGAAACTGATACAAACCACAGGTCCTCTAACATCCAATGCTTTTCTGTTAAGAGGGAGAAACGTGTGAGCTTTGTGAACAATGTAGCTTCGTTTGAGCTGAAAAGTGACTGCGTTTACCTGAAACAAATTCTTGCTTGTAGGAAGACACACGCCTGGCATTTAACTCCGTTTCTGAAGGGAAACACACGGCACAGTTCTCATGTATGACACACACTCTGCTTTACAACAAGAAACGTGCTCTTGCTTTCTAGATTCTCTAATACAGAGGGAAACGTGAGTGAGCTCAGAACAAAAGAACTGTGTTTCCTACACACACGGACCATATATAGTTCAACTCTGTTTCTGAAACTGATACAAACCACAGGACCTCTAACATCCAATGCTTTTCAGTTAAGAGCGAGAAACATTTGAGCTTCGTGAACAATGTAGCTTCGTTTGAGGTGAAAAGTGACTGAGTTTACCTGAAACGAAGTCTTGCTTGAAGAAAGACACAGAGTCTGGCATTTAACTCCGTTTTTGAAGGGAAACACACGGCACAGTCCTCATCCATGAAACACATTCTGCTTAAGAGCAAGAAGCACGCTCTTGCTTTCTAGAGTCTCTAATACAGACGGAAACGTGAGTGTGCTCAGAACAAAAGAACTGTGTTTCCTACACACACAGACCATATCTAATTCAACTCTGTTTCTGAAACTTATACAAACCATAGGTCCTCTAACATCCAATGCTTTTCAGTTAAGAGCGAGAAACGTGTGAGCTTCGTGAACAATGTAGCTTCGTTTGAGCTGAAAAGTGACTGCGTTTACCTGAAACGAAGTCTTGCTTGTAGGAAGACATGCGCCTGGCATTTAACTCTGTTTCTGAAGGGAAACATACGGCACAGTTCTCATCCATGAAACACACTCTCCTTTAGAGCATAAGCACGCTCTTGCTTTCTAGATTCTCTAATAGAGAGGAACACGTGAGTGTGCTCAGAACAAAAGAACTGTGTTTCCTACACACACAGACCATATCTAGTTCAACTCTGTTTCTGAAACTGATACAAACCACAGGTCCTCTAACATCCAATGCTTTTCAGTTAAGAGCGAGAAACATGTGAGCTTCGTGAACAATGTAGCTTCGTTTGAGCTGAAAAGTGACTGCGTTTACCTGAAACGAAGTCTTCCTTGAAGAAAGTCACAGAGCCTGGCATTTAACTCCGTTTCTGAAGGGAAACACACGGCACAGTCCTCTTCCATGAAACACACTCTGCTTGAGAGCAAGAAGCACGCTCTTGCTTTCTAGAGTCTCTAATCCAGAGGGAAACGTGAGTGTGCTCAGAACAAAAGAACTGTGTTTCCTACACACACATACCATATCTAGTTCAAGTCTGTTTCTGAAACTGATAGAAACAACAGGTCCTCTAACATCCAATGCTTTTCAGGTAAGAGCGAGAAACGTGTGAGCTTCGTGAGCAATGTAGCTTCGTTTCAACTGAAAAGTGACCGTGTTTACCTGAAATGAAGTCTTGCTTGTAGGAAGACACACGCCTGGCATTTAACTCCGTTTCTGAAGGGAAACACACGGCACAGTTCTATTCCATGAAACACACTCTGCTTTAGAGCAAGAAGCACGCTCTTGCTTTCTAGAGTCTCTAATAGAGAGGGAAACGTGAGTGTGCTCAGAAAAAAAGAACTGTGTTTCCTACACACACAGACCATATCTAATTCAACTCTGTTTCTGAAACTTATACAAACCATAGGTCCTCTAACATCCAATGCTTTTCAGTTAAGAGCGAGAAACGTGTGAGCTTCGTGAACAATGTAGCTTCGTATGAGCTGAAAAGTGACTGCGTTTACCAGAAACGAATTCTTGCTTGTAGGAAGGCACAGAGCCTGGCATTTAACTCCTTTTCTGAAGGGAAACACACGGCACAAGTTCTCATCCATGAAACACACTCTGCTTTAGAGCAAGAAGGATGCTCTTGCTTTCTAGAGTCCCTAATACAGAGGGAAATGTGAGTGTGCTCAGAACTAAAGAACTGTGTTTCCTACACACACGGACCATATCTAGTTCAACTCTGTTTCTGAAACTGATACAAACCACAGGACCTCTCACATCCAATGCTTTTCAGTTAAGAGCGAGAAACATTTGAGCTTCGTGAACAATGTAGCTTCGTTTGAGCTGAAAAGTGACTGTGTTTACCTGAAACGAAGTCTTGCTTGTAGGAAGACACAGAGCCTGGCATTTAACTCCGTTTCTGAAGGGAAACACACGGCACAGTCCTCTTCCATGAAACACACTCTGCTTTAGAGCAAGAAGCATGCTCTTGCTCTCTAGAGTCTCTAATACAGAGGGAAATGTGAGTGTGCTCAGAACAAACAACTGTGTTTCCTACACACGGAGTATATCTAATTCAACTCTGTTTCTGAAACTGATCCAAACCACAGGTCCTCTAACATCCAATGCTTTTCAGTTAAGAGGGAGAAACGTGTGAGCTTTGTGAACAATGTAGCTTCTTTTGAGCTGAAAAGTGACTGTGTTTACCTGATACGAAGTCTTGCTCCTAGGAAGACACACGCCTGGCAATTAACTCCGTTTCTGAAGGGAAACACACGGCACAGTTCTCATCCATGAAACACACTCTGCTTTAGAGCAAGAAGCACGCTCTTGCTTTCTAGAGTCTCTAATACAGAGGGAAACGTGAGTGTGCTCAGAACAAAAGAACTGTGTTTCCTACACACACAGACCATATCTAGTTCAAGTCTGTTTCTGAAACTGATACAAACAACAGGTCCTCTAACATCCAATGCTTTTCAGGTAAGAGCGAGAAACGTGTGAGCTTCGTGAACAATGTAGCTTCGTTTGAGCTGAAAAGTGACTGTGTTTACCTGAAACGAAGTCTTGCTTGTAGGAAGACACACACCTGGCATTTAACTCCGTTTCTGAAGGGAAACACACGGCACAGTTCTCTTCCATGAAACACACTCTGCTTTAGAGCAAGAAGCACGCTCTTGCTTTCTAGAGTCTCTAATACAGAGGGAAACGTGAGTGTGCTCAGAAAAAAAGAACTGTGTTTCCTACATACACAGACCATATCTAATTCAACTCTGTTTCTGAAACTTATACAAACCATAGGTCCTCTAACATCCAATGCTTTTCAGTTAAGAGCGAGAAACGTGTGAGCTTTGTGAACAATGTAGCATCGTTTGAGCTGAAAAGTGACTGCGTTTACCTGAAACAAATTCTTGCTTGTAGGAATACACACGCCTGGCATTAAACTCCGTTTCTGAAGGGAAACACACGGCACAGTTCTCATGTATGACACACACTCTGCTTTAGAGCAAGAAGCACGCTCTTGCTTCTAGAGTCTCTAATAGAGAGGGAAACGTGAGTGTGCTCAGAAAAAAAGAACTGTGTTTCCTACACACACAGACCATATCTAGTTCAAGTCTGTTTCTGAAACTGATACAAACAACAGGTCCTCTAACATCCAATGCTTTTCAGGTAAGAGCGAGAAACGTGTCAGCTTCGTGAACAATGTAGCTTCATTTGATCTGAAAAGTGACTGTGTTTACCTGAAACAAAGTCTTGCTTGTAGGAAGACACACGCCTGGCATTTAACTCCGTTTCTGAAGGGAAACACACGGAACAGTTCTCATCCATGAAACATACTCTGCTTTAGAGCAAGAAGCACGCTCTTGCTTTCTAGAGTCTCTAATACAGAGGGATACGTGAGTGTGGTCAGAACAAAAGAACTGTGTTTCCTACACACAGACCATATCTAGTTCAAGTCTGTTTCTGAAACTGATACAAACCACAGGTCCTCTAACATCCAATTCTTTTCAGGTAAGAGCGACAAACGTGTGAGCTTCGTGAACAATGTAGCTTCGTTTGAGCTGAAAAGTGACTGTGTTTACCTGAAACGAATCTTGCTTGTAGGAAGACACAGAGCCTGGCATTTAACTCCGTTTCTGAAGGGAAACACACGGCACAGTTCTCATCCATGAAACACACTCTGCTTTAGAGCAAGATGCATGCTCTTGCTTTCTAGAGTCTCTAATACAGAGGGAAATGTGAGTGTGCTCAGAACAAAAGAACTGTGTTTCCTACACACACGGACCATATCTAGTTCAACTCTGTTTCTAAAATTGATACAAACCACAGGTCCTCTAACATCCAATGCTTTTCAGTTAAGAGTGAGAAACCTGTGAGCTTCGTGAACAATGTAGCTTCGTTTGAGCTTAAAAGTGAGTGTGTTTACCTGAAAAGAATTCTTGATTGTAGGAGACACACATCTGGCATTTAACTCCGTTTCTGAAGGGAAACACACGGCACAGTTCTCATCCATGAAACACACTCTGCTTTAGAGCACAAAGCACGCTCTTGCTTTCTAGAGTCTCTAATACAGAGGGAAACGTGAGTGTGCTCAGAACAAAAACTGTGTTTTCTACACACAGAGGATATATAGTTCAAATCTGTTTCTGAGACTGATACAAACCACAGGTCCTCTAACATCCAATGCTTTTCAGTTAAGAGCGAGAAACGTGTGAGCTTCGTGAACAATGTAGCTTTGTTTGAACTGAAAAGTGACTGCGTTTACCTGAAATGAAGTCTTGCTTGAAGAAAGACACAGAGCCTGGCATTTAACTCCGTTTCTGAACGGAAACACACGGCACACTTCTCATCCATGAAACACACTCTGCATTAGAGCAAGAAGCACGCTCTTGCTTTCGATAGTCTCTAATACAGAGGGAAATTTGAGTGTGCTCAGAACAAAAGAACTGTGTTTCCTACACACACGGACCATATCTAGTTCAACTCTGTTTCTGAACCTGATACAAACCACAGGTCGTCTAACATCCACTGCTTTTCAGTTAAGAGCGAGAAACAGGTGAGCTTCGTGAACAACATAGCTTCGTTTGAGCTGAAAAGTGACTGCGTTTACCTCAAACGAAGTCTTGCTTGTAGGAAGACACACTTCTGGCATTTAACTCCGTTTCTGAAGGGAAACACACGGCACAGTCCTCATCCATGAAACACATTCTGCTTTAGAGCAAGATGCACGCTCTTGCTTTCTAGAGTCTCTAATACAGAGGGAAACGTGAGTGTGCTCAGAACAAAAAACTGTGTTTCCTACACACGGACGATATCTACTTCAACTCTGTTTCTGAAACTGAAACAAACGACAGGTCCTCTAACATCCAATGCTTTTCAGTTAAGAGGGAGAAACGTGTGAGTTTTGTGAACAATGTAGCTTCGTTTGAGCTGAAAAGTGACTGCGTTTACCTGAAACAAAGTCTTGCTTGTAGGAAGACACACGCCTGTCATTTAACTCCGTTTCTGAAGGGAAACACACGGCACAGTCCTCATCCATGAAACACATTCTGCTTTAGTGCAGGATGCACGCTCTTGCTTTCTAGAGTCTCTAAGACAGAGGGAAACGTGAGTGTGCTCAGAACAAAAGAACTGTGTTTCCTACACACGGACCATATCTAGTTCAACTCTGTTTCTGAAACTGATACAAACCACAGGTCCTCTAACATCCAATGCTTTTCAGTTAAGAGGGAGAAACGTGTGAGATTTGTGAACAATGTAGCTTTGTTTGAGCTGAAAAGTGACTGCGTTTACCTGAAACAAAGTCTTGCTTGTAGGAAGACACACGCCTGGCATTTAACTCCGTTTCTGAAGGGAAACACACGGCACAGTTCTCATCCATGAAACACACTCTGCTTTAGAGCAAGAAGCACGCTCTTGCTTTCTAGAGTCTCTAATACAGAGGGAAACCTTAGTGTGCTCAGAACAAAAAACTGTGTTTCCTACACAAGGACGATATCTAGTTCAACTCTGTTTCTGAAACTGATACAAACCACAGGTCCTCTAACATCCAATGCCTTTCAGTTAAGAGGGAGAAACGTGTGAGCTTTGTGAACAATGTACCTTCGAATGATCTGAAAAGTGACTGCGTTTACCTGAAACAAAGTCTTGCTTGTAGGAAGACACAAGCCTGGCATTTAACTCCGTTTCTGAAGGGAAACACACGGCACAGTTCTCATCCATGAAACACACTCTGCTTTAGAGCAAGAAGGATGCTCTTGCTTTCTAGAGTCTCTAATACAGAGGGAAACCTGAGTGTGCTCAGAACAAAAGAACTGTGTTTCCTACACACACGGACCATATCTATTTCAACTCTGTTTCTGTACCTGATACAAACCACAGGTCCTCTAACATCCAATGCTTTTCAGTTAAGAGCGAGAAACGTGTGGGCTTCCTGAACAATGTAGCTTCCATTGAGCTGAATAGTGACTGCGTTTACCTGAAACGAAGTCTTGCTTGTAGGGAGACACACGCCTGGCATTTAACTCCGTTTCTGAAGGGAAACACACGGCACAGTTCTCATCCATGAAGCACACTCTGCTTTAGAGCAAGAAGCACGCTCTTGCTTTCTAGAGTCTCTAATACAGAGGGAAACGTGAGTGTGCTCAGAACAAAAGAATTGTGTTTCCTACACACACGGACCATATCTAGTTCAACTCTGTTTCTGAAACTGATACAAACCACAGGTCCTCTAACATCCAATGCTTTTCATTTAAGAGGGAGAAACGGGAGAGCTTCGTGAACAATGTAGCTTCCTTTGTGGTGAAAAGTGACTGTGTTTACCTGAAATGATTCTTGCTTGTAGGAAGACACAGAGCCTGGCATTTAACTCCGTTTCTGAAGGGAAACACACGGCACAGTTCTCATCCATGAAACACACTCTGCTTTAGAGCAAGAAGCACGCTCTTGCTTTCCAGAGTCTCTAATACAGAGGGAAACGTGAGTGTGCTCAGAACAAATAACTGTGTTTCCTACACACGGACGATATCTAGTTCAACTCTGTTTCTGAAACTGAAACAAACCACAGGTCCTCTAACATCCAATGCTTTTCAGTTAAGAGGGAGAAATGTGTGAGCTTGTGAACAATGTAGATTCATTTGATCTGAAAAGTGATTGCATTTACCTGAAACAAAGTCTTGCTTGTAGGAAGACACACGCCTGGCATTTAACTCCGTTTCTGAAGGGAAACACACAGCACAGTTCTCATCCATGAAACATACTCTGTTTTAGAGCAAGAGGCACGCTCTTGCTTTCTAGAGTCTCTAATACAGAGGGATACGTGAGTATGGTCAGAACAAAAGAACTGTGTTTCCTACACACAGACCATATCTAGTTCAAGTCTGTTTCTGAAACTGATACAAACCACAGGTCCTCTAACATCCAATTCTTTTCAGGTAAGAGCGAGAAACGTGTGAGCTTCGTGAACAATGTAGCTTCGTTTGAGCTGAAAAGTGACTGTGTTTACCTGAAACGATTCTTGCTTGTAGGAAGACACAGAGCCTGGCATTTAACTCCGTTTCTGAAGGGAAACACACGGCACAGTTCTCATCCATGAAACACACTCTGCTTTAGAGCAAGAAGCACGTACTTGCTTTCTAGAGTCTCTAATACAGAGGGAAACGTGAGTGTGCTCAGAACAAAAGAACTGTGTTTCCTATACACACGGACCATATCTAGTTCAACTCTGTTTCTAAAATTGATACAAACCACAGGTCGTCTAACATCCACTGCTTTTCAGTTAAGAGCGAGAAACAGGTGAGCTTCGTGAACAATGTAGCTTCGTTTGAGCTGAAAAGTGACTGCGTTTACCTGAAACGAAGTCTTGCTTGTAGGAAGACACACTTCTGGCATTTAACTCCGTTGCTGAAGGGAAACAAACGGCACAGAACTCATCCATGAAACACATTCTGCTATAGAGCAAGAAGCACGCTCTTGCTTTCTAGAGTCTCTAATACAGTGGAAAACATGAGTGTGCTCAGAACAAAAGAACTGTGTTTCCTACAAACAGGGACCATATCAAGTTCAACTCTGTTTCTGAAACTGATGCAAACCACAGGTCCTCTAACATCCACTGCTTTTCAGTTAAGAGCGAGAAACGTGTGAGCTTCGTGAACAATGTAGCTTCCTTTGAGATGAAAAGTGACTGCGTTTACCTGAAACGATTCTTGCTTGTAGGAAGACACAGAGCCTGGCATTTAACTCCGTTTCTGAAGGGAAACACACGGCACAGTTCTCATCCATGAAACACACTCTGGTTTAGAGCAAGAATCACGCTCTTGCTTTCTAGAGTCTCTAATACAGAGGGAAACGTGAATGTGCTCAGAACAAAAGACCTGTGTTTCCTACACACACGGACCATATCTATTTCAACTATGTTTCTGAAACTGATACAAACCACAGGTCCTCTAACATCCAATGCTTTTCAGTTAAGAGCGAGAAACGTGTGGGCTTCGTGAACAATGTAGCTTTGTTTGAGGTGAAAATTGACTGCGTTTACATGAAACGAAGTCTTGCTTGAAGAAAGACACAGAGCCTAGCATTTAACTCCGCTTCTGAAGGGAAACACACGGCACAGTCCTCATCCATGAAACACATTCTGCTTTAGAGCAAGAAGCACGCTCTTGCTTTCTAGACTCTCTAATAAAGAGGGAAACGTGAGTGTGCTCATAACAAAAGAACTGTGATTCCTACACACACAGACCATATCTAATTCAACTCTGTTTCTGAAACTGATACAAACCACAGGTCCTCTAACATCCACTGCTTTTCAGTTAAGAGCGAGAAACGTGTGAGCTTCGTGAACAATGTAACTTAGTTTGAGCTGAAAAGTGACTGCTTTTACCTGAAAGGAAGTCTTGCTTGTAGGAAGGCACAGAGCCTGGCATTTAACTCCATTTCTGAAGGGAAACACACGGCACAGTTCTCATCCATGAAACACACTCTTCTTTAGAGCAAGAAGCACGCTCTTGCTTTCTAGAGTCTCTAATACAGAGGGAAACGTGAGTGTGCTCAGAACAAAAAACTGTGTTTCCTACACACGGAAGATATCTAGTTCAACTCTGTTTCTAAAATTGATACAAACCACAGGTCCTCTAACATGCAATGCTTTTCAGTTAAGAGGGAGAATCCTGTGAGCTTCGTGAACAATGTAGCTTCGTTTGAGCTGAAAAGTGAGTGTGTTTACCTGAAAAGAAGTCTTGATTGTAGGAAGACACACATCTGGCATTTAACTCCGTTTCTGAAGGGAAACACACGGCACAGTTCTCATCCATGAAACACACTCTGCTTTAGAGCACGAAGCACGCTCTTGCTTTCTAGAGTCTCTAATACAGAGGGAAACGTGAGTGTGCTCAGAACAAAAAACTGTGTTTCCTACACACAGACGATATCTAGTTCAACTCTGTTTCTGAAACTGATACAAACCACAGGTCCTCTAACATCCAATGCTTTTCTGTTAAGAGGGAGAAACGTGTGAGCTTTGTGAACAATGTAGCTTCGTTTGAGCTGAAAAGTGACTGCGTTTACCTGAAACAAATTCTTGCTTGTAGGAAGACACACGCCTGGCATTTAACTCCGTTTCTGAAGGGAAACACACGGCACAGTTCTCATGTATGACACACACTCTGCTTTACAACAAGAAACGTGCTCTTGCTTTCTAGAGTCTCTAATACAGAGGGAAACGTGAGTGAGCTCAGAACAAAAGAACTGTGTTTCCTACACACACGGACCATATATAGTTCAACTCTGTTTCTGAAACTGATACAAACCACAGGACCTCTAACATCCAATGCTTTTCAGTTAAGAGCGAGAAACATTTGAGCTTCGTGAACAATGTAGCTTCGTTTGAGGTGAAAAGTGACTGAGTTTACCTGAAACGAAGTCTTGCTTGAAGAAAGACACAGAGTCTGGCATTTAACTCCGTTTTTGAAGGGAAACACACGGCACAGTCCTCATCCATGAAACACATTCTGCTTAAGAGCAAGAAGCACGCTCTTGCTTTCTAGAGTCTCTAATACAGACGGAAACGTGAGTGTGCTCAGAACAAAAGAACTGTGTTTCCTACACACACAGACCATATCTAATTCAACTCTGTTTCTGAAACTTATACAAACCATAGGTCCTCTAACATCCAATGCTTTTCAGTTAAGAGCGAGAAACGTGTGAGCTTCGTGAACAATGTAGCTTCGTTTGAGCTGAAAAGTGACTGCGTTTACCTGAAACGAAGTCTTGCTTGTAGGAAGACATGCGCCTGGCATTTAACTCTGTTTCTGAAGGGAAACATACGGCACAGTTCTCATCCATGAAACACACTCTCCTTTAGAGCATAAGCACGCTCTTGCTTTCTAGATTCTCTAATAGAGAGGAACACGTGAGTGTGCTCAGAACAAAAGAACTGTGTTTCCTACACACACAGACCATATCTAGTTCAACTCTGTTTCTGAAACTGATACAAACCACAGGTCCTCTAACATCCAATGCTTTTCAGTTAAGAGCGAGAAACATGTGAGCTTCGTGAACAATGTAGCTTCGTTTGAGCTGAAAAGTGACTGCGTTTACCTGAAACGAAGTCTTCCTTGAAGAAAGTCACAGAGCCTGGCATTTAACTCCGTTTCTGAAGGGAAACACACGGCACAGTCCTCTTCCATGAAACACACTCTGCTTGAGAGCAAGAAGCACGCTCTTGCTTTCTAGAGTCTCTAATCCAGAGGGAAACGTGAGTGTGCTCAGAACAAAAGAACTGTGTTTCCTACACACACATACCATATCTAGTTCAAGTCTGTTTCTGAAACTGATAGAAACAACAGGTCCTCTAACATCCAATGCTTTTCAGGTAAGAGCGAGAAACGTGTGAGCTTCGTGAACAATGTAGCTTCGTTTCAACTGAAAAGTGACCGTGTTTACCTGAAATGAAGTCTTGCTTGTAGGAAGACACACGCCTGGCATTTAACTCCGTTTCTGAAGGGAAACACACGGCACAGTTCTATTCCATGAAACACACTCTGCTTTAGAGCAAGAAGCACGCTCTTGCTTTCTAGAGTCTCTAATAGAGAGGGAAACGTGAGTGTGCTCAGAAAAAAAGAACTGTGTTTCCTACACACACAGACCATATCTAATTCAACTCTGTTTCTGAAACTTATACAAACCATAGGTCCTCTAACATCCAATGCTTTTCAGTTAAGAGCGAGAAACGTGTGAGCTTCGTGAACAATGTAGCTTCGTATGAGCTGAAAAGTGACTGCGTTTACCAGAAACGAATTCTTGCTTGTAGGAAGGCACAGAGCCTGGCATTTAACTCCTTTTCTGAAGGGAAACACACGGCACAGTTCTCATCCATGAAACACACTCTGCTTTAGAGCAAGAAGGATGCTCTTGCTTTCTAGAGTCTCTAATACAGAGGGAAATGTGAGTGTGCTCAGAACTAAAGAACTGTGTTTCCTACACACACGGACCATATCTAGTTCAACTCTGTTTCTGAAACTGATACAAACCACAGGACCTCTCACATCCAATGCTTTTCAGTTAAGAGCGAGAAACATTTGAGCTTCGTGAACAATGTAGCTTCGTTTGAGCTGAAAAGTGACTGTGTTTACCTGAAACGAAGTCTTGCTTGTAGGAAGACACAGAGCCTGGCATTTAACTCCGTTTCTGAATGGAAACACACGGCACAGTCCTCTTCCATGAAACACACTCTGCTTTAGAGCAAGAAGCATGCTCTTGCTCTCTAGAGTCTCTAATACAGAGGGAAATGTGAGTGTGCTCAGAACAAACAACTGTGTTTCCTACACACGGAGTATATCTAATTCAACTCTGTTTCTGAAACTGATCCAAACCACAGGTCCTCTAACATCCAATGCTTTTCAGTTAAGAGGGAGAAACGTGTGAGCTTTGTGAACAATGTAGCTTCTTTTGAGCTGAAAAGTGACTGTGTTTACCTGATACGAAGTCTTGCTCCTAGGAAGACACACGCCTGGCAATTAACTCCGTTTCTGAAGGGAAACACACGGCACAGTTCTCATCCATGAAACACACTCTGCTTTAGAGCAAGAAGCACGCTCTTGCTTTCTAGAGTCTCTAATACAGAGGGAAACGTGAGTGTGCTCAGAACAAAAGAACTGTGTTTCCTACACACACAGACCATATCTAGTTCAAGTCTGTTTCTGAAACTGATACAAACAACAGGTCCTCTAACATCCAATGCTTTTCAGGTAAGAGCGAGAAACGTGTGAGCTTCGTGAACAATGTAGCTTCGTTTGAGCTGAAAAGTGACTGTGTTTACCTGAAACGAAGTCTTGCTTGTAGGAAGACACACACCTGGCATTTAACTCCGTTTCTGAAGGGAAACACACGGCACAGTTCTCTTCCATGAAACACACTCTGCTTTAGAGCAAGAAGCACGCTCTTGCTTTCTAGAGTCTCTAATACAGAGGGAAACGTGAGTGTGCTCAGAAAAAAAGAACTGTGTTTCCTACATACACAGACCATATCTAATTCAACTCTGTTTCTGAAACTTATACAAACCATAGGTCCTCTAACATCCAATGCTTTTCAGTTAAGAGCGAGAAACGTGTGAGCTTTGTGAACAATGTAGCATCGTTTGAGCTGAAAAGTGACTGCGTTTACCTGAAACAAATTCTTGCTTGTAGGAATACACACGCCTGGCATTAAACTCCGTTTCTGAAGGGAAACACACGGCACAGTTCTCATGTATGACACACACTCTGCTTTAGAGCAAGAAGCACGCTCTTGCTTCTAGAGTCTCTAATAGAGAGGGAAACGTGAGTGTGCTCAGAAAAAAAGAACTGTGTTTCCTACACACACAGACCATATCTAGTTCAAGTCTGTTTCTGAAACTGATACAAACAACAGGTCCTCTAACATCCAATGCTTTTCAGGTAAGAGCGAGAAACGTGTCAGCTTCGTGAACAATGTAGCTTCGTTTGAGCTGAAAAATGACTGTGTTTACCTGAAACGAAGTCTTGCTTGTACGAAGACACACTTCTGGCATTTTACTCCGTTTTTGAAGGGAAACACACGGCACAGTCCTCATCCATGAAACACATTCTGCTTTAGAGCAAGAAGCACGCTCTTGCTTTCTAGAGTCTCTAATACAGACGGAAACGTGAGTGTGCTCAGAACAAAAGAACTGTGTTTCCTACACACACAGACCATATCTAGTTCAAGTCTGTTTCTGAAACTGATAGAAACAACAGGTCCTCTAACATCCAATGCTTTTCAGGTAAGAGCGAGAAACGTGTGAGCTTCGTGAACAATGTAGCTTCGTTTGAGCTGAAAAGTGACTGTGTTTACCTGAAATGAAGTCTTGCTTGTAGGAAGACACACGCCTGGCATTTAACTCCGTTTCTGAAGGGAAACACACGGCACAGTTCTCTTCCATGAAACACACTCTGCTTTAGAGCAAGAAGCACGCTCTTGCTTTCTAGAGTCTCTAATAGAGAGGGAAACGTGAGTGTGCTCAGAAAAAAAGAACTGTGTTTCCTACACACACAGACCATATCTAATTCAACTCTGTTTCTGAAACTTATACAAACCATAGGTCCTCTAACATCCAATGCTTTTCAGTTAAGAGCGAGAAACGTGTGAGCTTCGTGAACAATGTAGCTTCGTATGAGCTGAAATGTGACTGCGTTTACCAGAAACGAATTCTTGCTTGTAGGAAGGCACAGAGCCTGGCATTTAACTCCATTTCTGAAGGGAAACACACGGCACAGTTCTCATCCATGAAACACACTCTGCTTTAGAGCAAGAAGGATGCTCTTGCTTTCTAGAGTCTCTAATACAGAGGGAAATGTGAGTGTGCTCAGAACTAAAGAACTGTGTTTCCTACACACACGGACCATATCTAGTTCAACTCTGTTTCTGAAACTGATACAAACCACAGGACCTCTCACATCCAATGCTTCTCAGTTAAGAGCGAGAAACATTTGAGCTTCGTGAACAATGTAGCTTCGTTTGAGGGGAAAAGTGACTGCGTTTACCTGAAACGAAGTCTTGCTTGTAGGAAGACACAGAGCCTGGCATTTAACTCCGTTTCTGAATGGAAACACACGGCACAGTCCCCTTCCATGAAACACACTCTGCTTTAGAGCAAGAAGCATGCTCTTGCTCTCTAGAGTCTCTAATATAGAGGGAAATGTGAGTGTGCTCAGAACGAACAACTGTGTTTCCTACACACGGACTATATCTAATTCAACTCTGTTTCTGAAACTGATACAAACCACAGGTCCTCTAACATCCAATGCTTTTCAGTTAAGAGGGAGAAACGTGTGAGCTTTGTGAACAATGTAGCTTCTTTTGAGCTGAAAAGTGACTGTGTTTACCTGATACGAAGTCTTGCTCCTAGGAAGACACACGCCTGGCATTTAACTCCGTTTCTGAAGGGAAACACACGGCACAGTTCTCTTCCATGAAACAAACTCTGCTTTAGAGCAAGAAGCACGCTCTTGCTTTCTAGAGTCTCTAATAGAGAGGGAAACGTGAGTGTGCTCAGAACAAAAGAACTGTGTTTCCTACACACACAGACCATATCTAGTTCAAGTCTGTTTCTGAAACTGATACAAACAACAGGTCCTCTAACATCCAATGCTTTTCAGGTAAGCGCGAGAAACGTGTCAGCTTCGTGAACAATGTAGCTTCGTTTGAGCTGAAAAATGACTGTGTTTACCTGAAACGAAGTCTTGCTTGTACGAAGACACACTTCTGGCATTTTACTCCGTTTTTGAAGGGAAACACACGGCACAGTCCTCATCCATGAAACACATTCTGCTTTAGAGCAAGAAGCACGCTCTTGCTTTCTAGAGTCTCTAATACAGACGGAAACGTGAGTGTGCTCAGAACAAAAGAACTGTGTTTCCTACACACACAGACCATATCTAGTTCAAGTCTGTTTCTGAAACTGATAGAAACAACAGGTCCTCTAACATCCAATGCTTTTCAGGTAAGAGCTAGAAACGTGTGAGCTTCGTGAACAATGTAGCTTCGTTTGAGCTGAAAAGTGACTGTGTTTACCTGAAATGAAGTCTTGCTTGTAGGAAGACACACGCCTGGCATTTAACTCCGTTTCTGAAGGGAAACACACGGCACAGTTCTCTTCCATGAAACACACTCTGCTTTAGAGCAAGAAGCACGCTCTTGCTTTCTAGAGTCTCTAATAGAGAGGGAAACGTGAGTGTGCTCAGAACAAAAGAACTGTGTTTCCTACACACACAGACCATATCTAGTTCAAGTCTGTTTCTGAAACTGATAGAAACAAAAGGTCCTCTAACATCCAATGCTGTTCAGGTAAGAGCGAGAAACTTGTGAGCTTCGTGAACAATGTAGCTTCGTTTGAGCTGAAAAGTGACTGTGTTTACCTGAAACGAAGTCTTGCATTTAGGAAGACACACGCCTGGCATTAAACTCCGTTGCTGAAGGGAAACACACGGCACAGTTCTCTGCCATGAAACACACTCTGCTTTAGAGCAAGAAGCACGCTCTTGCTTTCTAGAGTCTCTAATACAGAGGGAAACGTGAGTGTGCTCAGAAAAAAAGAACTGTGTTTCCTACACACACAGACCACATCTAATTCAACTCTGCTTCTTAAACTTATACAAACCATAGGTCCTCTAACATCCAATGGTTTTTGTTAAGTGAGAGAAACGTGTGAGCTTCGTGAACAATGTAGCTTCGTTTGAGATGAAAAGTGACTGCGTTTACCTGAAACGATGTCTTGCTTGTAGGAAGACTTGCGCCTGGCATTTAACTCTGTTTCTGAAGGGAAACACACGGCACAGTTCTCATCCATGAAACACACTCTGCTTTAGAGCAAGAAGCACGCTCTTGCTTTCTAGAGTCTCTAATACAGAGGGAAACGTGAGTGTGCTCAGAACAAAAGAACTGTGTTTCCTACACACACAGACCATATCTAGTTCAAGTCTGTTTCTGAAACTGATAAAAACAACAGGTCCTCTAACATCCAATGCTTTTCAGTTAAGAGCGAGAAACGTGTGAGCTTCGTGAACAATGTAGCTTCGTATGAGCTGAAAAGTGACTGCGTTTACCAGAAACGAATTCTTGCTTGTAGGAAGGCACAGAGCCTGGCATTTAACTCCGTTTCTGAAGGGAAACACACGGCACAGTTCTCATCCATGAAACACACTCTGCTTTAGAGCAAGAAGGATGCTCTTGCTTTCTAGAGTCTCTAATACAGAGGGAAATGTGAGTGTGCTCAGAACTAAAGAACTGTGTTTCCTACACACGGACCATATCTAGTTCAACTCTGTTTCTGAAACTGATACAAACCACAGGTCCTCTAACATCCACTGCTTTTCAGTTAAGAGCGAGAAACATTTGAGCTTCGTGAACAATGTAGCTTCGTTTGAGCTGAAAAGCGACTGTGTTTACCTGAAAAGAAGTCTTGATTGTAGGAAGACACACGTCTGGAATTTAACTCCATTTCTGAAGGGAAACACACGGCACAGTTCTGTTCCATGAAACACACACTGCTTTAGAGCAAGAAGGATGCTCTTGCTTTCTAGAGTCTCCAATACAGAGGGAAACGTGAGTGTGCTCAGAACAAAAGAACTGTGTTTCCTACACACACGGACCATATCTAGTTCAAATCTGTTTCTGAAACTGATACAAACCACAGGACATCTCACATCCAATGCTTCTCAGTTAAGAGCGAGAAACATTTGAGCTTCGTGAACAATGTAACTTCGTTTGAGGGGAAAAGTGACTGCGTTTACCTGAAACGAAGTCTTGCTTGTAGGAAGACACAGAGCCTGGCATTTAACTCCGTTTCTGAATGGAAATACACGGCACAGTCCTCTTCCATGAAACACACTCTGCTTTAGAGCAAGAAGCATGCTCTTGCTCTCTAGAGTCTCTAATACAGAGGGAAATGTGAGTGTGCTCAGAACAAACAACTGTGTTTCCTACACACGGACTATATCTAATTCAACTCTGTTTCTGAAACTGATACAAACCACAGGTCCTCTAACATCCAATGCTTTTCAGTTAAGAGGGAGAAACGTGTGAGCTTTGTGAACAATGTAGCTTCTTTTGAGCTGAAAAGTGACTGTGTTTACCTGATACGAAGTCTTGCTCCTAGGAAGACACACGCCTGGCAATTAACTCCGTTTCTGAAGGGAAACACACGGCACAGTTCTCATCCATGAAACACACTCTGCTTTAGAGAAAGAAGCACGCTCTTGCTTTCTATAGTCTCTAATACAGAGGGAAACGTGAGTGTGCTCAGAACAAAAGAACTGTGTTTCCTACACACACAGACCATATCTAGTTCAAGTCTGTTTCTGAAACTGATACAAACAACAGGTCCTCTAACATCCAATGCTTTTCAGGTAAGAGCGAGAAACGTGTGAGATTCGTGAACAATGTAGCTTCGTTTGAGCTGAAAAATGACTGTGTTTACCTGCAACGAACTCTTGCTTGTAGGAAGACACACGCCTGGCATTTAACTCCGTTTCTGAAGGGAAACACACGGCACAGTTCTCTTCCATGAAACACACTCTGCTTTAGCGCAAGAAGCACGCTCTTGCTTTCTATAGTCTCTAATACAGAGGGAAACGTGAGTGTGCTCAGAAAAAAAGAACTGTGTTTCCTACACACACAGACCATATCTAATTCAACTCTGTTTCTGAAACTTATACAAACCATAGGTCCTCTAACATCCAATGCTTTTCAGTTAAGAGCGAGAAACGTGTGAGCTTTGTGAACAATGTAGCTTCGTTTGAGCTGAAAAGTGACTGCGTTTACCTGAAACAAATTCTTGCTTGTAGGAAGACACACGCCTGTCATTTAACTCCGTTTCTGAAGGGAAACACACGGCACAGTTCTCATGTATGACACACACTCTGCTTTAGAGCAAGAAGCACGCTCTTGCTTTCTAGAGTCTCTAATACAGAGGGAAACGTGAGTGTGCTCAGAACAAAAGAACTGTTTCCTACACACACAGACCATATCTAGTTCAAGTCTGTTTCTGAAACTGATACAAACAACAGGTCCTCTAACATTCAATGCTTTTCAGGTAATAGCGAGAAACGTGTGAGCTTCGTGAACAATGTAGCTTCGTTTGAGCTGAAAAGTGACTGTGTGTACCTGAAACGAAGTCTTGCTTGTAGGAAGACACAGGCCTGGCATTTAACTCCGTTTCTGAAGGGAAACACACGGCACAGTTCTCTTCCATGAAACACACTCTGCTTTAGAGCAAGAAGCACGCTCTTGCTTTCTAGAGTCTCTAATACAGAGGGAAACATGAGTGTGCTCAGAACAAAAGAACTGTTTCCTACACACACAGACCATATCTAGTTCAAGTCTGTTTCTGAAACTGATACAAACAACAGGTCCTCTAACATTCAATGCTTTTCAGGTAATAGCGAGAAACGTGTGAGCTTCGTGAACAATGTAGCTTCGTTTGAGCTGAAAAGTGACTGTGTGTACCTGAAACGAAGTCTTGCTTGTAGGAAGACACAGGCCTGGCATTTAACTCCGTTTCTGAAGGGAAACACACGGCACAGTTCTCTTCCATGAAACACACTCTGCTTTAGAGCAAGAAGCACGCTCTTGCTTTCTAGAGTCTCTAATACAGAGGGAAACATGAGTGTGCTCAGAAAAAAAGAACTGTGTTTCCTACACACACAGATCATATCTAATTCAACTCTGTTTCTGAATCTTATACAAACCATAGGTCCTCTAACATCCAAAACTTTTCAGTTAAGTGCGAGAAACGTGTAAGCTTCGTGAACAATGTAGCTTCGTTTGAGCTGAAAAGTGACTGTGTTTACCTGAAAAGAAGTCTTGATTGTAGGAAGACACACGTCTGGCATTTAACTCCGTTTCTGAAGGGAAACACATGGCACAGTTCTCATCCATGAAACACACTCTGCTTTAGAGCAAGAAGGATGCTCTTGCTTTCTAGAGTCTCTAATACAGAGGGAAACGTGAGTGTGCTCAGAACGAACAACTGTGTTTCCTACACACGGACTATATATAATTCAACTCTGTTTCTGAAACTGATACAAACCACAGGTCCTCTAACATCCAATGCTTTTCAGTTAAGAGGGAGAAACGTGTGAGCTTTGTGAACAATGTAGCTTCTTTTGAGCTGAAAAGTGACTGTGTTTACCTGATACGAAGTCTTGCTCCTAGGAAGACACACGCCTGGCAATTAACTCCGTTTCTGAAGGGAAACACACGGCACAGTTCTCTTCCATGAAACACACTCTGCTTTAGAGCAAGAAGCACGCTCTTGCTTTCTAGAGTCTCTAATACAGAGGGAAACGTGAGTGTGCTCAGAACAAAAGAACTGTGTTTCCTACACACACAGACCATATCTAGTTCAAGTCTGTTTCTGAAACTGATACAAACAACAGGTCCTCTAACATCCAATGCTTTTCAGGTAAGCGGGAGAAACGTGTCAGCTTCGTGAACAATGTAGCTTCGTTTGAGCTGAAAAATGACTGTGTTTACCTGAAACGAAGTCTTGCTTGTACGAAGACACACTTCTGGCATTTTACTCCGTTTTTGAAGGGAAACACACGGCACAGTCCTCATCCATGAAACACATTCTGCTTTAGAGCAAGAAGCACGCTCTTGCTTTCTAGAGTCTCTAATACAGACGGAAACGTGAGTGTGCTCAGAACAAAAGAACTGTGTTTCCTACACACACAGACCATATCTAGTTCAAGTCTGTTTCTGAAACTGATAGAAACAACAGGTCCTCTAACATCCAATGCTTTTCAGGTAAGAGCGAGAAACGTGTGAGCTTCGTGAACAATGTAGCTTCGTTTGAGCTGAAAAGTGACTGTGTTTACGTGAAATGAAGTCTTGCTTGTAGGAAGACACACGCCTGGCATTTAACTCCGTTTCTGAAGGGAAACACACGGCACAGTTCTCTTCCATGAAACACACTCTGCTTTAGAGCAAGAAGCACGCTCTTGCTTTCTAGAGTCTCTAATAGAGAGGGAAACGTGAGTGTGCTCAGAAAAAAAGAACTGTGTTTCCTACACACACAGACCATATCTAATTCAACTCTGTTTCTGAAACTTATACAAACCATAGGTCCTCTAACATCCAATGCTTTTCAGTTAAGAGCGAGAAACGTGTGAGCTTCGTGAACAATGTAGCTTCGTATGAGCTGAAAAGTGACTGCGTTTACCAGAAACGAATTCTTGCTTGTAGGAAGGCACAGAGCCTGGCATTTAACTCCATTTCTGAAGGGAAACACACGGCACAGTTCTCTTCCATGAAACACACTCTGCTTTAGAGCAAGAAGGATGCTCTTGCTTTCTAGAGTCTCTAATACAGAGGGAAATGTGAGTGTGCTCAGAACGAACAACTGTGTTTCCTACACACGGACTATATCTAATTCAACTCTGTTTCTGAAACTGATACAAACCACAGGTCCTCTAACATCCAATGCTTTTCAGTTAAGAGGGAGAAACGTGTGAGCTTTGTGAACAATGTAGCTTCTTTTGAGCTGAAAAGTGACTGTGTTTACCTGATACGAAGTCTTGCTCCTAGGAAGACACACGCCTGGCAATTAACTCCGTTTCTGAAGGGAAACACACGGCACAGTTCTCTTCCATGCAACACACTCTGCTTTAGAGCAAGAAGCACGCTCTTGCTTTCTAGAGTCTCTAATAGAGAGGGAAACGTGAGTGTGCTCAGAACAAAAGAACTGTGTTTCCTACACACACAGACCATATCTAGTTCAAGTCTGTTTCTGAAACTGATACAAACAACAGGTCCTCTAACATTCAATGCTTTTCAGGTAAGCGCGAGAAACGTGTGAGCTTCGTGAACAATGTAGCTTCGTTTGAGCTGAAAAGTGACTGTGTTTACCTGAAAAGAAGTCTTGATTGTAGGAAGACACACGTCTGGCATTTAACTCCGTTTCTGAAGGGAAACACACGGCACAGTTCTCATCCATGAAACACACTCTGCTTTAGAGCAAGAAGGATGCTCTTGCTTTCTAGAGTCTCTAATACAGAGGGAAACGTGAGTGTGCTCAGAACAAAAGAACTGTGTTTGCTACACACACGGACCATATCTAGTTCAACTCTGTTTCTGAAACTGATACAAACCACAGGACCTCTAACATCCAATGCTTTTCAGTTAATAGCGAGAAACATTTGAGCTTCGTGAACAATGTAGCTTTTTTTGAGCTGAAAAGTGACTGTGTTTACCTGAAACGAAGTCTTGCTTGTAGGAAGACACACGCCTGGCATTTAACTCCGTTTCTGAAGGGAAGCACACGGCACAGTTCTCATCCATGAAACACACTCTGCTTTAGAGCAAGAAGCACGCTCTTGCTTTCTAGAGTCTCTAATAGAGAGGGAAACGTGAGTGTGCTCAGAACAAAAGAACTGTGTTTCCTACACACACAGACCATATCTAGTTCAAGTCTGTTTCTGAAACTGATAGAAACAAAAGGTCCTCTAACATCCAATGCTTTTCAGGTAAGAGCGAGAAACTTGTGAGCTTCGTGAACAATGTAGCTTCGTTTGAGCTGAAAAGTGACTGTGTTTACCTGAAACGAAGTCTTGCTTTTACGAAGACACACACCTGGCATTAAACTCCGTTGCTGAAGGGAAACACACGGCACAGTTCTCTGCCATGAAACACACTCTGCTTTAGAGCAAGAAGCACGCTCTTGCTTTCTAGAGTCTCTAATACAGAGGGAAACGTGAGTGTGCTCAGAAAAAAAGAACTGTGTTTCCTACACACACAGACCATATCTAATTCAACTCTGTTTCTTAAACTTATACAAACCATAGGTCCTCTAACATCCAATGCTTTTCAGTTAAGTGCAAGAAACGTGTGAGCTTCGTGAACAATGTAGCTTCGTTTCAGCTGAAAAGTGACTGCGTTTACCTGAAACGAAGTCTTGCTTGTAGGAAGACATGCGCCTGGCATTTAACTCTGTTTCTGAAGGGAAACACACGGCACAGTTCTCTTCCATGAAACACACTCTGCTTTAGAGCAAGAAGCACGCTCTTGCTTTCTAGAGTCTCTAATACAGAGGGAAACGTGAGTGTGCTCAGAAAAAAAGAACTGTGTTTCCTACACACACAGACCATATCTAATTCAACTCTGTTTCTTAAACTTATACAAACCATAGGTCCTCTAACATCCAATGCTTTTTGTTAAGTGCGAGAAACGTGTGAGATTGGTGAACAATGTAGCTTCGTTTGAGCTGAAAAGTGACTGCGTTTACCTGAAACGATGTCTTGCTTGTAGGAAGACATGCGCCTGGCATTTAACTCTGTTTCTGAAGGGAAACACACGGCACAGTTCTCATCCATGAAACACACTCTGCTTTAGAGCAAGAAGCACGCTCTTGCTTTCTAGAGTCTCTAATACAGAGGGAAACGTGAGTGTGCTCAGAACAAAAGAACTGTGTTTCCTACACACACAGACCATATCTAGTTCAAGTCTGTTTCTGAAACTGATAAAAACAACAGGTCCTCTAACATTCAATGCTTTTCAGGTAAGAGCGAGAAACGTGTGAGCTTCGTGAACAATGTAGCTTCGTTTGAGCTGAAAAGTGACTGTGTGTACCTGAAACGAAGTCTTGCTTGTAGGAAGACACAGGCCTGGCATTTAACTCCGTTTCTGAAGGGAAACACACGGCACAGTTCTCTTCCATGAAACACACTCTGCTTTAGAGCAAGAAGCACGCTCTTGCTTTCTAGAGTCTCTAATACAGAGGGAAACATGAGTGTGCTCAGAAAAAAAGAACTGTGTTTCCTACACACAAAGACCATATCTAATTCAACTCTGTTTCTGAAACTTATACAAACCATAGGTCCTCTAACATCCAATGCTTTTCAGTTAAGAGCGAGAAACGTGTGAGCTTCGTGAACAATGTAGCTTCGTATGAGCTGAAAAGTGACTGCGTTTACCAGAAACGAATTCTTGCTTGTAGGAAGGCACAGAGCCTGGCATTTAACTCCGTTTCTGAAGGGAAACACACGGCACAGTTCTCATCCATGAAACACACTCTGCTTTAGAGCAAGAAGGATGCTCTTGCTTTCTAGAGTCTCTAATACAGAGGGAAATGTGAGTGTGCTCAGAACTAAAGAACTTTGTTTCCTACACATGGACCATATCTAGTTCAACTCTGTTTCTGAAACTGATACAAACCACAGGTCCTCTAACATCCACTGCTTTTCAGTTAAGAGCGAGAAACATTTGAGCTTCGTGAACAATGTAGCTTCGTTTGAGCTGAAAAGCGACTGTGTTTACCTGAAAAGAAGTCTTGATTGTAGGAAGACACACGTCTGGAATTTAACTCCATTTCTGAAGGGAAACACACGGCACAGTTCTGTTCCATGAAACACACACTGCTTTAGAGCAAGAAGGATGCTCTTGCTTTCTAGAGTCTCTAATACAGAGGGAAACGTGAGTGTGCTCAGAACAAAAGAACTGTGTTTCCTACACACACGGACCATATCTAGTTCAACTCTGTTTCTGAAACTGATACAAACCACAGGACATCTCACATCCAATGCTTCTCAGTTAAGAGCGAGAAACATTTGAGCTTCGTGAACAATGTAGCTTCGTTTGAGGGGAAAAGTGACTGCTTTTACCTGAAACGAAGTCTTGCTTGTAGGAAGACACAGAGCCTGGCATTTAACTCCGTTTCTGAATGGAAACACACGGCACAGTCCTCTTCCATGAAACACACTCTGCTTTAGAGCAAGAAGCATGCTCTTGCTCTCTAGAGTCTCTAATACAGAGGGAAATGTGAGTGTGCTCAGAACAAACAACTGTGTTTCCTACACACGGACTATATCTAATTCAACTCTGTTTCTGAAACTGATACAAACCACAGGTCCTCTAACATCCAATGCTTTTCAGTTAAGAGGGAGAAACGTGTGAGCTTTGTGAACAATGTAGCTTCTTTTGAGCTGAAAAGTGACTGTGTTTACCTGATACGAAGTCTTGCTCCTAGGAAGACACACGCCTGGCAATTAACTCCGTTTCTGAAGGGAAACACACTGCACAGTTCTCATCCATGAAACACACTCTGCTTTAGAGCAAGAAGCACGCTCTTGCTTTCTATAGTCTCTAATACAGAGGGAAACGTGAGTGTGCTCAGAACAAAAGAACTGTGTTTCCTACACACACAGACCATATCTAGTTCAAGTCTGTTTCTGAAACTGATACAAACAACAGGTCCTCTAACATCCAATGCTTTTCAGGTAAGAGCGAGAAACGTGTGAGATTCGTGAACAATGTAGCTTCGTTTGAGCTGAAAAGTGACTGTGTTTACCTGAAATGAACTGTTGCTTGTAGGAAGACACACGCCTGGCATTTAACTCCGTTTCTGAAGGGAAACACACAGCACAGTTCTCTTCCATGAAACACACTCTGCTTTAGCGCAAGAAGCACGCTCTTGCTTTCTAGAGTCTCTAATACAGAGGGAAACGTGAGTGTGCTCAGAAAAAAAGAACTGTGTTTCCTACACACACAGACCATATCTAATTCAACTCTGTTTCTGAAACTTATACAAACCATAGGTCCTCTAACATCCAATGCTTTTCAGTTAAGAGCGAGAAACGTGTGAGCTTTGTGAACAATGTAGCTTCGTTTGAGCTGAAAAGTGACTGCGTTTACCTGAAACAAATTCTTGCTTGTAGGAAGACACATGCCTGTCATTTAACTCCGTTTCTGAAGGGAAACACACGGCACAGTTCTGATGTATGACACACACTCTGCTTTAGAGCAAGAAGCACGCTCTTGCTTTCTAGAGTCTCTAATACAGAGGGAAACGTGAGTGTGCTCAGAACAAAAGAACTGTGTTTCCTACACACACGGACCATATCTAGTTCAACTCTGTTTCTGAAACTGATACAAACCACAGGACCTCTAACATCCAATGCTTTTCAGTTAAGAGCGAGAAACATTTGAGCTTCGTGAACAAAGTAGATTCTTTTGAGCTGAAAAGTGACTGTGTTTACCTGAAACGAAGTCTTGCTTGTAGGAAGACACACGCCTGGCATTTAACTCCGTTTCTGAAGGGAAGCACACGGCACAGTTCTCATCCATGAAACACACTCTGCTTTAGAGCAAGAAGCACGCTCTTGCTTTCTAGAGTCTCTAATAGAGAGGGAAACGTGAGTGTACTCAGAACAAAAGAACTGTGTTTCCTACACACACAGACCATATCTAGTTCAAGTCTGTTTCTGAAACTGATAGAAACAACAGGTCCTCTAACATCCAATGCTTTTCAGGTAAGAGCGAGAAACGTGTGAGCTTCGTGAACAATGTAGCTTCGTTTGAGCTGGAAATTGACTGTGTTTATCTGAAACGAAGTCTTGCTTTTAGGAAGACACACGCCTGGCATTAAACTCCGTTGCTGAAGTGAAACACATGGCACAGTTCTCTTCCATGAAACACACTCTGCTTTAGAGCAAGAAGCACGCTCTTGCTTTCTAGAGTCTCTAATACAGAGGGAAACGTGAGTGTGCTCAGAAAAAAAGAACTGTGTTTCCTACACACACAGACCATATCTAATTCAACTCTGTTTCTTAAACTTATACAAACCATAGGTCCTCTAACATCCAATGCTTTTTGTTAAGTGCGAGAAACGTGTGAGCTTCGTGAACAATGTAGCTTCCTTTGAGCTGAAAAGTGACTGCGTTTACCTGAAACGATGTCTTGCTTGTAGGAAGACATGCGCCTGGCATTTAACTCTGTTTCTGAAGGAAAACACACGGCACAGTTCTCATCCATGAAACACACTCTGCTTTAGAGCAATAAGCACGCTCTTGCTTTCTAGAGTCTCTAATACAGAGGGAAACGTGAGTGTGCTCAGAACAAAAGAACTGTGTTTCCTACACACACAGACCATATCTAGTTCAAGTCTGTTTCTGAATCTGATACAAACAACAGGTCCTCTAACATTCAATGCTTTTCAGGTAAGAGCGAGAAACGTGTGAGCTTCGTGAACAATGTAGCTTCGTTTGAGCTGAAAAGTGACGGTGTGTACCTGAAACGAAGTCTTGCTTGTAGGAAGACACAGGCCTGGCATTTAACTCCGTTTCTGAAGGGAAACACACTGCACAGTTCTCTTCCATGAAACACACTCTGCTTTAGAGCAAGAAGCACGCTCTTGCTTTCTAGAGTCTCTAATACAGAGGGAAACATGAGTGTGCTCAAAAAAAAAAAGAACTGTGTTTCCTACACACACAGATCATATCTAATTCAACTCTGTTTCTGAATCTTATACAAACCATAGGTCCTCTAACATCCAATGCTTTTCAGTTAAGAGCGAGAAACGTGTGAGCTTCGTGAACAATGTAGCTTCGTTTGAGCTGAAAAGTGACTGTGTTTACCTGAAAAGAAGTCTTGATTGTAGGAAGACACACGTCTGGCATTTAACTCCGTTTCTGAAGGGAAACACACGGCACAGTTCTCATCCATGAAACACACTCTGCTTTAGAGCTAGAAGGATGCTCTTGCTTTCTAGAGTCTCTAATACAGAGGGAAACGTGAGTGTGTTCAGAACAAAAGAACTGTGTTTCCTACACACACGGACCATATCTAGTTCAACTCTGTTTCTGAAACTGATACAAACCACAGGACCTCTAACATCCAATGCTTTTCAGTTAAGAGCGAGAAACATTTGAGCTTCGTGAACAATGTAGCTTCTTTTGAGCTGAAAAGTGACTGCGTTTACATGAAACGAAGTCTTGCTTTTAGGAAGATACACGCCTTGCATTAAACTCCGTTGCTGAAGGGAAACACACGGCACAGTTCTCTTCCATGAAACACACTCTGCTTTAGAGCAAGAAGCACGCTCTTGCTTTCTAGAGTCTCTAATACAGAGGGAAACGTGAGTGTGCTCAGAAAAAAAGAACTGTGTTTCCTACACACACAGACCATATCTAAGTCAACTCTGTTTCTTAAACTTATACAAACCATAGGTCCTCTAACATCCAATGCTTTTCAGTTAAGTGCGAGATACGTGTGAGCTTCGTGAACAATGTAGCTTCGTTTGAGCTGAAAAGTGACTGCGTTTACCTGAAACGATGTCTTGCTTGTAGGAAGACATGCGCCTGGCATTTAACTCTGTTTCTGAAGGAAAACACACGGCACAGTTCTCATCCATGAAACACACTCTGCTTTAGAGCAATAAGCACGCTCTTGCTTTCTAGAGTCTCTAATACAGAGGGAAACGTGAGTGTGCTCAGAACAAAAGAACTGTGTTTCCTACACACACAGACCATATCTAGTTCAAGTCTGTTTCTGAATCTGATACAAACAACAGGTCCTCTAACATTCAATGCTTTTCAGGTAAGAGCGAGAAACGTGTGAGCTTCGTGAACAATGTAGCTTCGTTTGAGCTGAAAAGTGACGGTGTGTACCTGAAACGAAGTCTTGCTTGTAGGAAGACACAGGCCTGGCATTTAACTCCGTTTCTGAAGGGAAACACACTGCACAGTTCTCTTCCATGAAACACACTCTGCTTTAGAGCAAGAAGCACGCTCTTGCTTTCTAGAGTCACTAATACAGAGGGAAACATGAGTGTGCTCAGAAAAAATGAACTGTGTTTCCTACACACACAGATCATATCTAATTCAACTCTGTTTCTGAATCTTATACAAACCATAGGTCCTCTAACATCCAATGCTTTTCAGTTAAGAGCGAGAAACGTGTGAGCTTCGTGAACAATGTAGCTTCGTTTGAGCTGAAAAGTGACTGTGTTTACCTGAAAAGAAGTCTTGATTGGAGGAAGACACACGTCTGGCATTTAACTCCGTTTCTGAAGGGAAACACACGGCACAGTTCTCATCCATGAAACACACTCTGCTTTAGAGCAAGAAGGATGCTCTTGCTTTCTAGAGTCTCTAATACAGAGGGAAACGTGAGTGTGTTCAGAACAAAAGAACTGTGTTTCCTACACACACGGACCATATCTAGTTCAACTCTGTTTCTGAAACTGATACAAACCACAGGACCTCTAACATCCAATGCTTTTCAGTTAAGAGCGAGAAACATTTGAGCTTCGTGAACAATGTAGCTTCTTTTGAGCTGAAAAGTGACTGTGTTTACCTGAAACGAAGTCTTGCTTTTAGGAAGATACACGCCTGGCATTAAACTCCGTTGCTGAAGGGAAACACACGGCACAGTTCTCTTCCATGAAACACACTCTGCTTTAGAGCAAGAAGCACGCTCTTGCTTTCTAGAGTCTCTAATACAGAGGGAAACGTGAGTGTGCTCAGAAAAAAAGAACTGTGTTTCCTACACACACAGACCATATCTAATTCAACTCTGTTTCTTAAACTTATACAAACCATAGGTCCTCTAACATCCAATGCTTTTCAGTTAAGTGCGAGAAACGTGTGAGCTTCGTGAACAATTTAGCTTCTTTTTAGCTGAAATGTGACTGAATTTACCTGAAACGATGTCTTGCTTGTAGGAAGACACGCGCCTGGCATTTAACTCTGTTTCTGAAGGAAAACACACGGCACAGTTCTCATCCATGAAACACACTCTGCTTTAGAGCAATAAGCACGCTCTTGCTTTCTAGAGTCTCTAATACAGAGGGAAACGTGAGTGTGCTCAGAACAAAAGAACTGTGTTTCCTACACACACAGACCATATCTAGTTCAAGTCTGTTTCTGAATCTGATACAAACAACAGGTCCTCTAACATTCAATGCTTTTCAGGTAAGAGCGAGAAACGTGTGAGCTTCGTGAACAATGTAGCTTCGTTTGAGCTGAAAAGTGACGGTGTGTACCTGAAACGAAGTCTTGCTTGTAGGAAGACACAGGCCTGGCATTTAACTCCGTTTCTGAAGGGAAACACACTGCACAGTTCTCTTCCATGAAACACACTCTGCTTTAGAGCAAGAAGCACGCTCTTGCTTTCTAGAGTCTCTAATACAGAGGGAAACATGAGTGTGCTCAGAAAAAAAGAACTGTGTTTCCTACACACACAGATCATATCTAATTCAACTCTGTTTCTGAATCTTATACAAACCATAGGTCCTCTAACATCCAATGCTTTTCAGTTAAGAGCGAGAAACGTGTGAGCTTCGTGAACAATGTAGCTTCGTTTGAGCTGAAAAGTGACTGTGTTTACCTGAAAAGAAGTCTTGATTGGAGGAAGACACACGTCTGGCATTTAACTCCGTTTCTGAAGGGAAACACACGGCACAGTTCTCATCCATGAAACACACTCTGCTTTAGAGCAAGAAGGATGCTCTTGCTTTCTAGAGTCTCTAATACAGAGGGAAACGTGAGTGTGTTCAGAACAAAAGAACTGTGTTTCCTACACACACGGACCATATCTAGTTCAACTCTGTTTCTGAAACTGATACAAACCACAGGACCTCTAACATCCAATGCTTTTCAGTTAAGAGCGAGAAACATTTGAGCTTCGTGAACAATGTAGCTTCTTTTGAGCTGAAAAGTGACTGTGTTTACCTGAAACGAAGTCTTGCTTTTAGGAAGATACACGCCTGGCATTAAACTCCGTTGCTGAAGGGAAACACACGGCACAGTTCTCTTCCATGAAACACACTCTGCTTTAGAGCAAGAAGCACGCTCTTGCTTTCTAGAGTCTCTAATACAGAGGGAAACGTGAGTGTGCTCAGAAAAAAAGAACTGTGTTTCCTACACACACAGACCATATCTAAGTCAACTCTCTTTCTGAAACTGATACAAACCACAGGTCCTCTAACATCCAATGCTTTTCACTTAAGAGCGAGAAACATGTGAGCTTCGTGAACAATGTAGCTTCCTTTGAGCTGAAAAGTGACTGCATTTACCTGAAATGAAGTCTTCCTTGAAGAAAGTCACAGAGCCTGGCATTTAACTCCATTTCTGAAGGGAAACACACGGCCCAGTTCTCTTCCATGAAACACACTCTGCATTAGAGCAAGAAGCACGCTCTTGCTTTCTAGAGTCTCTGATACAGAGGGAAACGTGAGTGTGCTCAGAACAAAAGAACTGTGTTTCCTACACACATGGACCATATCTAGGTCAACTCTGTTTCTAAAATTGATACAAACCACAGGTCCTCTAACATCCAATGCTTTTCAGTTAAGAGCGAGAAACGTGTGAGCTTCGTGAACAATGTAGCTTCGTTTGAGCTGAAAAGTGACTGTGTTTACCTGAAAAGAAGTCTTGATTGGAGGAAGACACACGTCTGGCATTTAACTCCGTTTCTGGAGGGAAACACACGGCACAGTTCTCATCCATGAAACACACTCTGCTTTAGAGCAAGAAGGATGCTCTTGCTTTATAGAGTCTCTAATACAGAGGGAAACATTAGTGTGCTCAGAACAAAAGAACTGTGTTTCCTACACACACGGACCATATCTAGTTCAACTCTGTTTCTGAAACTGATACAAACCACAGGTAATCTAACATCTAATGCTTTTCAGTTAGGAGCGAGAAACGTGTGGGCTTCCTGAACAATGTAGCTTCGTTTGAGGTGAAAAGTGACTGAGTTTACCTGAAACGAAGTCTTGCTTGAAGAAAGACACAGAGTCTGGCATTTAACTTCGCTTCTGAAGGGAAACACACGGCACAGTCCTCTTCCATGAAACACACTCTGCTTTAGAGCAAGAAGCACGCTCTTGCTTTCTAGAGTCTCTAATACAGAGGGAAACGTGAGTGTGCTCAGAAAAAAAGAACTGTGTTTCCTACACACACAGACCATATCTAATTCAACTCTGTTTCTGAAACTTATACAAACCACAGGTCCTCTAACATCCAATGCTTTTCAGGTAAAAGCGAGAAACGTGTGAGCTTCGTGAACAATGTAGCTTCTTTTGAGCTGAAAAGTGACTGTGTTTACCTGAAATGAAGTCTTGCTTGTAGGAAGACACACGCCTGGCATTTAACTCCGTTTCTGAAGGGAAACACATGGCACAGTTCTCATCCATGAAACACACTCTGCTTTAGAGCAAGAAGGATGCTCTTGCTTTCTAGAGTCTCTAATACAGAGGGAAACGTGAGTGTGCTCAGAACTAAAGAACTGTGTTTCCTACACACACGGACCATATCTAGTTCAACTCTGTTTCTGAAACTGATACAAACCACAGGTCCTCTAACATCCACTGCTTTTCAGTTAAGAGCAAGAAACGTGTGAGCTTCGTGAACAATGTAGCTTCGTTTGAGCTGAAAAGTGACTGTGTTTACCTGAAAAGAAGTCTTGATTGTAGGAAGACACACGTCTGGCATTTAACTCCGTTTCTGAAGGGAAACACACGGCACAGTTCTCTTCCATGTAACACACACTGCTTTAGAGCAAGAAGGATGCTCTTGCTTTCTGGAGTCTCTAATACAGAGGGAAACGTGAGTGTGCTCAGAACTAAAGAACTGTGTTTCCTACACACACGGACCATATCTAGTTCAACTCTGTTTCTGAAACTGATACAAACCACAGGTAATCTAACATCTAATGCTTTTCAGTTAGGAGCGAGAAACGTGTGGGCTTCCTGAACAATGTAGCTTCGTTTGAGGTGAAAAGTGACTGAGTTTACCTGAAACGAAGTCTTGCTTGAAGAAAGACACAGAGTCTGGCATTTAACTCCGTTTCTGAAGGGAAACACACGGCACATTCCTCTTCCATGAAACACACTCTGCTTTAGAGCAAGAAGCACGCTCTTGCTTTCTAGAGTCTCTAATACAGAGGGAAACATGAGTGTGCTCAGAAAAAACGAATTGTGTTTCCTACACACAAAGACCATATCTAGTTCAACTCTGTTTCTGAAACTGATACAAACCATAGGTCCTCTAACATCCAATGCTTTTTGTTAAGTGCGAGAAACGTGTGAGATTGGTGAACAATGTAGCTTCGTTTGAGCTGAAAAGTGACTGCGTTTACCTGAAACGATGTCTTGCTTGTAGGAAGACATGCGCCTGGCATTTAACTCTGTTTCTGAAGGGAAACACACGGCACAGTTCTCATCCATGAAACACACTCTGCTTTAGAGCAAGAAGCACGCTCTTGCTTTCTAGAGTCTCTAATACAGAGGGAAACGTGAGTGTGCTCAGAACAAAAGAACTGTGTTTCCTACACACACAGACCATATCTAGTTCAAGTCTGTTTCTGAAACTGATAAAAACAACAGGTCCTCTAACATTCAATGCTTTTCAGGTAAGAGCGAGAAACGTGTGAGCTTCGTGAACAATGTAGCTTCGTTTGAGCTGAAAAGTGACTGTGTGTACCTGAAACGAAGTCTTGCTTGTAGGAAGACACAGGCCTGGCATTTAACTCCGTTTCTGAAGGGAAACACACGGCACAGTTCTCTTCCATGAAACACACTCTGCTTTAGAGCAAGAAGCACGCTCTTGCTTTCTAGAGTCTCTAATACAGAGGGAAACATGAGTGTGCTCAGAAAAAAAGAACTGTGTTTCCTACACACAAAGACCATATCTAATTCAACTCTGTTTCTGAAACTTATACAAACCATAGGTCCTCTAACATCCAATGCTTTTCAGTTAAGAGCGAGAAACGTGTGAGCTTCGTGAACAATGTAGCTTCGTATGAGCTGAAAAGTGACTGCGTTTACCAGAAACGAATTCTTGCTTGTAGGAAGGCACAGAGCCTGGCATTTAACTCCGTTTCTGAAGGGAAACACACGGCACAGTTCTCATCCATGAAACACACTCTGCTTTAGAGCAAGAAGGATGCTCTTGCTTTCTAGAGTCTCTAATACAGAGGGAAATGTGAGTGTGCTCAGAACTAAAGAACTTTGTTTCCTACACATGGACCATATCTAGTTCAACTCTGTTTCTGAAACTGATACAAACCACAGGTCCTCTAACATCCACTGCTTTTCAGTTAAGAGCGAGAAACATTTGAGCTTCGTGAACAATGTAGCTTCGTTTGAGCTGAAAAGCGACTGTGTTTACCTGAAAAGAAGTCTTGATTGTAGGAAGACACACGTCTGGAATTTAACTCCATTTCTGAAGGGAAACACACGGCACAGTTCTGTTCCATGAAACACACACTGCTTTAGAGCAAGAAGGATGCTCTTGCTTTCTAGAGTCTCTAATACAGAGGGAAACGTGAGTGTGCTCAGAACAAAAGAACTGTGTTTCCTACACACACGGACCATATCTAGTTCAACTCTGTTTCTGAAACTGATACAAACCACAGGACATCTCACATCCAATGCTTCTCAGTTAAGAGCGAGAAACATTTGAGCTTCGTGAACAATGTAGCTTCGTTTGAGGGGAAAAGTGACTGCTTTTACCTGAAACGAAGTCTTGCTTGTAGGAAGACACAGAGCCTGGCATTTAACTCCGTTTCTGAATGGAAACACACGGCACAGTCCTCTTCCATGAAACACACTCTGCTTTAGAGCAAGAAGCATGCTCTTGCTCTCTAGAGTCTCTAATACAGAGGGAAATGTGAGTGTGCTCAGAACAAACAACTGTGTTTCCTACACACGGACTATATCTAATTCAACTCTGTTTCTGAAACTGATACAAACCACAGGTCCTCTAACATCCAATGCTTTTCAGTTAAGAGGGAGAAACGTGTGAGCTTTGTGAACAATGTAGCTTCTTTTGAGCTGAAAAGTGACTGTGTTTACCTGATACGAAGTCTTGCTCCTAGGAAGACACACGCCTGGCAATTAACTCCGTTTCTGAAGGGAAACACACTGCACAGTTCTCATCCATGAAACACACTCTGCTTTAGAGCAAGAAGCACGCTCTTGCTTTCTATAGTCTCTAATACAGAGGGAAACGTGAGTGTGCTCAGAACAAAAGAACTGTGTTTCCTACACACACAGACCATATCTAGTTCAAGTCTGTTTCTGAAACTGATACAAACAACAGGTCCTCTAACATCCAATGCTTTTCAGGTAAGAGCGAGAAACGTGTGAGATTCGTGAACAATGTAGCTTCGTTTGAGCTGAAAAGTGACTGTGTTTACCTGAAATGAACTGTTGCTTGTAGGAAGACACACGCCTGGCATTTAACTCCGTTTCTGAAGGGAAACACACAGCACAGTTCTCTTCCATGAAACACACTCTGCTTTAGCGCAAGAAGCACGCTCTTGCTTTCTAGAGTCTCTAATACAGAGGGAAACGTGAGTGTGCTCAGAAAAAAAGAACTGTGTTTCCTACACACACAGACCATATCTAATTCAACTCTGTTTCTGAAACTTATACAAACCATAGGTCCTCTAACATCCAATGCTTTTCAGTTAAGAGCGAGAAACGTGTGAGCTTTGTGAACAATGTAGCTTCGTTTGAGCTGAAAAGTGACTGCGTTTACCTGAAACAAATTCTTGCTTGTAGGAAGACACATGCCTGTCATTTAACTCCGTTTCTGAAGGGAAACACACGGCACAGTTCTGATGTATGACACACACTCTGCTTTAGAGCAAGAAGCACGCTCTTGCTTTCTAGAGTCTCTAATACAGAGGGAAACGTGAGTGTGCTCAGAACAAAAGAACTGTGTTTCCTACACACACGGACCATATCTAGTTCAACTCTGTTTCTGAAACTGATACAAACCACAGGACCTCTAACATCCAATGCTTTTCAGTTAAGAGCGAGAAACATTTGAGCTTCGTGAACAAAGTAGATTCTTTTGAGCTGAAAAGTGACTGTGTTTACCTGAAACGAAGTCTTGCTTGTAGGAAGACACACGCCTGGCATTTAACTCCGTTTCTGAAGGGAAGCACACGGCACAGTTCTCATCCATGAAACACACTCTGCTTTAGAGCAAGAAGCACGCTCTTGCTTTCTAGAGTCTCTAATAGAGAGGGAAACGTGAGTGTACTCAGAACAAAAGAACTGTGTTTCCTACACACACAGACCATATCTAGTTCAAGTCTGTTTCTGAAACTGATAGAAACAACAGGTCCTCTAACATCCAATGCTTTTCAGGTAAGAGCGAGAAACGTGTGAGCTTCGTGAACAATGTAGCTTCGTTTGAGCTGGAAATTGACTGTGTTTACCTGAAACGAAGTCTTGCTTTTAGGAAGACACACGCCTGGCATTAAACTCCGTTGCTGAAGTGAAACACATGGCACAGTTCTCTTCCATGAAACACACTCTGCTTTAGAGCAAGAAGCACGCTCTTGCTTTCTAGAGTCTCTAATACAGAGGGAAACGTGAGTGTGCTCAGAAAAAAAGAACTGTGTTTCCTACACACACAGACCATATCTAATTCAACTCTGTTTCTTAAACTTATACAAACCATAGGTCCTCTAACATCCAATGCTTTTTGTTAAGTGCGAGAAACGTGTGAGCTTCGTGAACAATGTAGCTTCCTTTGAGCTGAAAAGTGACTGCGTTTACCTGAAACGATGTCTTGCTTGTAGGAAGACATGCGCCTGGCATTTAACTCTGTTTCTGAAGGAAAACACACGGCACAGTTCTCATCCATGAAACACACTCTGCTTTAGAGCAATAAGCACGCTCTTGCTTTCTAGAGTCTCTAATACAGAGGGAAACGTGAGTGTGCTCAGAACAAAAGAACTGTGTTTCCTACACACACAGACCATATCTAGTTCAAGTCTGTTTCTGAATCTGATACAAACAACAGGTCCTCTAACATTCAATGCTTTTCAGGTAAGAGCGAGAAACGTGTGAGCTTCGTGAACAATGTAGCTTCGTTTGAGCTGAAAAGTGACGGTGTGTACCTGAAACGAAGTCTTGCTTGTAGGAAGACACAGGCCTGGCATTTAACTCCGTTTCTGAAGGGAAACACACTGCACAGTTCTCTTCCATGAAACACACTCTGCTTTAGAGCAAGAAGCACGCTCTTGCTTTCTAGAGTCTCTAATACAGAGGGAAACATGAGTGTGCTCAAAAAAAAAAAAGAACTGTGTTTCCTACACACACAGATCATATCTAATTCAACTCTGTTTCTGAATCTTATACAAACCATAGGTCCTCTAACATCCAATGCTTTTCAGTTAAGAGCGAGAAACGTGTGAGCTTCGTGAACAATGTAGCTTCGTTTGAGCTGAAAAGTGACTGTGTTTACCTGAAAAGAAGTCTTGATTGTAGGAAGACACACGTCTGGCATTTAACTCCGTTTCTGAAGGGAAACACACGGCACAGTTCTCATCCATGAAACACACTCTGCTTTAGAGCTAGAAGGATGCTCTTGCTTTCTAGAGTCTCTAATACAGAGGGAAACGTGAGTGTGTTCAGAACAAAAGAACTGTGTTTCCTACACACACGGACCATATCTAGTTCAACTCTGTTTCTGAAACTGATACAAACCACAGGACCTCTAACATCCAATGCTTTTCAGTTAAGAGCGAGAAACATTTGAGCTTCGTGAACAATGTAGCTTCTTTTGAGCTGAAAAGTGACTGCGTTTACATGAAACGAAGTCTTGCTTTTAGGAAGATACACGCCTTGCATTAAACTCCGTTGCTGAAGGGAAACACACGGCACAGTTCTCTTCCATGAAACACACTCTGCTTTAGAGCAAGAAGCACGCTCTTGCTTTCTAGAGTCTCTAATACAGAGGGAAACGTGAGTGTGCTCAGAAAAAAAGAACTGTGTTTCCTACACACACAGACCATATCTAAGTCAACTCTGTTTCTTAAACTTATACAAACCATAGGTCCTCTAACATCCAATGCTTTTCAGTTAAGTGCGAGATACGTGTGAGCTTCGTGAACAATGTAGCTTCGTTTGAGCTGAAAAGTGACTGCGTTTACCTGAAACGATGTCTTGCTTGTAGGAAGACATGCGCCTGGCATTTAACTCTGTTTCTGAAGGAAAACACACGGCACAGTTCTCATCCATGAAACACACTCTGCTTTAGAGCAATAAGCACGCTCTTGCTTTCTAGAGTCTCTAATACAGAGGGAAACGTGAGTGTGCTCAGAACAAAAGAACTGTGTTTCCTACACACACAGACCATATCTAGTTCAAGTCTGTTTCTGAATCTGATACAAACAACAGGTCCTCTAACATTCAATGCTTTTCAGGTAAGAGCGAGAAACGTGTGAGCTTCGTGAACAATGTAGCTTCGTTTGAGCTGAAAAGTGACGGTGTGTACCTGAAACGAAGTCTTGCTTGTAGGAAGACACAGGCCTGGCATTTAACTCCGTTTCTGAAGGGAAACACACTGCACAGTTCTCTTCCATGAAACACACTCTGCTTTAGAGCAAGAAGCACGCTCTTGCTTTCTAGAGTCACTAATACAGAGGGAAACATGAGTGTGCTCAGAAAAAAAGAACTGTGTTTCCTACACACACAGATCATATCTAATTCAACTCTGTTTCTGAATCTTATACAAACCATAGGTCCTCTAACATCCAATGCTTTTCAGTTAAGAGCGAGAAACGTGTGAGCTTCGTGAACAATGTAGCTTCGTTTGAGCTGAAAAGTGACTGTGTTTACCTGAAAAGAAGTCTTGATTGGAGGAAGACACACGTCTGGCATTTAACTCCGTTTCTGAAGGGAAACACACGGCACAGTTCTCATCCATGAAACACACTCTGCTTTAGAGCAAGAAGGATGCTCTTGCTTTCTAGAGTCTCTAATACAGAGGGAAACGTGAGTGTGTTCAGAACAAAAGAACTGTGTTTCCTACACACACGGACCATATCTAGTTCAACTCTGTTTCTGAAACTGATACAAACCACAGGACCTCTAACATCCAATGCTTTTCAGTTAAGAGCGAGAAACATTTGAGCTTCGTGAACAATGTAGCTTCTTTTGAGCTGAAAAGTGACTGTGTTTACCTGAAACGAAGTCTTGCTTTTAGGAAGATACACGCCTGGCATTAAACTCCGTTGCTGAAGGGAAACACACGGCACAGTTCTCTTCCATGAAACACACTCTGCTTTAGAGCAAGAAGCACGCTCTTGCTTTCTAGAGTCTCTAATACAGAGGGAAACGTGAGTGTGCTCAGAAAAAAAGAACTGTGTTTCCTACACACACAGACCATATCTAATTCAACTCTGTTTCTTAAACTTATACAAACCATAGGTCCTCTAACATCCAATGCTTTTCAGTTAAGTGCGAGAAACGTGTGAGCTTCGTGAACAATTTAGCTTCTTTTTAGCTGAAATGTGACTGAATTTACCTGAAACGATGTCTTGCTTGTAGGAAGACACGCGCCTGGCATTTAACTCTGTTTCTGAAGGAAAACACACGGCACAGTTCTCATCCATGAAACACACTCTGCTTTAGAGCAATAAGCACGCTCTTGCTTTCTAGAGTCTCTAATACAGAGGGAAACGTGAGTGTGCTCAGAACAAAAGAACTGTGTTTCCTACACACACAGACCATATCTAGTTCAAGTCTGTTTCTGAATCTGATACAAACAACAGGTCCTCTAACATTCAATGCTTTTCAGGTAAGAGCGAGAAACGTGTGAGCTTCGTGAACAATGTAGCTTCGTTTGAGCTGAAAAGTGACGGTGTGTACCTGAAACGAAGTCTTGCTTGTAGGAAGACACAGGCCTGGCATTTAACTCCGTTTCTGAAGGGAAACACACTGCACAGTTCTCTTCCATGAAACACACTCTGCTTTAGAGCAAGAAGCACGCTCTTGCTTTCTAGAGTCTCTAATACAGAGGGAAACATGAGTGTGCTCAGAAAAAAAGAACTGTGTTTCCTACACACACAGATCATATCTAATTCAACTCTGTTTCTGAATCTTATACAAACCATAGGTCCTCTAACATCCAATGCTTTTCAGTTAAGAGCGAGAAACGTGTGAGCTTCGTGAACAATGTAGCTTCGTTTGAGCTGAAAAGTGACTGTGTTTACCTGAAAAGAAGTCTTGATTGGAGGAAGACACACGTCTGGCATTTAACTCCGTTTCTGAAGGGAAACACACGGCACAGTTCTCATCCATGAAACACACTCTGCTTTAGAGCAAGAAGGATGCTCTTGCTTTCTAGAGTCTCTAATACAGAGGGAAACGTGAGTGTGTTCAGAACAAAAGAACTGTGTTTCCTACACACACGGACCATATCTAGTTCAACTCTGTTTCTGAAACTGATACAAACCACAGGACCTCTAACATCCAATGCTTTTCAGTTAAGAGCGAGAAACATTTGAGCTTCGTGAACAATGTAGCTTCTTTTGAGCTGAAAAGTGACTGTGTTTACCTGAAACGAAGTCTTGCTTTTAGGAAGATACACGCCTGGCATTAAACTCCGTTGCTGAAGGGAAACACACGGCACAGTTCTCTTCCATGAAACACACTCTGCTTTAGAGCAAGAAGCACGCTCTTGCTTTCTAGAGTCTCTAATACAGAGGGAAACGTGAGTGTGCTCAGAAAAAAAGAACTGTGTTTCCTACACACACAGACCATATCTAAGTCAACTCTCTTTCTGAAACTGATACAAACCACAGGTCCTCTAACATCCAATGCTTTTCACTTAAGAGCGAGAAACATGTGAGCTTCGTGAACAATGTAGCTTCCTTTGAGCTGAAAAGTGACTGCATTTACCTGAAATGAAGTCTTCCTTGAAGAAAGTCACAGAGCCTGGCATTTAACTCCATTTCTGAAGGGAAACACACGGCCCAGTTCTCTTCCATGAAACACACTCTGCATTAGAGCAAGAAGCACGCTCTTGCTTTCTAGAGTCTCTGATACAGAGGGAAACGTGAGTGTGCTCAGAACAAAAGAACTGTGTTTCCTACACACATGGACCATATCTAGGTCAACTCTGTTTCTAAAATTGATACAAACCACAGGTCCTCTAACATCCAATGCTTTTCAGTTAAGAGCGAGAAACGTGTGAGCTTCGTGAACAATGTAGCTTCGTTTGAGCTGAAAAGTGACTGTGTTTACCTGAAAAGAAGTCTTGATTGGAGGAAGACACACGTCTGGCATTTAACTCCGTTTCTGGAGGGAAACACACGGCACAGTTCTCATCCATGAAACACACTCTGCTTTAGAGCAAGAAGGATGCTCTTGCTTTATAGAGTCTCTAATACAGAGGGAAACATTAGTGTGCTCAGAACAAAAGAACTGTGTTTCCTACACACACGGACCATATCTAGTTCAACTCTGTTTCTGAAACTGATACAAACCACAGGTAATCTAACATCTAATGCTTTTCAGTTAGGAGCGAGAAACGTGTGGGCTTCCTGAACAATGTAGCTTCGTTTGAGGTGAAAAGTGACTGAGTTTACCTGAAACGAAGTCTTGCTTGAAGAAAGACACAGAGTCTGGCATTTAACTTCGCTTCTGAAGGGAAACACACGGCACAGTCCTCTTCCATGAAACACACTCTGCTTTAGAGCAAGAAGCACGCTCTTGCTTTCTAGAGTCTCTAATACAGAGGGAAACGTGAGTGTGCTCAGAAAAAAAGAACTGTGTTTCCTACACACACAGACCATATCTAATTCAACTCTGTTTCTGAAACTTATACAAACCACAGGTCCTCTAACATCCAATGCTTTTCAGGTAAAAGCGAGAAACGTGTGAGCTTCGTGAACAATGTAGCTTCTTTTGAGCTGAAAAGTGACTGTGTTTACCTGAAATGAAGTCTTGCTTGTAGGAAGACACACGCCTGGCATTTAACTCCGTTTCTGAAGGGAAACACATGGCACAGTTCTCATCCATGAAACACACTCTGCTTTAGAGCAAGAAGGATGCTCTTGCTTTCTAGAGTCTCTAATACAGAGGGAAACGTGAGTGTGCTCAGAACTAAAGAACTGTGTTTCCTACACACACGGACCATATCTAGTTCAACTCTGTTTCTGAAACTGATACAAACCACAGGTCCTCTAACATCCACTGCTTTTCAGTTAAGAGCAAGAAACGTGTGAGCTTCGTGAACAATGTAGCTTCGTTTGAGCTGAAAAGTGACTGTGTTTACCTGAAAAGAAGTCTTGATTGTAGGAAGACACACGTCTGGCATTTAACTCCGTTTCTGAAGGGAAACACACGGCACAGTTCTCTTCCATGTAACACACACTGCTTTAGAGCAAGAAGGATGCTCTTGCTTTCTGGAGTCTCTAATACAGAGGGAAACGTGAGTGTGCTCAGAACTAAAGAACTGTGTTTCCTACACACACGGACCATATCTAGTTCAACTCTGTTTCTGAAACTGATACAAACCACAGGTAATCTAACATCTAATGCTTTTCAGTTAGGAGCGAGAAACGTGTGGGCTTCCTGAACAATGTAGCTTCGTTTGAGGTGAAAAGTGACTGAGTTTACCTGAAACGAAGTCTTGCTTGAAGAAAGACACAGAGTCTGGCATTTAACTCCGTTTCTGAAGGGAAACACACGGCACATTCCTCTTCCATGAAACACACTCTGCTTTAGAGCAAGAAGCACGCTCTTGCTTTCTAGAGTCTCTAATACAGAGGGAAACATGAGTGTGCTCAGAAAAAACGAATTGTGTTTCCTACACACAAAGACCATATCTAGTTCAACTCTGTTTCTGAAACTGATACAAACCACAGGTCCTCTAACATCCAATGCTTTTCAATTAAGAGCGAGAAACATGTGAGCTTCGTGAACAATGTAGCTTCGTTTGAGCTGAAAAGTGACTGCGTTTACCTGAAATGAAGTCTTCCTTGAAGAAAGTCACAGAGCCTGGCATTTAACTCCGTTTCTGAAGGGAAACACACGGCCCAGTTCTCATCCATGAAACACACTCTGCATTAGAGCAAGAAGCACGCTCTTGCTTTCTAGAGTCTCTACTACAGAGGGAAACGTGAGTGTGCTCAGAACAAAAGAACTGTGTTTCCTACACACATGGACCATATCTAGTTCAACTCTGTTTCTAAAATTGATACAAACCACAGGTCGTCTAACATCCAATGCTTTTCAGTTAAGAGCGAGAAACGTGTGAGCTTCGTGAACAATGTAGCTTCGTTTGAGCTGAAAACTGACTGTGTTTACCTGAAAAGAAGTCTTGATTGGAGGAAGACACACGTCTGGCATTTAACTCCTTTTCTGAAGGGAAACACACGGCACAGTTCTCATCCATGAAACACACTCTGATTTAGAGCAAGAAGGATGCTCTTGCTTTCTAGAGTCTCTAATACAGAGGGAAACGTGAGTGTGCTCAGAACTAAAGAACTGTGTTTCCTACACACACGGACCATATCTAGTTCAACTCTGTTTCTGAAACTGATACAAACCACAGGTCCTCTAACATCCACTGCTTTTCAGTTAAGAGCAAGAAACGTGTGAGCTTCGTGAACAATGTAGCTTCGTTTGAGCTGAAAAGTGACTGTGTTTACCTGAAAAGAAGTCTTGATTGTAGGAAGACACACGTCTGGCATTTAACTCCGTTTCTGAAGGGAAACACACGGCACAGTTCTCTTCCATGTAACACACACTGCTTTAGAGCAAGAAGGATGCTCTTGCTTTCTGGAGTCTCTAATACAGAGGGAAACGTGAGTGTGCTCAGAACTAAAGAACTGTGTTTCCTACACACACGGACCATATCTAGTTCAACTCTGTTTCTGAAACTGATACAAACCACAGGTAATCTAACATCTAATGCTTTTCAGTTAGGAGCGAGAAACGTGTGGGCTTCCTGAACAATGTAGCTTCGTTTGAGGTGAAAAGTGACTGAGTTTACCTGAAACGAAGTCTTGCTTGAAGAAAGACACAGAGTCTGGCATTTAACTCCGTTTCTGAAGGGAAACACACGGCACATTCCTCTTCCATGAAACACACTCTGCTTTAGAGCAAGAAGCACGCTCTTGCTTTCTAGAGTCTCTAATACAGAGGGAAACATGAGTGTGCTCAGAAAAAACGAATTGTGTTTCCTACACACAAAGACCATATCTAGTTCAACTCTGTTTCTGAAACTGATACAAACCACAGGTCCTCTAACATCCAATGCTTTTCAATTAAGAGCGAGAAACATGTGAGCTTCGTGAACAATGTAGCTTCGTTTGAGCTGAAAAGTGACTGCGTTTACCTGAAATGAAGTCTTCCTTGAAGAAAGTCACAGAGCCTGGCATTTAACTCCGTTTCTGAAGGGAAACACACGGCCCAGTTCTCATCCATGAAACACACTCTGCATTAGAGCAAGAAGCACGCTCTTGCTTTCTAGAGTCTCTACTACAGAGGGAAACGTGAGTGTGCTCAGAACAAAAGAACTGTGTTTCCTACACACATGGACCATATCTAGTTCAACTCTGTTTCTAAAATTGATACAAACCACAGGTCGTCTAACATCCAATGCTTTTCAGTTAAGAGCGAGAAACGTGTGAGCTTCGTGAACAATGTAGCTTCGTTTGAGCTGAAAACTGACTGTGTTTACCTGAAAAGAAGTCTTGATTGGAGGAAGACACACGTCTGGCATTTAACTCCTTTTCTGAAGGGAAACACATGGCACAGTTCTCATCCATGAAACACACTCTGATTTAGAGCAAGAAGCACGCTCTTGCTTTCTAGAGTCTCTAATACAGAGGGAAATGTGAGTGTGCTCAGAACAAACAACTGTGTTTCCTACACACGGACCATATCTAGTTCAACTCTGTTCATGAAACTGATACAAACCACAGGTCCTCTAACATCCAATGCTTTTCAGTTAAGAGGGAGAAACGTGTGAGCTTTGTGAACAATGTAGCTTCTTTTGAGCTGAAAAGTGACTGTGTTTACCTGAAACGAAGTCTTGCTTGTAGGAAGACACACGCCTGGCATTTAACTCCGTTTCTGAAGGGAAACACACGGCACAGTTCTCATCCATGAAACACACTCAGCTTTAGAGCAAGAAGCACACTCTTGCTTTCTAGAGTCTCTAATAGAGAGGGAAACGTGAGTGTGCTCAGAACAAAAGAACTGTGTTTCCTACACACACAGACCATATCTAGTTCAAGTCTGTTTCAGAAACTGATACAAACCATAGGTCCTCTAACATCCAATGCTTTTCAGTTAAGAGCGAGAAACGTGTGAGCTTCGTGAAAAATGTAGCTTCGTTTGAGCTGAAAAGTGACTGCATTTACCTGAAACGAAGTCTTGCTTGTAGGAAGACATGCGCCTGGCATTTAACTCTGTTTCTGAAGGGAAACACACGGCACAGTTCTCATCCATGAAACACACTCTGCTTTAGAGCATAAGCACGCTCTTGCTTTCTAGATTCTCTAATACAGAAGAACACGTGAGTGTGCACAGAACAAAAGAACTGTGTTTCCAACACACACAGACCATATCTAGTTCAACTCTGTTTCTGAAACTGATACAAACCACAGGTTCTCTAACATCCAATGCTTTTCTGTTAAGAGCGAGAAACATGTGAGCTTCGTGAACAATGTAGCTTCGTTTGAGCTGAAAAGTGACTGCGTTTACCAGAAATGAAGTCTTCCTTGAAGAAAGTCACAGAGCCTGGCATTAAACTCCGTTTCTGAAGGGAAACACACGGCCCAGTTCTCATCCATGAAACACACTCTGCCTTAGAGCAAGAAGCACGCTCTTGCTTTCTAGAGTCTCTACTACAGAGGGAAACGTAAGTGTGCTCAGAACAAAAGAACTGTGTTTCCTACACACATGGACCATATCTAGTTCAACTCTGTTTCTAAAATTGATACAAACCACAGGTCGTCTAACATCCAATGCTTTTCAGTTAAGAGCGAGAAACGTGTGAGCTTCGTGAACAATGTAGCTTCTTTTGAGCTGAAAAGTGACTGTGTTTACCTGAAATGAAGTCTTGCTTGTAGGAAGACACACGCCTGGCATTTAACTCCGTTTCTGAAGGGAAACACATGGCACAGTTCTCATCCATGAAACACACTCTTCTTTAGAGCAAGAAGGATGCTCTTGCTTTCTAGAGTCTCTAATACAGAGGGAAACGTGAGTGTGCTCAGAACTAAAGAACTGTGTTTCCTACACACACGGACCATATCTAGTTCAACTCTGTTTCTGAAACTGATACAAACCACAGGTCCTCTAACATCCACTGCTTTTCAGTTAAGAGCAAGAAACGTGTGAGCTTCGTGAACAATGTTGCTTTGTTTGAGCTGAAAAGTGACTGTGTTTACCTGAAAAGAAGTCTTGATTGTAGGAAGACACACGTCTGGCATTTAACTCCGTTTCTGAAGGGAAACACACGGCACAGTTCTCTTCCAGGTAACACACACTGCTTTAGAGCAAGAAGGATGCTCTTGCTTTCTGGAGTCTCTAATACAGAGGGAAACGTGAGTGTGCTCAGAACCAAAGAACTGTGTTTCCTACACACACGGACCATATCTAGTTCAACTCTGTTTCTGAAACTGATACAAACCACAGGACCTCTAACATCCAATGCTTTTCAGTTAAGAGCGAGAAACATTTGAGCTTCGTGAACAATGTAGCTTCGTTTGAGGTGAAAAGTGACTGCGTTTACCTGAAACGAAGTCTTGCTTGTAGGAAGACACACGTCTGGCATTTAACTCCGTTTCTGAAGGGAAACACACGGCACAGTTCTCTTCCATGTAACACACACTGCTTTAGAGCAAGAAGGATGCTCTTGCTTTCTGGAGTCTCTAATACAGAGGGAAATGTGAGTGTGCTCAGAACAAAAGAACTGTGTTTCCTACACACACGGACCATATCTAGTTCAACTCTGTTTCTGAAACTGATACAAACCACAGGTAATCTAACATCTAATGCTTTTCATTTAGGAGCGAGAAACGTGTGGGCTTCCTGAACAATGTAGCTTCGTTTGAGGTGAAAAGTGACTGAGTTTACCTGAAAGGAAGTCTTGCTTGAAGAAAGACACAGAGTCTGGCATTTAACTCCGTTTCTGAAGGGAAACACACGGCACAGTCCTCTTCCATGAAACACACTCTGCTTTAGAGCAAGAAGCACGCTCTTGCTTTCTAGAGTCTCTAATACAGAGGGAAACATGAGTGTGCTCAGAAAAAAAGAACTGTGTTTCCTACACACAGAGATCATATCTAATTCAACTATGTTTCTGAAACTTATACAAACCATAGGTCCTCTAACATCCAATGCTTTTCAGTTAAGAGCGAGAAACGTGTGAGCTTCGTGATAAATGTAGCTTCGTTTGAGCTGAAAAGTGACTGCGTTTACCTGAAACGAAGTCTTGCTTGTAGGAAGACATGTGCCTGGCATTTAACTCTGTTTCTGAAGGGAAACACACGGCACAGTTCTCATCCATGAACACACTCTGCTTTAGAGCATAAGCACGCTCTTGCTTTCTAGATTCTCTAATACAGAGGAACACGTGAGTGTGCTCAGAACAAAAGAACTGTGTTTCCTACACACACAGACCATATCTCGTTCAACTCTGTTTCTGAAACTGATACAAACCACAGGTCCTCTAACATCCAATGCTTTTCAATTAAGAGCGAGAAACATGTGAGCTTCGTGAACAATGTAGCTTCGTTTGAGCTGAAAAGTGACTGTGTTTACCTGAAATGAAGTCTTCCTTGAAGAAAGTCACAGAGCCTGGCATTTAACTCCGTTTCTGAAGGGAAACACACGGCCCAGTTCTCATCCATGAAACACACTCTGCATTAGAGCAAGAAGCACGCTCTTGCTTTCTAGAGTCTCTACTACAGAGGGAAACGTAAGTGTGCTCAGGACAAAAGAACTGTGTTTCCTACACACATGGACCATATCTAGTTCAACTCTGTTTCTAAAATTGATACAAACCACAGGTCGTCTAACATCCAATGCTTTTCAGTTAAGAGCGAGAAACGTGTGAGCTTCGTGAACAATGTAGCTTCGTTTGAGCTGAAAACTGACTGTGTTTACCTGAAAAGAAGTCTTGATTGGAGGAAGACACACGTCTGGCATTTAACTAGGTTTCTGAAGGGAAACACACGGCACAGTTCTCATCCATGAAACACACTCTGATTTAGAGCAAGAAGCACGCTCTTGCTTTCTAGAGTCTCTAATACAGAGGGAAATGTGAGTGTGCTCAGAACAAAAGAACTGTGTTTCCTACACACACGGACCATATCTAGTTCAACTCTGTTTCTGAAACTGATACAAACCACAGGTAATCTAACATCTAATGCTTTTCAGTTAGGAGCGAGAAACGTGTGGGCTTCCTGAACAATGTAGCTTCGTTTGAGGTGAAAAGTGACTGAGTTTACCTGAAAGGAAGTCTTGCTTGAAGAAAGACACAGAGTCTGGCATTTAACTCCGCTTCTGAAGGGAAACACACGGCACAGTCCTCTTCCATGAAACACACTCTGCTTTAGAGCAAGAAGCACGCTCTTGCTTTCTAGAGTCTCTAATACAGAGGGAAATGTGAGTGTGCTCAGAACAAACAACTGTGTTTCCTACACACACGGACCATATCTAGTTCAACTCTGTTTCTGAAACTGATACAAACCACAGGTCCTCTAACATCCAATGCTTTTCAGTTAAGAGGGAGAAACGTGTGAGCTTTGTGAACAATGTAGCTTCTTTTGAGCTGAAAAGTGACTGTGTTTACCTGAAACGAAGTCTTGCTTGTAGGAAGACACACGCCTGGCATTTAACTCCGTTTCTGAAGGGAAACACACGGCACAGTTCTCATCCATGAAACACACTCTGCTTTAGAGCAGAAGCACACTCTTGCTTTCTAGAGTCTCTAATACAGAAGAACACGTGAGTGTGCACAGAACAAAAGAACTGTGTTTCCTACACACACAGACCATATCTAGTTCAACTCTGTTTCTGAAACTGATACAAACCACAGGTCCTCTAACATCCAATGCTTTTCAGTTAAGAGCGAGAAACATGTGAGCTTCGTGAACAATGTAGCTTCTTTTGAGCTGAAAAGTGACTGTGTTTACCTGAAACGAAGTCTTGCTTTTAGGAAGATACACGCCTGGCATTAAACTCCGTTGCTGAAGGGAAACACACGGCACAGTTCTCTTCCATGAAACACACTCTGCTTTAGAGCAAGAAGCACGCTCTTGCTTTCTAGAGTCTCTAATACAGAGGGAAACGTGAGTGTGCTCAGAAAAAAAGAACTGTGTTTCCTACACACACAGACCATATCTAATTCAACTCTGTTTCTTAAACTTATACAAACCATAGGTCCTCTAACATCCAATGCTTTTCAGTTAAGTGCGAGAAACGTGTGAGCTTCGTGAACAATTTAGCTTCTTTTTAGCTGAAATGTGACTGAATTTACCTGAAACGATGTCTTGCTTGTAGGAAGACACGCGCCTGGCATTTAACTCTGTTTCTGAAGGAAAACACACGGCACAGTTCTCATCCATGAAACACACTCTGCTTTAGAGCAATAAGCACGCTCTTGCTTTCTAGAGTCTCTAATACAGAGGGAAACGTGAGTGTGCTCAGAACAAAAGAACTGTGTTTCCTACACACACAGACCATATCTAGTTCAAGTCTGTTTCTGAATCTGATACAAACAACAGGTCCTCTAACATTCAATGCTTTTCAGGTAAGAGCGAGAAACGTGTGAGCTTCGTGAACAATGTAGCTTCGTTTGAGCTGAAAAGTGACGGTGTGTACCTGAAACGAAGTCTTGCTTGTAGGAAGACACAGGCCTGGCATTTAACTCCGTTTCTGAAGGGAAACACACTGCACAGTTCTCTTCCATGAAACACACTCTGCTTTAGAGCAAGAAGCACGCTCTTGCTTTCTAGATTCTCTAATACAGAGGGAAACATGAGTGTGCTCAGAAAAAAAGAACTGTGTTTCCTACACACACAGATCATATCTAATTCAACTCTGTTTCTGAATCTTATACAAACCATAGGTCCTCTAACATCCAATGCTTTTCAGTTAAGAGCGAGAAACGTGTGAGCTTCGTGAACAATGTAGCTTCGTTTGAGCTGAAAAGTGACTGTGTTTACCTGAAAAGAAGTCTTGATTGGAGGAAGACACACGTCTGGCATTTAACTCCGTTTCTGAAGGGAAACACACGGCACAGTTCTCATCCATGAAACACACTCTGCTTTAGAGCAAGAAGGATGCTCTTGCTTTCTAGAGTCTCTAATACAGAGGGAAACGTGAGTGTGTTCAGAAGAAAAGAACTGTGTTTCCTACACACACGGACCATATCTAGTTCAACTCTGTTTCTGAAACTGATACAAACCACAGGACCTCTAACATCCAATGCTTTTCAGTTAAGAGCGAGAAACATTTGAGCTTCGTGAACAATGTAGCTTCTTTTGAGCTGAAAAGTGACTGTGTTTACCTGAAACGAAGTCTTGCTTTTAGGAAGATACACGCCTGGCATTAAACTCCGTTGCTGAAGGGAAACACACGGCACAGTTCTCTTCCATGAAACACACTCTGCTTTAGAGCAAGAAGCACGCTCTTGCTTTCTAGAGTCTCTAATACAGAGGGAAACGTGAGTGTGCTCAGAAAAAAAGAACTGTGTTTCCTACACACACAGACCATATCTAAGTCAACTCTCTTTCTGAAACTGATACAAACCACAGGTCCTCTAACATCCAATGCTTTTCAGTTAAGAGCGAGAAACATGTGAGCTTCGTGAACAATGTAGCTTCCTTTGAGCTGAAAAGTGACTGCATTTACCTGAAATGAAGTCTTCCTTGAAGAAAGTCACAGAGCCTGGCATTTAACTCCATTTCTGAAGGGAAACACACGGCCCAGTTCTCTTCCATGAAACACACTCTGCATTAGAGCAAGAAGCACGCTCTTGCTTTCTAGAGTCTCTGATACAGAGGGAAACGTGAGTGTGCTCAGAACAAAAGAACTGTGTTTCCTACACACATGGACCATATCTAGGTCAACTCTGTTTCTAAAATTGATACAAACCACAGGTCCTCTAACATCCAATGCTTTTCAGTTAAGAGCGAGAAACGTGTGAGCTTCGTGAACAATGTAGCTTCGTTTGAGCTGAAAAGTGACTGTGTTTACCTGAAAAGAAGTCTTGATTGGAGGAAGACACACGTCTGGCATTTAACTCCGTTTCTGGAGGGAAACACACGGCACAGTTCTCATCCATGAAACACACTATGCTTTAGAGCAAGAAGGATGCTCTTGCTTTATAGAGTCTCTAATACAGAGGGAAACATTAGTGTGCTCAGAACAAAAGAACTGTGTTTCCTACACACACGGACCATATCTAGTTCAACTCTGTTTCTGAAACTGATACAAACCACAGGTAATCTAACATCTAATGCTTTTCAGTTAGGAGCGAGAAACGTGTGGGCTTCCTGAACAATGTAGCTTCGTTTGAGGTGAAAAGTGACTGAGTTTACCTGAAACGAAGTCTTGCTTGAAGAAAGACACAGAGTCTGGCATTTAACTTCGCTTCTGAAGGGAAACACACGGCACAGTCCTCTTCCATGAAACACACTCTGCTTTAGAGCAAGAAGCACGCTCTTGCTTTCTAGAGTCTCTAATACAGAGGGAAACGTGAGTGTGCTCAGAAAAAAAGAACTGTGTTTCCTACACACACAGACCATATCTAATTCAACTCTGTTTCTGAAACTTATACAAACCACAGGTCCTCTAACATCCAATGCTTTTCAGGTAAAAGCGAGAAACGTGTGAGCTTCGTGAACAATGTAGCTTCTTTTGAGCTGAAAAGTGACTGTGTTTACCTGAAATGAAGTCTTGCTTGTAGGAAGACACACGCCTGGCATTTAACTCCGTTTCTGAAGGGAAACACATGGCACAGTTCTCATCCATGAAACACACTCTGCTTTAGAGCAAGAAGGATGCTCTTGCTTTCTAGAGTCTCTAATACAGAGGGAAACGTGAGTGTGCTCAGAACTAAAGAACTGTGTTTCCTACACACACGGACCATATCTAGTTCAACTCTGTTTCTGAAACTGATACAAACCACAGGTCCTCTAACATCCACTGCTTTTCAGTTAAGAGCAAGAAACGTGTGAGCTTCGTGAACAATGTAGCTTCGTTTGAGCTGAAAAGTGACTGTGTTTACCTGAAAAGAAGTCTTGATTGTAGGAAGACACACGTCTGGCATTTAACTCCGTTTCTGAAGGGAAACACACGGCACAGTTCTCTTCCATGTAACACACACTGCTTTAGAGCAAGAAGGATGCTCTTGCTTTCTGGAGTCTCTAATACAGAGGGAAACGTGAGTGTGCTCAGAACTAAAGAACTGTGTTTCCTACACACACGGACCATATCTAGTTCAACTCTGTTTCTGAAACTGATACAAACCACAGGTAATCTAACATCTAATGCTTTTCAGTTAGGAGCGAGAAACGTGTGGGCTTCCTGAACAATGTAGCTTCGTTTGAGGTGAAAAGTGACTGAGTTTACCTGAAACGAAGTCTTGCTTGAAGAAAGACACAGAGTCTGGCATTTAACTCCGTTTCTGAAGGGAAACACACGGCACATTCCTCTTCCATGAAACACACTCTGCTTTAGAGCAAGAAGCACGCTCTTGCTTTCTAGAGTCTCTAATACAGAGGGAAACATGAGTGTGCTCAGAAAAAACGAATTGTGTTTCCTACACACAAAGACCATATCTAGTTCAACTCTGTTTCTGAAACTGATACAAACCACAGGTCCTCTAACATCCAATGCTTTTCAATTAAGAGCGAGAAACATGTGAGCTTCGTGAACAATGTAGCTTCGTTTGAGCTGAAAAGTGACTGCGTTTACCTGAAATGAAGTCTTCCTTGAAGAAAGTCACAGAGCCTGGCATTTAACTCCGTTTCTGAAGGGAAACACACGGCCCAGTTCTCATCCATGAAACACACTCTGCATTAGAGCAAGAAGCACGCTCTTGCTTTCTAGAGTCTCTACTACAGAGGGAAACGTGAGTGTGCTCAGAACAAAAGAACTGTGTTTCCTACACACATGGACCATATCTAGTTCAACTCTGTTTCTAAAATTGATACAAACCACAGGTCGTCTAACATCCAATGCTTTTCAGTTAAGAGCGAGAAACGTGTGAGCTTCGTGAACAATGTAGCTTCGTTTGAGCTGAAAACTGACTGTGTTTACCTGAAAAGAAGTCTTGATTGGAGGAAGACACACGTCTGGCATTTAACTCCTTTTCTGAAGGGAAACACATGGCACAGTTCTCATCCATGAAACACACTCTGATTTAGAGCAAGAAGGATGCTCTTGCTTTCTAGAGTCTCTAATACAGAGGGAAATGTGAGTGTGCTCAGAACAAAAGAACTGTGTTTCCTACACACACGGACCATATCTAGTTCAACTCTGTTTCTGAAACTGATACAAACCACAGGTAATCTAACATCTAATGCTTTTCAGTTAGGAGCGAGAAACATGTGGGCTTTGTGAACAATGTAGCTTCGTTTGAGGTGAAAAGTGACTGAGTTTACCTGAAACGAAGTCTTGCTTGAAGAAAGACACAGAGTCTGGCATTTAACTCCGCTTCTGAAAGGAAACACACGGCACAGTCCTCTTCCATGAAACACACTCTGCTTTAGAGCAAGAAGCACGCTCTTGCTTTCTAGAGTCTCTAATACAGAGGGAAATGTGAGTGTGCTCAGAACAAACAACTGTGTTTCCTACACACGGACCATATCTAGTTCAACTCTGTTCATGAAACTGATACAAACCACAGGTCCTCTAACATCCAATGCTTTTCAGTTAAGAGGGAGAAACGTGTGAGCTTTGTGAACAATGTAGCTTCTTTTGAGCTGAAAAGTGACTGTGTTTACCTGAAACGAAGTCTTGCTTGTAGGAAGACACACGCCTGGCATTTAACTCCGTTTCTGAAGGGAAACACACGGCACAGTTCTCATCCATGAAACACACTCAGCTTTAGAGCAAGAAGCACACTCTTGCTTTCTAGAGTCTCTAATAGAGAGGGAAACGTGAGTGTGCTCAGAACAAAAGAACTGTGTTTCCTACACACACAGACCATATCTAGTTCAAGTCTGTTTCAGAAACTGATACAAACCATAGGTCCTCTAACATCCAATGCTTTTCAGTTAAGAGCGAGAAACGTGTGAGCTTCGTGAAAAATGTAGCTTCGTTTGAGCTGAAAAGTGACTGCATTTACCTGAAACGAAGTCTTGCTTGTAGGAAGACATGCGCCTGGCATTTAACTCTGTTTCTGAAGGGAAACACACGGCACAGTTCTCATCCATGAAACACACTCTGCTTTAGAGCATAAGCACGCTCTTGCTTTCTAGATTCTCTAATACAGAAGAACACGTGAGTGTGCACAGAACAAAAGAACTGTGTTTCCAACACACACAGACCATATCTAGTTCAACTCTGTTTCTGAAACTGATACAAACCACAGGTCCTCTAACATCCAATGCTTTTCTGTTAAGAGCGAGAAACATGTGAGCTTCGTGAACAATGTAGCTTCGTTTGAGCTGAAAAGTGACTGCGTTTACCAGAAATGAAGTCTTCCTTGAAGAAAGTCACAGAGCCTGGCATTAAACTCCGTTTCTGAAGGGAAACACACGGCCCAGTTCTCATCCATGAAACACACTCTGCCTTAGAGCAAGAAGCACGCTCTTGCTTTCTAGAGTCTCTACTACAGAGGGAAACGTAAGTGTGCTCAGAACAAAAGAACTGTGTTTCCTACACACATGGACCATATCTAGTTCAACTCTGTTTCTAAAATTGATACAAACCACAGGTCGTCTAACATCCAATGCTTTTCAGTTAAGAGCGAGAAACGTGTGAGCTTCGTGAACAATGTAGCTTCTTTTGAGCTGAAAAGTGACTGTGTTTACCTGAAATGAAGTCTTGCTTGTAGGAAGACACACGCCTGGCATTTAACTCCGTTTCTGAAGGGAAACACATGGCACAGTTCTCATCCATGAAACACACTCTTCTTTAGAGCAAGAAGGATGCTCTTGCTTTCTAGAGTCTCTAATACAGAGGGAAACGTGAGTGTGCTCAGAACTAAAGAACTGTGTTTCCTACACACACGGACCATATCTAGTTCAACTCTGTTTCTGAAACTGATACAAACCACAGGTCCTCTAACATCCACTGCTTTTCAGTTAAGAGCAAGAAACGTGTGAGCTTCGTGAACAATGTTGCTTTGTTTGAGCTGAAAAGTGACTGTGTTTACCTGAAAAGAAGTCTTGATTGTAGGAAGACACACGTCTGGCATTTAACTCCGTTTCTGAAGGGAAACACACGGCACAGTTCTCTTCCAGGTAACACACACTGCTTTAGAGCAAGAAGGATGCTCTTGCTTTCTGGAGTCTCTAATACAGAGGGAAACGTGAGTGTGCTCAGAACCAAAGAACTGTGTTTCCTACACACACGGACCATATCTAGTTCAACTCTGTTTCTGAAACTGATACAAACCACAGGACCTCTAACATCCAATGCTTTTCAGTTAAGAGCGAGAAACATTTGAGCTTCGTGAACAATGTAGCTTCGTTTGAGGTGAAAAGTGACTGCGTTTACCTGAAACGAAGTCTTGCTTGTAGGAAGACACACGTCTGGCATTTAACTCCGTTTCTGAAGGGAAACACACGGCACAGTTCTCTTCCATGTAACACACACTGCTTTAGAGCAAGAAGGATGCTCTTGCTTTCTGGAGTCTCTAATACAGAGGGAAATGTGAGTGTGCTCAGAACAAAAGAACTGTGTTTCCTACACACACGGACCATATCTAGTTCAACTCTGTTTCTGAAACTGATACAAACCACAGGTAATCTAACATCTAATGCTTTTCATTTAGGAGCGAGAAACGTGTGGGCTTCCTGAACAATGTAGCTTCGTTTGAGGTGAAAAGTGACTGAGTTTACCTGAAAGGAAGTCTTGCTTGAAGAAAGACACAGAGTCTGGCATTTAACTCCGTTTCTGAAGGGAAACACACGGCACAGTCCTCTTCCATGAAACACACTCTGCTTTAGAGCAAGAAGCACGCTCTTGCTTTCTAGAGTCTCTAATACAGAGGGAAACATGAGTGTGCTCAGAAAAAAAGAACTGTGTTTCCTACACACAGAGATCATATCTAATTCAACTATGTTTCTGAAACTTATACAAACCATAGGTCCTCTAACATCCAATGCTTTTCAGTTAAGAGCGAGAAACGTGTGAGCTTCGTGATAAATGTAGCTTCGTTTGAGCTGAAAAGTGACTGCGTTTACCTGAAACGAAGTCTTGCTTGTAGGAAGACATGTGCCTGGCATTTAACTCTGTTTCTGAAGGGAAACACACGGCACAGTTCTCATCCATGAACACACTCTGCTTTAGAGCATAAGCACGCTCTTGCTTTCTAGATTCTCTAATACAGAGGAACACGTGAGTGTGCTCAGAACAAAAGAACTGTGTTTCCTACACACACAGACCATATCTCGTTCAACTCTGTTTCTGAAACTGATACAAACCACAGGTCCTCTAACATCCAATGCTTTTCAATTAAGAGCGAGAAACATGTGAGCTTCGTGAACAATGTAGCTTCGTTTGAGCTGAAAAGTGACTGTGTTTACCTGAAATGAAGTCTTCCTTGAAGAAAGTCACAGAGCCTGGCATTTAACTCCGTTTCTGAAGGGAAACACACGGCCCAGTTCTCATCCATGAAACACACTCTGCATTAGAGCAAGAAGCACGCTCTTGCTTTCTAGAGTCTCTACTACAGAGGGAAACGTAAGTGTGCTCAGGACAAAAGAACTGTGTTTCCTACACACATGGACCATATCTAGTTCAACTCTGTTTCTAAAATTGATACAAACCACAGGTCGTCTAACATCCAATGCTTTTCAGTTAAGAGCGAGAAACGTGTGAGCTTCGTGAACAATGTAGCTTCGTTTGAGCTGAAAACTGACTGTGTTTACCTGAAAAGAAGTCTTGATTGGAGGAAGACACACGTCTGGCATTTAACTAGGTTTCTGAAGGGAAACACACGGCACAGTTCTCATCCATGAAACACACTCTGATTTAGAGCAAGAAGCACGCTCTTGCTTTCTAGAGTCTCTAATACAGAGGGAAATGTGAGTGTGCTCAGAACAAAAGAACTGTGTTTCCTACACACACGGACCATATCTAGTTCAACTCTGTTTCTGAAACTGATACAAACCACAGGTAATCTAACATCTAATGCTTTTCAGTTAGGAGCGAGAAACGTGTGGGCTTCCTGAACAATGTAGCTTCGTTTGAGGTGAAAAGTGACTGAGTTTACCTGAAACGAAGTCTTGATTGAAGAAAGACACAGAGTCTGGCATTTAACTCCGCTTCTGAAGGGAAACACACGGCACAGTCCTCTTCCATGAAACACACTCTGCTTTAGAGCAAGAAGCACGCTCTTGCTTTCTAGAGTCTCTAATACAGAGGGAAATGTGAGTGTGCTCAGAACAAACAACTGTGTTTCCTACACACACGGACCATATCTAGTTCAACTCTGTTTCTGAAACTGATACAAACCACAGGTCCTCTAACATCCAATGCTTTTCAGTTAAGAGGGAGAAACGTGTGAGCTTTGTGAACAATGTAGCTTCTTTTGAGCTGAAAAGTGACTGTGTTTACCTGAAACAAAGTCTTGCTTGTAGGAAGACACACGCCTGGCATTTAACTCCGTTTCTGAAGGGAAACACACGGCACAGTTCTCATCCATGAAACACACTCTGCTTTAGAGCAGAAGCACACTCTTGCTTTCTAGAGTCTCTAATACAGAAGAACACGTGAGTGTGCACAGAACAAAAGAACTGTGTTTCCTACACACACAGACCATATCTAGTTCAACTCTGTTTCTGAAACTGATACAAACCACAGGTCCTCTAACATCCAATGCTTTTCAGTTAAGAGCGAGAAACATGTGAGCTTCGTGAACAATGTAGCTTCGTTTGAGCTGAAAAGTGACTGCATTTACCTGAAATGAAGTCTTCCTTGAAGAAAGTCACAGAGCCTGGCATTAAACTCCGTTTCTGAAGGGAAACACACGGCCCAGTTCTCATCCATGAAACACACTCTGCCTTAGAGCAAGAAGCACGCTCTTGCTTTCTAGAGTCTCTACTACAGAGGGAAACGTAAGTGTGCTCAGAACAAAAGAACTGTGTTTCCTACACACATGGACCATATCTAGTTCAACTCTGTTTCTAAAATTGATACAAACCACAGGTCGTCTAACATCCAATGCTTTTCAGTTAAGAGCGAGAAACGTGTGAGCTTCGTGAACAATGTACCTTCGTTTGAGCTGAAAAGTGACTGTGTTTACCTGAAAAGAAGTCTTGATTGGAGGAAGACACACGTCTGGCATTTAACTCCTTTTCTGAAGGGAAACACACGGAACAGTTCTCATCCATGAAACACACTCTGCTTTAGAGCAAGAAGCACGCTCTTGCTTTCTAGAGTCTCTAATACAGAGGGAAACGTGAGTGTGCTCAGAAAAAAAGAACTGTGTTTCCTACACACACAGACCATATCTAGTTCAAGTCTGTTTCTGAAACTGATACAAACCACAGGTCCTCTAACATCCAATGCTTTTCAGTTAAGAGCGAGAAACGTGTGAGCTTCGTGAACAATGTAGCTTTGTTTGAGCTGAATAGTGACTGCGTTTACCTGAAACAACGTCTTGCTTGTAGGAAGGCACAGAGCCTGGCATTTAACTCCGTTTCTTAAGGGAAACACACGGCACAGTTCTCATCCATGAAACACACTCTGCTTTAGAGCAAGAAGGATGCTCTTGCTTTCTAGAGTCTCTAATACAGAGGGAAACGTGAGTGTACTCAGAACTAAAGAACTGTGTTTCCTACACACACGGACCATATCTAGTTCAACTCTGTTTCTGAAACTGATACAAACCACAGGTCCTCTAACATCCACTGCTGTTCAGTTAAGAGCGAGAAACGTGTGAGCTTCGTGAACAATGTAGCTTCGTTTGAGCTGAAAAGTGACTGTGTTTACCTGAAAAGACGTCTTGATTGTAGGAAGACACAAGTCTGGCATTTAACTCCGTTTCTGAAGGGAAACCCACGGCACAGTTCTCTTCCATGAAACACACACTGCTTTAGAGCAAGAAGCATGCTCTTGCTTTCTAAAGTCTCTAATACAGAGGGAAACGTGAGTGTGCTCAGAACAAAAGAACTGTGTTTCCTACACACAAGGACCATATCTAGTTCAACTCTGTTTCTGAAACAGATACAAACCACAGGACCTCTAACATCCAATGCTTTTCAGTTAAGAGCGAGAAACATTTGAGCTCCGTGAACAATGTAGCTTCGTTTGAGGTGAAAAGTGACTGCGTTTACCTGAAACGAAGTCTTGCTTGTAGGAAGACACACTTCTGGCATTTAACTCCGTTTCTGAATGGAAACACAAGGCACAGTCCTCTTCCATGAAACACACTCTGCTTTAGAGCAAGAAGCACGCTCTTGCTTTCTAGAGTCTCTAATACAGAGGGAAACATGAGTGTGCTCAGAAAAAAAGAACTGTGTTTCCTACACACACAGACCATATCTAATTCAACTCTGTTTCTGAAACTTATACAAACCATAGGTCCTTAACATCCAATGATTTTCAGTTAAGAGCGAGAAACGTGTGAGCTTCGTGAACAATGTAGCTTCGTTTGAGCTGAAAAGTGACTGCGTTTACCTGAAACGAAGTCTTGCTTGTAGGAAGACATGCACCTGGCATTTAACTCTGCTTCTGAAGGGAAACACACGGCACAGTTCTCATCCATGAAACACACTCTGCTTTAGAGCATAAGCACGCTCTTGCTTTCTAGATTCTTGAATACAGAGGAAAACGTGAGTATGCTCAGAACAAAAGAACTGTGTTTCCTACACACAAAGACCATATCTAGTTCAACTCTGTTTCTGAAACTGATACAAACCACAGGTCCTCTAACATCCAATGCTTTTCAGTTAAGAGCGAGAAACATGTGAGCTTCGTGAACAATGTAGCTTCGTTTGAGCTGAAAAGTGACTGCGTTTACCTGAAATGAAGTCTTCCTTGAAGAAAGTCACAGAGCCTGGCATTTAACTCCGTTTCTGAAGGGAAACACACGGCCCAGTTCTCATCCATGAAACACACTCTGCCTTAGAGCAAGAAGCACGCTCTTGCTTTCTAGAGTCTCTACTACAGAGGGAAACGTAAGTGTGCTCAGAACAAAAGAACTGTGTTTCCTACACACATGGTCCATATCTAGTTCAACTCTGTTTCTAAAATTGATACAAACCACAGGTCGTCTAACATCCAATGCTTTTCAGTTAAGAGCGAGAAACGTGTGAGCTTCGTGAACAATGTAGCTTCGTTTGAGCTGTAAAGTGACTGTGTTTACCTGAAAAGAAGTCTTGATTGGAGGAAGACACACGTCTGGCATTTAACTCCGTTTCTGAAGGGAAACACACGGCACAGTTCTCATCCATGAAACACACTCTGCTTTAGAGCAAGAAGGATGCTCTTGCTTTATAGAGTCTCTAATACAGTGGGAAACATTAGTGTGCTCAGAACAAAAGAACTGTGTTTCCTACACACACGGACCATATCTAGTTCAACTCTGTTTCTGAAACTGATACAAACCACAGGTAATCTAACATCTAATGCTTTTCAGTTAGGAGCGAGAAACGTGTGGGCTTTGTGAACAATGTAGCTTGGTTTGAGGTGAAAAGTGACTGAGTTTACCTGAAACGAAGTCTTGCTTGAAGAAAGACACATAGTCTGGCATTTAACTCCGCTTCTGAAGGGAAACACACGGCAGAGTCCTCTTCCATGAAACACACTCTGCTTTAGAGCAAGAAGCACGCTCTTGCTTTCTAGAGTCTCTAATACAGAGGGAAACATGAGTGTGCTCAGAACAAAAGAACTGTGTTTCCTACACACACAGACCATATCTAGTTCAAGTCTGTTTCTGAAACTGATACAAAACACAGGTCCTCTAGCATCCAATGCTTTTCAGTTAAGAGCGAGAAACGTGTGAGCTTCGTGAACAATGTAGCTTTGTTTGAGCTGAAAAGTGACTGCGTTTACCTGAAACAAAGTCTTGCTTGTAGGAAGGCACAGAGCCTGGCATTTAACTCCGTTTCTGAAGGGAAACACACGGCACAGTTCTCATCCATGAAACACACTCTGCTTTAGAGCAAGAAGGAGGCTCTTGCTTTCTAGAGTCTCTAATACAGAGGGAAACGTGAGTGTACTCAGAACTAAAGAACTGTGTTTCCTACACACACGGACCATATCTAGTTCAACTCTGTTTCTAAAACAGATACAAATCACAGGACCTCTAACATCCAATGCTTTTCAGTTAAGAGCGAGAAACATTTGAGATTCGTGAACAATGTAGCTTCGTTTGAGGTGAAAAGTGACTGCGTTTACCTGAAACGAAGTCTTGCTTGTAGGAAGACACACTTCTGGCATTTAACTCCGTTTCTGAATGGAAACACACGGCACAGTCCTCTTCCATGAAACACACTCTGCTTTAGAGCAAGAAGCATGCTCTTGCTTTCTAGAGTCTCTAATACAGACGGAAATGTGAGTGTACTCAGAACAAAAGAACTGTGTTTCCTACACACACGGACCATATATAGTTCAACTCTGTTTCTGAAACTGATACAAACCACAGGTAATCTAACATCTAATGCTTTTCAGTTAGGAGCGAGAAACGTGTGGGCTTCGTGAACAATGTAGCTTCGTTTGAGCTGAAAAGTGACTGAGTTTACCTGAAACGAAGTCTTGCTTGTAGGAAGACATGCACCTGGCATTTAACTCTGTTTCTGAAGGGAAACACACGGCACAGTTCTCATACATGAAACACACTCTGCTTTAGAGCAAGAAGCACACTCTTGCTTTCTAGAGTCTCTAATACAGAGGGAAACATGAGTGTGCTCAGAAAAAAAGAACTGTGTTTCCTACACACACAGACCATATCTAATTCAACTCTGTTTCTGAAACTTATACAAACCATAGGTCCTCTAACATCCAATGATTTTCAGTTAAGAGCGAGAAACGTGTGAGCTTCGTGAACAATGTAGCTTCGTTTGAGCTGAAAAGTGACGGCGTTTACCTGAAACGAAGTCTTGCTTGTAGGAAGACATGCACCTGGCATTTAACTCTGCTTCTGAAGGGAAACACACGGCACAGTTCTCATCCATGAAAGACACTCTGCTTTAGAGCATAAGCACGCTCTTGCTTTCTAGATTCTTGAATACAGAGGAAAACGTGAGTATGCTCAGAACAAAAGAACTGTGTTTCCTACACACAAAGACCATATCTAGTTCAACTCTGTTTCTGAAACTGATACAAACCACAGGTCCTCTAACATCCAATGCTTTTCAGTTAAGAGCGAGAAACGTGTGAGCTTCGTGAACAATGTAGCTTCGTTTGAGCTGAAAAGTGACTGCGTTTACCTGAAACGAAGTCTTGCTTGTAGGAAGACATGCGCCTGGCATTTATCTCTGTTTCTGAAGGGAAACACACGGCACAGTTCTCATCCATGAAACACACTCTGCTTTAGAGCATAAGCACGCTCTTCCTTTCTAGATTCTCTAATACAGAGGAACACGTGAGTGTGGTCAGAACAAAAGAACTGTGTTTCCTACACACACAGACCATATCTAGTTCAACTCTGTTTCTGAAACTGATACAAACCACAGGTCCTCTAACATCCAATGCTTTTCAGTTAAGAGCGAGAAACGTGTGAGCTTCGTTAACAATGTAGCTTCGTTTGAGATGAAAAGTGACTGCGTTTACCTGAAACGATTCTTGCTTGTAGGAAGACCCAGAGCCTGGCATTTAACTCCATTTCTGAAGGAAAGCACACAGCCCAGTTCTCATCCATGAAACACACTCTGCTTTAGAGCAGGAAGCACGCTCTTGCATTCTAAGGGTCTCTAATAAAGCAGGAAACGTGACTGTGGTCAGAACAAAATAACGGTGTTTCCTATACATATGGACCATATCTAGTTCAACTCTGCTTCTGAAACTGATACAAACCACAGGTCATCTAACATCCAATGCTTTTCATTTCAGAGTGAGAAACTTGTGAGCTTCGTAAACAATTTAAATTCATTTGAGCTGAAAAGTGACTCTGTTTACCTGAAATGATGTCTTACATGTAGGAAGACACAGAGCCTGGAATTTAACTCCATTTCTGAAGGGAAACACACAGCACAGTTGTCATCCATGAAACACACTATGCTTTAGAGCAAGAAGCACGCTCTTGCTTTCTAACAGTCTCTAATACAGCAGGAAACGTGACTGTGGTCAGAACAAAATAACGGTGTTTCCTACACATACGGTCCATTGCTAGTTCTACTCTGCTTCTGAAACTGATACAAACCGCAGTTCCTCTAATATCCAATGCTTTTAAGTTAGAGCAAGAAACGTGTGAGCTATGTAAATGATGTAGCTTTGTTTGAGCTGAAACGTGAGTGAGTTTACCTGAAACAAAATCTTGCTTGTAGGAAGACACAGAGCCTGGGATTTAACTCCATTTCTGAAGGGAAGCACACAGCACAGTTGTCCTCCTTGAAACACACTCTGCGCATAGGAAGAAGCATGCTCTTTCTTTCTAAGAGTCTCTAATACAGCAGGAAACGTGACTGTGGTCAGAACAAAATAACAGTGTTTCCTACACATACGGACCATTGCTAGTTCAACTCTGCTTCTGAAACTGATACAAACCACAGGTCCTCTAATATCCAAGGCTTTACACGTAAGAGCCAGAAACGTGTGAGCTACGTGAAAGATGTATCTTTGTTTGAGCTGAAAGGTGACTGAGTTTACCTGAAACGAAGTCTTGCTTATAGGAAGATGAAGAGCCTGGGATTTAACTCCATTTCTCAAGGGAAACACACAGCACAGTTCTCATCGATGAAACACAGTCTGCTTTAGAGCAAGAAGGACGCTCTTGCTTTCTAGAGTCTCTAATACAGCAAGAAAGGTGAGTGTGATCAGAAGAAAAGAACGGTGTTTCCTACACATACAGACCATATCTAGTCCACCTCTGCTTCTGAAACTGATACAAACCGCAGTTCCTCTAATATCCAATGCTTTTAAGTTAGAGCAAGAAACGTGTGAGCTATGTAAACGATGTAGCTTTGTTTGAGGTGAAACGTGAGTGAGTTTACCTGAAATAAAATCTTGTTTGTAGGAAGACACAGAGCCTGGGATTTAACTCCATTTCTGAAGGGAAGCACACAGCACAGTTGTCCTCCTTGAAACACACTCTGCGGATAGGAAGAAGCATGCTCTTTCTTTCTAAAGTCTCTAATAGAGCAGGAAACTTGAGTTTGCTCAGAACAAAAGAACGATATTTCCTACACATACGGACCATTGCTAGTTCAACTCTGCTTCTGAAACTGATACAAACCACAGGTCATCTAACATCCAATGCTTTTCATTTAAGAGTGAGAAACTTGTGAGCTTCGTAAACAATTTAAATTCATTTGAGCTGAAAAGTGACTCTGTTTACCTGAAATGATGTCTCGCTTGCAGGAAGACACAGAGCCTGGAATTTAACTTCATTTCTAAAGGGAAACACACAGCACAGTTGTCATCCATGCAACACACTCTGGCTTTAGAGCAAGAAGCATGCTCTTGCTTTCTAAGAGTCTCTAATCAGCAGGAAACGTAACTGTGGTCAGAAAAAAATAACGGTGTTTACTACACATGCGGACAATTGCTAGTTCAAATCTGCTTCTGAAACTGATACAAACCTCAGGTCCTCTAATATCCAAGGCTTTACACTGAAGAGCCAGAAACGTGTGAGCTACGTGAAAGATGTAGCTTTGTTTGAGCTGTAAGGTGACTGAGTTTACCTGAAACGAAGTCTTGCTTATAGGAAGATGCAAAGCCTGGGATTTAACTCCATTTCTGAAGGGAAACACACAGCACAGTTCTAATCGATAAAACACAGTCTGCTTTAGAGCAAGAAGCACGCTCTTGATTTCTAGAGTCTCGAATAGAGCCAAAAACTTGAGTGTGCTCAGAACAAAAGATCGGTGTTTCCTACACATACAGACCATATCTAGTTCAACTCTGCTTCTGAAAATGATACAAACCACAGGTCAACTAACATCCAATGCTTTTCATATAAGAGCCAGAAACGTGTGAGCTACTTCAACGTTGTAGTTATGTTTGAGCTGAAAAGTTCCTGAGTTTACATGGAAAGAAATCATGCTTGTAGGAAGACACACAGCCTGTGATTTAACTCCATTTCTGAAGGAAATCACACAGCACAGTTGTCATCCATGAAACACACTCTTCTTTAGAGCAAGAAGCACGCTCTTGCTTTCTAAGGGTCTCTAATACACCAGGAAACGTGACTGTGGTCAGAACAAAATAACGGTGTTTCCTACACATACGGACCATATCTAGGTCAACTCTTCTTCTGAAACTGATACAAACCAAAGTTCCTCTAACATGCAATGCTTTCCAGTTACGAACAAGAAACGTGTGAGCTTCGGGAACGATGTAGCTTCCTTTGAGCTGAAATGTGACTGAGTACACCTGAAAAGATGTCTTGCTTGTATGAAGACACAGAGCGTGGGATTTAACTCCATTTCTGAAGGGAAACATACAGCACGGTTCTCATCCATGAAAAACTCTCTGCTTTAGAGCAAGTAGCACCCTCTTATTTTCTAGAGTCTCCAATAGAGACAGAAACTTGAAAGTGTTCACAGAACAAAAGAACGTTGTTTCCTACACATACGGACCATGGCTAGTTCAACACTGCTTCTGAAACTGATACAAACCACAGGTCATCTAACATCCAATGCGTTTCATTTAAGAGTGAGAAACTTGTGAGCTTCGTAAACAATTTAAATTCATTTGAGCTGAAAAGTGACTCTGTTTACCTGAAATGATGTCTTACATGTAGGAAGACACAGAGCCTGGAATTTAACTCCATTTCTGAAGGGAAACACACAGCACAGTTGTCATCCATGAAACACACTATGCTTTAGAGCAAGAAGCACGCTCTTGCTTTCTAACAGTCTCTAATACAGCAGGAAACGTGACTGTGGTCAGAACAAAATAACGGTGTTTCCTACACATACGGACCATTGCTAGTTCTACTCTGCTTCTGAAACTGATACAAACCGCAGTTCCTCTAATATCCAATGCTTTTAAGTTAGAGCAAGAAACGTGTGAGCTATGTAAATGATGTAGCTTTGTTTGAGCTGAAACGTGAGTGAGTTTACCTGAAACAAAATCTTGCTTGTAGGAAGACACAGAGCCTGGGATTTAACTCCATTTCTGAAGGGAAGCACACAGCACAGTTGTCCTCCTTGAAACACACTCTGCGCATAGGAAGAAGCATGCTCTTTCTTTCTAAGAGTCTCTAATACAGCAGGAACGTGACTGTGGTCAGAACAAAATAACGGTGTTTCCTACACATACGGACCATTGCTAGTTCAACTCTGCTTCTGAAACTGATACAAACCACAGGTCCTCTAATATCCAAGGCTTTACACGTAAGAGCCAGAAACGTGTGAGCTACGTGAAAGATGTATCTTTGTTTGAGCTGAAAGGTGACTGAGTTTACCTGAAACGAAGTCTTGCTTATAGGAAGATGAAGAGCCTGGGATTTAACTCCACTTCTCAAGGGAAACACACAGCACAGTTCTCATCGATGAAACACAGTCTGCTTTAGAGCAAGAAGGACGCTCTTGCTTTCTAGAGTCTCTAATACAGCAAGAAAGGTGAGTGTGATCAGAAGAAAAGAACGGTGTTTCCTACACATACAGACCATATCTAGTCCACCTCTGCTTCTGAAACTGATACAAACCGCAGTTCCTCTAATATGCAATGCTTTTAAGTTAGAGCAAGAAACGTGTGAGCTATGTAAACGATGTAGCTTTGTTTGAGGTGAAACGTGAGTGAGTTTACCTGAAATAAAATCTTGTTTGTAGGAAGACACAGAGCCTGGGATTTAACTCCATTTCTGAAGGGAAGCACACAGCACAGTTGTCCTCCTTGAAACACACTCTGCGGATAGGAAGAAGCATGCTCTTTCTTTCTAAAGTCTCTAATAGAGCAGGAAACTTGAGTTTGCTCAGAACAAAAGAACGATATTTCCTACACATACGGACCATTGCTAGTTCAACTCTGCTTCTGAAACTGATACAAACCACAGGTCATCTAACATCCAATGCTTTTCATTTAAGAGTGAGAAACTTGTGAGCTTCGTAAACAATTTAAATTCATTTGAGCTGAAAAGTGACTCTGTTTATCTGAAATGATGTCTCGCTTGTAGGAAGACACAGAGCCTGGGATTTAACTCCATTTCTGAAGGGAAACACACAACACAGTTGTCCTCCATGAAACACACTCTGCTTTAGAGCAAGAAGCACGCTCTTTTCTTCTAGAGTCTCCAAAAATCAGGAAACATGAGTGTGCTCAGAACAAAAGAACGGTGTTTCCTACACATACGGACCATTGCTAGTTCAACTCTGCTTCTGAAACTGATACAAACAACAGGTGCTCTAATATCCAAGGCTTTATATTTAAGAGCCAGAAACGTGTGAGCTACGTGAACGATGTAGCTTTGTTTGAGCTGAAAGGTAACTGAGTTTACCTGAAACGAAGTCTTGCTTGTAAGAAGACACAGAGCCTGGGATTTAACTCCATTTCTGAAAGGAAAAACACAGCACAGTTGTGCTCCATGAAACACACTCTGCTTTAGAGCAAGAAGCACGCTCTTGCCTTCCAGAGTCTCTAATAAATCAGGAAATGTGAGTGTGCTCAGAACAAAAGAACGGTGTTTCCTACACAAACGGACCATATCTAGTTCAACTCTGCTTCTGAAACTGATAAAAAGCAGAGGTCCTTCAACATCCTTTTCAGTTAAGAGCCAGAAACGTGTGAGCTACGTGAACGATGTAGCTTTGTTTGAGCTGAAAAGTTACTGAGTTTATATTAAAAGAAGTCTTGCTTGTAGGAAGATACAGAGCCTGGGATATAACCTCATTTCTGAAGGGAAACAATAGCACAGTTCTCATCAATTAAACACAGTCTGCTGTAGACCAAGAAGGACGCTCTTGCTTTCTAGCATCTCTAATACACCAGGAAACGTGAGTGTGCTCAGAACAAAAGAACTGTGTTTCCTACACATATGACCCATATCTAGTTCCACTCTGCTTCTGAAACTGATACAAACCAGAGTTCCTATAATATCCAATGCTTTTCAGTTAGAGCAAGAAACGTGTGAGCTACATAAACGATGTAGCATTGTTTGAGCTGAAACTTAGGTGAGTTTACCTGAAACGAAGTCTTGCTTGTAGGAAGACACAGAGCCTGGGATTTAACTACATTTATGAAGGGAAACACACAGCAAAGTTGTACTCCGTGAAACACACTCTCCTTTAGAGCAAGAAGCACGCTCTTGCCTTCTAGATTCTCTACTAAAGCAGGAAACGTGAGTGTGCTCAGAACAAAAGAACCGTGTTTCCTACACATACGGACCATATCTAGTTCCACTCTGCTTCTGAAACTGATACAAACCACAGGTCCTTTAACATCCAATGCTTTTCAGTTAAGAGCCAGAAACGTGTGAGCTACGTGAACGATGTAGATATGTTTGAGCTGATAAGTTACTGTGTTTACATATAAAGAAGTCATGCTTGTAGGAAGACACAGAGCCTGTGATTTAACTCCATTTCTGAAGGGAAGCACACAGCACAGTTCTCATAAATGAAACACACTCTGCGGATAGGAAGATGCACGCTCTTTCTTTCTAAAGTCTCTAATAGAGCAGGAAAATTGTGTGTGCTCAGAACAAAAGAAAGATATTTCCTACACATACGGACCATTGCTAGTTCAACTATGCTTCTGAAACTGATACAAACCACAGGTCATCTAACATCCAATGCTTTTCAGTTAAGAGCGAGAAACGTGTGAGCTTTGTGAATGATTTATATTGGTTTGAGCTAAAATTGACTGCGTTTATGGGAAATGATGTCTTTTTGTAGGAAGACACAGAGCCTGGGATTTAAATCAATTTCTGAAGGGAAACACACAGCACATTGTCATCCATGAAACACACTCTGCTTTAGAGCAAGAAGCACGCTCTTGCTTTCTAAGGGTCTCTAATACAGCAGGAAACGTGACTGTGGTCAGAACAAAATAACAGTGTTTCCTACACATACGGACCATATCTAGGTCAACTGTTCTTCTGAAACTGATACCATCCAAAGTTCCTCTAACATGCAATGCTTTCCAGTTACGAACAAGAAACGTGTGAGCTTCGGGAACGGTGTAGCTTACTTTGAGCTGAAAAGTGACTGAGTATACCTGAAAAGATGTCTCGCTTGTATGAAGACACAGAGCCTGGTATTTAACTCCATGTCTGAAGGGAAACACACAGCACAGTTCTCATCCATGAAACACATTCTGCTTTAGAGCAAGAAGCACGCTCTTGCTTTCTAGAGTCTCCAATAGAGCCAGAAACTTGAAAGTGTGCTCCGAACAAAAGAACATTGTTTCCTACACATACGGACCATTGCTAGTTCAGCTCTGCTTCAGAAACTGATACAAACCACAGGTCCTCTATTATCCAATGCTTTTCAGTTAGAGCAAGAAACGTGTGAGCTACGTAAAGAATGCAGCTTTGTTTGAGCTGAAACTTGAGTGAGTTTGTCTGAAACGAAGTCTTGCTTGTAGGAAGACACAGAGGCTGGGATTTAACTACATTTCTGAAGGGAAACACACAGCACATTTGTCCTCTGTGAAACACACTCTCCTTTAGAGGAAGAAGCACGCTCTTGCCTTCTAGATTCTCTACTAAAGCAGGAACCGTGAGTGTGCTCAGAACAAAAGAACCGTGTTTCCTACACATACGGACCATATCTAGTTCCACTCTGCTTCTGAAACTGATAAAAAGCACAGGTCCTTCAACATCCTTTTCAGTTAAGAGCCAGAAACGTGTGAGCTACGTGAACGATGTAGCTTTGTTTGAGCTGAAAAGTTACTGTGTTTATATTAAAAGAAGTCTTGCTTGTAGGAAGATACAGAGCCTGGGATATAACCTCATTTCTGAAGGGAAACAACAGCACAGTTCTCATCAATTAAACACAGTCTGCTGTAGACCAAGAAGGATGCTCTTGCTTTCTAGCATCTCTAATACACCAGGAAACGTGAGTGTGCTCAGAACAAAAGAACTGTGTTTCCTACACATACGGAACATATCTAGTTCCACTCTGCTTCTGAAACTGATACAAACCAGAGTTCCTATAATATCCAATGCTTTTCAGTTAGAGCAAGAAACGTGTGAGCTACATAAACGATGTAGCATTGTTTGAGCTGAAACTTAGGTGAGTTTACCTGAAACGAAGTCTTGCTTGTAGGAAGACACAGAGCCTGGGATTTAACTACATTTCTGAAGGGAAACACACAGCAAAGTTGTACTCCGTGAAACACACTCTCCTTTAGAGCAAGAAGCACGCTCTTGCCTTCTAGATTCTCTACTAAAGCAGGAAACGTGAGTGTGCTCAGAACAAAAGAACCGTGTTTCCTACACATACGGACCATATCTAGTTCCACTCTGCTTCTGAAACTGATACAAACCACAGGTCCTTTAACATCCAATGCTTTTCAGTTAAGAGCCAGAAACGTGTGAGGTACGTGAACGATGTAGATATGTTTGAGCTGATAAGTTACTGTGTTTACATATAAAGAAGTCATGCTTGTAGGAAGACACAGAGCCTGTGATTTAACTCCATTTCTGAAGGGAAGCACACAGCACAGTTCTCATAAATGAAACACACTCTGCGGATAGGAAGATGCACGCTCTTTCTTTCTAAAGTCTCTAATAGAGCAGGAAAATTGTGTGTGCTCAGAACAAAAGAAAGATATTTCCTACACATACGGACCATTGCTAGTTCAACTATGCTTCTGAAACTGATACAAACCACGGGTCACCTAACATCCAATGCTTTTCAGTTAAGAGCGAGAAACGTGTGAGCTTTGTGAATGATTTATATTGGTTTGAGCTAAAATTGACTGCGTTTAAGGGAAATGATGTCTTTTTGTAGGAAGACACAGAGCCTGGGATTTAAATCAATTTCTGAAGGGAAACACACAGCACATTGTCATCCATGAAACACACTCTGCTTTAGAGCAAGTTTCACGCTCTTGCTTTCTAAGGGTCTCTAATACAGCAGGAAACGTGACTGTGGTCAGAACAAAATAACAGTGCTTCCTACACATACGGACCATATCTAGGTCAACTGTTCTTCTGAAACTGATACCATCCAAAGTTCCTCTAACATGCAATGCTTTCCAGTTACGAACAAGAAACGTGTGAGCTTCGGGAACGGTGTAGCTTACTTTGAGCTGAAAAGTGACTGAGTATACCTGAAAAGATGTCTCGCTTGTATGAAGACACAGAGCCTGGTATTTAACTCCATGTCTGAAGGGAAACACACAGCACAGTTCTCATCCATGAAACACATTCTGCTTTAGAGCAAGAAGCACGCTCTTGCTTTCTAGAGTCTCCAATAGAGCCAGAAACTTGAAAGTGTGCTCCGAACAAAAGAACATTGTTTCCTACACATACGGACCATTGCTAGTTCAACTCTGCTTCAGAAACTGATACAAACCACAGGTCCTCTATTATCCAATGCTTTTCAGTTAGAGCAAGAAACGTGTGAGCTACGTAAAGAATGCAGCTTTGTTTGAGCTGAAACGTGAGTGAGTTTGTCTGAAACGAAGTCTTGCTTGTAGGAAGACACAGAGCCTGGGATTTAACTACATTTCTGAAGGGAAACACACAGCACATTTGTCCTCTGTGAAACACACTCTACTTTAGAGCAAGAAGCACGCTCTTGCCTTCTAGATTCTCTACTAAAGCAGGAACCGTGAGTGTGCTCAGAACAAAAGAACCGTGTTTCCTACACATACGGACCATATCTAGTTCCACTCTGCTTCTGAAACTGATACAAACCACAGGTTCTTTAACATCCAATGCTTTTCAGTTAAGAGCCAGAAACGTGTGAGTTACGTGAATGATGTAGCTTTGTTTGAGCTGAAAAGTTACTGAGTTTATATTAAAAGAAGTCTTGCTTGTAGGAAGATACAGAGCCTGGGATTTATCCTCATTTCTGAAGGGAAACACACAGCACATTTGTCCTCTGTGAAACACACTCTACTTTAGAGCAAGAAGCACGCTCTTGCCTTCTAGATTCTCTACTAAAGCAGGAACCGTGAGTGTGCTCAGAACAAAAGAACCGTGTTTCCTACACATACGGACCATATCTAGTTCCACTCTGCTTCTGAAACTGATAAAAAGCACAGGTCCTTCAACATCCTTTTCAGTTAAGAGCCAGAAACGTGTGAGCTACGTGAACGATGTAGCTTTGTTTGAGCTGAAAAGTTACTGAGTTTATATTAAAAGAAGTCTTGCTTGTAGGAAGATACAGAGCCTGGGATTTAACCTCATTTCTGAAGGGAAACCACAGCACAGTTCTCATCAATTAAACACAGTCTGCTGTAGACCAAGAAGGACGCTCTTGCTTTCTAGAGTCTCTAATACACCAGGAAACGTGAGTGTGCTCAGAACAAAAGAACTGTGTTTCCTACACATACAGACCATATCTAGTCCAACTCTGCTTCTGAAACTGAACAAACTAGAGTTCCTCTAATATCCAATGCTTTTCAGTTAGAGCAAGAAACGTGTGAGCTACATAAACGATGTAGCATTGTTTGAGATGAAACTTAGGTGAGTTTACCTGAAACGAAGTCTTGCTTGTAGGAAGACACAGAGCCTGGGTTTTAACTACATTTCTGAAGGGAAACACACAGCAAAGTTGTACTCCGTGAAACACACTCTCCTTTAGAGCAAGAAGCAAGCTCTTGCCTTCTAGATTCTCTACTAAAGCAGGAAACGTGAGTGTGCTCAGAACAAAAGAACCGTGTTTCCTACACATACGGACCATATCTAGTTCCACTCTGCTTCTGAAACTGATACAAACCACAGGTCCTCTAACATCCAACGCTTTTCAGTTATGAGCCAGAAACATGTGAGCTATGTGAATGATATAGCTTTGTTTGAGCTAAAATGTTACTGAGTTTACATGAAAAGAAGTCTTGCTTGTAGGAAGATACAGAGCCTGGGATTTAACTCCATTTCTGAAGGGAAACACACAGCACTGTTATCCTCCGTGAAACACACTCTGCTTTAGAGCAAGAAGGACACTCTTTCTTTCTAGAGTCTCTAAGAAAGCAGGAAACGTGAGTGTGCTCAGAACAAAAGAACGGTGTTTCACACATACGGACCATATCTAGTTCCACTCTGCTTCTGAAACTGATACAAACCACAGGTCCTTTAACATCCAATGCTTTTCAGTTAAAAGCCAGAAACGTGTGAGCTATGTGAACGATGTAGATATGTTTGAGCTGATAAGTTACTGTGTTTACATAAAAAGAAGTCATGCTTGTAGGAAGACACAGAGCCTGTGATTTAACTCCATTTCTGATGGGAAGCACACAGCACAGTTCTCATCCATGAAACACACTCTGCGGATAGGAAGATGCACGCTCTTTCTTTCTAAAGTCTCTAATAGAGCAGGAAAATTGTGTGTGCTCAGAACAAAAGAAAGATATTTCCTACACATACGGACCATTGCTAGTTCAACTATGCTTCTGAAACTGATACAAACCACAGGTCATCTAACATCCAATGCTTTTCAGTTAAGAGCGAGAAACGTGTGAGCTTTGTGAATGATTTATATTGGTTTGAGCTAAAATTGACTGCGTTTATGGGAAATGATGTCTTTTTGTAGGAAGACACAGAGCCTGGGATTTAAATCCATTTCTGAAGGGAAACACACAGCACAGTTGTCATCCATGAAACACACTCTGCTTTAGAGCAAGAAGCACGCTCTTCCTTTCTAAGGGTCTCTAATAAAGCAGGAAACGTGACTGTGGTCAGAACAAAATAACGGTGTTTCCTACACATACGGACCATATCTAGGTCAACTGTTCTTCTGAAACTGATACCATCCAAAGTTCCTCTAACATGCAATGCTTTCCAGTTACGAACAAGAAACCTGTGAGCTTCGGGAACGGTGTAGCTTACTTTGAGCTGAAAAGTGACTGAGTATACCTGAAAAGATGTCTCGCTTGTATGAAGACACAGAGACTGGTATTTAACTCCATGTCTGAAGGGAAACACACAGCACAGTTCTCATCCATGAAACACATTCTGCTTTAGAGCAAGAAGCACGCTCTTGCTTTCTAGAGTCTCCAATAGAGCCAGAAACTTGAAAGTGTGCTCCGAACAAAAGAACATTGTTTCCTACACATACGGACCATTGCTAGTTCAACTCTGCTTCAGAAACTGATACAAACCACAGGTCCTCTATTATCCAATGCTTTTCAGTTAGAGCAAGAAACGTGTGAGCTACGTAAAGAATGCAGCTTTGTTTGAGCTGAAACGTGAGTGAGTTTGTCTGAAACGAAGTCTTGCTTGTAGGAAGACACAGAGCCTGGGATTTAACTACATTTCTGAAGGGAAACACACAGCACATTTGTCCTCTGTGAAACACACTCTCCTTTATAGCAAGAAGCACGCTCTTGCCTTCTAGATTCTCTACTAAAGCAGGAACCGTGAGTGGGCTCAGAACAAAAGAACGGTGTTTCCTACACATATGGACCATTGCTAGTTCAACTCTGCTTCTGAAACAGATACAAACCACAGGTCATCTAACATCCAATGCTTTTCAGTTAAGAGCGAGAAACATGTGAGCTTTGTGAATGATTTATATTCGTTTGAGCTAAAATTGACTGCGTTTACGTGAAATGATGTCTTTTTGTAGGAAGACACAAAGCCTGGGAATTAACTCCATTACTGAAGGGAAACATACAGCACAGTTCTCATCAATTAAACACAGTCTGCTGTAGAGCAAGAAGCACACTCTTGCTTTCTACAGTCTCTAATACACCAAGAAACGTGAGTGTGCTCAGAACAAAAGAACGATGTTTTCTACACATACAGACCATATCTATTCCAACTCTGCTTCTGAAACTGAACAAACCAGAGTTCCTCTAATATCCAATGCTTTGCAGTTAGAGCAAGAAACGTGTGAGCTACATAACTGATGTAGCATTGTTTGAGCTGATACTTATGTGAGTTTACCTGAAACGAAGTCTTCCTTGTAGGAAGACACAGAGCCTGGGATTTAACTACATTTCTGAAGGGAAACACACAGCACAGTTGTCCTCCATGAAACACACTCTCGTTTAGAGCAAGAAGCACGCTCTTTCCTTGTAGATTCTCTACTAAAGCAGGAAACGTGAGTGTGCTCAGAACAAATGAACGGTGTTTCCTACACATACGGACCATATCTAGTTCCACTCTGCTTCTGAAACTGATACAAACCACAGGTCCTTTAACATCCAATGCTTTCCAGTTAAGAGCGAGAAACGTGTGAGCTACATGAACGATGTAGCTTTGTTTGAGCTGAAAAGTTACTGAGTTTACATGAAAAGAAATCTTTCTTGTAGGAAGATACAGAGCCTGGCATTAAACTCCATTTCTGAAGGGAAACACACAGCACAGTTATCCTCTATGAAACATACTCTGCTTTAGAGCAAGAAGCATGCTCTTGCCTTCCAGAGTCTCTAATAAATCAGGAAATGTGAGTGTGCTGAGAACAAAAGAACAGTGTTTCCTACACATACAGACCATTGCTAGTTCAACTCGGCTTCTGGAACAGATACAAACCACAGGTCCTTTAACATCCTTTTCAGTTAAGAGCCAGAAACATGTGAGCTACATGAACGATGTAGCTTTGTTTGAGCTGAAAAGTTACTGAGTTTATATTAAAAGAAGTCTTGCTAGTAGGAAGATACAGAGCCTGGGATTTAACTTCATTTCTGAAGGGAAACACACAGTACAGTTCTCATCAATTAAACACAGTCTGCTCTAGAGCAAGAAGGATGCTCTTGCTTTCTAGAGTCTCTAATACACCAGGAAACGTGAGTGTGCTCAGAACAAAAGAACGGTGTTTCCTACACTAACGGACCATATCTAGTTCCACTCTGCTTCTGAAACTGATACAAACCACAGGTCCTTTAACATCCAATGCTTTTCAGTTAAGAGCCAGAAACGTGTGAGCTACGTGAACGATGTAGATATGTTTTAGCTGATAAGTTACTGTGTTTACATATAAAGAAGTCATGCTTGTAGGATGACACAGAGCCTGTGATTTAACTCCGTTTCTGAAGGGAAGCACACAGCACAGTTCTCATAAATGAAACACACTCTGCGGATAGGAAGATGCACGCTCTTTCTTTCTAAATTCTCTAATAGAGCAGGAAAATTGTGTGTGCTCAGAACAAAAGAAAGATATTTCCTACACATACGGACCATTGCTAGTTCAACTATGCTTCTGAAACTGATACAAACCACAGGTCATCTAACATCCAATGCTTTTCAGTTAAGAGCGAGAAACGTGTGAGCTTTGTGAATGATTTATATTGGTTTGAGCTAAAATTGACTGCGTTTATGGGAAATGATGTCTTTTTGTAGGAAGACACAGAGCCCGGGATTTAAATCAATTTCTGAAGGGAAACACACAGCACAGTTTTCATCCATAAAACACACTCTGCTTTAGAGCAAGAAGCACACTCTTGCTTTCTAAGGGTCTCTAATACAGCAGGAAACGTGACTGTGATCAGAACAAAATAACAGTGTTTCCTAAACATACGGACCATATCTAGGTCAACTATTCTTCTGAAACTGATACCATCCAAAGTTCCTCTAACATGCAATGCTTTCCAGTTACGAACAAGAAACGTGTGAGCTTCAGGAACGGTGTAGCTTACTTTGAGCTGAAAAGTGACTGAGTATACCTGAAAAGATGTCTCGCTTGTATGAAGACACAGAGCCTGGTATTTAACTCCATGTCTGAAGGGAAACACACAGCACAGTTCTCATCCATGAAACACATTCTGCTTTAGAGCAAGAAGCACGCTCTTGCTTTCTAGAGTCTCCAATAGAGCCAGAAACTTGAAAGTGTGCTCCGAACAAAAGAACATTGTTTCCTACACATATGGACCATTGCTAGTTCAACTCTGCTTCAGAAACTTATACAAACCACAGGTCCTCTATTATCGAATGCTTTTCAGTTAGAGCAAGAAACGTGTGAGCTACGTAAAGAATGCAGCTTTGTTTGAGCTGAAACGTGAGTGAGTCTGTCTGAAACGAAGTCTTGCTTGTAGGAAGACACAGAGCCTGGGATTTAACTACATTTCTGAAGGGAAACACACAGCAAAGTTGTCCTCTGTGAAACACACTCTCCTTTAGAGCAAGAAGCACGCTCTTGCCTTCTAGATTCTCTACTAAAGCAGGAACCGTGAGTGTGCTCAGAACAAAAGAACTGTGTTTCCTACACATATGGACCATTGCTAGTTCAACTCTGCTTCTGAAACTGATACAAACCACACGTCATCTAACATCCAATGCTTTTCAGTTAAGAGCGAGAAACATGTGAGCTTTGTGAATGATTTATATTCGTTTGAGCTAAAATTGACTGCGTTTACGTGAAATGATGTTTTTTTGTAGGAAGTAACAAGGCCTGGGAATTAACTCCATTACTGAAGGGAAACACACAGCACAGTTCTCATCAATTAAACACAGTCTGCTGTAGAGCAAGAAGCACACTCTTGCTTTCTACAGTCTCTAATACACCAGGAAACGTGAGTGTGCTGAGAACAAACGAACGATGTTTTCTACACATACAGACCATATCTAGTCCAACTCTGCTTCTGAAACTGAACAAACCAGAGTTCCTCTAATATCCAATGCTTTTCAGTTAGAGCAAGAAACGTGTGAGCTACATAACTGATGTAGCATTGTTTGAGCTGATACTTAGGTGAGTTTACCTGAAACGAAGTCTTCCTTGTAGGAAGACACAGAGCCGGGGATTTGACTACATTTCTGAAGGGAAACACACAGCACAGTTGTCCTCCATGAAACACACTCTCCTTTAGAGCAAGAAGCACGCTCTTTCCTTGTAGATTCTCTACTAAAGCAGGAAACGTGAGTGTGCTCAGAACAAAAGAACGGTGTTTCCTACACATACAGACCATATCTAGTTCCACTCTGCTTCTGAAACTGATACAAACCACAGGTCCTTTAACATCCAATGCTTTGTTTGAGCTGAAAAGTTACTGAGTTTACATGAAAAGAAGTCTTGCTTGTAGGAAGATACAGAGCCAGAAACTTGAAAGTGTGCTCCGAACAAAAGAACATAGTTATCCTCTATGAAACACACTCTGCTTTAGAGCAAGAAGCACGCTCTTGCCTTCCAGAGTCTCTAATAAATCAGGAAATGTGAGTGCGCTCAGAACAAAAGAACGGTGTTTCCTACACAAACGGACCATATCTAGTTCAACTCTGCTTCTGAAACTGATAAAAACCAAAGGTCCTTCAACATCCTTTTCAGTTAAGAGCCAGAAACGTGTGAGCTACGTGAACGATGTAGCTTTGTTTGAGCCGAAAAGTTACTGAGTTTATATTAAAAGAAGTCTTGCTTGTAGGAAGATACAGAGCCTGGGATTTAACCTCATTTCTGAAGGGAAACCACAGCACAGTTCTCATCAATTAAACACAGTCTGCTGTAGACCAAGAAGGATGCTCTTGCTTTCTAGCGTCTCTAATACACCAGGAAACGTGAGTGTGCTCAGAACAAAAGAACTGTGTTTCCTGCACATACAGACCATATCTAGTCCAACTCTGCTTCTGAAACTGAACAAAACAGAGTTCCACTAATATCCAATGCTTTTCAGTTAGAGCAAGAAATGTGTGAGCTAAGTAAATGATGTAGCATTGTTTGAGCTGAAACTTAGGTGAGTTTACCTAAAAGGAATTCTTGCTTGTAGGAAGACACACAGCCTGGGATTTAACTCCATTTCAGAAGGGAAGCACACAGCACAGTTCTCATCCATGAAACACACTCTGCTTATAGGAATAAGCACACTCTTTCTTTCTAAAGTCTCTAATAGAGCAGGAAACGTGAGTGTGCTCAGAGCAAAAGAACGGTGTTTCCTACACATACGGACCATTGCTAGCTCAACTCTGCTTCTGAAACAGATACAAACCACTGGTCATCTAACATCCAATGCTTTTCAGTTAAGAGCGAGAAACATGTGAGCTTTGTGAATGATTTATATTCGTTTGAGCTAAATTGACTGCGTTTACGTGAAATGATGTCTGTTTGTAGGAAGACACAGAGCCTGGGATTTAACTACATTTCTGAAGGGAAACACACAGCACAGTTGTCCTCCGTGAAACACACTCTCCTTTAGAGCAAGAAGCACGCTCTTTCCTTGTAGATTCTCTACTAAAGCAGGAAACGTGAGTGTGCTCAGAACAAAAGAACGGTGTTTCCTACACATACGGACCATATCTAGTTCCACTCTGCTTCTGAAACTGATACAAACCACAGGTCCTTTAACATCCTTTTCAGTTAAGAGCCAGATATATGTGAGCTACATGAACGATGTAGCTTTGTTTGAGCTGAAATGTTACTGAGTTTACATGAAAAGAAATCTTGCTTGTAGGAAGATACAAAGCCTGGGATTTAACTCCATTTCTGAAGGGAAACACACAGCACAGTTATCCTCCATGAAACACACTCTGCTTTAGAGCAAGAAGCATGCTCTTGCCTTCCAGAGTCTCTAATAAATCAGGAAATGTGAGTGTGCTCAGAACAAAAGAACGGTGTTTCCTACACTAACGGACCATATCTAGTTCAACTCTGCTTCTGAAACTGATAAAAACCACAGGTCCTTCAACATCCTTTTCAGTTAAGAGCCAGAAACGTGTGAGCTACGTGAACGATGTAGCTTTGTTTGAGCTGAAAGGTGACTGAGTTTATATTAAAAGAATTCTTGCTTGTAGGAAGATACAGAGCCTGGGATTTAACTTCATTTCTGAAGGGAAACACACAGTACAGTTCTCATCAATTAAACACAGTCTGCTGTGGAGCAAGAAGGATGCTCTTGCTTTCTAGCATCTCTAATACACCAGGAAACGTGAGTGTGCTCAGAACAAAAGAACGGTGTTTCCTACACATACAGACCATATGTAGTCCAACTCTGCTTCTGAAACTGGGCAAACCAGAGTTCCTCTAATATCCAATGCTTTTCAGTTAGAGCAAGAAAAGTGTGAGCTAAGTAAATGATGTAGCATTGTTTGAGCTGAAACTTTGGTGAGTTTACCTAAAAGGAATTCTTGCTTGTAGGAAGACACACAGCCTGGGATTTAACTCCATTTCAGAAGGGAAGCACACAGCACAGTTCTCATCCATGAAACACACTCTGCTTATAGGAATAAGCACACTCTTTCTTTCTAAAGTCTCTAATAGAGCAGGAAACGTGAGTGTGCTCAGAGCAAAAGAACGGTGTTTCCTACACATACGGACCATTGCTAGCTCAACTCTGCTTCTGAAACAGATACAAACCACTGGTCATCTAACATCCAATGCTTTTCAGTTAAGAGCGAGAAACATGTGAGCTTTGTGAATGATTTATATTCGTTTGAGCTAAATTGACTGCGTTTACGTGAAATGATGTCTGTTTGTAGGAAGACACAGAGCCTGGGATTTAACTACATTTCTGAAGGGAAACACACAGCACAGTTGTCCTCCGTGAAACACACTCTCCTTTAGAGCAAGAAGCACGCTCTTTCCTTGTAGATTCTCTACTAAAGCAGGAAACGTGAGTGTGCTCAGAACAAAATAACGGTGTTTCCTACACATACGGACCATATCTAGTTCCACTCTGCTTCTGAAACTGATACAAACCACAGGTCCTTTAACATCCTTTTCAGTTAAGAGCCAGATATATGTGAGCTACATGAACGATGTAGCTTTGTTTGAGCTGAAATGTTACTGAGTTTACATGAAAAGAAATCTTGCTTGTAGGAAGATACAAAGCCTGGGATTTAACTCCATTTCTGAAGGGAAACACACAGCACAGTTATCCTCCATGAAACACACTCTGCTTTAGAGCAAGAAGCATGCTCTTGCCTTCCAGAGTCTCTAATAAATCAGGAAATGTGAGTGTGCTCAGAACAAAAGAACGGTGTTTCCTACACTAACGGACCATATCTAGTTCAACTCTGCTTCTGAAACTGATAAAAACCACAGGTCCTTCAACATCCTTTTCAGTTAAGAGCCAGAAACATGTGAGCTACGTGAACGATGTAGCTTTGTTTGAGCTGAAAGGTGACTGAGTTTATATTAAAAGAATTCTTGCTTGTAGGAAGATACAGAGCCTGGGATTTAACTTCATTTCTGAAGGGAAACACACAGTACAGTTCTCATCAATTAAACACAGTCTGCTGTGGAGCAAGAAGGATGCTCTTGCTTTCTAGCATCTCTAATACACCAGGAAACGTGAGTGTGCTCAGAACAAAAGAACGGTGTTTCCTACACATACAGACCATATGTAGTCCAACTCTGCTTCTGAAACTGGGCAAACCAGAGTTCCTCTAATATCCAATGCTTTTCAGTTAGAGCAAGAAAAGTGTTAGCTACGTGAATGATGTAGCATTGTTTGAGCTGAAACTTTGGTGAGTTTACCTAAAACGAAGTCTTGCTTGTAGGAAGACACACAGCCTGTGATTTAACTCTATTTCTGAAGGGAAGCACACAGCACAGTTCTCATCCATGAAACACACTCTGCTTATAGGAATAAGCACACTCTTTCTTTCTAAAGTCTCTAATAAAGCAGGAAACATGAGTGGGCTCAGAGCAAAAGTACGGTGTTTCCTACACATACGGACCATTGCTAGTTCAACTCTGCTTCTGAAACTGATACAAACCACAGGTCATCTAACATCCAATGATTTTCAGTTGAGAGCGAGAAACATGTGAGCTTTGTGAATGATTTATATTCGTTTGAGCTAAAATTGACTGCGTTTACGTGAAATGATGTCTTTTTGTAGGAAGACACAAAGCCTGGGAATTAACTCCATTACTGAAGGGAAACACACAGCACAGTTCTCATCAATTAAACACAGTCTGCTGTAGAGCAAGAAGCACGCTCTTGCTTTCTAGAGTCTCTAATACACCAGGAAACGTGAGTGTGCTCAGAACAAAAGAACGATGTTTCCTACACATACAGACCATATCTAGTCCAACTCTGCTTCTGAAAATGAACAAACCAGAGTTCCTCTAATATCCAATGCTTTTCAGTTAGAGCAAGAAACGGGTGAGCTACATAAACGATGTAGCATTGTTTGTGCTGAAACTTAGGTGAATTTACCTGAAATGAAGTCTTCCTTGTAGGAAGACACAGAGCCTGGGATTTAACTACATTTCTGAAGGGAAACACATAGCACAGTTTTCCTCCATGAAACACACTCTCCTTTAGAGCAAGAGGCACGCTATTTCCTTGAAGATTCTCTACTAAAGCAGGAAACGTGAGTGTGCTCAGAGCAAAAGAACGGTGTTTCCTACACATACGGACCATATCTAGTTCCACTCTGCTTCTGAAACTGATACAAACCACAGGACCTTTAACATCCAATGCTTTTCAGTTAAGAGCCAGAATCGTGTGAGCTACGTGAACGATGTCACATTGTTTGAGCTGAAAAGTTACTGATTTTACATGAAAAGAAGTCTTGCTTGTAGGAAGATACAGAGCCTGGGATTTAACTCCATTTCTGAAGGGAAACACACAGCACAGTTATCCTCTATGAAACACACTCTGCTTTAGAGCAAGAAGCACGCTCTTGCCTTCCAGAGTCTCTAATAAATCAGGAAATGTGAGTGCGCTCAGAACAAAAGAACGGTGTTTCCTACACAAACGGACCATATCTAGTTCAACTCTGCTTCTGAAACTGATAAAAACCAAAGGTCCTTCATCATCCTTTTCAGTTAAGCACCAGAAACGTGTGAGCTACGTGAACGATGTAGCTTTGTTTGAGCCGAAAAGTTACTGAGTTTATATTAAAAGAAGTCTTGCTTGTAGGAAGATACAGAGCCTGGGATTTAACCTCATTTCTGAAGGGAAACCACAGCACAGTTCTCATCAATTAAACACAGTCTGCTTTAGAGCAAGAAGCACGCTCTTGCTTTCTAAGGGTCTCTAATACAGCAGGAAACGTGACTGTGGTCAGAACAAAATAACGGTGTTTCCTACACATACGGACCATATCTAGGTCAACTGTTCTTGTGAAACTGATACCATCCAAAGTTCCTCTAACATGCAATGCTTTCCAGTTACGAACAAGAAACCTGTGAGCTTCGGGAACAGTGTAGCTTACTTTGAGCTGAAAAGTGACTGAGTATACCTGAAAAGATGTCTCGCTTGTATGAAGACACAGAGCCTGGTATTTAACTCCATGTCTGAAGGGAAACACACAGCACAGTTCTCATCCATGAAACACATTCTGTTTAGAGCAAGAAGCACGCTCTTGCTTTCTAGAGTCTCCAATAGGGCCCGAAACTTGAAAGTGTGCTCCGAACAAAAGAACATTGTTTCCTACACATACGGACCATTGCTAGTTCAACTCTGCTTCAGAAACTGATACAAGCCACAGGTCCTCTATTATCCAATGCTTTTCAGTTAGAGCAAGAAACGTGTGAGCTACGTAAAGAATGCAGCTTTGTTTGAGCTGAAACGTGAGTGAGTTTGTCTGAAACGAAGTCTTGCTTGTAGGAAGACACAGAGCCTGGGATTTAACTACATTTCTGAAGGGAAACACACAGCACATTTGTCCTCTGTGAAACACACTCTCCTTTAGAGCAAGAAGCACGCTCTTGCCTTCTAGATTCTCTACTAAAGCAGGAACCGTGAGTGTGCTCAGAACAAAAGAACGGAGTTTCCTACACATATGGACCGTTGCTAGTTCAACTCTGCTTCTGAAACTGATACAAACCACAGGTCATCTAACATCCAATGCTTTTCAGTTAAGAGCGAGAAACATGTGAGCTTTGTGAATGATTTATATTCGTTTGAGCTAAAATTGACTGCGTTTACGTGAAATGATGTCTTTTTGTAGGAAGACACAAAGCCTGGGAATTAACTCCATTACTGAAGGGAAACACACAGCACAGTTCTCATCAATTAAACACAGTCTGCTGTAGAGCAAGAAGCACGCTCTTGCTTTCTACAGTCTCTAATACACCAGGAAACGTGAGTGTGCTCAGAACAAACGAACGATGTTTTCTACACATACAGACCATATCTAGTCCAACTCTGCTTCTGAAACTGAACAAACCAGAGTTGCTCTAATATCCAATGCTTTTCAGTTAGAGCAAGAAACGTGTGAGCTACATAACTGATGTAGCATTGTTTGAGCTGAAACTTAGGTGAGTTTACCTGAAACGAAGTCTTCCATGTAGGAAGACACAGAGCCTGGGATTTAACTACATTTCTGAAGGGAAACACACAGCACAGTTGTCCTCCATGAAACACACTCTCCTTTAGAGCAAGAAGCACGCTATTTCCTTGTAGATTCTCTACTAAAGCAGGAAACGTGAGTGTGCTCAGAACAAAAGAACGGTGTTTCCTACACATACGGACCATATCTAGTTCCACTCTGCTTCTGAAACTGATACAAACCACATGTCCTTTAACATCCAATGCTTTTCAGTTAAGAGCCAGAAACGTGTGAGCTACATGAACGATGTAGCTTTGTTTGAGCTGAAAAGTTACTGAGTTTACATGAAAAGAAATCTTGCTTGTAGGAAGACACAGAGCCTGGCATTAAACTCCATTTCTGAAGGGAAACACACAGCACAGTTATCCTCCGTGAAACACACTCTGCTTTAGAGCAAGAAGCACCCTATTGCCTTCCAGAGTCTCTAATAAATCAGGAAATGTGAGTGTGCTGAGAACAAAAGAACAGTGTTTCCTACACATACAGACCATTGCTAGTTCAACTGGGCTTCTGAAACTGATACAAACCACAGGTCCTTTAACATCCTTTTCAGTTAAGAGCCAGAATCGTGTGTGCTACGTGAACGATGTCGCATTTTTTGAGCTGAAAAGTTACTGATTTTACATGTAAAGAAGTCTTGCTTGTAGGAAGATTCAATGCCTAGGATTTAACTCCATTTCTGAAGGGAAACACACAGCACAGTTATCCTCCATGAAACACACTCTGCTTTAGAGCAAGAAGCACGCTCTTGCCTTCCAGAGTCTCTAATAAATCAGGAAATGTGAGTGTGCTCAGAACAAAAGAACGGTGTTTCCTACACAAACGGACCATATCTAGTTCAACTCTGCTTCTGAAACTGATAAAAACCACAGGTCCTTCAACATCCTTTTCAGTTAAGAGCCAGAAACGTGTGAGCTACGTGAAGGATGTAGCTTTGTTTGAGCTGAAAGGTGACTGAGTTTATATTAAAAGAAGTCTTGCTTGTAGGAAGATACAGAGCCTGGGATTTAACTTCATTTCTGAAGGGAAACACACAGTACAGTTCTCATCAATTAAACACAGTCTGCTGTAGAGCAAGAAGGATGCTCTTGCTTTCTAGCATCTCTAATACACCAGGAAACGTGATGTGCTCAGAACAAAAGAACGGTGTTTCCTACACATACAGACCATATGTAGTCCAACTCTGCTTCTGAAACTGAACAAACCAGAGTTCCTCTAATATCCAATGCTTTTCAGTTAGAGCAAGAAAAGTGTGAGCTATGTGAATGATGTAGCATTGTTTGAGCTGAAACTTAGGTGAGTTTACCTAAAACGAAGTCTTGCTTGTAGGAAGACACACAGCCTGTGATTTAACTCTATTTCTGAAGGGAAGCACACAGCACAGTTCTCATCCATGAAACACACTCTGCTTATAGGAATAAGCACACTCTTTCTTTCTAAAGTCTCTAATAAAGCAGGAAACGTGAGTGTGCTCAGAGCAAAAGTACGGTGTTTCCTACACATACGGACCATTGCTAGTTAAACTCTGCTTCTGAAACTGATACAAACCACAGGTCATCTAACATCCAATGCTTTTCAGTTAAGAGCGAGAAACATGTGAGCTTTGTGAATGATTTATATTCGTTTGAGCTAAAATTGACTGCGTTTACGTGAAATGATGTCTTTTTGTAAGAAGACACAGAGCCTGGGAACTAACTCCATTACTGAAGGGAAACACACAGCACAGTTCTCATCAATTAAACACAGTCTGCTGTAGAGCAAGAAGCACGCTCTTGCTTTCTAGAATCTCTAATACACCAGGAAACGTGAGTGTGCTCAGAACAAAAGAATGATGTTTCCTACACATACAGACCATATCTAGTCCAACTCTGCTTCTGAAACTGAACAAACCAGAGTTCCTCTAATATCCAATGCTTTTCAGTTAGAGCAAGAAACGGGTGAGCTACATAAACGATGTAGCTTTGTTCGAGCTGAAACTTAGGTGAGTTTACCTGAAACGAAGTCTTCCTTGTAGGAAGACACAGAGCCTGGGATTTAACTACATTTCTGAAGGGAAACACACAGCACAGTTTTCCTCCATGAAACACACTCTCCTTTAGAGCAAGAAGCACGCTATTTCCTTGTAGATTCTCTACTAAAGCAGGAAACGTGAGTGTGCTCAGAACAAAAGAAAGGTGTTTCCTACACATACGGACCATATCTAGTTCCAGTCTGCTTCTGAAACTGATACAAACCACAGGTCCTTTAACATCCAATGCTTTTCAGTTAAGAGCGAGAAACGTGTGAGCTACATGAACGATGCAGCTTTGTTTGAGCTGAAAAGTTACTGAGTTTACATGAAAAGAAATCTTGCTTGTAGGAAGATACAGAGCCTGGCATTAAACTCCATTTCTGAAGGGAAACACACAGCACAGTTATCCTCTATGAAACACACTCTGCTTTAGAGCAAGAAGCACGCTCTTGCCTTCCAGAGTCTCTAATATATCAGGAAATGTGAGTGTGCTGAGAACAAAAGAACAGTGTTTCCTACACATACAGACCATTGCTAGTTCAACTCGGCTTCTGAAACAGATACAACCACAGGTCCTTTAACATCCTTTTCAGTTAAGAGCCAGAAACATGTGAGCTACATGAACGATGTAGCTTTGTTTGAGCTGAAATTTTACTGAGTTTACATGAAAAGAATTCTTGCTTGTAGGAGGATACAGAGCCTGGGATTTAACTCCATTTCTGAAGGGAAACACACAGCACAATTCTCATCAATTAAACACAGTCTGCTGTAGAGCAAGAAGGTCGGTCTTGCTTTCTAGAGTTTCTAATAAAGCAGGAAAGGTGAGTGTGCTCAGTACAAAAGAACGGTGTTTCCTACACATACGGACCATATCTAGTTCCACTCTGCTTCTGAAACTGATACAAACCACAGGTCCTTTAACATCCAATGCTTTTCAGTTAAGAGCCAGAAACGTGTGAGCTACATGAACGATGTAGCTTTGTTTGAGCTGAAAAGTTACTGAGTTTACATGAAAAGAAATCTTGCTTGTAGGGAGACACAGAGCCTGGCATTAAACTCCATTTTTGAAGGGAAACTCACAGCACAGTTATCCTCCGTGAAACACACTCTGCTTTAGAGCAAGAAGCATGCTCTTGCCTTCCAGAGTCTCTAATAAATCAGGAAATGTGAGTGTGCTGAGAACAAAAGAACAGTGTTTCCTACACATACAGACCATTGCTAGTTCAACTCGGCTTCTGAAACTGATACAAACCACAGGTCCTTTAACATCCTTTTCAGTTAAGAGCCAGAAATATGTGAGCTATATGAACGATGTAGCTTTGTTTGAGCTGAAATGTTACTGAGTTTACATGAAAAGAAATCTTGCTTGTAGGAAGATACAGAGCCTGGGATTTAACTCCATTTCTGAAGGGAAACACACAGCACAGTTATCCTCCATGAAACACACTCTGCTTTAGAGCAAGAAGCATGCTCTTGCCTTCCAGAGTCTCTAATAAATCAGGAAATGTGAGTGTGCTCAGAACAAAAGAACGGTGTTTCCTACACTAACGGACCATATCTAGTTCAACTCTGCTTCTGAAACTGATAAAAACCACAGGTCAATCAACATCCTTTTCAGTTAAGAGCCAGAAACGTGTGAGCTACGTGAACGATGTAGCTTTGTTTGAGCTGAAAGGTGACTGAGTTTATATTAAAAGAATTCTTGCTTGTAGGAAGATACAGAGCCTGGGATTTAACTACATTTCTGAAGGGAAACACACAGCACAGTTGTCCTCCATGAAACACACTCTCCTTTAGAGCAAGAAGCACTCTATTTCCTTGTAGATTCTCTACTAAAGCAGGAAACGTGAGTGTGCTCAGAACAAAAGAACGGTGTTTCCTACACATACGGACCATATCTAGTTCCACTCTGCTTCTGAAACTGATACAAACCACAGGTCATCTAACATCCAATGCTTTTCAGTTAAGAGTGAGAAACGTGTGAGCTACATGAACGATGTAGCTTTGTTTGAGCTGAAAAGTTTCTGAGTTTACATGAAAAGAAATCTTGCTTGTAGGAAGATACAGAGCCTGGCATTAAACTCCATTTCTGAAGGGAAACACACAGCACAGTTATCCTCTATGAAACACACTCTGTTTTAGAGCAAGAAGCACGTTCTTGCCTTCCAGAGTCTCTAATAAATCAGGAAATGTGAGTGTGCTGAGAACAAAAGAACAGTGTTTCCTACACATACAGACCATTGCTAGTTCAACTCGGCTTCTGAAACAGATACAAACCACAGGTCCTTTAACATCCTTTTCAGTTAAGAGCCAGAAACATGTGAGCTACATGAACGATGTAGCTTTGTTTGAGCTGAAATGTTACTGAGTTTACATGAAAAGAAGTCTTGCTTGTAGGAAGATACAGAGCCTGGGATTTAAATCCATTTCTGAAGGGAAACACACAGCACAGTTCTCATCCATGAAACACATTCTGCTTTAGAGCAAGAAGCACGCTCTTGCTTTCTAGAGTCTCCAATAGAGCCCGAAACTTGAAAGTGTGCTCCGAACAAAAGAACCCTGTTTCCTACACATAGGGACCATTGCTAGTTCAACTCTGCTTCTGAAACTGATACAAACCACAGGTCCTCTATTATCCAATGCTTTTCAGTTAGAGCAAGAAACGTGTGAGCTACGTAAAGAATGCAGCTTTTTTTGAGCTGAAATGTGAGTCAGTTTGCCTGAAACGACGTCTTGCTTGTAGGAAGACACAGAGCCTTGGATTTAACTCCATTTCTGAAGGGAAACACACAGCACAGTTCTCATCAATTAAACACAGTCTGCTCTAGAGCAAGAAGGACGCTCTTGCTTTCTAGAGTCTCTAATACACCAGGAAAAGTGAGTGTGTTCTGAACAAAAGAACGATGTTTCCTACACATACAGACCATATCTAGTCCAACTCTGCTTCTGAAACTGAACAAACCAGAGTTCCTCTAATATCCAATGCTTTTCAGTTAGAGCAAGAAACGGGTGAGCTACATAAACGATGTAGCATTGTTTGAGCTGAAACTTAGGTGAGTTTACCTGAAACGAAGTCTTGCTTGTAGGAAGACACAGAGCCTGGGATTTAACTACATTTCTGAAGGAAAACACAGAGCACAGTTGTCCTCCGTGAAACACACTCTCCTTTAGAGCAAGAAGCACGCTCTTGCCTTCCAGAATCTCTAATAAATCAGGAAATGTGAGTGTGCTCAGAACAAAAGTACGGTGTTTCCTACACTAACGGACCATGTCTAGTTCAACTCTGCTTCTGAAACTGATAAAATCCACAGGTCCTTTAACATCCTTTTCAGTTAAGAGCCAGAAACGTGTGAGCTACATGAACGATGTAGCTTTGTTTGAGCTGAAAAGTTACTGAGTTTACATGAAAAGAAATCTTGCTTGTAGGAAGACACAGAGCCTGGCATTAAACTCCATTTCTGAAGGGAAACACACAGCACAGTTATCCTCCGTGAAACACACTCTGCTTTAGAGCAAGAAGCAACCTATTGCCTTCCAGAGTCTCTAATAAATCAGGAAATGTGAGTGTGCTGAGAACAAAAGAACAGTGTTTCCTACACATACAGACCATTGCTAGTTCAACTCGGCTTCTGAAACTGATACAAACCACAGGTCTTTTAACATCCTTTTCTGTTAAGAGCCAGAAATATGTGAGCTACATGAACGATGTACCTTTTTTGAGCTGAAATGTTACTGAGTTTACATGAAAAGAAGTCTTGCTTGTAGGAAGATACAGAGCCTGGGATTTAACTCCATTTCTGAAGGGAAACACACAGCACAATTCTCATCAATTCAACACAGTCTGCTGTAGAGCAAGAAGGACGGTCTTCCTTTCTAGAGTCTCTAATAAAGCATTAAACGTGAGTGTGCTCAGAACAAAAGAATGATGTTTCCTACACATACGGACCATATCTAGTTCCACTCTGCTTCTGAAACTGATACAAACCACAGGACCTTTAACATCCAATGCTTTTCAGTTAAGAGCCAGAATCGTGTGAGCTACGTGAACGATGTCGCATTGTTTGAGCTGAAAAGTTACTGATTTTACATGAAAAGAAGTCTTGCTTGTAGGAAGATACAGAGCCTGGGATTTAACTCCATTTCTGAAGCGAAACACACAGCACAGTTATCCTCTATGAAACACACTCTGCTTTAGAGCAAGAAGCACGCTCTTGCCTTCCAGAGTCTCTAATAAATCAGGAAATGTGAGTGTGCTCAGAACAAAAGAACGGTGTTTCCTACACAAACGGACCATATCTAGTTCAACTCTGCTTCTGAAACTGATAATATCCACAGGTCCTTTAACATCCTTTTCAGTTAAGAGCCAGAAACGTGTGAGCTACGTGAACGATGTAGCTTTGTTTGAGCTGAAAGGTGACTGAGTTTATATTAAAAGAAGTCTTGCTTGTAGGAAGATACAGAGCCTGGGATTTAACTTCATTTCTGAAGGGAAACACACAGTACAGTTCTCATCAATTAAACACAGTCTGCTGTAGAGCAAGAAGGATGCTCTTGCTTTCTAGCATCTCTAATACACCAGGAAAGGTGAGTGTGCTCAGAACAAAAGAACGGTGTTTCCTACACATACAGACCATATGTAGTCCAACTCTGCTTCTGAAACTGAACAAACCAGAGTTCCTCTAATATCCAATGCTTCTCAGTTAGAGCAAGAAAAGTGTGAGCTATGTGAATGATGTAGCATTGTTTGAGCTGAAACTTAGGTGAATTTACCTAAAACGAAGTCTTGCTTGTAGGAAGACACACAGCCTGTGATTTAACTCTATTTCTGAAGGGAAGCACACAGCAGAGTTCTCATCCATGAAACACACTCTGCTTATAGGAATAAGCACACTCTTTCTTTCTAAAGTCTCTAATAAAGCAGGAAACATGAGTGGGCTCAGAGCAAAAGTACGGTGTTTCCTACACATACGGACCATTGCTAGTTCAACTCTGCTTCTGAAACTGATACAAACCACAGGTCATCTAACATCCAATGCTTTTCAGTTAAGAGCGAGAAACATGTGAGCTTTGTGAATGATTTATATTCGTTTGAGCTAAAATTGACTGCGTTTACGTGAAATGATGTCTGTTTGTAGGAAAACACAAAGCCTGGGAATTAACTCCATTACTGAAGGGAAACACACAGCACAGTTCTCATCAATTAAACACAGTCTGCTGTAGAGCAAGAAGCACGCTCTTGCTTTCTAGAATCTCTAATACACCAGGAAACGTGAGTGTGCTCAGAACAAAAGAACGATGTTTCCTACACATACAAACCATATCTAGTCCAACTCTGCTTCTGAAACTGAACAAACCAGAGTTCCTCTAATATCCAATGCTTTTCAGTTAGAGCAAGAAACGTGTGAGCTACATAAACGATGTAGCATTGTTTGTGCTGAAACTTAGGTGAATTTACCTGAAACGAAGTCTTCCTTGTAAGAAGACACAGAGCCTGGGATTTAACTACATTTCTGAACGAAACACATAGCACAGTTTTCCTCCATGAAACACACTCTCCTTTAGAGCAAGAAGCACGCTATTTCCTTGAAGATTCTCTACTAAAGCACGAAACGTGAGTGTGCTCAGAACAAAAGAACGGTGTTTCCTACACATACGGAACATATCTAGTTCCACTCTGCTTCTGAAACTGATACAAACCACAGGACTTTTAACATCCAATGCTTTTCAGTTAAGAGCCAGAATCGTGTGAGCTACGTGAACGATGTCACATTGTTTGAGCTGAAAAGTTACTGATTTTACATGAAAAGAAGTCTTGCTTGTAGGAAGATACAGAGCCTGGGATTTAACTCCATTTCTGAAGGGAAACACACAGCACAGTTATCCTCTATGAAACACACTCTGCTTTAGAGCAAGAAGCACGCTCTTGCCTTCCAGAGTCTCTAATAAATCAGGAAATGTGAGTGTGCTCAGAACAAAAGAATGGTGTTTCCTACACAAACGGACCATATCTAGTTCAACTCTGCTTCTGAAACTGATAAAAACCACAGGTCCTTCAACATCCTTTTCAGTTAAGAGCCAGAAACGTGTGAGCTACGTGAACGATGTAGCTTTGTTTGAGCCGAAAAGTTACTGAGTTTATATTAAAAGAAGTCTTGCTTGTAGGAAGATACAGAGCCTGGGATTTAACCTCATTTCTGAAGGGAAACCACAGCACTGTTCTCATCAATTAAACACAGTCTGCTGTAGACCAAGAAGGACGCTCTTGCTTTCTAGAGTCTCTAATACACCAGGAAACGTGAGTGTGCTCAGAACAAAAGAACTGTGTTTCCTACACATACAGACCATATCTAGTCCAACTCTGCTTCTGAAACTGAACAAACCAGAGTTCCACTAATATCCAATGCTTTTCAGTTAGAGCAAGAAAAGTGTGAGCTATGTAAATGATGTAGCATTGTTCGAGCTGAAACGTAGGTGAGTTTACCTAAAAGGAATTCTTGCTTGTAGGAAGACACACAGCCTGGGATTTAACTCCATTTCTGAAGGGAAGCACACAGCACAGTTCTCATCCATGAAACACACTCTGCTTATAGGAATAAGCACACTCTTTCTTTCTAAAATCTCTAATAGAGCAGGAAACGTGAGTGTGCTCAGAGCAAAAGTACGGTGTTTCCTACACATACGGACCATTGCTAGTTCAACTCTGCTTCTGAAACTGATACAAACCACTGGTCATCTAACATCCAATGCTTTTCACTTAAGAGCGAGAAACATGTGAGCTTTGTGAATGATTTATATTCGTTTGAGCTAAAATTGACTGCGTTTACGTGAAATGATGTCTGTTTGTAGGAAGACACAGAGCCTGGGAATTAACTCCATTACTGAAGGGAAACACACAGCACAGTTCTCATCAATTAAACACAGTCTGCTGTAGAGCAAGAAGCACGCTCTTGCTTTCTAGAGTCTCTAATACACCAGGAAACGTGAGTGTGCTCAGAACAAAAGAACGATGTTTCCTACACATACAGACCATATCTAGTCCAACTCTGCTTCTGAAACTGAACAAACCAGAGTTCCTCTACTATCCAATGCTTTTCAGTTAGAGCAAGAAAAGTGTGAGCTACATAAATGATGTAGCATTGTTTGAGGTGAAACTTAGTTGAGTTTACCTGAAACGAAGTCTTCCTTGTAGGAAGACACAGAGCCTGGGATTTAACTACATTTCTGAAGGGAAACACACAGCACAGTTGTCCTCCGTGAAACACACTCTCCTTTAGAGCAAGAAGCACGCTCTTTCCTTGTAGATTCTCTACGAAAGCAGGAAACGTGAGTGTGCTCAGAACAAAAGAACGGTGTTTCCTACACATACGGACCATATCTAGTTCCACTCTGCTTCTGAAACTGATACAAACCACAGGACCTTTAACATCCAATGCTTTTCAGTTAAGAGCCAGAAACGTGTGAGCTACATGAAGGATGTAGCTTTGTTTGAGCTGAAAAATTACTGAGTTTACATGAAAAGAAATCTTGCTTGTAGGAAGATACAGAGCCTGGCATTAAACTCCATTTCTGAAGGGAAACACACAGCACAGTTATCCTCCGTGAAACACACTCTGCTTTAGAGCAAGAATCACCCTATTGCCTTCCAGATTCTCTAATAAATCAGGAAATGTGAGTGTGCTCAGAACAAAAGAACGGTGTTTCCTACACATACAGACCATTGCTAGTTCAACTCGGCTTCTGAAACTGATACAAACCACAGGTCCTTTAACATCCTTTTCAGTTAAGAGCCAGAAACATGTGAGCTACATGAACGATGTAGCTTTGTTTGAGCTGAAATGTTACTGAGTTTACATGAAAAGAATTCTTGCTTGTAGGAAGATACAGAGCCTGGGATTTAACTCCATTTCTGAAGGGAAACACACAGCACAATTCTCATCAATTAAACACAGTCTGCTGTAGAGCAAGAAGGACGGTCTTGCTTTCTAGAGTCTCTAATAAAGCAGGAAACGTGAGTGTTCTCAGAACAAAAGAACGGTGTTTCCTACACATACGGACCATATCTAGTTCCACTCTGCTTCTGAAACTGATACAAACCACAGGTCCTTTAACATCCAATGCTTTTCAGTTAAGAGTCAGAATCGTGTGAGCTACGTGAACGATGTCACATTGTTTGAGCTGAAAAGTTACTGATTTTACATGAAAAGAAGTCTTGCTTGTAGGAAGATACAATGCCTAGGATTTAACTCCATTTCTGAAGGGAAACACACAGCACAGTTATCCTCCATGAAACACACTCTGCTTTAGAGCAAGAAGCATGCTCTTGCCTTCCAGAGTCTCTAATAAATCAGGAAATGTTAGTGTGCTCAGAACAAAAGAACGGTGTTTCCTACACAAACGGACCATATCTAGTTCAACTCTGCTTCTGAAACTGATAAAAACCACAGGTCCTTCAACATCCTTTTCAGTTAAGAGCCAGAAACGTGTGAGCTACGTGAACGATGTAGCTTTGTTTGAGCTGAAAGGTGACTGTGTTTATATTAACAGAACTCTTGCTTGTAGGAAGATACAGAGCCTGGGATTTAACTTCATTTCTGAAGGGAAACACACAGTACAGTTCTCATCAATTAAACACAGTCTGCTGTAGAGCAAGAAGGATGCTCTTGCTTTCTAGCATCTCTAATACACCAGGAAACGTGAGTGTGCTCAGAACAAAAGAACGGTGTTTCCTACACATACAGACCATATGTAGTCCAACTCTGCTTCTGAAACTGAACAAACCAGAGTTCCTCTAATATCCAATGCTTTTCAGTTAGAGCAAGAAAAGTGTGAGCTACGTGAATGATGTAGCATTGTTTGAGCTGAAACTTAGGTGAGTTTACCTAAAAGGAATTCTTGCTTGTAGGAAGACACACAGCCTGTGATTTAACTCTATTTCTGAAGGGAAGCACACAGCACAGTTCTCATCCATGAAACACACTCTGCTTATAGGAATAAGCACACTCTTTCTTTCTAAAGTCTCTAATAAAGCAGGAAACGTGAGTGTGCTCAGAGCAAATGTACGGTGTTTCCTACACATACGGACCATTGCTAGTTCAACTCTGCTTCTGAAACTGATACAAACCACAGGTCATCTAACATCCAATGCTTTTCAGTTATGAGCGAGAAACATGTGAGCTTTGTGAATGATTTATATTCGTTTGAGCTAAAATTGACTGCGTTTACGTGAAATGATGTCTTTTTGTAGGAAGACACAGAGCCTGGGAATTAACTCCATTACTGAAGGGAAACACACAGCACAGTTCACATCAATTAAACACAGTCTGCTGTAGAGCAAGAAGGACGGTCTTGCTTTCTAGAGTCTCTAATACACCAGGAAACGTGAGTGTGCTCATAACAAAAGAACGATGTTTCCTACACATACAGACCATATCTAGTCCAACTCTGCTTCTGAAACTGAACAAACCAGAGTTCCTCTAATATCCAATGCTTTTCAGTTAAGAGCCAGAAACGTGTGAGCTACATGAACGATGTAGCTTTGTTTGAGCTGAAAAGTTACTGAGTTTACATGAAAAGAAATCTTGCTTGTAGGAAGATACAGAGCCTGGCATTAAACTCCATTTCTGAAGGGAAACACACAGCACAGTTATCCTCCGTGAAACACACTCTGCTTTAGAGCAAGAAGCACGCTCTTGCCTTCCAGAGTCTCTAATAAATCAGGAAATGTGAGTGTGCTCAGAACAAAAGAACGGTGTTTCCTACACAAACGGACCATATCCAGTTCAACTCTGCTTCTGAACCTGATAAAAACCAAAGGTCCTTCAACATCCTTTTCAGTTAAGAGCCAGAAACGTGTGAGCTACGTGAACGATGTAGCTTTGTTTGAGCCGAAAAGTTACTGAGTTTATATTAAAAGAAGTCTTGCTTGTAGGAAGATACAGAGCCTGAGATTTAACCTCATTTCTGAAGGGAAACCACAGGACAGTTCTCATCAATTAAACACAGTCTGCTGTAGAGCAAGAAGCACGCTCTTGCTTTCTAGAGTCTCTAATACACCAGGAAACGTGAGTGTGCTCAGAACAAAAGAACGATGTTTCCTACACATACAAACCATATCTAGTCCAACTCTGCTTCTGAAACTGAACAAACCAGAGTTCCTCTAATATCCAATGCTTTTCAGTTAGAGCAAGAAACGTGTGAGCTACATAAACGATGTAGCATTGTTTGTGCTGAAACTTAGGTGAATTTACCTGAAACGAAGTCTTCCTTGTAAGAAGACACAGAGCCTGGGATTTAACTACATTTCTGAACGAAACACATAGCACAGTTTTCCTCCATGAAACTCACTCTCCTTTAGAGCAAGAAGCACGCTATTTCCTTGAAGATTCTCTACTAAAGCACGAAACGTGAGTGTGCTCAGAACAAAAGAACGGTGTTTCCTACACATACGGAACATATCTAGTTCCACTCTGCTTCTGAAACTGATACAAACCACAGGACTTTTAACATCCAATGCTTTTCAGTTAAGAGCCAGAATCGTGTGAGCTACGTGAACGATGTCACATTGTTTGAGCTGAAAAGTTACTGATTTTACATGAAAAGAAGTCTTGCTTGTAGGAAGATACAGAGCCTGGGATTTAACTCCATTTCTGAAGGGAAACACACAGCACAGTTATCCTCTATGAAACACACTCTGCTTTAGAGCAAGAAGCACGCTCTTGCCTTCCAGAGTCTCTAATAAATCAGGAAATGTGAGTGTGCTCAGAACAAAAGAATGGTGTTTCCTACACAAACGGACCATATCTAGTTCAACTCTGCTTCTGAAACTGATAAAAACCACAGGTCCTTCAACATCCTTTTCAGTTAAGAGCCAGAAACGTGTGAGCTACGTGAACGATGTAGCTTTGTTTGAGCCGAAAAGTTACTGAGTTTATATTAAAAGAAGTCTTGCTTGTAGGAAGATACAGAGCCTGGGATTTAACCTCATTTCTGAAGGGAAAACACAGCACTGTTCTCATCAATTAAACACAGTCTGCTGTAGACCAAGAAGGACGCTCTTGCTTTCTAGAGTCTCTAATACACCAGGAAACGTGAGTGTGCTCAGAACAAAAGAACTGTGTTTCCTACACATACAGACCATATCTAGTCCAACTCTGCTTCTGAAACTGAACAAACCAGAGTTCCACTAATATCCAATGCTTTTCAGTTAGAGCAAGAAATGTGTGAGCTATGTAAATGATGTAGCATTGTTCGAGCTGAAACGTAGGTGAGTTTACCTAAAAGGAATTCTTGCTTGTAGGAAGACACACAGCCTGGGATTTAACTCCATTTCTGAAGGGAAGCACACAGCACAGTTCTCATCCATGAAACACACTCTGCTTATAGGAATAAGCACACTCTTTCTTTCTAAAATCTCTAATAGAGCAGGAAACGTGAGTGTGCTCAGAGCAAAAGTACGGTGTTTCCTACACATACGGACCATTGCTAGTTCAACTCTGCTTCTGAAACTGATACAAACCACTGGTCATCTAACATCCAATGCTTTTCACTTAAGAGCGAGAAACATGTGAGCTTTGTGAATGATTTATATTCGTTTGAGCTAAAATTGACTGCGTTTACGTGAAATGATGTCTGTTTGTAGGAAGACACAGAGCCTGGGAATTAACTCCATTACTGAAGGGAAACACACAGCACAGTTCTCATCAATTAAACACAGTCTGCTGTAGAGCAAGAAGCACGCTCTTGCTTTCTAGAGTCTCTAATACACCAGGAAACGTGAGTGTGCTCAGAACAAAAGAACGATGTTTCCTACACATACAGACCATATCTAGTCCAACTCTGCTTCTGAAACTGAACAAACCAGAGTTCCTCTACTATCCAATGCTTTTCAGTTAGAGCAAGAAAAGTGTGAGCTACATAAATGATGTAGCATTGTTTGAGGTGAAACTTAGTTGAGTTTACCTGAAACGAAGTCTTCCTTGTAGGAAGACACAGAGCCTGGGATTTAACTACATTTCTGAAGGGAAACACACAGCACAGTTGTCCTCCGTGAAACACACTCTCCTTTAGAGCAAGAAGCACGCTCTTTCCTTGTAGATTCTCTACGAAAGCAGGAAACGTGAGTGTGCTCAGAACAAAAGAACGGTGTTTCCTACACATACGGACCATATCTAGTTCCACTCTGCTTCTGAAACTGATACAAACCACAGGACCTTTAACATCCAATGCTTTTCAGTTAAGAGCCAGAAACGTGTGAGCTACATGAAGGATGTAGCTTTGTTTGAGCTGAAAAATTACTGAGTTTACATGAAAAGAAATCTTGCTTGTAGGAAGATACAGAGCCTGGCATTAAACTCCATTTCTGAAGGGAAACACACAGCACAGTTATCCTCCGTGAAACACACTCTGCTTTAGAGCAAGAATCACCCTATTGCCTTCCAGATTCTCTAATAAATCAGGAAATGTGAGTGTGCTCAGAACAAAAGAACGGTGTTTCCTACACATACAGACCATTGCTAGTTCAACTCGGCTTCTGAAACTGATACAAACCACAGGTCCTTTAACATCCTTTTCAGTTAAGAGCCAGAAACATGTGAGCTACATGAACGATGTAGCTTTGTTTGAGCTGAAATGTTACTGAGTTTACATGAAAAGAATTCTTGCTTGTAGGAAGATACAGAGCCTGGGATTTAACTCCATTTCTGAAGGGAAACACACAGCACAATTCTCATCAATTAAACACAGTCTGCTGTAGAGCAAGAAGGACGGTCTTGCTTTCTAGAGTCTCTAATAAAGCAGGAAACGTGAGTGTTCTCAGAACAAAAGAACGGTGTTTCCTACACATACGGACCATATCTAGTTCCACTCTGCTTCTGAAACTGATACAAACCACAGGTCCTTTAACATCCAATGCTTTTCAGTTAAGAGTCAGAATCGTGTGAGCTACGTGAACGATGTCACATTGTTTGAGCTGAAAAGTTACTGATTTTACATGAAAAGAAGTCTTGCTTGTAGGAAGATACAATGCCTAGGATTTAACTCCATTTCTGAAGGGAAACACACAGCACAGTTATCCTCCATGAAACACACTCTGCTTTAGAGCAAGAAGCATGCTCTTGCCTTCCAGAGTCTCTAATAAATCAGGAAATGTTAGTGTGCTCAGAACAAAAGAACGGTGTTTCCTACACAAACGGACCATATCTAGTTCAACTCTGCTTCTGAAACTGATAAAAACCACAGGTCCTTCAACATCCTTTTCAGTTAAGAGCCAGAAACGTGTGAGCTACGTGAACGATGTAGCTTTGTTTGAGCTGAAAGGTGACTGTGTTTATATTAACAGAACTCTTGCTTGTAGGAAGATACAGAGCCTGGGATTTAACTTCATTTCTGAAGGGAAACACACAGTACAGTTCTCATCAATTAAACACAGTCTGCTGTAGAGCAAGAAGGATGCTCTTGCTTTCTAGCATCTCTAATACACCAGGAAACGTGAGTGTGCTCAGAACAAAAGAACGGTGTTTCCTACACATACAGACCATATGTAGTCCAACTCTGCTTCTGAAACTGAACAAACCAGAGTTCCTCTAATATCCAATGCTTTTCAGTTAGAGCAAGAAAAGTGTGAGCTACGTGAATGATGTAGCATTGTTTGAGCTGAAACTTAGGTGAGTTTACCTAAAAGGAATTCTTGCTTGTAGGAAGACACACAGCCTGTGATTTAACTCTATTTCTGAAGGGAAGCACACAGCACAGTTCTCATCCATGAAACACACTCTGCTTATAGGAATAAGCACACTCTTTCTTTCTAAAGTCTCTAATAAAGCAGGAAACGTGAGTGTGCTCAGAGCAAATGTACGGTGTTTCCTACACATACGGACCATTGCTAGTTCAACTCTGCTTCTGAAACTGATACAAACCACAGGTCATCTAACATCCAATGCTTTTCAGTTATGAGCGAGAAACATGTGAGCTTTGTGAATGATTTATATTCGTTTGAGCTAAAATTGACTGCGTTTACGTGAAATGATGTCTTTTTGTAGGAAGACACAGAGCCTGGGAATTAACTCCATTACTGAAGGGAAACACACAGCACAGTTCACATCAATTAAACACAGTCTGCTGTAGAGCAAGAAGGACGGTCTTGCTTTCTAGAGTCTCTAATACACCAGGAAACGTGAGTGTGCTCATAACAAAAGAACGATGTTTCCTACACATACAGACCATATCTAGTCCAACTCTGCTTCTGAAACTGAACAAACCAGAGTTCCTCTAATATCCAATGCTTTTCAGTTAAGAGCCAGAAACGTGTGAGCTACATGAACGATGTAGCTTTGTTTGAGCTGAAAAGTTACTGAGTTTACATGAAAAGAAATCTTGCTTGTAGGAAGATACAGAGCCTGGCATTAAACTCCATTTCTGAAGGGAAACACACAGCACAGTTATCCTCCGTGAAACACACTCTGCTTTAGAGCAAGAAGCACGCTCTTGCCTTCCAGAGTCTCTAATAAATCAGGAAATGTGAGTGTGCTCAGAACAAAAGAACGGTGTTTCCTACACAAACGGACCATATCCAGTTCAACTCTGCTTCTGAACCTGATAAAAACCAAAGGTCCTTCAACATCCTTTTCAGTTAAGAGCCAGAAACGTGTGAGCTACGTGAACGATGTAGCTTTGTTTGAGCCGAAAAGTTACTGAGTTTATATTAAAAGAAGTCTTGCTTGTAGGAAGATACAGAGCCTGAGATTTAACCTCATTTCTGAAGGGAAACCACAGGACAGTTCTCATCAATTAAACACAGTCTGCTGTAGAGCAAGAAGCACGCTCTTGCTTTCTAGAGTCTCTAATACACCAGGAAACGTGAGTGTGCTCAGAACAAAAGAACGATGTTTCCTACACATACAAACCATATCTAGTCCAACTCTGCTTCTGAAACTGAACAAACCAGAGTTCCTCTAATATCCAATGCTTTTCAGTTAGAGCAAGAAACGTGTGAGCTACATAAACGATGTAGCATTGTTTGTGCTGAAACTTAGGTGAATTTACCTGAAACGAAGTCTTCCTTGTAAGAAGACACAGAGCCTGGGATTTAACTACATTTCTGAACGAAACACATAGCACAGTTTTCCTCCATGAAACTCACTCTCCTTTAGAGCAAGAAGCACGCTATTTCCTTGAAGATTCTCTACTAAAGCACGAAACGTGAGTGTGCTCAGAACAAAAGAACGGTGTTTCCTACACATACGGAACATATCTAGTTCCACTCTGCTTCTGAAACTGATACAAACCACAGGACTTTTAACATCCAATGCTTTTCAGTTAAGAGCCAGAATCGTGTGAGCTACGTGAACGATGTCACATTGTTTGAGCTGAAAAGTTACTGATTTTACATGAAAAGAAGTCTTGCTTGTAGGAAGATACAGAGCCTGGGATTTAACTCCATTTCTGAAGGGAAACACACAGCACAGTTATCCTCTATGAAACACACTCTGCTTTAGAGCAAGAAGCACGCTCTTGCCTTCCAGAGTCTCTAATAAATCAGGAAATGTGAGTGTGCTCAGAACAAAAGAATGGTGTTTCCTACACAAACGGACCATATCTAGTTCAACTCTGCTTCTGAAACTGATAAAAACCACAGGTCCTTCAACATCCTTTTCAGTTAAGAGCCAGAAACGTGTGAGCTACGTGAACGATGTAGCTTTGTTTGAGCCGAAAAGTTACTGAGTTTATATTAAAAGAAGTCTTGCTTGTAGGAAGATACAGAGCCTGGGATTTAACCTCATTTCTGAAGGGAAACCACAGCACTGTTCTCATCAATTAAACACAGTCTGCTGTAGACCAAGAAGGACGCTCTTGCTTTCTAGAGTCTCTAATACACCAGGAAACGTGAGTGTGCTCAGAACAAAAGAACTGTGTTTCCTACACATACAGACCATATCTAGTCCAACTCTGCTTCTGAAACTGAACAAACCAGAGTTCCACTAATATCCAATGCTTTTCAGTTAGAGCAAGAAATGTGTGAGCTATGTAAATGATGTAGCATTGTTCGAGCTGAAACGTAGGTGAGTTTACCTAAAAGGAATTCTTGCTTGTAGGAAGACACACAGCCTGGGATTTAACTCCATTTCTGAAGGGAAGCACACAGCACAGTTCTCATCCATGAAACACACTCTGCTTATAGGAATAAGCACACTCTTTCTTTCTAAAATCTCTAATAGAGCAGGAAACGTGAGTGTGCTCAGAGCAAAAGTACGGTGTTTCCTACACATACGGACCATTGCTAGTTCAACACTGCTTCTGAAACTGATACAAACCACTGGTCATCTAACATCCAATGCTTTTCACTTAAGAGCGAGAAACATGTGAGCTTTGTGAATGATTTATATTCGTTTGAGCTAAAATTGACTGCGTTTACGTGAAATGATGTCTGTTTGTAGGAAGACACAGAGCCTGGGAATTAACTCCATTACTGAAGGGAAACACACAGCACAGTTCTCATCAATTAAACACAGTCTGCTGTAGAGCAAGAAGCACGCTCTTGCTTTCTAGAGTCTCTAATACACCAGGAAACGTGAGTGTGCTCATAACAAAAGAACGATGTTTCCTACACATACAGACCATATCTAGTCCAACTCTGCTTCTGAAACTGAACAAACCAGAGTTCCTCTACTATCCAATGCTTTTCAGTTAGAGCAAGAAAAGTGTGAGCTACATAAATGATGTAGCATTGTTTGAGGTGAAACTTAGTTGAGTTTACCTGAAACGAAGTCTTCCTTGTAGGAAGACACAGAGCCTGGGATTTAACTACATTTCTGAAGGGAAACACACAGCACAGTTGTCCTCCGTGAAACACACTCTCCTTTAGAGCAAGAAGCACGCTCTTTCCTTGTAGATTCTCTACGAAAGCAGGAAACGTGAGTGTGCTCAGAACAAAAGAACGGTGTTTCCTACACATACGGACCATATCTAGTTCCACTCTGCTTCTGAAACTGATACAAACCACAGGACCTTTAACATCCAATGCTTTTCAGTTAAGAGCCAGAAACGTGTGAGCTACATGAAGGATGTAGCTTTGTTTGAGCTGAAAAGTTACTGAGTTTACATGAAAAGAAATCTTGCTTGTAGGAAGATACAGAGCCTGGCATTAAACTCCATTTCTGAAGGGAAACACACAGCACAGTTATCCTCCGTGAAACACACTCTGCTTTAGAGCAAGAATCACCCTATTGCCTTCCAGATTCTCTAATAAATCAGGAAATGTGAGTGTGCTCAGAACAAAAGAACGGTGTTTCCTACACATACAGACCATTGCTAGTTCAACTCGGCTTCTGAAACTGATACAAACCACAGGTCCTTTAACATCCTTTTCAGTTAAGAGCCAGAAACATGTGAGCTACATGAACGATGTAGCTTTGTTTGAGCTGAAATGTTACTGAGTTTACATGAAAAGAATTCTTGCTTGTAGGAAGATACAGAGCCTGGGATTTAACTCCATTTCTGAAGGGAAACACACAGCACAATTCTCATCAATTAAACACAGTCTGCTGTAGAGCAAGAAGGACGGTCTTGCTTTCTAGAGTCTCTAATAAAGCAGGAAACGTGAGTGTTCTCAGAACAAAAGAACGGTGTTTCCTACACATACGGACCATATCTAGTTCCACTCTGCTTCTGAAACTGATACAAACCACAGGTCCTTTAACATCCAATGCTTTTCAGTTAAGAGTCAGAATCGTGTGAGCTACGTGAACGATGTCACATTGTTTGAGCTGAAAAGTTACTGATTTTACATGAAAAGAAGTCTTGCTTGTAGGAAGATACAGAGCCTGGGATTTAACTCCATTTCTGAAGGGAAACACACAGCACAGTTATCCTCTATGAAACACACTCTGCTTTAGAGCAAGAAGCACGCTCTTGCCTTCCAGAGTCTCTAATAAATCAGGAAATGTTAGTGTGCTCAGAACAAAAGAACGGTGTTTCCTACACAAACGGACCATATCTAGTTCAACTCTGCTTCTGAAACTGATAAAAACCACAGGTCCTTCAACATCCTTTTCAGTTAAGAGCCAGAAACGTGTGAGCTACGTGAACGATGTAGCTTTGTTTGAGCTGAAAGGTGACTGTGTTTATATTAACAGAACTCTTGCTTGTAGGAAGATACAGAGCCTGGGATTTAACTTCATTTCTGAAGGGAAACACACAGTACAGTTCTCATCAATTAAACACAGTCTGCTGTAGAGCAAGAAGGATGCTCTTGCTTTCTAGCATCTCTAATACACCAGGAAACGTGAGTGTGCTCAGAACAAAAGAACGGTGTTTCCTACACATACAGACCATATGTAGTCCAACTCTGCTTCTGAAACTGAACAAACCAGAGTTCCTCTAATATCCAATGCTTTTCAGTTAGAGCAAGAAAAGTGTGAGCTACGTGAATGATGTAGCATTGTTTGAGCTGAAACTTAGGTGAGTTTACCTAAAAGGAATTCTTGCTTGTAGGAAGACACACAGCCTGTGATTTAACTCTATTTCTGAAGGGAAGCACACAGCACAGTTCTCATCCATGAAACACACTCTGCTTATAGGAATAAGCACACTCTTTCTTTCTAAAGTCTCTAATAAAGCAGGAAACGTGAGTGTGCTCAGAGCAAATGTACGGTGTTTCCTACACATACGGACCATTGCTAGTTCAACTCTGCTTCTGAAACTGATACAAACCACAGGTCATCTAACATCCAATGCTTTTCAGTTATGAGCGAGAAACATGTGAGCTTTGTGAATGATTTATATTCGTTTGAGCTAAAATTGACTGCGTTTACGTGAAATGATGTCTTTTTGTAGGAAGACACAGAGCCTGGGAATTAACTCCATTACTGAAGGGAAACACACAGCACAGTTCACATCAATTAAACACAGTCTGCTGTAGAGCAAGAAGGACGGTCTTGCTTTCTAGAGTCTCTAATACACCAGGAAACGTGAGTGTGCTCATAACAAAAGAACGATGTTTCCTACACATACAGACCATATCTAGTCCAACTCTGCTTCTGAAACTGAACAAACCAGAGTTCCTCTAATATCCAATGCTTTTCAGTTAAGAGCCAGAAACGTGTGAGCTACATGAACGATGTAGCTTTGTTTGAGCTGAAAAGTTACTGAGTTTACATGAAAAGAAATCTTGCTTGTAGGAAGATACAGAGCCTGGCATTAAACTCCATTTCTGAAGGGAAACACACAGCACAGTTATCCTCCGTGAAACACACTCTGCTTTAGAGCAAGAAGCACGCTCTTGCCTTCCAGAGTCTCTAATAAATCAGGAAATGTGAGTGTGCTCAGAACAAAAGAACGGTGTTTCCTACACAAACGGACCATATCCAGTTCAACTCTGCTTCTGAACCTGATAAAAACCAAAGGTCCTTCAACATCCTTTTCAGTTAAGAGCCAGAAACGTGTGAGCTACGTGAACGATGTAGCTTTGTTTGAGCCGAAAAGTTACTGAGTTTATATTAAAAGAAGTCTTGCTTGTAGGAAGATACAGAGCCTGAGATTTAACCTCATTTCTGAAGGGAAACCACAGGACAGTTCTCATCAATTAAACACAGTCTGCTGTAGAGCAAGAAGCACGCTCTTGCTTTCTAGAGTCTCTAATACACCAGGAAACGTGAGTGTGCTCAGAACAAAAGAACGATGTTTCCTACACATACAAACCATATCTAGTCCAACTCTGCTTCTGAAACTGAACAAACCAGAGTTCCTCTAATATCCAATGCTTTTCAGTTAGAGCAAGAAACGTGTGAGCTACATAAACGATGTAGCATTGTTTGTGCTGAAACTTAGGTGAATTTACCTGAAACGAAGTCTTCCTTGTAAGAAGACACAGAGCCTGGGATTTAACTACATTTCTGAACGAAACACATAGCACAGTTTTCCTCCATGAAACTCACTCTCCTTTAGAGCAAGAAGCACGCTATTTCCTTGAAGATTCTCTACTAAAGCATGAAACATGAGTGTGCTCAGAACAAAAGAACGGTGTTTCCTACACATACGGAACATATCTAGTTCCACTCTGCTTCTGAAACTGATACAAACCACAGGACTTTTAACATCCAATGCTTTTCAGTTAAGAGCCAGAATCGTGTGAGCTACGTGAATGATGTCACATTGTTTGAGCTGAAAAGTTACTGATTTTACATGAAAAGAAGTCTTGCTTGTAGGAAGATACAGAGCCTGGGATTTAACTCCATTTCTGAAGGGAAACACACAGCACAGTTATCCTCTATGAAACACACTCTGCTTTAGAGCAAGAAGCACGCTCTTGCCTTCCAGAGTCTCTAATAAATCAGGAAATGTGAGTGTGCTCAGAACAAAAGAATGGTGTTTCCTACACAAACGGACCATATCTAGTTCAACTCTGCTTCTGAAACTGATAAAAACCACAGGTCCTTCAACATCCTTTTCAGTTAAGAGCCAGAAACGTGTGAGCTACGTGAACGATGTAGCTTTGTTTGAGCCGAAAAGTTACTGAGTTTATATTAAAAGAAGTCTTGCTTGTAGGAAGATACAGAGCCTGGGATTTAACCTCATTTCTGAAGGGAAACCACAGCACTGTTCTCATCAATTAAACACAGTCTGCTGTAGACCAAGAAGGACGCTCTTGCTTTCTAGAGTCTCTAATACACCAGGAAACGTGAGTGTGCTCAGAACAAAAGAACTGTGTTTCCTACACATACAGACCATATCTAGTCCAACTCTGCTTCTGAAACTGAACAAACCAGAGTTCCACTAATATCCAATGCTTTTCAGTTAGAGCAAGAAATGTGTGAGCTATGTAAATGATGTAGCATTGTTCGAGCTGAAACGTAGGTGAGTTTACCTAAAAGGAATTCTTGCTTGTAGGAAGACACACAGCCTGGGATTTAACTCCATTTCTGAAGGGAAGCACACAGCACAGTTCTCATCCATGAAACACACTCTGCTTATAGGAATAAGCACACTCTTTCTTTCTAAAATCTCTAATAGAGCAGGAAACGTGAGTGTGCTCAGAGCAAAAGTACGGTGTTTCCTACACATACGGACCATTGCTAGTTCAACTCTGCTTCTGAAACTGATACAAACCACTGGTCATCTAACATCCAATGCTTTTCACTTAAGAGCGAGAAACATGTGAGCTTTGTGAATGATTTATATTCGTTTGAGCTAAAATTGACTGCGTTTACGTGAAATGATGTCTGTTTGTAGGAAGACACAGAGCCTGGGAATTAACTCCATTACTGAAGGGAAACACACAGCACAGTTCTCATCAATTAAACACAGTCTGCTGTAGAGCAAGAAGCACGCTCTTGCTTTCTAGAGTCTCTAATACACCAGGAAACGTGAGTGTGCTCAGAACAAAAGAACGATGTTTCCTACACATACAGACCATATCTAGTCCAACTCTGCTTCTGAAACTGAACAAACCAGAGTTCCTCTACTATCCAATGCTTTTCAGTTAGAGCAAGAAAAGTGTGAGCTACATAAATGATGTAGCATTGTTTGAGGTGAAACTTAGTTGAGTTTACCTGAAACGAAGTCTTCCTTGTAGGAAGACACAGACCCTGGGATTTAACTACATTTCTGAAGGGAAACACACAGCACAGTTGTCCTCCGTGAAACACACTCTCCTTAAGAGCAAGAAGCACGCTCTTTCCTTGTAGATTCTCTACGAAAGCAGGAAACGTGAGTGTGCTCAGAACAAAAGAACGGTGTTTCCTACACATACGGACCATATCTAGTTCCACTCTGCTTCTGAAACTGATACAAACCACAGGACCTTTAACATCCAATGCTTTTCAGTTAAGAGCCAGAAACGTGTGAGCTACATGAAGGATGTAGCTTTGTTTGAGCTGAAAAGTTACTGAGTTTACATGAAAAGAAATCTTGCTTGTAGGAAGATACAGAGCCTGGCATTAAACTCCATTTCTGAAGGGAAACACACAGCACAGTTATCCTCCGTGAAACACACTCTGCTTTAGAGCAAGAATCACCCTATTGCCTTCCAGAGTCTCTAATAAATCAGGAAATGTGAGTGTGCTCAGAACAAAAGAACGGTGTTTCCTACACATACAGACCATTGCTAGTTCAACTCGGCTTCTGAAACTGATACAAACCACAGGTCCTTTAACATCCTTTTCAGTTAAGAGCCAGAAACATGTGAGCTACATGAACGATGTAGCTTTGTTTGAGCTGAAATGTTACTGAGTTTACATGAAAAGAATTCTTGCTTGTAGGAAGATACAGAGCCTGGGATTTAACTCCATTTCTGAAGGGAAACACACAGCACAATTCTCATCAATTAAACACAGTCTGCTGTAGAGCAAGAAGGACGGTCTTGCTTTCTAGAGTCTCTAATAAAGCAGGAAACGTGAGTGTGCTCAGAACAAAAGAACGGTGTTTCCTACACATACGGACCATAACTAGTTCAACTCTGCTTCTGAAACTGAGACAGACCACAGGTCCTCTAACATCCAATGCTTTTCAGTTAAGAGCCAGAAACGTGTGAGCTACCTGAACGATGTAGCTTTGTTTGAGCTGAAAAGTTACTGAGTTTACATGAAAAGAAGTCTTCCTTGTAGGAAGATAAAGAGCCTTGGATTTAACTCCATTTCTGAAGGGAAGCACACAGCACAGTTCTCATCCATGAAACACATGCTGCGGATAGTAAGAAGCACGTTCTTTCTTTATAAAGTCTCTAATAGAGCAGGAAACTTGAGTGTGCTCAGAACAAAATAATGATATTTGCTACACATATGGACCATATCTAGGTCAACTCTTCTTCTGAAACTGATACAAACCACACTTCCTCTAACATGCAATGCTTCCCAGTTACGAACAAGAAACGTGTGAGCTTCGGGAACGATGTAGCTTCCTTTGAGCTGAAAAGTGACTGAGTTTACCTCAAAAGTTGTCTAGCTTGTATGAAGACACAGAGCCTGGTATTTAACTCCATTTCTGAGGGGAAACACACAGCACAGTTCTCATCCATGAAACACACTCTGCTTTAGAGCAAGAAGCACACTCTTGCTTTCTAGAGACTCTAATAGACCCAGAAACTTGAGGGTACTCAGAATAATGAATGGTGTTGCCTACACATACGGACCACTGCTAGTTAAACTCTGCTTCTGAAACTGATACAAACCACAGGTCCTCTAATATCCAATGCTTTACAGTTAAGAGCCAGAAACCTGTGAGCTACGTGAACGATGTAGCTTTGTTTGACGGAAAGATGACTGAGTTTACGTGAAACGAAGACTTGCTTGTAGGAAGATACAGAGCCTTAGATTTAGCTCCATTTCTGAAGGGAAACACACAGCACAGTTGTGCTCCGTGAAACACACTCTGCTTTAGAGCATGAATCACGCTCCTGCCTTCTAGATTCTCTAAAAAAGCAGGAAACGTGAGTGTGCTCAGAACAAAAGAACAGTGTTTCCTACACATTCGGACCTTTGCTAGTTCAACTCTGCTTCTGAAACTGATACAAACTACAAGTCATCTAACATCCAATGCAAAGAGCGAGAAACGTGTGAGCTTCGTATACGATTTATATTCATTTGATCTGAAGTGTGACTCTGTTTACCTAAAATGATGTCTTGCTTGTATGAAGACACAGAGCCGGGGATTTAACTCAATTTCTGAAGGGAAACACACCACACAGTTCTCATCCATGAATCACACTCTGCCTTAGAGCAAGAAGCACGCTCTTGCTTTCTAGAGCCTCTAATAAAGCAAGAAACATGAGTGTGCTCAGACCAAAAGAACGGTGTTTCCTACACATACGGACCATTGCTAGTTCAACTCTGCTTCTGAAACTGATACAAACCACAGGTCATCTAACATCCAATGCTTTTCAGTTAAGAGCGAGAAACATGTGAGCTTTGTGAATGATTTATATTCGTTTGAGCTAAAGTTGACTGCGTTTACATGAAATGATGTCTGTTTGTAGGAAGACACAGAGCCTGGGAATTAACTCCATTACTGAAGGGAAACACACAGCACAGTTCTCATCAATTAAACACAGTCTGCTGTAGAGCAAGAAGCACGCTCTTGCTTTCTAGAGTCTCTAATACACCAGGAAACGGGAGCGTGCTCAGAACAAAAGAACGATGTTTCCTACACATACATGCCATATCTAGTCCAACTCTGCTTCTGAAACTGAACAAACCAGAGTTCCTCTAATATCCAATGCTTTTCAGTTAGAGCAAGAAACGTGTGAGCTACATAAACGATGTAGCATTGTTTGAGCTGAAACTTAGGTGAGTTTACCTGAAACGAAGTCTTCCTTGTAGGAAGACACAGAGCCTGGGAATTAACTCCATTACTGAAGGGAAACACACAGCACAGTTCTCATCAATTAAACACAGTCTGCTGTAGAGCAAGAAGCACGCTCTTACTTTCTAGAGTCTCTAATACACCAGCAAACATGAGTGTGCTCAGAACAAAAGAACGGTGTTTCCTACACATACGGACCATATCTAGTTCCACTCTGCTTCTGAAACTGATACAAACCACAGGTCCTTTAACATCCAATGCTTTTCAGTTAAGAGCCAGAATCGTGTGAGCTACGTGAACGATGTCGCATTGTTTGAGCTGAAAAGTTACTGATTTTACATGAAAAGAAGTCTTGCTTGCAGGAAGATACAGAGCCTGGCATTAAACTCCATTTCTGAAGGGAAACACACAGCACAGTTATCCTCTATGAAACACACTCTGCTTTAGAGCAAGAAGCTCGCTCTTGCCTTCCAGAGTCTCTAATAAATCAGGAAATGTGAGTGTGCTCAGAACAAAAGAACGGTGTTTCCTACACAAACGGACCATATCTAGTTCAACTCTGCTTCTGAAACTGATAAAAACCACAGGTCCTTCAACATCCTTTTCAGTTAAGAGCCAGAAACGTGTGAGCTACGTGAACGATGTAGCTTTGTTTGAGCCGAAAAGTTACTGAGTTTATATTAAAAGAAGTCTTGCTTGTAGGAAGATACAGAGCCTGGGATTTAACCTCATTTCTGAAGGGAAACCACAGCACAGTTCTCATCAATTAAACACAGTCTGCTGAGGACCAAGAAGGACGCTCTTGCTTTCTAGCGTCTCTAATACACCAGGAAACGTGAGTGTGCTCAGAACAAAAGAACTGTATTTCCTACACATACAGACCATATCTAGTCCAACTCTGCTTCTGAAACTGAACAAACCAGAGTTCCACTAATATCCAAGGCTTTTCATTTAGAGCAAGAAATGTGTGAGCTACGAAAATGATGTAGCATTGTTTGAGCTGAAACTTAGGTGAGTTTACCTAAAAGGAATTCTTGCTTGTAGGAAGACACACAGCCTGGGATTTAACTCCATTTCTGAAGGGAAGCACACAGCACAGTTCTCATCCATGAAACACACTCTGCTTATAGGAATAAGCACACTCTTTCTTTCTAAAGTCTCTAATAGAGCAGGAAACGTGAGTGTGCTCAGAGCAAAAGAGCGGTGTTTCCTACACATACGGACCATTGCTAGTTCAACTCTGCTTCTGAAACTGATACAAAGCACTGGTCATCTAACAGCCAATGCTTTTCAGATAAGAGCGAGAAACATGTGAGCTTTGTGAATGATTTATATTCGTTTGAGCTAAAATTGACTGCGTTTACGTGAAATGATGTCTTTTTGTAGGAAGACACAGAGCCTGGGAATTAACTCCATTACTGAAGGGAAACACACAGCACAGTTCTCATCAATTAAACACAGTCTGCTGTAGAGCAAGAAGCACGCTCTTGCTTTCTAGAGTCTCTAATACACCAGGAAACGGGAGCGTGCTCAGAACAAAAGAACGATGTTTCCTACACATACATGCCATATCTAGTCCAACTCTGCTTCTGAAACTGAAGAAACCAGAGTTCCTCTAATATCCAATGCTTTTCAGTAAGAGCAAGAAACGTGTGAGCTACATAAACGATGTAGCATTGTTTGAGCTGAAACTTAGGTGAGTTTACCTGAAACGAAGTCTTCCTTGTAGGAAGACACAGAGCCTGGGATTTAACTACATTTCTGAATGGAAACAGACAGCACAGTTGTCCTCCGTGAAACACACTCTCCTTTAGAGCAAGAAGCACGCTCTTTCCTTGTAGATTCTCTACTAAAGCAGGAAACGTGAGTGTGCTCAGAACAAAAGAACGGTGTTTTCTAAACATACGAACCATATCTAGTTCCACTCTGCTTCTGAAACTGATACAAACCACAGGTCCTTTAACATCCAATGCTTTTCAGTTAAGAGCCAGAATCGTGTGAGCTACGTGAACGATGTCGCATTGTTTGAGCTGAAAAGTTACTGATTTTACATGAAAAGAAGTCTTGCTTGTAGGAAGATACAGAGCCTGGCATTTAACTCCATTTCTGAAGGGAAACACACAGCACAGTTCTCATCATTTAAACACAGTCTGCTGTAGTGCAAGAAGGATGCACTTGCTTTCTAGAGTCTCTAATACACCAGGAAACGTGAGTGTGCTCAGAACAAAAGAACGGTGCTTCCTACACATACAGACCATATGTAGTCCAACTCTGCTTCTGAAACTGAACTAACCAGAGTTCCTCTAATATCCAATGCTTTTCATTTAGAGCAAGAAACGTGTGAGCTACGTAAACAATGTAGCATTGTTTGAGCTGAAACTTAGTTGAGTTTACCTGAAACGAAATCTTGCTTGTAGCTAGACACAGAACCTTGGATTTAACTCCATTTCTAAAGGGACACACACAGCACAGTTGTCCTCTGTGAAACACACTGTGCTTTAGAGAAAGAAGCATGCTCTTGCCTTCTAGAGTCTCTAATAAAGCACGAAATGTGAGAATGCTCAGAACAAATGAAGGGTCTTTCCTACACATACAGACCATATCTAGTTCAACTCTGCTTCTGAAACTGATACAAACCACAGGTCCTCTAACATCCAATGCTTTTCGGTTAAGAGACAAAAACGTGTGAGATATGTGAACAATGTAGCTTTGTTTGATCTGAAAAGTTACTGAGTTTACATGAAAAGAAGTCTTGCTTGTAGGAAGATACAGAGCCTTGGATTTAACTCCATTTCTGAAGGGAAATACATAGCACAGTTGTCATCCATAAAACACACTCTGACTTAGAGCAAGAAGCACGCTCTTGCTTTCTACAGTCTCCAATAGAGCCAGAAACTTGAAAGTGTGCTCAGAACAAAAGAACATTGTTTCCTACTCATACGGACCATGGCTAGTTCAACTCTGCTCTTGAAACTGATACAAACCACAGGTCCTCTAATATCCAATGCTTTTCAGTTAGAGCAAGAAACGTGTGAGCTACGTAAAGAATGTAGCCTTGTTTGAGCTGAAACGTGAGTGAGTTTACCTGATATTAAGTCTTGCTTGTAGGAACACACAGAGCCTTGGATTTAACTCCATTTCTGAAGGGAAACACACAGCACAGTTCTCATCATTTAAACACAGACTGCTATAGAGCAAGAAGGACGCTCTTCCTTTCTAGAGTCTCTAATACAGCAGGAAACGTGAGTGTGCTCAGAACAAAAGAACGGTGTTTCCTACACATACAGACCATATCTAGTCCAACTCTGCTTCTGAAACTGAACAAACCAGAGTTCCTCTAATATCCAATGCTTTTCAGTTAGAGCAAGAAACGTGTGAGCTACTTTAACAATGTAGCATTGTTTGAGCTGAAACTTAGGTGAGTTTACCTGAAACGAAATCTTGCTTGTAGGAAGACACAGAGCCTGGGATTTAACTCCATATCTAAAGGGGCACACACAGCACAGTTGTCCTCCGTGAAACACACTGTGCTTTAGAGAAAGAAGCATGCTCTTGCCTTCTAGAGTCTCTAATAAAGCGGGAAACGTGAGAGTGCTCAGAACAAAAGAACGGTGATTCCTACACATACAGACCATATCTAGTTCAACTCTGCTTCTGAAACTGATACAAACCACAGGTCCTCTAACATCCAGTGCTTTTTTAGTTAAGAGCCAGAAACGTGTGAGCTACGTGAACGATGTATCTTTGTTTGAGCTGAAAAGTTACTGAGTTTACATGAAAAGAAGTCTTGCTTGTAGGAAGATACAGAGCCTTGGATTTAACTCCATTTCTGAAGGGAAACACACAGCACAGTTGTCCACCGTGAAACACACTCTGCTTTAGAGCAAGAAGCACGCTCTTCCCTTCTATAGTCTCTAATAAAGCAGGAAATGTGAGTGTGCTCAGAACAAAAGATCGGTGTTTCCCAGAAATACGGACCATATCTAGTTCAACTCTGCTTCTGAAATTGATACAAACCACAGGTCGTTAATATCCTTTTCAGTTAAGAGACATAAACAAGTGAGCTACATGAACGATGTAGCTTTGTTTGATCTGAAAAGTTACTGAGTTTACATGAAAACAAATCTTGCTTGTAGGAATATACAAAGCCTGTGATTTAACTCCATTTCTGAAGGGAAATACACAGCTCAGTTCTCATCAATTAAACACAGTATGCTTTAGAGAAAGAAGGACGCTCTTGCTTTCTAGAGTCTCTAATACACCAGGAAATGTGAGTGTGCTCAGAACAAAAGAACTGTGTTTCCTACAAATACAGACCATATCTAGTCCAACTCTGCTTCTGAAACTGGACAAACCAGAGTTCCTCTAATATCCAATGCTTTTCAGTTATAGCAAGAATAGTGTGAGCTACTTAAATGATGTAGCATTGTATGAGCTGTAACTTAGGTGAGTTTACCTGAAACGATGTCTTGCTTGTAGGAAGACACAGAGCCTGGGATTTAACGCCATTTCTGAAGGGAACCACACAGCACAGTTGTCCTCCATGAAACATACTCTGCTTTAGAGCAAGAAGCACGCTCTTGATTTCTAGAGTCTCGAATAGAGCCAGAAACTTGAGTGTGCTAAGAACAAAAGATCAGTGTTTCCTACACATACGGACAATATCTAGTTCAACTCTCCTTCTGAAACTGTTACAAACCACAGGTCCTCTAATATCCAATGCTCTACACTTAAGAGCCAGAAACGTGTGAGCTACGTGAATGATGTAGCTTTGTTTGAGCAGAATGGTTTTTGAGTTTACGTGAAACGAAGTCTTGCTTGTAGGAAGATACAGAGCCTGGGATTTAACTCCATTTCTGAAGAGAAAAACACAGCACAGTTGTCATCCATGGAACACACTCTGCTTTAGAGCAAGAAGGACGCTCTTGCTTTCTAGAGTCTCTAATACAGCAGGAAACATGTGTGTGCTCAGAACAAAGAACGGTGTTTCCTACAAATACAGACCATTTCTAGTACAACTCTGCTTCTGACACAGAACAAACCAGGGTTCCTCTAATATCCAATGCTTTTCAGTTAGAGGAAGAAACTTGTGAGCTACTTAAATGATGTAGCATTGTTTGAGCTGAAACTTAAGTGAGTTTACCTGAAACGAAGTCTTGCTTGTAGGAAGACACAGAGCCTGTGATTTAACTCCATTTCTGAAGGGAAGCACACAGCACAGTTCTCATCCAAGAAACACACTCTGCAGATAGTAAGAAGCACGTTCTTTCTTTATAAATCTCTAATAGAGCAGGAAACTTGAGTGTGCTCAGAACAAAAGAATGATATTTGCTACACATATGGACCATATCTAGGTCAACTCTTCTTCTGAAACTGATACAAACCACACTTCCTCTAACATGCAATGCTTTCCAGTTACGAACAAGAAACGTGTGAGCTTCGGGAACGATGTAGCTTCCTTTGAGCTGAAAAGTGACTGAGTTTACCTCAAAAGTTGTCTAGCTTGTATGAAGACACAGAGCCTGGTATTTAACTCCATTTCTGAGGGGAAACACACAGCACAGTTCTCATCCATTAAACACATACTGCTTTAGAGCAAGAAGCACACGCTTGCTTTCTAGAGACTCTAATAGACCCAGAAACTTGAGGGTACTCAGAAAAAGGAATGGTGTTGCCTACACATACGGACCACTGCTAGTTAAACTCTGCTTCTGAAACTGATACAAACCACAGGTCCTCTAATATCCAATGCTTTACAGTTAAGAGACAGAAACGTGTGAGCTACCTGAACGATGTAGCTTTGTTTGAGCTGAAAGGTGACTGAGTTTACGTGAAACGAAGACTTGCTTGTAGGAAGTTACAGAGCCTTAGATTTAACTCCATTTCTGAAGGGAAACACACAGCACAGTTGTGCTCCGTGAAACACACTCTGCTTTAGAGCAAGAATCACGCTCTTGCCTTCTAGAGTCTCTAAAAAAGCAGGACACGTGAGTGTGCTCAGAACAAAAGAACAGTATTTCCTACACATTCGGACCTTTGCTAGTTCAACTCTGCTTCTTAAAATGATACAAACCACAGTTCCTCTAACATGCAATGCTTTCCAGTTACGAACAAGAAACGTGTGAGCTTCGGGAACGATGTAGCTTCCTTTGAGTTGAAAAGTGACTGTGTATACCTGAAAGGATGTCTTGCCTGTATGAAGACACAGAGCCTGGTATTTAACTCCATTTAAGAAGGGAAACACACAACACAGTTCTCATCCATGAAACACACTCTGACTTAGAGCAAGAAGCACGCTCTTGCTTTCTACAGTCTCCAATAGAACCAGAAACTTGAAAGTGTGCTCAGAACAAAAGAAAATTGTTTCCTACACATACGGACCATTGCTAGTTCAACTCTGCTCCTGAAACTGATACAAACCACAGGTCCTCTAATATCCAATGCTTTTCAGTTAGAGCAAGAAACGTGTGAGCTACGTAAAGAATGTAGCCTTGTTTGAGCTGAAACGTGAGTGAGTTTACCTGATATAAAGTCTTGCTTGTAGGAAGACACAGAGCCTTGGATTTAACTCCATTTCTGAAGGGAAACACACAGCACAGTTCTCATCATTTAAACACAGTCTGCTCTAGAGCAAGAAGGACGCTCTTCCTTTCTAGAGTCTCTAATACAGCAGGAAACGTGAGTGTGCTCAGAACAAAAGAACGGTGTTTCCTACACATACAGACTATATCTAGTCCAACTCTGCTTCTGAATCTGAACAAACCAGAGTTCCTCTAATATCCAATGCTTTTCAGTTAGAGCAAGAAACGTGTGAGCTACTTTAACAATGTAGCATTGTTTGAGCTGAAACTTAGGTGAGTTTACCTGAAACGAAATCTTGCTTGTAGGAAGACACAGAGCCTGGGATTTAACTCCATATCTAAAGGGACACACACAGCACAGTTGTCCTCCATGAAACACACTGTGCTTTAGAGAAAGAAGCATGCTCTTGCATTCTAGAGACTCTATTAAAGCAGGAAACGTGAGAGTGCTCAGAACAAAAGAACGGTGTTTCCTACACATACAGACCATAACTAGTTCAACTCTGCTTCTGAAACTGAGACAAACCACAGGTCCTCTAACATCCAATGCTTTTCAGTTAAGAGACAGAAACGTGTGAGCTACCTGAACGATGTAGCTTTGTTTGAGCTGAAAAGTTACTGAGTTTACATGAAAAGAAGTCTTGCTTGTAGGAAGATAAAGAGCCTTGGATTTAACTCCATTTCTGAAGGGAAACACACAGCACAGTTGTCTGCCTTGAAACACACACTGCTTTAGAGCAAGAAGCACGCTCTTGCCTTCTATAGTCTCTAACAAAGCAGGAAATGTGAGTGTGCTCAGAACAAAAGATCGGTGTTTCCCACAAATACGGACCATATCTAGTTCAACTCTGCTTCTGAAACTGATACAAACCACAGGTCTTTAACATCCTTTTCAGTTAAGAGACATAAACATGTGAGCTACATGAATGATGTAGCTTTGTTTGAGCTGAAAAGTTACTGAGTTTACATGAAAAGAAATCTTGCTTGTAGGAATATACAAAGCCTGTGATTTAACTCCATTTCTGAAGGGAAATACACAGCTCAGTTCTCATCCATGGAACACACTCTGCTTTAGAGCAAGAAGGACGCTCTTGCTTTCTAGAGTCTCTAATACAGCAGGAAACGTGAGTGTGCTCAGAACAAAAGAACGGTGTTTCCTACACATACGGACCATAACTAGTTCAACTCTGCTTCTGAAACTGAGACAGACCACAGGTCCTCTAACATCCAATGCTTTTCAGTTAAGAGCCAGAAACGTGTGAGCTACCTGAACGATGTAGCTTTGTTTGAGCTGAAAAGTTACTGAGTTTACATGAAAAGAAGTCTTGCTTGTAGGAAGATAAAGAGCCTTGGATTTAACTCCATTTCTGAAGGGAAGCACACAGCACAGTTCTCATCCATGAAACACACGCTGCGGATAGTAAGAAGCACGTTCTTTCTTTATAAAGTCTCTAATAGAGCAGGAAACTTGAGTGTGCTCAGAACAAAATAATGATATTTGCTACACATATGGACCATATCTAGGTCAACTCTTCTTCTGAAACTGATACAAACCACACTTCCTCTAACATGCAATGCTTCCCAGTTACGAACAAGAAACGTGTGAGCTTCGGGAACGATGTAGCTTCCTTTGAGCTGAAAAGTGACTGAGTTTACCTCAAAAGTTGTCTAGCTTGTATGAAGACACAGAGCCTGGTATTTAACTCCATTTCTGAGGGGAAACACACAGCACAGTTCTCATCCATGAAACACACTCTGCTTTAGAGCAAGAAGCACACTCTTGCTTTCTAGAGACTCTAATAGACCCAGAAACTTGAGGGTACTCAGAATAATGAATGGTGTTGCCTACACATACGGACCACTGCTAGTTAAACTCTGCTTCTGAAACTGATACAAACCACAGGTCCTCTAATATCCAATGCTTTACAGTTAAGAGCCAGAAACCTGTGAGCTACGTGAACGATGTAGCTTTGTTTGACGGAAAGATGACTGAGTTTACGTGAAACGAAGACTTGCTTGTAGGAAGATACAGAGCCTTAGATTTAGCTCCATTTCTGAAGGGAAACACACAGCACAGTTGTGCTCCGTGAAACACACTCTGCTTTAGAGCATGAATCACGCTCCTGCCTTCTAGATTCTCTAAAAAAGCAGGAAACGTGAGTGTGCTCAGAACAAAAGAACAGTGTTTCCTACACATTCGGACCTTTGCTAGTTCAACTCTGCTTCTGAAACTGATACAAACTACAAGTCATCTAACATCCAATGCAAAGAGCGAGAAACGTGTGAGCTTCGTATACGATTTATATTCATTTGATCTGAAGTGTGACTCTGTTTACCTAAAATGATGTCTTGCTTGTATGAAGACACAGAGCCGGGGATTTAACTCAATTTCTGAAGGGAAACACACCACACAGTTCTCATCCATGAATCACACTCTGCCTTAGAGCAAGAAGCACGCTCTTGCTTTCTAGAGCCTCTAATAAAGCAAGAAACATGAGTGTGCTCAGACCAAAAGAACGGTGTTTCCTACACATACGGACCATTGCTAGTTCAACTCTGCTTCTGAAACTGATACAAACCACAGGTCATCTAACATCCAATGCTTTTCAGTTAAGAGCGAGAAACATGTGAGCTTTGTGAATGATTTATATTCGTTTGAGCTAAAGTTGACTGCGTTTACATGAAATGATGTCTGTTTGTAGGAAGACACAGAGCCTGGGAATTAACTCCATTACTGAAGGGAAACACACAGCACAGTTCTCATCAATTAAACACAGTCTGCTGTAGAGCAAGAAGCACGCTCTTGCTTTCTAGAGTCTCTAATACACCAGGAAACGGGAGCGTGCTCAGAACAAAAGAACGATGTTTCCTACACATACATGCCATATCTAGTCCAACTCTGCTTCTGAAACTGAACAAACCAGAGTTCCTCTAATATCCAATGCTTTTCAGTTAGAGCAAGAAACGTGTGAGCTACATAAACGATGTAGCATTGTTTGAGCTGAAACTTAGGTGAGTTTACCTGAAACGAAGTCTTCCTTGTAGGAAGACACAGAGCCTGGGAATTAACTCCATTACTGAAGGGAAACACACAGCACAGTTCTCATCATTTAAACACAGTCTGCTCTAGAGCAAGAAGGACGCTCTTCCTTTCTAGAGTCTCTAATACAGCAGGAAACGTGAGTGTGCTCAGAACAAAAGAACGGTGTTTCCTACACATACAGACTATATCTAGTCCAACTCTGCTTCTGAATCTGAACAAACCAGAGTTCCTCTAATATCCAATGCTTTTCAGTTAGAGCAAGAAACGTGTGAGCTACTTTAACAATGTAGCATTGTTTGAGCTGAAACTTAGGTGAGTTTACCTGAAACGAAATCTTGCTTGTAGGAAGACACAGAGCCTGGGATTTAACTCCATATCTAAAGGGACACACACAGCACAGTTGTCCTCCATGAAACACACTGTGCTTTAGAGAAAGAAGCATGCTCTTGCATTCTAGAGACTCTATTAAAGCAGGAAACGTGAGAGTGCTCAGAACAAAAGAACGGTGTTTCCTACACATACAGACCATAACTAGTTCAACTCTGCTTCTGAAACTGAGACAAACCACAGGTCCTCTAACATCCAATGCTTTTCAGTTAAGAGACAGAAACGTGTGAGCTACCTGAACGATGTAGCTTTGTTTGAGCTGAAAAGTTACTGAGTTTACATGAAAAGAAGTCTTGCTTGTAGGAAGATAAAGAGCCTTGGATTTAACTCCATTTCTGAAGGGAAACACACAGCACAGTTGTCTGCCTTGAAACACACACTGCTTTAGAGCAAGAAGCACGCTCTTGCCTTCTATAGTCTCTAACAAAGCAGGAAATGTGAGTGTGCTCAGAACAAAAGATCGGTGTTTCCCACAAATACGGACCATATCTAGTTCAACTCTGCTTCTGAAACTGATACAAACCACAGGTCTTTAACATCCTTTTCAGTTAAGAGACATAAACATGTGAGCTACATGAATGATGTAGCTTTGTTTGAGCTGAAAAGTTACTGAGTTTACATGAAAAGAAATCTTGCTTGTAGGAATATACAAAGCCTGTGATTTAACTCCATTTCTGAAGGGAAATACACAGCTCAGTTCTCATCCATGGAACACACTCTGCTTTAGAGCAAGAAGGACGCTCTTGCTTTCTAGAGTCTCTAATACAGCAGGAAACGTGAGTGTGCTCAGAACAAAAGAACGGTGTTTCCTACACATACGGACCATAACTAGTTCAACTCTGCTTCTGAAACTGAGACAGACCACAGGTCCTCTAACATCCAATGCTTTTCAGTTAAGAGCCAGAAACGTGTGAGCTACCTGAACGATGTAGCTTTGTTTGAGCTGAAAAGTTACTGAGTTTACATGAAAAGAAGTCTTGCTTGTAGGAAGATAAAGAGCCTTGGATTTAACTCCATTTCTGAAGGGAAGCACACAGCACAGTTCTCATCCATGAAACACACGCTGCGGATAGTAAGAAGCACGTTCTTTCTTTATAAAGTCTCTAATAGAGCAGGAAACTTGAGTGTGCTCAGAACAAAATAATGATATTTGCTACACATATGGACCATATCTAGGTCAACTCTTCTTCTGAAACTGATACAAACCACACTTCCTCTAACATGCAATGCTTCCCAGTTACGAACAAGAAACGTGTGAGCTTCGGGAACGATGTAGCTTCCTTTGAGCTGAAAAGTGACTGAGTTTACCTCAAAAGTTGTCTAGCTTGTATGAAGACACAGAGCCTGGTATTTAACTCCATTTCTGAGGGGAAACACACAGCACAGTTCTCATCCATGAAACACACTCTGCTTTAGAGCAAGAAGCACACTCTTGCTTTCTAGAGACTCTAATAGACCCAGAAACTTGAGGGTACTCAGAATAATGAATGGTGTTGCCTACACATACGGACCACTGCTAGTTAAACTCTGCTTCTGAAACTGATACAAACCACAGGTCCTCTAATATCCAATGCTTTACAGTTAAGAGCCAGAAACCTGTGAGCTACGTGAACGATGTAGCTTTGTTTGACGGAAAGATGACTGAGTTTACGTGAAACGAAGACTTGCTTGTAGGAAGATACAGAGCCTTAGATTTAGCTCCATTTCTGAAGGGAAACACACAGCACAGTTGTGCTCCGTGAAACACACTCTGCTTTAGAGCATGAATCACGCTCCTGCCTTCTAGATTCTCTAAAAAAGCAGGAAACGTGAGTGTGCTCAGAACAAAAGAACAGTGTTTCCTACACATTCGGACCTTTGCTAGTTCAACTCTGCTTCTGAAACTGATACAAACTACAAGTCATCTAACATCCAATGCAAAGAGCGAGAAACGTGTGAGCTTCGTATACGATTTATATTCATTTGATCTGAAGTGTGACTCTGTTTACCTAAAATGATGTCTTGCTTGTATGAAGACACAGAGCCGGGGATTTAACTCAATTTCTGAAGGGAAACACACCACACAGTTCTCATCCATGAATCACACTCTGCCTTAGAGCAAGAAGCACGCTCTTGCTTTCTAGAGCCTCTAATAAAGCAAGAAACATGAGTGTGCTCAGACCAAAAGAACGGTGTTTCCTACACATACGGACCATTGCTAGTTCAACTCTGCTTCTGAAACTGATACAAACCACAGGTCATCTAACATCCAATGCTTTTCAGTTAAGAGCGAGAAACATGTGAGCTTTGTGAATGATTTATATTCGTTTGAGCTAAAGTTGACTGCGTTTACATGAAATGATGTCTGTTTGTAGGAAGACACAGAGCCTGGGAATTAACTCCATTACTGAAGGGAAACACACAGCACAGTTCTCATCAATTAAACACAGTCTGCTGTAGAGCAAGAAGCACGCTCTTGCTTTCTAGAGTCTCTAATACACCAGGAAACGGGAGCGTGCTCAGAACAAAAGAACGATGTTTCCTACACATACATGCCATATCTAGTCCAACTCTGCTTCTGAAACTGAAGAAACCAGAGTTCCTCTAATATCCAATGCTTTTCAGTTAGAGCAAGAAACGTGTGAGCTACATAAACGATGTAGCATTGTTTGAGCTGAAACTTAGGTGAGTTTACCTGAAACGAAGTCTTCCTTGTAGGAAGACACAGAGCCTGGGAATTAACTCCATTACTGAAGGGAAACACACAGCACAGTTCTCATCAATTAAACACAGTCTGCTGTAGAGCAAGAAGCACGCTCTTACTTTCTAGAGTCTCTAATACACCAGCAAACATGAGTGTGCTCAGAACAAAAGAACGGTGTTTCCTACACATACGGACCATATCTAGTTCCACTCTGCTTCTGAAACTGATACAAACCACAGGTCCTTTAACATCCAATGCTTTTCAGTTAAGAGCCAGAATCGTGTGAGCTACGTGAACGATGTCGCATTGTTTGAGCTGAAAAGTTACTGATTTTACATGAAAAGAAGTCTTGCTTGCAGGAAGATACAGAGCCTGGCATTAAACTCCATTTCTGAAGGGAAACACACAGCACAGTTATCCTCTATGAAACACACTCTGCTTTAGAGCAAGAAGCACGCTCTTGCCTTCCAGAGTCTCTAATAAATCAGGAAATGTGAGTGTGCTCAGAACAAAAGAACGGTGTTTCCTACACAAACGGACCATATCTAGTTCAACTCTGCTTCTGAAACTGATAAAAACCACAGGTCCTTCAACATCCTTTTCAGTTAAGAGCCAGAAACGTGTGAGCTACGTGAACGATGTAGCTTTGTTTGAGCCGAAAAGTTACTGAGTTTATATTAAAAGAAGTCTTGCTTGTAGGAAGATACAGAGCCTGGGATTTAACCTCATTTCTGAAGGGAAACCACAGCACAGTTCTCATCAATTAAACACAGTCTGCTGAGGACCAAGAAGGACGCTCTTGCTTTCTAGCGTCTCTAATACACCAGGAAACGTGAGTGTGCTCAGAACAAAAGAACTGTATTTCCTACACATACAGACCATATCTAGTCCAACTCTGCTTCTGAAACTGAACAAACCAGAGTTCCACTAATATCCAAGGCTTTTCATTTAGAGCAAGAAATGTGTGAGCTACGAAAATGATGTAGCATTGTTTGAGCTGAAACTTAGGTGAGTTTACCTAAAAGGAATTCTTGCTTGTAGGAAGACACACAGCCTGGGATTTAACTCCATTTCTGAAGGGAAGCACACAGCACAGTTCTCATCCATGAAACACACTCTGCTTATAGGAATAAGCACACTCTTTCTTTCTAAAGTCTCTAATAGAGCAGGAAACGTGAGTGTGCTCAGAGCAAAAGAGCGGTGTTTCCTACACATACGGACCATTGCTAGTTCAACTCTGCTTCTGAAACTGATACAAAGCACTGGTCATCTAACAGCCAATGCTTTTCAGATAAGAGCGAGAAACATGTGAGCTTTGTGAATGATTTATATTCGTTTGAGCTAAAATTGACTGCGTTTACGTGAAATGATGTCTTTTTGTAGGAAGACACAGAGCCTGGGAATTAACTCCATTACTGAAGGGAAACACACAGCACAGTTCTCATCAATTAAACACAGTCTGCTGTAGAGCAAGAAGCACGCTCTTGCTTTCTAGAGTCTCTAATACACCAGGAAACGGGAGCGTGCTCAGAACAAAAGAACGATGTTTCCTACACATACATGCCATATCTAGTCCAACTCTGCTTCTGAAACTGAAGAAACCAGAGTTCCTCTAATATCCAATGCTTTTCAGTTAGAGCAAGAAACGTGTGAGCTACATAAACGATGTAGCATTGTTTGAGCTGAAACTTAGGTGAGTTTACCTGAAACGAAGTCTTCCTTGTAGGAAGACACAGAGCCTGGGATTTAACTACATTTCTGAATGGAAACAGACAGCACAGTTGTCCTCCGTGAAACACACTCTCCTTTAGAGCAAGAAGCACGCTCTTTCCTTGTAGATTCTCTACTAAAGCAGGAAACGTGAGTGTGCTCAGAACAAAAGAACGGTGTTTTCTAAACATACGAACCATATCTAGTTCCACTCTGCTTCTGAAACTGATACAAACCACAGGTCCTTTAACATCCAATGCTTTTCAGTTAAGAGCCAGAATCGTGTGAGCTACGTGAACGATGTCGCATTGTTTGAGCTGAAAAGTTACTGATTTTACATGAAAAGAAGTCTTGCTTGTAGGAAGATACAGAGCCTGGCATTTAACTCCATTTCTGAAGGGAAACACACAGCACAGTTCTCATCATTTAAACACAGTCTGCTGTAGTGCAAGAAGGATGCACTTGCTTTCTAGAGTCTCTAATACACCAGGAAACGTGAGTGTGCTCAGAACAAAAGAACGGTGCTTCCTACACATACAGACCATATGTAGTCCAACTCTGCTTCTGAAACTGAACTAACCAGAGTTCCTCTAATATCCAATGCTTTTCATTTAGAGCAAGAAACGTGTGAGCTACGTAAACAATGTAGCATTGTTTGAGCTGAAACTTAGTTGAGTTTACCTGAAACGAAATCTTGCTTGTAGCTAGACACAGAACCTTGGATTTAACTCCATTTCTAAAGGGACACACACAGCACAGTTGTCCTCTGTGAAACACACTGTGCTTTAGAGAAAGAAGCATGCTCTTGCCTTCTAGAGTCTCTAATAAAGCACGAAATGTGAGAATGCTCAGAACAAATGAAGGGTCTTTCCTACACATACAGACCATATCTAGTTCAACTCTGCTTCTGAAACTGATACAAACCACAGGTCCTCTAACATCCAATGCTTTTCGGTTAAGAGACAAAAACGTGTGAGATATGTGAACAATGTAGCTTTGTTTGATCTGAAAAGTTACTGAGTTTACATGAAAAGAAGTCTTGCTTGTAGGAAGATACAGAGCCTTGGATTTAACTCCATTTCTGAAGGGAAATACATAGCACAGTTGTCATCCATAAAACACACTCTGACTTAGAGCAAGAAGCACGCTCTTGCTTTCTACAGTCTCCAATAGAGCCAGAAACTTGAAAGTGTGCTCAGAACAAAAGAACATTGTTTCCTACTCATACGGACCATGGCTAGTTCAACTCTGCTCTTGAAACTGATACAAACCACAGGTCCTCTAATATCCAATGCTTTTCAGTTAGAGCAAGAAACGTGTGAGCTACGTAAAGAATGTAGCCTTGTTTGAGCTGAAACGTGAGTGAGTTTACCTGATATTAAGTCTTGCTTGTAGGAACACACAGAGCCTTGGATTTAACTCCATTTCTGAAGGGAAACACACAGCACAGTTCTCATCATTTAAACACAGACTGCTATAGAGCAAGAAGGACGCTCTTCCTTTCTAGAGTCTCTAATACAGCAGGAAACGTGAGTGTGCTCAGAACAAAAGAACGGTGTTTCCTACACATACAGACCATATCTAGTCCAACTCTGCTTCTGAAACTGAACAAACCAGAGTTCCTCTAATATCCAATGCTTTTCAGTTAGAGCAAGAAACGTGTGAGCTACTTTAACAATGTAGCATTGTTTGAGCTGAAACTTAGGTGAGTTTACCTGAAACGAAATCTTGCTTGTAGGAAGACACAGAGCCTGGGATTTAACTCCATATCTAAAGGGGCACACACAGCACAGTTGTCCTCCGTGAAACACACTGTGCTTTAGAGAAAGAAGCATGCTCTTGCCTTCTAGAGTCTCTAATAAAGCGGGAAACGTGAGAGTGCTCAGAACAAAAGAACGGTGATTCCTACACATACAGACCATATCTAGTTCAACTCTGCTTCTGAAACTGATACAAACCACAGGTCCTCTAACATCCAGTGCTTTTTTAGTTAAGAGCCAGAAACGTGTGAGCTACGTGAACGATGTATCTTTGTTTGAGCTGAAAAGTTACTGAGTTTACATGAAAAGAAGTCTTGCTTGTAGGAAGATACAGAGCCTTGGATTTAACTCCATTTCTGAAGGGAAACACACAGCACAGTTGTCCACCGTGAAACACACTCTGCTTTAGAGCAAGAAGCACGCTCTTCCCTTCTATAGTCTCTAATAAAGCAGGAAATGTGAGTGTGCTCAGAACAAAAGATCGGTGTTTCCCAGAAATACGGACCATATCTAGTTCAACTCTGCTTCTGAAATTGATACAAACCACAGGTCGTTAATATCCTTTTCAGTTAAGAGACATAAACAAGTGAGCTACATGAACGATGTAGCTTTGTTTGATCTGAAAAGTTACTGAGTTTACATGAAAACAAATCTTGCTTGTAGGAATATACAAAGCCTGTGATTTAACTCCATTTCTGAAGGGAAATACACAGCTCAGTTCTCATCAATTAAACACAGTATGCTTTAGAGAAAGAAGGACGCTCTTGCTTTCTAGAGTCTCTAATACACCAGGAAATGTGAGTGTGCTCAGAACAAAAGAACTGTGTTTCCTACAAATACAGACCATATCTAGTCCAACTCTGCTTCTGAAACTGGACAAACCAGAGTTCCTCTAATATCCAATGCTTTTCAGTTATAGCAAGAATAGTGTGAGCTACTTAAATGATGTAGCATTGTATGAGCTGTAACTTAGGTGAGTTTACCTGAAACGATGTCTTGCTTGTAGGAAGACACAGAGCCTGGGATTTAACGCCATTTCTGAAGGGAACCACACAGCACAGTTGTCCTCCATGAAACATACTCTGCTTTAGAGCAAGAAGCACGCTCTTGATTTCTAGAGTCTTGAATAGAGCCAGAAACTTGAGTGTGCTAAGAACAAAAGATCAGTGTTTCCTACACATACGGACAATATCTAGTTCAACTCTCCTTCTGAAACTGTTACAAACCACAGGTCCTCTAATATCCAATGCTCTACACTTAAGAGCCAGAAACGTGTGAGCTACGTGAATGATGTAGCTTTGTTTGAGCAGAATGGTTTTTGAGTTTACGTGAAACGAAGTCTTGCTTGTAGGAAGATACAGAGCCTGGGATTTAACTCCATTTCTGAAGAGAAAAACACAGCACAGTTGTCATCCATGGAACACACTCTGCTTTAGAGCAAGAAGGACGCTCTTGCTTTCTAGAGTCTCTAATACAGCAGGAAACATGTGTGTGCTCAGAACAAAGAACGGTGTTTCCTACAAATACAGACCATTTCTAGTACAACTCTGCTTCTGACACAGAACAAACCAGGGTTCCTCTAATATCCAATGCTTTTCAGTTAGAGGAAGAAACTTGTGAGCTACTTAAATGATGTAGCATTGTTTGAGCTGAAACTTAAGTGAGTTTACCTGAAACGAAGTCTTGCTTGTAGGAAGACACAGAGCCTGTGATTTAACTCCATTTCTGAAGGGAAGCACACAGCACAGTTCTCATCCAAGAAACACACTCTGCAGATAGTAAGAAGCACGTTCTTTCTTTATAAATCTCTAATAGAGCAGGAAACTTGAGTGTGCTCAGAACAAAAGAATGATATTTGCTACACATATGGACCATATCTAGGTCAACTCTTCTTCTGAAACTGATACAAACCACACTTCCTCTAACATGCAATGCTTTCCAGTTACGAACAAGAAACGTGTGAGCTTCGGGAACGATGTAGCTTCCTTTGAGCTGAAAAGTGACTGAGTTTACCTCAAAAGTTGTCTAGCTTGTATGAAGACACAGAGCCTGGTATTTAACTCCATTTCTGAGGGGAAACACACAGCACAGTTCTCATCCATTAAACACATACTGCTTTAGAGCAAGAAGCACACGCTTGCTTTCTAGAGACTCTAATAGACCCAGAAACTTGAGGGTACTCAGAAAAAGGAATGGTGTTGCCTACACATACGGACCACTGCTAGTTAAACTCTGCTTCTGAAACTGATACAAACCACAGGTCCTCTAATATCCAATGCTTTACAGTTAAGAGACAGAAACGTGTGAGCTACCTGAACGATGTAGCTTTGTTTGAGCTGAAAGGTGACTGAGTTTACGTGAAACGAAGACTTGCTTGTAGGAAGTTACAGAGCCTTAGATTTAACTCCATTTCTGAAGGGAAACACACAGCACAGTTGTGCTCCGTGAAACACACTCTGCTTTAGAGCAAGAATCACGCTCTTGCCTTCTAGAGTCTCTAAAAAAGCAAGACACGTGAGTGTGCTCAGAACAAAAGAACAGTATTTCCTACACATTCGGACCTTTGCTAGTTCAACTCTGCTTCTTAAAATGATACAAACCACAGTTCCTCTAACATGCAATGCTTTCCAGTTACGAACAAGAAACGTGTGAGCTTCGGGAACGATGTAGCTTCCTTTGAGTTGAAAAGTGACTGTGTATACCTGAAAGGATGTCTTGCCTGTATGAAGACACAGAGCCTGGTATTTAACTACATTTAAGAAGGGAAACACACAACACAGTTCTCATCCATGAAACACACTCTGACTTAGAGCAAGAAGCACGCTCTTGCTTTCTACAGTCTCCAATAGAACCAGAAACTTGAAAGTGTGCTCAGAACAAAAGAAAATTGTTTCCTACACATACGGACCATTGCTAGTTCAACTCTGCTCCTGAAACTGATACAAACCACAGGTCCTCTAATATCCAATGCTTTTCAGTTAGAGCAAGAAACGTGTGAGCTACGTAAAGAATGTAGCCTTGTTTGAGCTGAAACGTGAGTGAGTTTACCTGATATAAAGTCTTGCTTGTAGGAAGACACAGAGCCTTGGATTTAACTCCATTTCTGAAGGGAAACACACAGCACAGTTCTCATCATTTAAACACAGTCTGCTCTAGAGCAAGAAGGACGCTCTTCCTTTCTAGAGTCTCTAATACAGCAGGAAACGTGAGTGTGCTCAGAACAAAAGAACGGTGTTTCCTACACATACAGACTATATCTAGTCCAACTCTGCTTCTGAATCTGAACAAACCAGAGTTCCTCTAATATCCAATGCTTTTCAGTTAGAGCAAGAAACGTGTGAGCTACTTTAACAATGTAGCATTGTTTGAGCTGAAACTTAGGTGAGTTTACCTGAAACGAAATCTTGCTTGTAGGAAGACACAGAGCCTGGGATTTAACTCCATATCTAAAGGGACACACACAGCACAGTTGTCCTCCATGAAACACACTGTGCTTTAGAGAAAGAAGCATGCTCTTGCATTCTAGAGACTCTATTAAAGCAGGAAACGTGAGAGTGCTCAGAACAAAAGAACGGTGTTTCCTACACATACAGACCATAACTAGTTCAACTCTGCTTCTGAAACTGAGACAAACCACAGGTCCTCTAACATCCAATGCTTTTCAGTTAAGAGACAGAAACGTGTGAGCTACCTGAACGATGTAGCTTTGTTTGAGCTGAAAAGTTACTGAGTTTACATGAAAAGAAGTCTTGCTTGTAGGAAGATAAAGAGCCTTGGATTTAACTCCATTTCTGAAGGGAAACACACAGCACAGTTGTCTGCCTTGAAACACACACTGCTTTAGAGCAAGAAGCACGCTCTTGCCTTCTATAGTCTCTAACAAAGCAGGAAATGTGAGTGTGCTCAGAACAAAAGATCGGTGTTTCCCACAAATACGGACCATATCTAGTTCAACTCTGCTTCTGAAACTGATACAAACCACAGGTCTTTAACATCCTTTTCAGTTAAGAGACATAAACATGTGAGCTACATGAATGATGTAGCTTTGTTTGAGCTGAAAAGTTACTGAGTTTACATGAAAAGAAATCTTGCTTGTAGGAATATACAAAGCCTGTGATTTAACTCCATTTCTGAAGGGAAATACACAGCTCAGTTCTCATCCATGGAACACACTCTGCTTTAGAGCAAGAAGGACGCTCTTGCTTTCTAGAGTCTCTAATACAGCAGGAAACGTGAGTGTGCTCAGAACAAAAGAACGGTGTTTCCTACACATACGGACCATAACTAGTTCAACTCTGCTTCTGAAACTGAGACAGACCACAGGTCCTCTAACATCCAATGCTTTTCAGTTAAGAGCCAGAAACGTGTGAGCTACCTGAACGATGTAGCTTTGTTTGAGCTGAAAAGTTACTGAGTTTACATGAAAAGAAGTCTTGCTTGTAGGAAGATAAAGAGCCTTGGATTTAACTCCATTTCTGAAGGGAAGCACACAGCACAGTTCTCATCCATGAAACACACGCTGCGGATAGTAAGAAGCACGTTCTTTCTTTATAAAGTCTCTAATAGAGCAGGAAACTTGAGTGTGCTCAGAACAAAATAATGATATTTGCTACACATATGGACCATATCTAGGTCAACTCTTCTTCTGAAACTGATACAAACCACACTTCCTCTAACATGCAATGCTTCCCAGTTACGAACAAGAAACGTGTGAGCTTCGGGAACGATGTAGCTTCCTTTGAGCTGAAAAGTGACTGAGTTTACCTCAAAAGTTGTCTAGCTTGTATGAAGACACAGAGCCTGGTATTTAACTCCATTTCTGAGGGGAAACACACAGCACAGTTCTCATCCATGAAACACACTCTGCTTTAGAGCAAGAAGCACACTCTTGCTTTCTAGAGACTCTAATAGACCCAGAAACTTGAGGGTACTCAGAATAATGAATGGTGTTGCCTACACATACGGACCACTGCTAGTTAAACTCTGCTTCTGAAACTGATACAAACCACAGGTCCTCTAATATCCAATGCTTTACAGTTAAGAGCCAGAAACCTGTGAGCTACGTGAACGATGTAGCTTTGTTTGACGGAAAGATGACTGAGTTTACGTGAAACGAAGACTTGCTTGTAGGAAGATACAGAGCCTTAGATTTAGCTCCATTTCTGAAGGGAAACACACAGCACAGTTGTGCTCCGTGAAACACACTCTGCTTTAGAGCATGAATCACGCTCCTGCCTTCTAGATTCTCTAAAAAAGCAGGAAACGTGAGTGTGCTCAGAACAAAAGAACAGTGTTTCCTACACATTCGGACCTTTGCTAGTTCAACTCTGCTTCTGAAACTGATACAAACTACAAGTCATCTAACATCCAATGCAAAGAGCGAGAAACGTGTGAGCTTCGTATACGATTTATATTCATTTGATCTGAAGTGTGACTCTGTTTACCTAAAATGATGTCTTGCTTGTATGAAGACACAGAGCCGGGGATTTAACTCAATTTCTGAAGGGAAACACACCACACAGTTCTCATCCATGAATCACACTCTGCCTTAGAGCAAGAAGCACGCTCTTGCTTTCTAGAGCCTCTAATAAAGCAAGAAACATGAGTGTGCTCAGACCAAAAGAACGGTGTTTCCTACACATACGGACCATATCTAGTTCAACTCTTCTTCTGAAACTGATACAAACCACTGTTCCTCTAACATGCAATGCTTTCCAGTTACGAAGAAGAAACGTGTGAGCTTTGGGAATGATGTAGCTTCCTTTAAGCTGAAAAGTGACTGAGTATACCTGAAAAGATGTCTTGCTTGTAGGATGACACAGAGCCTGGGATTTAACTCCATTTCTGAAGGGAAGTGTACAGGACAGTTCTCATCAATGAAACACACTCTGCCTTAGAGCAAGAAGCATGTTCTTGCTTTCTAGAGTCTCTAATAGAGCCTGAAACTTGAGGGTACTCAGAAAAAACAACGGTGTTTCCTACACATACGGACCATTGCTAGTTCAACTCTGCTTCTGAAACTGATACAATCCACAGTCCTCTAATATCCAATGCTTTACAGTTAAGTGCCAGAAACGTGTAAGCTATGTGAATGATGTACTTTTCTTTGAGCTGAAGGTGATTGAGTTTACGTGAAAAGAAGTCTTGCTTGTAGGAAGACACAGAGCCTGGAATTTAACTCCATTTCTGAAGGGAAACACACAGCACAGTTCTCATCCATGAAACACACTCTGTTTTAGAGCAAGAAGCACCCTCTTGCTTTCTAAGAGTCTCTAATACAGCAGGAAACGTGACTGTGGTCAGAATAAAATAATGGTGTTTCCTACACATACGGACCAATTCTATGTCAACTCTACTTCTGAAACTGATACAAAGCACAGTTCCATTAAAATGCAATGCTTTATATTTTAGAGCGAGAAACGTGTGAGGTTCGTGAACGATGTAGCTTCCTTTGAGCTGAAAAGTGACTGAGCTTACCTGAAAAGATGTCTTGCTTGTAGGAAGACACAGAGCCTGGGATTTAACTCCATTTCTGAAGGGAAACACACAGCACTGTTCTCATCCAAGAAACACACTCTGCTATAGAGCAAGAAGCATGCTCTTGTTTTCTAGAGTCTCTAATAGAGCCACAAATTTGACGGTACTCATAAAAAAAGAATGGTGTTTCCTACACATACAGACCATTGCTAGTTCAACTCTGCGTCTGAAACTGATACAAACCACAGGTCTTCTAACATCCAATGCTTTTGTTCAGAGCCATAATCGTGTGAGCTACATGAACGATGTAGTTTGGTTTGAGCTGAAAAGTGACTGAGTTTACATGAAAAGAAATCATGCTTGTAGGAAGACACAGATCCTGGGATTTAACTCCATTTCTGAAGGGAAACACACAGCACAGTTGTTATCCATGAAACACACTCTGCTTTAGAGCAAGGAGCACGCTCTTGCTTTCTAGAGTCTCTAAAAAAGCAGGAAATGTTAGTGTCCTCAGAACAAAAGAATGGTGTTTCCTATACGTACAGACCATATCAAGTTCAACTCTACTTCTGAAACTGACAGAAACCACAGGTCATCTAATATCCAATGCTTTTCAGTTAAGAGCCAGAAACGTGTGAGCTATGTGAACGATGTAGTTATGTTTGAGCTGAAAAATTATTGATTTTACATGAAAAGTTGTCATGCTTGCTGGAAGACACAGAGCCTGTGATTTAACTCCATTTCTGAAGGGAAACTTACAGCACATTTCTCATCCATGAAACACATTCTCAGTATAGGAAGAAGCACGCTCTTTCTTTCTAGATTCTCTAATAGAGCAGGAAACGTGAGTGTGCTCAGAACAAAAGAACGGTGTTTCCTACACGTACGGACCATTGCTAGTTCAACTCGTCTTCTGTAACTGATACAAACCACAAGTCATCTAACATCCAATGCTTTTCAGTTAAGAGCGAGAAACATGTCAGCTTTGTGAATGATTTATATTCGTTTGAGCTAAAAGTGACTGCGTTTACTTGAAATGATGTCTTTTTGTAGGAAGACACAGAGTCTGGGATTTAACTCCATTTCTGAAGGGAAACACACAGCACAGTTCTCATCCATGAAACACACTCTGCCTTAGAGCAAGAAGCATGCTCTTGCTTTCTAGAGCCTCTAATAAAGCAAGAAACATGAGTGTGCTCAGAAAAAACAACGGCGTTTCCTACACATATGGGCCTTATCTAGTTCAACTCTTCTTCTGAAACTGATACAAACCACAGTTACTCTAACATGCAATGCTTTCCAGTTACGAACAAGAAATGTGTGAGCCTCGTGAACGATGTGGCTTCCTTTGAGCTGAAAAGTGACTGAGTTTACCTGAAAAGATGTCTTGCTTGTATGAAGACACAGATCCTGGGATTTAACTCCATTCTCAAGGGAAACACACAGTACAGTTCTAATCCATGAAAAACATTCTGCTTTGCAGCAAGAAGCACGCTCTTGCTTTCTAGAGTCTCCAATAGAGCTAGAAACTTGAAAGTGTGCTCAGAACAAAAGAAAGGTGTTTCCTACACATATGGACCAGTGCTAGTTCAAGTCTGCTACTGAAACTGATACAAACCACAAGTCATCTAACATCCAATGCTTTTCAGTTAAGAGCGAGAAAGGTGTGAGATTCGTAAACGATTTATATTCATTTGAGCTGAAAAGTGACTGTGTTTACCTAAAATGATATCTGGCTTGTAGGAAGAAAAAGAGCCTGGAATTTAACTCCATTTCTGAAGGGAAACACACAGCACAGTTCTCATCCATGAAACACACTCTGCTTTAAAGCAAGAAGCATGCTCTTGCTTTCTAGAGTCTCTAATAGAGCCAGAAACTTGAGCGTATTCAGAACAAAAGAACGGTGTTTCCTACACATACGGACAAATGTTAGTTCAACTCTGCTTCTGAAACTGATACAAACCACAGGTCCTCTAACATCCAATGCTTTACAGTTAAGATCAAGAAACGTGTGAGCTACGTGAACCATGTAGCTTTGTTTGAGCTGAAAGGTGACTGAGTTTACGTGAAACGAAATCTTGCTTGTAGGAAGATACAGAGCCTGAGATTTAACTCCATTTATGAAGGGAAACACACAGCACAGTTCTCATCGATGAAACACAGTCTGCTTTAGAGCAAGAAGAACACTCTTGCTTTCTAGAATCTCTAATACAGCAGGAAACGTGAGTCTGCTCAGAACAAAGGAATGTTGTTTCCTACACAGAAAGATCATATGTAGTGCAACTCTGCTTCTGAAAGTGATAAAACCACAGTTCCTCTAATATCCAATGCTTTTTCGTTAGAGCAAGAAACGTGTGAGCTACATAAACGATGTAGCTTTGTTTGAGCTGAAAGGTGACTGAGTTTACCTGAAACGAAGTCTTGGTGGTAGGAAGACACTGAGCCTGGGATTTACCTCCATTCTGAAGGGAAACACACAGCACAGTTGTTATCCGTGTAACACACTCTGCTTTAGAGCAGGAAGCACGCTCTTGCCTTCTAGATTCTCTAAAATAGCAGGAAACGTGAGTGTCCTCAAACAAAAGAACAGTGTGTCCTACAAATACGGACCATATCTAGTTCAACTCTGCTTCTGAAACTGATACAAAACACAGGTCCTATAACATCCAATGCTTTTCAGTTAAGAGCCAGAAACGTGTGAGCTACGTGAACGATGTAGTTATGTTTGAGCTGAAAAGTTACTGAGTTTACATGAAAAGAAGTCATGCTTGTAGGAAGACACAGAGCCTGGGATTTAACACCATTTCTTAAGGGAAACACACAGCATAGTTGTCATCCATTAAACACACTCTGCCTTAGAGCAAGAAGCATGCTCTTGCTTTCTAGAGCCACTAATAAAACAAGAAACATGATTGTGCTCAGAAGAAAAGAACGGTGTTTCCAACACATACGGACCATATCTAGTTCAACTCTTCTTCTGAAACTGATACAAACCGCAGTTACTCTAACATGCAATGCTTTCCAGTTACAAACAAGACACGTGTGAGCTTCGTGAACGATGTAGCTTCCTTTGAGCTGAAAATTGACTGAGTTTAACTGAAAAGATGTCTTGCTTTTATGAAGACACAGAGCCTGGGATTTAACTCCATTCTGAAGAAAAACATACAGCACAGTTCTCATCCATGAAACACACTCTGCTTTAGAGCAAGAAGCACGCTCTTCCCTTCTAGAGTCTCTAAAAAAGCAGGAAATGTGAGTGTCCTCAGAACAAAAGAATGGTGTTTCCTACACATACGGACCATATCTAGTTCAACTCTGCTTCTGAAACTGATACAAACCACAGGTCCTATAACATCCAATGCTTTTCAGTTAAGAGCCAGAAACGTGTGAGCTACGTGAACGATGTAGTTATGTTTGAGCTGAAAAGTTACTGAGTTTACATGAAAAGAAGTCATGCTTGTAGGAAGACACAGAGCCTGTGATTTAACTCCATTTCTGAAGGGAAACATACAGCACAGTTCCCATCCATGAAACACGTTCTGCGTATAGGAAGAAGCACGCTCTTGCTTTCTAGAGTCGCTAATAGAGCAGGAAACGTGAGTGTGCTCAGAACAAAAGAACGGTGTTTCCTACACATAAGGACCATTGATAGTTCAAGTCTGCTTCTGAATCTGATACAAACCACATGTCATCTAACATCCAATGCTTTTCATTTAAGAGCGAGACACATGTGAGGTTCGTGTATGATTTATATTCGTTAGAGCTGAAAAGTGACTGAGTTTACCTGAAAAGATGTCTTGCTTGTAGGAAGACACAGAGCTTGGTATTTAACTCCATTTCTGAAGGGAAACACAGAGCACAGTTCTCATCCATGAAACACACTCTGCTTATAACAAGAAGCACGCTCTTGCTTTCTAGATTCTCTAATACAGAAGGAAACGTGAGTGTGCTCAGAACAAAAGAACGGTGTTTCCTATACGTACAGACCATATCAAGTATAACTCTGCTTCTGAAAGTGATAGAAACCACAGGTCATCTAATATCCAATGCTTTTCAGTTAAGAGCGAGAAACACGTGAGCTTCTTGTATATTTTATATTCGTTTGAGCTGAAACGTTAGTGAGTTTACCTGAAACAAAGTCTTGGTGGTAGGAAGACAGAGAGCCTGGGATTTAACTCCATTTCAGAAGGGAAACACACTGCACAGTCGTTGTCCATGAAACACACTCTGCTTTAGAGCAAGAAGCACGCTCTTGCCTTCTAGAGTCTCTAAAAAAGCAGGAAATGTGAGTGTCCTCAGAACAATAGAATGGTGTTTCCTACATATACAGACCATATCTAGTTCAACTCTGCTTCTGAAACTGATACAAACCACAGGTCCTATAACATCCAATGCTTTTCAGTTAAGAGCCAGAAACGTGTGAGCTATGTGAACAATGTAGTTATGTTTGAGCTGAAAAGTTACTGAGTTTACATGAAAAGAAGTCATGCTTGTAGGAAGACACAGAGCCTGTGATTTAACTCCATTTTTGAAGGGAAACATACAGCACAGTTGTCATCCATGAAACACACTCTGCATATAGGAAGAAGCACGCTCTTGCTTTCTAGAGTCTCTAATAGAGCATGAAACGTGAGTGTGCTCAGAACCTAAGAACGGTGTTTCCTACACATACGGACCAATGCTAGTTCAACTCTTCTTCTGAAACTCATACAAACCACAAGTCATCTAACATCCAATGCTTTTCATTTAAGAGCGAGAAACGTGAGAGCTTTGTGAATGATTTATATTCATTTGAGCTAAAAGTGACTGCATTTCCTTGAAATGATGTCTTTTCGTAGGAAGACACAGTGTCTGGGATTTAACTCCATTTCTGAAGGGAAACACACAGCACAGTTCGCATCCATGAAACACACTCTGCCTTAGAGCAAGAAGCATGCTCTTGCTTTCTAGAGCCTCTAATAAAGCAAGAAACATGAGTGTGCTCAGAACAAAAGAACGGTGTTTCCTACACATACGGACCTTATCTAGATCAACTCTTCTTCTGAAACTGATACAAACCACAGTTCCTCTAACATGCAATGCTTTACAGTTACAAACAAGAAATGTGTGAGCCTCGTGAACGATGTAGCTGCCTTTGAGCTCAAAAGTGACTGAGTTTACCTGAAAAGATGTCTTGCTTGTATGAAGACACAGATCCTGGGATTTAACTCCATTCTCAAGGGAAACACACAGCACAGTTCTCATCCATGAAACACACTCTGCTTTACAGCAAGAAGCACGCTCTTTCTTTCTAGAGTCTCCAATAGAGCAAGACACTTGAAAGTGTGCTCAGAACAAAAGAACGGTGTTTCCTACACATATGGACCATTGCTAGTTCAAGTCTGCTACTGAAACTGATACAAACCACAAGTCATCTAACATCCAATGCTTTTCAGTTAAGAGCGAGAAACGTGTGAGATTCGTAAACGATTTATATTCATTTGAGCTGAAAAGTAACTGTGTTTACCTGAAATGATATCTGGCTTGTAGGAAGACACAGAACATGGAATTTAACTCCATTTCTGAAGGGAAACACACAGCACAGTTCTCATCCATGAAACACACTCTGCTTTAAAGCAAGAAGCATGCTCTTTCTTTCTAGAGTCTCTAATAGAGCCAGAAACTTGAGGGTACTCAGAACAAAAGAACGGTGTTTCCTACACATACGGACAATTGTTAGTTCAACTCTGCTTCTGAAACTGATACAAACCACAGGTCCTCTAACATCTAATGCTTTACAGTTAAGAGCAAGAAACGTGTGAGCTACATAAATGATGTAGCTTTGTTTGAGCTGAAAGGTGACTGAGTTTACCTGAAACGAAGTCTTGCTTGTAGGAAGATACAGAGCCTGGGATTTAACTCCATTCCTGAAGGGAAACACACAGCACAGTTCTCATTGATGAAACACACTCTGCTTTAGAGTAAGAAGGACGCTATTGCTTTCTAGAGCCTCTAATACAGCAGGAAACTTGAGTGTGCTCCAAAAAAAAGAACGGTGTTTCCTACACGTACAGACCATATCTATTTCAGCTCTGCCACGCCCATGATGGTGTCGCCTGCCTGACAAATGCCTTGGATAAAGTAGTTACGTGGGAAAGAGGGGCTCGCGGTCCTCGGGTCTATGCCCCAGGCGACCCCTCATCAATTTGCCCGAATCAAGGTGCCAGGCTACATGGAACCACGCAGATCTGCTTGCAGAGGCTGGCTGGCACTCTGCCTTCTTCTCTTAGCAGCTATAATGATTGTTGTTTCCTTGTGTATTAATTCCAAGAAATTAACTCTTAATGTTCCTGATGTGCCCCATAAAGAGAGTAATGATTCCTCAAAAGTGGCTTCAATACCCCCACCTATGATTCAAGCTTTTAGGCCAACAGTTCATGAGGGTCCGTAAAGTTTGGAGGAATTCATGAATGATTTAGAGTAGAAAGAACTTATGATTCAGAAGGACAAAGACTCTAGCGAAGAGAGAATGAAAGTAAAGGTACAGGCACTCATAGGCAATTCACCCGTGCAGCCGACAGAAGCTGTGAGGAACCAGTTACAGGAATTAGCCATTCCTACAAGAATTATTCAGGGACAAATAAAGTTTCTCATCAAGGGTCGATGGTGGCAACCTCCTAACTTTAATCTTAGATATAATAATTATTTAGAGCCATTACCTTTTACAGGAGCTTATGACGTACATGCGAACCGATGTGTGAATCATACTGGTATGAAAACAGAATGGCATAAGTTACAGTTCATGGAAAGATTAGCTAGGAACCGACCCCCCTGGTGCCTTCTCACCCACAGGTAAATGTTAAAATATTTTCACACAAATGAAACCATGGCTAGAACAGTGATGGAAAGGGTTTAATTTTGATACAGAACAAAGGTGTAGAAGGAAAACTACAGCTAGGGCCGTAATGTTCTCTGTCCGGATAAGGAACCACAAAAGAAAAAGTAAAGGCTATACTCATGAGATCTGTTAAGCATTCTGAACAAAGAGTGTAACTACATTGTTGATTCTATGTTTGTCACCCTACTGGCCGATTGCCGTGTTTCCCCAAGTAACTGTATAAAATTCACTGCTTGGTCTTAGTAAAATTGCAGCAGCTTCACAACATACTCTCATGTCTGTGGCTGTCTGTCATTCGCCAAATCCCACTTATCCTGAGTACCTTCACCCCGTTCTCCCTCAGTCTGGTGGTCTGCTGAGATCCAGTCCGCGGCACAACTCTGCTTCTGAAACTGATACAAACCACAGTTCTTCTAATATCCAATGCTTTTCAGTTACAGCAAACAATGTGTGAGCTACGTGAACAATGTAGCTTTGTTTGAGCTGAAACGTGAGTTAGTTTACCTGAAACGAAGTCTTGCTTGGAGGAAGACACAGAGCCTGGGATTTAACGCCATTTCTGAAGGTAAACACACAGCACAGTTCTCATCCATGAAACACACTCTGCTTTAGAGGTAGAAGCACGCTCTTGATTTCTACAGTCTCTAATACACCAGGTAAAGGGTGTGTGGTCAGAACAAAAGAACGGTGATTCCAACACATACAGACCATATCTAGTTCAACTCTGCTTCTGAAACTGACACAAACCACAGGTCCTCTAACATCCAATGCTTTTCAATTAAGAGCGGAAACGTGTGAGCTACGTAAGCGATGGAGCTTTGTATGAGCTGAAACGTGCGTGAGTTTACCTGAGACGAAGTCTTACTTGTAGGAAGACACACAGCCTGGGATTTAACTCCATTACTGAAGGGAAACACACAGCACAGTTCTCATCTATGTAACACACTCTGATTTAGAGCTGGAAGCACGCTCTTGCTTTCTAGGGTCTCTAATAGAGCAGGTAAAGTAGGTGTGGTCAGAACCACCGAACGGTGTTTCCTACACATAAGTTCCATATCTAGTTCAACTCTGCTTCTGAAACTGATACAAACCACAGGTCATCTAACATCCAATGCTTTTCAGTTAAGAGCGAGAAACGTGTGAGCTTCTTGAAAGATTTATATTTGTTTGAGCTAAAAGTGACTGCGTTTACCTGAAATGATGTCTTGTTGTAGGAAGACACAGACCCTGGGATTTAACACCATTTCTGAAGGGAAACACACAGCACAGTTGTCATCCATGAAACACAGTATGCTTTGGAACAAGAAGCACGATCTTCCTTTCTAGAGTCTCTAATAAAGCAGGAAACATGAGTGTGCTCAGAACAAAAGAACGGTTTTTCCTACACATACGGACCATATCTAGTTCAACTCTGCTTCTGAAACTGATACAAACCACAGTTTCCCTAACATGCAATGCTTTCCAGTTACGAAAAAGAACCTTGTTAGCTTCAGGAACGATGTAGATTTGTTTGAGGTGAAACTTGAGAGAGAATACCTGAAACGAAGTCTTGCTTGTAGGAAGACACAGAGCCTGGGATATAACTCCAATTCTGAAGGGAAACACACAGCACAGTTCTCATCCATGTAACACGCTCTGATTTGGAGCAGGAAGCACGCTCTTGCTTTCTAGGGTCTCTAATACATCAAGTAAAGTGGGTGTGATCAGAAAAACAGAACGGTGTTTCTTCAACTCTGCTTCTGAAACTGATACAAACCACAGGTCCTCTAACATCCAGTGCTTTTCAGTTAAGAGTGAGAAACGTGTGAGCTATGTGAACGATGTAGTTATGTTTGAGCTGAAAAGTGACTGAATTTACCTGAAACGAAGTCATGCTTTAGGAAGACACAGAGCCTGTGATTTAACTCCATTTCTGGAGGGAAACACACAGCACAGTTGTCATCCATGTAACACGCTCTGATTTGGAGCAGGAAGCACGCTCTTGCTTTCTAGGGTCTCTAATACATCAAGTAAAGTGGGTGTGATCAGAAAAACAGAACGGTGTTTCTTCAACTCTGCTTCTGAAACTGATACAAACCACAGGTCCTCTAACATCCAATGCTTTTCAGTTAAGAGCGAGAAACGTGTGAGCTATGTGAGCGATGTAGTTATGTTTGAGCTGAAGTGACTGAGTTTACATGAAACGAAGTCATGCTTTAGGAAGACACAGAGCCTATGATTTAACTCCAATTCTGAAGTGAAAAACACAGCACAGTTCTCATCCATGAAACACACTCTGCTTATAGCAAGAAGCATGCTATTACTCTCTGGAGTCTCTAATACAGCAGGTAAAGTGAGTGTGGTCAGTACAAAAGAAAGTTGTTTCCTACACATACGGACCATATCTAGTTCAACTCTGCTTCTGAAACTGATACAAACCCCATGTCCTCTAACATCCAATGCTTTTCTCTTAAGAGCGAGAAACGTGTGAGCTACGTGAATGATGTAGTTTTGTTTGAGCTGAAAAGTTACTGAATTTACCTGAAAAGAAGTCATGCTTGTAGGAAGACACAGAGCCTGTGATTTAACTCCATTTCTGGTGGGAAACACACAGCACAGTTGTCATCCATGAAAAACACTCTGCTCATAGCAAGAAGCACGCTCTTGCTTTCTAGAGTATCTAATGGAGCATGAACCGTCTGTGTGCTCAGAACTTAAGAACTGCGTTTCCTACGCTTATGGACCATTGCTATTTCGACTCTGCTTCTGAAACTGATACAAACCACACTTCATTTAACATCCAAAGCTTTTCAGTTAAGAGCGAGAAACGTGTGAGCTTCATGAAAGATTTATATTCGTTTGAGCTAAAAGTGACTGCGTTTACCTGAAATGATATCTTGTTGTAGGAAGACACAGAGCCTGGGATTTAACTCCATTTCTGAAGGGAAACACACATCACAGTTGTCATCCATTGAACACACTATGCTTTAGAGCAAGAAGCATGCTCTTCCTTCTAGAGTCTCTAATAAAGCAGGAAACATGAGTGTGCTCAGAACAAATGAACGGTGTTTCCTACACATACGGACCATATCTAGTTCAACTCTGCTTCTGAAACTGATAGAAACTACAGGTCCTATAACATCCAATGCTTTTCAGTCTAGAGCGAGAATGGTTTTGGCTACGTAAGCGATGTGGCTTTGTATGAGCTGAAACGTGCGTGAGTTTATCTGAAACGAAGTCTTACTTGTAGGAAGACACAGAGCCTGGGATTTAACACCGTTTCTGAAGGGAAACACACAGCACAGTTCTCATCCATGAAACACACTCTGCTTTAGAGCAGGAAGCACGCTCTTGCTTTCTAGGGTCTCTAATACAGCAGGTAAAGTGGGTGTGGTCAGAACAATAGAATGGTATTTCCTACACATGAGTTCCTTATCTAGTTCAACTCTGCTTCTGAAACTGATACAAACCACAGGTCCTCTAACATCCAGTGCTTTTCAGTTAAGAGCGAGAAACCTGTGAGCTATGTGAACGATGTAGTTATGTTTGAGCTGAAAAGTGACTGAATTTACCTGAAACGAAGTCATGCTTTAGGAAGACACAGAGCCTGTGATTTAACTCCATTTCTGGAGGGAAACACACAGCACAGTTGTCATCCATGAAAAACACTCACTCATAGCAAGAAGCACTCTCTTGCTTTCTAGAGTCTGTAATGGAGCAGTAAACGTGTGTGTACTCAGAACAAATGAACGGTGTTTCCTACACATACGGATCGTATCTAGTTCAACTCTGCTTCTGGAACTTATAGAAACCACAGGTCCTCTAACAACCAATGCTTTTCAATTAAGAGTGAGAAACATGTGAGCTATGTGAACGATGTAGTTATGTCTGAGCTGAAAAGTGACTGAGTTTACCTGAAAAGCAGTCATGCTTGTAGGAAGACACAGAGCCTGTGATTTAACTCCACTTCGGAAATGAAACACACAGCACAGTTGTCACCCCTGAAAATCACTCTGTTCATAGCAAGAAGCACGCTCTTGCTTTCTAGAGTCTCTAATGGAGCAGGAAAAGTGTGTGTGCTTAGAACAAAAGAACTGTGTTTCCTACACATATGGACCATTGCTAGTTCAACTCTGCTTCTGAAACTGACACAAACCACAGGTCATCTAACATCCAATGCTTTTCAGTTAAGAGCGAGAAACGTGTAAGCTTCATGAAAGATTTATATTCGTTTGAGCTCAAAGTGACTGTGTTTACCTGAAATGATGTCTTGTTGTAGGAAGACACAGAGCCTGGGATTTAACTCCATTTCTGAAGGTAAACACACAGCACAGTTGTCATCCATGAAACACACTCTGCTTATAGCAAGAAGCATGCTCTTGCTCTCTGGAGTCTCTAATACAGCAGGTAAAGTGAGTGTAGTCAGTACAAAAGAACGGTGTTTCCCACACATACGGACCATATCTAGTTCAACTCTGCTTCTGAAACTGATACAAACCCCATGTCCTCTAACATCCAATGCTTTTCAGTTAAGAGCGAGAAACGTGTGAGCTATGTGAACGATGTAATTTTGTTTGAGCTGAAAAGTTACTGAGTTTACCTGAAAAGAAGTCATGCTTGTAGGAAGACACAGCGCCTGTGATTTAACTCCATTTCTGGTGGGAAACACACAGCACAGTTGTCATCCATGAAAAACACTCTGCTCATAGCAAGAAGCACGCTCTTGCTTTCTAGAGCCTCTAATGGAGCAGGAAACGTGTGTGTGCTCAGAACAAAAGAACGGTGTTTCCTACACATATGGACCATTGCTAGTTCAACTCTGCTTCTGAAACTGATACAAACCACACTTCATTTAACATCCAACGCTTTTCAGTTAAGAGCGAGAAACGTGTGAGCTTCATGAAAGATTTATATTCGTTTGAGCTAAAAGTGACTGCGTTTACCTGAAATGATGTCTTGTTGTAGGAAGACACAGAGCCTGGGATTTAACTCCATTTCTGAAGGGAAACACACATCACAGTTGTCATCCATAACACACTATGCTTTAGAGCAAGAAGCACGCTCTTCCTTTCTAGAGTCTCTAATAAAGCAGGAAACATGAGTGTGCTCAGAACAAATGAACGGTGTTTCCTACACATACGGACCATATCTAGTTCAACTCTGCTTCTGAAACTGATAGAAACTACAGGTCCTATAACGTCCAATGTTTTTCAGTCTAGAGCGAGAATCGTGTGAGCTACGTAAGCGATGTAGCTTTGTATGAGCTGAACCGTGCGTGAGTTTAACTGAAACGAAGTCATACATGTAGGACGACACAGAGCCTGGGATTTAACACCATTTCTGAAGGGAAACACACAGCACAGTTCTCATCCATGAAACACACTCTGCATTAGAGCAGGTAGCACGCTCTTGCTTTCTAGGGTCTCTAATACAGCAGGTAACGTGGGTGTGGTCCAAACAACAGAACGGTATTTCCTACACATAAGTTCCATATCTAGTTCAACTCTGTTTCTGAAACTGATACAAACCACAGGTCCTCTAACATCCTATGCTTTTCATTTAAGAGCGAGAAACGTGTGAGCTACGTGAACGATGAAGTTATGTCTGAGCTGAAAAGTGGCTGAGTTTACCTGAAAAGCAGTCATGCTTGTAGGAAGACACAGAGCCGGGGTTTTAACTCCATTTCTGAAGGTAAACACACAGCACAGTTGTCATCCATGAAACACAATCTGCTTATAGCAAGAAGCATGCTCTTGCTTCTGGAGTCTCTAATACAGCAGGTAAAGTGAGTGTAGTCAGTACAAAAGAACGGTGTTTCCCACACATACGGACCATATCTAGTTCAACTCTGCTTCTGAAACTGATACAAACCCCATGTCCTCTAACATCCAATGCTTTTCAGTTAATAGCGAGAAACGTGTGAGCTACGTGAACGATGTAGTTTTGTTTGAGCTGAAAAGTTACTGAGTTTCCCTGAAAAGAAGTCATGCTTGTAGGAAGACACAGCGCCTGTGATTTAACTCCATTTCTGGTGGGAAACACACAGCACAGTTGTCATCCATGAAAAATACTCACTCATAGCAAGAAGCACGCTCTTGCTTTCTAGAGCCTCTAATGGAGCAGGAAACGTGTGTGTGCTCAGAACAAAAGAACGGTGTTTCCTACACATATGGACCATTGCTAGTTCAACTCTGCTTCTGAAACTGATACAAACCACACTTAATTTAACATCCAATGCTTTTCAGTTAAGAGCGAGAAACGTGTGAGCTTCATGAAAGATTTATATTCGTTTGAGCTAAAAGTGACTGCGTTTACCTGAAATGATGTCTTGTTGTAGGAAGACACAGAGCCTGGGATTTAACTCCATTTCTGAAGGGAAACACACATCACAGTTGTCATCCATTGAACACACTATGCTTTAGAGCAAGAAGCACGCTCTTCCTTTCTAGAGTCTCTAATAAAGCAGGAAACATGAGTGTGCTCAGAACAAATGAACGGTGTTTCCTACACATACGGACCATATCTAGTTCAACTCTGCTTCTGAAACTGATAGAAGCTACAGGTCCTATAACGTCCAATGCTTTTCAGTCTAGAGCGAGAATCGTGTTGGCTACGTAAGCGATGTAGCTTTGTATGAGCTGAAACGTGCTTGACTTTACCTGAAACGAAGTCTTACTTGTAGGAAGACACAGAGCCTGGGATTTAACCCCGTTTCTGAAGGGAAACACACAGCACACTTATCATCCATGAAACACACTCTGCTTTAGAGCAGGAAGCACGCTCTTGCTTTCTTGGGTCTCTAATACAGCTGGTAAAGTGGGTGTGTTCAGAACAATAGAATGGTATTTCCTACACATGAGTTCCTTATCTAGTTCAACTCTGCTTCTGAAACTGATACAAACCACAGGTCATCTAACATCCAATGCTTTTCAGTTAAGAGCGAGAAACTTGTGAGCTTCATGAAAGATTTATATTCATTTGAGCTATAAGTGACTGCATTTACCTGAAATGATGTCTTGTTGTAGGAAGACACAGACCCTGGGATTTAACTCCATTTCTGAAGGTAAACACACAGCACAGTTCTCATCCATGAAACACACTCTGCTTTAGAGCAGGTAGCACGCTCTTGCTTTCTAGGGTCTCTAATATAACAAGTAACGTGGGTGTGGTCCGAACAACAGAACGGTATTTCCTACACATATGGACCATTGATAATTCAACATTGCTTCTGAAACTGATAGAAACCACAGGTCCTCTAACATCCAATGCTTTTCAGTTAAGATCGAGAAACGTGTGAGCTTCATGAAAGATTTATATTCGTTTGAGCTAAAAGTTACTGTGTTTACCTGAAATGATGTCTTGTTGTAGGAAGACACAGAGCCTGGGTTTTAACTCCATTTCTGAAGGGAAACACACAGCACAGTTGTCATCCATGAAACACACTCTGCTTTAGGGCAAGAAGCACGCTCTTCCTTTATAGAGTCTCTAATAAAGCAGGAAACATGAGTTTGCTCAGAACAAATGAACGGTGTTTCCTACACATACGGACCATATCTAGTTCAAATATGCTTCTGAAACTGATAGAAACCACAGGTCCTCTAACATCCAATGCTTTTCAATTAAGAGCGAGAAACGTGTGAGCTACGTAAGCGATGTAGCTTTGTATGAGCTGAACAGTGTGTGAGTTTAACTGAAACAAAGTCTTACATGTAGGACGACACAGAGCCTTGGATTTAATACCATTTCTGAAGGGAAACACACAGCACAGTTCTCATCCATGAAACACACTCTGCTTTAGAGCAGGTAGCATGCTCTTGCTTTCTAGGGTCTCTAATACAGCAGGTAACGTGGGTGTGGTCCGAACAACAGAACAGTATTTACTACACATAAGTTCCATATCTAGTTCATCTCTGTTTCTGAAACTGATACAAACCACAGGTCCTCTGACATCCTATGCTTTTCAATTAAGAGCGAGAAACGTGTGAGCTACGTGAACGATAAAGTTATGTCTGAGCTGAAAAGTGACTGAGTTTACCTGAAAAGCAGTCATGCTTGTAGGAAGACACAGAGCCTGTGATTAACTCCATTTCTGAAATGAAACACACAGCACAGTTGTCATCCATGAAAAATACTCTGCTCATAGCAAGAAGCACACTCTTGCTTTCTAGATTCTCTAATGGAGCAAGAAAAGTGTGTGTGCTTAGAACAAAGGAACTGTGTTTCCTACACATATGGACCATTGCTAGTTCAACTCTGCTTCTGAAACTGATACAAACCACAGGTCATCTAACATCCAATGCTTTTCAGTTAAGAGCGAGAAACGTGTGAGCTTCATGAAAGATTTATATTCGTTTGAGCTAAAAGTGACTGCATTTACCTGAAATGATGTCTTGTTGTAGGAAGACACAGAGCCTGGGATTTAACTCCATTTCTGAAGGTAAACACACAGCACAGTTGTCATCCATGAAACACAATCTCCTTTAGGGCAAGAAGCACGCTTTTCCTTTCTAGAGTCTCTAATAAAGCAGGAAACATGAGTTTTATCAGAACAAATGAACGGTGTTTCCTACACATACGGACCATATCTAGTTCAAATATGCTTCTGAAACAGATAGAAACCACAGGTCCTCTAACATCCAATGCTTTTAATTAAGAGCGAGACACGTGTGAGCTGCGTAAGCCATGTCGCTTTGTATGAGCGGACGTGCTTGAGTTTACCTGAAATGAAGTCTTACTTGTAGGAAGACACAGAGCCTGGGATTTAACACCATTTCTGATGGGAAACACACAGAACAGTTCTCATCCATGAAAAACACTCTGCTTTAGAGCAGGAAGCACGCTCTTGCTTTCAAGGGTCTCAAATATAACATGTAAAGTGGGTGTGGTCAAAACAACAGAACGGTATATCCTACACATAAGTTCCATATCTAGTTCAACTCTGCTTCTGAAACTGATACAAACCACAGGTCCTCTAACATCCAATGCTTTTCAATTAAGAGCGAGAAACGTGTGAGCTTCATGAAAGATTTATATTCGTTTGAGCTCAAAGTGAGTGTGTTTACCTGAAATGATGTCTTGTTGTAGGAAGACACAGAGCCTGGGATTTAACTCCATTTCTGAAGGTAAACACACAGCACAGTTTCATCCATGAAACACACTCTGCATATAGCAAGAAGCATGCTCTTGCTCTCTGGAGTCTCTAATACAGCAGGTAAAGTGAGTGTAGTCAGTACAAAAGAACGGTGTTTCCCACACATACGGACCATATCTAGTTCTACTCTGCTTCTGAAACTGATACAAACCCCATATCCTCTAACATCCAATGCTTTTCAGTTAAGAGCGAGAAACGTGTGAGCTTTGTTAACGATGTAGTTTTGTTTGAGCTCAAAAGTTACTGAGTTTACCTGAAAAGAAGTCATGCTTGTAGGAAGACACAGAGCCTGTGATTTAACTCCATTTCTGGTGGGAAACACACAGCACAGTTGTCATCCATGAAAAACAATCACTCATAGCAAGAAGCACGCTCTTGCTTTCTAGAGTCTCTATAAAGCAGGAAACATGAGTGTGCTCAGAACAAGTGAACGGTGTTTCCTACACATACAGACAATATCTAGTTCATCTCTGCTTCTGAAACTGATAGAAACCACAGGTCCTATAACATCCAATGCTTTTCAGTCTAGAGCGAGAATCGTGTTGGCTATGTAAGCGATGTAGCTTTGTATGAGCTGAAACGTGCGTGAGTTTACCTGAAACGAAGTCTTACTTGTAGGAAGACACAGAGCCTGGGATTTAACACCATTTCTGAAGGGAAACACACAGCACAGTTCTCATCCATGAAACACACTCTGCTTTAGAGCAGGTAGCATGCTTTTGCTTTCTAGGGTCTCTAATACTGCAGGTAAAGTGGGTGTGGTAAGAACAACAGAACGGTATTTCCTACACATAAGTTCCATATCTAGTTCAACTCTGCTTCTGAAACTGACACAAACCACAGGTCCTCTAACATCCTATGCTTTTCAATTAAGAGCGAGAAATGTGTGACCTACGTGAACTGTGAAGTTATGTCTGAGCTGAAAAGTGACTGAGTTTACCTGAAACCAAGTCATGCTTTAGGTAGACACAGAGCCTGTGATTTAACTCCATTTCTGGAGCGAAACACACAGCACAGTTGTCATCCATGAAAAACACTTACTCATAGCAAGAAGCTGGCTCTTGCTTTCTAGAGTCTCTAATAGAGCAGGAAACGTTTGTGTGCTCAGAACAAAAGAACGGTGTTTCCTACACATATGGACCATTGTTAGTTCAACTCTGCTTCTGAAACTGATACAAACCACAGGTCATCTAACATCCAATGCTTTTCAGTTAAGAGCGAGAAACATGTGAGCTTCTTGTAAGATTTATGTTTGTTTGAGCTCAAAGTGACTGTGTTTACCTGAAATGATGTCTTGTTGTAGGAAGACATAGAGCCTGGGATTTAACTCCATTTCTGAAGGGAAACACACATCACAGTTGTCATCCATGAAACACACTATGTTTAGAGCAAGAAGCACGCTCTTCCTTTCTAGAGTCTCTTATAAAGCAGGAAACATGAGTGTGCTCAGAACAAAAGAACGGTGTTTCCTACACATACGGACCATATCTAGTTCAACTCTGCTTCTGGAACTTATAGAAACCACAGGTCCTCTATCATCCAATGCTTTTCAATTAAGAGAGAGAAAGGTGTGAGCCACGTGAACGATGTAGTTATGTCTGAGCTGAAAAGTGACTGAGTTTACCTGTAAAGCAGTCATGCTTGTAGGAAGACACAGAGCCTGTGATTTAACTCCATTTCAATGAAACACACAGCACAGTTGTCATCCATGAAAAACACTCTGCTCATAGCAAGAAGCAAGCTCTTTCTTTCTAGAGTCTCTAATGGAGCAGGAAAAGTGTGTGTGCTTAGAACAAAAGAACTGTGTTTCCTACACATATGGACCATTGCTAGTTCAACTCTGCTTCTGAAACTGATACAAACCACAGGTCCTCTAACATCCAATGCTTTTCAGTTAAGAGCGAGAAACGTGTGAGCTTCATGAAAGATTTATATTCGTTTGAGCTCAAAGTGAGTGTGTTTACCTGAAATGATGTCTTGTTGTAGGAAGACACAGAGCCTGGGATTTAACTCCATTTCTGAAGGGAAACACACATCACAGTTGTCATCCATTGAACACACTATGCTTTAGAGCAAGAAGCACGGTATTCCTTTCTAGAGTCTCTAATAAAGCAGGAAACATGAGTGTGCTCAGAACAAAGGAACGGTGTTTCCTACACATACAGACAATATCTAGTTCATCTCTTCTTCTGAAACTGATAGAAACCACAGGTCCTATAACATCCAATGCTTTTCAGTCTAGAGCGAGAATCGTGTTGGCTACGTAAGCGATGTAGCTTTGTATGAGCTGAAACGTGCGTGAGTTTACCTGAAATGAAGTCTTACTTGTAGGAAGACACAGAGCCTGGGATTTAACACCATTTCTGAAGGGAAACACACAGAACAGTTCTCATCCATGAAACACACTCTGCTTTAGAGCAGGAAGCACGCTCTTGCTTTCTAGGGTCTCTAATAGAGCAGGTAAAGTGGGTGTGGTCAGAACAACAGAACGGTATATCCTACACGTAAGTTCCATATCTAGTTCAACTCTGCTTCTGAAACTGATACAAACCACAGGTCCTCTAACATCCTTTGCTTTTCAATTAAGAGCGAGAAACGTGTGAGTTACGTGAATGATGTAGTTATGTCTGAGCTGAAAAGTGACTGAGTTTACCAGAAAAGCAGCCATGCTTGTAGGAAGACACAGACCCTGTGATTTATCACCATTTCTGAAATGAAACACACAGCACAGTTGGAAAACACTCTGCTCATAGCAAGAAGCACTCTCTTGCTTTCTAGAGTCTCTAATGGAGCAGGAAAAGTGTGTGTGCTTATAACAAAAGAACTGTGTTTCCTACACATGTGGACCATTGCTAGTTCAACTCTGCTTCTGAAACTGATACAAACCACAGGTCATCTAACATCCAATGCTTTTCAGTTAAGAGTGACAAACGTGTGAGCTCCATGAAAGATTTATATTCGTTTGAGCTCAAAGTGAGTGTGTTTACCTGAAATGATGTCTTGTTGTAGGAAGACACAGAGCCTGGGATTGAACTCCATTTCTGAAGGTAAACACACAGCACAGTTGTCATCCATGAAACACACTCTGCTTATAGCAAGAAGCATGCTCTTGCTCTCTGGAGTCTCTAATACAGCAGGTAAAGTGAGTGTAGTCAGTACAAAAGAACAGTGTTTCCCACACATACAGACCATATCTAGTTCAACTCTGCTTATCAAACTGATACGAACCCCATGTCCTCTAACATCCAATGCTTTTCAGTTTAGAGCAAGAAATGTGTGAGCTTTGTTAACGATGTAGTTTTGTTTGAGCTGAAAAGTTACTGAGTTTACCTGAAAAGAAGTCATGCTTGTAGGAAGACACAGAGCCTGTGATTTAACTCCATTTCTGGTGGGAAACACACAGCACAGTTGTCATCCATGAAACACACTCTGCTTATAGCAAGAAGCATGCTCTTGCTCTCTGGAGTCTCTAATACAGCAGGTAAAGTGAGTGTAGTCAGTACAAAAGAACGGTGTTTCTCACACATACGGACCATATCTAGTTCTACTCTGCTTCTGAAACTGATACAAACCCCATATCCTCTAACATCCAATGCTTTTCAGTTAAGAGCGAGAAACGTGTCAGCTTTGTTAACGATGTAGTTTTGTTTGAGCTCAAAAGTTACTGAGTTTACCTGAAAAGAAGTCATGCTTGTAGGAAGACACAGAGCCTGTGATTTAACTCCATTTCTGAAGGTAAACACACAGCACAGTTGTCATCTATGAAACACACTCTGCTTTAGGGCAAGAAGCACGCTCTTCCTTTCTAGAGTCTCTAATAAAGCAGGAAACATGAGTTTGCTCAGAACAAATGAACGGTGTTTCCTACACATACGGACCATATCTAGTTCAAATATGCTTCTGAAACTGATAGAAACCACAGGTCCTCTAACATCCAATGCTTTTCAATAAAGAGCGAGAAACGTGTGAGCTACGTAAGCGATGTAGCTTTGTATGAGCTGAACCGCACGTGAGTTTAACTGAAACGAAGTCTTACATGTAGGACGACACAGAGCCTGGGATTTAACACCATTTCTGAAGGGAAACACACAGCACAGTTCTGATCCATGAAACACACTCTGCTTTAGAGCAGGTAGCACGCTCTTGCTTTCTAGGGTCTCTAATACTGCAGGTAAAGTGGGTGTGGTAAGAACAACAGAACGGTATTTCCTGCACATAAGTTCCATATCTAGTTCAACTCTGCTTCTGAAACTGATACAAACCACAGGTCCTCTAACTTCCTATGATTTTCAATTAAGAGAGAGAAATGTGTGACCTACGTGAACTGTGAAGTTATGTCTGAGCTGAAAAGTGACTGAGTTTACCTGAAACCAAGTCATGGTTTAGGAAGACACAGAGCCTGTGATTTAACTCCATTTCTGGAGCGAAACACACAGCACAGTTGTCATCCACGAAAAACACTTACTCATAGCAAGAAGCTCGCTCTTGCTTTCTAGAGTCTCTAATGGAGCAGGAAACGTTTGTGTGCTCAGAACAAAAGAACGGTGTTTCCTACACATATGGACCATTGTTAGTTCAACTCTGCTTCTGAAACTGATACAAACCACAGGTCATCTAACATCCAATGCTTTTCAGTTAAGAGCGAGAAACGTGTGAGCTTCTTGTAAGATTTATATTTGTTTGAGCTAAAAGTGACTGCGTTTACCTGAAATGATGTCTTGTTGTAGGAAGACATAGAGCCTGGGATTTAACTCCATTTCTGAAGGTAAACACACAGCACAGTTGTCATCCATGAAACACACTCTGCTTATAGCAAGAAGCATGCTCTTGCTCTCTTGAGTCTCTAATACAGCAGAAAAAGTGAGTGTAGTCAGTACAAAAGAAAGGTGTTTCAACACATACAGACAATATCTAGTTCAACTCTGCTTCTGAAACTGATACGAACCCCATATCCTCTAACATCCAATGCTTTTCAATTAAGAGCGAGAAACGTGTGAGCTACGTGAACAATGTAGTTTTGTTTGAGCTGAAAAGTTACTGAGTTTACCTGAAAAGAAGTCATGCTTGTAGGAAGAAACAGAGCCTGTGATTTAACTCCATTTCTGGTGGGAAACACACAGCACAGTTGTCCTCCATGAAAAACACTCACTCATAGAAAGAAGCACGCTCTTCCTTTCCAGAGTCTCTAATGGAGCAGGAAACGTGTGTGTGCTCAGAACAAAAGAACGGTGTTTCCTACACATAAGGACCATTGCTAGTTCAACTCTGCTTCTTAAACTGATACAAACCACACGTCATCTAACATCCAATGCTTTTCAGTTAAGAGCGAGAGACTTGTGAGCTTCTTGTAAGATTTATATTCGTTTGAGCTAAAAGTGACTGTGTTTACCTGAAATGATGTCTTGTTGTAGGAAGACACAGAGCCTGGAATTGAACTCCATTTCTGAAGGTAAACACACAGCACAGTTGTCATCTATGAAACACACTCTGCTTTAGGGCAAGAAGCACGCTCTTCCTTTCTAGAGTCTCTAATAAAGCAGGAAACAAGAGTTTGCTCAGAACAAAGGAACGGTGTTTCCTACACATACGGACCATATCTAGTTCAAATATGCTTCTGAAACTGATAGAAACCACAGGTGCTCTAACATCCAATGCTTTTCAATTAAGAGCGAGAAACGTGTGAGCCAAGTAAGCGATGTAGCTTTGTATGAGCTGAACCGTGCGTGAGTTTAACTGAAATGAAGTCTTACATGTAGGACGACACAGAGCCTGGGATTTAACACCATTTATGAAGGGAAACACACAGCACAGCTCTCATCCATGAAACACACTCTACATAAGAGCAGATAGCACGCTCTTGCTTTCTAGGGTCTCTAATACAGCAGGTAAAGTGAGTGTGGTCAGAACAACAGAAAGGTATTTCCTACACATAAGTTCCATATCTAGTTCAACTCTGCTTCTGAAACTGACACAAACCACAGGTCCTCTAACATCCTATGCTTTTCAATTAAGAGAGAGAAATGTGTGACCTACGTGAACTGTGAAGTTATGTCTGAGCTGAAAAGTGTCTGAGTTTACCTGAAACCAAGTCATGCTTTAGGAAGACACAGAGTCTGTGATTTAACTCCATTTCTGGAGCGAAACACACAGCACAGTTGTCATCCATGAAAAACACTCTGCTCATAGCAAGAAGCTCACTCTTGCTTTCTAGAGTCTCTAATGGTGCAGGAAACGTGTGTGTGCTCAGAACAAAAGAACGTTGTTTCCTACACATATGGACCATTGCTAGTTCAACTCTGCATCTGAAACTGATACAAAGCACAGGTCATCTAACATCCAATGCTTTTCAGTTAAGAGCAAGAAATGTTTGAGCTTCATGAAAGATTTTTTTCGTTTGACTTAAAAGTGACTGGGTTTACCTGAAATGATGTCTTGTTGTAGGAAGACGCAGAGCCTGGGATTTAACTCCATTTCTGAAGGGAAACACACAGCACAGTTGTCATCCATGAAACACACTCTGCTTTAGAGCAAGAAGCACGCTCTTCCTTTCTAGAGTCTCTATTAAAGCAGGAAACATGAGTGTGCTCAGAACAAATGAACGGTGTTTCCTACACATATGGATCATTGCTAGTTCAACTCTGCTTCTGAAACTGATACAAACCACAGGTCATCTAAAATCCAATGCTTTTCAATTAAGAGCGAGAAACGTGTGAGCTACGTAAGTGATGTACCTTTCTATAAGCTGAAACATGCATGAGTTTACCTGAAATGAAGTCTTGCTTGTAGCAAGACACAGAGCCTGGGATTTAACTCCATTTCTGAAGGGAAACACACAGCACATTTCTAATCTATGTAACACATTTGATTTAGAGCAGGAAGCACGCTCTTGCTTTCTAGGGTCTCTAATACAGCAGGAAACGTGTCTGTGGTCAGAAAAAAACAGTGTTTCCTACACATATGTTCCATATCTAGTTCAACTCTGCTTCTGAAACTGATAAAAACGACAGGTCCTCTAACATCCAATGCTTTTCAGTTAAGAGCGAGAAACGTGTTAGCTACGTGAACGATGTAGTTATGTTTGAGCTGAAATGTGACTGAGTTTACATGAAACTAAGTCATGCTTTAGGAAGACACAGAGCCTGTGATTTAACTCCAATTCTGAATTGAAAATCACAGCACAGTTCTCATCCATGAATCACACTCTGCTTATAGCAAGAATCATGCTCTTGCTCTCTGGAATCTCTAATACAGCAGGAAACGTGAGTGTGGTCAGTACAAAAGAACGGTGTTTCCTACACATACGGACCATGCTAGTTCAACTCTGCTTCTGAAACTGATACCAACCACAGGTCATCTAACATCCAATGCTTTTCAGTTAAGAGCGAGAAACGTGTGAGCTTCATGAAAGATTTATATTCTTTGAGCTACAAGTGACTGCGTTTACCTGAAATGATTTCTTGTTGTAGGAAGACACAGACCCTGGGATTTAACTCCATTTCCGAAGGGAAACACACAGCACAGTTGTCATCGATGAAACACACTCTGCTTTAGAGCAAGAAGCACGCTCTTCCTTTCTAGAGTGAATAATAAAGCAGGAAACATGAGTGTGCTCAGAACCACAGAACGGTGTTTCCTACACATACGGACCATGCTAGTTCAACTCTGCTTCTGAAACTGATACAAACTACAGGTCATCTAACATTCAATGCTTTTCAGTTAAGAGCGAGAAACGTGTGAGCATCTTGAAAGATTTATATTCCTTTGAGCTAAAAGTGACTGCAAATACCTGAAATGATGTCTTGTTGTAGCAAGACACAGAGCCTTGGATTTAACTCCATTTCTGAGGGGAAACACACAGCACAGTTGTCATCAATGAAAAACACTCTACTCATAGCAAGAAGCACGCTGTTGCTTTCTAGAGTCTCTAATGGAACAGAAAACATGTGTGTGCTCAGAAGAAAAGAACTGTGTTTCCTACACATATGGACCATTGCTAGTTCAACTCTGCTTCTGAAACTGATACAAACCACAGGTCATCTAACATCCAATGCTTTTCAGGTAAGAGTGAGAAACTTGTGAGCTTCGTGAAAGATTTATATTTGTTTGAGCTAAAAGTGACTGCGTTTACCTGAAATGATGTCTTGTTGTAGGAAGACACAGAGCCTGGGATTTAACTCCATTTCTGAAGGGAAACACACAGCACAGTTCTCATCCATGAACACACTCTGCTTTAGAGCAAGAAGCACGCTCTTCCTTTCTAGAGTCTCTAATATAGCAGGAAACATGAGTGTGCTCAGAACAAATGAACGGTGTTTCCTACACATACGGACCATATCTAGTTCAACTCTGCTTCTGAAACTGATACAAACCACAGGTCCTCTAACATCCAATGCTTTTCAATTAAGAGCGAGAAACGTGTTAGCTACGTATGCAATGTAGGTTTGTATGAGCTGAAATGTGCTTTATTTTACCTGAAACGAAGTCCTGCTTGTAAGAAGACACAGATCCTGGGATTTAACACCATTTCTGAAGGGAAACACACAGCACAGTTCTCATCCATGAAACATACTCTGCTTTAGTGCAAGAAGCACGCTCTTGCCTTCTAGAGTCTCTAATAAAGCAGGAAACGTGAGTGAGCTCAGAACCAAAGAACAGTTTTTCCTACACACACGGACCATATCTAGTTCAACTCTGCTTCTGAAACTGATAGAAACCACAGTTTCTCTAACATGCAATGCTTTCCAGTTTTGAGAAAGAAACGTGTTAGTTTCGGGAACGATGTAGATTTGTTTGAGATGAAACTTGAGAGAGAATACCTGAAACGAAGTCTTGCTTGTAGGAAGACACAGAGCCTGGGATTTAATACCATTTCTGAAGGGAAACACACAGAACAGTTCTCATCCATGTAACACAGTCTGATTTAGAGCAAGAAGCACGCTCTTGCTTTCTAGGGTCTCTAATACAGCATGTAAAGTGGGTGTGGTCAGAAAAACAGAATGGTGTATCCTACACATAAGTTCCATATCTAGTTCAACTCTGCTTCTGAAACTGATACAAACCACAGGTCCTATAACATCCAATGCTTTTCAGTTAAGAGCGAGAAACGTGTGAGCTATGTAAACAATGTAGTTTTGTTTGAGCAGAAAAGTTACTGAGTTTACCTGAAAAGAAGTCATGCTTGTAGGAAGACACATAACCTGTGATTTAACTCCACTTCTGGAGGGAAACACACAGCACAATTGTCATCCATGGAAAACACTCTGCTCATAGCAAGAAGCACGCTCTTGCTTTCTAGAGTCTCTAATGGAGCAGGAAACGTGTCTGTTCTCAGAACAAAAGAACGGTGTTTCCTACACATATAGACCATTGCTAGTTCAACTCTGCTTCTGAAACTGATAGAAACCACAGGTCCTCTAACATCCAATGCTTTTCAGGTAAGAGCGAGAAACGTGTGAGATACATAAGCGATGTAGCTTTGTATGAGCTGAAACGTGCGAGAGTTGACCTGATATGAAGTCTTACTTGTAGGAAGACACAGAGCCTGGGATTTAATACCATATCTGAAGGGAAACAAACAGCACAGTTCTCATCCATGAAACAAATTCTGCTTTAGTGCAAGAAGTACGCTCTTGCCTTCTAGAGTCTCTAATACAGCAGGTAAATTGAGTGTGGTCAGTACAAAAGAATGGTGTTTACTACACATATGGACCATGCTAGTTCAACTCCGCTTCTGAAACTGATACAAACACTGGTCATCTAAAATCCAATGCTTTTCAGTTAAGAGCGAGAAACGTGTGAGCTTCTTTAAAGATTTATATTTGTTTGAGCTAAAAGTGACTGCGTTTACCTGAAATGATGTCTTGTTGTAGGAAGACACAGAGCCTAGGATTTAACTCCATTTGTGAAGGGAAACACACGGCACAGTTGTCATCCATGAAACACACTATGCTCTGGAGCAACAAGCACGCTCTTCCTTTCTAGACTCTCTAATAAAGCAGGAAACATGAGTGTGCTCAGAACCAAAGAACGGTGTTTCCTACACATACGGACCATATCTAGTTCAACTCTGCTTCTGAATCTGATACAAACCACAGTTCCACTAAAATGCAATGCTTTCCAGTTAAGAGCGAGAAACGTGTGAGCTATGTGATCAATGTAGTTATGTTTGAGCTGAAACGTTACTGAGTTTACCTGAAAAGAAGTCATGATTGTAGGAAGACACAGAGCCTGTGATTTAACTCCATTTCTGAAAGGAAACACACAGCAGAGTTGTCATCCATGTAACACACTCTGATTTAGAGCAGGAATCATGCTCTTGCTTTCTAGGGTCTCTAATACAGCAAGTAAAGTGGGTGGGGTCAGAAAAACAGAACGGTGTTTCCTACACATAAGTTCCATATCTAGTTCAACTCTGCTTCTGAAACTGATACAAACCACATGTCCTCTAACATCCAATGCATTTCAGTTAAGAGCGATATACGTGTGAGCTACATAAGCGATGTAGCTTTGTATGAGCTGAAACGTGCGTGAGTTTAACTGAAACAAAGTATTATTTGTAGGAAGACACAGAGCCTGGGATTTAACTCCATTTCGGAAGGTAAACACACAGCACAGTTCTCATCTATGAAACGCACTCTGCATATAGTACGAAGCACATTCTTGATTTCTGGAGTCTCTAATAGAGAACGAAACGTGAGTGTGTTTAGAACAAAAGAATGGTGTTTCTTACACATACGGAACATTGCTAGTTTAACTCTGCTTCTGAAACTGATACAAACCACAGGTCATCTAACATCCAATGCTTTTCAGTTAAGAGCTAGAAACGTGTAAGCTTCGTAAACGATTTATATTCATTTGAGCTTAAAAGTGACTCTGTTTACCTGAAATGATGTCTTGCTTGTAGGAAGACACAGAACCTGGGATTTAACTCCATTTCTGAAGGGAAACACACAGCACAGTTCTCATTCATGAAACACACTCTGGTTTAGAGCAAGAAGCATGCCCTTGCTTTCTAGAGTCTCTATTAGAGCCAGAAATTTGAGGGTGCTCAGAAAAAAAGAAGGGTGTTTCCCACACATAAGAACAATTGCTAGTTCAACTCTGCATCTGAAACTGATACAAACTACAGGTCCTCTAACATCCCATGCTTGGCAATTAAGAGCGAGAAAAGTGTGTGCTTCAAAACGATATAGCTTCATTTGTGCTGAAAAGTGTCTTTTCTGACGTGAAACGAAGTCTTGCTTCTAGGAAGACACACAGTCTGGGACTTAACTCCATTTCTGAAGGGAAACACACAGCACAGTTCTCATCCATGAAACACAATCTGCTCTAGAGCAAGAAGCATGCTCTTGCGTTCTAGAGTCTCTAATACAGCAGGAAAAGTGAGTGTGCTCAGAAAAAAAGAACTGTGTGTCCTACACATTCAGACGAAATCTAGTACAACTCTGCTTTGGAAATTGATCCAAACCACAGGTCCTCTAACATCCAATGCTTTTCAGTTAAGAGCATAAAAACTTGTGAGTTTCATGAACGATGTAGCTTCCTTTGAGCTCTAAAGTGACTAGGTTTCCCTGAAACGAAGTCTTGCTTGAGGGAAGATACAGAGCCTGGGATTTTATTCCATTTCTGATGGAAACACACAGCACAGTTCTCATTCATGAAACACAATCCTCTTTAGAGCAAGAAGCACGCTCTTGCTTTCTAGAGTCTCTAATACAGCAGGAAACATGAGTGTGCTCAGAACAAAAGTACTGTGTTTCCTACACATACAGACCAAGTGTAGTTCAACTCTGCTCAGGAAACTGATTCAAACGACAGGTACTCTAACTTCCAATGCTTGTCAGTTAATATCAGAAACGTGTGAGCTTCATGAACGATGTAGATCGTTTGAGGATAAAAGTAACTGAGTTAACCTAAAGCGAATTCTTACTTGTAGGAGGAAACAGAGCCTGGGATATAACTCCATTTGTGACGGGAAACACACAGCACAGTTCTCATCCATGGAACACACTCTGCTTTAGAGCAAGAAGCATGCTCTTGCTTCCTAAGGTCTCTTATAAAGCAGGCACTCAAGAGCGAGGAACGTGTGAGCTTCGTGGACGATGAGCTTCCTTTGAGCTGAAAAGTGACTGCGTTTATGTGAAACAAATTCTTGCTTGTAGGAAGACACAGAGCCTGGGATTTAACTCCATTTCAAAAGGGTAACACACAGCACAGTTGTCATTCATGAAACACATCTGCTTTTGAGGTAGAAGCACGCTCTTGTTTCTAGAGTCTCTAATACAGCAGGAAACATGAATGTGCTCAGAACAAACTAACTGTGTGTCCTACACATACCGACCATATCTAGTTCAACTCTTTTTCTGAAACTGATATAAATTACAGGTCCTAATATCCCATCCATTTCAGATAAGAGCAAGAAACCTGTGAGCTTCGTGAATGATGTAGCATCCTTTCAGCTGAAAAGTGACTGCGTTTTCCTGAAACGAAGTCTTGCTTTTAGGAAGTCACAGAGCCTGGAATTTAACTACGTTTCTGAGGGGTAACACATAGCACAGTTTTCATTCATGAAACACACTCTGCTTTAGAGAAAGAAGCACGCTCTTGCTTTCTAGAGTCTCCAATACAGCAGTAAACGTGAGTGTGCTCAGAACAAAAGAATGGTGTTTCCTACACATACGGACTACATCTAGTTCAACTCTGCTTCTGAAACTGATACAAACCACAGGTCCTCTAACATCCAATGCTTTTCAGTTAAGAGCAAGAAACGTCTGAGCTTCGTGGATGATGTAGCTTCGTTTGAGCTGAAAAGTGAGTGCGTTTACCTGAAACCAAGTCTTGCTTGTAGGAAGACACAGAGCCTGGGATTTAACTCCATTTCAAAAGGGTAACACACAGCACAGTTGTCATTCATGAAACACATCTACTTATGAGGTAGAAGCACGCTCTTGTTCTAGAGTCTCTAATACAGCAGGAAACATGAATGTGCTCAGAACAAACTAACTGTGTGTCCTACACATACCGACCATATCTAGTTCAACTCTGCTTCTGAAACTGATATAAATTACAGGTCCTAATATCCCATCCATTTCAGATAAGAGCAAGAAACCTGTGAGCTTCGTGAATGATGTAGCTTCCTTTCAGCTGAAAAGTGACTGCGTTTTCCTGAAACGATGTCTTGCTTTTAGGAAGACAAAGAGCATGGGATTTAACTCCCTTTCTGAAGGAAAACACACAGCTCTGTTCAGATCCATGGTACACACTCTTCTTTAGAGCAAGTAGCATGCTCTTGCTGTCTAGACTATAATACAGCAGGAAAATAGAGAGAGCTCAGATCAAAGAACGATGTTTCCTAAACATACGGACCATATCTATTTAAACTCTTCTCAGGAAACTGATGCAAACCACAGGTTCTCTAACATTCAATGCTTTTCAGTTAAGAGCGTGTATCGTGTGAGCTTTGTGAACGTTGTAGCCTCATTGAGTTGAAAAGTGACTGCCCTTCCCTGAAATGATGTCTTGCTTGTAGGAATACACAGAGCCTGGGATTTAACTCCATTTGTGAAGGGAAACACAGAGCACAGTTCTCATCCATGAAACACACTCTGTTTAGAGCAAGAAGAACGATCTTCCTTTCTGAATCTCTAATACAGTAGGAAAGGTGAGTGTGCTCAGAACAAAAGAACGGTGTTTCCTACAAATACGGATCATATCTTGTTCAACTCTCCTCAGGAAACTGATAAAAGCCAAAGGTCCTCTAACATACAATGCTTTTCAGTTAAGAACGAAAACGTTAGAGCTTCGTGAATGATGTCTCTTCATTTGAGGAATAAAGTGACTTTGTTTTCCTAAAATTAAGACTTGGATGTTGGAAGACTTAGAGCCTGGGATTTAACTACCTTTCTGAAGGAAAACACACAGCTCTGTTCTCATCCATGGTACACACTCTGCTTTAGGGCAAGAAGCACGCTATTGCTTTCTAGACTCTACTACAGCAGGAAAATGGAGTGTGCTCAGAACAAAAGAATGGTGTTTCCTACACATACAGACTATGTCTAGGTCAACTCTCCTCAGGAAACTGATACAAACCACAGGTTCTCTAACATTCAATGCTTTTGAGTTAAGAGCGTGTATCGTGTGAGCTTTGTGAACGTTGTAGCTTCGTTTGAGATGAAAACTGACTGTCCTTACCTGAAATGATGTCTTGCTTGTAGGAATACACAGAGGCTGGGAATTAAATCCATTTCTGAAGGGAAACACACGGCACAGTTCTCATCCATGAAACACACTCTGCTTTAGAGCAAGAAGCATGCTCTTGCTTTCTAGACTCTCTAATACAGCAGGGAACGTGAGTATGCTCAGAACAAAAGAACTGTTTTTCCTACACATACGGACCATAACTAGTTAAACTCTACTTATGAAACTGATACAAGCCACAGGTCATCTAACATCCAATGCTTTACACTCAAGAGCGAGAAACGTGTGAGCTTCGTGGACGATGTAGCTTCGTTTGAGCTGAAAAGTGACTGCATTTACGTGAAACAAATTCTTGCTTGTAGGAAGACACAAAGCCTGGAATTTAACTCCATTTCCGAAGGGTAACACACAGCACAGTTGTCATTCATGAAGCAAATCTGCTTTTGAGCTAGAAGTACGCTCTTGTTTCTAGAGTCTCTAATACAGCAGGACACGTGAATGTGCTCAGAACAAACTAACTGTGTGTCCTACACATACCGACCATATCTAGTTCAACTCTGCTTCTGAAACTGATATAAATTACAGGTCCTAATATCCCATCCATTTCAGATAAGAGCAAGAAACCTGTGAGCTTCGTGAATGATGTAGCTTCCTTTTAGCTGAAAAGTGACTGTGTTTTCCTGAAAGGAAGTCTTGCTTTTAGGAAGACACAGAGCCTGGAATTTAACTACGTTTCTGAAGGGTAACACATAGCACAGTTTTCATTCATGAAACACACTCTGCTTTAGAGCAAGAAGCACGATGTTGCTTTCAAGTGTGTGTAAGACAGCAGGAAACATGAGTGTGCTCAGAACAAAAGAACGGATTTTCCTACACATACGGACTACATCTAGTTCAACTCTGCTTCTGAAACTGATACAAACCACAGGTCCTCTAACATCCAATGCTTTTCAGTTAAGAGCAAGAAACGTGTGAGCTTCGTGGATGATGTAGCTTCGTTTGAGCTGAAATGTGACTGCGGTTACATGAAAACAAGTCTTGCTTGTAGGAAGACACAGAGCCTGGTTTTTATCTCCATTTCTGAAGGAAACACACAGCACAGGTCTCATCCATGAAACACACTCTGCTTTAGAGCAAGAAGCACGCGCTTGCTTTCTAGAGTCTCTAAGACATCAGGAAACGTGAGTGTGCTCTGAACAAAAGAATGGTGTTTCCTACACATACAGAACATATCTAGTTCAACTATGCTTCTGAAACTGATACAAACCACAAGTTCTCTAACATCCAATGCTTTTCAGTTAAAATGTGAAACATATTTGCTTCGTGAACGATGTAGCCTCATTGAGCTGAAAAGTGACTGCCCATCCCTGAAATGATATCTTGCTTGTAGGAATACACAGAGCCTGGGATATAACTCTATTTGTGAAGGGAAACACAGAGCACAGTTCTCATCCATGAAACACACTCTGCTTTAGAGCAAGAAGCACGCTCTTCCTTTCTGAATCTCTAATACAGCAGGAAAGGTGAGTGTGCTCAGCACAAAAGAACGGTGTTTCCTACACATACGGACCATATCCCGATCAACTCTCTTCAGGAAACTGATACAAGCCAAAGGTCCTCTAATATCCAATGCTTTTCAGTTTAGAGTGAAAAACTTTCGAGCTTCATGAATGATGTCTCTTCATTTGAGGAATAAAGTGACTTTGTTTTCCTAAAATTAAGACTTGGATGTTGGAAGACTTAGAGCCTGGGATTTAACTACCTTTCTGAAGGAAAACACACAGCTCTGTTCTCATCCATGGTACACACTCTGCTTTAGGGCAAGAAGCACGCTATTGCTTTCTAGACTCTACTACAGCAGGAAAATGGAGTGTGCTCAGAACAAAAGAATGGTGTTTCCTACACATACAGACTATGTCTAGGTCAACTCTCCTCAGGAAACTGATACAAACCACAGGTTCTCTAACATTCAATGCTTTTGAGTTAAGAGCGTGTATCGTGTGAGCTTTGTGAACGTTGTAGCTTCGTTTGAGCTGAAAACTGACTGTCCTTACCTGAAATGATGTCTTGCTTGTAGGAATACACAGCGGCTGGGAATTAAATCCATTTCTGAAGGGAAACACACGGCACAGTTCTCATCCATGAAACACACACTGCTTTAGAGCAAGAAGAACGATCTTCCTTTCTGAATCTCTAATACAGTAGGAAAGGTGAGTGTGCTCAGAACAAAAGAACGGTGTTTCCTACAAATACGGATCATATCTTGTTCAACTCTCCTCAGGAAACTGATAAAAGCCAAAGGTCCTCTAACATACAATGCTTTTTTCAGTTAAGAACGAAAACGTTAGAGCTTCGTGAATGATGTCCCTTCATTTGAGGAATAAAGTGACTTTGTTTTCCTAAAATTAAGGCTTGGATGTTGGAAGACACAGACCCTGGGATTTAACTCCCTTTCTGAAGGAAAACACACAGCTCTGTTCTCATCCATGGTACACACTCTGCTTTAGGGCAAGAAGCACGCTATTGCTTTCTAGACTCTAATACAGCAGGAAAATGGAGTGTGCTCAGAAAAAAGAACGGTGTTTCCTACACATACGGACTAGATCTAGGTAAACTCTCCTCAGGAAACTGATACAAACCACAGATTCTCTAACATTCAATGCTTTTGAGTTAAGAGCGTGTATCGTGTGAGCTTTGTGAACGTTGTAGCTTCGTTTGAGCTGAAAACTGACTGTCCTAACCTGAAATGATGTCTTGCTTGTAGGAATACACAGAGGCTGGGAATTAAATCCATTTCTGAAGGGAAACACACGGCACAGTTCTCATCCATGAAACACACTCTGCTTTAGAGCAAGAAGCATGCTCTTGCTTTCTAGACTCTCTAATACAGCAGGGAACGTGAGTATGCTCAGAACAAAAGAACTGTTTTTCCTACACATACGGACCATAACTAGTTAAACTCTACTTATGAAACTGATACAAGCCACAGGTCATCTAACATCCAATGCTTTACACTCAAGAGCGAGAAACGTGTGAGCTTCGTGGACGATGTAGCTTCGTTTGAGCTGAAAAGTGACTGCATTTACGTGAAACAAATTCTTGCTTGTAGGAAGACACAAAGCCTGGAATTTAACTCCATTTCCGAAGGGTAACACACAGCACAGTTGTCATTCATGAAGCAAATCTGCTTTTGAGCTAGAAGTACGCTCTTGTTTCTAGAGTCTCTAATACAGCAGGACACGTGAATGTGCTCAGAACAAACTAACTGTGTGTCCTACACATACCGACCATATCTAGTTCAACTCTGCTTCTGAAACTGATATAAATTACAGGTCCTAATATCCCATCCATTTCAGATAAGAGCAAGAAACCTGTGAGCTTCGTGAATGATGTAGCTTCCTTTTAGCTGAAAAGTGACTGCGTTTTCCTGAAAGGAAGTCTTGCTTTTAGGAAGACACAGAGCCTGGAATTTAACTACGTTTCTGAAGGGTAACACATAGCACAGTTTTCATTCATGAAACACACTCTGCTTTAGAGCAAGAAGCACGATGTTGCTTTCAAGTGTGTGTAGGACAGCAGGAAACATGAGTGTGCTCAGAACAAAAGAACGGAGTTTCCTACACATACGGACTACATCTAGTTCAACTCTGCTTCTGAAACTGATACAAACCACAGGTCCTCTAACATCCAATGCTTTTCAGTTAAGAGCAAGAAACGTGTGAGCTTCATGGATGATGTAGCTTCGTTTGAGCTGAAATGTGACTGCGGTTACATGAAAACAAGTCTTGCTTGTAGGAAGACACAGAGCCTGGTTTTTATCTCCATTTCTGAAGGAAACACACAGCACAGGTCTCATCCATGAAACACACTCTGCTTTAGAGCAAGAAGCACGCGCTTGCTTTCTAGAGTCTCTAAGACATCAGGAAACGTGAGTGTGCTCTGAACAAAAGAACGGTGTTTCCTACACATACGGACCATATCTAGTTCAACTCTGCTTCTGAAACTGATACAAACCACAGGTTCTCTAACATCCAATGCTTTTCAGTTAAAATGTGAAACGTATTTGCTTCGTGAACGATGTAGCCTCATTGAGCTGAAAAGTGACTGCCCTTCCCTGAAATGATGTCTTGCATGTAGAAATATTCAGAGCCTGGGATTTAACTCCATTTGTGAAGGGAAACACAGAGCACAGTTCTAATCCATGAAACACACTCTGCTTTAGAGCAAGAAGCATGCTCTTCTTTTCTGAATCTCTAATACAGCAGGAAAGGTGAGTGTGCTCAGCACAAAAGAACGGTGTTTCCTACACATACGGACCATATCCCGATCAACTCTCCTCAGGAAACTGATAAAAGCCAAAGGTCCTCTAACATCCAATGCTTTTCAGTTAAGAGTGAAAAACGTTCGGGCTTCATGAATGATGTCGCTTCATTTGAGGAATAAAGTGACTTTGTTTTCCTAAAATTAAGACTTGGATGTTGGAAGACTTAGAGCCTGGGATTTAACTACCTTTCTGAAGGAAAACACACAGCTCTGTTCTCATCCATGGTACACACTCTGCTTTAGGGCAAGAAGCACGCTATTGCTTTCTAGACTCTACTACAGCAAGAAAATGGAGTGTGCTCAGAACAAAAGAATGGTGTTTCCTACACATACAGACTATGTCTAGGTCAACTCTCCTCAGGAAACTGATACAAACCACAGGTTCTCTAACATTCAATGCTTTTGAGTTAAGAGCGTGTATCGTGTGAGCTTTGTGAACGTTGTAGCTTCGTTTGAGATGAAAACTGACTGTCCTTACCTGAAATGATGTCTTGCTTGTAGGAATACACAGCGGCTGGGAATTAAATCCATTTCTGAAGGGAAACACACGGCACAGTTCTCATCCATGAAACACACTCTGCTTTAGAGCAAGAAGCATGCTCTTGCTTTCTAGACTCTCTAATACAGCAGGGAACGTGAGTATGCTCAGAACAAAAGAACTGTTTTTCCTACACATACGGACCATAACTAGTTAAACTCTACTTATGAAACTGATACAAGCCACAGGTCATCTAACATCCAATGCTTTACACTCAAGAGCGAGAAACGTGTGAGCTTCGTGGACGATGTAGCTTCGTTTGAGCTGAAAAGTGACTGCATTTACGTGAAACAAATTCTTGCTTGTAGGAAGACACAAAGCCTGGAATTTAACTCCATTTCCGAAGGGTAACACACAGCACAGTTGTCATTCATGAAGCAAATCTGCTTTTGAGCTAGAAGTACGCTCTTGTTTCTAGAGTCTCTAATACAGCAGGACACGTGAATGTGCTCAGAACAAACTAACTGTGTGTCCTACACATACCGACCATATCTAGTTCAACTCTGCTTCTGAAACTGATATAAATTACAGGTCCTAATATCCCATCCATTTCAGATAAGAGCAAGAAACCTGTGAGCTTCGTGAATGATGTAGCTTCCTTTTAGCTGAAAAGTGACTGTGTTTTCCTGAAAGGAAGTCTTGCTTTTAGGAAGACACAGAGCCTGGAATTTAACTACGTTTCTGAAGGGTAACACATAGCACAGTTTTCATTCATGAAACACACTCTGCTTTAGAGCAAGAAGCACGATGTTGCTTTCAAGTGTGTGTAAGACAGCAGGAAACATGAGTGTGCTCAGAACAAAAGTACTGTGTTTCCTACACATACAGACCAAGTGTAGTTCAACTCTGCTCAGGAAACTGATTCAAACGACAGGTACTCTAACTTCCAATGCTTGTCAGTTAATATCAGAAACGTGTGAGCTTCATGAACGATGTAGATCGTTTGAGGATAAAAGTAACTGAGTTAACCTAAAGCGAATTCTTACTTGTAGGAGGAAACAGAGCCTGGGATATAACTCCATTTGTGACGGGAAACACACAGCACAGTTCTCATCCATGGAACACACTCTGCTTTAGAGCAAGAAGCATGCTCTTGCTTCCTAAGGTCTCTTATAAAGCAGGCACTCAAGAGCGAGGAACGTGTGAGCTTCGTGGACGATGAGCTTCCTTTGAGCTGAAAAGTGACTGCGTTTATGTGAAACAAATTCTTGCTTGTAGGAACACAGAGCCTGGGATTTAACTCCATTTCAAAAGGGTAACACACAGCACAGTTGTCATTCATGAAACACATCTGCTTTTGAGGTAGAAGCACGCTCTTGTTTCTAGAGTCTCTAATACAGCAGGAAACATGAATGTGCTCAGAACAAACTAACTGTGTGTCCTACACATACCGACCATATCTAGTTCAACTCTTTTTCTGAAACTGATATAAATTACAGGTCCTAATATCCCATCCATTTCAGATAAGAGCAAGAAACCTGTGAGCTTCGTGAATGATGTAGCATCCTTTCAGCTGAAAAGTGACTGCGTTTTCCTGAAACGAAGTCTTGCTTTTAGGAAGTCACAGAGCCTGGAATTTAACTACGTTTCTGAGGGGTAACACATAGCACAGTTTTCATTCATGAAACACACTCTGCTTTAGAGAAAGAAGCACGCTCTTGCTTTCTAGAGTCTCCAATACAGCAGTAAACGTGAGTGTGCTCAGAACAAAAGAATGGTGTTTCCTACACATACGGACTACATCTAGTTCAACTCTGCTTCTGAAACTGATACAAACCACAGGTCCTCTAACATCCAATGCTTTTCAGTTAAGAGCAAGAAACGTCTGAGCTTCGTGGATGATGTAGCTTCGTTTGAGCTGAAAAGTGAGTGCGTTTACCTGAAACCAAGTCTTGCTTGTAGGAAGACACAGAGCCTGGGATTTAACTCCATTTCAAAAGGGTAACACACAGCACAGTTGTCATTCATGAAACACATCTACTTATGAGGTAGAAGCACGCTCTTGTTCTAGAGTCTCTAATACAGCAGGAAACATGAATGTGCTCAGAACAAACTAACTGTGTGTCCTACACATACCGACCATATCTAGTTCAACTCTGCTTCTGAAACTGATATAAATTACAGGTCCTAATATCCCATCCATTTCAGATAAGAGCAAGAAACCTGTGAGCTTCGTGAATGATGTAGCTTCCTTTCAGCTGAAAAGTGACTGCGTTTTCCTGAAACGATGTCTTGCTTTTAGGAAGACAAAGAGCATGGGATTTAACTCCCTTTCTGAAGGAAAACACACAGCTCTGTTCAGATCCATGGTACACACTCTTCTTTAGAGCAAGTAGCATGCTCTTGCTGTCTAGACTATAATACAGCAGGAAAATAGAGAGAGCTCAGATCAAAGAACGATGTTTCCTAAACATACGGACCATATCTATTTAAACTCTTCTCAGGAAACTGATACAAACCACAGGTTCTCTAACATTCAATGCTTTTCAGTTAAGAGCGTGTATCGTGTGAGCTTTGTGAACGTTGTAGCCTCATTGAGTTGAAAAGTGACTGCCCTTCCCTGAAATGATGTCTTGCTTGTAGGAATACACAGAGCCTGGGATTTAACTCCATTTGTGAAGGGAAACACAGAGCACAGTTCTCATCCATGAAACACACTCTGTTTAGAGCAAGAAGAACGATCTTCCTTTCTGAATCTCTAATACAGTAGGAAAGGTGAGTGTGCTCAGAACAAAAGAACGGTGTTTCCTACAAATACGGATCATATCTTGTTCAACTCTCCTCAGGAAACTGATAAAAGCCAAAGGTCCTCTAACATACAATGCTTTTCAGTTAAGAACGAAAACGTTAGAGCTTCGTGAATGATGTCTCTTCATTTGAGGAATAAAGTGACTTTGTTTTCCTAAAATTAAGACTTGGATGTTGGAAGACTTAGAGCCTGGGATTTAACTACCTTTCTGAAGGAAAACACACAGCTCTGTTCTCATCCATGGTACACACTCTGCTTTAGGGCAAGAAGCACGCTATTGCTTTCTAGACTCTACTACAGCAGGAAAATGGAGTGTGCTCAGAACAAAAGAATGGTGTTTCCTACACATACAGACTATGTCTAGGTCAACTCTCCTCAGGAAACTGATACAAACCACAGGTTCTCTAACATTCAATGCTTTTGAGTTAAGAGCGTGTATCGTGTGAGCTTTGTGAACGTTGTAGCTTCGTTTGAGATGAAAACTGACTGTCCTTACCTGAAATGATGTCTTGCTTGTAGGAATACACAGAGGCTGGGAATTAAATCCATTTCTGAAGGGAAACACACGGCACAGTTCTCATCCATGAAACACACTCTGCTTTAGAGCAAGAAGCATGCTCTTGCTTTCTAGACTCTCTAATACAGCAGGGAACGTGAGTATGCTCAGAACAAAAGAACTGTTTTTCCTACACATACGGACCATAACTAGTTAAACTCTACTTATGAAACTGATACAAGCCACAGGTCATCTAACATCCAATGCTTTACACTCAAGAGCGAGAAACGTGTGAGCTTCGTGGACGATGTAGCTTCGTTTGAGCTGAAAAGTGACTGCATTTACGTGAAACAAATTCTTGCTTGTAGGAAGACACAAAGCCTGGAATTTAACTCCATTTCCGAAGGGTAACACACAGCACAGTTGTCATTCATGAAGCAAATCTGCTTTTGAGCTAGAAGTACGCTCTTGTTTCTAGAGTCTCTAATACAGCAGGACACGTGAATGTGCTCAGAACAAACTAACTGTGTGTCCTACACATACCGACCATATCTAGTTCAACTCTGCTTCTGAAACTGATATAAATTACAGGTCCTAATATCCCATCCATTTCAGATAAGAGCAAGAAACCTGTGAGCTTCGTGAATGATGTAGCTTCCTTTTAGCTGAAAAGTGACTGTGTTTTCCTGAAAGGAAGTCTTGCTTTTAGGAAGACACAGAGCCTGGAATTTAACTACGTTTCTGAAGGGTAACACATAGCACAGTTTTCATTCATGAAACACACTCTGCTTTAGAGCAAGAAGCACGATGTTGCTTTCAAGTGTGTGTAAGACAGCAGGAAACATGAGTGTGCTCAGAACAAAAGAACGGAGTTTCCTACACATACGGACTACATCTAGTTCAACTCTGCTTCTGAAACTGATACAAACCACAGGTCCTCTAACATCCAATGCTTTTCAGTTAAGAGCAAGAAACGTGTGAGCTTCGTGGATGATGTAGCTTCGTTTGAGCTGAAATGTGACTGCGGTTACATGAAAACAAGTCTTGCTTGTAGGAAGACACAGAGCCTGGTTTTTATCTCCATTTCTGAAGGAAACACACAGCACAGGTCTCATCCATGAAACACACTCTGCTTTAGAGCAAGAAGCACGCGCTTGCTTTCTAGAGTCTCTAAGACATCAGGAAACGTGAGTGTGCTCTGAACAAAAGAATGGTGTTTCCTACACATACAGAACATATCTAGTTCAACTATGCTTCTGAAACTGATACAAACCACAAGTTCTCTAACATCCAATGCTTTTCAGTTAAAATGTGAAACATATTTGCTTCGTGAACGATGTAGCCTCATTGAGCTGAAAAGTGACTGCCCATCCCTGAAATGATATCTTGCTTGTAGGAATACACAGAGCCTGGGATATAACTCTATTTGTGAAGGGAAACACAGAGCACAGTTCTCATCCATGAAACACACTCTGCTTTAGAGCAAGAAGCACGCTCTTCCTTTCTGAATCTCTAATACAGCAGGAAAGGTGAGTGTGCTCAGCACAAAAGAACGGTGTTTCCTACACATACGGACCATATCCCGATCAACTCTCTTCAGGAAACTGATACAAGCCAAAGGTCCTCTAATATCCAATGCTTTTCAGTTTAGAGTGAAAAACTTTCGAGCTTCATGAATGATGTCTCTTCATTTGAGGAATAAAGTGACTTTGTTTTCCTAAAATTAAGACTTGGATGTTGGAAGACTTAGAGCCTGGGATTTAACTACCTTTCTGAAGGAAAACACACAGCTCTGTTCTCATCCATGGTACACACTCTGCTTTAGGGCAAGAAGCACGCTATTGCTTTCTAGACTCTACTACAGCAGGAAAATGGAGTGTGCTCAGAACAAAAGAATGGTGTTTCCTACACATACAGACTATGTCTAGGTCAACTCTCCTCAGGAAACTGATACAAACCACAGGTTCTCTAACATTCAATGCTTTTGAGTTAAGAGCGTGTATCGTGTGAGCTTTGTGAACGTTGTAGCTTCGTTTGAGCTGAAAACTGACTGTCCTTACCTGAAATGATGTCTTGCTTGTAGGAATACACAGCGGCTGGGAATTAAATCCATTTCTGAAGGGAAACACACGGCACAGTTCTCATCCATGAAACACACACTGCTTTAGAGCAAGAAGAACGATCTTCCTTTCTGAATCTCTAATACAGTAGGAAAGGTGAGTGTGCTCAGAACAAAAGAACGGTGTTTCCTACAAATACGGATCATATCTTGTTCAACTCTCCTCAGGAAACTGATAAAAGCCAAAGGTCCTCTAACATACAATGCTTTTTTCAGTTAAGAACGAAAACGTTAGAGCTTCGTGAATGATGTCCCTTCATTTGAGGAATAAAGTGACTTTGTTTTCCTAAAATTAAGGCTTGGATGTTGGAAGACACAGACCCTGGGATTTAACTCCCTTTCTGAAGGAAAACACACAGCTCTGTTCTCATCCATGGTACACACTCTGCTTTAGGGCAAGAAGCACGCTATTGCTTTCTAGACTCTAATACAGCAGGAAAATGGAGTGTGCTCAGAAAAAAGAACGGTGTTTCCTACACATACGGACTAGATCTAGGTAAACTCTCCTCAGGAAACTGATACAAACCACAGATTCTCTAACATTCAATGCTTTTGAGTTAAGAGCGTGTATCGTGTGAGCTTTGTGAACGTTGTAGCTTCGTTTGAGCTGAAAACTGACTGTCCTAACCTGAAATGATGTCTTGCTTGTAGGAATACACAGAGGCTGGGAATTAAATCCATTTCTGAAGGGAAACACACGGCACAGTTCTCATCCATGAAACACACTCTGCTTTAGAGCAAGAAGCATGCTCTTGCTTTCTAGACTCTCTAATACAGCAGGGAACGTGAGTATGCTCAGAACAAAAGAACTGTTTTTCCTACACATACGGACCATAACTAGTTAAACTCTACTTATGAAACTGATACAAGCCACAGGTCATCTAACATCCAATGCTTTACACTCAAGAGCGAGAAACGTGTGAGCTTCGTGGACGATGTAGCTTCGTTTGAGCTGAAAAGTGACTGCATTTACGTGAAACAAATTCTTGCTTGTAGGAAGACACAAAGCCTGGAATTTAACTCCATTTCCGAAGGGTAACACACAGCACAGTTGTCATTCATGAAGCAAATCTGCTTTTGAGCTAGAAGTACGCTCTTGTTTCTAGAGTCTCTAATACAGCAGGACACGTGAATGTGCTCAGAACAAACTAACTGTGTGTCCTACACATACCGACCATATCTAGTTCAACTCTGCTTCTGAAACTGATATAAATTACAGGTCCTAATATCCCATCCATTTCAGATAAGAGCAAGAAACCTGTGAGCTTCGTGAATGATGTAGCTTCCTTTTAGCTGAAAAGTGACTGCGTTTTCCTGAAAGGAAGTCTTGCTTTTAGGAAGACACAGAGCCTGGAATTTAACTACGTTTCTGAAGGGTAACACATAGCACAGTTTTCATTCATGAAACACACTCTGCTTTAGAGCAAGAAGCACGATGTTGCTTTCAAGTGTGTGTAGGACAGCAGGAAACATGAGTGTGCTCAGAACAAAAGAACGGAGTTTCCTACACATACGGACTACATCTAGTTCAACTCTGCTTCTGAAACTGATACAAACCACAGGTCCTCTAACATCCAATGCTTTTCAGTTAAGAGCAAGAAACGTGTGAGCTTCATGGATGATGTAGCTTCGTTTGAGCTGAAATGTGACTGCGGTTACATGAAAACAAGTCTTGCTTGTAGGAAGACACAGAGCCTGGTTTTTATCTCCATTTCTGAAGGAAACACACAGCACAGGTCTCATCCATGAAACACACTCTGCTTTAGAGCAAGAAGCACGCGCTTGCTTTCTAGAGTCTCTAAGACATCAGGAAACGTGAGTGTGCTCTGAACAAAAGAACGGTGTTTCCTACACATACGGACCATATCTAGTTCAACTCTGCTTCTGAAACTGATACAAACCACAGGTTCTCTAACATCCAATGCTTTTCAGTTAAAATGTGAAACGTATTTGCTTCGTGAACGATGTAGCCTCATTGAGCTGAAAAGTGACTGCCCTTCCCTGAAATGATGTCTTGCATGTAGAAATATTCAGAGCCTGGGATTTAACTCCATTTGTGAAGGGAAACACAGAGCACAGTTCTAATCCATGAAACACACTCTGCTTTAGAGCAAGAAGCATGCTCTTCTTTTCTGAATCTCTAATACAGCAGGAAAGGTGAGTGTGCTCAGCACAAAAGAACGGTGTTTCCTACACATACGGACCATATCCCGATCAACTCTCCTCAGGAAACTGATAAAAGCCAAAGGTCCTCTAACATCCAATGCTTTTCAGTTAAGAGTGAAAAACGTTCGGGCTTCATGAATGATGTCGCTTCATTTGAGGAATAAAGTGACTTTGTTTTCCTAAAATTAAGACTTGGATGTTGGAAGACTTAGAGCCTGGGATTTAACTACCTTTCTGAAGGAAAACACACAGCTCTGTTCTCATCCATGGTACACACTCTGCTTTAGGGCAAGAAGCACGCTATTGCTTTCTAGACTCTACTACAGCAAGAAAATGGAGTGTGCTCAGAACAAAAGAATGGTGTTTCCTACACATACAGACTATGTCTAGGTCAACTCTCCTCAGGAAACTGATACAAACCACAGGTTCTCTAACATTCAATGCTTTTGAGTTAAGAGCGTGTATCGTGTGAGCTTTGTGAACGTTGTAGCTTCGTTTGAGATGAAAACTGACTGTCCTTACCTGAAATGATGTCTTGCTTGTAGGAATACACAGCGGCTGGGAATTAAATCCATTTCTGAAGGGAAACACACGGCACAGTTCTCATCCATGAAACACACTCTGCTTTAGAGCAAGAAGCATGCTCTTGCTTTCTAGACTCTCTAATACAGCAGGGAACGTGAGTATGCTCAGAACAAAAGAACTGTTTTTCCTACACATACGGACCATAACTAGTTAAACTCTACTTATGAAACTGATACAAGCCACAGGTCATCTAACATCCAATGCTTTACACTCAAGAGCGAGAAACGTGTGAGCTTCGTGGACGATGTAGCTTCGTTTGAGCTGAAAAGTGACTGCATTTACGTGAAACAAATTCTTGCTTGTAGGAAGACACAAAGCCTGGAATTTAACTCCATTTCCGAAGGGTAACACACAGCACAGTTGTCATTCATGAAGCAAATCTGCTTTTGAGCTAGAAGTACGCTCTTGTTTCTAGAGTCTCTAATACAGCAGGACACGTGAATGTGCTCAGAACAAACTAACTGTGTGTCCTACACATACCGACCATATCTAGTTCAACTCTGCTTCTGAAACTGATATAAATTACAGGTCCTAATATCCCATCCATTTCAGATAAGAGCAAGAAACCTGTGAGCTTCGTGAATGATGTAGCTTCCTTTTAGCTGAAAAGTGACTGTGTTTTCCTGAAAGGAAGTCTTGCTTTTAGGAAGACACAGAGCCTGGAATTTAACTACGTTTCTGAAGGGTAACACATAGCACAGTTTTCATTCATGAAACACACTCTGCTTTAGAGCAAGAAGCACGATGTTGCTTTCAAGTGTGTGTAAGACAGCAGGAAACATGAGTGTGCTCAGAACAAAAGTACTGTGTTTCCTACACATACAGACCAAGTGTAGTTCAACTCTGCTCAGGAAACTGATTCAAACGACAGGTACTCTAACTTCCAATGCTTGTCAGTTAATATCAGAAACGTGTGAGCTTCATGAACGATGTAGATCGTTTGAGGATAAAAGTAACTGAGTTAACCTAAAGCGAATTCTTACTTGTAGGAGGAAACAGAGCCTGGGATATAACTCCATTTGTGACGGGAAACACACAGCACAGTTCTCATCCATGGAGCACACTCTGCTTTAGAGCAAGAAGCATGCTCTTGCTTCCTAAGGTCTCTTATAAAGCAGGCACTCAAGAGCGAGGAACGTGTGAGCTTCGTGGACGATGAGCTTCCTTTGAGCTGAAAAGTGACTGCGTTTATGTGAAACAAATTCTTGCTTGTAGGAACACAGAGCCTGGGATTTAACTCCATTTCAAAAGGGTAACACACAGCACAGTTGTCATTCATGAAACACATCTGCTTTTGAGGTAGAAGCACGCTCTTGTTTCTAGAGTCTCTAATACAGCAGGAAACATGAATGTGCTCAGAACAAACTAACTGTGTGTCCTACACATACCGACCATATCTAGTTCAACTCTTTTTCTGAAACTGATATAAATTACAGGTCCTAATATCCCATCCATTTCAGATAAGAGCAAGAAACCTGTGAGCTTCGTGAATGATGTAGCATCCTTTCAGCTGAAAAGTGACTGCGTTTTCCTGAAACGAAGTCTTGCTTTTAGGAAGTCACAGAGCCTGGAATTTAACTACGTTTCTGAGGGGTAACACATAGCACAGTTTTCATTCATGAAACACACTCTGCTTTAGAGAAAGAAGCACGCTCTTGCTTTCTAGAGTCTCCAATACAGCAGTAAACGTGAGTGTGCTCAGAACAAAAGAATGGTGTTTCCTACACATACGGACTACATCTAGTTCAACTCTGCTTCTGAAACTGATACAAACCACAGGTCCTCTAACATCCAATGCTTTTCAGTTAAGAGCAAGAAACGTCTGAGCTTCGTGGATGATGTAGCTTCGTTTGAGCTGAAAAGTGAGTGCGTTTACCTGAAACCAAGTCTTGCTTGTAGGAAGACACAGAGCCTGGGATTTAACTCCATTTCAAAAGGGTAACACACAGCACAGTTGTCATTCATGAAACACATCTACTTATGAGGTAGAAGCACGCTCTTGTTCTAGAGTCTCTAATACAGCAGGAAACATGAATGTGCTCAGAACAAACTAACTGTGTATCCTACACATACCGACCATATCTAGTTCAACTCTGCTTCTGAAACTGATATAAATTACAGGTCCTAATATCCCATCCATTTCAGATAAGAGCAAGAAACCTGTGAGCTTCGTGAATGATGTAGCTTCCTTTCAGCTGAAAAGTGACTGCGTTTTCCTGAAACGATGTCTTGCTTTTAGGAAGACAAAGAGCATGGGATTTAACTCCCTTTCTGAAGGAAAACACACAGCTCTGTTCAGATCCATGGTACACACTCTTCTTTAGAGCAAGTAGCATGCTCTTGCTGTCTAGACTATAATACAGCAGGAAAATAGAGAGAGCTCAGATCAAAGAACGATGTTTCCTAAACATACGGACCATATCTATTTAAACTCTTCTCAGGAAACTGATACAAACCACAGGTTCTCTAACATTCAATGCTTTTCAGTTAAGAGCGTGTATCGTGTGAGCTTTGTGAACGTTGTAGCCTCATTGAGTTGAAAAGTGACTGCCCTTCCCTGAAATGATGTCTTGCTTGTAGGAATACACAGAGCCTGGGATTTAACTCCATTTGTGAAGGGAAACACAGAGCACAGTTCTCATCCATGAAACACACTCTGTTTAGAGCAAGAAGAACGATCTTCCTTTCTGAATCTCTAATACAGTAGGAAAGGTGAGTGTGCTCAGAACAAAAGAACGGTGTTTCCTACAAATACGGATCATATCTTGTTCAACTCTCCTCAGGAAACTGATAAAAGCCAAAGGTCCTCTAACATACAATGCTTTTCAGTTAAGAACGAAAACGTTAGAGCTTCGTGAATGATGTCTCTTCATTTGAGGAATAAAGTGACTTTGTTTTCCTAAAATTAAGACTTGGATGTTGGAAGACTTAGAGCCTGGGATTTAACTACCTTTCTGAAGGAAAACACACAGCTCTGTTCTCATCCATGGTACACACTCTGCTTTAGGGCAAGAAGCACGCTATTGCTTTCTAGACTCTACTACAGCAGGAAAATGGAGTGTGCTCAGAACAAAAGAATGGTGTTTCCTACACATACAGACTATGTCTAGGTCAACTCTCCTCAGGAAACTGATACAAACCACAGGTTCTCTAACATTCAATGCTTTTGAGTTAAGAGCGTGTATCGTGTGAGCTTTGTGAACGTTGTAGCTTCGTTTGAGATGAAAACTGACTGTCCTTACCTGAAATGATGTCTTGCTTGTAGGAATACACAGAGGCTGGGAATTAAATCCATTTCTGAAGGGAAACACACGGCACAGTTCTCATCCATGAAACACACTCTGCTTTAGAGCAAGAAGCATGCTCTTGCTTTCTAGACTCTCTAATACAGCAGGGAACGTGAGTATGCTCAGAACAAAAGAACTGTTTTTCCTACACATACGGACCATAACTAGTTAAACTCTACTTATGAAACTGATACAAGCCACAGGTCATCTAACATCCAATGCTTTACACTCAAGAGCGAGAAACGTGTGAGCTTCGTGGACGATGTAGCTTCGTTTGAGCTGAAAAGTGACTGCATTTACGTGAAACAAATTCTTGCTTGTAGGAAGACACAAAGCCTGGAATTTAACTCCATTTCCGAAGGGTAACACACAGCACAGTTGTCATTCATGAAGCAAATCTGCTTTTGAGCTAGAAGTACGCTCTTGTTTCTAGAGTCTCTAATACAGCAGGACACGTGAATGTGCTCAGAACAAACTAACTGTGTGTCCTACACATACCGACCATATCTAGTTCAACTCTGCTTCTGAAACTGATATAAATTACAGGTCCTAATATCCCATCCATTTCAGATAAGAGCAAGAAACCTGTGAGCTTCGTGAATGATGTAGCTTCCTTTTAGCTGAAAAGTGACTGTGTTTTCCTGAAAGGAAGTCTTGCTTTTAGGAAGACACAGAGCCTGGAATTTAACTACGTTTCTGAAGGGTAACACATAGCACAGTTTTCATTCATGAAACACACTCTGCTTTAGAGCAAGAAGCACGATGTTGCTTTCAAGTGTGTGTAAGACAGCAGGAAACATGAGTGTGCTCAGAACAAAAGAACGGAGTTTCCTACACATACGGACTACATCTAGTTCAACTCTGCTTCTGAAACTGATACAAACCACAGGTCCTCTAACATCCAATGCTTTTCAGTTAAGAGCAAGAAACGTGTGAGCTTCGTGGATGATGTAGCTTCGTTTGAGCTGAAATGTGACTGCGGTTACATGAAAACAAGTCTTGCTTGTAGGAAGACACAGAGCCTGGTTTTTATCTCCATTTCTGAAGGAAACACACAGCACAGGTCTCATCCATGAAACACACTCTGCTTTAGAGCAAGAAGCACGCGCTTGCTTTCTAGAGTCTCTAAGACATCAGGAAACGTGAGTGTGCTCTGAACAAAAGAATGGTGTTTCCTACACATACAGAACATATCTAGTTCAACTATGCTTCTGAAACTGATACAAACCACAAGTTCTCTAACATCCAATGCTTTTCAGTTAAAATGTGAAACATATTTGCTTCGTGAACGATGTAGCCTCATTGAGCTGAAAAGTGACTGCCCATCCCTGAAATGATATCTTGCTTGTAGGAATACACAGAGCCTGGGATATAACTCTATTTGTGAAGGGAAACACAGAGCACAGTTCTCATCCATGAAACACACTCTGCTTTAGAGCAAGAAGCACGCTCTTCCTTTCTGAATCTCTAATACAGCAGGAAAGGTGAGTGTGCTCAGCACAAAAGAACGGTGTTTCCTACACATACGGACCATATCCCGATCAACTCTCTTCAGGAAACTGATACAAGCCAAAGGTCCTCTAACATCCAATGCTTTTCAGTTTAGAGTGAAAAACTTTCGAGCTTCATGAATGATGTCTCTTCATTTGAGGAATAAAGTGACTTTGTTTTCCTAAAATTAAGACTTGGATGTTGGAAGACTTAGAGCCTGGGATTTAACTACCTTTCTGAAGGAAAACACACAGCTCTGTTCTCATCCATGGTACACACTCTGCTTTAGGGCAAGAAGCACGCTATTGCTTTCTAGACTCTACTACAGCAGGAAAATGGAGTGTGCTCAGAACAAAAGAATGGTGTTTCCTACACATACAGACTATGTCTAGGTCAACTCTCCTCAGGAAACTGATACAAACCACAGGTTCTCTAACATTCAATGCTTTTGAGTTAAGAGCGTGTATCGTGTGAGCTTTGTGAACGTTGTAGCTTCGTTTGAGCTGAAAACTGACTGTCCTTACCTGAAATGATGTCTTGCTTGTAGGAATACACAGCGGCTGGGAATTAAATCCATTTCTGAAGGGAAACACACGGCACAGTTCTCATCCATGAAACACACACTGCTTTAGAGCAAGAAGAACGATCTTCCTTTCTGAATCTCTAATACAGTAGGAAAGGTGAGTGTGCTCAGAACAAAAGAACGGTGTTTCCTACAAATACGGATCATATCTTGTTCAACTCTCCTCAGGAAACTGATAAAAGCCAAAGGTCCTCTAACATACAATGCTTTTCAGTTAAGAACGAAAACGTTAGAGCTTCGTGAATGATGTCTCTTCATTTGAGGAATAAAGTGACTTTGTTTTCCTAAAATTAAGACTTGGATGTTGGAAGACTTAGAGCCTGGGATTTAACTACCTTTCTGAAGGAAAACACACAGCTCTGTTCTCATCCATGGTACACACTCTGCTTTAGGGCAAGAAGCACGCTATTGCTTTCTAGACTCTACTACAGCAGGAAAATGGAGTGTGCTCAGAACAAAAGAATGGTGTTTCCTACACATACAGACTATGTCTAGGTCAACTCTCCTCAGGAAACTGATACAAACCACAGGTTCTCTAACATTCAATGCTTTTGAGTTAAGAGCGTGTATCGTGTGAGCTTTGTGAACGTTGTAGCTTCGTTTGAGATGAAAACTGACTGTCCTTACCTGAAATGATGTCTTGCTTGTAGGAATACACAGAGGCTGGGAATTAAATCCATTTCTGAAGGGAAACACACGGCACAGTTCTCATCCATGAAACACACTCTGCTTTAGAGCAAGAAGCATGCTCTTGCTTTCTAGACTCTCTAATACAGCAGGGAACGTGAGTATGCTCAGAACAAAAGAACTGTTTTTCCTACACATACGGACCATAACTAGTTAAACTCTACTTATGAAACTGATACAAGCCACAGGTCATCTAACATCCAATGCTTTACACTCAAGAGCGAGAAACGTGTGAGCTTCGTGGACGATGTAGCTTCGTTTGAGCTGAAAAGTGACTGCATTTACGTGAAACAAATTCTTGCTTGTAGGAAGACACAAAGCCTGGAATTTAACTCCATTTCCGAAGGGTAACACACAGCACAGTTGTCATTCATGAAGCAAATCTGCTTTTGAGCTAGAAGTACGCTCTTGTTTCTAGAGTCTCTAATACAGCAGGACACGTGAATGTGCTCAGAACAAACTAACTGTGTGTCCTACACATACCGACCATATCTAGTTCAACTCTGCTTCTGAAACTGATATAAATTACAGGTCCTAATATCCCATCCATTTCAGATAAGAGCAAGAAACCTGTGAGCTTCGTGAATGATGTAGCTTCCTTTCAGCTGAAAAGTGACTGCGTTTTCCTGAAACGATGTCTTGCTTTTAGGAAGACAAAGAGCATGGGATTTAACTCCCTTTCTGAAGGAAAACACACAGCTCTGTTCAGATCCATGGTACACACTCTTCTTTAGAGCAAGTAGCATGCTCTTGCTGTCTAGACTATAATACAGCAGGAAAATAGAGAGAGCTCAGATCAAAGAACGATGTTTCCTAAACATACGGACCATATCTATTTAAACTCTTCTCAGGAAACTGATACAAACCACAGGTTCTCTAACATTCAATGCTTTTCAGTTAAGAGCGTGTATCGTGTGAGCTTTGTGAACGTTGTAGCCTCATTGAGTTGAAAAGTGACTGCCCTTCCCTGAAATGATGTCTTGCTTGTAGGAATACACAGAGCCTGGGATTTAACTCCATTTGTGAAGGGAAACACAGAGCACAGTTCTCATCCATGAAACACACTCTGTTTAGAGCAAGAAGAACGATCTTCCTTTCTGAATCTCTAATACAGTAGGAAAGGTGAGTGTGCTCAGAACAAAAGAACGGTGTTTCCTACAAATACGGATCATATCTTGTTCAACTCTCCTCAGGAAACGGATAAAAGCCAAAGGTCCTCTAACATACAATGCTTTTCAGTTAAGAACGAAAACGTTAGAGCTTCGTGAATGATGTCTCTTCATTTGAGGAATAAAGTGACTTTGTTTTCCTAAAATTAAGACTTGGATGTTGGAAGACTTAGAGCCTGGGATTTAACTACCTTTCTGAAGGAAAACACACAGCTCTGTTCTCATCCATGGTACACACTCTGCTTTAGGGCAAGAAGCACGCTATTGCTTTCTAGACTCTACTACAGCAGGAAAATGGAGTGTGCTCAGAACAAAAGAATGGTGTTTCCTACACATACAGACTATGTCTAGGTCAACTCTCCTCAGGAAACTGATACAAACCACAGGTTCTCTAACATTCAATGCTTTTGAGTTAAGAGCGTGTATCGTGTGAGCTTTGTGAACGTTGTAGCTTCGTTTGAGATGAAAACTGACTGTCCTTACCTGAAATGATGTCTTGCTTGTAGGAATACACAGAGGCTGGGAATTAAATCCATTTCTGAAGGGAAACACACGGCACAGTTCTCATCCATGAAACACACTCTGCTTTAGAGCAAGAAGCATGCTCTTGCTTTCTAGACTCTCTAATACAGCAGGGAACGTGAGTATGCTCAGAACAAAAGAACTGTTTTTCCTACACATACGGACCATAACTAGTTAAACTCTACTTATGAAACTGATACAAGCCACAGGTCATCTAACATCCAATGCTTTACACTCAAGAGCGAGAAACGTGTGAGCTTCGTGGACGATGTAGCTTCGTTTGAGCTGAAAAGTGACTGCATTTACGTGAAACAAATTCTTGCTTGTAGGAAGACACAAAGCCTGGAATTTAACTCCATTTCCGAAGGGTAACACACAGCACAGTTGTCATTCATGAAGCAAATCTGCTTTTGAGCTAGAAGTACGCTCTTGTTTCTAGAGTCTCTAATACAGCAGGACACGTGAATGTGCTCAGAACAAACTAACTGTGTGTCCTACACATACCGACCATATCTAGTTCAACTCTGCTTCTGAAACTGATATAAATTACAGGTCCTAATATCCCATCCATTTCAGATAAGAGCAAGAAACCTGTGAGCTTCGTGAATGATGTAGCTTCCTTTTAGCTGAAAAGTGACTGTGTTTTCCTGAAAGGAAGTCTTGCTTTTAGGAAGACACAGAGCCTGGAATTTAACTACGTTTCTGAAGGGTAACACATAGCACAGTTTTCATTCATGAAACACACTCTGCTTTAGAGCAAGAAGCACGATGTTGCTTTCAAGTGTGTGTAAGACAGCAGGAAACATGAGTGTGCTCAGAACAAAAGAACGGAGTTTCCTACACATACGGACTACATCTAGTTCAACTCTGCTTCTGAAACTGATACAAACCACAGGTCCTCTAACATCCAATGCTTTTCAGTTAAGAGCAAGAAACGTGTGAGCTTCGTGGATGATGTAGCTTCGTTTGAGCTGAAATGTGACTGCGGTTACATGAAAACAAGTCTTGCTTGTAGGAAGACACAGAGCCTGGTTTTTATCTCCATTTCTGAAGGAAACACACAGCACAGGTCTCATCCATGAAACACACTCTGCTTTAGAGCAAGAAGCACGCGCTTGCTTTCTAGAGTCTCTAAGACATCAGGAAACGTGAGTGTGCTCTGAACAAAAGAATGGTGTTTCCTACACATACAGAACATATCTAGTTCAACTATGCTTCTGAAACTGATACAAACCACAAGTTCTCTAACATCCAATGCTTTTCAGTTAAAATGTGAAACATATTTGCTTCGTGAACGATGTAGCCTCATTGAGCTGAAAAGTGACTGCCCATCCCTGAAATGATATCTTGCTTGTAGGAATACACAGAGCCTGGGATATAACTCTATTTGTGAAGGGAAACACAGAGCACAGTTCTCATCCATGAAACACACTCTGCTTTAGAGCAAGAAGCACGCTCTTCCTTTCTGAATCTCTAATACAGCAGGAAAGGTGAGTGTGCTCAGCACAAAAGAACGGTGTTTCCTACACATACGGACCATATCCCGATCAACTCTCTTCAGGAAACTGATACAAGCCAAAGGTCCTCTAACATCCAATGCTTTTCAGTTTAGAGTGAAAAACTTTCGAGCTTCATGAATGATGTCTCTTCATTTGAGGAATAAAGTGACTTTGTTTTCCTAAAATTAAGACTTGGATGTTGGAAGACTTAGAGCCTGGGATTTAACTACCTTTCTGAAGGAAAACACACAGCTCTGTTCTCATCCATGGTACACACTCTGCTTTAGGGCAAGAAGCACGCTATTGCTTTCTAGACTCTACTACAGCAGGAAAATGGAGTGTGCTCAGAACAAAAGAATGGTGTTTCCTACACATACAGACTATGTCTAGGTCAACTCTCCTCAGGAAACTGATACAAACCACAGGTTCTCTAACATTCAATGCTTTTGAGTTAAGAGCGTGTATCGTGTGAGCTTTGTGAACGTTGTAGCTTCGTTTGAGCTGAAAACTGACTGTCCTTACCTGAAATGATGTCTTGCTTGTAGGAATACACAGCGGCTGGGAATTAAATCCATTTCTGAAGGGAAACACACGGCACAGTTCTCATCCATGAAACACACACTGCTTTAGAGCAAGAAGAACGATCTTCCTTTCTGAATCTCTAATACAGTAGGAAAGGTGAGTGTGCTCAGAACAAAAGAACGGTGTTTCCTACAAATACGGATCATATCTTGTTCAACTCTCCTCAGGAAACTGATAAAAGCCAAAGGTCCTCTAACATACAATGCTTTTCAGTTAAGAACGAAAACGTTAGAGCTTCGTGAATGATGTCTCTTCATTTGAGGAATAAAGTGACTTTGTTTTCCTAAAATTAAGACTTGGATGTTGGAAGACTTAGAGCCTGGGATTTAACTACCTTTCTGAAGGAAAACACACAGCTCTGTTCTCATCCATGGTACACACTCTGCTTTAGGGCAAGAAGCACGCTATTGCTTTCTAGACTCTACTACAGCAGGAAAATGGAGTGTGCTCAGAACAAAAGAATGGTGTTTCCTACACATACAGACTATGTCTAGGTCAACTCTCCTCAGGAAACTGATACAAACCACAGGTTCTCTAACATTCAATGCTTTTGAGTTAAGAGCGTGTATCGTGTGAGCTTTGTGAACGTTGTAGCTTCGTTTGAGATGAAAACTGACTGTCCTTACCTGAAATGATGTCTTGCTTGTAGGAATACACAGAGGCTGGGAATTAAATCCATTTCTGAAGGGAAACACACGGCACAGTTCTCATCCATGAAACACACTCTGCTTTAGAGCAAGAAGCATGCTCTTGCTTTCTAGACTCTCTAATACAGCAGGGAACATGAGTATGCTCAGAACAAAAGAACTGTTTTTCCTACACATACGGACCATAACTAGTTAAACTCTACTTATGAAACTGATACAAGCCACAGGTCATCTAACATCCAATGCTTTACACTCAAGAGCGAGAAACGTGTGAGCTTCGTGGACGATGTAGCTTCGTTTGAGCTGAAAAGTGACTGCATTTACGTGAAACAAATTCTTGCTTGTAGGAAGACACAAAGCCTGGAATTTAACTCCATTTCCGAAGGGTAACACACAGCACAGTTGTCATTCATGAAGCAAATCTGCTTTTGAGCTAGAAGTACGCTCTTGTTTCTAGAGTCTCTAATACAGCAGGACACGTGAATGTGCTCAGAACAAACTAACTGTGTGTCCTACACATACCGACCATATCTAGTTCAACTCTGCTTCTGAAACTGATATAAATTACAGGTCCTAATATCCCATCCATTTCAGATAAGAGCAAGAAACCTGTGAGCTTCGTGAATGATGTAGCTTCCTTTTAGCTGAAAAGTGACTGTGTTTTCCTGAAAGGAAGTCTTGCTTTTAGGAAGACACAGAGCCTGGAATTTAACTACGTTTCTGAAGGGTAACACATAGCACAGTTTTCATTCATGAAACACACTCTGCTTTAGAGCAAGAAGCACGATGTTGCTTTCAAGTGTGTGTAAGACAGCAGGAAACATGAGTGTGCTCAGAACAAAAGAACGGAGTTTCCTACACATACGGACTACATCTAGTTCAACTCTGCTTCTGAAACTGATACAAACCACAGGTCCTCTAACATCCAATGCTTTTCAGTTAAGAGCAAGAAACGTGTGAGCTTCGTGGATGATGTAGCTTCGTTTGAGCTGAAATGTGACTGCGGTTACATGAAAACAAGTCTTGCTTGTAGGAAGACACAGAGCCTGGTTTTTATCTCCATTTCTGAAGGAAACACACAGCACAGGTCTCATCCATGAAACACACTCTGCTTTAGAGCAAGAAGCACGCGCTTGCTTTCTAGAGTCTCTAAGACATCAGGAAACGTGAGTGTGCTCTGAACAAAAGAATGGTGTTTCCTACACATACAGAACATATCTAGTTCAACTATGCTTCTGAAACTGATACAAACCACAAGTTCTCTAACATCCAATGCTTTTCAGTTAAAATGTGAAACATATTTGCTTCGTGAACGATGTAGCCTCATTGAGCTGAAAAGTGACTGCCCATCCCTGAAATGATATCTTGCTTGTAGGAATACACAGAGCCTGGGATATAACTCTATTTGTGAAGGGAAACACAGAGCACAGTTCTCATCCATGAAACACACTCTGCTTTAGAGCAAGAAGCACGCTCTTCCTTTCTGAATCTCTAATACAGCAGGAAAGGTGAGTGTGCTCAGCACAAAAGAACGGTGTTTCCTACACATACGGACCATATCCCGATCAACTCTCTTCAGGAAACTGATACAAGCCAAAGGTCCTCTAACATCCAATGCTTTTCAGTTTAGAGTGAAAAACTTTCGAGCTTCATGAATGATGTCTCTTCATTTGAGGAATAAAGTGACTTTGTTTTCCTAAAATTAAGACTTGGATGTTGGAAGACTTAGAGCCTGGGATTTAACTACCTTTCTGAAGGAAAACACACAGCTCTGTTCTCATCCATGGTACACACTCTGCTTTAGGGCAAGAAGCACGCTATTGCTTTCTAGACTCTACTACAGCAGGAAAATGGAGTGTGCTCAGAACAAAAGAATGGTGTTTCCTACACATACAGACTATGTCTAGGTCAACTCTCCTCAGGAAACTGATACAAACCACAGGTTCTCTAACATTCAATGCTTTTGAGTTAAGAGCGTGTATCGTGTGAGCTTTGTGAACGTTGTAGCTTCGTTTGAGCTGAAAACTGACTGTCCTTACCTGAAATGATGTCTTGCTTGTAGGAATACACAGCGGCTGGGAATTAAATCCATTTCTGAAGGGAAACACACGGCACAGTTCTCATCCATGAAACACACACTGCTTTAGAGCAAGAAGAACGATCTTCCTTTCTGAATCTCTAATACAGTAGGAAAGGTGAGTGTGCTCAGAACAAAAGAACGGTGTTTCCTACAAATACGGATCATATCTTGTTCAACTCTCCTCAGGAAACTGATAAAAGCCAAAGGTCCTCTAACATACAATGCTTTTCAGTTAAGAACGAAAACGTTAGAGCTTCGTGAATGATGTCTCTTCATTTGAGGAATAAAGTGACTTTGTTTTCCTAAAATTAAGACTTGGATGTTGGAAGACTTAGAGCCTGGGATTTAACTACCTTTCTGAAGGAAAACACACAGCTCTGTTCTCATCCATGGTACACACTCTGCTTTAGGGCAAGAAGCACGCTATTGCTTTCTAGACTCTACTACAGCAGGAAAATGGAGTGTGCTCAGAACAAAAGAATGGTGTTTCCTACACATACAGACTATGTCTAGGTCAACTCTCCTCAGGAAACTGATACAAACCACAGGTTCTCTAACATTCAATGCTTTTGAGTTAAGAGCGTGTATCGTGTGAGCTTTGTGAACGTTGTAGCTTCGTTTGAGCTGAAAACTGACTGTCCTAACCTGAAATGATGTCTTGCTTGTAGGAATACACAGAGGCTGGGATTTAACACCATTTCTGAAGGGAAACACACGGCACAGTTCTCATCCATGAAACACACTCTGCTTTAGAGCAAGAAGCATGCTCTTGCTTTCTAGACTCTCTAATACAGCAGGGAACGTGAGTATGCTCAGAACAAAAGAACTGTTTTTCCTACACATACGGACCATAACTAGTTAAACTCTACTTATGAAACTGATACAAGCCACAGGTCATCTAACATCCAATGCTTTACACTCAAGAGCGAGAAACGTGTGAGCTTCGTGGACGATGTAGCTTCGTTTGAGCTGAAAAGTGACTGCATTTACGTGAAACAAATTCTTGCTTGTAGGAAGACACAAGGCCTGGAATTTAACTCCATTTCCGAAGGGTAACACACAGCACAGTTGTCATTCATGAAGCAAATCTGCTTTTGAGCTAGAAGTACGCTCTTGTTTCTAGAGTCTCTAATACAGCAGGACACGTGAATGTGCTCAGAACAAACTAACTGTGTGTCCTACACATACCGACCATATCTAGTTCAACTCTGCTTCTGAAACTGATATAAATTACAGGTCCTAATATCCCATCCATTTCAGATAAGAGCAAGAAACCTGTGAGCTTCGTGAATGATGTAGCTTCCTTTTAGCTGAAAAGTGACTGCGTTTTCCTGAAAGGAAGTCTTGCTTTTAGGAAGACACAGAGCCTGGAATTTAACTACGTTTCTGAAGGGTAACACATAGCACAGTTTTCATTCATGAAACACACTCTGCTTTAGAGCAAGAAGCACGATGTTGCTTTCAAGTGTGTGTAAGACAGCAGGAAACATGAGTGTGCTCAGAACAAAAGAACGGAGTTTCCTACACATACGGACTACATCTAGTTCAACTCTGCTTCTGAAACTGATACAAACCACAGGTCCTCTAACATCCAATGCTTTTCAGTTAAGAGCAAGAAACGTGTGAGCTTCATGGATGATGTAGCTTCGTTTGAGCTGAAATGTGACTGCGGTTACATGAAAACAAGTCTTGCTTGTAGGAAGACACAGAGCCTGGTTTTTATCTCCATTTCTGAAGGAAACACACAGCACAGGTCTCATCCATGAAACACACTCTGCTTTAGAGCAAGAAGCACGCGCTTGCTTTCTAGAGTCTCTAAGACATCAGGAAACGTGAGTGTGCTCTGAACAAAAGAACGGTGTTTCCTACACATACGGACCATATCTAGTTCAACTCTGCTTCTGAAACTGATACAAACCACAGGTTCTCTAACATCCAATGCTTTTCAGTTAAAATGTGAAACGTATTTGCTTCGTGAACGATGTAGCCTCATTGAGCTGAAAAGTGACTGCCCTTCCCTGAAATGATGTCTTGCATGTAGAAATATTCAGAGCCTGGGATTTAACTCCATTTGTGAAGGGAAACACAGAGCACAGTTCTAATCCATGAAACACACTCTGCTTTAGAGCAAGAAGCATGCTCTTCTTTTCTGAATCTCTAATACAGCAGGAAAGGTGAGTGTGCTCAGCACAAAAGAACGGTGTTTCCTACACATACGGACCATATCCCGATCAACTCTCCTCAGGAAACTGATAAAAGCCAAAGGTCCTCTAACATCCAATGCTTTTCAGTTAAGAGTGAAAAACGTTCGGGCTTCATGAATGATGTCGCTTCATTTGAGGAATAAAGTGACTTTGTTTTCCTAAAATTAAGACTTGGATGTTGGAAGACTGAGAGCCTGGGATTTAACTACCTTTCTGAAGGAAAACACACAGCTCTGTTCTCATCCATGGTACACACTCTGCTTTAGGGCAAGAAGCACGCTATTGCTTTCTAGACTCTACTACAGCAAGAAAATGGAGTGTGCTCAGAACAAAAGAATGGTGTTTCCTACACATACAGACTATGTCTAGGTCAACTCTCCTCAGGAAACTGATACAAACCACAGGTTCTCTAACATTCAATGCTTTTGAGTTAAGAGCGTGTATCGTGTGAGCTTTGTGAACGTTGTAGCTTCGTTTGAGCTGAAAACTGACTGTCCTAACCAGAAATGATGTCTTGCTTGTAGGAATACACAGAGGCTGGGAATTAAATCCATTTCTGAAGGGAAACACACGGCACAGTTCTCATCCATGAAACACACTCTGCTTTAGAGCAAGAAGCATGCTCTTGCTTTCTAGACTCTCTAATACAGCAGGGAACGTGAGTATGCTCAGAACAAAAGAACTGTTTTTCCTACACATACGGACCATAACTAGTTAAACTCTACTTATGAAACTGATACAAGCCACAGGTCATCTAACATCCAATGCTTTACACTCAAGAGCGAGAAACGTGTGAGCTTCGTGGACGATGTAGCTTCGTTTGAGCTGAAAAGTGACTGCATTTACGTGAAACAAATTCTTGCTTGTAGGAAGACACAAAGCCTGGAATTTAACTCCATTTCCGAAGGGTAACACACAGCACAGTTGTCATTCATGAAGCAAATCTGCTTTTGAGCTAGAAGTACGCTCTTGTTTCTAGAGTCTCTAATACAGCAGGACACATGAATGTGCTCAGAACAAACTAACTGTGTGTCCTACACATACCGACCATATCTAGTTCAACTCTGCTTCTGAAACTGATATAAATTACAGGTCCTAATATCCCATCCATTTCAGATAAGAGCAAGAAACCTGTGAGCTTCGTGAATGATGTAGCTTCCTTTTAGCTGAAAAGTGACTGTGTTTTCCTGAAAGGAAGTCTTGCTTTTAGGAAGACACAGAGCCTGGAATTTAACTACGTTTCTGAAGGGTAACACATAGCACAGTTTTCATTCATGAAACACACTCTGCTTTAGAGCAAGAAGCACGATGTTGCTTTCAAGTGTGTGTAAGACAGCAGGAAACATGAGTGTGCTCAGAACAAAAGAACGGAGTTTCCTACACATACGGACTACATCTAGTTCAACTCTGCTTCTGAAACTGATACAAACCACAGGTCCTCTAACATCCAATGCTTTTCAGTTAAGAGCAAGAAACGTGTGAGCTTCATGGATGATGTAGCTTCGTTTGAGCTGAAATGTGACTGCGGTTACATGAAAACAAGTCTTGCTTGTAGGAAGACACAGAGCCTTGTTTTTATCTCCATTTCTGAAGGAAACACACAGCACAGGTCTCATCCATGAAACACACTCTGCTTTAGAGCAAGAAGCACGCGCTTGCTTTCTAGAGTCTCTAAGACATCAGGAAACGTGAGTGTGCTCTGAACAAAAGAATGGTGTTTCCTACACATACAGAACATATCTAGTTCAACTATGCTTCTGAAACTGATACAAACCACAAGTTCTCTAACATCCAATGCTTTTCAGTTAAAATGTGAAACATATTTGCTTCGTGAACGATGTAGCCTCATTGAGCTGAAAAGTGACTGCCCATCCCTGAAATGATATCTTGCTTGTAGGAATACACAGAGCCTGGGATATAACTCCATTTGTGAAGGGAAACACAGAGCACAGTTCTCATCCATGAAACACACTCTGCTTTAGAGCAAGAAGCACGCTCTTCCTTTCTGATTCACTAATACAGCAGGAAAGGTGAGTGTGCTCAGCACAAAAGAACGGTGTTTCCTACACATACGGACCATATCCCGATCAACTCTCTTCAGGAAACTGATACAAGCCAAAGGTCCTCTAACATCCAATGCTTTTCAGTTTAGAGTGAAAAACTTTCGAGCTTCATGAATGATGTCTCTTCATTTGAGGAATAAAGTGACTTTGTTTTCCTAAAATTAAGACTTGGATGTTGGAAGACTTAGAGCCTGGGATTTAACTACCTTTCTGAAGGAAAACACACAGCTCTGTTCTCATCCATGGTACACACTCTGCTTTAGGGCAAGAAGCACGCTATTGCTTTCTAGACTCTACTACAGCAGGAAAATGGAGTGTGCTCAGAACAAAAGAATGGTGTTTCCTACACATACAGACTATGTCTAGGTCAACTCTCCTCAGGAAACTGATACAAACCACAGGTTCTCTAACATTCAATGCTTTTGAGTTAAGAACGTGTATCGTGTGAGCTTTGTGAACGTTGTAGCTTCGTTTGAGCTGAAAACTGACTGTCCTTACCTGAAATGATGTCTTGCTTGTAGGAATACACAGAGGCTGGGAATTAAATCCATTTCTGAAGGGAAACACACGGCACAGTTCTCATCCATGAAACACACTCTGCTTTAGAGCAAGAAGCATGCTCTTGCTTTCTAGACTGTCTAATACAGCAGGGAACGTGAGTATGCTCAGAACAAAAGAACTGTGTTTCCTACACACACGGACCATATCTAGTTCAAGTCTGTTTCTGAAACTGATACAAACCACAGGTCATCTAACATCCAATGCTTTTCAGTTAAGAGCAAGAAACGTGTGAGCTTCGTGGATGATGTAGCTTCGTTTGAGCTGAAATGTGACTGCGGTTACATGAAAACAAGTCTTGCTTGTAGGAAGACACAGAGCCTGGTTTTTATCTCCATTTCTGAAGGAAACACACAGCACAGGTCTCATCCATGAAACACACTCTGCTTTAGAGCAAGAAGCACGCGCTTGCTTTCTAGAGTCTCTAAGACATCAGGAAACGTGAGTGTGCTCTGAACAAAAGAATGGTGTTTCCTACACATACAGAACATATCTAGTTCAACTATGCTTCTGAAACTGATACAAACCACAAGTTCTCTAACATCCAATGCTTTTCAGTTAAAATGTGAAACATATTTGCTTCGTGAACGATGTAGCCTCATTGAGCTGAAAAGTGACTGCCCATCCCTGAAATGATATCTTGCTTGTAGGAATACACAGAGCCTGGGATATAACTCTATTTGTGAAGGGAAACACAGAGCACAGTTCTCATCCATGAAACACACTCTGCTTTAGAGCAAGAAGCACGCTCTTCCTTTCTGAATCTCTAATACAGCAGGAAAGGTGAGTGTGCTCAGCACAAAAGAACGGTGTTTCCTACACATACGGACCATATCCCGATCAACTCTCTTCAGGAAACTGATACAAGCCAAAGGTCCTCTAACATCCAATGCTTTTCAGTTTAGAGTGAAAAACTTTCGAGCTTCATGAATGATGTCTCTTCATTTGAGGAATAAAGTGACTTTGTTTTCCTAAAATTAAGACTTGGATGTTGGAAGACTTAGAGCCTGGGATTTAACTACCTTTCTGAAGGAAAACACACAGCTCTGTTCTCATCCATGGTACACACTCTGCTTTAGGGCAAGAAGCACGCTATTGCTTTCTAGACTCTACTACAGCAGGAAAATGGAGTGTGCTCAGAACAAAAGAATGGTGTTTCCTACACATACAGACTATGTCTAGGTCAACTCTCCTCAGGAAACTGATACAAACCACAGGTTCTCTAACATTCAATGCTTTTGAGTTAAGAGCGTGTATCGTGTGAGCTTTGTGAACGTTGTAGCTTCGTTTGAGCTGAAAACTGACTGTCCTTACCTGAAATGATGTCTTGCTTGTAGGAATACACAGCGGCTGGGAATTAAATCCATTTCTGAAGGGAAACACACGGCACAGTTCTCATCCATGAAACACACACTGCTTTAGAGCAAGAAGAACGATCTTCCTTTCTGAATCTCTAATACAGTAGGAAAGGTGAGTGTGCTCAGAACAAAAGAACGGTGTTTCCTACAAATACGGATCATATCTTGTTCAACTCTCCTCAGGAAACTGATAAAAGCCAAAGGTCCTCTAACATACAATGCTTTTTTCAGTTAAGAACGAAAATGTTAGAGCTTCGTGAATGATGTCCCTTCATTTGAGGAATAAAGTGACTTTGTTTTCCTAAAATTAAGGCTTGGATGTTGGAAGACACAGACCCTGGGATTTAACTCCCTTTCTGAAGGAAAACACACAGCTCTGTTCTCATCCATGGTACACACTCTGCTTTAGGGCAAGAAGCACGCTATTGCTTTCTAGACTCTAATACAGCAGGAAAATGGAGTGTGCTCAGAAAAAAGAACGGTGTTTCCTACACATACGGACTAGATCTAGGTAAACTCTCCTCAGGAAACTGATACAAACCACAGATTCTCTAACATTCAATGCTTTTGAGTTAAGAGCGTGTATCGTGTGAGCTTTGTGAACGTTGTAGCTTCGTTTGAGCTGAAAACTGACTGTCCTAACCAGAAATGATGTCTTGCTTGTAGGAATACACAGAGGCTGGGATTTAACCCCATTTCTGAAGGGAAACACACGGCACAGTTCTCATCCATGAAACACACTCTGCTTTAGAGCAAGAAGCATGCTCTTGCTTTCTAGACTCTCTAATACAGCAGGGAACGTGAGTATGCTCAGAACAAAAGAACTGTTTTTCCTACACATACGGACCATAACTAGTTAAACTCTACTTATGAAACTGATACAAGCCACAGGTCATCTAACATCCAATGCTTTACACTCAAGAGCGAGAAACGTGTGAGCTTCGTGGACGATGTAGCTTCGTTTGAGCTGAAAAGTGACTGCATTTACGTGAAACAAATTCTTGCTTGTAGGAAGACACAAGGCCTGGAATTTAACTCCATTTCCGAAGGGTAACACACAGCACAGTTGTCATTCATGAAGCAAATCTGCTTTTGAGCTAGAAGTACGCTCTTGTTTCTAGAGTCTCTAATACAGCAGGACACGTGAATGTGCTCAGAACAAACTAACTGTGTGTCCTACACATACCGACCATATCTAGTTCAACTCTGCTTCTGAAACTGATATAAATTACAGGTCCTAATATCCCATCCATTTCAGATAAGAGCAAGAAACCTGTGAGCTTCGTGAATGATGTAGCTTCCTTTTAGCTGAAAAGTGACTGCGTTTTCCTGAAAGGAAGTCTTGCTTTTAGGAAGACACAGAGCCTGGAATTTAACTACGTTTCTGAAGGGTAACACATAGCACAGTTTTCATTCATGAAACACACTCTGCTTTAGAGCAAGAAGCACGATGTTGCTTTCAAGTGTGTGTAAGACAGCAGGAAACATGAGTGTGCTCAGAACAAAAGAACGGAGTTTCCTACACATACGGACTACATCTAGTTCAACTCTGCTTCTGAAACTGATACAAACCACAGGTCCTCTAACATCCAATGCTTTTCAGTTAAGAGCAAGAAACGTGTGAGCTTCATGGATGATGTAGCTTCGTTTGAGCTGAAATGTGACTGCGGTTACATGAAAACAAGTCTTGCTTGTAGGAAGACACAGAGCCTGGTTTTTATCTCCATTTCTGAAGGAAACACACAGCACAGGTCTCATCCATGAAACACACTCTGCTTTAGAGCAAGAAGCACGCGCTTGCTTTCTAGAGTCTCTAAGACATCAGGAAACGTGAGTGTGCTCTGAACAAAAGAACGGTGTTTCCTACACATACGGACCATATCTAGTTCAACTCTGCTTCTGAAACTGATACAAACCACAGGTTCTCTAACATCCAATGCTTTTCAGTTAAAATGTGAAACATATTTGCTTCGTGAACGATGTAGCCTCATTGAGCTGAAAAGTGACTGCCCATCCCTGAAATGATATCTTGCTTGTAGGAATACACAGAGCCTGGGATATAACTCCATTTGTGAAGGGAAACACAGAGCACAGTTCTCATCCATGAAACACACTCTGCTTTAGAGCAAGAAGCACGCTCTTCCTTTCTGAATCACTAATACAGCAGGAAAGGTGAGTGTGCTCAGCACAAAAGAACGGTGTTTCCTACACATACGGACCATATCCCGATCAACTCTCTTCAGGAAACTGATACAAGCCAAAGGTCCTCTAACATCCAATGCTTTTCAGTTTAGAGTGAAAAACTTTCGAGCTTCATGAATGATGTCTCTTCATTTGAGGAATAAAGTGACTTTGTTTTCCTAAAATTAAGACTTGGATGTTGGAAGACTTAGAGCCTGGGATTTAACTACCTTTCTGAAGGAAAACACACAGCTCTGTTCTCATCCATGGTACACACTCTGCTTTAGGGCAAGAAGCACGCTATTGCTTTCTAGACTCTACTACAGCAGGAAAATGGAGTGTGCTCAGAACAAAAGAATGGTGTTTCCTACACATACAGACTATGTCTAGGTCAACTCTCCTCAGGAAACTGATACAAACCACAGGTTCTCTAACATTCAATGCTTTTGAGTTAAGAACGTGTATCGTGTGAGCTTTGTGAACGTTGTAGCTTCGTTTGAGCTGAAAACTGACTGTCCTTACCTGAAATGATGTCTTGCTTGTAGGAATACACAGAGGCTGGGAATTAAATCCATTTCTGAAGGGAAACACACGGCACAGTTCTCATCCATGAAACACACTCTGCTTTAGAGCAAGAAGCATGCTCTTGCTTTCTAGACTGTCTAATACAGCAGGGAACGTGAGTATGCTCAGAACAAAAGAACTGTGTTTCCTACACACACGGACCATATCTAGTTCAAGTCTGTTTCTGAAACTGATACAAACCACAGGTCATCTAACATCCAATGCTTTTCAGTTAAGAGCAAGAAACGTGTGAGCTTCGTGGATGATGTAGCTTCGTTTGAGCTGAAATGTGACTGCGGTTACATGAAAACAAGTCTTGCTTGTAGGAAGACACAGAGCCTGGTTTTTATCTCCATTTCTGAAGGAAACACACAGCACAGGTCTCATCCATGAAACACACTCTGCTTTAGAGCAAGAAGCACGCGCTTGCTTTCTAGAGTCTCTAAGACATCAGGAAACGTGAGTGTGCTCTGAACAAAAGAACGGTGTTTCCTACACATACGGACCATATCTAGTTCAACTCTGCTTCTGAAACTGATACAAACCACAAGTTCTCTAACATCCAATGCTTTTCAGTTAAAATGTGAAACGTATTTGCTTCGTGAACGATGTAGCCTCATTGAGCTGAAAAGTGACTGCCCTTCCCTGAAATGATGTCTTGCATGTAGAAATATTCAGAGCCTGGGATTTAACTCCATTTGTGAAGGGAAACACAGAGCACAGTTCTAATCCATGAAACACACTCTGCTTTAGAGCAAGAAGCACGCTCTTCTTTTCTGAATCTCTAATACAGCAGGAAAGGTGAGTGTGCTCAGCACAAAAGAACAGTGTTTCCTACACATATGGACCATATCCCGATCAACTCTCCTCAGGAAACTGATAAAAGCCAAAGGTCCTCTAACATCCAATGCTTTTCAGTTAAGAGTGAAAAACGTTCGAGCTTCATGAATGATGTCCCTTCATTTGAGGAATAAAGTGACTTTGTTTTCCTAAAATTAAGACTTGGATGTTGGAAGACTGAGAGCCTGGGATTTAACTACCTTTCTGAAGGAAAACACACAGCTCTGTTCTCATCCATGGTACACACTCTGCTTTAGGGCAAGAAGCACGCTATTGCTTTCTAGACTCTACTACAGCAGGAAAATGGAGTGTGCTCAGAACAAAAGAATGGTCTTTCCTACACATACAGACTATGTCTAGGTCAACTCTCCTCAGGAAACTGATACAAACCACAGGTTCTCTAACATTCAATGCTTTTGAGTTAAGAGCGTGTATCGTGTGAGCTTTGTGAATGTTGTAGCTTCGTTTGAGCTGAAAACTGACTGTCCTTACCTGAAATGATGTCTTGCTTGTAGGAAGACACAGAGCCTGGGATTTAACTCCATTTCTGAGGGGAAATACATGGCAGAGTTCTCATCCATGAAACACACTCTGCTTTAGAGCAAGAAGCACACTCTTGCTTTCTAGAACCTCTAATACAGCAGGAAACGTGAGTGTGCTCAGAACAAAATACTATGTTTCCTACATAAACGTACCATATCTAGTTGAACTCAAGTTCTGAAAATGATACAAACCACAGGTCCTCTAACATCCAATGCTTTTCATTTGAAAGCAAAAAACGTGTGAGCTCGTGAAAGATGTAGCTTGATTTGAGCTCTAAAGTGACTTTGTTTTCCTAAAATGAAGACTTGCTTGTAGGAAGACTCAGAGCCTGGGTTTAACTCCATTTCTGAAGGAAAACACACAGCTCAATTCTTATCCATGGTACACACTGTGCTTCAGAGCAAGAAGCACGCTTTTTCTTTCTAGAGTCCCTATTAAAGCAGGAAATATGAGTGTGCTCAGAACAAAAGAACGATGTTTCCTAAACATACGGACCATATCTAGTTCAATTCTCCTCAGGAAACTTATATAAACCACATGTTCTCTTACATTCAATGCTTTTCAGTTAAGAGCGTGTATCATGTGAGCTTTGTGAACGTTGTAGCCTCTTTTGACCTGAAAAGTTACAGCTCTTACCTGAAAGGATGTCTTGCTTGTAGGTATACACAGAGTGTGGGATTTAACTCCATTTCTGAAGGTAAACACACAGCACAGTTCTCATCCATGAAACACACTCTGCTTTAGAGCAAGAAGCACACTCTTGCTTTCTAGAATCTGTAATACAGCAGGAAACGTGAGTTTTCTCAGAACAAAAGAACGGTGTTTCCTACACATTCGGACCATATCTAGCTCAACTCTACTTATGAAACTGATACAAACCATAGGTCCTCTAACATCAAATGGTTTTCAGTTAAGAGCGAGAAACGTGTGAGCTACGTGGACGATGTAGCTTCCTTTGAGCTGAAAAGTGACTGCGTTTCGTTGAAATGAATTCTTGCTTGTAGGAAGACACAGAGGCTGGCATTTAACTCCATTTCAGAAGGAAACACACAGCACAGTTCTCATCCATGCAGCACCCTCTTCTTAAGAGCAAGAAGCATGTTCTTGCTTTCTAGAGTCTCTAAGACAGCAGGAATCGTGAGTGTGCTCAGAACAAAAGAACTGTGTGTCCTACACATACGGACCATATCTAGTTGAACTCTGCTTCTGAAAAGGATACAAACCACAGGGACTCTAATATCCAATGCTTTTCAGTTAAGTGCGAGAAACATGTGAGCTTCTTGGACAATGTAGCATCATTTGAGCTGAAATGTGATTGAGTTTACCAGAAACGAAGTCTTGCTAGTAGAAAGACACACAGCCTTGGATATAACTCCATTTCTGAACGAAACACACACCACAGTTCTCATCCATGAAACACACTCTGCTTTAGAGTAAGAAGCATGCTCTTGCTTTCTAGAGTCTCTAATTCAGAAGGAAACGTGAGTGTGTTCAGAACAAAAGAACGGTGTTTCCTACACATACGCACCATATCTAGTTCAACTCTGCTTCTGAAACTGATACAAACCACAGGTCCTCTAACATCCAATGCTTTTCAGTTAGGGGCGAGAAACGTGTGAGCTTCGTGGACGATGTAGATTCGTTTGAGCTGAAATGTGACTGCGTTTACCTGAAACGAAGTCTTGCTTGTAGAAAGACACAGTGCCTGGGATTTAACTCCATTTTTGAAGGATCACACAGCACAGTTCTCATCCATGGATCACACTCTGCTTTAGAGCAAGAAGCATGCTCTTTCTTTCTAGAGTCTCTAATACAGCAGGAAATGTGAGTGTGCTCAGAAAAGAAGAACGGTGTTTCCTACACATATGGACCATATCAAGTTCAACTTTGCTTCTGAAACTGTTACAATCCACAGGTCCTCTAACAACCAATTCTTTTCAGTTAAAATGTGAAACATGTTAGATTTTTTAATGATGTAGTTCGTTTGTGCTCAAAAGTGACTGCTCTTCCTTGAAATGAACTCTTGCTTGTAGGAAGACACAGAGCCTAGGATTATATTCTCTTTCGGAAGGAAAACACACAGCTCAATTCTCATCCACGGTACACACTCTGCTTTAGAGCAAGAAGCACGCTCTTGATTTCTAAACTCTAAAACAGCAAGAAAATTGAGTGTGCTCAGAACCAAAGAACGGTGTTTCCTACACATACGGACCATATCTAGTTCAACTCTGCTTCTGAAACTGATAGAAACCACAGGTCCTCTAACATCCAATGCTTTTCAGTTACAATGTGAAATGTGTTAGCTTTGGAAACGATGTAGTTCCTTTGAGCTGAAAAGTGACTGCCCTTACTTGAAATGAAGTCTTGCTTGTAGGAAGACACAGACACTGGCATTTAACTCCATTTCAGGAGGAAACACACAGCACAGTTCTCATCCATAAACCAAACTCTGCTTTAGAGTAAGAAGCATGCTCTTGCTTTCTAGAGTCTCTAATTCAGAAGGAAACGTGAGTGTGTTCAGAACAAAAGAACGGTGTTTCCTACACATACGCACCATATCTAGTTCAACTCTGCTTCTGAAACTGATACAAACCACAGGTCCTCTAACATCCAATGCTTTTCATTTAGGGGCGAGAAACGTGTGAGATTCGTGGACGATGTAGATTCGTTTGAGCTGAAATGTGACTGCGTTTACCTGAAACGAAGTCTTGCTTGTAGAAAGACACAGTGCCTGGGATTTAACTCCATTTTTGAAGGAAACACACAGCACAGTTCTCACCCATGGATCACACTCTGCTTTAGAGCAAGAAGCATGCTCTTTCTTTCTAGAGTCTCTAATACAGCAGGAAATGTGAGTGTGCTCAGAAAAAAAGAACGGTGTTTCCTACACATACGGACCATATCAAGTTCAACTTTGCTTCTGAAACTGATATAATCCACAGGTCCTCCAACAACCAATTCTTTTCAGTTAAAATATGAAACATGTTAGATTTTTTTAATGATGTAGTTCGTTTGTGCTCAAAAGTGACTGCTCTTCCTTAGAATGAACTCTTGCTAGTAGGAAGACACAGAGCCTAGGATTATATTCTCTTTCGGAAGGAAAACACACAGCTTAATTCTCATCCACGGTACACACTCTGCTTTAGAGCAAGAAGCACGCTCTTGAATTCTAAACTCTAAAACAGCAAGAAAATTGAGTGTGCTCAGAACCAAAGAACGGTGTTTCCTACACCTACAGACCATATCTAGTTCAACTCTGCTTCTGAAACTGATAGAAACCACAGGTCCTCTAACATCCAATGCTTTTCAGTTACAATGTGAAATGTGTTAGTTTTGGAAACTATGTAGTTCCTTTGAGCTGAAAAGTGACTGCCCTTACTTGAAATGAAGTCTTGCTTGTAGGAAGACACAGACACTGGCATTTAACTCCATTTCAGAAGGAAACACACAGCACAGTTCTCATCCATGCATCACCCTTGGCTTAAGATCAAGAAGCATACTCTTGCTTTCTAGAGTCTCTAATTCAGCACGAAACATGAGTGTGCTCAGAAAAAAAGAACGGTGTTTCCTACACATACACACCATATCTAGCTCAACTCTGCTTCTGAAACTGATAAAAATCACAGATCCTCTAACATCCAAAGGTTTTACTTAGGGGCGAGAAACTTGTGAGATTCGTGGACGATGTAGATTCGTTTGAGGTGAAATGTGACTTCGTTTACCTGAAACGAAGTCTTGCTTGCAGAAAGACACAGTGCCTGGGATTTAACTCCATTTCTGAAGGAAACACACAGCACAGTTCTCATCCATGGATCACACTCTGCTTTAGTGTAAGAAGCACGCTCTTGCTTTCTAGAGTCTGTAACACAGCAGGAAAAGTGAGTGTGCTCAGGAAAAAAAGAACTGTGTTTCCTACACATATGGACCAAATCTAGTTCAACTTTGCTTCTGAAAATGATAGAATCCACAGGTCCTCTAACAACCATTTCTTTTCATTTAAAATGTGAAACGTGTTAGATTTTTGAACCATGTAGTTCGTTTGTGCTCAAACGTGACTGCTCATACTTGAAATGAACTCTTGATTGTAGAAAGACACAGAGCCTGGGATTAAACTCCATTTCTGAAGGTAAACAAACAGCACAGTACTCATCCATGAAAAACACTCTGCTGTAGAGTAAGAAGCAGGCTCTTGCTATCTAGACTGTCTCATACAGCAGGAAACGTTAGTGTGCTCAGAACAAAAGAACGGTGTTTCCTACATATATGGACCATATCTAGTTGAACTCTGCTTATGAAACTGATACAAACCACAGGTCCTCTAACATCCAATGCTTTTCAGTTAAATGCGAGATACTTGTGAGATCATGGACAATGTAGCTTCGTTTGAGCTGAAATGTGACTGCATTTACCTGAAACGAAGTCTTGCTTGTAGAGAAACACAGAGCCTGGGGTTTAACTCCATTTCTGAAGGAAAACACACAGCTCAGTTCTCATCCACTGTACACTTTCTGCTTTAGAGCAAGAAGCACGCTCTTGCTTTCTAGAGTCTCTAATACAGCAGGAAAAGTGAGTGTGCTCAGAACAAAAGAACGGTGTCTCCTACACATACAGACCATATCTCGTTCAAATAAGCTTCTGAAATTGATACAAATCAGAGGTCCTCTAAAATCCAAAGCTTTTCAGTTAAGAGCAAAAAAGGTGTGAGCTTGTGAAAGATGTAGCTTCATTTGAGCTCTAAAGTGTCTTTGTTTTCCTAAATTGAAGACCTGCTTGTAGGAAGACACAGAGCCTGGGATTTAACTCCCCTTCTGAAGCAAAACACACAGCTCAATTATTATCCATGGTACACACTCTGCTTTAGAGCAAGAAGCACGCTCTTGCTTTCTAGACTCTAATACAGCAGGAAAATTGAGTGTGCTCAGAACACTAGAACCGTGTTTCCTATACATACAGACCATATCTAGTTGAACTCTGCTTCTGAAACTAATATAAACCACAGGTCCTATAACCTCAATGCTTTTCAGTAAAGAGCGTGTATCATGTGAGCTTTCTGAACATTGTAGCCTCCTTTGAGCTGAAAAGTGACTGCCCTTACCTGAAATGATGTCTTGCTTGTAGGTATACACAGAGCCTGGGATTTAGCTCCATTTCTGAAGGGAAACACACAGCACAGTTCTCATATATAAAACACAATCTGCTCTAGAGTAAGAGGCACGCTCTTTCTTTCTAGAGTCTCCAATAGAGAAGGAAATGTGAGTGTGCTCAGAAAAAAGAACGGTGTTTCCTGCAAATACGGATCATATCTAGTTCAATTCTGCTTCTGAAACTGATACAAACCATAGGTCCTCTAACATCCAATGCTTTTCAGTTGAAATGTGAAACATGTTAGCTTTGGAAATGATGTATTTCCTTTGAGCTCAAAAGTGACTGCCTTTACTTGAAACGAATTCTTGCTTGTCGGAAAACACAGACAGCACAGTTCTCATCCATGAAACACACTCTGCTTTAGAGCAAGAAGCACACTCTTGCTTTCTAGAATCTGTAATACAGCAGGAAACGTGAGTTTTCTCATAACAAAAGAACGGTGTTTCCTACACATTCGGACGATATCTACTTCAACTCTACTTATGAAACTGATACAAACCATAGGTCCTCTAACACCAAATGCTTTTCAGTTAAGAGCAAGAAAGGTGTGAGCTTCGTGGACGATGTAGCTTCTTTTGAGCTGAAATGTGACTGTGTTTCACTGAAACGAATTCTTGCTTGTAGGAAGACACAGAGGCTGGCATTTAACTCCATTTCAGAAGGAAACACACAGCACAGTTCTCATCCATAAACCAAACTCTGCTTTAGAGTAAGAAGCATGCTCTTGCTTTCTAGAGTCTCTAATTCAGAAGGAAACGTTAGTGTGTTCAGAACAAAAGAACGGTGTTTCCTACACATACGCACCATATCTAGTTCAACTCTGCTTCTGAAACTGATACAAACCACAGGTCCTCTAACATCCAATGCTTTTCATTTAGGGGCGAGAAACGTGTGAGATTCGTGGACGATGTAGATTCGTTTGAGCTGAAATGTGACTGCGTTTACCTGAAACGAAGTCTTGCTTGTAGAAAGACACAGTGCCTGGGAATTTACTCCATTTTTGAAGGAAACACACAGCACAGTTCTCATCCATGGATCACACTCTGCTTTAGAGCAAGAAGCATGCTCTTTCTTTCTAGAGTCTCTAATACAGCAGGAAATGTGAGTGTGCTCAGAAAAAAAGAACGGTGTTTCCTACACATACGGACCATATCAAGTTCAACTTTGCTTCTGAAACTGATATAATCCACAGGTCCTCCAACAACCAATTCTTTTCAGTTAAAATGTGAAACATGTTAGATTTTTTAATGATGTAGTTCGTTTGTGCTCAAAAGTGACTGCTCTTCCTTGAAATGAACTCTTGCTTGTAGGAAGACACAGAGCCTAGGATTATATTCTCTTTCGGAAGGAAAACACACAGCTTAATTCTCATCCACGGTACACACTCTGCTTTAGAGCAAGAAGCACACTCTTGAATTCTAAACTCTAAAACAGCAAGAAAATTGAGTGTGCTCAGAACCAAAGAACGGTGTTTCCTACACCTACAGACCATATCTAGTTCAACTCTGCTTCTGAAACTGATAGAAACAACAGGTCCTCTAACATCCAATGCTTTTCAGTTACAATGTGAAATGTGTTAGCTTTGGAAACTATGTAGTTCCTTTGAGCTGAAAAGTGACTGCCCTTACTTGAAATGAAGTCTTGCTTGTAAGAAAACACAGACACTGGCATTTAACTCCATTTCAGAAGGAAACACACAGCACAGTTCTCATCCATGCATCACCCTTGGCTTAAGATCAAGAAGCATACTCTTGCTTTCTAGAGTCTCTAATTCAGCACGAAACATGAGTGTGCTCAGAAAAAAAGAACGGTGTTTCCTACACATACACACCATATCTAGCTCAACTCTGCTTCTGAAACTGATAAAAATCACAGATCCTCTAACATCCAAAGGTTTTACTTAGGGGCGAGAAACTTGTGAGATTCGTGGATGATGTAGATTCGTTTGAGCTGAAATGTGACTTCGTTTACCTGAAACGAAGTCTTGCTTGCAGAAAGACACAGTGCCTGGGATTTAACTCCATTTCTGAAGGAAACACACAGCACAGTTCTCATCCATGGATCACACTCTGCTTTAGTGTAAGAAGCACGCTCTTGCTTTCTAGAGTCTGTAACACAGCAGGAAAAGTGAGTGTGCTCAGGAAAAAAAGAACTGTGTTTCCTACACATATGGACCAAATCTAGTTCAACTTTGCTTCTGAAACTGATAGAATCCACAGGTCCTCTAACAACCATTTCTTTTCATTTAAAATGTGAAACGTGTTAGATTTTTGAACCATGTAGTTCGTTTGTGCTCAAACGTGACTGCTCATACTTGAAATGAACTCTTGCTTGTAGGAAGACACAGAGCCTGGGATTAAACTCCATTTCTGAAGGTAAACAAACAGCACAGTACTCATCCATGAAAAACACTCTGCTGTAGAGTAAGAAGCAGGCTCTTGCTATCTAGACTGTCTCATACAGCAGGAAACGTTAGTGTGCTCAGAACAAAAGAACGGTGTTTCCTACATATACGGACCATATCTAGTTGAACTCTGCTTATGAAACTGATACAAACCACAGGTCCTCTAACATCCAATGCTTTTCAGTTAAATGAGAGATACTTGTGAGATCATGGACAATGTAGCTTCGTTTGAGCTGAAATGTGACTGCATTTACCTGAAACGAAGTCTTGCTTGTAGAGAGACACAGAGCCTGGGGTTTAACTCCATTTCTGAAGGAAAACACACAGCTCAGTTCTCATCCACTGTACACTTTCTGCTTTAGAGCAAGAAGCACGCTCTTGCTTTCTAGAATCTCTAATACAGCAGGAAAAGTGAGTGTGCTCAGAACAAAAGAACGGTGTCTCCTACACATACAGACCATATCTCGTTCAAATAAGCTTCTGTAATTGATACAAATCAGAGGTCCTCTAAAATCCAAAGCTTTTCAGTTAAGAGCAAAAAAGGTGTGAGCTTGTGAAAGATGTAGCTTCATTTGAGCTCTAAAGTGTCTTTGTTTTCCTAAATTGAAGACCTGCTTGTAGGAAGACACAGAGCCTGGGATTTAACTCCCCTTCTGAAGCAAAACACACAGCTCAATTATTATCCATGGTACACACTCTGCTTTAGAGCAAGAAGCACGCTCTTGCTTTCTAGACTCTAATACAGCAGGAAAATTGAGTGTGCTCAGAACACTAGAACCGTGTTTCCTATACATACAGACCATATCTAGTTGAACTCTGCTTCTGAAACTAATATAAACCACAGGTCCTCTAACCTCAATGCTTTTCAGTAAAGAGCGTGTATCATGTGAGCTTTCTGAACATTGTAGCCTCCTTTGAGCTGAAAAGTGACTGCCCTTACCTGAAATGATGTCTTGCTTGTAGGTATACACAGAGCCTGGGATTTAACTCCATTTCTGAAGGTAAATGAACAGCACAGTACTCATCCATGAAACACACACTGCTTCAGAGCAAGAAGCACACACTTGCATTATTGAATCTCTACTACAGCAGGAAACGTGAGTTTGCTCAGAACAAAGTACGGTGTTTCCTACACATACAGACAATATCTAGTTGAACTCTGCTTCTGAAAAGGATACAAACCACAGCGCCTCTAACATCCAATGCTTTTCAGTTAAGGGTGAGAAATGTGTGAGCTTCGTGGACAATGTAATTCGTTTGACCTGAACAGTGACTGTGTTTCGCTGAAAAGAATTCTTGCTCGTAGGAAGACACAGAGCCTTGGATTGAACTCCATTTCTGAAGGAAACACACAGCACAGTTCTCATCCATGGATCACACTCTGCTTTAGTGTAAGAAGCACGCTCTTGCTTTCTGGAGTCTCTAACACAGCAGGAAACGTGAGTGTGCTCAGAAAAAAAAGAACTGTGTTTCCTACACATATGGACCATATCTAGTTCAACTTTGCTTCTGAAAATGATAGAATCCACAGGTCCTCTAACAACCAATTCTTTTCAGTTAAAATGTGAAACGTGTTAGATTTTTGAACGATGTAGTTCGTTTGTGCTCAAACGTGACTGCTCATACTTGAAATGAACTCTTGCTTGTAGGAAGACACAGAGCCTGGGATTAAACTCCATTTCTGAAGGTAAACAAACAGCCCAGTACTCATCCATGAAACACACTCTGCTGTAGAGTAAGAAGCACGCTCTTGCTATCTAGACTGTCTCATACAGCAGGAAACGTGAGTGTGCTCAGAACAAAAGAACAGTGTTTCCTACATATACGGACCATATCTAGTTGAATTCTGCTTCTGAAACTGATACAAACCACAGGTCCTCTAACATCCAATGCTTTTCAGTTAAGAGCGAGATACTTGTGAGGTTCATGGACAATGTAGCTTCGTTTGAGCTGAAATGTGACTGCCTTTACCTGAAACGAAGTCTTGCTTGTAGAGAGACACAGAGCCTGGGATTTAACTCCATTTCTGAAGGAAAACACCCAGCTCAGTTCTCATCCACTGTACACTTTCTGCTTTAGAGCAAGAAGCACGCTCTTGCTTTCTAGAGTCTCTAATACAGCAGGAAAAGTGAGTGTGCTCAGAACAAAAGAACGGTGTCTCCTACACATACAGACCATATCTCGTTCAAATAAGCTTCTGAAATTGATACAAACCAGAGGTCCTCTAACATCCAAAGCTTTTCACTTAAGAGCAAAACAGGTGTGAGCTCGTGGAAGATGTAGCTTCATTTGAGCTCTAAAGTGTCTTTGTTTTCCTAAAATGAAGACCTGCTTGTAGGAAGACACAGAGCCTTGGATTTAACTCCCCTTCTGAAGGAAAACACACAGCTCAATTATTATCCATGGTACACACTCTGCTTTAGAGCAAGAAGCACGCTCTTGCTTTCTAAACTCTAATACAGCAGGAAAATTGAGTGTGCTCAGAACAATAGAGCCGTGTTTCCTATACATACAGACCATATCTAGTTCAACTCTGCTTCTGAAACTAATATAAACCACAGGTCCTCTAACATTCAATGCTTTTCAGTAAAGAGTGTGTATCATGTGAGCTTTCTGAACATTGTAGCCTCCTTTGAGCTGAAAAGTGACTGCCCTTACCTGAAATGATGTCTTGATTGTAGGAATACACAGAGACTGGGATTTAACTCCATTTCTGAAGGTAAACGAACAGCACAGTACTCATCCATGAAACACACACTGCTTCAGAGCAAGAAGCACACACTTGCATTATTGAATCTCTACTCGAGCAGGAAACGTGAGTTTGCTCAGAACAAAAGAACGGTGTTTCCTACACATACAGACGATATCTAGTTGAACTCTGCTTCTGAAAAGGATACAAACCACAGGGCCTCTAACATCCAATGCTTTTCAGTTAAGGGTGAGAAATGTGTGAGCTTCGTGGACAATGTAATTCGTTTGACCTGAACAGTGACTGTGTTTCGCTGAAAAGAATTCTTGCTCGTAGGAAGACACAGAGCCTGGGATTTAACTCCATTTCTGAAGGAAACACACAGCACAGTTCTCATCCATGGATCACACTCTGCTTTAGTGTAAGAAGCACGCTCTTGCTTTCTAGAGTCTCTAACACAGCAGGAAACGTGAGTGTGCTCAGAAAAAAAAGAACTGTGTTTCCTACACATATGGACCATATCTAGTTCAACTTTGCTTCTGAAAATGATAGAATCCACAGGTCCTCTAACAACCAATTCTTTTCAGTTAAAATGTGAAACGTGTTAGATTTTTGAACGATGTAGTTCGTTTGTGCTCAAACGTGACTGCTCATACTTGAAATGAACTCTTGCTTGTAGGAAGACACAGAGCCTGGGATTAAACTCCATTTCTGAAGGTAAACAAACAGCCCAGTACTCATCCATGAAACACACTCTGCTGTAGAGTAAGAAGCACGCTCTTGCTATCTAGACTGTCTCATACAGCAGGAAACGTGAGTGTGCTCAGAACAAAAGAACAGTGTTTCCTACATATACGGACCATATCTAGTTGAATTCTGCTTCTGAAACTGATACAAACCACAGGTCCTCTAACATCCAATGCTTTTCAGTTAAGAGCGAGATACTTGTGAGGTTCATGGACAATGTAGCTTTGTTTGAGCTGAAATGTGACTGCCTTTACCTGAAACGAAGTCTTGCTTGTAGAGAGACACAGAGCCTGGGATTTAACTCCATTTCTGAAGGAAAACACCCAGCTCAGTTCTCATCCACTGTACACTTTCTGCTTTAGAGCAAGAAGCACGCTCTTGCTTTCTAGAGTCTCTAATACAGCAGGAAAAGTGAGTGTGCTCAGAACAAAAGAACGGTGTCTCCTACACATACAGACCATATCTCGTTCAAATAAGCTTCTGAAATTGATACAAACCAGAGGTCCTCTAACATCCAAAGCTTTTCACTTAAGAGCAAAACAGGTGTGAGCTCGTGAAAGATGTAGCTTCATTTGAGCTCTAAAGTGTCTTTGTTTTCCTAAATTGAAGACCTGCTTGTAGGAAGACACAGAGCCTGGGATTTAACTCCCTTTCTGAAGGAAAACACACAGCTCAATTATTATCCATGGTACACACTCTGCTTTAGAGCAAGAAGCACGCTCTTGCTTTCTAAACTCTAATACAGCAGGAAAATTGAGTGTGCTCAGAACAATAGAACCGTGTTTCCTATACATACAGACCATATCTAGTTCAACTCTGCTTCTGAAACTAATATAAACCACAGGTCCTCTAACATCCAATGCTTTTCAGTTAAAATGTGAAACGTGGTAGCTTTGGAAATGATGTAGTTCCTTTGAGCTGAAAAGTGACTGCCCTTACTTGAAACGAATTCTTGCTTGTAGGAAGACACAGAGCCTGGGATTTAAATCCATTTCTGAAGGTAAACAAACAGCACAGTTCTCATCCATGAAACACACTCTGCTTTAGAGCAAGAAGCACACTCTTGCTTTCTAGAATCTGTAATACAGCAGGAAACGTGAGTTTTCTCAGAACAAAAGAACGGTGTTTCCTACACATTCGGACCAAATCTAGTTCAACTCTACTTATGAAACTGATACAATCCATAGGTCCTCTAACATCAAATGCTTTTCAGGTAAGAGCGAGAATCGTGTGAGATTCGTGGACGATGTAGCTTCATTTGAGCTGAAAAGTGACTGCGTTTCTCTGAAAGGAATCCTTGCTTGTAGGAAGACACAGAGGCTGGCATTTAACTCCATTTCCGAAGGAAAACACACAGCTCAATTATTGTCCATGGTACACCCTCTGAATTAGAGCAAGAAGCACGCTCCTGCTTTCTAGACTCTAATACAGCAGGAAAACTGAGTGTGCTCAGAACAAAAGAACCATGTTTCCTATACATACGGACCATATCTAGTTCAACTCTGCTTCGGAAACTAATATAAACCACAGGTCCTCTAACATTAAATGCTTTTCAGTAAGAGCGTGTATCATGTGAGCTTTCTGAACATTGTAGCCTCCTTTGAGCTGAAAAGTGACTGCCCTTACCTGAAATGATGTCTTGCTTGTAGGTATACACAGGGCCTGGGATTTAACTCCATTTCTGAAGAAAACACACAGCACAGTTCTCATCCATAAACCACACTCTGCTATAGAGTAAGAAGCACGCTCTTGCTTTCTAGAGTCTCTAATTCGAAGGAAACGTGAGTGTGTTCAGAACAAAAGAACGGTGTTTCCTACACATACGCGCCATATGTAGTTCAACTTTGTTTCTGAAACTGATACAAACCACAGGTCCTCTAACATCCATTGCTTTTCAGTTAGGGCGAGAAACGTGTGAGCTTCGTGGACTATGTAGATTCTTTTGAGCTATAATGTGACTGCGTTTACCTGAAACGAAGCCTTGCTTTTAGAAAGACACAGTGCCTGGGATTTAACTCCATTTCTGAAGGAAACACACAGCACAGATCTCATCCATGAAACACACTCTGATTTAGAGCAAGAAGCACGCTCTTTCTTTCTAGAGTCTCTAATACAGCAGGAAATGTGAGTGTGCTCAGAAAAAAAGAACTGTGTTTCCTACACATACGGACCATATCAAGTTCAACTTTGATTCTGAAACTGATACAATCCACAGGTCCTCTAACATCCAATTCTTTTCAGTTAAAATGTGAAACATGTTAGATTTTTGAACGATGTAGTTCGTTTGTGCTCAAAAGTGACTGTTCTTCCTTGAAATGTACTCTTGCTTGTAGGAATACACAGAGCCTGGGATTAAACTCCATTTCTGAAGGTAAAAAAAACAGCACAATTCTCATCCATAAAACACACACTGCTTTAGAGCAAGAAGCACACACTTGCTTTATAGAATCTCTACTACAGCAGGAAACGTGAGTGTGCTCAGAACAAAAGAATGGTGTTCCCTACACATACGGACCATATCTAGTAGAACTCTGCATCTCAAAAGGATACAAATCACAGGGCCTCTAACATCCAGTGCTTTTCAGTTAAGAATGAGAAAGGTTTGAGCTCGTGGACAATGTAGCTTCGTTTGAGCTGAAATGTGACTGCCTTTACCTGAAACGAAGTCTTGCTTGTAGAGAGACACAGAGCCTGGGATTTCACTCCATTTCTGAAGGAAAACACAAAGCTCAGTTATCATCCACTGTACACTTTCTGCTTTAGAGCAAGAAGCACGCTCTTGCTTTCTAGAGTCTCTAATACAGCAGGAAAAATTATTGTGTTCAGAACAAAAGAACGGTGTTTCCTACACATACGCACCATATCTAGTTCAACTCTGCTTATGAAACTGATACAAACCACAGGTCCTCTAACATCCAAAGCTTTTCAGTTAAGAGCAAAAAAAAGGTGTGAGCTCGTGAAAGATGTAGCTTCATTTGTGCTCTAAAGTGACTTTGTTTTCCTAAAATGAAGACCTGCTTGAAGGAAGACACAGAGCCTGGGATTTAACTCCCTTTCTGAAGGAAAACACACAGCTCAATTATTTTCCATGGAACACCCTCTGCCTTATAGCAAGAAGCACGCTCTTGCTTCCTAGACTCTAATACAGCAGGAAAATTGAGTGTGCTCAGAACAAAAGAACCGTGTTTCCTATACATACAGACCATATCTAGTTCAACTTTGCTTCTGTAACTAATATAAGCCACAAGTCCTCTAACATTCAATGCTTTTCAGTAAAGAGCGTTTATCATGTGAGATTTCTGAACATTGTAGCCTCCTTTGAGCTGAAAAGAGACTTCCCTTACCTGAAATGATGTCTTGCTTGTAGGTATACACAGAGCCTGGGATTTAACTCCATTTTGGAAGGGAAACACACAGCACAGTTCTCATCCATAAACCACACTCTGCTTTAGAGTAAGAAGCACGCTCTTGCTTTCTAGATTTTCTAATACAGCAGGAAATGTTAGTGTGCTCAGAACAAAAGAACGGTGTTTCCTACACATACAGACCATATCTAGTTCAAATAAGCTTCTGAAATTGATACAAACCACAGGTCCTCTAACATCCATTGCTTTTCATTTAGGGGCGAGAAACGTGTGAGCTTCGTGGACGATGTAGATTCGTTTGAGCTGAAATGTGACTGCTTTTACCTGAAACGAAGTCTTGCTTGTAGAAAGACGCAGTGCCTGGGATTTAACTCCATTTCTGAAGGAAACACACAGTACAGTTCTCATCCATGGATCACACTCTGCTTTAGAGCAAGAAGCACGCTCTTTCTTTCTAGAGTCCGTAATTCAGCAGGAAATGTGAGTGTGCTCAAAAAAAAAGAACGGTGTTTCCTACACATACGGACTATATCAAGTTCAACTTTGCTTCTGAAACTGATACAATCCACAGGTCCTCTAACATCCATTTCTTTTCAGTTAAAATGTGAAACATGTTAGATTTTTGAACGATGTAGTTGGTTTGTGCTCAAAAGTGATTGCTCTTCCTTGAAATGAACTCTTGCGTTTAGGAAGACACAGAGCCTGGGATTAAACTCCATTTCTGAAGGTAAAAAAACTGCACAGTTCTCATCCATGAAACACACACTGCTTTAGAGCAAGAAGCACACACTTGCCTTATAGAATCTCTACTAAAGGAGGAAATGTGAGTGTGCTCAGAACAAAAGAACCGTGTTTCCTATACATACGGACCATATCTAGTTCAACTCTGCTTCTGAAACTGATACAAACCACAGGTACTCTAACATCCAATGTTTTTCAGTTAAGTGCGAGAAACATGTGAGCTTCTTGGAGAATGTAGCTTCATTTGAGCTGAAATGTGACAGCGTTTACCAGAATCAAAGTCTTCCTTGTAGAAAGACACACAACCTTGGATATAACTCCATTTCTGACGGAAACACACAGCACAGTTCTCATCCATAAACCACACTCTGCTTTAGAGTAAGAAGCACGCTCTTGCTTTCTAGAGTCTCTAATACAGCAGGAAAAGTTAGTGTGCTCAGAACAAAAGAACGGTGTTTCCTACACATACAGACCATATCTAGTTCAAATAAGCTTCTGAAATTGATACAAACCAGAGGTCCTCTAACATCCAAGCTTTTCGGTTAAGAGCAAAAAAAGGTGTGAGCTCATGAAAGATGTAGCTTCATTTGAGCTCTAAAGTGACTTTGTTTTCCTACAATGAAGAACTGCTTGAAGGAAGACTCAGAGCCTTGGATTTAACTCCCTTTCTGAAGGAAAAAACACAGCTCAATTATTATCCATGGTACACCCTCTGATTTAGAGCAAGAAGCACGCTCTTGCTTTCTAGACTCTAATACAGCAAGAAAATTGAGTGTGCTCAGAACACAAGAACCGTGTTTCCTATACATACGGACCATATCTTGTTCAATTCTGCTTCTGAAACTAATATAAACCACAGGTCCTCTAACATCCAATGCTTTTCAGTTAAAATGTGAAACGTGGTAGCTTTGGAAATGATGTAGTTCCTTTGAGCTGAAAAGTGACTGCCCTTACTTGAAACGAATTCTTGCTTGTAGGAAGACACAGAGCCTGGGATTTAAATCCATTTCTGAAGGTAAACAAACAGCACAGTTCTCATCCATGAAACACACTCTGCTTTAGAGCAAGAAGCACACTCTTGCTTTCTAGAATCTGTAATACAGCAGGAAACGTGAGTTTTCTCAGAACAAAAGAACGGTGTTTCCTACACATTCGGACCAAATCTAGTTCAACTCTACTTATGAAACTGATACAATCCATAGGCCCTCTAACATCAAATGCTTTTCAGTTAAGAGCGAGAATCGTGTGAGTTTCTTGGACGATGTAGCTTCATTTGAGCTGAAAAGTGACTGCGTTTCTCTGAAAGGAATTCTTGCTTGTAGGAAGACACAGAGGCTGGCATTTAACTCCATTTCCGAAGGAAAACACACAGCTCAATTATTATCCATGGTACACCCTCTGATTTAGAGCAAGAAGCACACTCTTGCTTTCTAAACTCTAATACAGCAGGAAAACTGAGTGTGCTCAGAACAATAGAACCGTGTTTCCTATACATACAGACCATATCTAGTTCAACTCTGCTTCTGAAACTAATATAAACCACAGGTCCTCTAACCTCCAATGCTTTTCAGTTAAAATGTGAAACGTGGTAGCTTTGGAAATGATGTAGTTCCTTTGAGCTGAAAAGTGACTGCCCTTACTTGAAACGAATTCTTGCTTGTAGGAAGACACAGAGCCTGGGATTTAAATCCATTTCTGAAGGTAAACAAACAGCACAGTTCTCATCCATGAAACACACTCTGCTTTAGAGCAAGAAGCACACTCTTGCTTTCTAGAATCTGTAATACAGCAGGAAACGTGAGTTTTCTCAGAACAAAAGAACGGTGTTTCCTACACATTCGGACCAAATCTAGTTCAACTCTACTTATGAAACTGATACAATCCATAGGTCCTCTAACATCAAATGCTTTTCAGTTAAGAGCGAGAATCGTGTGAGTTTCATGGACGATGTAGCTTCATTTGAGCTGAAAAGTGACTGCGTTTCTCTGAAAGGAATTCTTGCTTGTAGGAAGACACAGAGGCTGGCATTTAACTCCATTTCCGAAGGAAAACACACAGCTCAATTATTATCCATGGTACACCCTCTGAATTAGAGCAAGAAGCACGCTCCTGCTTTCTAGACTCTAATACAGCAGGAAAACTGAGTGTGCTCAGAACAAAAGAACCGTGTTTCCTATACATACGGACCATATCTAGTTCAACTCTGCTTCGGAAACTAATATAAACCACAGGTCCTCTAACATTCAATGCTTTTCAATAAGAGCATGTATCATGTGAGCTTTCTGAACATTGTAGCCTCCTTTGAGCTGAAAAGTGACTGCCCTTACCTGAAATGATGTCTTGCTTGTAGGTATACACAGAGCCTGGGATTTAACTCCATTTCTGAAGAAAACACAAAGCACAGTACTCATCCATAAACCACACTCTGCTATAGAGTAAGAAGCACGATCTTGCTTTCTAGAGTTTCTAATTCGAAGGAAACGTGAGTGTGTTCACAACAAAAGAACGGTGTTTCCTACACATACGGACCATATGTAGTTCAACTCTGTTTCTGAAACTGATACAAACCACAGGTCCTCTAACATCCATTGCTTTTCAGTTAGGGCGAGAACGTGTGAGCTTTGTGGACTATGTAGATTCGTTTGAGCTGAAAATTGACTGCGTTTACCTGAAATGAAGTCTTGCTTGTAGAAAGACACAGTGCCTGGGATTTAACTCCATTTCTGAAGGAAACACACAGCACAGTTCTCATCCATGGATGACACTCTGCTTTAGAGCAAGAAGCACGCTCTTTCTTTCTAGAGTCTCTAATGCAACAGCAAATGTGAGTGTTCTCAGAAAAAAAGAACGGTGTTTCCTACACATACGGACCATATCAAGTTCAACTTTGCTTCTGAAACTGATACAATCCATAGGTCCTCTAACATCCAATTCTTTTCAGTTAAAATGTGAAACATGTTAGATTTTTGAACGATGTAGTTCATTTGTGCTCAAAAGTGACTGCTTTTCCTTGAAATGAACTCTTGCTTGAAGGAATACACAGAGCCTGGGATTAAACTCCATTTCTGAAGGTAAAAAAACAGCACAGTTCTCATCCATGAAACACACACTGCTTTAGAGCAAGAAGCACACACTTGCTTTATAGAATCTCTACTATAGCAGGAAAAGTGAGTGTGCTCAGAACAAAAGAATGGTGTTTCCTAAACATACGGAACATATCTAGTTGAACTCGACTTCTGAAAAGGATACAAACCACAGGGCCTCTAACATCCAATGCTTTTCAGTTACGAGCGATAAACTTGTGATCTTCGTGGACAATGTAGCTTCGTTTGAGCTGAAATGTGACTGCCTTTACCTGAAACGAAGTCTTGCTTGCAGAGAGACACAGAGCCTGGGATTTAACTCCATTTCTGAAGGAAAACACACAGCTCAGTTCTCACCCATGGCACACACTCTGCTTTAGAGCAAGTAGCACGCTCTTGCTTTCTAGACTCTAATACTGCAGGAAAATTGAGTGTGCTCAGTTCAAAAGAACGGAGTTTTCTACACATGCGGACCATATCTAGTTCAAATCTCTTCAGGAAATTGATAGAAACCACAGGTTCTCTAACATTCAATGCTTTTCAGTTAAGAGTGTTTATCATGTGAGCTTTGTGAACGTTGTAGCCTCCTTGAGCTGAAAAGTGACTGCCCTTACTTGAAACGGAATCTTGCTTGTAGGATGACACATAGCCTGGGATTTAACTCCATTTTGGAAGGTAAAAAAACAGCACATTTCTCATCCATGAAACACACTCTGCTTTAGAGCAAGAAGCACACTCTTGCTTTCTAGAATCAATAATAAAACTGGAAATGTGAGTGTGCTCAGAACAAAAGAACGGTGTTTCCTACACACACGGACCATATCTTGTTCAACTCTGATTCTGAAACTGATACAAACCACAGGTCCTCTAACATCGAATGCTTTTCAGTTAAGAGCAAGAAACATGTGAGCTCGTTGACGATGTAGATTCATTTGAGCTGAAGTGTGACTGCGTTTACCAGAAACGAAGTCTTGCTTGTAGAAAGAAACAGTGCCTGGGATTTAACTCCATTTCTGAAGGAAACACACAGCACAGTTCTCATCCATAAACCACACTCTGCTTTAGAGTAAGAAGCATGCTCTTGCTTTCTAGAATCTGTAATAGAGCAGGAAACATGAGTGTGCTCAGAAAAAAAGAACGGTGTTTCCTACACATACGGACCATATCTAGTTCAACTTTGCTTCTGAAACTGATACAAACCACAGGTACTCTAACATCCAATGCTTTTCAGTTAAAATGTGAAACGTGTTAGCTTTGTGAACTATGTAGTTCCTTTGAGCTGAAAAGTGACTGCTCTTACTTGAAACGAAGTCTTCCTTGTATCAAGACACAGAGCCTGGCATTAAACTCCATTTCTGAAAGTAAACTATCAGCACTGTACTCAGCCATGAAACACACACTGCTTTAGAGCAAGAAGCACACTCTTGCTTTATATAATCTCTACTACAGCAGAAAACGTGAGTGTGCTCTGAACAAATGAACGGTGTTTCCTACACATATGGAACATATCTAGTTGAACTCTGCTTCTGAAAAGGATACAAACCACAGGGCCTCTAACATCCAATGCTTTTCAGTTAAGAGCGAGAAACGTGTGAGCTTCGTGGAAGATGTACTTCGTTTGACTTGGAAAGTGACTGCGTTATGCAGAAACGAATTCTTGCTTGTAGGAAGACACAGTCTGGGATTTAACTCCATTTCTGAAGGGAAACACAAACCACAGTTCTCATCCATGAAACACACTCTGCTGTATAGTAAGAAGCACGCTCTTGCTTTCTAGTATCTCTAATACAGCAGGTAACGTGAGTGTGCTCAGAACAAAAGAACGGTGTTTCCTACACATACAGACCATATCTAGTTGAACTCTGGTTCTGAAAATGATACAAACCACAGGTTCTCTAACATCCAAAGCTTACAGTTAAGAGCTTGGAACGTGTGAGTTTCGTGGACGTTGTTGCTTTGATTGAGTTGAAAAGTGACTGCATTTCGCATAAACGAATTCTTGCTTGTAGGAAGACACAGAGCCTGGCATTTAACTACATTTCAGAAGGAAACACACAGCACATTTCTCATCCATGCATCACCCTCTGCTTAAGAACAAGAAGCATTCTCTTGCTTTCTAGAATCTCTAATACAGCAGGAATCGTGAGTGTGCTCAGAAAAAACGAACTATGTTTCCCACATATACGGACCATATCTAGTTGAACTCATATTCTGAAAATGATACAAACCACAGGTCCTGCAACATCCAATGCTTTTCAGTTAAGAGCAAGAAACATGTGAGCCTCTTGGACAATGTATCTTCATTTGAGCTGAAAAGTGACTGCGTTTACCAGAAACGAAGTCTTGCTTGTAGAATGACACAGAGCCTTGGATTACACTCCATACCTGAAGGAAACACACAGCACAGTTCTCATCCATAAACCACACTCTGCTTTAGAGTAAGAAGCACGCTCTTGCTTTCTAGAGTCTCTAATTCAGCAGGAAAAGTGAGTGTTCACAGAACAAAAGAATGGTGTTTCCTACACATATGGACCATATCTAGTTGAACTCTGCTTCTGAAAAGGATAGAAACCACAGTGCCTCTAACATCCAATACTTTTCAGTTAAGAGCCAGAAACGTGTGAGCTTGGTGGACGATGTATTCTTTTGACCTGAACAGTGACTGCGTTTCGCTGAAACGAATTCATGCTTGTAGGAAGACAAAGAGCCTGGGATTTAACTCCATTTCTGAAGGAAAACACACAGCTCAGTTCTCATCCTTCGTACACATTCTGCTTAGAGCAAGAAGCACGGTCTTTCTTTCTGGAGGCTCTAATCCAGCAGGAAACATGAGTGTGCTCAGAACAAAAGAACAGTGTTTCCTACACATACGGACCATATCTAGTTCAACTCTGCTTATGAAACTGATACAAACCACAGGTCCTCTAACATCCAATGCTTTTCAGTTAAAATGTGAAACGTGTTAGCTTTGTGAATGATGTAGTTCGTTTGAGTTGAAAAGTGACTGCACTTACTTGACATGAAGTCTTTCTTGTAGGAAGACACAGAGCCTAGCATTTAACTCCATTTCAGAAGGAAATACACAGCACAGTTCTCATTCATGAAACACACTCTGCTTTAGAGCAAGAAGCACGCTCTTGCTTTCTAGAGTCTCTAAGACAGCAGGAAAACTGAGTGTGCTCAGATCAAAAGAATGGTGTTTTCTACATATACGGACCTAACATAGTTCAAATCTCTTAACGAAACTGATAGAAAGCACAGGTTCTCTAACATTCAATGCTTTTCAGTTAAGTGCGTGAATCGTGTGGGGTTCATGAATGATGCAGCTTCGTTTGACCTGAAAATGACTGTGTTTCGTTCAAACGAATTCTTGCTTGGAGGAAGACACAGAGACTGGGATTTAACTCCATTTCTGAAAGGAAACTCACAGCACAGTTCTCATCCATGAAACACACTCTGCTTTAGAGTAAGAAGCACTCTCTTGCTTTCTAGAGTCTCTAATACAGCAGGAAACGTGAGTGTGCTCAGAACAAAGAATGGTGTTTTCTACATATACGGACAATATCTAGTTCAACTCTGCTTCTGAAATGGATACAAACCACAGGTACTCTAACCTCGAATGCTTTTCAGTTAAGAGTGAGATACGTGCAAGCTTCGTGGACGATGTAGCTTTGTTTGAGCTGAAATGTGACTGCGTTTACCTGACGAAGTCTTGCTTGTAGAAAGACACAGAGCCTACGATTTAACTAAATTTCTGAAGGGAAGCACACACCACAGTTCTCATCCATGAAACACACTCTGCTGTAGAGTAAGAAGCACGCTCTTGCTTTCTAGAGTCTCTAATAGAGCAGGAAACGTGAGTGTGCTCAGAACAAAAGAACGGTGTTTCCTACACATACGGACCATATCTAGTTCAACTCTGCTTCATAAACAGATACAAACCACAGGTCCTCTAAATTCCAATGCTTTTCAGTTAAGAGCGAAAAACGTGTGAGCTTCGTGAAATATGTAGCTTCATTTGAGCTCTAAAGTGACTTTGTTTTCCTAAAATGAAGACTTGCTTGTAGGAAGACTCAGAGCCTGGGATTTAACTCTCTTTGTGAAGGAAAACACACAGCTCAATTCTCATCCAAGGTACACAATCTGCTATAGAGCAAGAAGCATGCTCTTGCTTTCTAGACTCTAATACAGCAGGAAAATTAAGTGTGCTCTGAACAAAAGAACAGTGTTTCCTACACATACGGACCATATACAGCTCTACTCTCTCCAGGAAACTTATACAAACCACGTGTTCTCTAAAAATCAATGCTTTTTAGTTAAGACCGTGTATCATGGGAGCTTTGTGAAAGTTGTAGCCTCATTTGAGCTGAAAAGTGACTGCCCTTACCTGAAATGATGTCTTGCTTGTAGCTTCATTTGAGCTGAAAACTGAGTGCGTTTCGCTGAAACGAATTCTTGCTTGTAGGAAGACACAGAACCTGGCATTTAACTTCATTTCAGAAGGAAACACACAGCAAAGTTCTCATCCATGAAACACACTCTGTTTTAGAGCAAGAAGCACGCTCTTGCTTTCTAGATTCTCTAAGACTGCAGTAATTGTGAGTGTACTCAGAACAAAAGAACTGTGTGTCCTACACATAGGGACGATATCTAGTTCACTCTGCTTCTGAAACTGATACAAACCACAGGTCCTCTAACATCCAATGCTTTTCATTGAAGAGCGAGAAACATGTGAGCTTTGTGGACGATGTAGCTTCGTTTGAGTTGAAAAGTAACTGCAGTTCACTTAAACGAATTCTTGCTTGTAGGAAGACACAGAGCCTGGCATTTAACTACATTTCAGAAGGAAACACACAGCACAGTTCTCAACCATGCATCACCCTCTGCTTAAGAACAAGAAGCATGCTCTTGCTTTCTAGAATCTCTAATACAGCCGGAAATGTGAGTGTGCACAGAACAAATGAACTATGTTTCCTACATATACGGACCATATCTAGTTGAACTCACATTCTGAAAATTATACAAACCACTGGTCCTGCAACATCCAATGCTTTTCAGTTAAGAGCAAGAAACATGTGAGCCTCTTGGACAATGTAGCTTCATTTGAGCTGAAATGTGACTGCGTTTACCAGAAACGAAGTCTTGCTTGTAGAATGACACAGAGCCTTGGATTTAACTCAATACCTGAAGGAAACACACAAAACAGTTCTCATCCATAAACCACACTCTGCTTTAGAGAAAGAAGCACGCTCTTGCTTTCTAGAGTCTCTAATCCAGCAGGAAACGTGAGTGTGCTCAGAACAAAAGAACGGTGTTTCCTACACATACGGACCATATCTAGTTCAACTCTGCTTATGAAACTGATAAAAACCACAGGTCCACTAACATCCAATGCTTTTCAGTTAAAAAGTGAAAAGTGTTAGCTTTGTGAATGATGTAGTTCGTTTGAGTTGAAAAGTGACTACACTTACTTGACACGAAGTCTTGCTTGTAGGAAGACACAGAGCCTGGCATTTAACTGCATTTCAGAAGGAAACACACAGCACAGTGCTCATTCATGAAACACACTCTGCTTTAGAGCAAGAAGCAGGCTCTTGCTTTCTAGAGGCTCTAAGACAGCAGGAAAAGTGAGTGTTCTCAGATCAAAAGAACGGTGCTTTCTACACATACGGACCTAACCTAGTTCAAATCTCTTAAGGAAACTGATAGAAACCACAGCTTCTCTAACATTCAATGCTTTTCAGTTAAGAGTGTGAACCGTGTGGGGTTCATGAACGATGCAGCTTCGTTTGACCTGAAAATGACTGTGTTTCGCTGAAACGAATTCTTGCTTGGAGGAAGACACAGAGCCTGGGATTTAACTCCATTTCTGAAAGGAAACTCACACCACAGTTCTCATCCTTGAAACACACTCTGCTTTAGAGTAAGTAGCACTCTCTTGCTTTCTAGAGTCTCTAATACAGCAAGAAAAGTGAGTGTGCTCAGAACAAAGAATGGTGTTTCCTACATATACGTACAATACCTAGTTCAACTCTGCTTCTGAAAAAGATACAAACCACAGGTCCTCTCACATCCAATGCTTTTCAGTTAAGAGCGAGATACGTGCCAGCTTCGTGGACGATGTAGCTTAGTTTGAGGTGAAATGTGACTGCGTTTACCTGAAACGAAGTCTTGCTTGTAGAAAGACACAGAGCCTACGATTTAACTCCATTTCTGAAGGAAAACACACAGCTCAATTCTCATACATTGTACACATTCTCCTTTAGAGCAAGATGCACGCTCTTGCTTTCTAGAGTCTCAAATAGAGCAGGAAAATTGAGTGTGCTCAGAACAAAAGAACGGTGTTTCCTACACATACGGACCATATCTAGTTCAACTTTGCTTCTGAAACTGATACAAACCACAGGTCCTCTAACATCCAAGTCTTTTCAGTTAAAATGTGAAAGGTGTTAGCTTTGTGTACGATGTAGTTCGTTTGTGCTGAAAAGTGACTGCTCTTACTTGAAATCAAGTCTTGCTGTAGGAAGACACAGAGCCTGGGATTATACTCCATTTCTGAAGGTAAACAAACAGCACAGTTCTCATCCATGAAACACACTCTGCTGTAGAGGAAGAAGCACGCTCTTGCTTTATGGAATATCTAATAGAGCAGGAAACGTGAGTGTGCTCAGAACAATAGCACGGTGTTTCCTACACATACAGACCATATCTAGTTGAACTCTGCTTCTGAAAAGGATACAAACCACAGGGCCTCTAACATCCAATGCATTTCAGTTAAGAGCGAGATACGTGTGAGCTTCGTGGACTATGTACATCGTTTGACCTGAAAAGTGACTGCGTTTCGCTGAAACTAATTCTTGCTTGTAGGAAGGCACAGAGCCGGTGATTTAACTCCGTTTCTGAAGGGAAACACACACCACAGATCTCATCCATGAAACACACTCTGAAATAGAGAAAGAAGCACACTCTTGCTTTCTAGAGTCTCTAATACAGCAGGAAACGTGAGTGTGCTCAGAACAAAAGGACGGAGTTTCCTACATATAAGGACCATATCTATTTCAACTCTGCTTCTGAAAGGGATACAAACCACAGGTCCTCTAACATCCAATGCTTTTCAGTTAAGAGCGAGATACGTGTGAGCTTCGTGGACGATGTAGCTTCATTTGAACTGAAATGTGACTGCGTTTACCTGAAACGTAGTCTTGCTAGTAGATAGACACAGAGCCTGGGATTTAACTCCATTCCTGAAGGAAAACACACAGCTCAGTCCTCATCGATTGTCCACATTCTGCTTTAGAGCAAGAAGCACGCTCTTGCTTTCTAGAGTCTCTAATACAGCAGGAAAATTGAGTGTGCTCAGAACAAAAGAACGGTGTTTCCGACACATATGGACCATATCTAGATCGAATAAGCTTCTGAAACTGATACCAAACAGAGTTCCTCTAACATCCAATGCTTTTCAGTTAAGAGCGAGATACGTGTGAGCTTCGTGGACGATGTAGCTTCATTTGAACTAAAATGTGACTGCGTTTACCTGAAACGAAGTCTTGCTTGTAGATAGACACAGAGCCTGGGATTTAACTCCATTCCTGAAGGAAAACACACAGCTCAGTCCTCATCGATCATCCACATTCTGCTTTAGAGCAAGAAGCACGCTCTTGCTTTCTAGAGTCTCTAATACAGCAGGAAAAGTGAGTGTACTCAGAACAAAAGAACGGTGTTTCCTACACATACAGACGATATCTAGTTCAAATCAGCTTCTGAAATTGATACAAACCAGAGGTCCTCTAACATCCAATGCTTTTAAGTTAAGAGTGAGAAACATGTGAGCTTCGTGAAAGATGTAGCTTCATTTGAGCTCTAAAGTGACTTTGTTATCCTAAAATGAAGCCTTGCTTGTAGGAAGACTCAGAGCCTGGGATTTAACTCCCTTTCTGAAGGAAAACACACAGCTCAATTCTCATCCATGGTACACACTCTGCTTAAAAGCAAGATGCATGCGCTTGCTTTCTAGACTCTAATACAGCGGGAAAATTGAGTGTGCTCAGAACAAAACAACGGTGTTTCATACACATACGGACCATATCTAGTTCTACTCTCCTAAGGAAACTGATACAAACCACATGTTCTCTAACACTCAATGCTTTTTAGTTAAGACCGTGTATCATGTGAGCTTTGTGAAAATTGTAGCCTGGTTTGAGCTGAAAAGTGACTGCCCTTACCTGAAATGATGTCTTGCTTGTAGCATCATTTGAACTGAAAAGTGAGTGCGTTTCGCTGAAACGAATTCTTGCTTGTAGGAAGACACAGAGCCTGGCATTTAACTCCATTTCAGAAGGAAACACACAGCACAGTTCTCATTTCATGAAACACATTCTGATTTAGAGCAAGAAGCACGCTCTTGCTTTCTAGATTCTCTAAGACAGCAGGAATTGTGAGTGTGCTCAGAACAAAAGAACTGTGTGTCCTACACACACAGACGATATCTAGTTCACTCTGCTTCTGAAACTGATACAAACCACAGGTCCTCTAACATCCAATGCTTTTCATTTAAGAGCGAGACACATGTGTGTTTCGTGGACGATGTAGCTTCATTTGAGTTGAAAAGTGACTGCATTTCACTTAAACGAATTCTTGCTTGCCAGAATACACAGAGCCTGGCATTTAACTACAATTCAGAAGGAAACACACAGCACAGTTCTCATCCATGCATCACCCTCTGCTTAAGAACAAGAAGCATGCTCTTGCTTTCTAGAATCTCTAATACAGCAGGAAATGTGAGTGTGCTCAGAACAAATGAACTATGTTTCCTACATATACAGACCATATCTACTTGAACTCACATTCTGAAAATGATACAAACCACAGGTCCTCCAACATCCAATGCTTTTCATTTAAGAGCAAGAAACATGTGAGCCTCTTGGATAATGTAGCTTCATTTGAGCTGAAATGTGACTGCGTTTACCAGAAAGAAAGTCTTGCTTGTAGAATGACACAGAGCCTTGGATTAAACTCCATACCTGAAGGAAACACACAGCACAGTTCTCATCCATAAACCACACTCTGCTTTAGAGAAAGAAGCACGCTCTTGCTTTCTAGAGGCTCTAATTCAGCAGGAAATGTGAGTGTTCTCAGAACAAAAGAACGGTGTTTACTACACATATGGACCATATCTAGTTCACCTCTGCTTCTGAAACTGATAGTAACAACAGGTCCTCTCACATCCAATGCTTTTCAGTTAAGAGCGAGAAACGTGTGAGCTTCGTGTACGATGTAGTTCGTTTGAGCTGAAAAGTGACTGCTCTTACTTGAAATCAAGTCTTGCTTGTAGGAAGACACAGAGCCTGGGATTATACTCCATTTCTGAAGGTAAACAAACAGCACAGTTCTCATCCATGAAACACACTCTGCTGTAGAGGAAGAAGCACGCTCTTGCTTTATGGAATATCTAATAGAGCAGGAAATGTGAGTTTGCTCAGAACAATAGCACGGTGTTTCCTACACATACAGACCATATCTAGTTGAACTCTGCTTCTGAAAAGGATACAAACCCCAGGGCCTCTAACATCCAATGCATTTCAGTTAAGAGCGAGAAACGTGTGAGCTTTGTGGACTATGTACATCGTTTGACCTGAAAAGTGACTGCGTTTCGCTGAAACTAATTCTTGCTTGTAGGAAGGCACAGAGCCTGTGATTTAACTCCGTTTCTGAAGGGAAGCACACACCCCAGTTCTCATCCATGAAACACACTCTGAAATAGAGAAAGAAGCACACTCTTGCTTTCTACAGTCTCTAATACAGAAGGAAACGTGAGTGTGCTCAGAACAAAAGGACGGAGTTTCCTACATATAAGGACCATATCTATTTCAACTCTGCTTCTGAAACGGATACAAACCACAGGTCCTCTAACATCCAATGCTTTTCAGTTAAGAGCGAGATACGTGTGAGCTTCGTGGACGATGTAGCTTCATTTAAACTGAAATGTGACTGCGTTTACCTGAAACGAAGTCTTGCTTGTAGATAGACACAGAGCCTGGGATTTAACTCCATTCCTGAAGGAAAACACACAGCTCAGTCCTCATCGATCGTCCACATTCTGCTTTAGAGCAAGAAGCACGCTCTTGCTTTCTAGAGTCTCTAATGCAGCAAGAAAATTGAGTGTGCTCAGAACAAAAGAACGGTGTTTCCTACACATATGTACCATATCTAGATCGAATAAGCTTCTGAAACTGATACCAAACAGAGTTCCTCTAACATCCAATGCTTTTCATTTAAGAGCGAAAAACGTGTGAGCTTCGTGAAATATATAGCTTCATTTGAGCTCTAAAGTGACTTTGTTTTACTAAAATGAAGACTTGCTTGTAGGAACACTCAGAGCCTGGGATTTAACTCCATTTCTGAAGGAAACACACAGCACAGTTCTCATCCATGGATCACACTCTGCTGTAGAGGAAGAAGCACGCTCTTGCTTTATGGAATATCTAATAGAGCAGGAAACGTGAGTGTGCTCAGAACTATAGCACGGTGTTTCCTACACATACAGACCATATCTAGTTGAACTCTGCTTCTGAAAAGGATACAAACCACAGGGCCTCTAACATCCAATGCATTTCAGTTAAGAGCAAGAAAAGTGTGAGCTTCGTGGACAATGTACATCGTTTGACCTGAAAAGTGACTGCGTTTCGCTGAAACTAATTCTTGCTTGTAGGAAGGCACAGAGCCGGTGATTTAACTCCGTTTCTGAAGGGAAACACACACCACAGTTCTCATCCATGAAACACACTCTGAAATAGAGAAAGAAGCACACTCTTGCTTTCTAGAGTCTCTAATACAGCAGGAAACGTGAGTGTGCTCAGAACAAAAGGACGGAGTTTCCTACATATAAGGACCATATCTATTTCAACTCTGCTTCTGAAATGGATACAAACCACAGGTCCTCTAACATCCAATGCTTTTCAGTTAAGAGCGAGATACGTGTGAGCTTCGTGGACGATGTAGCTTCATTTGAACTGAAATGTGACTGCGTTTACCTGAAACGAAGTCTTGCTTGTAGATAGACACAGAGCCTGGGATTTAACTCCATTCCTGAAGGAAAACACACAGCTCAGTCCTCATCGATCGTCCACATTCTGCTTTAGAGCAAGAAGCACGCTCTTGCTTTCTAGAGTCTCTAATACAGCAGGAAAAGTGAGTGTACTCAGAACAAAAGAACGGTGTTTCCTACACATACAGACGATATCTAGTTCAAATCAGCTTCAGAAATTGATACAAACCAGAGGTCCTCTAACATCCAACGCTTTTCAGTTAAGAGCGAGAAACGTGTGAGCTTCGTGAAAGATGTAGCTTCATTTGAGCTCTAAAGTGACTTTGTTTTCCTAAAATGAAGACTTGCTTGTAGGAAGACTCAGAGCCTGGGATTTAACTCTCTTTCTGAAGGAAAACACACAGCTCAATTCTCATCCAAGGTACACACTCTGCTTTAGAGCAAGAAGCACCCTCTTGCTTTCTAGACTCTAATACAGCAGGAAAATTGAGTGTGCTCAGAACAAAAGAACAGTGTTTCCTACAGATACAGACCATATATACTTCTACTCTCCTCAGGAAACTGATACAAACCACATGTTTTCTAACACTCAATGCTTTTTAGTTAAGACCGTGTATCATGGGAGCTTTGTGAACGTTGTAGCCTCGTTTGAGCATTCTAGACTCATAGAAACCAAAGGTTCTCTAACATTCAATGCTCTTCAGTTAAGAGCGTGAATCGTGTGGGGTTCATGAACGATGCAGCTTCGTTTGACCTGAAAATGACTGTGTTTCGCTGAAACGAATTCCTGCTTGGAGGAAGACGCAGAGCCTGGGATTTAACTCCATTTCTGAAAGGAAACTCACACCACAGTTCTCATCCATGAAACACACACTGCTTTAGAGCAAGAAGCACGGTCTTTCTTTCTAGAGTCTCTAATACAACAGGAAAAGTGAGTGTGCTCAGAAAAAAAGAACGGTGTTTCCTACACACACGGACCATATCTAATTCAACTCTGCTTATGAAACTGATAAAAACCACAGGTCCTCTAACATCCAATGCTTTTCAGTTAAAATGTGAAACGTGTTAGCATTGTGAATGATGTAGTTCGTTTGATTTGAAAAGTGACTGCACTTACTTGACACCAAGTCATGCTTGTAGGAAGACACAGAGCCTGGCATTTAACTCCATTTCAGAAGGAAACACACAGCACAGTGCTCATACATGAAACACACTCTGCTTTAGAGCAAGAAGAACGCTCTTGCTTTCTAGAGGCTCTAAGACAGGAGGAAAAGTGAGTGTGCTCAGAACAAAGAATGGTGTTTCCTACATATACGGACAATATCTACTTCAACTCTGCTTCTGAAACGGATACAAACCACAGGTCCTCTAACATCCAATGCTTTTCAGTTAAGAGCGAAAAACATGTGAGCTTCGTGAAATATGTAGCTTATTTTGATCTCTAAAGTGACTTTGTTTTCCTAAAATGAAGACTTGCTTGTAGGAAGACTCAGAGCCTGGAATTTAACTCTCTTTCTGAAGGAAAACACACAGCTCAATTCTCATCCAAGGTACACACTCTGCTTTAGAGCAAGAAGCACCCTCTTGCTTTCAAGACTCTAATACAGCAGGAAAATTGAGTGTGCTCAGAACAAAAGAACAGTGTTTCCTACACATACGGACCATATATAGTTCTACTCTCCTCAGGAAACTGATACAAACCACATGTTTTCTAACACTCAATGCTTTTTAGTTAAGACCGTGTATCATGGGAGCTTTGTGAACGTTGTAGCCTCGTTTGAGCTGAAAAGTGACTGCCCTTACCTGAAATGATGTCTTGCTTTAGCATCATTTGAGCTGAAAAGTGAGTGCGTTTCGCTGAAACGAATTCTTGCTTGTAGGAAGACACAGATCCTGGCATTTAACTCCATTTCAGAAGGAAACACACAGCACAGTTCTCATCCATGAAACACACTCTGCTTTAGAGTAAGAAGCACGCTCGTGCTTTCTAGAGTCTCTAATACAGCAGGAAAATTGAGTGTGCTCAGAACAAAAGAATGGTGTTTACCACACATATGGAACATATCTATTTCAACTCTGCTTATGAAACTGATACTAACCACAGGTCCTCTCACATCCAATGCTTTTCAGTTAAGAGCAAGAAACGTGTGAGCTTCATGTACGATGTAGCTTCGTTTGAGCTGAAAAGTGACTGAGTTTACCTGAAAAGAAATCTTGCTTTTAGGAAGACGCAGAGCTTGGGATTTAACTCCATTTTGAAGGGAAACACACAGCACAGTTCTCATCCATGAAACACACTCTGCTTTAGAGCAAGAAGCACGCTCTTGCTTTTTAGAGTGTCTAATAGAGCAGAAAACGTGAGTGTGCTCACAACAAAAGAACAGAGTTTCCTATACATACGGACCATATCTAGTTCAACTCTGCTTCTGCAACTGATACAAACCACAGGTCCTCTAACATCCAATTCTTTTCAATTAAGAGCGAATAATGTGTGAGCTTCTTGCACTATGTTGCTTCATTTTAGATGAAAAGTGACTGTGTTTACCTGAAACGCAGTCTTCCTTGTAAGAAGACACAGAACCTGGGATTTAACTCCATTTCGGAAGGGAAACACACAGCACAGTTCTCCTCTATGAAACACACACTGCTTTAGAGCAAGAAGCAAGCTCTTTCTTCCTAGATTCTCTAATACAGAATGAAACATGAGTGTGCTCAGAACAAAAGAACGGTGTTTCCTATACATACGGAACACTGCTAGTTCAACTCTGCTTCTGATACGGATAAAAACCAACGTTCCTCTATCATCTAATGCTTTTCAGTTAAGAGCGAGAAACGTGTTGAGCTTCGTGAATCATGTAGCTTCGTTTGAGATGAAAAGTGACTGTGTTTACCTGAAACGCAGTCTTCCTTGTAGGAAGACACAGAACCTGGGATTTAACTCCATTTCTGAAGGGAAACACACTGCACAGTTCTCCTCTATGAAACACACTCTACTTTAGAGCAAGAAGCACGCACTTTCTTCATAGACTCTCTAATAGAGCATGAAACATGAGTGTGCTCAGAACAAAAGAACGGTGTTTACTACACATACAGACCATTCCTAGTTCAACTCTGCTTCTGAAATTGATTCAAACCACAGTTCCTCTGTCATCCAATGCTTTTCAGTTAAGAGCGAGAATCGTTTGAGCTTCGAGAACGATTTAGATTCCTTTGAGCTGAAAAATTACTGAGTTTACCTGAAAAGAACTCTTGACTGTGGGAAGACACAGAGCCTGGGATTTAACTCCATTTCTGAAGAAAACACACAGCACAGTTCTCATCCATGAAGCACACTCTGCTTTAGAGCAAGAAGCACGCTCTTACTTTCTAGATTCTCTAATATAGCAGGAAACATGAGTGTGCTTAGAATAAAGAACGGTGTTTGCTGCACATATGGACCATTGCAAGTTCCACTCTGCTTCTTAATCTTATACTAACCCGAGGTCCTCTAACATCCAATGCTTTTCAGTTAAGAGCGAGAAACATGTGAGCTTGGTGAACGTTGTAGATTCCTTTGACGTGAAAAGTGACTGAGTTTACCTGAAAAGAAGTCTTGCCTGTAGGAAGACACAGAGCATGGGATTTAACTCCATTTCTGAAGGAAACTCACAGCACAGTTCTCATCTGTGAAACGTACTCTGCTGTAGAGCTCGAAGCACGCTCTTACTTTCTAGAGTCTCTAATAGAGCAGAAAACGCAAGGGTGCTCAGAACAAAGAACGGTGTTTCCTACATATACGGACCATTACTAGTTCAACTCTGAATCTGAACCTGATACAAACCACAGGTCCCCTAACATCCAATGCTTTTCAGTACAGAGCGAGAAACGTTTGAGCTTCGTGAACTATGTAGATTCCATTGAGCTGAAAAGTGACTGAGTCTACCTGAAAAGAAGACTTGCTTGAAGGAAGACACAGAGCCTGGCATTTACCTCCATTTCTGAACAGAAACACAGAGCTCAGTTCTCATCCATGAAACACACTCTGCTTTAGAGCAAGTAGCACGCTCATTCTTTCTAGATTCTCTAATACCGCATGATACGTGAGTGTGCTCAGAACAAAAGAACGGTGTTTCCTACACATACGGACCATTGCTAGTTCAACTCTGCTTCTGAAACTGATTCAAACCACAGTTCCTCTGTCATCCAATGCTTTTCAGTTAAGAGCAAGAATCCTTTGAGCTTCGAGAATGATGTAGCTTCGTTTCAGCTGAATAGTGACTGAGTTTACCTGAAAAGAACTCTTGCCTATAGGAAGACACAGAGCCTGGGATTTAACTCCATTTCTGAAGAAAACACACAGCACAGTTCTCATCCATGAAGCACACTCTGCTTTAGAGCAAGAAGCATGCTCTTACTTTCTAGATTTTCTTATATAGCAGGAAACGTTTGTGTGCTCAGAACAAAGAACAGGGTTTCCTACATTTACATACCATATCTAGATCAACTCTGCTTCTGAAAGTGATACAAACCAAAGTTCCTCTATCATCTTATGGTTTTCAGTTAAGAGCGAGAAACGTGTTGAGCTTCATGAATCATGTAGCTTCGTTTGAGCTGAAAAGTGACTGTGTTTACCTGAAACGCAGTCTTCCTTTTAGGAAGACACAGAGCCTGTGATTTAACTCCATTTCTGAATGAAACACACAGCACAGTTCTCATCCATGAAACACACTCTGCTTTAGAGCAAGAAGCACACACTTGCTTTATAGAATCTCTACTATAGCAGGAAAAGTGAGTGTGCTCAGAACAAAAGAATGGTGTTTCCTAAACATACGGAACATATCTAGTTGAACTCGACTTCTGAAAAGGATACAAACCACAGGGCCTCTAACATCCAATGCTTTTCAGTTACGAGCGATAAACTTGTGATCTTCGTGGACAATGTAGCTTCGTTTGAGCTGAAATGTGACTGCCTTTACCTGAAACGAAGTCTTGCTTGCAGAGAGACACAGAGCCTGGGATTTAACTCCATTTCTGAAGGAAAACACACAGCTCAGTTCTCACCCATGGCACACACTCTGCTTTAGAGCAAGTAGCACGCTCTTGCTTTCTAGACTCTAATACTGCAGGAAAATTGAGTGTGCTCAGTTCAAAAGAACGGAGTTTTCTACACATGCGGACCATATCTAGTTCAAATCTCTTCAGGAAATTGATAGAAACCACAGGTTCTCTAACATTCAATGCTTTTCAGTTAAGAGTGTTTATCATGTGAGCTTTGTGAACGTTGTAGCCTCCTTGAGCTGAAAAGTGACTGCCCTTACTTGAAACGGAATCTTGCTTGTAGGATGACACATAGCCTGGGATTTAACTCCATTTTGGAAGGTAAAAAAACAGCACATTTCTCATCCATGAAACACACTCTGCTTTAGAGCAAGAAGCACACTCTTGCTTTCTAGAATCAATAATAAAACTGGAAATGTGAGTGTGCTCAGAACAAAAGAACGGTGTTTCCTACACACACGGACCATATCTTGTTCAACTCTGATTCTGAAACTGATACAAACCACAGGTCCTCTAACATCGAATGCTTTTCAGTTAAGAGCAAGAAACATGTGAGCTCGTTGACGATGTAGATTCATTTGAGCTGAAGTGTGACTGCGTTTACCAGAAACGAAGTCTTGCTTGTAGAAAGAAACAGTGCCTGGGATTTAACTCCATTTCTGAAGGAAACACACAGCACAGTTCTCATCCATAAACCACACTCTGCTTTAGAGTAAGAAGCATGCTCTTGCTTTCTAGAATCTGTAATAGAGCAGGAAACATGAGTGTGCTCAGAAAAAAAGAACGGTGTTTCCTACACATACGGACCATATCTAGTTCAACTTTGCTTCTGAAACTGATACAAACCACAGGTACTCTAACATCCAATGCTTTTCAGTTAAAATGTGAAACGTGTTAGCTTTGTGAACTATGTAGTTCCTTTGAGCTGAAAAGTGACTGCTCTTACTTGAAACGAAGTCTTCCTTGTATCAAGACACAGAGCCTGGCATTAAACTCCATTTCTGAAAGTAAACTATCAGCACTGTACTCAGCCATGAAACACACACTGCTTTAGAGCAAGAAGCACACTCTTGCTTTATATAATCTCTACTACAGCAGAAAACGTGAGTGTGCTCTGAACAAATGAACGGTGTTTCCTACACATATGGAACATATCTAGTTGAACTCTGCTTCTGAAAAGGATACAAACCACAGGGCCTCTAACATCCAATGCTTTTCAGTTAAGAGCGAGAAACGTGTGAGCTTCGTGGAAGATGTACTTCGTTTGACTTGGAAAGTGACTGCGTTATGCAGAAACGAATTCTTGCTTGTAGGAAGACACAGTCTGGGATTTAACTCCATTTCTGAAGGGAAACACAAACCACAGTTCTCATCCATGAAACACACTCTGCTGTATAGTAAGAAGCACGCTCTTGCTTTCTAGTATCTCTAATACAGCAGGTAACGTGAGTGTGCTCAGAACAAAAGAACGGTGTTTCCTACACATACAGACCATATCTAGTTGAACTCTGGTTCTGAAAATGATACAAACCACAGGTTCTCTAACATCCAAAGCTTACAGTTAAGAGCTTGGAACGTGTGAGTTTCGTGGACGTTGTTGCTTTGATTGAGTTGAAAAGTGACTGCATTTCGCATAAACGAATTCTTGCTTGTAGGAAGACACAGAGCCTGGCATTTAACTACATTTCAGAAGGAAACACACAGCACATTTCTCATCCATGCATCACCCTCTGCTTAAGAACAAGAAGCATTCTCTTGCTTTCTAGAATCTCTAATACAGCAGGAATCGTGAGTGTGCTCAGAAAAAACGAACTATGTTTCCCACATATACGGACCATATCTAGTTGAACTCATATTCTGAAAATGATACAAACCACAGGTCCTGCAACATCCAATGCTTTTCAGTTAAGAGCAAGAAACATGTGAGCCTCTTGGACAATGTATCTTCATTTGAGCTGAAAAGTGACTGCGTTTACCAGAAACGAAGTCTTGCTTGTAGAATGACACAGAGCCTTGGATTACACTCCATACCTGAAGGAAACACACAGCACAGTTCTCATCCATAAACCACACTCTGCTTTAGAGTAAGAAGCACGCTCTTGCTTTCTAGAGTCTCTAATTCAGCAGGAAAAGTGAGTGTTCACAGAACAAAAGAATGGTGTTTCCTACACATATGGACCATATCTAGTTGAACTCTGCTTCTGAAAAGGATAGAAACCACAGTGCCTCTAACATCCAATACTTTTCAGTTAAGAGCCAGAAACGTGTGAGCTTGGTGGACGATGTATTCTTTTGACCTGAACAGTGACTGCGTTTCGCTGAAACGAATTCATGCTTGTAGGAAGACAAAGAGCCTGGGATTTAACTCCATTTCTGAAGGAAAACACACAGCTCAGTTCTCATCCTTCGTACACATTCTGCTTAGAGCAAGAAGCACGGTCTTTCTTTCTGGAGGCTCTAATCCAGCAGGAAACATGAGTGTGCTCAGAACAAAAGAACAGTGTTTCCTACACATACGGACCATATCTAGTTCAACTCTGCTTATGAAACTGATACAAACCACAGGTCCTCTAACATCCAATGCTTTTCAGTTAAAATGTGAAACGTGTTAGCTTTGTGAATGATGTAGTTCGTTTGAGTTGAAAAGTGACTGCACTTACTTGACATGAAGTCTTTCTTGTAGGAAGACACAGAGCCTAGCATTTAACTCCATTTCAGAAGGAAATACACAGCACAGTTCTCATTCATGAAACACACTCTGCTTTAGAGCAAGAAGCACGCTCTTGCTTTCTAGAGTCTCTAAGACAGCAGGAAAACTGAGTGTGCTCAGATCAAAAGAATGGTGTTTTCTACATATACGGACCTAACATAGTTCAAATCTCTTAACGAAACTGATAGAAAGCACAGGTTCTCTAACATTCAATGCTTTTCAGTTAAGTGCGTGAATCGTGTGGGGTTCATGAATGATGCAGCTTCGTTTGACCTGAAAATGACTGTGTTTCGTTCAAACGAATTCTTGCTTGGAGGAAGACACAGAGACTGGGATTTAACTCCATTTCTGAAAGGAAACTCACAGCACAGTTCTCATCCATGAAACACACTCTGCTTTAGAGTAAGAAGCACTCTCTTGCTTTCTAGAGTCTCTAATACAGCAGGAAACGTGAGTGTGCTCAGAACAAAGAATGGTGTTTTCTACATATACGGACAATATCTAGTTCAACTCTGCTTCTGAAATGGATACAAACCACAGGTACTCTAACCTCGAATGCTTTTCAGTTAAGAGTGAGATACGTGCAAGCTTCGTGGACGATGTAGCTTTGTTTGAGCTGAAATGTGACTGCGTTTACCTGACGAAGTCTTGCTTGTAGAAAGACACAGAGCCTACGATTTAACTAAATTTCTGAAGGGAAGCACACACCACAGTTCTCATCCATGAAACACACTCTGCTGTAGAGTAAGAAGCACGCTCTTGCTTTCTAGAGTCTCTAATAGAGCAGGAAACGTGAGTGTGCTCAGAACAAAAGAACGGTGTTTCCTACACATACGGACCATATCTAGTTCAACTCTGCTTCATAAACAGATACAAACCACAGGTCCTCTAAATTCCAATGCTTTTCAGTTAAGAGCGAAAAACGTGTGAGCTTCGTGAAATATGTAGCTTCATTTGAGCTCTAAAGTGACTTTGTTTTCCTAAAATGAAGACTTGCTTGTAGGAAGACTCAGAGCCTGGGATTTAACTCTCTTTGTGAAGGAAAACACACAGCTCAATTCTCATCCAAGGTACACAATCTGCTATAGAGCAAGAAGCATGCTCTTGCTTTCTAGACTCTAATACAGCAGGAAAATTAAGTGTGCTCTGAACAAAAGAACAGTGTTTCCTACACATACGGACCATATACAGCTCTACTCTCTCCAGGAAACTTATACAAACCACGTGTTCTCTAAAAATCAATGCTTTTTAGTTAAGACCGTGTATCATGGGAGCTTTGTGAAAGTTGTAGCCTCATTTGAGCTGAAAAGTGACTGCCCTTACCTGAAATGATGTCTTGCTTGTAGCTTCATTTGAGCTGAAAACTGAGTGCGTTTCGCTGAAACGAATTCTTGCTTGTAGGAAGACACAGAACCTGGCATTTAACTTCATTTCAGAAGGAAACACACAGCAAAGTTCTCATCCATGAAACACACTCTGTTTTAGAGCAAGAAGCACGCTCTTGCTTTCTAGATTCTCTAAGACTGCAGTAATTGTGAGTGTACTCAGAACAAAAGAACTGTGTGTCCTACACATAGGGACGATATCTAGTTCACTCTGCTTCTGAAACTGATACAAACCACAGGTCCTCTAACATCCAATGCTTTTCATTGAAGAGCGAGAAACATGTGAGCTTTGTGGACGATGTAGCTTCGTTTGAGTTGAAAAGTAACTGCAGTTCACTTAAACGAATTCTTGCTTGTAGGAAGACACAGAGCCTGGCATTTAACTACATTTCAGAAGGAAACACACAGCACAGTTCTCAACCATGCATCACCCTCTGCTTAAGAACAAGAAGCATGCTCTTGCTTTCTAGAATCTCTAATACAGCCGGAAATGTGAGTGTGCACAGAACAAATGAACTATGTTTCCTACATATACGGACCATATCTAGTTGAACTCACATTCTGAAAATTATACAAACCACTGGTCCTGCAACATCCAATGCTTTTCAGTTAAGAGCAAGAAACATGTGAGCCTCTTGGACAATGTAGCTTCATTTGAGCTGAAATGTGACTGCGTTTACCAGAAACGAAGTCTTGCTTGTAGAATGACACAGAGCCTTGGATTTAACTCAATACCTGAAGGAAACACACAAAACAGTTCTCATCCATAAACCACACTCTGCTTTAGAGAAAGAAGCACGCTCTTGCTTTCTAGAGTCTCTAATCCAGCAGGAAACGTGAGTGTGCTCAGAACAAAAGAACGGTGTTTCCTACACATACGGACCATATCTAGTTCAACTCTGCTTATGAAACTGATAAAAACCACAGGTCCACTAACATCCAATGCTTTTCAGTTAAAAAGTGAAAAGTGTTAGCTTTGTGAATGATGTAGTTCGTTTGAGTTGAAAAGTGACTACACTTACTTGACACGAAGTCTTGCTTGTAGGAAGACACAGAGCCTGGCATTTAACTGCATTTCAGAAGGAAACACACAGCACAGTGCTCATTCATGAAACACACTCTGCTTTAGAGCAAGAAGCAGGCTCTTGCTTTCTAGAGGCTCTAAGACAGCAGGAAAAGTGAGTGTTCTCAGATCAAAAGAACGGTGCTTTCTACACATACGGACCTAACCTAGTTCAAATCTCTTAAGGAAACTGATAGAAACCACAGCTTCTCTAACATTCAATGCTTTTCAGTTAAGAGTGTGAACCGTGTGGGGTTCATGAACGATGCAGCTTCGTTTGACCTGAAAATGACTGTGTTTCGCTGAAACGAATTCTTGCTTGGAGGAAGACACAGAGCCTGGGATTTAACTCCATTTCTGAAAGGAAACTCACACCACAGTTCTCATCCTTGAAACACACTCTGCTTTAGAGTAAGTAGCACTCTCTTGCTTTCTAGAGTCTCTAATACAGCAAGAAAAGTGAGTGTGCTCAGAACAAAGAATGGTGTTTCCTACATATACGTACAATACCTAGTTCAACTCTGCTTCTGAAAAAGATACAAACCACAGGTCCTCTCACATCCAATGCTTTTCAGTTAAGAGCGAGATACGTGCCAGCTTCGTGGACGATGTAGCTTAGTTTGAGGTGAAATGTGACTGCGTTTACCTGAAACGAAGTCTTGCTTGTAGAAAGACACAGAGCCTACGATTTAACTCCATTTCTGAAGGAAAACACACAGCTCAATTCTCATACATTGTACACATTCTCCTTTAGAGCAAGATGCACGCTCTTGCTTTCTAGAGTCTCAAATAGAGCAGGAAAATTGAGTGTGCTCAGAACAAAAGAACGGTGTTTCCTACACATACGGACCATATCTAGTTCAACTTTGCTTCTGAAACTGATACAAACCACAGGTCCTCTAACATCCAAGTCTTTTCAGTTAAAATGTGAAAGGTGTTAGCTTTGTGTACGATGTAGTTCGTTTGTGCTGAAAAGTGACTGCTCTTACTTGAAATCAAGTCTTGCTGTAGGAAGACACAGAGCCTGGGATTATACTCCATTTCTGAAGGTAAACAAACAGCACAGTTCTCATCCATGAAACACACTCTGCTGTAGAGGAAGAAGCACGCTCTTGCTTTATGGAATATCTAATAGAGCAGGAAACGTGAGTGTGCTCAGAACAATAGCACGGTGTTTCCTACACATACAGACCATATCTAGTTGAACTCTGCTTCTGAAAAGGATACAAACCACAGGGCCTCTAACATCCAATGCATTTCAGTTAAGAGCGAGATACGTGTGAGCTTCGTGGACTATGTACATCGTTTGACCTGAAAAGTGACTGCGTTTCGCTGAAACTAATTCTTGCTTGTAGGAAGGCACAGAGCCGGTGATTTAACTCCGTTTCTGAAGGGAAACACACACCACAGATCTCATCCATGAAACACACTCTGAAATAGAGAAAGAAGCACACTCTTGCTTTCTAGAGTCTCTAATACAGCAGGAAACGTGAGTGTGCTCAGAACAAAAGGACGGAGTTTCCTACATATAAGGACCATATCTATTTCAACTCTGCTTCTGAAAGGGATACAAACCACAGGTCCTCTAACATCCAATGCTTTTCAGTTAAGAGCGAGATACGTGTGAGCTTCGTGGACGATGTAGCTTCATTTGAACTGAAATGTGACTGCGTTTACCTGAAACGTAGTCTTGCTAGTAGATAGACACAGAGCCTGGGATTTAACTCCATTCCTGAAGGAAAACACACAGCTCAGTCCTCATCGATTGTCCACATTCTGCTTTAGAGCAAGAAGCACGCTCTTGCTTTCTAGAGTCTCTAATACAGCAGGAAAATTGAGTGTGCTCAGAACAAAAGAACGGTGTTTCCGACACATATGGACCATATCTAGATCGAATAAGCTTCTGAAACTGATACCAAACAGAGTTCCTCTAACATCCAATGCTTTTCAGTTAAGAGCGAGATACGTGTGAGCTTCGTGGACGATGTAGCTTCATTTGAACTAAAATGTGACTGCGTTTACCTGAAACGAAGTCTTGCTTGTAGATAGACACAGAGCCTGGGATTTAACTCCATTCCTGAAGGAAAACACACAGCTCAGTCCTCATCGATCATCCACATTCTGCTTTAGAGCAAGAAGCACGCTCTTGCTTTCTAGAGTCTCTAATACAGCAGGAAAAGTGAGTGTACTCAGAACAAAAGAACGGTGTTTCCTACACATACAGACGATATCTAGTTCAAATCAGCTTCTGAAATTGATACAAACCAGAGGTCCTCTAACATCCAATGCTTTTAAGTTAAGAGTGAGAAACATGTGAGCTTCGTGAAAGATGTAGCTTCATTTGAGCTCTAAAGTGACTTTGTTATCCTAAAATGAAGCCTTGCTTGTAGGAAGACTCAGAGCCTGGGATTTAACTCCCTTTCTGAAGGAAAACACACAGCTCAATTCTCATCCATGGTACACACTCTGCTTAAAAGCAAGATGCATGCTCTTGCTTTCTAGACTCTAATACAGCGGGAAAATTGAGTGTGCTCAGAACAAAACAACGGTGTTTCATACACATACGGACCATATCTAGTTCTACTCTCCTAAGGAAACTGATACAAACCACATGTTCTCTAACACTCAATGCTTTTTAGTTAAGACCGTGTATCATGTGAGCTTTGTGAAAATTGTAGCCTGGTTTGAGCTGAAAAGTGACTGCCCTTACCTGAAATGATGTCTTGCTTGTAGCATCATTTGAACTGAAAAGTGAGTGCGTTTCGCTGAAACGAATTCTTGCTTGTAGGAAGACACAGAGCCTGGCATTTAACTCCATTTCAGAAGGAAACACACAGCACAGTTCTCATTTCATGAAACACATTCTGATTTAGAGCAAGAAGCACGCTCTTGCTTTCTAGATTCTCTAAGACAGCAGGAATTGTGAGTGTGCTCAGAACAAAAGAACTGTGTGTCCTACACACACAGACGATATCTAGTTCACTCTGCTTCTGAAACTGATACAAACCACAGGTCCTCTAACATCCAATGCTTTTCATTTAAGAGCGAGACACATGTGTGTTTCGTGGACGATGTAGCTTCATTTGAGTTGAAAAGTGACTGCATTTCACTTAAACGAATTCTTGCTTGCCAGAATACACAGAGCCTGGCATTTAACTACAATTCAGAAGGAAACACACAGCACAGTTCTCATCCATGCATCACCCTCTGCTTAAGAACAAGAAGCATGCTCTTGCTTTCTAGAATCTCTAATACAGCAGGAAATGTGAGTGTGCTCAGAACAAATGAACTATGTTTCCTACATATACAGACCATATCTACTTGAACTCACATTCTGAAAATGATACAAACCACAGGTCCTCCAACATCCAATGCTTTTCATTTAAGAGCAAGAAACATGTGAGCCTCTTGGATAATGTAGCTTCATTTGAGCTGAAATGTGACTGCGTTTACCAGAAAGAAAGTCTTGCTTGTAGAATGACACAGAGCCTTGGATTAAACTCCATACCTGAAGGAAACACACAGCACAGTTCTCATCCATAAACCACACTCTGCTTTAGAGAAAGAAGCACGCTCTTGCTTTCTAGAGGCTCTAATTCAGCAGGAAATGTGAGTGTTCTCAGAACAAAAGAACGGTGTTTACTACACATATGGACCATATCTAGTTCACCTCTGCTTCTGAAACTGATAGTAACAACAGGTCCTCTCACATCCAATGCTTTTCAGTTAAGAGCGAGAAACGTGTGAGCTTCGTGTACGATGTAGTTCGTTTGAGCTGAAAAGTGACTGCTCTTACTTGAAATCAAGTCTTGCTTGTAGGAAGACACAGAGCCTGGGATTATACTCCATTTCTGAAGGTAAACAAACAGCACAGTTCTCATCCATGAAACACACTCTGCTGTAGAGGAAGAAGCACGCTCTTGCTTTATGGAATATCTAATAGAGCAGGAAATGTGAGTTTGCTCAGAACAATAGCACGGTGTTTCCTACACATACAGACCATATCTAGTTGAACTCTGCTTCTGAAAAGGATACAAACCCCAGGGCCTCTAACATCCAATGCATTTCAGTTAAGAGCGAGAAACGTGTGAGCTTTGTGGACTATGTACATCGTTTGACCTGAAAAGTGACTGCGTTTCGCTGAAACTAATTCTTGCTTGTAGGAAGGCACAGAGCCTGTGATTTAACTCCGTTTCTGAATGGAAGCACACACCACAGTTCTCATCCATGAAACACACTCTGAAATAGAGAAAGAAGCACACTCTTGCTTTCTACAGTCTCTAATACAGAAGGAAACGTGAGTGTGCTCAGAACAAAAGGACGGAGTTTCCTACATATAAGGACCATATCTATTTCAACTCTGCTTCTGAAACGGATACAAACCACAGGTCCTCTAACATCCAATGCTTTTCAGTTAAGAGCGAGATACGTGTGAGCTTCGTGGACGATGTAGCTTCATTTAAACTGAAATGTGACTGCGTTTACCTGAAACGAAGTCTTGCTTGTAGATAGACACAGAGCCTGGGATTTAACTCCATTCCTGAAGGAAAACACACAGCTCAGTCCTCATCGATCGTCCACATTCTGCTTTAGAGCAAGAAGCACGCTCTTGCTTTCTAGAGTCTCTAATGCAGCAAGAAAATTGAGTGTGCTCAGAACAAAAGAACGGTGTTTCCTACACATATGTACCATATCTAGATCGAATAAGCTTCTGAAACTGATACCAAACAGAGTTCCTCTAACATCCAATGCTTTTCATTTAAGAGCGAAAAACGTGTGAGCTTCGTGAAATATATAGCTTCATTTGAGCTCTAAAGTGACTTTGTTTTACTAAAATGAAGACTTGCTTGTAGGAACACTCAGAGCCTGGGATTTAACTCCATTTCTGAAGGAAACACACAGCACAGTTCTCATCCATGGATCACACTCTGCTGTAGAGGAAGAAGCACGCTCTTGCTTTATGGAATATCTAATAGAGCAGGAAACGTGAGTGTGCTCAGAACTATAGCACGGTGTTTCCTACACATACAGACCATATCTAGTTGAACTCTGCTTCTGAAAAGGATACAAACCACAGGGCCTCTAACATCCAATGCATTTCAGTTAAGAGCAAGAAAAGTGTGAGCTTCGTGGACAATGTACATCGTTTGACCTGAAAAGTGACTGCGTTTCGCTGAAACTAATTCTTGCTTGTAGGAAGGCACAGAGCCGGTGATTTAACTCCGTTTCTGAAGGGAAACACACACCACAGTTCTCATCCATGAAACACACTCTGAAATAGAGAAAGAAGCACACTCTTGCTTTCTAGAGTCTCTAATACAGCAGGAAACGTGAGTGTGCTCAGAACAAAAGGACGGAGTTTCCTACATATAAGGACCATATCTATTTCAACTCTGCTTCTGAAATGGATACAAACCACAGGTCCTCTAACATCCAATGCTTTTCAGTTAAGAGCGAGATACGTGTGAGCTTCGTGGACGATGTAGCTTCATTTGAACTGAAATGTGACTGCGTTTACCTGAAACGAAGTCTTGCTTGTAGATAGACACAGAGCCTGGGATTTAACTCCATTCCTGAAGGAAAACACACAGCTCAGTCCTCATCGATCGTCCACATTCTGCTTTAGAGCAAGAAGCACGCTCTTGCTTTCTAGAGTCTCTAATACAGCAGGAAAAGTGAGTGTACTCAGAACAAAAGAACGGTGTTTCCTACACATACAGACGATATCTAGTTCAAATCAGCTTCAGAAATTGATACAAACCAGAGGTCCTCTAACATCCAACGCTTTTCAGTTAAGAGCGAGAAACGTGTGAGCTTCGTGAAAGATGTAGCTTCATTTGAGCTCTAAAGTGACTTTGTTTTCCTAAAATGAAGACTTGCTTGTAGGAAGACTCAGAGCCTGGGATTTAACTCTCTTTCTGAAGGAAAACACACAGCTCAATTCTCATCCAAGGTACACACTCTGCTTTAGAGCAAGAAGCACCCTCTTGCTTTCTAGACTCTAATACAGCAGGAAAATTGAGTGTGCTCAGAACAAAAGAACAGTGTTTCCTACAGATACAGACCATATATACTTCTACTCTCCTCAGGAAACTGATACAAACCACATGTTTTCTAACACTCAATGCTTTTTAGTTAAGACCGTGTATCATGGGAGCTTTGTGAACGTTGTAGCCTCGTTTGAGCATTCTAGACTCATAGAAACCAAAGGTTCTCTAACATTCAATGCTCTTCAGTTAAGAGCGTGAATCGTGTGGGGTTCATGAACGATGCAGCTTCGTTTGACCTGAAAATGACTGTGTTTCGCTGAAACGAATTCCTGCTTGGAGGAAGACGCAGAGCCTGGGATTTAACTCCATTTCTGAAAGGAAACTCACACCACAGTTCTCATCCATGAAACACACACTGCTTTAGAGCAAGAAGCACGGTCTTTCTTTCTAGAGTCTCTAATACAACAGGAAAAGTGAGTGTGCTCAGAAAAAAAGAACGGTGTTTCCTACACACACGGACCATATCTAATTCAACTCTGCTTATGAAACTGATAAAAACCACAGGTCCTCTAACATCCAATGCTTTTCAGTTAAAATGTGAAACGTGTTAGCATTGTGAATGATGTAGTTCGTTTGATTTGAAAAGTGACTGCACTTACTTGACACCAAGTCATGCTTGTAGGAAGACACAGAGCCTGGCATTTAACTCCATTTCAGAAGGAAACACACAGCACAGTGCTCATACATGAAACACACTCTGCTTTAGAGCAAGAAGAACGCTCTTGCTTTCTAGAGGCTCTAAGACAGGAGGAAAAGTGAGTGTGCTCAGAACAAAGAATGGTGTTTCCTACATATACGGACAATATCTACTTCAACTCTGCTTCTGAAACGGATACAAACCACAGGTCCTCTAACATCCAATGCTTTTCAGTTAAGAGCGAAAAACATGTGAGCTTCGTGAAATATGTAGCTTATTTTGATCTCTAAAGTGACTTTGTTTTCCTAAAATGAAGACTTGCTTGTAGGAAGACTCAGAGCCTGGAATTTAACTCTCTTTCTGAAGGAAAACACACAGCTCAATTCTCATCCAAGGTACACACTCTGCTTTAGAGCAAGAAGCACCCTCTTGCTTTCAAGACTCTAATACAGCAGGAAAATTGAGTGTGCTCAGAACAAAAGAACAGTGTTTCCTACACATACGGACCATATATAGTTCTACTCTCCTCAGGAAACTGATACAAACCACATGTTTTCTAACACTCAATGCTTTTTAGTTAAGACCGTGTATCATGGGAGCTTTGTGAACGTTGTAGCCTCGTTTGAGCTGAAAAGTGACTGCCCTTACCTGAAATGATGTCTTGCTTTAGCATCATTTGAGCTGAAAAGTGAGTGCGTTTCGCTGAAACGAATTCTTGCTTGTAGGAAGACACAGATCCTGGCATTTAACTCCATTTCAGAAGGAAACACACAGCACAGTTCTCATCCATGAAACACACTCTGCTTTAGAGTAAGAAGCACGCTCGTGCTTTCTAGAGTCTCTAATACAGCAGGAAAATTGAGTGTGCTCAGAACAAAAGAATGGTGTTTACCACACATATGGAACATATCTATTTCAACTCTGCTTATGAAACTGATACTAACCACAGGTCCTCTCACATCCAATGCTTTTCAGTTAAGAGCAAGAAACGTGTGAGCTTCATGTACGATGTAGCTTCGTTTGAGCTGAAAAGTGACTGAGTTTACCTGAAAAGAAATCTTGCTTTTAGGAAGACGCAGAGCTTGGGATTTAACTCCATTTTGAAGGGAAACACACAGCACAGTTCTCATCCATGAAACACACTCTGCTTTAGAGCAAGAAGCACGCTCTTGCTTTTTAGAGTGTCTAATAGAGCAGAAAACGTGAGTGTGCTCACAACAAAAGAACAGAGTTTCCTATACATACGGACCATATCTAGTTCAACTCTGCTTCTGCAACTGATACAAACCACAGGTCCTCTAACATCCAATTCTTTTCAATTAAGAGCGAATAATGTGTGAGCTTCTTGCACTATGTTGCTTCATTTTAGATGAAAAGTGACTGTGTTTACCTGAAACGCAGTCTTCCTTGTAAGAAGACACAGAACCTGGGATTTAACTCCATTTCGGAAGGGAAACACACAGCACAGTTCTCCTCTATGAAACACACACTGCTTTAGAGCAAGAAGCAAGCTCTTTCTTCCTAGATTCTCTAATACAGAATGAAACATGAGTGTGCTCAGAACAAAAGAACGGTGTTTCCTATACATACGGAACACTGCTAGTTCAACTCTGCTTCTGATACGGATAAAAACCAACGTTCCTCTATCATCTAATGCTTTTCAGTTAAGAGCGAGAAACGTGTTGAGCTTCGTGAATCATGTAGCTTCGTTTGAGATGAAAAGTGACTGTGTTTACCTGAAACGCAGTCTTCCTTGTAGGAAGACACAGAACCTGGGATTTAACTCCATTTCTGAAGGGAAACACACTGCACAGTTCTCCTCTATGAAACACACTCTACTTTAGAGCAAGAAGCACGCACTTTCTTCATAGACTCTCTAATAGAGCATGAAACATGAGTGTGCTCAGAACAAAAGAACGGTGTTTACTACACATACAGACCATTCCTAGTTCAACTCTGCTTCTGAAATTGATTCAAACCACAGTTCCTCTGTCATCCAATGCTTTTCAGTTAAGAGCGAGAATCGTTTGAGCTTCGAGAACGATTTAGATTCCTTTGAGCTGAAAAATTACTGAGTTTACCTGAAAAGAACTCTTGACTGTGGGAAGACACAGAGCCTGGGATTTAACTCCATTTCTGAAGAAAACACACAGCACAGTTCTCATCCATGAAGCACACTCTGCTTTAGAGCAAGAAGCACGCTCTTACTTTCTAGATTCTCTAATATAGCAGGAAACATGAGTGTGCTTAGAATAAAGAACGGTGTTTGCTGCACATATGGACCATTGCAAGTTCCACTCTGCTTCTTAATCTTATACTAACCCGAGGTCCTCTAACATCCAATGCTTTTCAGTTAAGAGCGAGAAACATGTGAGCTTGGTGAACGTTGTAGATTCCTTTGACGTGAAAAGTGACTGAGTTTACCTGAAAAGAAGTCTTGCCTGTAGGAAGACACAGAGCATGGGATTTAACTCCATTTCTGAAGGAAACTCACAGCACAGTTCTCATCTGTGAAACGTACTCTGCTGTAGAGCTCGAAGCACGCTCTTACTTTCTAGAGTCTCTAATAGAGCAGAAAACGCAAGGGTGCTCAGAACAAAGAACGGTGTTTCCTACATATACGGACCATTACTAGTTCAACTCTGAATCTGAACCTGATACAAACCACAGGTCCCCTAACATCCAATGCTTTTCAGTACAGAGCGAGAAACGTTTGAGCTTCGTGAACTATGTAGATTCCATTGAGCTGAAAAGTGACTGAGTCTACCTGAAAAGAAGACTTGCTTGAAGGAAGACACAGAGCCTGGCATTTACCTCCATTTCTGAACAGAAACACAGAGCTCAGTTCTCATCCATGAAACACACTCTGCTTTAGAGCAAGTAGCACGCTCATTCTTTCTAGATTCTCTAATACCGCATGATACGTGAGTGTGCTCAGAACAAAAGAACGGTGTTTCCTACACATACGGACCATTGCTAGTTCAACTCTGCTTCTGAAACTGATTCAAACCACAGTTCCTCTGTCATCCAATGCTTTTCAGTTAAGAGCAAGAATCCTTTGAGCTTCGAGAATGATGTAGCTTCGTTTCAGCTGAATAGTGACTGAGTTTACCTGAAAAGAACTCTTGCCTATAGGAAGACACAGAGCCTGGGATTTAACTCCATTTCTGAAGAAAACACACAGCACAGTTCTCATCCATGAAGCACACTCTGCTTTAGAGCAAGAAGCATGCTCTTACTTTCTAGATTTTCTTATATAGCAGGAAACGTTTGTGTGCTCAGAACAAAGAACAGGGTTTCCTACATTTACATACCATATCTAGATCAACTCTGCTTCTGAAAGTGATACAAACCAAAGTTCCTCTATCATCTTATGGTTTTCAGTTAAGAGCGAGAAACGTGTTGAGCTTCATGAATCATGTAGCTTCGTTTGAGCTGAAAAGTGACTGTGTTTACCTGAAACGCAGTCTTCCTTTTAGGAAGACACAGAGCCTGTGATTTAACTCCATTTCTGAATGAAACACACAGCACAGTTCTCATCCATGAAACACACTCTGCTTTAGAGCAAGAAGCACACTCTTATTTCTAGAGTCTCTAATATACCAGGAAACGTGAGTGTGCTCAGAACAAAAGAATGGTGTTTCCTACACATACGGACCATTGCTAGTTCAACTCTGCTTCTGAAATTGATTCAAACCACAGTTCCTCTGTCTTCCAATGCTTTTCAGTTAAGAGCGAGAATCGTTTGAGTTTGGAGAACGATGTAGCTTCGTTTGACCTGAAATGTGACTGAGTTTACCTGAAAAGAACTGTTGACTGTGGGAAGGCACAGAGCCTCGGATTTAACTCCATTTCTGAAGGAAACACACAGCACAGTTCTCATCCATGAAGCACACTCTGCTTTAGAGCAAGAAGCACGCTCTTACTTTCTAGAGTCTCAAATATAGCAGGAAACATGAGTGTGCTTAGAACAAAGAACGGTGTTTGCTGCACATATGGACCATTGCAAGTTCCACTCTGCTTCTTAATCTTATACAAACCCGAGGTCCTCTAACATCCAATGCTTTTCAGTTAAGAGCGAGAAACGTGTGAGCTTCGTGAACTTTGTAGATTCCTTTGACGTGAAAAGTGACTGAGTTTACCTGAAAAGAAGTCTTGCCTGTAGGAAGACACAGAGCATGGGATTTAACTCCATTTCTGAAGGAAACACACAGCACAGTTCTCATCCATGAAGCACACTCTGCTTTAGAGCAAAAAGCACGCTCTTACTTTCTAGAGTCTCTAATATAGCAGGAAACGTTTGTGTGCTCAGAACAAAGAACAGTATTTCCTACATTTACATACCATATCTAGATCAACTCTGCTTCTGAAACTGATACAAACCAAAGTTCCTCTATCATCTTATGCTTTTCAGTTAAGAGCGAAAAACGTGTTGAGCTTCGTGAATCATGTAGCTTCGTTTAAGCTGAAAAGTTACTGTGTTTACCTGAAACGCAGTCTTCCTTTTAGGAAGACACAGAGCCTGTGATTTAACTCCATTTCTGAAGGGAAACACACAGCACAGTTCTCATCCATGAAACACACTCGGCTTTAGAGCAAGAAGCACACTCTTACTTTCTAGAGTCTCTAATATGCCAGGAAACGTGAGTGTGCTCAGAACAAAAAAATGGTGTTTCCTACACATACGGTTCATTGCTAGTTCAACTCTGCATCTGAAACTGATACAAAACTCGTCCCTTAACATCCAATGCTTTTCAATTAAGAGCGAGAAAAGTTTGGGCTTTGTGAATGATGTAGCTTCCTTTGAGCTGAAAAGTGACTGTGTTTACCTGAAAGGTAAACTTGCTTTTAGCAAGACACAGAGCCTGGGATTTAACTCCAGTTCTGAAAGGAAACACACAGCACAGTTCTCATCCATGAAACACACTCTGCTTTAGAGCACGAAGCACGCTCTTACTTTCTAGAGTCTGTAATAGAGCAGAAAACGCGAGTGTGCTCAGAACAAAATAACGGTGTTTCCTACACATACGGACCATTGCTAGTTCAAACTCTGCATCTGAACCTGATACAAACCAAAGGTCCCCTAACATCCAATGCTTTTCAGTTAAGAGCGAGAAACGTGTGAGCTTCGTGAACGTTGTAGATTCCTTTGAGCTGAAAAGTGACTGAGTTTACCTGAAAAGAAATCTTGCTTTTAGGAAGACGCAGAGCTTGGGATTTAAATCCATTTTGAAGGGAAACACACAGCACATTTCTCATCCATGAAACACACTCTGCTTTAGAGCAAGAAGCACGCTCTTGCTTTTTAGAGTGTCTAATAGAGCAGGAAACATTTGTGTGCTCAGAACAAAGAACAGTATTTCCTACATTTACATACCATATCTAGATCAACTCTGCTTCTGAAACTGATACAAACCAAAGTTCCTCTATCATCTTATGCTTTTCAGTTAAGAGCGAAAAACGTGTTGAGCTTCGTGAATCATGTAGCTTCGTTTAAGCTGAAAAGTTACTGTGTTTACCTGAAACGCAGTCTTCCTTTTAGGAAGACACAGAGCCTGTGATTTAACTCCATTTCTGAAGGGAAACACACAGCACAGTTCTCATCCATGAAACACACTCGGCTTTAGAGCAAAAAGCACACTCTTACTTTCTAGAGTCTCTAATATGCCAGGAAACGTGAGTGTGCTCAGAACAAAAGAATGGTGTTTCCTACACATACGGACCATTGCTAGTTCAAACTCTGCATCTGAACCTGATACAAACCAAAGGTCCCCTAACATCCAATGCTTTTCAGTTAAGAGCGAGAAACGTGTGAGCTTCGTGAACGATGTAGATTCCTTTGAGCTGAAAAGTGACTGAGTTTACCTGAAAAGAAATCTTGCTTTTAGGAAGACGCAGAGCTTGGGATTTAACTCCATTTTGAAGGGAAACACACAGCACAGTTCTCATCCATGAAACACACTCTGCTTTAGAGCAAGAAGCACACTCTTGCTTTTTAGAGTGTCTAATAGAGCAGAAAACGTGAGTGTGCTCACAACAAAAGAACAGAGTTTCCTACACATACGGACCATATCTAGTTCAACTCTGCTTCTGCAACTGATACAAACCACAGGTCCTCTAACATCCAATTCTTTTCAATTAAGAGCGAATAATGTGTGAGCTTCTTGAACTATGTTGCTTCATTTTAGATGAAAAGTGACTGTGTTTACCTGAAACGCAGTCTTCCTTGTAAAAAGACACAGAACCTGGGATTTAACTCCATTTCGGAAGGGAAACACACAGCACAGTTCTCCTCTATGAAACACACTCTGCTTTAGAGCAAGAAGCACGATCTTTCTTTCTAGATTCTCTAATACAGCATGAAACGTGAGTGTGCTCAGAACAAAAGAACGGTGTTTCCTATACATACGGAACACTGCTAGTTCAACTCTGCTTCTGATACGGATACAAACCAAAGTTCCTCTATCATCTAATGCTTTTCAGTTAAGAGCGAGAAACGTGTTGAGCTTCGTGAATCATGTAGCTTCGATTGAGATGAAAAGTGACTGTGTTTACCTGAAACGCAGTCTTCCTTGTAGGAAGACACAGAACCTGGGATTTAACTCCATTTCTGAAGGGAAACACACAGCACCGTTCTCCTCTATGAAACACACTCTACTTTAGAGCAAGAAGCACGCACTTTCTTTCTAGATTCTCTAATAGAGCATGAAACATGAGTGTGCTCAGAACAAAAGAACGGTGTTTACTACACATACAGACCATTCCTAGTTCAACTCTGCTTCTGAAATTGATTCAAACCACAGTTCATCTGTCATCCAATGCTTTTCAGTTAAGAGCGAGAATCTTTTGAGCTTCGAGAACGATGTAGATTCCTTTGAGCTGAAAAATTACTGAGTTTACCTGAAAAGAACTCTTGACTGTGGGAAGACACAGACCCTCAGATTTAACTCCATTTCTGAAGGAAACACACAGCACAGTTCTCATCCATGAAGAACACTCTGCTTTAGAGCAAGAAGCACGCTCTTACTTTCTAGATTCTCTAATATAGCAGGAAACATGAGTGTGCTTAGAACAAAAGAACGGTGTTTGCTGCACATATGGTCCATTGCAAGTTCCACTCTGCTTCTTAATCTTATACTAACCCGAGGTCCTCTAACATCCAATGCTTTTCAGTTAAGAGCGAGAAACGTGTGAGCTTTGTGAACGTTGTAGATTCCTTTGACGTGAAAAGTGACTGAGTTTACCTGAAAAGAAGTCTTGCCTGTAGGAAGACACAGAGCATGGGATTTAACTCCATTTCTGAAGGAAACTCACAGCACAGTTCTCATCTGTGAAACGTACTCTGCTGTAGAGCTCGAAGCACGCTCTTACTTTCTAGAGTCTCTAATAGAGCAGAAAACGCAAGGGTGCTAAGAACAAAGAACGGTGTTTCCTACATATACGGACCATTACTAGTTCAACTCTGAATCTGAACCTGATACAAACCACAGGTCCCCTAACATCCAATGCTTTTCAGTACAGAGCGAGAAACGTTTGAGCTTCGTGAACTATGTAGATTCCATTGAGCTGAAAAGTGACTGAGTCTACCTGAAAAGAAGACTTGCTTGAAGGAAGACACAGAGCCTGGCATTTACCTCCATTTCTGAACGGAAACACAGAGCTCAGTTCTCATCCATGAAACACACTCTGCTTTAGAGCAAGTAGCACGCTCATTCTTTCTAGATTCTCTAATACAGCATGATACGTGAGTGTGCTCAGAACAAAAGAACGGTGTTTCCTACACATACGGACCATTGCTAGTTCAACTCTGCTTCTGAAACTGATTCAAACCACAGTTCCTCTGTCATCCAATGCTTTTCAGTTAAGAGCAACAATCCTTTGAGCTTGGAGAACGATGTAGCTTCGTTTCAGCTGAATAGTGACTGAATTTACCTGAAAAGAACTCTTGACTGTGGAAAGACACAGAGCCTCGGATTTAACTCCATTTCTGAAGAAACTCACAGCACAGTTCTCATCCGTGAAACGTACTCTGCTGCAGAGCACGAAGCACCCTCTTACTTTCTAGATTCTCTAATAGAGCAGAAAACGCAAGTGTGCTCAGAACAAAGAATGGTGTTTCTTACATATACGGTCCATTGCTTGTTCAACTCTGAATCTGAACCTGATACAAACCACAGGTCCCCTAATATCCAATGATTTTCAGTAGAGAGCGAGAAACGTGTGAGCTTCGTGAACTATGTAGATTCCATTGAGCTGAAAAGTGACTGAGTCTACCTGAAAAGAAGACTTGCTTGTAGGAAGACACAGAGCCAGGCATTTACCTCCATTTCTGAAGGGAAACACACAGCACAGTCTCATCCATGAAACACACCCTGCTTTAGAGCAAGAATCACGCTCTTTCTTTCTAGAATCTCTAATACAGCATGAAACATGAGTGTGCTCAGAACAAAAGAACGGTGTTTGCTACACATTCAGACCATTGCTAGTTCAACTCGGCATCTGAACTTGAAACAAACCAAAGGTTCCCTAACATCCAATGCTTTTCAGTTAAGAGCGAATAACGTGTGAGATTCTTGAACAATGTAGCTTCGTTTGAGCTGAAAAGTGACTGAGTTTACCTGAAAAGAAGTCTTGCTTTTAAGAAGACACAGAGCTCGGAATTTAACTCCATTTTGAAGGGAAACACACAGCACAGTTCGCATCCATGAAACACACTCTGCTTTAGAGCAAGAAGCATGCTCTTGCTTTTTAGACTGTCTAATAGAGTAGAAAACGTGAGTGTGCTCAGAAAAAAAGAACGGTGTTTCCTACACATACGGACCATTGCTAGTTCAACTCTGCTTCTGAAATTGATTCAAACCACAGTTACTCTGTCATCCAATGCTTTTCAGTTAAGATCGAGAATCTTTTGAGCTTGGAGAACGATGTAGCTTCGTTTCAGCTGAAAAGGAACTGAGATTACCCGAAAAGAAAACTTGACTGTAGGAAGACACAGAGCCTGGGATTTAACTCCATTTCTGAAGGAAACACACAGCACAGTTCTCATCCATGAAGCACACTCTGCTTTAGAGCAAGAAGCATGCTCTTACTTTCTAGACTCTCTAATAGAGCAGAAAACGCGAGTGTGCTCAGAACAAAGAACGGTGTTTCCTACATATACGGACCATTGCTAATTCAACTCTGAATCTGAACCTGATACAAACCACAGGTCCCCTAACATCCAATGCTTTTCAGTACAGAGTGAGAAACGTGTGAGTTTCGTGAACTATGTAGATTCCATTGAGCTGAAAAGTGACTGAGTCTACCTGAAAAGAAGACTTGCTTGTAGGAAGACACAGAGCCTGGCATTTACCTCCATTTCTGAAGGGAAACACAGAGCTCAGTTCTCATCCATGAAACACACTCTGCTTTAGAGCAAGAAGCATGCTCTTTCTTTCTAGATTCTGTAATACAGCATGATACGTGAGTGTGCTCAGAACAAAAGAACAGTGTTTCCTACACATACGGACCATTGCTAGTTCAACTCTGCATCTGAAACTGAAACAAAACACGTCCCTTAACATCCAATGCTTTTCAATTAAGAGCGAGAAAAGTTTGGGCTTTGTGAACGATGTAGCTTCGTTTGAGCTGAAAAGTGACTGAGTTTACCTGAAAAGAATTCTTGCCTGTAGGAAGACACATAGCCTGGGATTTAACTAAATTTCTGAAGGAAACACACAGCACAGTTCTCCTCTATGAAACACACTCTGCTTTAGAGCAAGAAGCACGCTCTTACTTTCTAGTGTCTCTAATAAAGCAGGAAACATGAGTGTACTTAGAACAAAAGAACGGTGTTTGCTGCACATACGGACCAATACTAGTTCAACTCTGCTTCTGAAATTGATTCAAACCACAGTTCCTCTGTCATCCAATGCTTTTCAGTTAAGAGCGAGAAACGTGTGAGCTTCGTAAACGATGTAGATTCTTTTGAGCTGAAAAGTGACTGAGTTTACCTGAAAAGAAGTCTTGCTTTTAGGAAGACACAGAGCTCGGGATTTAACTCCATTTTGAAGGGAAACACACAGCACAGTTCTCATCCATGAAACATACTCTGCTTTAGAGCAAGAATCACGCTTTTGCTTTTTAGAGTGTCTAATAGAACAGAAAACGTGAGTGTGCTCACAACAAAAGAACAGTGTTTCCTACATATACGGACCATATCTAGTTCAATTCTGCTTCTGCAACTGATACCAACCACAGGTCCTCTAACATCCAATGCTTTTCAGTTAAGAGCGAATAACGTGTGAGATTCTTGAACAATGTAGCTTCGTTTGAGATGAAAAGTGACTGTGTTCACCTGAAACGCAGTCTTCCTTGTAGGAAGACAAAGAACCTGGGATTTAACTACATTTCTGATGGGAAATAACACAGCACAGTTCTGCTCTATGAAACACACTCTGCTTTAGAGCAAGGATCACGCTCTTTCTTTCTAGAATCTCTAATGCAGCATGAAACATGAGTGTGCTCAGAACAAAAGAACGGTGTTTCCTACACATACGGACCATTGCTAGTTCAACTCTGCTTCTGAAATTGATTCAAACCGCAGTTCCTCTGTCATCCAATGCTTTTCAGTTAAGAGCGAGAATCATTTGAGCTTGGAGAACGATGTAGCATCGTTTCAGCGGAAAAGGGACTGAGTTTACCTGAAAAGAACTCTTGTCTGTAGGAAGACACAGAGCCTGTGATTTAACTCCATTTCTGAAGGAAACACACAGCACAGTTCTCATCCATGAAGCACACTCTGCTTTAGAGCAAGAAGCACGCTCTTACTTTCTAGAGTCTCTAATAGACCAGAAAACGCGAGTGTGCTCAGAACAAAAAAACGGTGTTTCCTACACATACAGACCATTGCTAGTTCAACTCTGCATCTGAACCTGATACAAACCAAAGGTGCCCTAACATCCAATGCTTTTCAGTTAAGAGCGAGAAACGTGTGAGCTTCGTGAACGATGTAGATTCCTTTGAGCTGAAAAGTGACTGAGTTTACCTGAAAAGTAGTCTTGCTTTTAGGAAGACACAGAGCTCGGACTTTATCTCCATTTTGAAGGGAAACACACAGCACAGTTCTCATACATGAAACACACTCTGCTTTAGAGCAAGAAGCATGCTCTTGCTTTTTAGAGTGTCTAATAGAGCAGAAAACTTGAGTGTGCTCACAACAAAAGAACAGTGTTTCCTACAAATACGGACCATTGCTAGTTCAACTCTGCTTCTGAAATTGATTCAAACCACAGTTCCTCTGTCATCCAATGCTTTTCAGTTAAGAGCGAGAATCGTTTGAGCTTGGAGAACGATGTAGCTTCGTTAGACCTGAAAAGTGACTGAGTTTACCTGAAAAGAACTCTTGACTGTGGGAAGACACAGAGCCTCGGATTTTACTCTATTTCTGAAGGAAACACACAGCACAGTTCTCATCCATGGAGCACACTCTGCTTTAGAGCAAGAAGCACGCTCTTACTTTCTAGAGTCTCTAATATAGCAGGAAACTTTTGCGTGCTCAGAACCAAGAACAGTGTTTCCTACATTTACATACCATATCTAGATCAACTCTGCTTCTGAAACTGATACAAACCAAAGTTCCTCTATCATCTTATGCTTTTCAGTTAAGAGCGGGAAACGTGTTGAGCTTCGTGAAACATGTAGCTTCATTTGAGCTGAAAAGTGACTGTGTTTACCTGAAACGCAGTCTTCTTTTAGGAAGACACAGAGCCTGTGATTTAACTCCATTTCTGAAGGGAAACACACCGCACAGTTCTCATCCATGAAACACACTCTGCTTTAGAGCAAGAAGCACGCTCTTACTTTCTAGAGTCTCTAAAATACCAGAAAACGTGAGTGTGCTCAGAACAAAAGTATGGTGTTTCCTACACATACAGACCATTGCTAGTTCATCTCTGCATCGGAAACTGATACAAAACACGTCCCTTAACATCCAATGCTTTTCAGTTAAGAGCGAGAAACGTGTGAGCTTCGTGAATGATGTAGATTTCTTTGAGGTAAAATTTGATTGAGTTTACCTGAAAAGAAGTCTTGCTTTTAGGAAGACACAGAGCTTGGGATTTAACTCCATTTTGAAGGGAAATACACAGCACAGATATCATCCATGAAACACACTCTGCTTTAGAGCAAGAAGCACGATCTTTCTTTTTAGAGTGTCTAACAGAGCAGAAAACGTGAGTGTGCTCACAACAAAAGAACAGTGTTTCCTACACATACGGACCATATCTAGTTCAACTCTGCTTCTGCAACTGATACAAACCACAGGTCCTCTAAAATCCAATGCTTTTCAGTTAAGAACAAATAACGTGTGAGCTTCTTCAACTATGTAGCTTCGTTTGATGAAAAGTGACTGGGTTTACCTGAAACAGAGTCTCCTTGTAGGAAGACACAGACCCTGTGATTTAACTACATTTCTGAAGGAAAACATACAGCACAGTTCTCATCCGTGAAACGTACTCTGCTGTAGAGCACTAAGCACGCTCTTACTTTCTAGAGTCTGTAATAGAGCAGAAAACGCGAGTGTGCTCAGAAAAATGAACGGTGTTTCCTACATATACAGACCATTGCTAGTTCAACTCTGAATCTGAACCTGATAAAATCCACAGGTCCCCTAACACCCAATGCTTTTCAGTACAGAGCGAGAAACGTGTGAGCTTCGTGAACTATGTAGATTCCATTGAGCTGAAATGTGACTGAGTCTACCTGAAAAGAAGACTTGCTTGTAGGAAGACACAGAGCCTGGCTTTACCTCCATTTCTGAAGGGAAACACAGAGCTCAGTTCTCATCCATGAAACACACTCTGCTTGAGAGCAAGAAGCACGCTCTTTCTTTCTAGATTCTCTAATACAGCATGAAGCATGAGTGCTCAGAACAAAAGAACGGTGTTTCCTACACATACGGACCATTGCTAGTTCAACTGTGCTTCTTAAACAGATAAAAACCACAGTTCCTCTGTCATCCAATGCTTTTCATTTAAGAGCAAGAATTGTTTGAGATTGGGGAACGATGTAGTTTCGTTTGAGCTGAAAAGTGACTGTGTTTACTTGAAAAGAACTCTTGCCTGTAGGAAGACACAGAGCCTGGGATTTAACTCCATTTCTGACGGGAACACACTGCACAGTTCTTATCCATGAAGCACACTCTGCTTTAGAGCAAGAATCACGCTCGTACTTTCTAGAGTCTCTAATAGAACAGGAAAAGTTTGAGTGCTCAGAACAAAGAACAGTGTTTCCTACATTTACGGACCATATCTAGATCAACTCTGCTTCTGAAACTGGTACAAACCAAAGGTGCCTTAACATCCAATGCTTTTCAGTTAAGAGCAAGAAACATGTGAGCTTCGTAAACGATGTAGATTCCTTTGAGCTGAAAAGTGACTGAGTTTACCTGAAAAGAAGTCTTGCTTTTAAGAAGACACAGAGCTCGGAATTTAACTCCATTTTGAAGGGAAACACACAGGACAGTTGTCACCCATGAAACACACTCTGCTTTAGAGCAAGAAGCATGCTCTTGCTTTTTAGAGTGTCTAATAGAGCAGAAAACGAGAGTGTGCTCAAAACAAAAGAACAGTGTTTCCTACACATACAGACCATATCTAGTTCAACTCTGCTTCTGCAACTGATACAAACCACAGGTCCTCTAACATCCAATGCTTTTCAGTTAAGAGCGAATAACGTGTGAGCTTCTTGAACTATGTAGCTTCGTTTGAGATGAAAAGTGACTGTGTTTACCTGAAACGCAGTCTTCCTTGTAGGAAGACACAGAACCTGGGATTTAACTCCAATTCTGAAGGGAAACACACAGCACAGTTCTCCTCTATGAAACACACTCTGCTTTAGTGCAAGAAGAACGCTCTTTCTTTCTAGATTCTCTAGTACAGCATGAAACATGAGTATGCTCATAACAAAAGAACGGTGTTTCCTACACATACGGACCATTGCTAGTTCAACTCTGCATCTGAAACTGATACAAAACACGTCCCTTAACATCCAATGCTTTTCAATTAAGAGCGAGAAAAGTTTGGGCTTTGTGAACGATGTAGCTTCGTTTGAGCTGAAAAGTGACTGTGTTTACCTGAAAGGTAAACTTGATTTTAGGAAGACATAGAGCCTGCATTTTACTCCAGTTCTGAAAGGAAACACACAGCACAGTTCTCATCCATGAAACACACTCTGCTTTAGAGCAAGAAGCACACTCTTACTTTCTAGAGTATCTAATATACCAGGAAACGTGCGTATGCTCAGAACAAAAGAATAGTGTTTCCTACACATACGGACCATTGCTAGTTCAACTCTGCTTCTGAAATTGATTCAAACCACAGTTCCTCTGTCATCCAATGCTTTTCATTTAAGAGCGAGAATCGTTTGAGCTTGGAGAACGATGTAGCTTCGTTTCAGCTGAAAAGGGACTGAGTTTACCCGAAAAGAACTCTTGACTGTAGGAAGACACAGAGCCTGGGATTTAACTCCTTTTCTGAAGGAAACACACAGCACAGTTCTCATCCATGAAGCACACTCTGCTTTAGAGCAAGAAGCACGCTTTTACTTTCCAGAGTCTCTAATAGACCAGAAAACGTGAGTGTGCTCAGAACAAAATAAAGGTGTTTCCTACACATACAGACCATTGCTAGTTCAACTCTGCATCTAACCTGATACAAACCAAAGGTGCCCTAACAACCAATGCTTTTCAGTTAAGAGCGAGAAACGTGTGAGCTTCGTGAACGATGTAGATTCCTTTGAGCTGAAAAGTGACTGAGTTTACCTGAAAATAAGTCTTGCTTTTAGGCAGACACAGAGCTCGGATTTTAACTCCATTTTGAAGGGAAACACACAGCACAGTTCTCATCCATGAAAAAAACTCTGCTTTAGAGCAAGAAGCATGCTCTTGCTTTGTAGAGTGTCTAATAGAGCAGAAAACGTGAGTGTGCTCACAACAAAAGAACAGTGTTTCCTACACATTCGGACCATTGCTAGTTCAACTCTGCTTCTGAAATTGATTCAAACCACAGTTCCTCTGTCTTCCAATGCTTTTCAGTTAAGAGCGAGAATCGTTTGAGCTTGGAGAACGATGTAGCTTCGTTAGACCTGAAAAGTGACTGAGTTTACCTGAAAAGAACTCTTGACTGTGGGAAGACACAGAGCCTCGGATTTAACTCCATTTCTGAAGGAAACACACAGCACAGTTCTCATCCATGGAGCACACTCTGCTTTAGAGCAAGAAGCACGCTCTTACTTTCTAGAGTCTCTAATATAGCAGGAAACGTTTGTGTGCTCAGAACAAAGAACAGTGTATCCTACATTTACATACCATATCTAGATCAACTCTGCTTCTGAAACTGATACAAACCAAAGTTCCTCTATCATCTTATGCTTTTCAGTTAAGAGCGAGAAACGTGTTGAGCTTCGTGAATCATGTAGCTTCGTTTGAGCAGAAAAGTGACTGTGTTTACCTGAAATGCAGTCTTCCTTTTAGGAAGACACAGAGCCTGTGATTTAACTCCATTTCTGAAGGGAAACACACAGCACAGTTCTCATCCATGAAACACACTCTGCTTTAGAGCAAGAAGCACGATTTTGCTTTTTAGAGTGTCTAACAGAGCAGAAAACGTGAGTGTGCTCAGAAGAAAAGAACGGTGTTTCCTACACAAACGGACCATTGCTAGTTCATCTCTGCATCGGAAACTGATACAAAACAGGTCCCTTAACATCCAATTCTTTTCAGTTAAGAGCGAGAAACGTGTGAGCTTCGTGAACGATGTAGATTTCTTTGAGGTAAAATTTGACTGAGTTTACCTGAGAAGAAGTCTTGCTTTTAGGAAGACACAGAGCTTGGGATTTAACTCCATTTTGAAGGGATCCACACAGAACAGTTCTCCTCTATGAAACACACTCTGTTTTAGCGCAAGAAGCACGCTCTTTCTTTCTAGATTCTCTAATACAGCATGAAGCATGAGTGCTCAGAACAAAAGAATGGTGTTTCCTAAACATACGGACCATTGCTAGTTCAACTATGCTTCTTAAACAGATAAAAACCACAGGTCCTCTGTCATCCAATGCTTTTCATTTAAGAGCAAGAATTGTTTGAGATTGGGGAACGATGTAGTTTCGTTTGAGCTGAAAAGTGACTGTGTTTACCTGAAAAGAACTCTTGCCTGTAGGAAGACACAGAGCCTGGGATTTAACTCCATTTCTGACGGAAACACACTGCACAGTTCTTATCCATGAAGCACACTCTGCTTTAGAGCAAGAATCACGCTCTTACTTTCTAGAGTCTCTAATAGAACAGGAAAAGTTTGAGTGCTCAGAACAAAGAACAGTGTTTCCTACATTTACGGACCATATCTAGATCAACTCTGCTACTGAAACTGGTACAAACCAAAGGTGCCTTAACATCCAATGCTTTTCAGTTAAGAGCAAGAAACGTGTGAGCTTCGTAAACGATGTAGATTCCTTTGAGCTGAAAAGTGACTGAGTTTACCTGAAAAGAAGTCTTGCTTTTAAGAAGACACAGAGCTCGGAATTTAACTCCATTTTGAAGGGAAACACACAGGACAGTTGTCACCCATGAAACACACTCTGCTTTAGAGCAAGAAGCATGCTCTTGCTTTTTAGAGTGTCTAATAGAGCAGAAAGCGAGAGTGTGCTCAAAACAAAAGAACAGTGTTTCCTACACATACAGACCATATCTAGTTCAACTCTGCTTCTGCAACTGATAAAAACCACAGGTCCTCTAACATCCAATGCTTTTCAGTTAAGAGCGAATAACGTGTGAGCTTCTTGAACTATGTAGCTTCGTTTGAGATGAAAAGTGACTGTGTTTACCAGAAACGCAGTCTTCCTTGTAGGAAGACACAGAACCTGGGATTTAACTCCAATTCTGAAGGGAAACACACAGCACAGTTCTCCTCTATGAAACACACTCTGCTTTAGTGCAAGAAGAACGCTCTTTCTTTCTAGATTCTCTAGTACAGCATGAAACATGAGTGTGCTCATAACAAAAGAACGGTGTTTCCTACACATACGGACCATTGCTAGTTCAACTCTGCATCTGAAACTGATACAAAACACGTCCCTTAACATCCAATGCTTTTCAATTAAGAGCGAGAAAAGTTTGGGCTTTGTGAACGATATAGCTTCGTTTGAGCTGAAAAGTGACTGTGTTTACCTGAAAGGTAAACTTGATTTTAGGAAGACATAGAGCCTGCATTTTACTCCAGTTCTGAAAGGAAACACACAGCACAGTTCTCATCCATGAAACACACTCTGCTTTAGAGCAAGAAGCACACTCTTACTTTCTAGAGTATCTAATATACCAGGAAACGTGCGTATGCTCAGAACAAAAGAACAGTGTTTCCTACATTTACATACCATATCTAGATCAACTCTGCTTCTGAAACTGATACAAACCAAAGTTCCTCTATCATCTTATGCTTTTCAGTTAAGAGCGAGAAACGTGTTGAGCTTTGTGACTCATGTAGCTTCGTTTGAGCTGAAAAGTGACTGTGTTTACCTGAAACGCAGTCTTCCTTTTAGGAAGACACAGAGCCTGTGATTTAACTCCATTTCTGAAGGGAAACACACAGCACAGTTCTCATCCATGAAACACACTCTGCTTTAGAGCAAGAAGCACGATTTTGCTTTTTAGAGTGTCTAACAGAGCAGAAAACGTGAGTGTGCTCAGAAGAAAAGAACGGTGTTTCCTACACAAACGGACCATTGCTAGTTCATCTCTGCATCGGAAACTGATACAAAACAGGTCCCTTAACATCCAATTCTTTTCAGTTAAGAGCGAGAAACGTGTGAGCTTCGTGAACGATGTAGATTTCTTTGAGGTAAAATTTGACTGAGTTTACCTGAGAAGAAGTCTTGCTTTTAGGAAGACACAGAGCTTGGGATTTAACTCCATTTTGAAGGGATCCACACAGAACAGTTCTCCTCTATGAAACACACTCTGTTTTAGCACAAGAAGCACGCTCTTTCTTTCTAGATTCTCTAATACAGCATGAAGCATGAGTGCTCAGAACAAAAGAATGTTGTTTCCTAAACATACGGACCATTGCTAGTTCAACTATGCTTCTTAAACAGATAAAAACCACAGGTCCTCTGTCATCCAATGCTTTTCATTTAAGAGCAAGAATTGTTTGAGATTGGGGAACGATGTAGTTTCGTTTGAGCTGAAAAGTGACTGTGTTTACCTGAAAAGAACTCTTGCCTGTAGGAAGACACAGAGCCTGGGATTTAACTCCATTTCTGACGGAAACACACTGCACAGTTCTTATCCATGAAGCACACTCTGCTTTAGAGCAAGAATCACGCTCTTACTTTCTAGAGTCTCTAATAGAACAGGAAAAGTTTGAGTGCTCAGAACAAAGAACAGTGTTTCCTACATTTACGGACCATATCTAGATCAACTCTGCTACTGAAACTGGTACAAACCAAAGGTGCCTTAACATCCAATGCTTTTCAGTTAAGAGCAAGAAACGTGTGAGCTTCGTAAACGATGTAGATTCCTTTGAGCTGAAAAGTGACTGAGTTTACCTGAAAAGAAGTCTTGCTTTTAAGAAGACACAGAGCTCGGAATTTAACTCCATTTTGAAGGGAAACACACAGGACAGTTGTCACCCATGAAACACACTCTGCTTTAGAGCAAGAAGCATGCTCTTGCTTTTTAGAGTGTCTAATAGAGCAGAAAGCGAGAGTGTGCTCAAAACAAAAGAACAGTGTTTCCTACACATACAGACCATATCTAGTTCAACTCTGCTTCTGCAACTGATAAAAACCACAGGTCCTCTAACATCCAATGCTTTTCAGTTAAGAGCGAATAACGTGTGAGCTTCTTGAACTATGTAGCTTCGTTTGAGATGAAAAGTGACTGTGTTTACCAGAAACGCAGTCTTCCTTGTAGGAAGACACAGAACCTGGGATTTAACTCCAATTCTGAAGGGAAACACACAGCACAGTTCTCCTCTATGAAACACACTCTGCTTTAGTGCAAGAAGAACGCTCTTTCTTTCTAGATTCTCTAGTACAGCATGAAACATGAGTGTGCTCATAACAAAAGAACGGTGTTTCCTACACATACAGACCATTGCTAGTTCAACTCTGCATCTGAAACTGATACAAAACACGTCCCTTAACATCCAATGCTTTTCAATTAAGAGCGAGAAAAGTTTGGGCTTTGTGAACGATGTAGCTTCGTTTGAGCTGAAAAGTGACTGTGTTTACCTGAAAGGTAAACTTGATTTTAGGAAGACATAGAGCCTGCATTTTACTCCAGTTCTGAAAGGAAACACACAGCACAGTTCTCATCCATGAAACACACTCTGCTTTAGAGCAAGAAGCACACTCTTACTTTCTAGAGTATCTAATATACCAGGAAACGTGCGTATGCTCAGAACAAAAGAACAGTGTTTCCTACATTTACATACCATATCTAGATCAACTCTGCTTCTGAAACTGATACAAACCAAAGTTCCTCTATCATCTTATGCTTTTCAGTTAAGAGCGAGAAACGTGTTGAGCTTTGTGACTCATGTAGCTTCGTTTGAGCTGAAAAGTGACTGTGTTTACCTGAAACGCAGTCTTCCTTTTAGGAAGACACAGAGCCTGTGATTTAACTCCATTTCTGAAGGGAAACACACAGCACAGTTCTCATCCATGAAACACACTCTGCTTTAGAGCAAGAAGCACGATTTTGCTTTTTAGAGTGTCTAACAGAGCAGAAAACGTGAGTGTGCTCAGAAGAAAAGAACGGTGTTTCCTACACAAACGGACCATTGCTAGTTCATCTCTGCATCGGAAACTGATACAAAACAGGTCCCTTAACATCCAATTCTTTTCAGTTAAGAGCGAGAAACGTGTGAGCTTTGTGAACGATGTAGATTTCTTTGAGGTAAAATTTGACTGAGTTTACCTGAGAAGAAGTCTTGCTTTTAGAAAGACACAGAGCTTGGGATTTAACTCCATTTTGAAGGGATCCACACAGAACAGTTCTCCTCTATGAAACACACTCGGTTTTAGAGCAAGAAGCACACTCTTTCTTTCTAGATTCTCTAATACAGCATGAAGCATGAGTGCTCAGAACAAAAGAACGGTGTTTCCTACACATACGGACCATTGCTAGTTCAACTATGCTTCTTAAACAGATAAAAACCACAGGTCTTCTGTAATCCAATGCTTTTCATTTAAGAGCAAGAATTGTTTGAGATTGGGGAACGATGTAGTTTCGTTTGAGCTGAAAAGTGACTGTGTTTACCTGAAAAGAACTCTTGCCTGTAGGAAGACACAGAGCCTGGGATTTAACTCCATTTCTGACGGAAACACACAGCACAGTTCTTATCCATGAAGCACACTCTGCTTTAGAGCAAGAATCACGCTCTTACTTTCTAGAGTCTCTAATACAACAGGAAAAGTTTGAGTGCCCATAACAAAGAACAGTGTTTCCTACATTTACGGACCATATCTAGATCAACTCTGCTTCTGAAACTGGTACAAACCAAAGGTGCCTTAACATCCAATGCTTTTCAGTTAAGAGCAAGAAACGTGTGAGCTTCGTAAACGATGTAGATTCCTTTGAGCTGAAAAGTGACTGAGTTTACCTGAAAAGAAGTCTTGCTTTTAAGAAGACACAGAGCTCGGAATTTAACTCCATTTTGAATGGAAACACACAGGACAGTTGTCACCCATGAAACACACTCTGCTTTAGAGCAAGAAGCATGCTCTTGCTTTTTAGAGTGTCTAATAGAGCACAAAACGAGAGTGTGTTCAAAACAAAAGAACAGTGTTTCCTACACATACAGACCATATCTAGTTCAACTCTGCTTCTGCAACTGATAAAAACCACAGGTCCTCTAACATCCAATGCTTTTCAGTTAAGAGCGAATAACGTGTGAGCTTCTTGAACTATGTAGCTTCGTTTGAGATGAAAAGTGACTGTGTTTACCTGAAACGCAGTCTTCCTTGTTGGAAGACACAGAACCTGGGATTTAACTCCAATTCTGAAGGGAAACACACAGCACAGTTCTCCTCTATGAAACACACTCTGCTTTAGTGCAAGAAGCACGCTCTTTCTTTCTAGATTCTCTAGTACAGCATGAAACATGAGTATGCTCATAACAAAAGAACGGTGTTTCCTACACATACGGACCATTGCTAGTTCAACTCTGCATCTGAAACTGATACAAAACACGTCCCTTAACATCCAATGCTTTTCAATTAAGAGCGAGAAAAGTTTGGGCTTTGTGAACAATGTAGCTTCGTTTGAGCTGAAAAGTGACTGTGTTTACCTGAAAGGTAAACTTGATTTTAGGAAGATATAGAGCCTGCGTTTTACTCCAGTTCTGAAAGGAAACACACAGCACAGTTCTCATCCATGAAACACACTCTGCTTTAGAGCAAGAAGCACACTCTTACTTTCTAGAGTATCTAATATACCAGGAAACGTGCGTATGCTCAGAACAAAAGAACAGTGTTTCCTACACATACGGACCATTGCTAGTTAAACTCTGCTTCTGAAATTGATTCAAACCGCAGTTCCTCTGTCATCCAATGCTTTTCATTTAAGAGCGAGAATCGTTTGAGCTTGGAGAACGATGTAGCTTCGTTTCAGCTGAAAAGGGACTGAGTTTACCCGAAAAGAACTCTTGACTGTAGGAAGACACAGAGCCTGGGATTTAACTCCTTTTCTGAAGGAAACACACAGCACAGTTCTCATCCATGAAGCACACTCTGCTTTAGAGCAAGAAGCACGCTTTTACTTTCCAGAGTCTCTAATAGACCAGAAAACGTGAGTGTGCTCAGAACAAAATAACGGTGTTTCCTACACATACAGATCATTGCTAGTTCAACTCTGCATCTAACCTGATACAAACCAAAGGTGCCCTAACAACCAATGCTTTTCAGTTAAGAGCGAGAAACGTGTGAGCTTCGTGAACGATATAGATTCCTTTGAGCTGAAAAGTGACTGAGTTTACCTGAAAATAAGTCTTGCTTTTAGGCAGACACAGAGCTCGGATTTTAACTCCATTTTGAAGGGAAACACACAGCACAGTTATCGTCCATGAAAAACACTCTGCTTTAGAGCAAGAAGCATGCTCTTGCTTTGTAGAGTGTCTAATAGAGCAGAAAACGTGAGTGTGCTCACAACAAAAGAACAGTGTTTCCTACACATACGGACCATTGCTAGTTCAACTCTGCTTCTGAAATTGATTCAAACCACAGTTCCTCTGTCTTCCAATGCTTTTCAGTTAAGAGCGAGAATCGTTTGAGCTTGGAGAACGATGTAGCTTCGTTAGACCTGAAAAGTGACTGAGTTTACCTGAAAAGAACTCTTGACTGTGGGAAGACACAGAGCCTCCGATTTTACTCCATTTCTGAAGGAAACACACAGCACAGTTCTCATCCATGAAGCACACTCTGCTTTAGAGCAAGAAGCATGCTCTTACTTTCTAGAGTCTCTAATATAGCGGGAAACATTAGTGTGCTTAGAACAAAAGAACGGTGTTTCCTACACATACAGACCATTGCTAGTTCAACTCTGCATCTGAACCTGATACAAACCAAAGTCCCCTAACATCCAATGCTTTTCAGTTAAGAGCGAGAAACGTGTGAGCTTCATGAACTATGTAGATTCCTTTGAGCTGAAAAGTGACTGAGTTTACCTGAAAAGAAGTCTTGCTTTTAAGAAGACACAGAGCTCGGAATTTAACTCCATTTTGAAGTGAAACACACAGCACAGTTCTCATCCATGAAACACAGTCTGCTTTAGAGCAAGAAGCTTGCTCTTGCTTTTAAGAGTGTCTAATAGAGCAGAAAACGTGAGTGTGCTCACAACAAAAGAGCAGTGTTTCCTACACATACGGACCATATCTAGTTCAACTCTGCTTCTGCAACTGATACAAACCAAAGGTCCTCTAACATCCAATGCTATTCATTTAAGAGCGAATAACGTGTGAGCTTCTTGAACTATGTAGCTTCGTTTGAGATGAAACGTGACTGTGTTTACCTAAAACGCAGTCTTCCTTGTAAGAAGACACAGAACCTGGGATTTAACTCCATTTCTGAAGGGAAACACACAGCACACTGCTGCTCTATGAAACACACTCTGTTTAGAGCAAGAAGCACGCTCTTTCTTTCTAGATTCTCTAATACAGCATGAAGCATGAGTGCTCAGAACAAAAGAACGGTGTTTCCTACTCATACGGACCATTGCTAGTTCAACTATGCTTCTTAAACAGATACATACCACAGGTCCTCTGTCATCCAATGCTTTTCAGTTAAGAGCGAGAATTGTTTGAGATTGGGGAACGATGTAGTTTCGTTTGAGCTGAAAAGTGACTGTGTTTACCTGAAATGAACTCTTGCCTGTAGGAAGACACAGAGCCTGGGATTTAACTCCATTTCTGACGGAAACACACAGCACAGTTCTTATCCATGAAGCACACTCTGCTTTAGAGCAAGAATCACGCTCTTACTTTCTAGAGTCTCTAATAGAACAGGAAAAGTTTGAGTGCTCAGAACAAAGAACAGTATTTCCTACATTTACGCACCATATCTAGATCAACTCTGCTTCTGAAACTGGTACAAACCAAAGGTGCCCTAACATCCAATGCTTTTCAGTTAAGAGCGAGAAACGTGTGAGCTTCGTAAACGATGTAGATTCCTTTGAGCTGAAAAGTGACTGAGTTTACCTGAAAAGAAGTCTTGCTTTTAAGAAGACACAGAGCTCGGAATTTAACTCCATTTTGAAGGGAAACACACAGGACAGTTGTCACCCATGAAACACACTCTGCTTTAGAGCAAGAAGCATGCCCTTGCATTTTAGAGTATCTAATAGAGCAGAAAACGTGAGTGTGCTCACAACAAAAGAACAGTGTTTCCTACACATACGGACCATATCTAGCTCAACTCTGCTTCTGCAACTGATACAAACCACAGGTCCTCTAAAATCCAATGCTTTTCAGTTAAGAGCGAATAACGTGTGAGCTTCTTCAAGTATGTAGCTTCGTTTGAGATGAAAAGTGACTGTGTTTACCTGAAACGCAGTCTTCCTTGTAGGAAGACACAGACCCTGGGATTTAACTCCATTTCTGAAGGGAAACACACAGCACAGTTCTCCTCTATGAAACACACTCTGCTTTAGAGCAAGAAGCACGCTCTTTCTTTCTAGATTCTCTACTACAGCATGAAACATGTGTGCTCAGAACAAAAGAACGGTGTTTCCTATACATACGGACCATTGCTAGTTCAACTATGCTTCTTAATCAGATACATACCACAGGTCCTCTGTCATCCAATGCTTTTCAGTTAAGAGCGAGAATTGTTTGAGATTGGGGAACGAGGTAGTTTCGTTTGAGCTGAAAAGTGATTGTGTTTACCTGAAAAGAACTCTTGCCTGTAGGAAGACACAGAGCCTGGGATTTAACTCCATTTCTGAAGGAAACACACAGCACAGTTCTTATCCATGAAGCACACTCTGCTTTAGAGCAAGATGCACGCTCTTACTTTCTAGAGTCTCTAATAGAACAGGAAAAGTTTGTGTACTCAGAACAAAGAACAGTGTTTCCTACATTTACGAACCTTATCTAGATCAACTCTGCTTCTGAAACTGGTACAAACCAAAGGTGCCCTAACATCCAATGCTTTTCAGTTAAGAGCGAGATACGTGTGAGCTTCGTAAACGATGTAGAATCCTTTGAGCTGAAAATTGACTGAGTTTACCTGAAAAGAAGTCTTGCTTTTAAGAAGACACAGAGCTCAGAATTTAACTCCATTTTGAAGGGAAACACACAGCACAGTTGTCACCCATGAAACACACTCTGCTTTAGAGCAAGAAGCATGCTCTTGCTTTTTAGAGTGTCTAATAGAGCAGAAAACGTGAGTGTGCTCACAACAAAAGAACAGTGTTTCCTACACATACGGACTATATCTAGTTCAACTCTGCTTCTGCAACTGATACAAACCACAGGTCCTCTAACATCCAATGCTTTTCACTTAAGATCGAATAACATGTGAGCTTCTTGAACTATGTAGCTTCGTTTGAGATGAAAAGTGACTGTGTTTACCTGAAAAGCAGTCTTCCTTGTAGGAAGACAAAGAACCTGGGATTTAACTCCATTTCTGAAGGGAAACACACAGCACAGTTCTCCTCTATGAAACACACTCTGCTTTAGAGCAAGAAGCACGTTCTCTCTTTCTAGATTCTCTAATACAGCATGAAACATGAGTGTGCTCAGAACAAAAGAACGGTGTTTCCTACACATACGGACCATTGCTAGTTCAACTCTGCTTCTGTAATTGATTCAAACCACAGTTCCTCTGTCATCCAATGCTTTTCAGTTAAGAGCGAGAATCGTTTGAGCTTGGAGAACGATGTAGCTTCGTTTGACCTAAAAAGTGACTGAGTTTACCTGAAAAGAACTCTTGACTGAGGGAAGACACAGAGCCTCGGATTTAACTCCATTTCTGAAGGAAACACACAGCACAGTTCTCATCCATGAAGCACACTCTGCTTTAGAGCAAGAAGCATGCTCTTACTTTCTAGAGTCTCTAATATAGCGGGAAACATTAGTGTGCTTAGAACAAAAGAACGGTGTTTCCTACACATACAGACCATTGCTAGTTCAACTCTGCATCTGAACCTGATACAAACCAAAGTCCCCTAACATCCAATGCTTTTCAGTTAAGAGCGAGAAACGTGTGAGCTTCGTGAACTATGTAGATTCCTTTGAGCTGAAAAGTGACTGAGTTTACCTGAAAAGAAGTCTTGCTTTTAAGAAGACACAGAGCTCGGAATTTAACTCCATTTTGAAGTGAAACACACAGCACAGTTCTCATCCATGAAACACAGTCTGCTTTAGAGCAAGAAGCTTGCTCTTGCTTTTAAGAGTGTCTAATAGAGCAGAAAACGTGAGTGTGCTCACAACAAAAGAACAGTGTTTCCTACACATACGGACCATATCTACTTCAACTCTGCTTCTGCAACTGATACAAACCAAAGGTCCTCTAACATCCAATGCTATTCATTTAAGAGCGAATAACGTGTGAGCTTCTTGAACTATGTAGCTTCGTTTGAGATGAAACGTGACTGTGTTTACCTAAAACGCAGTCTTCCTTGTAGGAAGATACAGAACCTGGGATTTAACTCCATTTCTGAAGGGAAACACACAGCACACTTCTCCTCTATGAAACACACTCTATTTAGAGCAAGAAGCACGCTCTTTCTTTCTAGATTCTCTAATACAGCATGAAACATGAGTGTGCTCAGAACAAAAGAACGGTGTTTCCTACACATACGGACCATTGCTAGTTCAACTCTGCTTCTGTAATTGATTCAAACCACAGTTCCTCTGTCATCCAATGCTTTTCAGTTGAGAGCGAGAATCGTTTGAGCTTGGAGAACGATGTAGCTTCGTTTGACCTAAAAAGTGACTGAGTTCACCTGAAAAGAACTCTTGACTGAGGGAAGACACAGAGCCTCGGATTTAACTCCATTTCTGAAGGAAACACACAGCACAGTTCTCATCCATGAAGCACACTCTGCTTTAGAGCAAGAAGCATGCTCTTACTTTCTAGAGTCTCTAATATAGCGGGAAACATTAGTGTGCTTAGAACAAAAGAACGGTGTTTCCTACACATACAGACCATTGCTAGTTCAACTCTGCATCTGAGCCTGATACAAACCAAAGTCCCCTAACATCCAATGCTTTTCAGTTAAGAGCGAGATACGTGTGAGCTTCGTGAACTATGTAGATTCCTTTGAGCTGAAAAGTGACTGAGTTTACCTGAAAAGAAGTCTTGCTTTTAAGAAGACACAGAGCTCGGAATTTAACTCCATTTTGAAGTGAAACACACAGCACAGTTCTCATCCATGAAACACAGTCTGCTTTAGAGCAAGAAGCTTGCTCTTGCTTTTAAGAGTGTCTAATAGAGCAGAAAACGTGAGTGTGCTCACAACAAAAGAACAGTGTTTCCTACACATACGGACCATATCTAGTTCAACTCTGCTTCTGCAACTGATACAAACCAAAGGTCCTCTAACATCCAATGCTATTCATTTAAGAGCGAATAACGTGTGAGCTTCTTGAACTATGTAGCTTCGTTTGAGATGAAACGTGACTGTGTTTACCTAAAACGCAGTCTTCCTTGTAGGAAGACACAGAACCTGGGATTTAACTCCATTTCTGAAGGGAAACACACAGCACAGTTCTCCTCTATGAAACACACTCTGCTTTAGAGCAACAAGCACGCTCTTTCTTTCTAGATTCTCTAATACAGCATGAAACATGTGTGCTCAGAACAAAAGAACGGTGTTTCCTATACATACGGACCATTGCTAGTTCAACTATGCTTCTTAATCAGATACATACCACAGGTCCTCTGTCATCCAATGCTTTTCAGTTAAGAGCGAGAATTGTTTGAGATTGGGGAACGAGGTAGTTTCGTTTGAGCTGAAAAGTGATTGTGTTTACCTGAAAAGAACTCTTGCCTGTAGGAAGACACAGAGCCTGGGATTTAACTCCATTTCTGAAGGAAACACACAGCACAGTTCTTATCCATGAAGCACACTCTGCTTTAGAGCAAGAAGCACGCTCTTACTTTCTAGAGTCTCTAATAGAACAGGAAAAGTTTGTGTACTCAGAACAAAGAACAGTGTTTCCTACATTTACGAACCTTATCTAGATCAACTCTGCTTCTGAAACTGGTACAAACCAAAGGTGCCCTAACATCCAATGCTTTTCAGTTAAGAGCGAGATACGTGTGAGCTTCGTAAACGATGTAGAATCCTTTGAGTTAAAAATTGACTGAGTTTACCTGAAAAGAAGTCTTGCTTTTAAGAAGACACAGAGCTCAGAATTTAACTCCATTTTGAAGGGAAACACACAGCACAGTTGTCACCCATGAAACACACTCTGCTTTAGAGCAAGAAGCATGCTCTTGCTTTTTAGAGTGTCTAATAGAGCAGAAAACGTGAGTGTGCTCACAACAAAAGAGCAGTGTTTCCTACACATACGGACGATATCTAGTTCAACTCTGCTTCTGCAACTGATACAAACCACAGGTCCTCTAACATCCAATGCTTTTCACTTAAGAGCGAATAACATGTGAGCTTCTTGAACTATGTAGCTTCGTTTGAGATGAAAAGTGACTGTGTTTACCTGAAAAGCAGTCTTCCTTGTAGGAAGACAAAGAACCTGGGATTTAACTCCATTTCTGAAGGGAAACACACAGCACAGTTCTCCTCTATGAAACACACTCTGCTTTAGAGCAAGAAGCACGTTCTCTCTTTCTAGATTCTCTAATACAGCATGAAACATGAGTGTGCTCAGAACAAAAGAACGGTGTTTCCTACACATACGGACCATTGCTAGTTCAACTCTGCTTCTGTAATTGATTCAAACCACAGTTCCTCTGTCATCCAATGCTTTTCAGTTAAGAGCGAGAATCGTTTCAGCTTGGAGAACGATGTAGCTTCGTTTGACCTAAAAAGTGACTGAGTTTACCTGAAAAGAACTCTTGACTGAGGGAAGACACAGAGCCTCGGATTTAACTCCATTTCTGAAGGAAACACACAGCACAGTTCTCATCCATGAAGCACACTCTGCTTTAGAGCAAGAAGCATGCTCTTACTTTCTAGAGTCTCTAATATAGCGGGAAACATTAGTGTGCTTAGAACAAAAGAACGGTGTTTCCTACACATACAGACCATTGCTAGTTCAACTCTGCATCTGAACCTGATACAAACCAAAGTCCCCTAACATCCAATGCTTTTCAGTTAAGAGCGAGAAACGTGTGAGCTTCGTGAACTATGTAGATTCCTTTGAGCTGAAAAGTGACTGAGTTTACCTGAAAAGAAGTCTTGCTTTTAAGAAGACACAGAGCTCGGAATTTAACTCCATTTTGAAGTGAAACACACAGCACAGTTCTCATCCATGAAACACAGTCTGCTTTAGAGCAAGAAGCTTGCTCTTGCTTTTAAGAGTGTCTAATAGAGCAGAAAACGTGAGTGTGCTCACAACAAAAGAACAGTGTTTCCTACACATACGGACCATATCTAGTTCAACTCTGCTTCTGCAACTGATACAAACCAAAGGTCCTCTAACATCCAATGCTATTCATTTAAGAGCGAATAACGTGTGAGCTTCTTGAACTATGTAGCTTCGTTTGAGATGAAACGTGACTGTGTTTACCTAAAACGCAGTCTTCCTTGTAGGAAGACACAGAACCTGGGATTTAACTCCATTTCTGAAGGGAAACACACAGCACACTTCTCCTCTATGAAACACACTCTGTTTAGAGCAAGAAGCACGCTCTTTCTTTCTAGATTCTCTAATACAGCATGAAGCATGAGTGCTCAGAACAAAAGAACGGTGTTTCCTACACATACAGACCATTGCTAGTTCAACTATGCTTCTTAAACAGATACATACCACAGGTCCTCTGTCATCCAATGCTTTTCAGTTAAGAGCGAGAATTGTTTGAGATTGGGGAACGATGTAGTTTCGTTTGAGCTGAAAAGTGACTGTGTTTACCTGAAATGAACTCTTGCCTGTAGGAAGACACAGAGCCTGGGATTTAACTCCATTTCTGACGGAAACACACAGCACAGTTCTTATCCATGAAGCACACTCTGCTTTAGAGCAAGAATCACGCTCTTACTTTCTAGAGTCTCTAATAGAACAGGAAAAGTTTGAGTGCACAGAACAAAGAACAGTGTTTCCCACATTTACGGACCATATCTAGATCAACTCTGCTTCTGAAACTGGTACAAACCAAAGGTGCCCTAACATCCAATGCTTTTCAGTTAAGAGCGAGAAACGTGTGAGCTTCGTAAACGATGTAGATTCCTTTGAGCTGAAAAGTGACTGAGTTTACCTGAAAAGATGTCTTGCTTTTAAGAAGACACAGAGCTTGGAATTTAACTCCATTTTGAAGGGAAACACACAGGACAGTTGTCACCCATGAAACACACTCTGCTTTAGAGCAAGAAGCATGCTCTTGCATTTTAGAGTGTCTAATAGAGCAGAAAACGTGAGTGTGCTCACAACAAAAGAACAGTGTTTCCTACACATACGGACCATTGCTAGTTCAACTCTGCTTCTGAAATTGATTCAAACCACAGTTCCTCTGTCATCCAATGCTTTTCAGTTAAGAGCGAGAATCGTTTGAGCTTGGAGAATGATGTAGGTTCGTTAGACCTGAAAAGAGACTGAGTTTACCTGAAAAGACCTCTTGACTGTGGGAAGACACAGAGCCTCGGATTTTACTCCATTTCTGAAGGAAACACACAGCACAGTTCTCATCCATGGAGCACACTCTGCTTTAGAGCAAGAAGCACGCTCTTACTTTCTAGAGTCTCTACTATAGCAGGAAACGTTTGTGTGCTCAGAACAAAGAACAGTGTTTCCTACATTTACATACCATATCTAGATCAACTCTGCTTCTGAAACTGATACAAACCAAAGTTCCTCTATCAACTTATGCTTTTCAGTTAAGAGCGAGAAACGTGTTCAGCTTCGTGAATCATGTAGCTTCGTTTGAGCTGAAAAGTGACTGTGTTTACCTGAAAGCAGTCTTCCTTTTAGGAAGACACAGAGCCTGTGATTTACCTCCATTTCTGAAGGGAAACACACAGCACTGTTCTCATCCATGAAACACACTGTGCTTTAGAGCAAGAAGCACGCTCTTACTTTCTAGAGTCTCTAATACACCAGGAAACGTGAGTGTGCTCAGAACAAAAGAACGGTGTTTCCTACACAAACGGACCATTGCTAGTTCATCTCTGCATCTGAAACTGATACAAAACAGGTCCCTTAACATTCAATGCTTTTCAGTTAAGAGCGAGAAACGTGTGAGCTTCGTGAACGATGTAGATTTCTTTGAGGTACAATTTGACTGAGTTTACCTGAAAAGAAGTCTTGCTTTTAGGAAGACACAGAGCTTGGGTTTTAACTCCATTTTGAAGGGAAACACACAGCACAGTTCTCATCCATGAAACACACTCTGCTTTAGAGCAAGAAGCACGATCTTGCTTACTAGAGTGTCTAATAGAGCAGAAAACGTGAGTGTTCTCACAACAAAAGAACAGTGTTTCCTACACATACGGACCATATCTAGCTCAACTCTGCTTCTGCAACTGATACAAACCACAGGTCCTCTAAAATCCAATGCTTTTCAGTTAAGAACGAATAACGTGTGAGCTTCTTCAAGTATGTAGCTTCGTTTGAGATGAAAAGTGACTGTGTTTACCTGAAACGCAGTCTTCCTTGTAGGAAGACACAGACCCTGGGATTTAACTCCATTTCTGAAGGGAAACACACAGCACAGTTCTCCTCTATGAAACACACTCTGCTTTAGAGCAACAAGCACGCTCTTTCTTTCTAGATTCTCTAATACAGCATGAAACATGTGTGCTCAGAACAAAAGAACGGTATTTCCTATACATATGGACCATTGCTAGTTCAACTATGCTTCTTAAACAGATACATACCAAAGGTCCTCTGTCATCCAATGATTTTCAGTTAAGAGCGAGAATTGTTTGAGATTGGGGAACGAGGTAGTTTCGTTTGAGCTGAAAAGTGACTGTGTTTACCTGAAAAGAACTCTTGCCTGTAGGAAGACACAGAGCCTGGGATTTAACTCCATTTCTGAAGGAAACACACAGCACAGTTCTTATCCATGAAGCACACTCTGCTTTAGAGCAAGAAGCACGCTCTTACTTTCTAGAGTCTCTAATAGAACAGGAAAAGTTTGTGTACTCAGAACAAAGAACAGTGTTTCCTACATTTACGAACCATATCTAGATCAACTCTGCTTCTGAAACTGGTACAAACCAAACGTGCCCTAACATCCAATGCTTTTCAGTTAAGAGCGAGATACGTGTGAGCTTCGTAAACGATGTAGAATCCTTTGAGCTGAAAATTGACTGAGTTTACCTGAAAAGAAGTCTTGCTTTTAAGAAGACACAGAGCTCAGAATTTAACTCCATTTTGAAGGGAAACACACAGCACAGTTGTCACCCATGAAACACACTCTGCTTTAGAGCAAGAAGCATGCTCTTACTTTTTAGAGTGTCTAATAGAGCAGAAAACGTGAGTGTGCTCACAACAAAAGAACAGTGTTTCCTACACATACGGACCATATCTAGTTCAACTCTGCTTCTGCAACTGATAGAAACCAAAGGTCCTCTAACATCCAATGCTTTTCACTTAAGAGCGAATAACATGTGAGCTTCTTGAACTATGTAGCTTCGTTTGAGATGAAAAGTGACTGTGTTTACCTGAAAGCAGTCTTCCTTGTAGGAAGACAAAGAACCGGGGATTTAACTCCATTTCTGAAGAGAAACACACAGCACAGTTCTCCTCTATGAAACACACTCTGCTTTAGAGCAAGAAGCACGTTCTCTCTTTCTAGATTCTCTAATACAGCATGAAACATGAGTGTGCTCAGAACAAAAGAACAGTGTTTCCTACACATACGGACCATTGCTAGTTCAACTCTGCTTCTGTAATTGATTCAAACCACAGTTCCTCTATCATCCAATGCTTTTCAGTTAAGAGCGAGAATCGTTTGAGCTTGGAGAACGATGTAGCTTCGTTTGACCTAAAAAGTGACTGAGTTTACCTGAAAAGATCTCTTGACTGAGGGAAGACACAGAGCCTCGCATTTAACTCCATTTCTGAAGGAAACACACAGCACAGTTCTCATCCATGAAGCACACTCTGCTTTAGAGCAAGAAGCATGCTCTTACTTTCTAGAGTCTCTAATATAGCGGGAAACATTAGTGTGCTTAGAACAAAAGAACAGTGTTCCCTACACATACAGACCATTGCTAGTTCAACTCTGCATCTGAGCCTGATACAAACCAAAGTCCCCTAACATCCAATGCTTTTCAGTTAAGAGCGAGAAACGTGTGAGCTTCGTGAACTATGTAGATTCCTTTGAGCTGAAAAGTGACTGAGTTTACCTGAAAAGAAGTCTTGCTTTTAAGAAGACACAGAGCTCGGAATTTAACTCCATTTTGAAGTGAAACACACAGCACAGTTCTCATCCATGAAACACAGTCTGCTTTAGAGCAAGAAGCTTGCTCTTGCTTTTAAGAGTGTCTAATAGAGCAGAAAACGTGAGTGTGCTCACAACAAAAGAACAGTGTTTCCTACACATACGGATCATATCTAGTTCAACTCTGCTTCTGCAACTGATACAAACCAAAGGTCCTCTAACATCCAATGCTATTCATTTAAGAGCGAATAACGTGTGAGCTTCTTGAACTATGTAGCTTCGTTTGAGATGAAACGTGACTGTGTTTACCTAAAATGCAGTCTTCCTTTTTGGAAGACACAGAATCTGGGATTTAACTCCATTTCTGAAGGGAAACACACAGCACACTTCTCCTCTATGAAACACACTCTGTTTAGAGCAAGAAGCACGCTCTTTTTTCTAGATTCTCTAATACAGCATGAAGCATGAGTGCTCAGAACAAAAGAACGGTGTTTCCTACACATACAGACCATTGCTAGTTTAACAATGCTTCTTAAACAGATACATACCACAGGTCCTCTGTCATCCAATGCTTTTCAGTTAAGAGCGAGAATTGTTTGAGATTGGGGAACGATGTAGATTCGTTTGAGCTGAAAAGTGACTGTGTTTACCTGAAAAGAACTCTTGCCTGTAGGAAGACACAGAGCCTGGGATTTAACTCCATTTCTGACAGAAACACACAGCACAGCTCTTATCCATGAAGCACACTCTGCTTTAGAGCAAGAATCACGCTCTTACTTTCTAGAGTCTCTAATAGAACAGGAAAAGTTTGAGTGCTCAGAACAAAGAACAGTGTTTCCTACATTTACGGACCATATCTAGATCAACTCTGCTTGTGAAACTGGTACAAACCAAAGGTGCCCTAACATCCAATGCTTTTCAGTTAAGAGCGAGAAACGTGTGAGCTTCGTAAACGATGTAGATTCCTTTGAGCTGAAAAGTGACTGAGTTTACCTGAAAAGAAGTCTTGCTTTTAAGAAGACACAGAGCTTGGAATTTAACTCCATTTTGAAGGGAAACACACAGGACAGTTGTCACCCATGAAACACACTCTGCTTTAGAGCAAGAAGCATGCTCTTGCATTTTAGAGTGTCTAATAGAGCAGAAAACGTGAGTGTGCTCACAACAAAAGAACAGTGTTTCCTACACATACGGACCATTGCTAGTTCAACTCTGCTTCTGAAATTGATTCAAACCACAGTTCATCTGTCATCCAATGCTTTTCAGTTAAGAGCGAGAATCGTTTGAGCTTCGAGAACGATGTAGCTTCGTTAGACCTGAAAAGAGACTGAGTTTACCTGAAAAGACCTCTTGACTGTGGGAAGACACAGAGCCTCGGATTTTACTCCATTTCTGAAGGAAACACACAGCACAGTTCTCATCCATGGAGCACACTCTGCTTTAGAGCAAGAAGCACGCTCTTACTTTCTAGAGTCTCTACTATAGCAGGAAACGTTAGTGTGCTCAGAACAAAGAACAGTGTTTCCTACATTTACATACCATATCTAGATCAACTCTGCTTCTGAAACTGATACAAACCAAAGTTCCTCTATCATCTTATGCTTTTCAGTTAAGAGCGAGAAACGTGTTGAGCTTCGTGAATCATGTAGCTGCGTTTGAGCTGAAAAGTGACTGTGTTAACCTGAAACGCAGTCTTCCTTTTAGGAAGACACAGAGCCTGTGATTTAACTCCATTTCTGAAAGGAAACACACAGCACAGTTCTCATCCATGAAACACACTCTGCTTTAGAGCAAGAAGCACGCTCTTACTTTCTAGAGTCTCTAATATACCAGGAATCGTGAGTGTGCTCAGAACAAAAGAACGGTGTTTCCTACACATACGGACCATTGCTAGTTCATCTCTGCATCTGAAACTGATACAAAACAGGTCCCTTAACATCCAATGCTTTTCAGTTAAGAGCGAGAAACGTGTGAGCTTTGTGAACGATGTAGATTTCTTTGAGGTAAAATTTGACTGAGTTTACCTGAGAAGAAGTCTTGCTTTTAGGAAGAAACAGAGCTTGGGATTTAACTCCATTTTGAAGGGATCCACACAGTACAGTTCTCCTCTATGAAACACACTCTGTTTTAGAGCAAGAAGCACGCTCTTTCTTTCTAGATTCTCTAATACAGCATGAAGCATGAGTGCTCACAACAAAAGAACAGTGTTTCCTACACATACGGACAATATGTAGCTCAACTCTGCTTCTGCAATTGATACAAACCACAGGTCCTCTAAAATCCAATGCTTTTCAGTTAAGAGCGAATAATGTGTGAGCTTCTTCAAGTATGTAGCTTTGTTTGAGATGAAAAGAGACTGTGTTTACCTGAAACACAGTCTTCCTTGTAGGAAGACACAGACCCTGGGATTTAACTCCATTTCTGAAGGGAAACACACAGCACAGTTCTCCTCTATGAAACACACTCTGCTTTAGAGCAAGAAGCACGCTCTTTCTTTCTAGATTCTCTAATACAGCATGAAACATGTGTGCTCAGAACAAAAGAACGGTGTTTCCTATACATACGGACCATTGCTAGTTCAACTATGCTTCTTAAACAGATACATACCACAGGTCCTCTGTCATCCACTGCTTTTCAGTTAAGAGCGAGAATTGTTTGAGATTGGGGAACGAGGTAGTTTCGTTTGAGCTGAAAAGTGACTGTGTTTACCTGAAAAGAACTCTTGCCTGTAGGAAGACACAGAGCCTGGGATTTAACTCCATTTCTGAAGGAAACACACAGCACAGTTCTTATCCATGAAGCACACTCTGCTTTAGAGCAAGAAGCACGCTCTTACTTTCTAGAGTCTCTAATAGAACAGGAAAAGTTTGTGTACTAAGAACAAAGAACAGTGTTTCCTACATTTACGAACCATATCTAGATCAACTCTCCTTCTGAAACTGGTACAAACCAAAGGTGCCCTAACATCCAAAGCTTTTCAGTTAAGAGCGAGATACGTGTGAGCTTCGTAAACGATGTAGAATCCTTTGAGGTGAAAATTGACTGAGTTTACCTGAAAAGAAGTCTTGCTTTTAAGAAGACACAGAGCTCAGAATTTAACTCCATTTTGAAGGGAAACACACAGCACAGTTGTCACCCATGAAGCACACTCTGCTTTAGAGCAAGAAGCATGCTCTTGCTTTTTAGAGTGTCTAATAGAGCAGATAACGTGAGTGTGCTCACAACAAAAGAACAGTGTTTCCTACACATACGGACCATTGCTAGTTCAACTCTGCTTCTGAAATTGATTCAAACCACAGTTCCTCTGTCATCCAATGCTTTTCAGTTAAGAGCGAGAATCGTTTGAGCTTCGAGAACGATGTAGCTTCGTTAGACCTGAAAAGAGACTGAGTTTACCTGAAAAGACCTCTTGACTGTGGGAAGACACAGAGCCTCGGATTTTACTCCATTTCTGAAGGAAACACACAGCACAGTTCTCATCCATGAAGCACACTCTGCTTTAGAGCAAGAAGCACACTCTTACTTTCTAGAGTCTCTACTATAGCAGGAAACGTTTGTGTGCTCAGAACAAAGAACAGTGTTTCCTACATTTACATACCATATCTAGATCAACTCTGCTTCTGAAACTGATACAAACCAAAGTTCCTCTATCATCTTATGCTTTTCAGTTAAGAGCGAGAAACGTGTTGAGCTTCGTGAATCATGTAGCTGCGTTTGAGCTGAAAAGTGACTGTGTTAACCTGAAACGCAGTCTTCCTTTTAGGAAGACACAGAGCCTGTGATTTAACTCCATTTCTGAAAGGAAACACACAGCACAGTTCTCATCCATGAAACACACTCTGCTTTAGAGCAAGAACCACGCTCTTACTTTCTAGAGTCTCTAATATACCAGGAAACGTGAGTGTGCTCAGAACAAAAGAACGGTGTTTCCTACACATACGGACCATTGCTAGTTCATCTCTGCATCTGAAACTGATACAAAACAGGTCCCTTAACATCCAATGCTTTTCAGTTAAGAGCGAAAAACGTGTGAGCTTCGTGAACGATGTAGATTTCTTTGAGGTAAAATTTGACTGAGTTTACCTGAGAAGAAGTCTTGCTTTTAGGAAGACACAGAGCTTGGGATTTAACTCCATTTTGAAGGGATCCACACAGTACAGTTCTCCTCTATGAAACACACTCTGTTTTAGGGCAAGAAGCACGCTCTTTCTTTCTAGATTCTCTAATACAGCATGAAGCATGAGTGCTCACAACAAAAGAACAGGGTTTCCTACACATACGGACCATATCTAGCTCAACTCTGCTTCTGCAACTGATACAAACCACAGGTCCTCTAAAATCCAATGCTTTTCAGTAAAGAGCGAATAACGTGTGAGCTTCTTCAAGTATGTAGCTTTGTTTGAGATGAAAAGTGACTGTGTTTACCTGAAACGCAGTCTTCCTTGTAGGAAGACACAGACCCTGGGATTTAACTCCATTTCTGAAGGGAAACACACAGCACAGTTCTCCTCTATGAAACACACTCTGCTTTAGAGCAAGAAGCACGCTCTTTCTTTCTAGATTCTCTAATACAGCATGAAACATGTGTGCTCAGAACAAAAGAACGGTGTTTCCTATACATACGGACCATTGCTAGTTCAACTATGCTTCTTAAACAGATACATACCACAGGTCCTCTGTCATCCAATGCTTTTCAGTTAAGAGCGAGAATTGTTTGAGATTGGGGAACGAGGTAGTTTCGTTTGAGCTGAAAAGTGACTGTGTTTACCTGAAAAGAACTCTTGCCTGTAGGAAGACACAGAGCCTGGGATTTAACTCCATTTCTGAAGGAAACACACAGCACAGTTCTTATCCATGAAGCACACTCTGCTTTAGAGCAAGAAGCACGCTCTTACTTTCTAGAGTCTCTAATAGAACAGGAAAAGTTTGTGTACTCAGAACAAAGAACAGTGTTTCCTACATTTACGAACCATATCTAGATCAACTCTGCTTCTGAAACTGGTACAAACCAAAGGTGCCCTAACATCCAAAGCTTTTCAGTTAAGAGCGAGATACGTGTGAGCTTCGTAAACGATGTAGAATCCTTTGAGGTGAAAATTGACTGAGTTTACCTGAAAAGAAGTCTTGCTTTTAAGAAGACACAGAGCTCAGAATTTAACTCCATTTTGAAGGGAAACACACAGCACAGTTGTCACCCATGAAGCACACTCTGCTTTAGAGCAAGAAGCATGCTCTTGCTTTTTAGAGTGTCTAATAGAGCAGAAAACGTGAGTGTGCTCACAACAAAAGAGCAGTGTTTCCTACACATACGGACCATATCTAGTTCAACTCTGCTTCTGCAACTGATACAAACCAGAGGTCCTCTCAAATCCAATGCTTTTCACTTAAGAGCGAATAACATGTGAGCTTCTTGAACTATGTAGCTTCGTTTGAGATGAAAAGTGACTGTGTTTACCTGAAAAGCAGTCTTCCTTGTAGGAAGACAAAGAACCTGGGATTTTACTCCATTTCTGAAGGGAAACACACATCACAGTTCTCCTCTATGAAACACACTCTGCTTTAGAGCAAGAAGCACGTTCTCTCTTTCTAGATTCTCTAATACAGCATGAAACATGAGTGTGCTCAGAACAAAAGAATGGTGTTTCCTACACATATGGACCATTGCTAGTTCAACTCTGCTTCTGTAATTGATTCAAACCACAGTTCCTCTGTCATCCAATGCTTTTCAGTTAAGAGCGAGAATCGTTTGAGCTTGGAGAACGATGTAGCTTCGTTTGATCTAAAAAGTGACTGAGTTTACCTGAAAAGAACTCTTGACTGAGGGAAGACACAGAACCTCGGATTTAACTCCATTTCTGAAGGAAACAAACAGCACAGTTCTCATCCATGGAGCACACTCTGCTTTAGAGGAAGAAGCATGCTCTTACTTTCTAGAGTCTCTAATATAGCGGGAAACATTAGTGTGCTTAGAACAAAAGAACGGTGTTTCCTACACATACAGACCATTGCTAGTTCAACTCTGCATCTGAACCTGATACAAACCAAAGTCCCCTAACATCCAATGCTTTTCAGTTAAGAGCGAGAAACGTGTGAGCTTCGTGAACTATGTAGATTCCTTTGAGCTGAAAAGTGACTGAGTTTACCTGAAAAGAAGTCTTGCTTTTAAGAAGACACAGAGCTCGGAATTTAACTCCATTTTGAAGTGAAACACACAGCACAGTTCTCATCCATGAAACACAGTCTGCTTTAGAGCAAGAAGCTTGCTCTTGCTTTTAAGAGTGTCTAATAGAGCAGAAAACGTGAATGTGCTCACAACAAAAGAACAGTGTTTCCTACACATACGGACCATATCTAGTTCATCTCTGCTTCTGCAACTGATACAAACCAAAGGTCCTCTAACATCCAATGCTATTCATTTAAGAGCGAATAACGTGTGAGCTTCTTGAACTATGTAGCTTCGTTTGAGATGAAACGTGACTGTGTTTACCTAAAACGCAGTCTTCCTTGTAGGAAGACACAGAACCTGGGATTTAACTCCATTTCTGAAGGGAAACACACAGCACACTTCTCCTCTATGAAACACACTCTGTTTAGAGCAAGAAGCACGCTCTTTCTTTCTAGATTCTCTAATACAGCATGAAACATGAGTGTGCTCAGAACAAAGAACGGTGTTTCCAACACATACGGACCATTGCTAGTTCAACTCTGATTCTGAAATTTATTCAAACCACAGTTCCTCTGTCATCCAATGCTTTTCAGTTAAGATCGAGAATCGTTTGAGCTTGGAGAACGATGTAGCTTCGTTTCAGCTGAAAAGGGACTGAGTTTACCAGAAAAGAACTCTTGACTGTAGAAAGACACAGAGAATGGGATTTAACTCCATTTCTGATGGAAACTCACAGCACAGTTCTCATCCGTGAAGCACTCTCTGCTTTAGAGCAAGAATCACGCTCTTTCTTTCTAGACTCTCTAATACAGCATGAAACATGAGTGTGCTCAGAACAAAAGAACGGTGTTTCCTACACATACGGAACATTGCTAGTTCAACTCTGCTTCTGAAATTGATTCAAACCACAGTTCCTCTGTCATCCAATGCTTTTCAGTTAAGAGCGAGAAACGTGTGAGCTTTGTGAACAATGTAGATTCCTTTGAGCTGAAAAATGACTGAGTTTACCTGAAAAGAACTCTTGACTGTGGGAAGACACAGAGCCTCGGATTTAACTCCATTTCTGAAGGAAACACACAGCACAGTTCTCATCCATGAAGCACTCTCTGTTTTAGAGCAAGAAGCACGCTCTTACTTTCTAGAGTCTCTAATATAGCAGGAAATATGAGTGTGCTTAGAACAAAAGAACAGTGTTTGCTGCACATATGAACCATTGCAAGTTCCACTCTGCTTCTTAATCTTATCCAAACCCGATGTCCTCTAACATTCAATGCTTTTCAGTTAAGAGAGAGAAACCTGTGAGCTTCGTGAACGTTGTAGATTCCTTTTAGGTGAAAGGTGACTGAGTTTACCTGAAAAGAAGTCTTGCCTGTAGGAAGACACAGAGCATGGGATTTAACTCCATTTCTGAAGGAAACTCACAGCACAGTTCTCATCCGTGAAACGTACTCTGCTGTAGAGCACGAAGCACGCTCTTACTTTCTAGAGTCTCTAATAGAGCAGAAAACGCGAGTGTGCTCAGAAAAAAAGAACGGTGTTTCCTACATATACGGACCATTGCTAGTTCAACTCTGAATCTGAACCTGATACAAACCACAGGTCCCCTAACATCCAATGCTTTTCAGCACAGAGCGAGAAACGTTTGAGCTTCGTGAACTATGTAGATTCCATTGAGCTGAAAAGTGACTGAGTATACCAGAAAAGAAGTCTTGCTTGTCGGAAGACACAGAGCCTGGCATTTACCTCCATTTCTGAAGGGAAACACAGAGCTCAGTTCTCATCCATGAAACACACTCTGCTTTAGAGCAAGAAGCACGATACAGCATGATACGTGAATGTGCTCAGAACAAAAGAACGGTGTTTCCTACACATACGGATCATTGCTAGTTCAACTCTGCTTCTGAAACTGATTCAAACCACAGTTCCTCTGTCATCCAATACTTTTCAGTTAAGAGCGAGAATCGTTTGAGCTTGGAGAACGATGTAGCTTCGTTTCAGCTGCTAAGTGACTGAGTTTACCCGAAAAGAACTCATGACTATAGGAAGACACAGAGCCTGGGATTTAACTCCATTTCTGAATGAAATACACAGCACAGTTCTCATCCATGAAGCACACTCTGCTTTAGAGCAAGAAGTACGCTCTTACTTTATAGATTCTCTATTATAGCAGGAAAAATTTGTGTGCTCAGAACCAAGAACAGTGTTTCCTACATTTACGGACCATATCTAGATAAACTCTGCTTCTGAAACTGATACAAACCAAAGTTCCTCTATCATCTAATGCTTTTCAGTTAACAGCGAGAAACGTGTTCAGCTTCGTGAATCATGTAGCTTCGTTTGAGCTGAAAAGTGACTGTGTTTACCTGAAACGCAGTCTTCCTTTTAGGAAGACACAGATCCTGTGATTTAACTCCATTTCTGAAGGGAAACACACAGCACAGTTCTCATCCATGAAACACACTCTGCTTTAGAGCAAGAAGCACGCTCTTACTTTCTAGATTCGCTAATATAGCAGAAAACCTGAGTGTGCTCAAAACAAAAGAACGGTGTTTCCTACATATACGGACCATTGCTAGTTCAACTCTGCTTCTTAAACAGATACAAACCCCACGGCCCCTAACATCCAATGCTAGTCATTTAAGAGCGAGAAACTTTTGAGCTTCGTGAAAGGTGTAGCTTCGTTAGAGCTGAAAAGTGACTGAGTTTACCTGAAAAGAATTATTGCCTGTAGGAAGACACAGACCCTGGGATTTAACTAAATTTCTGAAGGAAACACACAGCACAGTTCTCATCCATGAAACACACTCTGCTTTAGAGCAAGAAGGAAGCTCTTACTTTCTAGAGTCTCTAATAGAGTAGAAAACGTGAGTGTGCTCAGAACAAAGAACAGTGTTTCCTACATTTACAGACCATATCTAGATCAATCTGCTTCTGAAACTGATACAAAAAAAAAGTTCCTCTATCATCTAATGCTTTTCAATTAAGAGCGAGAATCTTTTGAGCTTGGAGAACGATGTAGCTTCGTTTCAGCTGAATAGTGACTGTGTTTACCCGAAATAACTCTTGCCTGTAGGAAAACACAGAGCCTGGATTTTAACCCCATTTCTGAAGGAAACACACAGCACAGTTCTCAACCATGAAGCACACTCTGCTTTAGAGCACGAAGCACGCTCTTACTTTCTAGAGTCTCTAATATAGCAGGAAACATGCGTGTGCTCAGAACAAAAGAACGGTGTTTCCTGCACATACGGACCATTGCAAGTTCGACTCTGCTTCTGAATCTGATACAAAGCCGAGGTCCTCTAACATCAAATGCTTTTCAGTTAAGAGCATGAATCCTGTGAGCTTCGTGAACGATGTTGCTTCGTTTGAGCTGAAAAGTGACTGAGTTTAGCTGAAAAGAAGTCTTGCTTTTAGGAAGACACAGACCCTGGGATTTAACTCCATTTCTGAAGGGAAACACACAGCACAGTTCTCCTCTATGAAACACACTCTGCTTTAGAGCAAGAATCACGCTCTTTCTTTCTAGAATCTCTAATACAGCATGAAACATGAGTGTGCTCAGAACAAAAGAACGGTGTTTTCTACACATACGGACCATTGCTAGTTCAACTCTGCTTCTGAAACTGATACAAACCAAACTTCCTCTATCATCTAATGCTTTTCAGTTAAGAGCGAGAAACGTGTTGAGCTTAGTGAATCATGTAGCTTCTTTGAGCTGAAAAGTGACTGTGTTTACCTGAAACGCAGTCTTCCTTGTAGGAAGACACAGAACCTGGGATTTAACTCCATTTCTGAAGGGAAACACACAGCACAGTTCTCCTCTATGAAACACACTCTGCTTTAGAGCAAGAAGCGCGCTCTTTCTTTCTAGACTCTCTAATACAGCATGAAACATGAGTGTGCTCAGAACAAAAGAACGGTGTTTCCTACACATACGGACCATTGCTAGTTCAACTCTGCTTCTGAAATTGATTCAAACCACAGTTCCTCTGTCATCCAATGCTTTTCAGTTAAGAGCGAGAAACGTGTGAGCTTCGTGAACAATGTAGATTCCTTTGAGCTGAAAAATGACTGAGTTAACCTGAAAAGAACTCTTGACTGTGGGAAGACACAGAGCCTCGGATTTAACTCCATTTCTGAAGGAAACACACAGCACAGTTCTCATCCATGAAGCACTCTCTGTTTTAGAGCAAGAAGCACGCTCTTACTTTCTAGAGTCTCTAATATAGCAGGAAATATGAGTGTGCTTAGAACAAAAGAACGGTGTTTGCTGCACATATGAACCATTGCAAGTTCCACTCTGCTTCTTAATCTTATCCAAACCCGATGTCCTCTAACATTCAATGCTTTTCAGTTAAGAGAGAGAAACCTGTGAGCTTCGTGAACGTTGTAGATTCCTTTTAGGTGAAAGGTGACTGAGTTTACCTGAAAAGAAGTCTTGCCTGTAGGAAGACACAGAGCATGGGATTTAACTCCATTTCTGAAGGAAACTCACAGCACAGTTCTCATCCGTGAAACGTACTCTGCTGTAGAGCACGAAGCACGCTCTTACTTTCTAGAGTCTCTAATAGAGCAGAAAACGTGAATGTGCTCAGAACAAAGAACGGTGTTTCCTACATATACGGACCATTGCTAGTTCAACTCTGAATCTGAACCTGATACAAACCACAGGTCCCCTAACATCCAATGCTTTTCAGTATAGAGCGAGAAACTTGTGAGCTTCTTGAACTATGTATATTCCATTGAGCTGATAAGTGACTGAGTCTACCTGAAAAGAAGACTTGCTTGTAGGAAGACACAGAGCCTGGGATTTAACTCCATTTCTGAAGGGAAACACACAGCACAGTTCTCCTCTATGAAACACACTCTAATTTAGAGCAAGAAGCACGCACTTTCTTTCTAGATTCTCTAATACAGCATGAAAAATGAGTGTGCTCAGAACAAAAGAACGGTGTTTACTACACATAAAGACCATTGCTAGTTCAACTCTGCTTCTGAAATTGATTCAAACCACAGTTCCTCTGTCATCCAATGCTTTTCAGTTAAGAGCGAGAATCGTTTGAGCTTCGAGAACGATGTAGCTTCGTTTCAGCTGAAAATTGACTGAGTTTACCCGAAATAACTCTTGCCTGTAGGAAAACACAGAGCCTGGATTTTAACTCCATTTCTGAAGGAAACACACAGCACAGTTCTCATCCATGAAGCACACTCTGCTTTAGAGCACGAAGCACGCTCTTACTTTCTAGAGTCTCTAATATAGCAGGAAACATGCGTGTGCTCAGAACAAAAGAACGGTGTTTCCTGCACATACGGACCATTGCAAGTTCGACTCTGCTTCTGAATCTGATACAAAGCCGAGGTCCTCTAACATCAAATGCTTTTCAGTTAAGAGCATGAATCCTGTGAGCTTCGTGAACGATGTTGCTTCGTTTGAGCTGAAAAGTGACTGAGTTTACCTGAAAAGAAGTCTTGCTTTTAGGAAGACACAGACCCTGGGATTCAACTCCATTTCTGAAGGGAAACACACAGCACAGTTCTCCTCTATGAAACACACTCTGCTTTAGAGCAAGAATCACGCTCTTTCTTTCGAGAATCTCTAATACAGCATGAAACATGAGTGTGCTCAGAACAAAAGAACGGTGTTTCCTACACATACGGACCATTGCTAGTTCAACTCTGCTTCTGAAACTGATACAAACCAAACTTCCTCTATCATCTAATGCTTTTCAGTTAAGAGCGAGAAACGTGTTGAGCTTCGTGAATCATGTAGCTTCTTTGAGGTGAAAAGTGACTGTGTTTACCTGAAACGCAGTCTTCCTTGTAGGAAGACACAGAACCTGGGATTTAACTCCATTTCTGAAGGGAAACACACAGCACAGTTCTCCTCTATGAAACACACTCTGCTTTAGAGCAAGAATCACGCTCTTTCTTTCTAGACTCTCTAATACAGCATGAAACATGAGTGTGCTCAGAACAAAAGAACGGTGTTTCCTACACATACGGAACATTGCTAGTTCAACTCTGCTTCTGAAATTGATTCAAACCACAGTTCCTCTGTCATCCAATGCTTTTCAGTTAAGAGCGAGAAACGTGTGAGCTTTGTGAACAATGTAGATTCCTTTGAGCTGAAAAATGACTGAGTTTACCTGAAAAGAACTCTTGACTGTGGGAAGACACAGAGCCTCGGATTTAACTCCATTTCTGAAGGAAACACACAGCACAGTTCTCATCCATGAAGCACTCTCTGTTTTAGAGCAAGAAGCACGCTCTTACTTTCTAGAGTCTCTAATATAGCAGGAAATATGAGTGTGCTTAGAACAAAAGAACAGTGTTTGCTGCACATATGAACCATTGCAAGTTCCACTCTGCTTCTTAATCTTATCCAAACCCGATGTCCTCTAACATTCAATGCTTTTCAGTTAAGAGAGAGAAACCTGTGAGCTTCGTGAACGTTGTAGATTCCTTTTAGGTGAAAGGTGACTGAGTTTACCTGAAAAGAAGTCTTGCCTGTAGGAAGACACAGAGCATGGGATTTAACTCCATTTCTGAAGGAAACTCACAGCACAGTTCTCATCCGTGAAACGTACTCTGCTGTAGAGCACGAAGCACGCTCTTACTTTCTAGAGTCTCTAATAGAGCAGAAAACGCGAGTGTGCTAAGAACAAAGAACGGTGTTTCCTACATATACGGACCATTGCTAGTTCAACTCTGAATCTGAACCTGATACAAACCACAGGTCCCCTAACATCCAATGCTTTTCAGTACAGAGCGAGAAACTTGTGAGCTTCTTGAACTATGTATATTCCATTGAGCTGATAAGTGACTGAGTCTACCTGAAAAGAAGACTTGCTTGTAGGAAGACACAGAGCCTGGGATTTAACTCCATTTCTGAAGGGAAACACACAGCACAGTTCTCCTCTATGAAACACACTCTACTTTAGAGCAAGAAACACGCACTTTCTTTCTAGATTCTCTAATACAGCATGAAAAATGAGTGTGCTCAGAACAAAAGAACGGTGTTTACTACACATAAAGACCATTGCTAGTTCAACTCTGCTTCTGAAATTGATTCAAACCACAGTTCCTCTGTCATCCAATGCTTTTCAGTTAAGAGCGAGAATCGTTTGAGCTTCGAGAACGATGTAGCTTCGTTTCAGCTGAAAATTGACTGAGTTTACCCGAAAAAAACTCTGGCTTGTATGGAAGACACAGAGCCTCGGATTTTACTCCATTTCTGAAGGAAACACACAGCACAGTTCTCATCCATGAAGCACACTCTGCTTTAGAGCACGAAGCACGCTCTTACTTTCTAGAGTCTCTAATAGAGCAGAAAACGCGAGTGTGCTCAGAACAAAAGAACGGTGTTTCCTACACATATGGACCATTGTTAGTTCAACTCTGCATCTGAACCTGATACAAACCAAAGGTCCCCTAACATCCGATGCTTTTCAGTTAAGAGCGAGAAACCTGTGAGCTTCATGAACGATGTAGATTCCTTTGAGCTGAAAATTTGACTGAGTTTACCTGAGAAGAAGTCTTGCTTTTAGGAAGACACAGAGCTTGGGATTTAACTCCATTTTGAAGGGATCCACACAGTACAGTTCTCCTCTATGAAACACACTCTGTTTTAGAGCAAGAAGCACGCTCTTTCTTTCTAGATTCTCTAATACAGCATGAAGCATGAGTGCTCACAACAAAAGAACAGTGTTTCCTACACATACGGACCATATCTAGCTCAACTCTGCTTCTGCAACTGATACAAACCACAGGTCCTCTAAAATCCAATGCTTTTCAGTTAAGAGCGAATAACGTGTGAGCTTCTTCAAGTATGTAGCTTTGTTTGAGATGAAAAGTGACTGTGTTTACCTGAAACGCAGTCTTCCTTGTAGGAAGACACAGACCCTGGGATTTAACTCCATTTCTGAAGGGAAACACACAGCACAGTTCTCCTCTATGAAACACACTCTGCTTTAGAGCAAGAAGCACGCTCTTTCTTTCTAGATTCTCTAATACAGCATGAAACATGTGTGCTCAGAACAAAAGAACGGTGTTTCCTATACATACGGACCATTGCTAGTTCAACTATGCTTCTTAAACAGATACATACCACAGGTCCTCTGTCATCCAATGCTTTTCAGTTAAGAGCGAGAATTGTTTGAGATTGGGGAACGATGTAGTTTCGTTTGAGCTGAAAAGTGACTGTGTTTACCTGAAAAGAACTCTTGCCTGTAGGAAGACACAGAGCCTGGGATTTAACTCCATTTCTGAAGGAAACACACAGCACAGTTCTTATCCATGAAGCACACTCTGCTTTAGAGCAAGAAGCACGCTCTTACTTTCTAGAGTCTCTAATAGAACAGGAAAAGTTTGTGTACTCAGAACAAAGAACAGTGTTTCCTACATTTACGAACCATATCTAGATCAACTCTGCTTCTGAAACTGGTACAAACCAAAGGTGCCCTAACATCCAATGCTTTTCAGTTAAGAGCGAGAAACGTGTGAGCTTCGTGAACTATGTAGATTCCTTTGAGCTGAAAAGTGACTGAGTTTACCTGAAAAGAAGTCTTGCTTTTTAGAAGACACAGAGCTCGGAATTTAACTACATTTTGAAGTGAAACACACAGCACAGTTCTCATCCATGAAACACAGTCTGCTTTATAGCAAGAAGCTTGCTCTTGCTTTTAAGAGTGTCTAATAGAGCAGAAAACGTGAGTGTGCTCACAACAAAAGAACAGTGTTTCCTACACATACGGATCATATCTAGTTCAACTCTGCTTCTGCAACTGATACAAACCAAAGGTCCTCTAACATCCAATGCTATTCATTTAAGAGCGAATAACGTGTGAGCTTCTTGAACTATGTAGCTTCGTTTGAGATGAAACGTGACTGTGTTTACCTAAAATGCAGTCTTCCTTTTTGGAAGACACAGAATCTGGGATTTAACTCCATTTCTGAAGGGAAACACACAGCACACTTCTCCTCTATGAAACACACTCTGTTTAGAGCAAGAAGCACGCTCTTTTTTCTAGATTCTCTAATACAGCATGAAGCATGAGTGCTCAGAACAAAAGAACGGTGTTTCCTACACATACAGACCATTGCTAGTTTAACAATGCTTCTTAAACAGATACATACCACAGGTCCTCTGTCATCCAATGCTTTTCAGTTAAGAGCGAGAATTGTTTGAGATTGGGGAACGATGTAGATTCGTTTGAGCTGAAAAGTGACTGTGTTTACCTGAAATGAACTCTTGCCTGTAGGAAGACACAGAGCCTGGGATTTAACTCCATTTCTGACGGAAACACACAGCACAGCTCTTATCCATGAAGCACACTCTGCTTTAGAGCAAGAATCATGCTCTTACTTTCTAGAGTCTCTAATAGAACAGGAAAAGTTTGAGTGCTCAGAACAAAGAACAGTGTTTCCTACATTTACGGACCATATCTAGATCAACTCTGCTTGTGAAACTGGTACAAACCAAAGGTGCCCTAACATCCAATGCTTTTCAGTTAAGAGCGAGAAACGTGTGAGCTTCGTAAACGATGTAGATTCCTTTGAGCTGAAAAGTGACTGAGTTTACCTGAAAAGAAGTCTTGCTTTTAAGAAGACACAGAGCTTGGAATTTAACTCCATTTTGAAGGGAAACACACAGGACAGTTGTCACCCATGAAACACACTCTGCTTTAGAGCAAGAAGCATGCTCTTGCATTTTAGAGTGTCTAATAGAGCAGAAAACGTGAGTGTGCTCACAACAAAAGAACAGTGTTTCCTACACATACGGACCATTGCTAGTTCAACTCTGCTTCTGAAATTGATTCAAACCACAGTTCCTCTGTCATCCAATGCTTTTCAGTTAAGAGCGAGAATCGTTTGAGCTTCGAGAACGATGTAGCTTCGTTAGACCTGAAAAGAGACTGAGTTTACCTGAAAAGACCTCTTGACTGTGGGAAGACACAGAGCCTCGGATTTTACTCCATTTCTGAAGGAAACACACAGCACAGTTCTCATCCATGGAGCACACTCTGCTTTAGAGCAAGAAGCACGCTCTTACTTTCTAGAGTCTCTACTATAGCAGGAAACGTTTGTGTGCTCAGAACAAAGAACAGTGTTTCCTACATTTACATACCATATCTAGATCAACTCTGCTTCTGAAACTGATACAAACCAAAGTTCCTCTATCATCTTATGCTTTTCAGTTAAGAGCGAGAAACGTGTTGAGCTTCGTGAATCATGTAGCTGCGTTTGAGCTGAAAAGTGACTGTGTTAACCTGAAACGCAGTCTTCCTTTTAGGAAGACACAGAGCCTGTGATTTAACTCCATTTCTGAAAGGAAACACACAGCACAGTTCTCATCCATGAAACACACTCTGCTTTAGAGCAAGAAGCACGCTCTTACTTTCTAGAGTCTCTAATATACCAGGAAACGTGAGTGTGCTCAGAACAAAAGAACGGTGTTTCCTACACATACGGACCATTGCTAGTTCATCTCTGCATCTGAAACTGATACAAAACAGGTCCCTTAACATCCAATGCTTTTCAGTTAAGAGCGAGAAACGTGTGAGCTTTGTGAACGATGTAGATTTCTTTGAGGTAAAATTTGACTGAGTTTACCTGAGAAGAAGTCTTGCTTTTAGGAAGAAACAGAGCTTGGGATTTAACTCCATTTGAAGGGATCCACACAGTACAGTTCTCCTCTATGAAACACACTCTGTTTTAGAGCAAGAAGCACGCTCTTTCTTTCTAGATTCTCTAATACAGCATGAAGCATGAGTGCTCACAACAAAAGAACAGTGTTTCCTACACATACGGACCATATCTAGCTCAACTCTGCTTCTGCAACTGATACAAACCACAGGTCCTCTAAAATCCAATGCTTTTCAGTTAAGAGCGAATAATGTGTGAGCTTCTTCAAGTATGTAGCTTTGTTTGAGATGAAAAGAGACTGTGTTTACCTGAAACGCAGTCTTCCTTGTAGGAAGACACAGACCCTGGGATTTAACTCCATTTCTGAAGGGAAACACACAGCACAGTTCTCCTCTATGAAACACACTCTGCTTTAGAGCAAGAAGCACGCTCTTTCTTTCTAGATTCTCTAATACAGCATGAAACATGTGTGCTCAGAACAAAAGAACGGTGTTTCCTATACATACGGACCATTGCTAGTTCAACTATGCTTCTTAAACAGATACATACCACAGGTCCTCTGTCATCCAATGCTTTTCAATTAAGAGCGAGAATTGTTTGAGATTGGGGAACGAGGTAGTTTCGTTTGAGCTGAAAAGTGACTGTGTTTACCTGAAAAGAACTCTTGCCTGTAGGAAGACACAGTGCCTGGGATTTAACTCCATTTCTGAAGGAAACACACAGCACAGTTCTTATCCATGAAGCACACTCTGCTTTAGAGCAAGAAGCACGCTCTTACTTTCTAGAGTCTCTAATAGAACAGGAAAAGTTTGTGTACTCAGAACAAAGAACAGTGTTTCCTACATTTACGAACCATATCTAGATCAACTCTGCTTCTGAAACTGGTACAAACCAAAGGTGCCCTAACATCCAAAGCTTTTCAGTTAAGAGCGAGATACGTGTGAGCTTCGTAAACGATGTAGAATCCTTTGAGCTGAAAATTGACTGAGTTTACCTGAAAAGAAGTCTTGCTTTTAAGAAGACACAGAGCTCAGAATTTAACTCCATTTTGAAGGGAAACACACAGCACAGTTGTCACCCATGAAGCACACTCTGCTTTAGAGCAAGAAGCATGCTCTTGCTTTTTAGAGTGTCTAATAGAGCAGAAAACGTGAGTGTGCTCACAACAAAAGAGCAGTGTTTCCTACACATACGGACCAATCTAGTTCAACTCTGCTTCTGCAACTGATACAAACCAGAGGTCCTCTCAAATCCAATGCTTTTCACTTAAGAGCGAATAACATGTGAGCTTCTTGAACTATGTAGCTTCGTTTGAGATGAAAAGTGACTGTGTTTACCTGAAAAGCAGTCTTCCTTGTAGGAAGACAAAGAACCTGGGATTTAACTCCATTTCTGAAGGGAAACACACATCACAGTTCTCCTCTATGAAACACACTCTGCTTTAGAGCAAGAAGCACGTTCTCTCTTTCTAGATTCTCTAATACAGCATGAAACATGAGTGTGCTCAGAACAAAAGAATGGTGTTTCCTACACATATGGACCATTGCTAGTTCAACTCTGCTTCTGTAATTGATTCAAACCACAGTTCCTCTGTCATCCAATGCTTTTCAGTTAAGAGCGAGAATCGTTTGAGCTTGGAGAACGATGTAGCTTCGTTTGATCTAAAAAGTGACTGAGTTTACCTGAAAAGAACTCTTGACTGAGGGAAGACACAGAACCTCGGATTTAACTCCATTTCTGAAGGAAACAAACAGCACAGTTCTCATCCATGGAGCACACTCTGCTTTAGAGGAAGAAGCATGCTCTTACTTTCTAGAGTCTCTAATATAGCGGGAAACATTAGTGTGCTTAGAACAAAAGAACGGTGTTTCCTACACATACAGACCATTGCTAGTTCAACTCTGCATCTGAACCTGATACAAACCAAAGTCCCCTAACATCCAATGCTTTTCAGTTAAGAGCGAGAAACGTGTGAGCTTCGTGAACTATGTAGATTCCTTTGAGCTGAAAAGTGACTGAGTTTACCTGAAAAGAAGTCTTGCTTTTAAGAAGACACAGAGCTCGGAATTCAACTCCATTTTGAAGTGAAACACACAGCACAGTTCTCATCCATGAAACACAGTCTGCTTTAGAGCAAGAAGCTTGCTGTTGCTTTTAAGAGTGTCTAATAGAGCAGAAAACGTGAATGTGCTCACAACAAAAGAACAGTGTTTCCTACACATACGGACCATATCTAGTTCATCTCTGCTTCTGCAACTGATACAAACCAAAGGTCCTCTAACATCCAATGCTATTCATTTAAGAGCGAATAACGTGTGAGCTTCTTGAACTATGTAGCTTCGTTTGAGATGAAACGTGACTGTGTTTACCTAAAACGCAGTCTTCCTTGTAGGAAGACACAGAACCTGGGATTTAACTCCATTTCTGAAGGGAAACACACAGCACACTTCTCCTCTATGAAACACACTCTGTTTAGAGCAAGAAGCACGCTCTTTCTTTCTAGATTCTCTAATACAGCATGAAACATGAGTGTGCTCAGAACAAAGAACGGTGTTTCCAACACATACGGACCATTGCTAGTTCAACTCTGATTCTGAAATTTATTCAAACCACAGTTCCTCTGTCATCCAATGCTTTTCAGTTAAGATCGAGAATCGTTTGAGCTTGGAGAACGATGTAGCTTCGTTTCAGCTGAAAAGGGACTGAGTTTACCAGAAAAGAACTCTTGACTGTAGAAAGACACAGAGAATGGGATTTAACTCCATTTCTGATGGAAACTCACAGCACAGTTCTCATCCGTGAAGCACTCTCTGCTTTAGAGCAAGAATCACGCTCTTTCTTTCTAGACTCTCTAATACAGCATGAAACATGAGTGTGCTCAGAACAAAAGAACGGTGTTTCCTACACATACGGAACATTGCTAGTTCAACTCTGCTTCTGAAATTGATTCAAACCACAGTTCCTCTGTCATCCAATGCTTTTCAGTTAAGAGCGAGAAACGTGTGAGCTTTGTGAACAATGTAGATTCCTTTGAGCTGAAAAATGACTGAGTTTACCTGAAAAGAACTCTTGACTGTGGGAAGACACAGAGCCTCGGATTTAACTCCATTTCTGAAGGAAACACACAGCACAGTTCTCATCCATGAAGCACTCTCTGTTTTAGAGCAAGAAGCACGCTCTTACTTTCTAGAGTCTCTAATATAGCAGGAAATATGAGTGTGCTTAGAACAAAAGAACAGTGTTTGCTGCACATATGAACCATTGCAAGTTCCACTCTGCTTCTTAATCTTATCCAAACCCGATGTCCTCTAACATTCAATGCTTTTCAGTTAAGAGAGAGAAACCTGTGAGCTTCGTGAACGTTGTAGATTCCTTTTAGGTGAAAGGTGACTGAGTTTACCTGAAAAGAAGTCTTGCCTGTAGGAAGACACAGAGCATGGGATTTAACTCCATTTCTGAAGGAAACTCACAGCACAGTTCTCATCCGTGAAACGTACTCTGCTGTAGAGCACGAAGCACGCTCTTACTTTCTAGAGTCTCTAATAGAGCAGAAAACGCGAGTGTGCTCAGAAAAAAAGAACGGTGTTTCCTACATATACGGACCATTGCTAGTTCAACTCTGAATCTGAACCTGATACAAACCACAGGTCCCCTAACATCCAATGCTTTTCAGCACAGAGCGAGAAACGTTTGAGCTTCGTGAACTATGTAGATTCCATTGAGCTGAAAAGTGACTGAGTCTACCAGAAAAGAAGTCTTGCTTGTCGGAAGACACAGAGCCTGGCATTTACCTCCATTTCTGAAGGGAAACACAGAGCTCAGTTCTCATCCATGAAACACACTCTGCTTTAGAGCAAGAAGCACGATACAGCATGATACGTGAATGTGCTCAGAACAAAAGAACGGTGTTTCCTACACATACGGATCATTGCTAGTTCAACTCTGCTTCTGAAACTGATTCAAACCACAGTTCCTCTGTCATCCAATACTTTTCAGTTAAGAGCGAGAATCGTTTGAGCTTGGAGAACGATGTAGCTTCGTTTCAGCTGCTAAGTGACTGAGTTTACCCGAAAAGAACTCATGACTATAGGAAGACACAGAGCCTGGGATTTAACTCCATTTCTGAATGAAATACACAGCACAGTTCTCATCCATGAAGCACACTCTGCTTTAGAGCAAGAAGTACGCTCTTACTTTATAGATTCTCTATTATAGCAGGAAAAATTTGTGTGCTCAGAACCAAGAACAGTGTTTCCTACATTTACGGACCATATCTAGATAAACTCTGCTTCTGAAACTGATACAAACCAAAGTTCCTCTATCATCTAATGCTTTTCAGTTAAGAGCGAGAAACGTGTTCAGCTTCGTGAATCATGTAGCTTCGTTTGAGCTGAAAAGTGACTGTGTTTACCTGAAACGCAGTCTTCCTTTTAGGAAGACATAGATCCTGTGATTTAACTCCATTTCTGAAGGGAAACACACAGCACAGTTCTCATCCATGAAACACACTCTGCTTTAGAGCAAGAAGCACGCTCTTACTTTCTAGATTCGCTAATATAGCAGAAAACCTGAGTGTGCTCAAAACAAAAGAACGGTGTTTCCTACACATACGGACCATTGCTAGTTCAACTCTGCTTCTTAAACAGATACAAACCCCACGGCCCCTAACATCCAATGCTAGTCATTTAAGAGCGAGAAACTTTTGAGCTTCGTGAAAGGTGTAGCTTCGTTAGAGCTGAAAAGTGACTGAGTTTACCTGAAAAGAATTATTGCCTGTAGGAAGACACAGACCCTGGGATTTAACTAAATTTCTGAAGGAAACACACAGCACAGTTCTCATCCATGAAACACACTCTGCTTTAGAGCAAGAAGGAAGCTCTTACTTTCTAGAGTCTCTAATAGAGTAGAAAACGTGAGTGTGCTCAGAACAAAGAACAGTGTTTCCTACATTTACAGACCATATCTAGATCAATCTGCTTCTGAAACTGATACAAAAAAAAAGTTCCTCTATCATCTAATGCTTTTCAATTAAGAGCGAGAATCTTTTGAGCTTGGAGAACGATGTAGCTTCGTTTCAGCTGAATAGTGACTGTGTTTACCCGAAATAACTCTTGCCTGTAGGAAAACACAGAGCCTGGATTTTAACCCCATTTCTGAAGGAAACACACAGCACAGTTCTCAACCATGAAGCACACTCTGCTTTAGAGCACGAAGCACGCTCTTACTTTCTAGAGTCTCTAATATAGCAGGAAACATGCGTGTGCTCAGAACAAAAGAACGGTGTTTCCTGCACATACGGACCATTGCAAGTTCGACTCTGCTTCTGAATCTGATACAAAGCCGAGGTCCTCTAACATCAAATGCTTTTCAGTTAAGAGCATGAATCCTGTGAGCTTCGTGAACGATGTTGCTTCGTTTGAGCTGAAAAGTGACTGAGTTTAGCTGAAAAGAAGTCTTGCTTTTAGGAAGACACAGACCCTGGGATTTAACTCCATTTCTGAAGGGAAACACACAGCACAGTTCTCCTCTATGAAACACACTCTGCTTTAGAGCAAGAATCACGCTCTTTCTTTCTAGAATCTCTAATACAGCATGAAACATGAGTGTGCTCAGAACAAAAGAACGGTGTTTTCTACACATACGGACCATTGCTAGTTCAACTCTGCTTCTGAAACTGATACAAACCAAACTTCCTCTATCATCTAATGCTTTTCAGTTAAGAGCGAGAAACGTGTTGAGCTTAGTGAATCATGTAGCTTCTTTGAGCTGAAAAGTGACTGTGTTTACCTGAAACGCAGTCTTCCTTGTAGGAAGACACAGAACCTGGGATTTAACTCCATTTCTGAAGGGAAACACACAGCACAGTTCTCCTCTATGAAACACACTCTGCTTTAGAGCAAGAAGCGCGCTCTTTCTTTCTAGACTCTCTAATACAGCATGAAACATGAGTGTGCTCAGAACAAAAGAACGGTGTTTCCTACACATACGGACCATTGCTAGTTCAACTCTGCTTCTGAAATTGATTCAAACCACAGTTCCTCTGTCATCCAATGCTTTTCAGTTAAGAGCGAGAAACATGTGAGCTTCGTGAACAATGTAGATTCCTTTGAGCTGAAAAATGACTGAGTTTACCTGAAAAGAACTCTTGACTGTGGGAAGACACAGAGCCTCGGATTTAACTCCATTTCTGAAGGAAACACACAGCACAGTTCTCATGCATGAAGCACTCTCTGTTTTAGAGCAAGAAGCACGCTCTTACTTTCTAGAGTCTCTAATATAGCAGGAAATATGAGTGTGCTTAGAACAAAAGAACGGTGTTTGCTGCACATATGAACCATTGCAAGTTCCACTCTGCTTCTTAATCTTATCCAAACCCGATGTCCTCTAACATTCAATGCTTTTCAGTTAAGAGAGAGAAACCTGTGAGCTTCGTGAACGTTGTAGATTCCTTTTAGGTGAAAGGTGACTGAGTTTACCTGAAAAGAAGTCTTGCCTATAGGAAGACACAGAGCATGGGATTTAACTCCATTTCTGAAGGAAACTCACAGCACAGTTCTCATCCGTGAAACGTACTCTGCTGTAGAGCACGAAGCACGCTCTTACTTTCTAGAGTCTCTAATAGAGCAGAAAACGTGAATGTGCTCAGAACAAAGAACGGTGTTTCCTACATATACGGACCATTGCTAGTTCAACTCTGAATCTGAACCTGATACAAACCACAGGTCCCCTAACATCCAATGCTTTTCAGTACAGAGCGAGAAACTTGTGAGCTTCTTGAACTATGTATATTCCATTGAGCTGATAAGTGACTGAGTCTACCTGAAAAGAAGACTTACTTGTAGGAAGACACAGAGCCTGGGATTTAACTCCATTTCTGAAGGGAAACACACAGCACAGTTCTCCTCTATGAAACACACTCTAATTTAGAGCAAGAAGCACGCACTTTCTTTCTAGATTCTCTAATACAGCATGAAAAATGAGTGTGCTCAGAACAAAAGAACGGTGTTTACTAAACATAAAGACCATTGCTAGTTCAACTCTGCTTCTGAAATTGATTCAAACCACAGTTCCTCTGTCATCCAATGCTTTTCAGTTAAGAGCGAGAATCGTTTGAGCTTCGAGAACGATGTAGCTTCGTTTCAGCTGAAAATTGACTGAGTTTACCCGAAATAACTCTTGCCTGTAGGAAAACACAGAGCCTGGATTTTAACTCCATTTCTGAAGGAAACACACAGCACAGTTCTCATCCATGAAGCACACTCTGCTTTAGAGCACGAAGCACGCTCTTACTTTCTAGAGTCTCTAATATAGCAGGAAACATGCGTGTGCTCAGAACAAAAGAACGGTGTTTCCTGCACATACGGACCATTGCAAGTTCGACTCTGCTTCTGAATCTGATACAAAGCCGAGGTCCTCTAACATCAAATGCTTTTCAGTTAAGAGCATGAATCCTGTGAGCTTCGTGAACGATGTTGCTTCGTTTGAGCTGAAAAGTGACTGAGTTTACCTGAAAAGAAGTCTTGCTTTTAGGAAGACACAGACCCTGGGATTCAACTCCATTTCTGAAGGGAAACACACAGCACAGTTCTCCTCTATGAAACACACTCTGCTTTAGAGCAAGAATCACGCTCTTTCTTTCTAGAATCTCTAATACAGCATGAAACATGAGTGTGCTCAGAACAAAAGAACGGTGTTTCCTACACATACGGACCATTGCTAGTTCAACTCTGCTTCTGAAACTGATACAAACCAAACTTCCTCTATCATCTAATGCTTTTCAGTTAAGAGCGAGAAACGTGTTGAGCTTCGTGAATCATGTAGCTTCTTTGAGGTGAAAAGTGACTGTGTTTACCTGAAACGCAGTCTTCCTTGTAGGAAGACACAGAACCTGGGATTTAACTCCATTTCTGAAGGGAAACACACAGCACAGTTCTCCTCTATGAAACACACTCTGCTTTAGAGCAAGAATCACGCTCTTTCTTTCTAGACTCTCTAATACAGCATGAAACATGAGTGTGCTCAGAACAAAAGAACGGTGTTTCCTACACATACGGACCATTGCTAGTTCAACTCTGCTTCTGAAACTGATTCAAACCACAGTTCCTCTGTCATCCAATACTTTTCAGCTAAGAGCGAGAATCGTTTGAGCTTGGAGAACAATGTAGCTTCGTTTCAGCTGCTAAGTGACTGAGTTTACCCGAAAAGAACTCATGACTATAGGAAGACACAGAGCCTGGGATTTAACTCCATTTCTGAATGAAATACACAGCACAGTTCTCATCCATGAAGCACACTCTGCTTTAGAGCAAGAAGCACGCTCTTACTTTCTAGATTCTCTATTAGAGCAGGAAAAGTTTGTGTGCTCAGAACAAAGAACGGTGTTTCCTACATATACGGACCGTTGCTAGTTCAACTCTGAATCTGAACCTGATACAAACCACAGGTCCCCTACCATCCAATGCTTTTCAGTACAGAGCGAGAAACGTGTGAGCTTCTTGAACTATGTATATTCCATTGAGCTGATAAGTGACTGAGTCTACCGGAAAAGAAGACTTGTTTGTAGGAAGACACAGAGCCTGGTATTTAACTCCATTTCTGAAGGGAAACACACAGCACAGTTCTCCTCTATGAAACACACTCTACTTTAGAGCAAGAAGCACGCACTTTCTTTCTAGATTCTCTAATACAGCATGAAACATGAGTGTGCTCAGAACAAAAGAACGGTGTTTACTACACATAAAGACCATTGCTAGTTCAACTCTCCTTCTGAAATTGATTCAAACCACAGTTCCTCTGTCATCCAATGCTTTTCAGTTAAGAGCGAGAATCGTTTGAGCTTGGAGAACGATGTAGCTTCGTTTCAGCTGCTAAGTGACTGAGTTTACCCGAAAAGAACTCATGACTATAGGAAGACACAGAGCCTGGGATTTAACTCCATTTCTTAAGGAAACACACAGCACAGTTCTCATCCATGAAGCACACTCTGCTTTAGAGCACGAAGCACGCTCTTACTTTCTAGAGTCTCTAATAGAGCAGAAAACGCGATTGTGCTCGGAACAATATAACGGTGTTTCCTACACATATGGACCATTGCTAGTTCAACTCTGCATCTGAACCAGATACAAACCAAAGGTCCCCTAACATCCAATGTTTTTCAGTTAAGAGCGAGAAACGTGTGAGCTTCATGAACGATGTAGATTCCTTTGAGCTGAAAAGTGACTGAGTTTACCTGAAAAGAAGTCTTGTTTTTAGGAAGACACAGAGCTCGGAATTTAAGTCCATTTTGAAGGGAAACACACAGCAGAGTTCTCATCCATGAAATACACTCTGCTTTAGAGCAAGAAGCATGCTCTTGCTTTTTAGAGTGTCTAATAGAGCAGAAAACGTGAGTGTGCTCACAAAAAAATAACAGTGTTTCCTACAAATACGGACCATATCTAGTTCAACTCTGCTTCTGCAATTGATACAAACCACAGGTCCTCTAACATCCAATGCTTTTCAGTTAAGAGCGAATAACGTGTGAGCTTCTTGAACTATGTAGCTTCGTTTGAGATGAAAAGTGACTGTGTTTACCTGAAACGCAGTCTTCCTTGTACTAAGACACAGAACCTGGGATTTTACTCCATTTCTGAAGGGAAACACACAGCACAGTTCTCCTCTTTGAAACACACTCGGCTTTAGAGAAAGAAGCACGCTCTTTCTTTCTAGATTCTCTAATACAGCCTGAAACATGAGTGTGCTCAGAACAAAGAACGGTGTTTTCAACACATACGGACCATTGCTAGTTCAACTCTGATTCTGAAATTTATTCAAACCACAGTTCCTCTGTCATCCAATGCTTTTCAGTTAAGATCGAGAATCGTTTGAGCTTGGAGAACGATGTAGCTTCGTTTCAGCTGAAAAGGGACTGAGTTTACCAGAAAAGAACTCTTGACTGTAGAAAGACACAGAGAATGGGATTTAACTCCATTTCTGATGGAAACTCACAGCACAGTTCTCATCCGTGAAACGTACTCTGCTGTAGAGCACGAAGCACGCTCTTACTTTCTAGAGCCTCTAATAGAGCAGAAAACGCAAGTGTGCACAGAAAAAAAGAACGGTGTTTCCTACATATACGGACCATTGCTAGTTCAACTCTGAATCTGAACCTGATACAAACCACAGTTCCCCTAACATCCAATGCTTTTCAGTACAGAGCGAGAAACGTGTGAGCTTCGTGAAGTATGTAGATTCTATTTAGCTGAAAAGTGACTGAGTCTACCTGAAAAGAAGTCTTACTTGTAGGAAGACACAGAGCCTGGCATTTACCTCCATTTCTGAAGGGAAACACAGAGCTCAGTTCTCATCCATGAAACACACTCTGCATTAGAGCAAGAAGCACGATACAGCATGATACGTGAATGTGCTCAGAACAAAAGAACGGTGTTTCCTACACATACGGACCATTGCTAGTTCAACTCTGCTTCTGAAACTGATTCAAACCACAGTTCCTCTGTCATCCAATACTTTTCAGTTAAGAGCGAGAATCGTTTGAGCTTGGAGAACGATGTAGCTTCGTTTCAGCTGCTAAGTGACTGAGTTTACCCGAAAAGAACTCATGACTATAGGAAGACACAGAGCCTGGGATTTAACTCCATTTCTGAAGGGAAACACACAGCACAGTTCTCATCCATGAAGCACACTCTGCTTTAGAGCAAGAAGCACGCTCTTACTTTCTAGAGTCTCTATTATAGCAGGAAAAGTTTGTGTGCTCAGAACAAAGAACAGAGTTTCCTACATTTACGGACCATATCTAGATCAACTCTGCTTCTGAAACTGATACAAACCAAACTTCCTCTATCATCTAATGCTTTTCAGTTAAGAGCGAGAAACGTGTTGAGCTTAGTGAATCATGTAGCTTCTTTGAGCTGAAAAGTGACTGTGTTTACCTGAAACGCAGTCTTCCTTGTAGGAAGACACAGAACCTGGGATTTAACTCCATTTCTGAAGGGAAACACACAGCACAGTTCTCCTCTATGAAACACACTCTGCTTTAGAGCAAGAAGCGCGCTCTTTCTTTCTAGACTCTCTAATACAGCATGAAACATGAGTGTGCTCAGAACAAAAGAACGGTGTTTCCTACACATACGGACCATTGCTAGTTCAACTCTGCTTCTGAAATTGATTCAAACCACAGTTCCTCTGTCATCCAATGCTTTTCAGTTAAGAGCGAGAAACATGTGAGCTTCGTGAACAATGTAGATTCCTTTGAGCTGAAAAATGACTGAGTTTACCTGAAAAGAACTCTTGACTGTGGGAAGACACAGAGCCTCGGATTTAACTCCATTTCTGAAGGAAACACACAGCACAGTTCTCATGCATGAAGCACTCTCTGTTTTAGAGCAAGAAGCACGCTCTTACTTTCTAGAGTCTCTAATATAGCAGGAAATATGAGTGTGCTTAGAACAAAAGAACGGTGTTTGCTGCACATATGAACCATTGCAAGTTCCACTCTGCTTCTTAATCTTATCCAAACCCGATGTCCTCTAACATTCAATGCTTTTCAGTTAAGAGAGAGAAACCTGTGAGCTTCGTGAACGTTGTAGATTCCTTTTAGGTGAAAGGTGACTGAGTTTACCTGAAAAGAAGTCTTGCCTATAGGAAGACACAGAGCATGGGATTTAACTCCATTTCTGAAGGAAACTCACAGCACAGTTCTCATCCGTGAAACGTACTCTGCTGTAGAGCACGAAGCACGCTCTTACTTTCTAGAGTCTCTAATAGAGCAGAAAACGTGAATGTGCTCAGAACAAAGAACGGTGTTTCCTACATATACGGACCATTGCTAGTTCAACTCTGAATCTGAACCTGATACAAACCACAGGTCCCCTAACATCCAATGCTTTTCAGTACAGAGCGAGAAACTTGTGAGCTTCTTGAACTATGTATATTCCATTGAGCTGATAAGTGACTGAGTCTACCTGAAAAGAAGACTTACTTGTAGGAAGACACAGAGCCTGGGATTTAACTCCATTTCTGAAGGGAAACACACAGCACAGTTCTCCTCTATGAAACACACTCTAATTTAGAGCAAGAAGCACGCACTTTCTTTCTAGATTCTCTAATACAGCATGAAAAATGAGTGTGCTCAGAACAAAAGAACGGTGTTTACTAAACATAAAGACCATTGCTAGTTCAACTCTGCTTCTGAAATTGATTCAAACCACAGTTCCTCTGTCATCCAATGCTTTTCAGTTAAGAGCGAGAATCGTTTGAGCTTCGAGAACGATGTAGCTTCGTTTCAGCTGAAAATTGACTGAGTTTACCCGAAATAACTCTTGCCTGTAGGAAAACACAGAGCCTGGATTTTAACTCCATTTCTGAAGGAAACACACAGCACAGTTCTCATCCATGAAGCACACTCTGCTTTAGAGCACGAAGCACGCTCTTACTTTCTAGAGTCTCTAATATAGCAGGAAACATGCGTGTGCTCAGAACAAAAGAACGGTGTTTCCTGCACATACGGACCATTGCAAGTTCGACTCTGCTTCTGAATCTGATACAAAGCCGAGGTCCTCTAACATCAAATGCTTTTCAGTTAAGAGCATGAATCCTGTGAGCTTCGTGAACGATGTTGCTTCGTTTGAGCTGAAAAGTGACTGAGTTTACCTGAAAAGAAGTCTTGCTTTTAGGAAGACACAGACCCTGGGATTCAACTCCATTTCTGAAGGGAAACACACAGCACAGTTCTCCTCTATGAAACACACTCTGCTTTAGAGCAAGAATCACGCTCTTTCTTTCTAGAATCTCTAATACAGCATGAAACATGAGTGTGCTCAGAACAAAAGAACGGTGTTTCCTACACATACGGACCATTGCTAGTTCAACTCTGCTTCTGAAACTGATACAAACCAAACTTCCTCTATCATCTAATGCTTTTCAGTTAAGAGCGAGAAACGTGTTGAGCTTCGTGAATCATGTAGCTTCTTTGAGGTGAAAAGTGACTGTGTTTACCTGAAACGCAGTCTTCCTTGTAGGAAGACACAGAACCTGGGATTTAACTCCATTTCTGAAGGGAAACACACAGCACAGTTCTCCTCTATGAAACACACTCTGCTTTAGAGCAAGAATCACGCTCTTTCTTTCTAGACTCTCTAATACAGCATGAAACATGAGTGTGCTCAGAACAAAAGAACGGTGTTTCCTACACATACGGACCATTGCTAGTTCAACTCTGCTTCTGAAACTGATTCAAACCACAGTTCCTCTGTCATCCAATACTTTTCAGCTAAGAGCGAGAATCGTTTGAGCTTGGAGAACAATGTAGCTTCGTTTCAGCTGCTAAGTGACTGAGTTTACCCGAAAAGAACTCATGACTATAGGAAGACACAGAGCCTGGGATTTAACTCCATTTCTGAATGAAATACACAGCACAGTTCTCATCCATGAAGCACACTCTGCTTTAGAGCAAGAAGCACGCTCTTACTTTCTAGATTCTCTATTAGAGCAGGAAAAGTTTGTGTGCTCAGAACAAAGAACGGTGTTTCCTACATATACGGACCGTTGCTAGTTCAACTCTGAATCTGAACCTGATACAAACCACAGGTCCCCTACCATCCAATGCTTTTCAGTACAGAGCGAGAAACGTGTGAGCTTCTTGAACTATGTATATTCCATTGAGCTGATAAGTGACTGAGTCTACCGGAAAAGAAGACTTGTTTGTAGGAAGACACAGAGCCTGGTATTTAACTCCATTTCTGAAGGGAAACACACAGCACAGTTCTCCTCTATGAAACACACTCTACTTTAGAGCAAGAAGCACGCACTTTCTTTCTAGATTCTCTAATACAGCATGAAACATGAGTGTGCTCAGAACAAAAGAACGGTGTTTACTACACATAAAGACCATTGCTAGTTCAACTCTCCTTCTGAAATTGATTCAAACCACAGTTCCTCTGTCATCCAATGCTTTTCAGTTAAGAGCGAGAATCGTTTGAGCTTGGAGAACGATGTAGCTTCGTTTCAGCTGCTAAGTGACTGAGTTTACCCGAAAAGAACTCATGACTATAGGAAGACACAGAGCCTGGGATTTAACTCCATTTCTTAAGGAAACACACAGCACAGTTCTCATCCATGAAGCACACTCTGCTTTAGAGCACGAAGCACGCTCTTACTTTCTAGAGTCTCTAATAGAGCAGAAAACGCGATTGTGCTCGGAACAATATAACGGTGTTTCCTACACATATGGACCATTGCTAGTTCAACTCTGCATCTGAACCAGATACAAACCAAAGGTCCCCTAACATCCAATGTTTTTCAGTTAAGAGCGAGAAACGTGTGAGCTTCATGAACGATGTAGATTCCTTTGAGCTGAAAAGTGACTGAGTTTACCTGAAAAGAAGTCTTGTTTTTAGGAAGACACAGAGCTCGGAATTTAAGTCCATTTTGAAGGGAAACACACAGCAGAGTTCTCATCCATGAAATACACTCTGCTTTAGAGCAAGAAGCATGCTCTTGCTTTTTAGAGTGTCTAATAGAGCAGAAAACGTGAGTGTGCTCACAAAAAAATAACAGTGTTTCCTACAAATACGGACCATATCTAGTTCAACTCTGCTTCTGCAATTGATACAAACCACAGGTCCTCTAACATCCAATGCTTTTCAGTTAAGAGCGAATAACGTGTGAGCTTCTTGAACTATGTAGCTTCGTTTGAGATGAAAAGTGACTGTGTTTACCTGAAACGCAGTCTTCCTTGTACTAAGACACAGAACCTGGGATTTTACTCCATTTCTGAAGGGAAACACACAGCACAGTTCTCCTCTTTGAAACACACTCGGCTTTAGAGAAAGAAGCACGCTCTTTCTTTCTAGATTCTCTAATACAGCCTGAAACATGAGTGTGCTCAGAACAAAGAACGGTGTTTTCAACACATACGGACCATTGCTAGTTCAACTCTGATTCTGAAATTTATTCAAACCACAGTTCCTCTGTCATCCAATGCTTTTCAGTTAAGATCGAGAATCGTTTGAGCTTGGAGAACGATGTAGCTTCGTTTCAGCTGAAAAGGGACTGAGTTTACCAGAAAAGAACTCTTGACTGTAGAAAGACACAGAGAATGGGATTTAACTCCATTTCTGATGGAAACTCACAGCACAGTTCTCATCCGTGAAACGTACTCTGCTGTAGAGCACGAAGCACGCTCTTACTTTCTAGAGCCTCTAATAGAGCAGAAAACGCAAGTGTGCACAGAAAAAAAGAACGGTGTTTCCTACATATACGGACCATTGCTAGTTCAACTCTGAATCTGAACCTGATACAAACCACAGTTCCCCTAACATCCAATGCTTTTCAGTACAGAGCGAGAAACGTGTGAGCTTCGTGAAGTATGTAGATTCTATTTAGCTGAAAAGTGACTGAGTCTACCTGAAAAGAAGTCTTACTTGTAGGAAGACACAGAGCCTGGCATTTACCTCCATTTCTGAAGGGAAACACAGAGCTCAGTTCTCATCCATGAAACACACTCTGCATTAGAGCAAGAAGCACGATACAGCATGATACGTGAATGTGCTCAGAACAAAAGAACGGTGTTTCCTACACATACGGACCATTGCTAGTTCAACTCTGCTTCTGAAACTGATTCAAACCACAGTTCCTCTGTCATCCAATACTTTTCAGTTAAGAGCGAGAATCGTTTGAGCTTGGAGAACGATGTAGCTTCGTTTCAGCTGCTAAGTGACTGAGTTTACCCGAAAAGAACTCATGACTATAGGAAGACACAGAGCCTGGGATTTAACTCCATTTCTGAAGGGAAACACACAGCACAGTTCTCATCCATGAAGCACACTCTGCTTTAGAGCAAGAAGCACGCTCTTACTTTCTAGAGTCTCTATTATAGCAGGAAAAGTTTGTGTGCTCAGAACAAAGAACAGAGTTTCCTACATTTACGGACCATATCTAGATCAACTCTGCTTCTGAAACTGATACAAACCAAAGTTCCTCTATCATCTAATGCTTTTCAGTTAAGAGCGAGAAACGTGTTGAGGTTCGTGAATCATGTATCTTCGTTTGAGCTGAAAAGTGACTGTGTTTACCTGAAACGCAGTCTTCCTTTTAGGAAGACACAGATCCTGTGATTTAACTCCATTTCTGAAGGGAAACACACAGCACAGTTCTCATCCATGAAACACACTCTGCTTTAGAGCAAGAAGCACGCTCTTACTTTCTAGATTCGCTAATATAGCAGAAAACCTGAGTGTGCTCAAAACAAAAGAACGGTGTTTCCTACACATACGGACCTTTGCTAGTTCAACTCTGCTTCTTAAACAGATACAAACCCCACGGCCCCTAACATCCAATGCTATTCATTTAAGATCGAGAAACGTTTGAGCTTCGTGAAAGATGTAGCTTCGTTAGAGCTGAAAAGTGACTGAGTTTACCCGAAAAGAACTCATGAATATAGGAAGACACAGAGCCTGGGATTTAATTCCATTTCTGAAGGGAAACACACAGCACAGTTCTAATCCATGAAGCACACTCTGCTTTAGAGCAAGATGGAAGCTCTTACTTTCTAGAGTCTCTAATAGAGTAGAAAACGTGAGTGTGCTCAGAACAAAGAACAGTGTTTCCTACATTTACAGATCATATCTAGATCAATCTGCTTCTGAAACTGATACAAAAAAAAGTTCCTCTATCATCTAATGCTTTTCAATTAAGAGCGAGAATCGTTTGAGCTTGGAGAACGATGTAGCTTTGTTTCAGCTGAATAGTGACTGAGTTTACCCGAAATAACTCTTGCCTGTAGGAAAACACAGATCCTGGATTTTAACTCCATTTCTGAAGGAAACACACAGCACAGTTCTCATCCATGAAGCACACTCTGCTTTAGAGCACGAAGCACGCTCTTACTTTCTAGAGTCTCTAATATAGCAGGAAACATGCGTGTGCTCAGAACAAAAGAACGGTGTTTCCTGCACATACGGACCATTGCAAGTTCGACTCTGCTTCTGAATCTGATACAAAGCCGAGGTCCTCTAACATCAAATGCTTTTCAGTTAAGAGCATGAATCCTGTGAGCTTCGTGAACGATGTGTTTCGTTTGAGCTGAAAATTGACTGAGTTTACCTGAAAAGAAGTCTTGCTTTTAGGAAGACACAGACCCTGGGATTCAACTCCATTTCTGAAGGGAAATACACAGCACAGTTCTCCTCTATGAAACACACTCTGCTTTAGAGCAAGAATCACGCTCTTTCTTTCGAGAATCTCTAATACAGCATGAAACATGAGTGTGCTCAGAACAAAAGAACGGTGTTTCCTACACATACGGACCATTGCTAGTTCAAATCTGCTTCTGAAACTGATACAAACCAAACTTCCTCTATCATCTAATGCTTTTCAGTTAAGAGCGAGAAACGTGTTGAGCTTCGTGAATCATGTAGCTTCTTTGAGGTGAAAAGTGACTGTGTTTACCTGAAACGCAGTCTTCCTTGTAGGAAGACACAGAACCTGGGATTTAACTCCATTTCTGAAGGGAAACACACAGCACAGTTCTCCTCTATGAAACACACTCTGCTTTAGAGCAAGAATCACGCTCTTTCTTTCTAGACTCTCTAATACAGCATGAAACATGAGTGTGCTCAGAACAAAAGAACGGTGTTTCCTACACATACGGAACATTGCTAGTTCAACTCTGCTTCTGAAATTGATTCAAACCACAGTTCCTCTGTCATCCAATGCTTTTCAGTTAAGAGCGAGAAACGTGTGAGCTTTGTGAACAATGTAGATTCCTTTGAGCTGAAAAATGACTGAGTTTACCTGAAAAGAACTCTTGACTGTGGGAAGACACAGAGCCTCGGATTTAACTCCATTTCTGAAGGAAACACACAGCACAGTTCTCATCCATGAAGCACTCTCTGTTTTAGAGCAAGAAGCATGCTCTTACTTTCTAGAGTCTCTAATATAGCAGGAAATATGAGTGTGCTTAGAACAAAAGAACAGTGTTTGCTGCACATATGAACCATTGCAAGTTCCACTCTGCTTCTTAATCTTATCCAAACCCGATGTCCTCTAACATTCAATGCTTTTCAGTTAAGAGAGAGAAACCTGTGAGCTTCGTGAACGTTGTAGATTCCTTTTAGGTGAAAGGTGACTGAGTTTACCTGAAAAGAAGTCTTGCCTGTAGGAAGACACAGAGCATGGGATTTAACTCCATTTCTGAAGGAAACTCACTGCACAGTTCTCATCTGTGAAACGTACTCTGCTGTAGAGCACGAAGCACGCTCTTACTTTCTAGAGTCTCTAATAGAGCAGAAAACGCGAGTGTGCTAAGAACAAAGAACGGTGTTTCCTACATATACGGACCATTGCTAGTTCAACTCTGAATCTGAACCTGATACAAACCACAGGTCCCCTAACATCCAATGCTTTTCAGTACAGAGCGAGAAACGTGTGAGCTTCTTGAACTATGTATATTCCATTGAGCTGATAAGTGACTGAGTCTACCTGAAAAGAAGACTTGCTTGTAGGAAGACACAGAGCCTGGGATTTAACTCCATTTCTGAAGGGAAACACACAGCACAGTTCTCCTCTATGAAACACACTCTACTTTAGAGCAAGAAACACGCACTTTCTTTCTAGATTCTCTAATACAGCATGAAAAATGAGTGTGCTCAGAACAAAAGAACGGTGTTTACTACACATAAAGACCATTGCTAGTTCAACTCTGCTTCTGAAATTGATTCAAACCACAGTTCCTCTGTCATCCAATGCTTTTCAGTTAAGAGCGAGAATCGTTTGAGCTTCGAGAACGATGTAGCTTCGTTTCAGCTGAAAATTGACTGAGTTTACCCGAAAAAAACTCTGGCTTGTATGGAAGACACAGAGCCTCGGATTTAACTCCATTTCTGAAGGAAACACACAGCACAGTTCTCATCCATGAAGCACACTCTGCTTTAGAGCACGAAGCACGCTCTTACTTTCTAGAGTCTCTAATAGAGCAGAAAACGCGAGTGTGCTCAGAACAATATAACGGTGTTTCCTACACATATGGACCATTGCTAGTTCAACTCTGCATCTGAACCTGATACAAACCAAAGGTCCCCTAACATCCAATGCTTTTCAGTTAAGAGCGAGAAACGTGTGAGCTTCATGAACGATGTAGATTCCTTTGAGCTGAAAAGTTACTGAGTTTACCGAAAAGAAGTCTTGTTTTTAGGAAGACACAGAGCTCGGAATTTAAGTCCATTTTGAAGGGAAACACACAGCACAGTTCTCATCCATGAAACACACTCTGCTTTAGAGCAAGAAGCATGCTCTTGCTTTTTAGAGTGTCTAATAGAGCAGAAAACGTGAGTGTGCTCAAGAAAAAACAACAGTGTTTCCTACAAATACGGACCATATCTAGTTCAACTCTGCTTCTGCAATTGATACATACCACAGGTCCTCTAACATCCAATGCTTTTCAGTTAAGAGCGAATAACGTGTGAGCTTCTTGAACTATGTAGCTTCGTTTGAGATGAAAAGTGACTGTGTTTACCTGAAACGCAGTCTTCCTTGTAGGAAGACACAGAACCTGGGATTTTACTCGATTTCTGAAGGGAAACACACAGCACAGTTCTCCTCTTTGAAACACACTCGGCTTTAGAGAAAGAAGCACGCTCTTTCTTTCTAGATTCTCTAATACAGCCTGAAACATGAGTGTGCTCAGAACAAAGAACGGTGTTTCCAACACATACGGACCATTGCTAGTTCAACTCTGATTCTGAAATTTATTCAAACCACAGTTCCTCTGTCATCCAATGCTTTTCAGTTAAGATCGAGAATCGTTTGAGCTTGGAGAACGATGTAGCTTCGTTTCAGCTGAAAAGGGACTGAGTTTACCAGAAAAGAACTCTTGACTGTAGAAAGACACAGAGAATGGGATTTAACTCCATTTCTGATGGAAACTCACAGCACAGTTCTCATCTGTGAAACGTACTCTGCTGTAGAGCACGAAGCACGCTCTTACTTTCTAGAGTCTCTAATAGAGCAGAAAACGCGAGTGTGCTCAGAAAAAAAGAACGGTGTTTAATACATATACGGACCATTGCTAGTTCAACTCTGAATCTGAACCTGATACAAACCACAGGTCCCCTAACATCCAATGCTTTTCAGTACAGAGCGAGAAACGTGTGAGCTTCTTGAACTATGTATATTCCATTGAGCTGATAAGTGACTGAGTCTACCTGAAAAGAAGACTTGCTTGTAGGAAGACACAGAGCCTGGGATTTAACTCCATTTCTGAAGGGAAACACACAGCACAGTTCTCCTCTATGAAACACACTCTACTTTAGAGCAAGAAGCACGCACTTTCTTTCTAGATTCTCTAATACAGCATGAAAAATGAGTGTGCTCAGAACAAAAGAACGGTGTTTACTACACATACAGACCATTGCTAGTTCAACTCTGCTTCTGAAATTGATTCAAACCACAGTTCCTCTGTCATCCAATGCTTTTCAGTTAAGAGCGAGAATCGTTTGAGCTTCGAGAACGATGTAGCTTCGTTTCAGCTGAAAATTGACTGAGTTTACCTGAAAAAAACTCTGGCTTGTATGGAAGACACAGAGCCTCAGATTTAACTCCATTTCTGAAGGAAACACACAGCACAGTTCTCGTCCATGAAGCAAACTCTGCTTTAGAGCACGAAGCACGCTCTTACTTTCTAGAGTCTCTATTAGAGCAGAAAACGCGAGTGTGCTCAGAACAATATAACGGTGTTTCCTACACATATGGACCATTGCTAGTTCAACTCTGCATCTGAACCTGATACAAACCAAAGGTCCCCTAACATCCAATGCTTTTCAGTTAAGAGCGAGAAACGTGTGAGCTTCATGAACGATGTAGATTCCTTTGAGCTGAAAAGTTACTGAGTTTACCGAAAAGAAGTCTTGTTTTTAGGAAGACACAGAGCTCGGAATTTAAGTCCATTTTGAAGGGAAACACACAGCACAGTTCTCATCCATGAAACACACTCTGCTTTAGAGCAAGAAGCATGCTCTTGCTTTTTAGAGTGTCTAATAGAGCAGAAAACGTGAGTGTGCTCACAAAAAAACAACAGTGTTTCCTACAAATACGGACCATATCTAGTTCAACTCTGCTTCTGCAATTGATACAAACCACAGGTCCCCTAACATCCAATGCTTTTCAGTACAGAGCGAGAAACGTGTGAGCTTCTTGAACTATGTATATTCCATTGAGCTGATAAGTGACTGAGTCTACCTGAAAAGAAGACTTGCTTGTAGGAAGACACAGAGCCTGGGATTTAACTCCATTTCTGAAGGGAAACACACAGCACAGTTCTCCTCTATGAAACACACTCTACTTTAGAGCAAGAAGCACGCACTTTCTTTCTAGATTCTCTAATACAGCATGAAAAATGAGTGTGCTCAGAACAAAAGAACGGTGTTTACTACACATAAAGACCATTGCTAGTTCAACTCTGCTTCTGAAATTGATTCAAACCACAGTTCCTCTGTCATCCAATGCTTTTCAGTTAAGAGCGAGAATCGTTTGAGCTTCGAGAACGATGTAGCTTCGTTTCAGCTGAAAATTGACTGAGTTTACGCGAAAAAAACTCTGGCTTGTATGGAAGACACAGAGCCTCGGATTTAACTCCATTTCTGAAGGAAACACACAGCACAGTTCTCATCCATGAAGCACACTCTTCTTTACAGCACGAATCACGCTCTTACTTTCTAGAGTCTCTAATAGAGCAGAAAACGCGAGTGTGCTCAGAACAATATAACGGTGTTTCCTACACATATGGACCATTGCTAGTTCAACTCTGCATCTGAACCTGATACAAACCAAAGGTCCCCTAACATCCAATGCTTTTCAGTTAAGAGCGAGAAACGTGTGAGCTTCATGAACGATGTAGATTCCTTTGAGCTGAAAAGTCACTGAGTTTACCGAAAAGAAGTCTTGTTTTTAGGAAGACACAGAGCTCGGAATTTAAGTCCATTTTGAAGGGAAACACACAGCACAGTTCTCATCCATGAAACACACTCTGCTTTAGAGCAAGAAGCATGCTCTTGCTTTTTAGAGTGTCTAATAGAGCAGAAAACGTGAGTGTGCTCACAAAAAAAGAACAGTGTTTCCTACAAATACGGACCATATCTAGTTCAACTCTGCTTCTGCAATTGATACAAACCACAGGTCCTCTAACATCCAATTCTTTTCAGTTAAGAGCGAACAACGTGTGAGCTTCTTGAACTATGTAGCTTCGTTTGAGATGAAAAGTGACTGTGTTTACCTGAAACGCAGTCTTCCTTGTAGGAAGACACAGAACCTGGGATTTTACTCCATTTCTGAAGGAAACACACAGCACAGTTCTCCTCTATGAGTCACACTCGGCTTTAGAGAAAGAAGCACGCTCTTTCTTTCTAGATTCTCTAATACAGCATGAAACATGAGTGTGCTCAGAACAAAGAACGGTGTTTCCAACACATACAGACCATTGCTAGTTCAACTCTGATTCTGAAATTTATTCAAACCACAGTTCCTCTGTCATCCAATGCTTTTCAGTTAAGATCGAGAATCGTTTGAGCTTGGAGAACGATGTAGCTTCGTTTCAGCTGAAAAGGGACTGAGTTTACCAGAAAAGAACTCTTGACAGTAGAAAGACGCAGAGAATGAGATTTAACTCCATTTCTGATGGAAACTCACAGCACAGTTCTCATCCGTGAAACGTACTCTGCTGTAGAGCACGAAGCACACTCTTACTTTCTAGAGTCTCTAATAGAGCAGAAAACGCGAGTGTGCTCAGAAAAAAAGAACGGTGTTTCCTACATATACGGACCATTGCTAGTTCAACTCTGAATCTGAACCTGATACAAACCACAGGTCCCCTAACATGCAATGCTTTTCAGTACAGAGCGAGAAACGTGTGAGCTTCTTGAACTATGTATATTCCATTGAGCTGATAAGTGACTGAGTCTACCTGAAAAGAAGACTTGCTTGTAGGAAGACACAGAGCCTGGGATTTAACTCCATTTCTGAAGGGAAACACACAGCACAATTCTCCTCTATGAAACACATTCTACTTTAGAGCAAGAAGCACGCACTTTCTTTCTAGATTCTCTAATACAGCATGAAAAATGAGTGTGCTCAGAACATAAGATCGGTGTTTACTACACATACAGACCATTGCTAGTTCAACTCTGCTTCTGAAATTGATTCAAACCACAGTTCCTCTGTCATCCAATGCTTTTCAGTTAAGAGCGAGAATCGTTTGAGCTTCGAGAACGATGTAGCTTCGTTTCAGCTGAAAATTGACTGAGTTTACCTGAAAAAAACTCTGGCTTGTATGGAAGACACAGAGCCTCGGATTTAACTCCATTTCTGAAGGAAACACACAGCACAGTTCTCGTCCATGAAGCACACTCTGCTTTAGAGCACGAAGCACGCTCTTACTTTCTAGAGTCTCTAATAGAGCAGAAAACGCGAGTGTGCTCAGAACAATATAACGGTGTTTCCTACACATATGGACCATTGCTAGTTCAACTCTGCATCTGAACCTGATACAAACCAAAGGTCCCCTAACATCCAATGCTTTTCAGTTAAGAGCGAGAAACGTGTGAGCTTCATGAACGATGTAGATTCCTTTGAGCTGAAAAGTCACTGAGTTTCCCGAAAAGAAGTCTTGTTTTTAGGAAGACACAGAGCTCGGAATTTAAGTCCATTTTGAAGGGAAACACACAGCACAGTTCTCATCCATGAAACACACTCTGCTTTAGAGCAAGAAGCATGCTCTTGCTTTTTAGAGTGTCTAATAGAGCAGAAAACGTGAGTGTGCTCACAAAAAAAGAACAGTGTTTCCTACAAATACGGACCATATCTAGTTCAACTCTGCTTCTGCAATTGATACAAACCACAGGTCCTCTAACATCCAATGCTTTTCAGTTAAGAGCGAATAACGTGTGAGCTTCTTGAACTATGTAGCTTCGTTTGAGATGAAAAGTGACTGTGTTTACCTGAAACGCAGTCTTCCTTGTACTAAGACACAGAACCTGGGATTTTACTCCATTTCTGAAGGGAAACACACAGCACAGTTCTCCTCTATGAAACACACTCGGCTTTAGAGAAAGAAGCACGCTCTTTCTTTCTAGATTCTCTAATACAGCATGAAACATGAGTGTGCTCAGAACAAAGAACGGTGTTTCCAACACATACGGACCATTGCTAGTTCAACTCTGATTCTGAAATTTATTCAAACCACAGTTCCTCTGTCATCCAATGCTTTTCAGTTAAGATCGAGAATCGTTTGAGCTTGGAGAACGATGTAGCTTCGTTTCAGCTGAAAAGGGACTGAGTTTACCAGAAAAGAACTCTTGACTGTAGAAAGACACAGAGAATGGGATTTAACTCCATTTCTGATGGAAACTCACAGCACAGTTCTCATCCGTGAAACGTACTCTGCTGTAGAGAACGAAGCACGCTCTTACTTTCTAGAGTCTCTAATAGCGCAGAAAACGCGAGTGTGCTCAGAAAAAAAGAACGGTGTTTCCTACATATACGGACCATTGCTAGTTCAACTCTGAATCTGAACCTGATACAAACCACAGGTCCCCTAACATCCAATGCATTTCAGTACAGAGCGAGAAACGTGTGAGCTTCGTGAACTATGTAGATTCTATTTAGCTGAAAAGTGACTGAGTCTACCTGAAAAGAAGTCTTGCTTGTAGGAAGACACAGAGCCTGGCATTTACCTCCATTTCTGAAGGGAAACACAGAGCTCAGTTCTCATCCATGAAACACACTCTGCTTTAGAGCAAGAAGCACGATACAGCATGATGCGTGAATGTGCTCAGAACAAAAGAACGGTGTTTCCTACACATACGGACCATTGCTAGTTCAACTCTGCTTCTGAAACTGATTCAAACCACAGTTCCTCTGTCATCCAATACTTTTCTGTTAAGAGCGAGAATCGTTTGATCTTGGAGAACGATGTAGCTTCGTTTCAGCTGCTAAGTGACTGAGTTTACCCGAAAAGAACTCATGACTATAGGAAGACACAGAGCCTGGGATTTAACTCCATTTCTGAATGAAATACACAGCACAGTTCTCATCCATGAAGCACACTCTGCTTTAGAGCAAGAAGCACGCTCTTACTTTCTAGATTCGCTAATATAGCAGAAAACCTGAGTGTGATCAATACAAAAGAACGGTGTTTCCTACACATACGGACCATTGCTAGTTCAACTCTGCTTCTTAAACAGATACAAACCCCACGGCCCCTAACATCCAATGCTATTCATTTAAGAGCGAGAAACGTTTGAGCTTCGTGAAAGATGTAGCTTCGTTAGAGCTGAAAATTGACTGAGTTTACCTGAAAAGAATTCTTGCCTGTAGGAAGACACAGACCCTGGGAGTTAACTAAATTTCTGAAGGAAACACACAGCACAGTTCTCATCCATGAAACACACTCTGCTTTAGAGCAAGAAGGAAGCTCTTACTTTCTAGAGTCTCTAATAGAGTAGAAAACTTGAGTGTGCTCAGAACAAAGAACAGTGTTTCCTACATTTACAGATCATATCTAGATCAATCTGCTTCTGAAACTGATACAAAAAAAAGTTCCTCTATCATCTAATGCTTTTCAATTAAGAGCGAGAATACTTTGAGCTTGGAGAACGATGTAACTTCGTTTCAGCTGAATAGTGACTGAGTTTACCCGAAATAACTCTTGCCTGTAGGAAAACACAGAGCCTGGATTTTAACCCCATTTATGAAGGAAACACACAGCACAGTTCTCATCCATGAAGCACACTCTGCTTTAGAGCAAGAAGCACGCTCTTACTTTCTAGATTCTCTAATATAGCAGGAAACATGCGTGTGCTCAGAACAAAAGAACGGTGTTTCCTGCACATACGGACCATTGCAAGTTCCAGTCTGCTTCTGAATCTGATACAAAGCCGAGGTCCTCTAACATCAAATGCTTTTCAGTTAAGAGCATAAATCCTGTGAGCTTCGTGAACGATGTTGCTTCGTTTGAGCTGAAAAGTGACTGAGTTTACCTGAAAAGAAGTCTTGCCTGTAGGAAGACACAGAGCATGGGATTTAACTCCAGTTCTGAAGGCAACTCACAGCACAGTTCTCATGCATGAAGCACACTCTGCTTTAGAGCAAGAAGCACGCTCTTACTTTTTAGAGTCTCTAATATAGCAGGAAACCTGTGTGTTCTCAGAACAAAAGAACGGTGTTTCCTACACATATGGACCATTGCTAGTTCAACTCTGCATCTGAAACTGATAAAAAACACAGGTCCCTTAACATCCAATGCTTTTCAATTAAGAGCGAGTAACATTTGCGCTTTGTGAACGAAGTAGCTTCGTTTGAGCTGAAAAGTGACTGTGTTTACCTGAAAGGTAATCTTGCTTGTAGGAAGACACAGAGCCTGGGATTTAACTCCAGTTCTGAAGGAAACACACAGCACAGTTCTCATCCATGAAGCACACTCTGCTTTAGAGCAAGATGCATGCTCTTACTTTCTAGAGTCTCTAATAGAGCAGGAAAAATTTGTGTGCTCAGAACAAAGAACAGTGTTTCCTACATTTATGGACCATTTCTAGATCAACTCTGCTTAGGGAACTGATACAAAACACAGGTCCCTTAACATCCAATGCTTTTCAATTAAGAGCGAGAAACGTGTGAGCTTCGTGAACGATGTAGATTCCTTTAAGCTGAACAGTGACTGAGTTTACCTGAAAAGAAGTCTTGCTTTGAGAAAGACACAGAGCTTGGGTTTTAACTCCATTTTGAAGGGAAACCCACAGCACAGTTCTCATCCATGAAACACACTCCGCTTTAGAGCAAGAAGCACGCACTTGCTTTTTAGAATCTCTAATAGAATAGAAAACGTGAGTGTGCTCACAACAAAAGAACAGTGTTTCCTACACATACGGACCACATCTAGTTCAACTCTGCTTCTGAAACTGATACAAACCACAGGTCCTCTAACATCCAAATCTTTTCAGTTAAAAGCGAATAACGTGTGAGATTCTTGAACTATATAGCTTCATTTGAGATGAAAAGGGACTGTGTTTACCTGAAACACAGTCTTATTTGTAGGAAGACACAGATCCTGGGATTTAACTCCATTTCTAAGGAAACACACAGCACAGTTCTCCTCTATGAAACACACTCGTCTTTAGAGCAAGAAGCACACACTTTCTTTCTAGATTCTCTAATACAGCATGAAACATGAGTGTGCTCAGAACAAAAGAACGGTGTTTCCTACACAGACGGACCATATCTAGATCAACTCTGCTTCTGAAACTGATACAAACCAAAGTTCCTCTATCATCTAATGCTTTTCAGTTAAGAGCGAGAAAGGTGTTGAGCTTTGAGAACGATGTAGCTTTGTTTCAGCTGAAAAGTGACTGTGTTTACCTGAAACGCAGTCTTCCATTTAGGAAGACACAGAGCCTGTGATTTAACTCCATTTCTGAAGGAAACACACAGTACAGTTCTCATCCATGAAGCACACTCTGCTTTAGAGCAAGAAGCACGTTCTTACTTTCTAGAGTCTCTAATAGAGCAGGAAACGTTTGTGTGCTCAGAACAAAGGACAGTGTTTCCTAAATTTACGGACCATATCTAGATCAACTCTGCTTCTGAAACTGAAACAAACCAAAGTTCCTCTATCATCTAATGCTTTTCAGTTAAGCGCGAGATACGTGTTGCGCTTCTTGAATCATGTAGCTTCGTTTGAGATGAAAAGTGACTGTGTTTACCTGAAACGCAGTCTTCCTTGTAGGAAGCCACAATACCTGGGATTTAGCTCCATTTCTGAAGGGAAACACACAGCACAGTTCTCCTCTATGAAACACACTCTGCTTTAGAGCAAGAATCACGCTCTTTCTTTCTAGAATCTCTAATACAGCATGAAACATGAGTGTGCTCAGAAAAAAAGAACAGTGTTTCCTACACATACGACAATTGCTAGTTCAACTCTGCTTCTGAAATTGATTCAAACCACAGTTCCTCTGTCATCCAATGCTTTTCAGTTAAGATCGAGAATCGTTTGAGCTAGGAGAATGATGTAGCTTCATTTCAGCTGAAAAGGGACTGAGTTCACCAGAAAAGAACTCTTGACTGTAGGAAGACACAGAGCCTGGGATTTAACTCCATTTCTGAAGGAAACACACAGCACAGTTCTCATCCATGAAGCACACTCTGCTTTAGAGCAAGAAGCATGCTCTTACTTTCTAGAGTCTCTAATAGAGCAGAAAACATGAGTGTGCTCAGAACAAAAGAATTGTGTTTGCTGCACATACGGACCATTGCAAGTTCCACTCTGCTTCTCAATCTAATACAAACCCGAGATCCTCTAACATCCAATGCTTTTCAGTTAAGAGTGAGAAACGTGTGAGCTTCGTGAAAGATGTAGCTTCGTTTGAGGTGAAAAGTGACTGAGTTTACCTGAAAAGAAGTCTTGCCTGTAGGAAGACACAGAGCATGGGATTTAACTCCATTTCTGAAGGAAACTCACAGCACAGTTCTCATCCGTGAAACGTACTCTGTTTAGAGCAAGAAGCATGCTCTTACTTTCCAGAGTCTCTAATAGAGCAGAAAACGCGAGTGTGCTGAGAACAAAAGAATGGTGTTTCCTACATATACGGACCATTGCTAGTTCAACTCTGAAGCTGAACCTGATACAAACCACAGGTCCACTAACATCCAATGCTTTTCAGTACAGAGCGAGAAACATGTGAGCTTCGTGAACTATGTAGATTCCTTTGAGCTGAAAAGTGACTGAGTCTACCTGAAAAGAAGTCTTTCTTGTAGGAAGACACAGAGCCTGGCATTTACCTCCATTTCTGAAAGGAAACACAGAGCTCACTTCTCATCCATGAAACACACTGCTTTAGAGCAAGAATCACGCTCTTTCTTTCTAGATTCTCTAATACAGCATGATACGTGACTGTGCTCAGAACAAAAGAACGGTGTTTCCTACACATACGGACCATTGTTAGTTCAACTCTGCTTCTGCAACTGATTCAAACCACAGTTCCTCTTTCATCCAATGCTTTTCAGTTAAGAGCGAGAATCGTTTGAGCTTGGAGAACGATGTACCTTCGTTTGAGCTGAAAAGTGACTGAGTTTACCCGAAAAGAACTCTTGCCTATAGGAAGACACAGAGCCTGGGATTTCACTCCATTTCTGAAGGAAACACACAGCACAGTTCTCATCCATGAAGCACACTCTGCTTTAGAGGAAGACGCACGCTCTTACTTTCTAGAGTCTCTAATAGAGCAGGAAAAGTTTGTGTGCTCAGAACAAAGAACAGTGTTTCCTACATTTATGGACCATTTCTATATCAACTCTGCTTAGGGAACTGATACAAAACACAGGTCCCTTAACATCCAATGCTTTTCAATTAAGAGCGAGAAACGTGTGAGCTTCATGAATGATGTAGATTCCTTTGAGCTGAACAGTGACTGAGTTTACCTGAAAAGAAGTCTTGCTTTGAGAAAGACACAGAGCTTGGGATTTAACTCCATTTTGAAGGGAAACCCACAGCACAGTTCTCATCCATGAAACACACTCCGCTTTAGAGCAAGAAGCACTCACTTGCTTTTTAGATTCTCTAATAGAGTAGAAAACGTGAGTGTGCTCACAACAAAAGAACAGTGTTTCCTACAATTACGGACCACATCTAGTTCAACTCTGCTTCTGAAACTGATACAAACCAAAGGTCCTCTAACATAATGCTTTCAGTTAAAAGCGAATAATGTGAGAGCTTCTTGAACTATGTAGCTTCGTTTGAGATGAAAACTGACTGTGTTTACCTGAAACGCATTCTTCCTTGTAGCAAGACACAGAACCTGGGATTTAACTCCATTTCTGAAGGGAAACACACAGCACAGTTCTCTCTATGAAATACACTCTGCTTTAGAGAAGGAGCACGATCTTTCATTCTATATCTCTAATACAGCATGATACGTGAGTGTGCTCAGAACAAAAGAACGGTGTTTCCTATACATACGGACCATAGCTAGTTCAACTCTACTTCTGAAACTGATTCAAACCACAGTTCCTCTGTCATCCAATGCTTTTCAGTTAAGAGCGAGAATCGTTTGAGCTTGGAGAACGATGTAGCTTCGTTTCAGCTGAAAAGTGACTGAGTTTACCCGAAAAGAACTCTTGCCTATAGGAAGACACAGAGCCTGGGATTTAACTCCATTTCTGAAGGAAACACACAGCACACTTCTCATCCATGAAGCACACTCTGCTTTAGAGCAAGAAGCACGCTCTTACTTTCTAGAGTCTCTAATAGAGCAGGAAACATGAGTGTGCTCAGAACAAAAGAACGGTGTTTCCTGCACATACGGACCATTGAAAGTTCCACTCTGCTTCTCAATCTGATGCAAAGCTGAGGTCCTCTAACATCCAATGCTTTTCAATTAAGAGCAAGAAACCTGTGAGCTTCGTGAACGATGTAGCTTCATTTGAGCTGAAAATTGACTGAGTTTACCTGAAAAGAAGTCTTGCCTGTAGGAAGACACAGGGCATGGGATTTAACTCCATTTCTGAAGGAAACTCACAGCACAGTTCTCATCTGTGAAACGTACTCTGCTTTAGAGCACGAAGCATGCTCTTACTTTCTAGAGTCTCTAATACAGCAGGACACGTGAGTGTGCTGAGAACAAAGAACTGTGTTTCCTACACATACGGACCTTTGCTAGTTCAACTCTGCTTCTGAAACAGATACATACCACAGGTCCTCTGTCATCCAATGCTTTTCATTTAAGAGCGAGAATTGTTTGAGATTGGAGACTGATGTAGTTTCGTTTGAGCTGAAAAGTGACTGAGTTTACCTGAAAAGAACTCTTGCCTGTAGGAAGACACAGAGCCTGGGATTTAACTCCATTTCTGAAGGAAACACACAGCACAGTTCTCATCCATGAAGCACAATATGCTTTAGAGCAAGAAGCACGCACTTACTTTCTAGAGTCTCTAATAGAACAGGAAACGTTTGTGTGCTCAGAACAAAGAACAGTGTTTCCTACATTTAAGGACAATATCTAGATCAACTCTGCTTCTGAAACTGATACAAACCAAAGTTCCTCTATCATCTAATTCTTTTCAGTTAACAGCGAGAAACGTGTTGAGCTTCGTGTGTCATGTAGCTTCGTTTGAGCTGAAAAGTGACTGTGTTTACCTGAAATGCAGTCTTCCATTTAGGAAGACACAGAGCCTGTGATTTAACTCCATTTCTAAAGGGAAACACACAGCACAGTTCTCCTCTATGAAACACACTCTGCTTTAGAGCAAGAAGCACGATCCTTCTTTCTAGATTCTCTAATACAGCAGGAAACATGAGTGTGCTCAGAACAAAAGAACGGTGTTTACTACACATACGGACCATTGCTAGTTCAACTCTGCTTCTGATATTGATTCAAACCACAGTTCCTCTGTCATCCAATGCTTTTCAGTTAAGAGCGAGAAACGTTTGAGCTTGGAGAACGATGTAGCTTGGTTTCAGCTGAAAAGTGACTGAGTTTACCCGAAAAGAACTCTTGCCTGTAGGAAGACACTGAGCCTGGGATTTACTCCCTTTCTGAAGGAAACACACAGCACAGTTCTCACCCATGAAGCACACTCTGCTTTAGAGCAAGAAGCACGCTCTTACTTTCTAGAGTCTCTAATATAGCAGGAAATATGAGTGTGCTCAGAACAAAAGAACGGTGTTTCCTACACATATGGACCATTGCTAGTGCAACTCTGCATCTGAACCTGATACAAACCAAAGATCCCCTAACATCCAATTCTTTTCAGTTTAGAGCGACAAACGTGTGAGCTTCGTGAACGATGTAGATTCCTTTGAGCTGAAAAGTGACTGAGTTTACCTGAAAAGAAGTCTTGCCTGTAGGAAGACACAGAGCATGGGATTTAACTCCATTTCTGAAGGAAACTCACAGCACAGTTCTCATCCGTGAAACGTACTCTGCTTTAGAGCAAGAAGCACGCTCTTTCTTTCTAGATTCTCTAATACAGCATGAAACATGAGTGTGCTCAGAACCAAAGAACGGTGTTTACTACACATACGGACCATTGCTAGTTCAACTCTGCTTCTGAAATTGATTCAAAACACAGTTCCTCTGTCATCCAATGCTTTTCAGTTAAGAGCGAGAATTGTTTGAGCTTGGAGGACGATGTAGATTCGTTTTAGCTGAAAATTGACTGTGTTTACCTGAAAGGTAATCTTGCTTGTAGGAAGACACAGAGCCTGGGATTTAACTCCATTTCTGAAAGAAACTCACAGCACAGTTCTCATCCGTGAAAGGTACTCTGCTTTAGAGCAAGAAGCACGCTCTTACTTTCTAGAGTCTCTAATACAGCAAGAAACGTGATTGTGCTGAGAACAAAAGAACGGTGTTTCCTACACATACGGACCATTGCTAGTTCAACTCTGCTTCTGAAACAGATACATACCACAGGTCCTCTGTCATCCAATGCTTTTCAGTAAAGAGCAAGAATTGTTTGAGATTGGAGAACAATGTAGTTTCGTTTGAGCTGAAAAGTGACTGAGTTTACCTGAAAAGAACTCTTGTCTGTAGGAAGACACAGAGCCTGGGATTTAACTCCATTTCTGAAGGGAAACACACATCACAGTTCTCCTCTATGAAACACACTCTGCTTTAGAGCAAGAAGCACGATCTTTCTTTCTAGATTCTCTAATACAGCATGATACATGAGTGTGCTCAGAACAAAAGAACGGTGTGTCCTACACATACGGACCATTGCTAGTTCAACTCTGCATCTGAAACTGATACAAAACACAGGTCCCTTAACATCCAATGCTTTTCAATTAAGAGAGAGAAACGTTTGCGCTTTGTGAACGATGCAGCTTCGTTTGAGCTGAAAAGTGACTGTGTTTACCTGAAAGGTAATCTTGCTTGTAGGAAGACACAGAGCCTGGGAATTAACTCCAGTTCTGAAAGGAAACACACAGCACAGTTCTCATCCATGAATCACACTCTGCTTTAGAGAACGAAGCACGCTCTTACTTTCTAGAGTCTCTAATAGGGCAGAAAACACGAGTGTTCTCAGACCAAAATAATGGTGTTTCCTACACATACGGACCATTGCTAGTTCAACTCTGCATCTGAACCTGATACAAACCAAAGGTCCCCTAGCATCCAATGCTTTTCATTTAAGAGCGAGAAATGTGTGAGCTTCGTGAACGATGTAGATTCCTTTGAGCTGAACAGGGACTGTGTTTACCTGAAAAGATGTCTTGCTTTTAGGAAGACACAAACCAAGGATTTTAACTCCATTTTGAAGGGAAACACACAGTACAGTTGTCATCCATGAAACACACTCTGCTTTAGAGCAAGAATCACGCACTTGCTTTTTAGAATCTCTAATAGAGTAGAAAACTTGAGCGTGCTCACAACAAAAGAACAGTGTTTCCTACACATACGGACCACATCTAGTTCAACTCTGCTTCTGAAACTGATACAAACCACAGGTCCTCTAACATCCAATGCTTTCAGTTAAAAGCGAATAACGTGTGAGCTTCTTGAACTATGTAGCTTCGTTTGAGATGAAAAGTGACTGTGTTTACCTGAAACGCAGTGTTCCTTGTAGCAAGACACAGAACCTGGGATTAAACTCCATTTCTGAAGGGAAACACACAGCACAGTTCTCCTCTATGAAATACACTCTGCTTTAGAGCAAGAAGCATGATCTTTCTTTCTATATCTCTAATACAGCATGATACGTGAGTGTGCTCAGAACAAAAGAACGGTGTTTCCTATACATACGGACCATAGCTAGTTCAACTCTATTTCTGAAACTGATTCAAACCACAGTTCCTTGTCATCCAATGCTTTTCAGTTAAGAGCGAGAATCCTTTGAGCTTGGAGAACGATGTAGCTTCGTTTCAGCTGAAAAGTGACTGAGTTTACCTGAAAAGAAGTCTTGCCTGTAGGAAGACCCAGGGCATGGGATTTAACTCCATTTCTGAAGGAAACTCACAGCACAGTTCTCATCTGTGAAACATACTCTGCTTTAGAGCACAAACCATGCTCTTACTTTCTAGAGTCTCTAATACAGCAGGAAACGTGAGTGTGCTGAGAACAAAGTAAGGTGTTTCCTACACATACGGACCATTGCTAGTTCAACTCTGCTTCTGAAACAGATACATACCACAGGTCCTCTGTCATCCAATGCTTTTCAGTTAAGAGCGAGAATCGTTTGAGATTGAAGAACGATGTAGTTTCGTTTGAGCTGAAAAGTGACTGAGTTTACCTGAAAAGAACTCTTGCCTGTAGGAAGACACAGAGCCTGGGATTTAACTCCATTTCTGAAGGAAACACACAGCACAGTTCTCATCCATGAAGCACACTCTGCTTTAGAGCAAGAAGCACGCACTTACTTTCTAGAGTCTCTAATAGAACAGGAAACGTTTGTGTGCTCAGAACAAAGAACAGTGTTTCCTACATTTACGGACAATATCTAGATCAACTCTGCTTCTGAAACTGATACAAACCAAAGTTCCTCTATCATCTAATGCTTTTCAGTTAACAGCGAGAAACGTGTTGAGCTTCGTGTGTCATGTAGCTTCGTTTGAGATGAAAAGTGACTGTGTTTACCTGAAACGCAGTCTTCCTTGTAGGAAGACACAGAACCTGGGATTTAACACCATTTCTGAAGGGAAACACACATCACAGTTCTCGTCTATGAAACACACTCTGCTTTAGAGCAAGAAGCACGCTCTTTCTTTCTAGATTCTCTAATACAGCATGAAACATGAGTGTGCTCAGAACAAAAGAACGGTGTTTACTACACATACGGACCATTGCTAGTTCAACTCTGCTTCTGAAATTGATTCAAACCACAGTTCCTCTGTCATCCAATGCTTTTCTGTTAAGAGCGAGAATTGTTTGAGCTTGGAGGACGATGTAGATTCGTTTTAGCTGAAAAGTGACTGTGTTTACCTGAAAGGTAATCTTGCTTGTAGGAAGACACAGAGCCTGGGATTTAACTCCATTTCTGAAAGAAACTCACAGCACAGTTCTCATCCGTGAAAGGTACTCTGCTTTAGAGCAAGAAGCACGCTCTTACTTTCTAGAGTCTCTAATACAGCAAGAAACGTGATTGTGCTGAGAACAAAAGAACGGTGTTTCCTACACATACGGACCATTGCTAGTTCAACTCTGCTTCTGAAACAGATACATACCACAGGTCCTCTGTCATCCAATGCTTTTCAGTAAAGAGCAAGAATTGTTTGAGATTGGAGAACAATGTAGTTTCGTTTGAGCTGAAAAGTGACTGAGTTTACCTGAAAAGAACTCTTGCCTGTAGGAAGACACATAGCCTGGGATTTAACTCCATTTCTGAAGGGAAACACACATCACAGTTCTCCTCTATGAAACACACTCTGCTTTAGAGCAAGAAGCACGATCTTTCTTTCTAGATTCTCTAATACAGCATGATACATGAGTGTGCTCAGAACAAAAGAACGGTGTTTCCTACACATACGGACCATTGCTAGTTCAACTCTGCATCTGAAACTGATACAAAACACAGGTCCCTTAACATCCAATGCTTTTCAATTAAGAGAGAGAAACGTTTGCGCTTTGTGAACGATGTAGCTTCGTTTGAGCTGAAAAGTGACTGTGTTTACCTGAAAGGTAATCTTGCTTGTAGGAAGACACAGAGCCTGGGAATTAACTCAAGTTCTGAAAGGAAACACACAGCACAGTTCTCATCCATGAATCACACTCTGCTTTAGAGCACGAAGCACACTCTTACTTTCTAGAGTCTCTAATAGGGCAGAAAACACGAGTGTTCTCAGACCAAAATAATGGTGTTTCCTACACATACGGACCATTGCTAGTTCAACTCTGCATCTGAACCTGATACAAACCAAGGGTCCCCTAGCATCCAATGCTTTTCATTTAAGAGCGAGAAATGTGTGAGCTTCGTGAACGATGTAGATTCCTTTGAGCTGAACAGGGACTGAGTTTACCTGAAAAGATGTCTTGCTTTTAGGAAGACACAAACCAAGGATTTTAACTCCATTTTGAAGGGAAACACACAGTACAGTTGTCATCCATGAAACACACTCTGCTTTAGAGCAAGAATCACGCACTTGCTTTTTAGAATCTCTAATAGAGTAGAAAACTTGAGCGTGCTCACAACAAAAGAACAGTGTTTCCTACACATACGGACCACATCTAGTTCAACTCTGCTTCTGAAACTGATACAAACCACAGGTCCTCTAACATCCAATGCTTTCAGTTAAAAGCGAATAACGTGTGAGCTTCTTGAACTATGTAGCTTCGTTTGAGATGAAAAGTGACTGTGTTTACCTGAAACGCAGTCTTCCTTGTAGCAAGACACAGAACCTGGGATTAAACTCCATTACTGAAGGGAAACACACAGCACAGTTCTCCTCTATGAAATACACTCTGCTTTAGAGCAAGAAGCATGATCTTTCTTTCTATATCTCTAATACAGCATGATACGTGAGTGTGCTCAGAACAAAAGAACGGTGTTTCCTATACATACGGACCATAGCTAGTTCAACTCTACTTCTGAAACTGATTCAAACCACAGTTCCTCTGTCATCCAATGCTTTTCAGTTAAGAGCGAGAATCCTTTGAGCTTGGAGAACGATGTAGCTTCGTTTCAGCTGAAAAGTGACTGACTTTACCCGAAAAGAACTCTTGCCTATAGGAAGACACAGAGCCTGGGATTTAACTCCATTTCTGAAGGAAACTCACAGCACCGTTCTCATCCATGAAGCACACTCTGCTTTAGAGCAAGAAGCACGCTCTTACTTTCTAGAGTCTCTAATAGAGCAGGAAACATGAGTGTGCTCAGAACAAAAGAACGGTGTTTCCTGCACATACGGACCATTGCAAGTTCCACTCTGCTTCTCAATCTCATACAAAGCTGAGGTCCTCTAACATCCAATGCTTTTCAGTTAAGAGCAAGAAACCTGTGAGCTTCGTGAACGATGTAGCTTCATTTGAGCTGAAAATTGACTGAGTTTACCTGAAAAGAAGTCTTGCCTGTAGGAAGACCCAGGGCATGGGATTTAACTCCATTTCTGAAGGAAACTCACAGCACAGTTCTCATCTGTGAAACGTACTCTGCTTTAGAGCACGAAGCATGCTCTTACTTTCTAGAGTCTCTAATACAACAGGAAACGTGAGTGTGCTGAGAACAAAGAACGGTGTTTCCTACACATAAGGACCATTGCTAGTTCAACTCTGCTTCTGAAACAGATATATACCACAGGTCCTCTGTCATCCAATGCTTTTCAGTTAAGAGCGAGAATTGTTTGAGATTGGAGAATAATGTAGTTTCGTTTGAGCTGAAAAGTGACTGAGTTTACCTGAAAAGAATTCTTGCCTGTAGGAAGACACAGAGCCTGGGATTTAACTCCATTTCTGAAGGAAACACACAGCACAGTTCTCATCCATGAAGCACACTCTGCTATAGAGCAAGAAGCACGCACTTACTTTCTAGAGTCTCTAATAGAACAGGAAACGTTTGTGTGCTCAGAACAAAGAAGAATGTTTCCTACATTTACGGACAATATCTAGATCAACTCTGCTTCTGAAACTGATACAAACCAAAGTTCCTCTATCATCTAATGCTTTTCAGTTAACAGCGAGAAACATGTTGAGCTTCGTGTGTCATGTAGCTTCGTTTGAGATGAAAAGTGACTGTGTTTACCTGAAACGCAGTCTTCCTTGTAGGAAGACACAAAACCTGGGATTTAACACCATTTCTGAAGGGAAACACACATCACAGTTCTCCTCTATGAAATACACTCTGCTTTAGAGCAAGAAGCACGCTCTATCTTTCTAGATTCTCTAATACAGCATGAAACATGAGTGTGCTCAGAACAAAAGAACGGTGTTTACTACACATACGGACCATTGCTAGTTCAACTCTGCTTCTGAAATTGATTCAAACCACAGTTCCTCTGTCATCCAATGCTTTTCAGTTAAGAGCGAGAATTGTTTGAGCTTGGAGGACGATGTAGATTCGTTTTAGCTGAAAAGTGACTGTGTTTACCTGAAAGGTAATCTTGCTTGTAGGAAGACACAGAGCCTGGGATTTAACTCCATTTCTGAAAGAAACTCACAGCACAGTTCTCATCCGTGAAAGGTACTCTGCTTTAGAGCAAGAAGCACGCTCTTACTTTCTAGAGTCTCTAATACAGCAAGAAACGTGATTGTGCTGAGAACAAAAGAACGGTGTTTCCTACACATACGGACCATTGCTAGTTCAACTCTGCTTCTGAAACAGATACATACCACAGGTCCTCTGTCATCCAATGCTTTTCAGTAAAGAGCAAGAATTGTTTGAGATTGGAGAACAATGTAGTTTCGTTTGAGCTGAAAAGTGACTGAGTTTACCTGAAAAGAACTCTTGCCTGTAGGAAGACACAGAGCCTGGGATTTAACTCCATTTCTGAAGGGAAACACACATCACAGTTCTCCTCTATGAAACACACTCTGCTTTAGAGCAAGAAGCACGATCTTTCTTTCTAGATTCTCTAATACAGCATGATACATGAGTGTGCTCAGAACAAAAGAACGGTGTTTCCTACACATACGGACCATTGCTAGTTCAACTCTGCATCTGAACCTGATACAAACCAAAGGTCCCCTAGCATCCAATGCTTTTCATTTAAGAGCGAGAAATGTGTGAGCTTCGTGAACGATGTAGATTCCTTTGAGCTGAACAGGGACTGAGTTTACCTGAAAAGATGTCTTGCTTTTCGGAAGACACAAACCAAGGATTTTAACTCCATTTTGAAGGGAAACACACAGTACAGTTGTCATCCATGAAACACACTCTGCTTTAGAGCAAGAATCACGCACTTGCTTTTTAGAATCTCTAATAGAGTAGAAAACTTGAGCGTGCTCACAACAAAAGAACAGTGTTTCCTACACATACGGACCACATCTAGTTCAACTCTGCTTCTGAAACTGATACAAACCACAGGTCCTCTAACATCCAATGCTTTCAGTTAAAAGCGAATAACGTGTGAGCTTCTTGAACTATGTAGCTTCGTTTGAGATGAAAAGTGACTGTGTTTACCTGAAACGCAGTCTTCCTTGTAGCAAGACACAGAACCTGGGATTAAACTCCATTTCTGAAGGGAAACACACAGCACAGTTCTCCTCTATGAAATACACTCTGCTTTAGAGCAAGAAGCATGATCTTTCTTTCTATATCTCTAATACAGCATGATACGTGAGTGTGCTCAGAACAAAAGAACGGTGTTTCCTATACATACGGACCATAGCTAGTTCAACTCTATTTCTGAAACTGATTCAAACCACAGTTCCTTGTCATCCAATGCTTTTCAGTTAAGAGCGAGAATCCTTTGAGCTTGGAGAACGATGTAGCTTCGTTTCAGCTGAAAAGTGACTGAGTTTACCTGAAAAGAAGTCTTGCCTGTAGGAAGACCCAGGGCATGGGATTTAACTCCATTTCTGAAGGAAACTCACAGCACAGTTCTCATCTGTGAAACATACTCTGCTTTAGAGCACAAACCATGCTCTTACTTTCTAGAGTCTCTAATACAGCAGGAAACGTGAGTGTGCTGAGAACAAAGTAAGGTGTTTCCTACACATACAGACCATTGCTAGTTCAACTCTGCTTCTGAAACAGACACATACCACAGGTCCTCTGTCATCCAATGCTTTTCAGTTAAGAGCGAGAATCGTTTGAGATTGAAGAACGATGTAGTTTCGTTTGAGCTGAAAAGTGACTGAGTTTACCTGAAAAGAACTCTTGCCTGTAGGAAGACACAGAGCCTGGGATTTAACTCCATTTCTGAAGGAAACACACAGCACAGTTCTCATCCATGAAGCACACTCTGCTTTAGAGCAAGAAGCACGCACTTACTTTCTAGAGTCTCTAATAGAACAGGAAACGTTTGTGTGCTAAGAACAAAGAACAGTGTTTCCTACATTTACGGACAATATCTAGATCAACTCTGCTTCTGAAACTGATACAAACCAAAGTTCCTCCATCATCTAATGCTTTTCAGTTAACAGCGAGAAACGTGTTGAGCTTCGTGTGTCATGTAGCTTCGTTTGAGATGAAAAGTGACTGTGTTTACCTGAAACGCAGTCTTCCTTGTAGGAAGACACAGAACCTGGGATTTAACACCATTTCTGAAGGGAAACACACATCACAGTTCTCGTCTATGAAACACACTCTGCTTTAGAGCAAGAAGCACGCTCTTTCTTTCTAGATTCTCTAATACAGCATGAAACATGAGTGTGCTCAGAACAAAAGAACGGTGTTTACTACACATACGGACCATTGCTAGTTCAACTCTGCTTCTGAAATTGATTCAAACCACAGTTCCTCTGTCATCCAATGCTTTTCTGTTAAGAGCGAGAATTGTTTGAGCTTGGAGGACGATGTAGATTCGTTTTAGCTGAAAAGTGACTGTGTTTACCTGAAAGGTAATCTTGCTTGTAGGAAGACACAGAGCCTGGGATTTAACTCCATTTCTGAAAGAAACTCACAGCACAGTTCTCATCCGTGAAAGGTACTCTGCTTTAGAGCAAGAAGCACGCTCTTACTTTCTAGAGTCTCTAATACAGCAAGAAACGTGATTGTGCTGAGAACAAAAGAACGGTGTTTCCTACACATACGGACCATTGCTAGTTCAACTCTGCTTCTGAAACAGATACATACCACAGGTCCTCTGTCATCCAATGCTTTTCAGTAAAGAGCAAGAATTGTTTGAGATTGGAGAACAATGTAGTTTCGTTTGAGCTGAAAAGTGACTGAGTTTACCTGAAAAGAACTCTTGCCTGTAGGAAGACACAGAGCCTGGGATTTAACTCCATTTCTGAAGGGAAACACACATCACAGTTCTCCTCTATGAAACACACTCTGCTTTAGAGCAAGAAGCACGATCTTTCTTTCTAGATTCTCTAATACAGCATGATACATGAGTGTGCTCAGAACAAAAGAACGGTGTTTCCTACACATACGGACCATTGCTAGTTCAACTCTGCATCTGAACCTGATACAAACCAAAGGTCCCCTAGCATCCAATGCTTTTCATTTAAGAGCGAGAAATGTGTGAGCTTCGTGAACGATGTAGATTCCTTTGAGCTGAACAGGGACTGAGTTTACCTGAAAAGATGTCTTGCTTTTAGGAAGACACAAACCAAGGATTTTAACTCCATTTTGAAGGGAAACACACAGTACAGTTGTCATCCATGAAACACACTCTGCTTTAGAGCAAGAATCACGCACTTGCTTTTTAGAATCTCTAATAGAGTAGAAAACTTGAGCGTGCTCACAACAAAAGAACAGTGTTTCCTACACATACGGACCACATCTAGTTCAACTCTGCTTCTGAAACTGATACAAACCACAGGTCCTCTAACATCCAATGCTTTAGGTTAAAAGCGAATAACGTGTGAGCTTCTTGAACTATGTAGCTTCGTTTGAGATGAAAAGTGACTGTGTTTACCTGAAACGCAGTCTTCCTTGTAGCAAGACACAGAACCTGGGATTAAACTCCATTTCTGAAGGGAAACACACAGCACAGTTCTCCTCTATGAAATACACTCTGCTTTAGAGCAAGAAGCATGATCTTTCTTTCTATATCTGTAATACAGCATGATACGTGAGTGTGCTCAGAACAAAAGAACGGTGTTTCCTATACATACGGACCATAGCTAGTTCAACTCTATTTCTGAAACTGATTCAAACCACAGTTCCTTGTCATCCAATGCTTTTCAGTTAAGAGCGAGAATCCTTTGAGCTTGGAGAACGATGTAGCTTCGTTTCAGCTGAAAAGTGACTGAGTTTACCTGAAAAGAAGTCTTGCCTGTAGGAAGACCCAGGGCATGGGATTTAACTCCATTTCTGAAGGAAACTCACAGCACAGTTCTCATCTGTGAAACATACTCTGCTTTAGAGCACAAACCATGCTCTTACTTTCTAGAGTCTCTAATACAGCAGGAAACGTGAGTGTGCTGAGAACAAAGTAAGGTGTTTCCTACACATACAGACCATTGCTAGTTCAACTCTGCTTCTGAAACAGATACATATCACAGGTCCTCTGTCATCCAATGCTTTTCAGTTAAGAGCGAGAATCGTTTGAGATTGAAGAACGATGTAGTTTCGTTTGAGCTGAAAAGTGACTGAGTTTACCTGAAAAGAACTCTTGCCTGTAGGAAGACACAGAGCCTGGGATTTAACTCCATTTCTGAAGGAAACACACAGCACAGTTCTCATCCATGAAGCACACTCTGCTTTAGAGCAAGAAGCACGCACTTACTTTCTAGAGTCTCTAATAGAACAGGAAACGTTTGTGTGCTAAGAACAAAGAACAGTGTTTCCTACATTTACGGACAATATCTAGATCAACTCTGCTTCTGAAACTGATACAAACCAAAGTTCCTCCATCATCTAATGCTTTTCACTTAACAGCGAGAAACGTGTTGAGCTTCGTGTGTCATGTAGCTTCGTTTGAGATGAAAAGTGACTGTGTTTACCTGAAACGCAGTCTTCCTTGTAGGAAGACACAGAACCTGGGATTTAACACCATTTCTGAAGGGAAACACACATCACAGTTCTCGTCTATGAAACACACTCTGCTTTAGAGCAAGAAGCACGCTCTTTCTTTCTAGATTCTCTAATACAGCATGAAACATGAGTGTGCTCAGAACAAAAGAACGGTGTTTACTACACATACGGACCATTGCTAGTTCAACTCTGCTTCTGAAATTGATTCAAACCACAGTTCCTCTGTCATCCAATGCTTTTCTGTTAAGAGCGAGAATTGTTTGAGCTTGGAGGACGATGTAGATTCGTTTTAGCTGAAAAGTGACTGTGTTTACCTGAAAGGTAATCTTGCTTGTAGGAAGACACAGAGCCTGGGATTTAACTCCATTTCTGAAAGAAACTCACAGCACAGTTCTCATCCGTGAAAGGTACTCTGCTTTAGAGCAAGAAGCACGCTCTTACTTTCTAGAGTCTCTAATACAGCAAGAAACGTGATTGTGCTGAGAACAAAAGAACGGTGTTTCCTACACATACGGACCATTGCTAGTTCAACTCTGCTTCTGAAACAGATACATACCACAGGTCCTCTGTCATCCAATGCTTTTCAGTAAAGAGCAAGAATTGTTTGAGATTGGAGAACAATGTAGTTTCGTTTGAGCTGAAAAGTGACTGAGTTTACCTGAAAAGAACTCTTGCCTGTAGGAAGACACAGAGCCTGGGATTTAACTCCATTTCTGAAGGGAAACACACATCACAGTTCTCCTCTATGAAACACACTCTGCTTTAGAGCAAGAAGCACGATCTTTCTTTCTAGATTCTCTAATACAGCATGATACATGAGTGTGCTCAGAACAAAAGAACGGTGTTTCCTACACATACGGACCATTGCTAGTTCAACTCTGCATCTGAACCTGATACAAACCAAAGGTCCCCTAGCATCCAATGCTTTTCATTTAAGAGCGAGAAATGTGTGAGCTTCGTGAACGATGTAGATTCCTTTGAGCTGAACAGGGACTGAGTTTACCTGAAAAGATGTCTTGCTTTTAGGAAGACACAAACCAAGGATTTTAACTCCATTTTGAAGGGAAACACACAGTACAGTTGTCATCCATGAAACACACTCTGCTTTAGAGCAAGAATCACGCACTTGCTTTTTAGAATCTCTAATAGAGTAGAAAACTTGAGCGTGCTCACAACAAAAGAACAGTGTTTCCTACACATACGGACCACATCTAGTTCAACTCTGCTTCTGAAACTGATACAAACCACAGGTCCTCTAACATCCAATGCTTTAGGTTAAAAGCGAATAACGTGTGAGCTTCTTGAACTATGTAGCTTCGTTTGAGATGAAAAGTGACTGTGTTTACCTGAAACGCAGTCTTCCTTGTAGCAAGACACAGAACCTGGGATTAAACTCCATTTCTGAAGGGAAACACACAGCACAGTTCTCCTCTATGAAATACACTCTGCTTTAGAGCAAGAAGCATGATCTTTCTTTCTATATCTGTAATACAGCATGATACGTGAGTGTGCTCAGAACAAAAGAACGGTGTTTCCTATACATACGGACCATAGCTAGTTCAACTCTATTTCTGAAACTGATTCAAACCACAGTTCCTTGTCATCCAATGCTTTTCAGTTAAGAGCGAGAATCCTTTGAGCTTGGAGAACGATGTAGCTTCGTTTCAGCTGAAAAGTGACTGAGTTTACCTGAAAAGAAGTCTTGCCTGTAGGAAGACCCAGGGCATGGGATTTAACTCCATTTCTGAAGGAAACTCACAGCACAGTTCTCATCTGTGAAACATACTCTGCTTTAGAGCACAAACCATGCTCTTACTTTCTAGAGTCTCTAATACAGCAGGAAACGTGAGTGTGCTGAGAACAAAGTAAGGTGTTTCCTACACATACAGACCATTGCTAGTTCAACTCTGCTTCTGAAACAGATACATACCACAGGTCCTCTGTCATCCAATGCTTTTCAGTTAAGAGCGAGAATCGTTTGAGATTGAAGAACGATGTAGTTTCGTTTGAGCTGAAAAGTGACTGAGTTTACCTGAAAAGAACTCTTGCCTGTAGGAAGACACAGAGCCTGGGATTTAACTCCATTTCTGAAGGAAACACACAGCACAGTTCTCATCCATGAAGCACACTCTGCTTTAGAGCAAGAAGCACGCACTTACTTTCTAGAGTCTCTAATAGAACAGGAAACGTTTGTGTGCTAAGAACAAAGAACAGTGTTTCCTACATTTACGGACAATATCTAGATCAACTCTGCTTCTGAAACTGATACAAACCAAAGTTCCTCTATCATCTAATGCTTTTCAGTTAACAGCGAGAAACGTGTTGAGCTTCGTGTGTCATGTAGCTTCGTTTGAGATGAAAAGTGACTGTGTTTACCTGAAACGCAGTCTTCCTTGTAGGAAGACACAGAACCTGGGATTTAACACCATTTCTGAAGGGAAACACACATCACAGTTCTCGTCTATGAAACACACTCTGCTTTAGAGCAAGAAGCACGCTCTTTCTTTCTAGATTCTCTAATACAGCATGAAACATGAGTGTGCTCAGAACAAAAGAACGGTGTTTACTACACATACGGACCATTGCTAGTTCAACTCTGCTTCTGAAATTGATTCAAACCACAGTTCCTCTGTCATCCAATGCTTTTCTGTTAAGAGCGAGAATTGTTTGAGCTTGGAGGACGATGTAGATTCGTTTTAGCTGAAAAGTGACTGTGTTTACCTGAAAGGTAATCTTGCTTGTAGGAAGACACAGAGCCTGGGATTTAACTCCATTTCTGAAAGAAACTCACAGCACAGTTCTCATCCGTGAAAGGTACTCTGCTTTAGAGCAAGAAGCACGCTCTTACTTTCTAGAGTCTCTAATACAGCAAGAAACGTGATTGTGCTGAGAACAAAAGAACGGTGTTTCCTACACATACGGACCATTGCTAGTTCAACTCTGCTTCTGAAACAGATACATACCACAGGTCCTCTGTCATCCAATGCTTTTCAGTAAAGAGCAAGAATTGTTTGAGATTGGAGAACAATGTAGTTTCGTTTGAGCTGAAAAGTGACTGAGTTTACCTGAAAAGAACTCTTGCCTGTAGGAAGACACAGAGCCTGGGATTTAACTCCATTTCTGAAGGGAAACACACATCACAGTTCTCCTCTATGAAACACACTCTGCTTTAGAGCAAGAAGCACGATCTTTCTTTCTAGATTCTCTAATACAGCATGATACATGAGTGTGCTCAGAACAAAAGAACGGTGTTTCCTACACATACGGACCATTGCTAGTTCAACTCTGCATCTGAAACTGATACAAAACACAGGTCCCTTAACATCCAATGCTTTTCAATTAAGAGAGAGAAACGTTTGCGCTTTGTGAACGATGTAGCTTCGTTTGAGCTGAAAAGTGACTGTGTTTACCTGAAAGGTAATCTTGCTTGTAGGAAGACACAGAGCCTGGGAATTAACTCAAGTTCTGAAAGGAAACACACAGCACAGTTCTCATCCATGAATCACACTCTGCTTTAGAGCACGAAGCACACTCTTACTTTCTAGAGTCTCTAATAGGGCAGAAAACACGAGTGTTCTCAGACCAAAATAATGGTGTTTCCTACACATACGGACCATTGCTAGTTCAACTCTGCATCTGAACCTGATACAAACCAAGGGTCCCCTAGCATCCAATGCTTTTCATTTAAGAGCGAGAAATGTGTGAGCTTCGTGAACGATGTAGATTCCTTTGAGCTGAACAGGGACTGAGTTTACCTGAAAAGATGTCTTGCTTTTAGGAAGACACAAACCAAGGATTTTAACTCCATTTTGAAGGGAAACACACAGTACAGTTGTCATCCATGAAACACACTCTGCTTTAGAGCAAGAATCACGCACTTGCTTTTTAGAATCTCTAATAGAGTAGAAAACTTGAGCGTGCTCACAACAAAAGAACAGTGTTTCCTACACATACGGACCACATCTAGTTCAACTCTGCTTCTGAAACTGATACAAACCACAGGTCCTCTAACATCCAATGCTTTCAGTTAAAAGCGAATAACGTGTGAGCTTCTTGAACTATGTAGCTTCGTTTGAGATGAAAAGTGACTGTGTTTACCTGAAACGCAGTCTTCCTTGTAGCAAGACACAGAACCTGGGATTAAACTCCATTACTGAAGGGAAACACACAGCACAGTTCTCCTCTATGAAATACACTCTGCTTTAGAGCAAGAAGCATGATCTTTCTTTCTATATCTCTAATACAGCATGATACGTGAGTGTGCTCAGAACAAAAGAACGGTGTTTCCTATACATACGGACCATAGCTAGTTCAACTCTACTTCTGAAACTGATTCAAACCACAGTTCCTCTGTCATCCAATGCTTTTCAGTTAAGAGCGAGAATCCTTTGAGCTTGGAGAACGATGTAGCTTCGTTTCAGCTGAAAAGTGACTGACTTTACCCGAAAAGAACTCTTGCCTATAGGAAGACACAGAGCCTGGGTTTTAACTCCATTTCTGAAGGAAACTCACAGCACCGTTCTCATCCATGAAGCACACTCTGCTTTAGAGCAAGAAGCACGCTCTTACTTTCTAGAGTCTCTAATAGAGCAGGAAACATGAGTGTGCTCAGAACAAAAGAACAGTGTTTCCTGCACATACGGACCATTGCAAGTTCCACTCTGCTTCTCAATCTCATACAAAGCTGAGGTCCTCTAACATCCAATGCTTTTCAGTTAAGAGCAAGAAACCTGTGAGCTTCGTGAACGATGTAGCTTCATTTGAGCTGAAAATTGACTGAGTTTACCTGAAAAGAAGTCTTGCCTGTAGGAAGACCCAGGGCATGGGATTTAACTCCATTTCTGAAGGAAACTCACAGCACAGTTCTCATCTGTGAAACGTACTCTGCTTTAGAGCACGAAGCATGCTCTTACTTTCTAGAGTCTCTAATACAACAGGAAACGTGAGTGTGCTGAGAACAAAGAACGGTGTTTCCTACACATAAGGACCATTGCTAGTTCAACTCTGCTTCTGAAACAGATATATACCACAGGTCCTCTGTCATCCAATGCTTTTCAGTTAAGAGCGAGAATTGTTTGAGATTGGAGAATGATGTAGTTTCGTTTGAGCTGAAAAGTGACTGAGTTTACCTGAAAAGAATTCTTGCCTGTAGGAAGACACAGAGCCTGGGATTTAACTCCATTTCTGAAGGAAACACACAGCACAGTTCTCATCCATGAAGCACACTCTGCTATAGAGCAAGAAGCACGCACTTACTTTCTAGAGTCTCTAATAGAACAGGAAACGTTTGTGTGCTCAGAACAAAGAAGAATGTTTCCTACATTTACGGACAATATCTAGATCAACTCTGCTTCTGAAACTGATACAAACCAAAGTTCCTCTATCATCTAATGCTTTTCAGTTAACAGCGAGAAACATGTTGAGCTTCGTGTGTCATGTAGCTTCGTTTGAGATGAAAAGTGACTGTGTTTACCTGAAACGCAGTCTTCCTTGTAGGAAGACACAAAACCTGGGATTTAACACCATTTCTGAAGGGAAACACACATCACAGTTCTCCTCTATGAAATACACTCTGCTTTAGAGCAAGAAGCACGCTCTATCTTTCTAGATTCTCTAATACAGCATGAAACATGAGTGTGCTCAGAACAAAAGAACGGTGTTTACTACACATACGGACCATTGCTAGTTCAACTCTGCTTCTGAAATTGATTCAAACCACAGTTCCTCTGTCATCCAATGCTTTTCAGTTAAGAGCGAGAATTGTTTGAGCTTGGAGGACGATGTAGATTCGTTTTAGCTGAAAAGTGACTGTGTTTACCTGAAAGGTAATCTTGCTTGTAGGAAGACACAGAGCCTGGGATTTAACTCCATTTCTGAAAGAAACTCACAGCACAGTTCTCATCCGTGAAAGGTACTCTGCTTTAGAGCAAGAAGCACGCTCTTACTTTCTAGAGTCTCTAATACAGCAAGAAACGTGATTGTGCTGAGAACAAAAGAACGGTGTTTCCTACACATACGGACCATTGCTAGTTCAACTCTGCTTCTGAAACAGATACATACCACAGGTCCTCTGTCATCCAATGCTTTTCAGTAAAGAGCAAGAATTGTTTGAGATTGGAGAACAATGTAGTTTCGTTTGAGCTGAAAAGTGACTGAGTTTACCTGAAAAGAACTCTTGCCTGTAGGAAGACACAGAGCCTGGGATTTAACTCCATTTCTGAAGGGAAACACACATCACAGTTCTCCTCTATGAAACACACTCTGCTTTAGAGCAAGAAGCACGATCTTTCTTTCTAGATTCTCTAATACAGCATGATACATGAGTGTGCTCAGAACAAAAGAACGGTGTTTCCTACACATACGGACCATTGCTAGTTCAACTCTGCATCTGAACCTGATACAAACCAAAGGTCCCCTAGCATCCAATGCTTTTCATTTAAGAGCGAGAAATGTGTGAGCTTCGTGAACGATGTAGATTCCTTTGAGCTGAACAGGGACTGAGTTTACCTGAAAAGATGTCTTGCTTTTAGGAAGACACAAACCAAGGATTTTAACTCCATTTTGAAGGGAAACACACAGTACAGTTGTCATCCATGAAACACACTCTGCTTTAGAGCAAGAATCACGCACTTGCTTTTTAGAATCTCTAATAGAGTAGAAAACTTGAGCGTGCTCACAACAAAAGAACAGTGTTTCCTACACATACGGACCACATCTAGTTCAACTCTGCTTCTGAAACTGATACAAACCACAGGTCCTCTAACATCCAATGCTTTCAGTTAAAAGCGAATAACGTGTGAGCTTCTTGAACTATGTAGCTTCGTTTGAGATGAAAAGTGACTGTGTTTACCTGAAACGCAGTCTTCCTTGTAGCAAGACACAGAACCTGGGATTAAACTCCATTTCTGAAGGGAAACACACAGCACAGTTCTCCTCTATGAAATACACTCTGCTTTAGAGCAAGAAGCATGATCTTTCTTTCTATATCTCTAATACAGCATGATACGTGAGTGTGCTCAGAACAAAAGAACGGTGTTTCCTATACATACGGACCATAGCTAGTTCAACTCTATTTCTGAAACTGATTCAAACCACAGTTCCTTGTCATCCAATGCTTTTCAGTTAAGAGCGAGAATCCTTTGAGCTTGGAGAACGATGTAGCTTCGTTTCAGCTGAAAAGTGACTGAGTTTACCTGAAAAGAAGTCTTGCCTGTAGGAAGACCCAGGGCATGGGATTTAACTCCATTTCTGAAGGAAACTCACAGCACAGTTCTCATCTGTGAAACATACTCTGCTTTAGAGCACAAACCATGCTCTTACTTTCTAGAGTCTCTAATACAGCAGGAAACGTGAGTGTGCTGAGAACAAAGTAAGGTGTTTCCTACACATACAGACCATTGCTAGTTCAACTCTGCTTCTGAAACAGATACATACCACAGGTCCTCTGTCATCCAATGCTTTTCAGTTAAGAGCGAGAATCGTTTGAGATTGAAGAACGATGTAGTTTCGTTTGAGCTGAAAAGTGACTGAGTTTACCTGAAAAGAACTCTTGCCTGTAGGAAGACACAGAGCCTGGGATTTAACTCCATTTCTGAAGGAAACACACAGCACAGTTCTCATCCATGAAGCACACTCTGCTTTAGAGCAAGAAGCACGCACTTACTTTCTAGAGTCTCTAATAGAACAGGAAACGTTTGTGTGCTAAGAACAAAGAACAGTGTTTCCTACATTTACGGACAATATCTAGATCAACTCTGCTTCTGAAACTGATACAAACCAAAGTTCCTCCATCATCTAATGCTTTTCAGTTAACAGCGAGAAACGTGTTGAGCTTCGTGTGTCATGTAGCTTCGTTTGAGATGAAAAGTGACTGTGTTTACCTGAAACGCAGTCTTCCTTGTAGGAAGACACAGAACCTGGGATTTAACACCATTTCTGAAGGGAAACACACATCACAGTTCTCGTCTATGAAACACACTCTGCTTTAGAGCAAGAAGCACGCTCTTTCTTTCTAGATTCTCTAATACAGCATGAAACATGAGTGTGCTCAGAACAAAAGAACGGTGTTTACTACACATACGGACCATTGCTAGTTCAACTCTGCTTCTGAAATTGATTCAAACCACAGTTCCTCTGTCATCCAATGCTTTTCTGTTAAGAGCGAGAATTGTTTGAGCTTGGAGGACGATGTAGATTCGTTTTAGCTGAAAAGTGACTGTGTTTACCTGAAAGGTAATCTTGCTTGTAGGAAGACACAGAGCCTGGGATTTAACTCCATTTCTGAAAGAAACTCACAGCACAGTTCTCATCCGTGAAAGGTACTCTGCTTTAGAGCAAGAAGCACGCTCTTACTTTCTAGAGTCTCTAATACAGCAAGAAACGTGATTGTGCTGAGAACAAAAGAACGGTGTTTCCTACACATACGGACCATTGCTAGTTCAACTCTGCTTCTGAAACAGATACATACCACAGGTCCTCTGTCATCCAATGCTTTTCAGTAAAGAGCAAGAATTGTTTGAGATTGGAGAACAATGTAGTTTCGTTTGAGCTGAAAAGTGACTGAGTTTACCTGAAAAGAACTCTTGCCTGTAGGAAGACACAGAGCCTGGGATTTAACTCCATTTCTGAAGGGAAACACACATCACAGTTCTCCTCTATGAAACACACTCTGCTTTAGAGCAAGAAGCACGATCTTTCTTTCTAGATTCTCTAATACAGCATGATACATGAGTGTGCTCAGAACAAAAGAACGGTGTTTCCTACACATACGGACCATTGCTAGTTCAACTCTGCATCTGAAACTGATACAAAACACAGGTCCCTTAACATCCAATGCTTTTCAATTAAGAGAGAGAAACGTTTGCGCTTTGTGAACGATGTAGCTTCGTTTGAGCTGAAAAGTGACTGTGTTTACCTGAAAGGTAATCTTGCTTGTAGGAAGACACAGAGCCTGGGAATAAACTCCAGTTCTGAAAGGAAACACACAGCACAGTTCTCATCCATGAATCACACTCTGCTTTAGAGCACGAAGCACGCTCTTACTTTCTAGAGTCTCTAATAGGGCAGAAAACACGAGTGTTCTCAGACCAAAATAATGGTGTTTCCTACACATACGGACCATTGCTAGTTCAACTCTGCATCTGAACCTGATACAAACCAAAGGTCCCCTAGCATCCAATGCTTTTCATTTAAGAGCGAGAAATGTGTGAGCTTCGTGAACGATGTAGATTCCTTTGAGCTGAACAGGGACTGAGTTTACCTGAAAAGATGTCTTGCTTTTAGGAAGACACAAACCAAGGATTTTAACTCCATTTTGAAGGGAAACACACAGTACAGTTGTCATCCATGAAACACACTCTGCTTTAGAGCAAGAATCACGCACTTGCTTTTTAGAATCTCTAATAGAGTAGAAAACTTGAGCGTGCTCACAACAAAAGAACAGTGTTTCCTACACATACGGACCACATCTAGTTCAACTCTGCTTCTGAAACTGATACAAACCACAGGTCCTCTAACATCCAATGCTTTAGGTTAAAAGCGAATAACGTGTGAGCTTCTTGAACTATGTAGCTTCGTTTGAGATGAAAAGTGACTGTGTTTACCTGAAACGCAGTCTTCCTTGTAGCAAGACACAGAACCTGGGATTAAACTCCATTTCTGAAGGGAAACACACAGCACAGTTCTCCTCTATGAAATACACTCTGCTTTAGAGCAAGAAGCATGATCTTTCTTTCTATATCTGTAATACAGCATGATACGTGAGTGTGCTCAGAACAAAAGAACGGTGTTTCCTATACATACGGACCATAGCTAGTTCAACTCTATTTCTGAAACTGATTCAAACCACAGTTCCTTGTCATCCAATGCTTTTCAGTTAAGAGCGAGAATCCTTTGAGCTTGGAGAACGATGTAGCTTCGTTTCAGCTGAAAAGTGACTGAGTTTACCTGAAAAGAAGTCTTGGCTGTAGGAAGACCCAGGGCATGGGATTTAACTCCATTTCTGAAGGAAACTCACAGCACAGTTCTCATCTGTGAAACATACTCTGCTTTAGAGCACAAACCATGCTCTTACTTTCTAGAGTCTCTAATACAGCAGGAAACGTGAGTGTGCTGAGAACAAAGTAAGGTGTTTCCTACACATACGGACCATTGCTAGTTCAACTCTGCTTCTGAAACAGATACATACCACAGGTCCTCTGTCATCCAATGCTTTTCAGTTAAGAGCGAGAATTGTTTGAGATTGAAGAACGATGTAGTTTCGTTTGAGCTGAAAAGTGACTGAGTTTACCTGAAAAGAACTCTTGCCTGTAGGAAGACACAGAGCCTGGGATTTAACTCCATTTCTGAAGGAAACACACAGCACAGTTCTCATCCATGAAGCACACTCTGCTATAGAGCAAGAAGCACGCACTTACTTTCTAGAGTCTCTAATAGAACAGGAAACGTTTGTGTGCTCAGAACAAAGAACAGTGTTTCCTACATTTACGGACAATATCTAGATCAACTCTGCTTCTGAAACTGATACAAACCAAAGTTCCTCTATCATCTAATGCTTTTCAGTTAACAGCGAGAAACGTGTTGAGCTTCGTGTGTCATGTAGCTTCGTTTGAGATGAAAAGTGACTGTGTTTACCTGAAACGCAGTCTTCCTTGTAGGAAGACACAGAACCTGGGATTTAACACCATTTCTGAAGGGAAACACACATCACAGTTCTCGTCTATGAAACACACTCTGCTTTAGAGCAAGAAGCACGCTCTATCTTTCTAGATTCTCTAATACAGCATGAAACATGAGTGTGCTCAGAACAAAAGAACGGTGTTTACTACACATACGGACCATTGCTAGTTCAACTCTGCTTCTGAAATTGATTCAAACCACAGTTCCTCTGTCATCCAATGCTTTTCAGTTAAGAGCGAGAATTGTTTGAGCTTGGAGGACGATGTAGATTCGTTTTAGCTGAAAAGTGACTGTGTTTACCTGAAAGGTAATCTTGCTTGTAGGAAGACACAGAGCCTGGGATTTAACTCCATTTCTGAAAGAAACTCACAGCACAGTTCTCATCCGTGAAAGGTACTCTGCTTTAGAGCAAGAAGCACGCTCTTACTTTCTAGAGTCTCTAATACAGCAAGAAACGTGATTGTGCTGAGAACAAAAGAACGGTGTTTCCTACACATACGGACCATTGCTAGTTCAACTCTGCTTCTGAAACAGATACATACCACAGGTCCTCTGTCATCCAATGCTTTTCAGTAAAGAGCAAGAATTGTTTGAGATTGGAGAACAATGTAGTTTCGTTTGAGCTGAAAAGTGACTGAGTTTACCTGAAAAGAACTCTTGCCTGTAGGAAGACACAGAGCCTGGGATTTAACTCCATTTCTGAAGGGAAACACACATCACAGTTCTCCTCTATGAAACACACTCTGCTTTAGAGCAAGAAGCACGATCTTTCTTTCTAGATTCTCTAATACAGCATGATACATGAGTGTGCTCAGAACAAAAGAACGGTGTTTCCTACACATACGGACCATTGCTAGTTCAACTCTGCATCTGAACCTGATACAAACCAAAGGTCCCCTAGCATCCAATGCTTTTCATTTAAGAGCGAGAAATGTGTGAGCTTCGTGAACGATGTAGATTCCTTTGAGCTGAACAGGGACTGAGTTTACCTGAAAAGATGTCTTGCTTTTAGGAAGACACAAACCAAGGATTTTAACTCCATTTTGAAGGGAAACACACAGTACAGTTGTCATCCATGAAACACACTCTGCTTTAGAGCAAGAATCACGCACTTGCTTTTTAGAATCTCTAATAGAGTAGAAAACTTGAGCGTGCTCACAACAAAAGAACAGTGTTTCCTACACATACGGACCACATCTAGTTCAACTCTGCTTCTGAAACTGATACAAACCACAGGTCCTCTAACATCCAATGCTTTCAGTTAAAAGCGAATAACGTGTGAGCTTCTTGAACTATGTAGCTTCGTTTGAGATGAAAAGTGACTGTGTTTACCTGAAACGCAGTCTTCCTTGTAGCAAGACACAGAACCTGGGATTAAACTCCATTTCTGAAGGGAAACACACAGCACAGTTCTCCTCTATGAAATACACTCTGCTTTAGAGCAAGAAGCATGATCTTTCTTTCTATATCTCTAATACAGCATGATACGTGAGTGTGCTCAGAACAAAAGAACGGTGTTTCCTATACATACGGACCATAGCTAGTTCAACTCTATTTCTGAAACTGATTCAAACCACAGTTCCTTGTCATCCAATGCTTTTCAGTTAAGAGCGAGAATCCTTTGAGCTTGGAGAACGATGTAGCTTCGTTTCAGCTGAAAAGTGACTGAGTTTACCTGAAAAGAAGTCTTGCCTGTAGGAAGACCCAGGGCATGGGATTTAACTCCATTTCTGAAGGAAACTCACAGCACAGTTCTCATCTGTGAAACATACTCTGCTTTAGAGCACAAACCATGCTCTTACTTTCTAGAGTCTCTAATACAGCAGGAAACGTGAGTGTGCTGAGAACAAAGTAAGGTGTTTCCTACACATACAGACCATTGCTAGTTCAACTCTGCTTCTGAAACAGATACATACCACAGGTCCTCTGTCATCCAATGCTTTTCAGTTAAGAGCGAGAATCGTTTGAGATTGAAGAACGATGTAGTTTCGTTTGAGCTGAAAAGTGACTGAGTTTACCTGAAAAGAACTCTTGCCTGTAGGAAGACACAGAGCCTGGGATTTAACTCCATTTCTGAAGGAAACACACAGCACAGTTCTCATCCATGAAGCACACTCTGCTTTAGAGCAAGAAGCACGCACTTACTTTCTAGAGTCTCTAATAGAACAGGAAACGTTTGTGTGCTAAGAACAAAGAACAGTGTTTCCTACATTTACGGACAATATCTAGATCAACTCTGCTTCTGAAACTGATACAAACCAAAGTTCCTCCATCATCTAATGCTTTTCAGTTAACAGCGAGAAACGTGTTGAGCTTCGTGTGTCATGTAGCTTCGTTTGAGATGAAAAGTGACTGTGTTTACCTGAAACGCAGTCTTCCTTGTAGGAAGACACAGAACCTGGGATTTAACACCATTTCTGAAGGGAAACACACATCACAGTTCTCGTCTATGAAACACACTCTGCTTTAGAGCAAGAAGCACGCTCTTTCTTTCTAGATTCTCTAATACAGCATGAAACATGAGTGTGCTCAGAACAAAAGAACGGTGTTTACTACACATACGGACCATTGCTAGTTCAACTCTGCTTCTGAAATTGATTCAAACCACAGTTCCTCTGTCATCCAATGCTTTTCTGTTAAGAGCGAGAATTGTTTGAGCTTGGAGGACGATGTAGATTCGTTTTAGCTGAAAAGTGACTGTGTTTACCTGAAAGGTAATCTTGCTTGTAGGAAGACACAGAGCCTGGGATTTAACTCCATTTCTGAAAGAAACTCACAGCACAGTTCTCATCCGTGAAAGGTACTCTGCTTTAGAGCAAGAAGCACGCTCTTACTTTCTAGAGTCTCTAATACAGCAAGAAACGTGATTGTGCTGAGAACAAAAGAACGGTGTTTCCTACACATACGGACCATTGCTAGTTCAACTCTGCTTCTGAAACAGATACATACCACAGGTCCTCTGTCATCCAATGCTTTTCAGTAAAGAGCAAGAATTGTTTGAGATTGGAGAACAATGTAGTTTCGTTTGAGCTGAAAAGTGACTGAGTTTACCTGAAAAGAACTCTTGCCTGTAGGAAGACACAGAGCCTGGGATTTAACTCCATTTCTGAAGGGAAACACACATCACAGTTCTCCTCTATGAAACACACTCTGCTTTAGAGCAAGAAGCACGATCTTTCTTTCTAGATTCTCTAATACAGCATGATACATGAGTGTGCTCAGAACAAAAGAACGGTGTTTCCTACACATACGGACCATTGCTAGTTCAACTCTGCATCTGAAACTGATACAAAACACAGGTCCCTTAACATCCAATGCTTTTCAATTAAGAGAGAGAAACGTTTGCGCTTTGTGAACGATGTAGCTTCGTTTGAGCTGAAAAGTGACTGTGTTTACCTGAAAGGTAATCTTGCTTGTAGGAAGACACAGAGCCTGGGAATAAACTCCAGTTCTGAAAGGAAACACACAGCACAGTTCTCATCCATGAATCACACTCTGCTTTAGAGCACGAAGCACGCTCTTACTTTCTAGAGTCTCTAATAGGGCAGAAAACACGAGTGTTCTCAGACCAAAATAATGGTGTTTCCTACACATACGGACCATTGCTAGTTCAACTCTGCATCTGAACCTGATACAAACCAAAGGTCCCCTAGCATCCAATGCTTTTCATTTAAGAGCGAGAAATGTGTGAGCTTCGTGAACGATGTAGATTCCTTTGAGCTGAACAGGGACTGAGTTTACCTGAAAAGATGTCTTGCTTTTAGGAAGACACAAACCAAGGATTTTAACTCCATTTTGAAGGGAAACACACAGTACAGTTGTCATCCATGAAACACACTCTGCTTTAGAGCAAGAATCACGCACTTGCTTTTTAGAATCTCTAATAGAGTAGAAAACTTGAGCGTGCTCACAACAAAAGAACAGTGTTTCCTACACATACGGACCACATCTAGTTCAACTCTGCTTCTGAAACTGATACAAACCACAGGTCCTCTAACATCCAATGCTTTAGGTTAAAAGCGAATAACGTGTGAGCTTCTTGAACTATGTAGCTTCGTTTGAGATGAAAAGTGACTGTGTTTACCTGAAACGCAGTCTTCCTTGTAGCAAGACACAGAACCTGGGATTAAACTCCATTTCTGAAGGGAAACACACAGCACAGTTCTCCTCTATGAAATACACTCTGCTTTAGAGCAAGAAGCATGATCTTTCTTTCTATATCTGTAATACAGCATGATACGTGAGTGTGCTCAGAACAAAAGAACGGTGTTTCCTATACATACGGACCATAGCTAGTTCAACTCTATTTCTGAAACTGATTCAAACCACAGTTCCTTGTCATCCAATGCTTTTCAGTTAAGAGCGAGAATCCTTTGAGCTTGGAGAACGATGTAGCTTCGTTTCAGCTGAAAAGTGACTGAGTTTACCTGAAAAGAAGTCTTGGCTGTAGGAAGACCCAGGGCATGGGATTTAACTCCATTTCTGAAGGAAACTCACAGCACAGTTCTCATCTGTGAAACATACTCTGCTTTAGAGCACAAACCATGCTCTTACTTTCTAGAGTCTCTAATACAGCAGGAAACGTGAGTGTGCTGAGAACAAAGTAAGGTGTTTCCTACACATACGGACCATTGCTAGTTCAACTCTGCTTCTGAAACAGATACATACCACAGGTCCTCTGTCATCCAATGCTTTTCAGTTAAGAGCGAGAATTGTTTGAGATTGAAGAACGATGTAGTTTCGTTTGAGCTGAAAAGTGACTGAGTTTACCTGAAAAGAACTCTTGCCTGTAGGAAGACACAGAGCCTGGGATTTAACTCCATTTCTGAAGGAAACACACAGCACAGTTCTCATCCATGAAGCACACTCTGCTATAGAGCAAGAAGCACGCACTTACTTTCTAGAGTCTCTAATAGAACAGGAAACGTTTGTGTGCTCAGAACAAAGAACAGTGTTTCCTACATTTACGGACAATATCTAGATCAACTCTGCTTCTGAAACTGATACAAACCAAAGTTCCTCTATCATCTAATGCTTTTCAGTTAACAGCGAGAAACGTGTTGAGCTTCGTGTGTCATGTAGCTTCGTTTGAGATGAAAAGTGACTGTGTTTACCTGAAACGCAGTCTTCCTTGTAGGAAGACACAGAACCTGGGATTTAACACCATTTCTGAAGGGAAACACACATCACAGTTCTCGTCTATGAAACACACTCTGCTTTAGAGCAAGAAGCACGCTCTTTCTTTCTAGATTCTCTAATACAGCATGAAACATGAGTGTGCTCAGAACAAAAGAACGGTGTTTACTACACATACGGACCATTGCTAGTTCAACTCTGCTTCTGAAATTGATTCAAACCACAGTTCCTCTGTCATCCAATGCTTTTCTGTTAAGAGCGAGAATTGTTTGAGCTTGGAGGACGATGTAGATTCGTTTTAGCTGAAAAGTGACTGTGTTTACCTGAAAGGTAATCTTGCTTGTAGGAAGACACAGAGCCTGGGATTTAACTCCATTTCTGAAAGAAACTCACAGCACAGTTCTCATCCGTGAAAGGTACTCTGCTTTAGAGCAAGAAGCACGCTCTTACTTTCTAGAGTCTCTAATACAGCAAGAAACGTGATTGTGCTGAGAACAAAAGAACGGTGTTTCCTACACATACGGACCATTGCTAGTTCAACTCTGCTTCTGAAACAGATACATACCACAGGTCCTCTGTCATCCAATGCTTTTCAGTAAAGAGCAAGAATTGTTTGAGATTGGAGAACAATGTAGTTTCGTTTGAGCTGAAAAGTGACTGAGTTTACCTGAAAAGAACTCTTGCCTGTAGGAAGACACAGAGCCTGGGATTTAACTCCATTTCTGAAGGGAAACACACATCACAGTTCTCCTCTATGAAACACACTCTGCTTTAGAGCAAGAAGCACGATCTTTCTTTCTAGATTCTCTAATACAGCATGATACATGAGTGTGCTCAGAACAAAAGAACGGTGTTTCCTACACATACGGACCATTGCTAGTTCAACTCTGCATCTGAAACTGATACAAAACACAGGTCCCTTAACATCCAATGCTTTTCAATTAAGAGAGAGAAACGTTTGCGCTTTGTGAACGATGTAGCTTCGTTTGAGCTGAAAAGTGACTGTGTTTACCTGAAAGGTAATCTTGCTTGTAGGAAGACACAGAGCCTGGGAATTAACTCAAGTTCTGAAAGGAAACACACAGCACAGTTCTCATCCATGAATCACACTCTGCTTTAGAGCACGAAGCACGCTCTTACTTTCTAGAGTCTCTAATAGGGCAGAAAACACGAGTGTTCTCAGACCAAAATAATGGTGTTTCCTACACTTACTGACCATTGCTAGTTCAACTCTGCATCTGAACCTGATACAAACCAAGGGTCCCCTAGCATCCAATGCTTTTCATTTAAGAGCGAGAAATGTGTGAGCTTCGTGAACGATGTAGATTCCTTTGAGCTGAACAGGGACTGAGTTTACCTGAAAAGATGTCTTGCTTTTAGGAAGACACAAACCAAGGATTTTAACTCCATTTTGAAGGGAAACACACAGTACAGTTGTCATCCATGAAACACACTCTGCTTTAGAGCAAGAATCACGCACTTGCTTTTTAGAATCTCTAATAGAGTAGAAAACTTGAGCGTGCTCACAACAAAAGAACAGTGTTTCCTACACATACAGACCACATCTAGTTCAACTCTGCTTCTGAAACTGATACAAACCACAGGTCCTCTAACATCCAATGCTTTCAGTTAAAAGCGAATAACATGTGAGCTTCTTGAACTATGTAGCTTCGTTTGAGATGAAAAGTGACTGTGTTTACCTGAAACGCAGTCTTCCTTGTAGCAAGACACAGAACCTGGGATTAAACTCCATTACTGAAGGGAAACACACAGCACAGTTCTCCTCTATGAAATACACTCTGCTTTAGAGCAAGAAGCATGATCTTTCTTTCTACATCTCTAATACAGCATGATACGTGAGTGTGCTCAGAACAAAAGAACGGTGTTTCCTATACATACGGACCATAGCTAGTTCAACTCTACTTCTGAAACTGATTCAAACCACAGTTCCTCTGTCACCCAATGCTTTTCAGTTAAGAGCGAGAATTCTTTGAGCTTGGAGAACGATGTAGCTTCGTTTCAGCTGAAAAGTGACTGACTTTACCCGAAAAGAACTCTTGCCTATAGGAAGACACAGAGCCTGGGATTTAACTCCATTTCTGAAGGAAACTCACAGCACCGTTCTCATCCCTGAAGCACACTCTGCTTTAGAGCAAGAAGCACGCTCTTACTTTCTAGAGTCTCTAATAGAGCAGGAAACATGAGTGTGCTCAGAACAAAAGAACGGTGTTTCCTGCACATACGGACCATTGCAAGTTCCACTCTGCTTCTCAATCTGATACAAATCTGAGGTCCTCTAACATCCAATGCTTTTCAGTTAAGAGCAAGAAACCTGTGAGCTTCGTGAACGATGTAGCTTCATTTGAGCTGAAAATTGACTGAGTTTACCTGAAAAGAAGTCTTGCCTGTAGGAAGACCCAGGGCATGGGATTTAACTCCATTTCTGAAGGAAACTCACAGCACAGTTCTCATCTGTGAAACGTACTCTGCTTTAGAGCACGAAGCATGCTCTTACTTTCTAGAGTCTCTAATACAGCAGGAAACGTGAGTGTGCTGAGAACAAAGAACGGTGTTTCCTACACATAAGGACCATTGCTAGTTCAACTCTGCTTCTGAAACAGATATATACCACAGGTCCTCTGTCATCCAATGCTTTTCAGTTAAGAGCGAGAATTGTTTGAGATTGGAGAATGATGTAGTTTCGTTTGAGTTGAAAAGTGACTGAGTTTACCTGAAAAGAATTCTTGCCTGTAGGAAGACACAGAGCCTGGGATTTAACTCCATTTCTGAAGGAAACACACAGCACAGTTCTCATCCATGAAGCACACTCTGCTATAGAGCAAGAAGCACGCACTTACTTTCTAGAGTCTCTAATAGAACAGGAAACGTTTGTGTGCTCAGAACAAAGAACAGTGTTTCCTACATTTACGGACAATATCTAGATCAACTCTGCTTCTGAAACTGATACAAACCAAAGTTCCTCTATCATCTAATGCTTTTCAGTTAACAGCGAGAAACATGTTGAGCTTCGTGTGTCATGTAGCTTCGTTTGAGATGAAAAGTGACTGTGTTTACCTGAAACGCAGTCTTCCTTGTAGGAAGACACAAAACCTGGGATTTAACACCATTTCTGAAGGGAAACACACATCACAGCTCTCCTCTATGAAATACACTCTGCTTTAGAGCAAGAAGCACGCTCTATCTTTCTAGATTCTCTAATACAGCATGAAACATGAGTGTGCTCAGAACCAAAGAACGGTGTTTACTACACATACGGACCATTGCTAGTTCAACTCTGCTTCTGAAATTGATTCAAACCACAGTTCCTCTGTCATCCAATGCTTTTCAGTTAAGAGCGAGAATCCTTTGAGCTTAGAGAACGATGTAGCTTCGGTTCAGCTGAAAAGTGACTGAGTTTACCCGAAAAGAACTCTTGCCTATAGGAAGACACAGAGCCTGGGATTTAACTCCATTTCTGAAAGAAACTCACAGCACAGTTCTCATCCGTGAAAGGTACTCTGCTTTAGAGCAAGAAGCACGCTCTTACTTTCTAGAGTCTCTAATACAGCAAGAAACGTGATTGTGCTGAGAGCAAAAGAACGGTGTTTCCTACACATACGGACCATTGCTAGTTCAACTCTGCTTCTGAAACAGATACATACCACAGGTCCTCTGTCATCCAATGCTTTTCAGTAAAGAGCAAGAATTGTTTGAGATTGGAGAACAATGTAGTTTCGTTTGAGCTGAAAAGTGACTGAGTTTACCTGAAAAGAACTCTTGCCTGTAGGAAGACACAGAGCCTGGGATTTAACTCCATTTCTGAAGGGAAACACACATCACAGTTCTCCTCTATGAAACACACTCTGCTTTAGAGCAAGAAGCACGATCTTTCTTTCTAGATTCTCTAATACAGCATGATACATGAGTGTGCTCAGAACAAAAGAACGGTGTTTCCTACACATACGGACCATTGCTAGTTCAACTCTGCATCTGAAACTGATACAAAACACAGGTCCCTTAACATCCAATGCTTTTCAATTAAGAGAGAGAAACGATTGCGCTTTGTGAACGATGTAGCTTCGTTTGAGCTGAAAAGTGACTGTGTTTACCTGAAAGGTAATCTTGCTTGTAGGAAGACACAGAGCCTGGGAATTAACTCCAGTTCTGAAAGGAAACACACAGCACAGTTCTCATCCATGAATCACACTCTGCTTTAGAGCACGAAGCACGCTCTTACTTTCTAGAGTCTCTAATAGGGCAGAAAACACGAGTGTTCTCAGACCAAAATAATGGTGTTTCCTACACATACGGACCATTGCTAGTTCAACTCTGCTTCTGAAACAGATACATACCACAGGTCCTCTGTCATCCAATGCTTTTCAGTTAAGAGCGAGAATTGTTTGAGATTGGAGAATGATGTAGTTTCGTTTGAGCTGAAAAGTGACTGAGTTTACCTGAAAAGAATTCTTGCCTGTAGGAAGACACAGAGCCTGGGATTTAACTCCATTTCTGAAGGAAACACACAGCACAGTTCTCATCCATGAAGCACACTCTGCTATAGAGCAAGAAGCACGCACTTACTTTCTAGAGTCTCTAATAGAACAGGAAACGTTTGTGTGCTCAGAACAAAGAAGAATGTTTCCTACATTTACGGACAATATCTAGATCAACTCTGCTTCTGAAACTGATACAAACCAAAGTTCCTCTATCATCTAATGCTTTTCAGTTAACAGCGAGAAACATGTTGAGCTTCGTGTGTCATGTAGCTTCGTTTGAGATGAAAAGTGACTGTGTTTACCTGAAACGCAGTCTTCCTTGTAGGAAGACACAAAACCTGGGATTTAACACCATTTCTGAAGGGAAACACACATCACAGTTCTCCTCTATGAAATACACTCTGCTTTAGAGCAAGAAGCACGCTCTATCTTTCTAGATTCTCTAATACAGCATGAAACATGAGTGTGCTCAGAACAAAAGAACGGTGTTTACTACACATACGGACCATTGCTAGTTCAACTCTGCTTCTGAAATTGATTCAAACCACAGTTCCTCTGTCATCCAATGCTTTTCAGTTAAGAGCGAGAATTGTTTGAGCTTGGAGGACGATGTAGATTCGTTTTAGCTGAAAAGTGACTGTGTTTACCTGAAAGGTAATCTTGCTTGTAGGAAGACACAGAGCCTGGGATTTAACTCCATTTCTGAAAGAAACTCACAGCACAGTTCTCATCCGTGAAAGGTACTCTGCTTTAGAGCAAGAAGCACGCTCTTACTTTCTAGAGTCTCTAATACAGCAAGAAACGTGATTGTGCTGAGAGCAAAAGAACGGTGTTTCCTACACATACGGACCATTGCTAGTTCAACTCTGCTTCTGAAACAGATACATACCACAGGTCCTCTGTCATCCAATGCTTTTCAGTAAAGAGCAAGAATTGTTTGAGATTGGAGAACAATGTAGTTTCGTTTGAGCTGAAAAGTGACTGAGTTTACCTGAAAAGAACTCTTGCCTGTAGGAAGACACAGAGCCTGGGATTTAACTCCATTTCTGAAGGGAAACACACATCACAGTTCTCCTCTATGAAACACACTCTGCTTTAGAGCAAGAAGCACGATCTTTCTTTCTAGATTCTCTAATACAGCATGATACATGAGTGTGCTCAGAACAAAAGAACGGTGTTTCCTACACATACGGACCATTGCTAGTTCAACTCTGCATCTGAACCTGATACAAACCAAAGGTCCCCTAGCATCCAATGCTTTTCATTTAAGAGCGAGAAATGTGTGAGCTTCGTGAACGATGTAGATTCCTTTGAGCTGAACAGGGACTGAGTTTACCTGAAAAGATGTCTTGCTTTTCGGAAGACACAAACCAAGGATTTTAACTCCATTTTGAAGGGAAACACACAGTACAGTTGTCATCCATGAAACACACTCTGCTTTAGAGCAAGAATCACGCACTTGCTTTTTAGAATCTCTAATAGAGTAGAAAACTTGAGCGTGCTCACAACAAAAGAACAGTGTTTCCTACACATACGGACCACATCTAGTTCAACTCTGCTTCTGAAACTGATACAAACCACAGGTCCTCTAACATCCAATGCTTTCAGTTAAAAGCGAATAACGTGTGAGCTTCTTGAACTATGTAGCTTCGTTTGAGATGAAAAGTGACTGTGTTTACCTGAAACGCAGTCTTCCTTGTAGCAAGACACAGAACCTGGGATTAAACTCCATTTCTGAAGGGAAACACACAGCACAGTTCTCCTCTATGAAATACACTCTGCTTTAGAGCAAGAAGCATGATCTTTCTTTCTATATCTCTAATACAGCATGATACGTGAGTGTGCTCAGAACAAAAGAACGGTGTTTCCTATACATACGGACCATAGCTAGTTCAACTCTATTTCTGAAACTGATTCAAACCACAGTTCCTTGTCATCCAATGCTTTTCAGTTAAGAGCGAGAATCCTTTGAGCTTGGAGAACGATGTAGCTTCGTTTCAGCTGAAAAGTGACTGAGTTTACCTGAAAAGAAGTCTTGCCTGTAGGAAGACCCAGGGCATGGGATTTAACTCCATTTCTGAAGGAAACTCACAGCACAGTTCTCATCTGTGAAACATACTCTGCTTTAGAGCACAAACCATGCTCTTACTTTCTAGAGTCTCTAATACAGCAGGAAACGTGAGTGTGCTGAGAACAAAGTAAGGTGTTTCCTACACATACAGACCATTGCTAGTTCAACTCTGCTTCTGAAACAGATACATACCACAGGTCCTCTGTCATCCAATGCTTTTCAGTTAAGAGCGAGAATCGTTTGAGATTGAAGAACGATGTAGTTTCGTTTGAGCTGAAAAGTGACTGAGTTTACCTGAAAAGAACTCTTGCCTGTAGGAAGACACAGAGCCTGGGATTTAACTCCATTTCTGAAGGAAACACACAGCACAGTTCTCATCCATGAAGCACACTCTGCTTTAGAGCAAGAAGCACGCACTTACTTTCTAGAGTCTCTAATAGAACAGGAAACGTTTGTGTGCTAAGAACAAAGAACAGTGTTTCCTACATTTACGGACAATATCTAGATCAACTCTGCTTCTGAAACTGATACAAACCAAAGTTCCTCCATCATCTAATGCTTTTCAGTTAACAGCGAGAAACGTGTTGAGCTTCGTGTGTCATGTAGCTTCGTTTGAGATGAAAAGTGACTGTGTTTACCTGAAACGCAGTCTTCCTTGTAGGAAGACACAGAACCTGGGATTTAACACCATTTCTGAAGGGAAACACACATCACAGTTCTCGTCTATGAAACACACTCTGCTTTAGAGCAAGAAGCACGCTCTTTCTTTCTAGATTCTCTAATACAGCATGAAACATGAGTGTGCTCAGAACAAAAGAACGGTGTTTACTACACATACGGACCATTGCTAGTTCAACTCTGCTTCTGAAATTGATTCAAACCACAGTTCCTCTGTCATCCAATGCTTTTCTGTTAAGAGCGAGAATTGTTTGAGCTTGGAGGACGATGTAGATTCGTTTTAGCTGAAAAGTGACTGTGTTTACCTGAAAGGTAATCTTGCTTGTAGGAAGACACAGAGCCTGGGATTTAACTCCATTTCTGAAAGAAACTCACAGCACAGTTCTCATCCGTGAAAGGTACTCTGCTTTAGAGCAAGAAGCACGCTCTTACTTTCTAGAGTCTCTAATACAGCAAGAAACGTGATTGTGCTGAGAACAAAAGAACGGTGTTTCCTACACATACGGACCATTGCTAGTTCAACTCTGCTTCTGAAACAGATACATACCACAGGTCCTCTGTCATCCAATGCTTTTCAGTAAAGAGCAAGAATTGTTTGAGATTGGAGAACAATGTAGTTTCGTTTGAGCTGAAAAGTGACTGAGTTTACCTGAAAAGAACTCTTGCCTGTAGGAAGACACAGAGCCTGGGATTTAACTCCATTTCTGAAGGGAAACACACATCACAGTTCTCCTCTATGAAACACACTCTGCTTTAGAGCAAGAAGCACGATCTTTCTTTCTAGATTCTCTAATACAGCATGATACATGAGTGTGCTCAGAACAAAAGAACGGTGTTTCCTACACATACGGACCATTGCTAGTTCAACTCTGCATCTGAAACTGATACAAAACACAGGTCCCTTAACATCCAATGCTTTTCAATTAAGAGAGAGAAACGTTTGCGCTTTGTGAACGATGTAGCTTCGTTTGAGCTGAAAAGTGACTGTGTTTACCTGAAAGGTAATCTTGCTTGTAGGAAGACACAGAGCCTGGGAATAAACTCCAGTTCTGAAAGGAAACACACAGCACAGTTCTCATCCATGAATCACACTCTGCTTTAGAGCACGAAGCACGCTCTTACTTTCTAGAGTCTCTAATAGGGCAGAAAACACGAGTGTTCTCAGACCAAAATAATGGTGTTTCCTACACATACGGACCATTGCTAGTTCAACTCTGCATCTGAACCTGATACAAACCAAAGGTCCCCTAGCATCCAATGCTTTTCATTTAAGAGCGAGAAATGTGTGAGCTTCGTGAATGATGTAGATTCCTTTGAGCTGAACAGGGACTGAGTTTACCTGAAAAGATGTCTTGCTTTTAGGAAGACACAAACCAAGGATTTTAACTCCATTTTGAAGGGAAACACACAGTACAGTTGTCATCCATGAAACACACTCTGCTTTAGAGCAAGAATCACGCACTTGCTTTTTAGAATCTCTAATAGAGTAGAAAACTTGAGCGTGCTCACAACAAAAGAACAGTGTTTCCTACACATACGGACCACATCTAGTTCAACTCTGCTTCTGAAACTGATACAAACCACAGGTCCTCTAACATCCAATGCTTTAGGTTAAAAGCGAATAACGTGTGAGCTTCTTGAACTATGTAGCTTCGTTTGAGATGAAAAGTGACTGTGTTTACCTGAAACGCAGTCTTCCTTGTAGCAAGACACAGAACCTGGGATTAAACTCCATTTCTGAAGGGAAACACACAGCACAGTTCTCCTCTATGAAATACACTCTGCTTTAGAGCAAGAAGCATGATCTTTCTTTCTATATCTGTAATACAGCATGATACGTGAGTGTGCTCAGAACAAAAGAACGGTGTTTCCTATACATACGGACCATAGCTAGTTCAACTCTATTTCTGAAACTGATTCAAACCACAGTTCCTTGTCATCCAATGCTTTTCTGTTAAGAGCGAGAATCCTTTGAGCTTGGAGAACGATGTAGCTTCGTTTCAGCTGAAAAGTGACTGAGTTTACCTGAAAAGAAGTCTTGGCTGTAGGAAGACCCAGGGCATGGGATTTAACTCCATTTCTGAAGGAAACTCACAGCACAGTTCTCATCTGTGAAACATACTCTGCTTTAGAGCACAAACCATGCTCTTACTTTCTAGAGTCTCTAATACAGCAGGAAACGTGAGTGTGCTGAGAACAAAGTAAGGTGTTTCCTACACATACGGACCATTGCTAGTTCAACTCTGCTTCTGAAACAGATACATACCACAGGTCCTCTGTCATCCAATGCTTTTCAGTTAAGAGCGAGAATTGTTTGAGATTGAAGAACGATGTAGTTTCGTTTGAGCTGAAAAGTGACTGAGTTTACCTGAAAAGAACTCTTGCCTGTAGGAAGACACAGAGCCTGGGATTTAACTCCATTTCTGAAGGAAACACACAGCACAGTTCTCATCCATGAAGCACACTCTGCTATAGAGCAAGAAGCACGCACTTACTTTCTAGAGTCTCTAATAGAACAGGAAACGTTTGTGTGCTCAGAACAAAGAACAGTGTTTCCTACATTTACGGACAATATCTAGATCAACTCTGCTTCTGAAACTGATACAAACCAAAGTTCCTCTATCATCTAATGCTTTTCAGTTAACAGCGAGAAACGTGTTGAGCTTCGTGTGTCATGTAGCTTCGTTTGAGATGAAAAGTGACTGTGTTTACCTGAAACGCAGTCTTCCTTGTAGGAAGACACAGAACCTGGGATTTAACACCATTTCTGAAGGGAAACACACATCACAGTTCTCGTCTATGAAACACACTCTGCTTTAGAGCAAGAAGCACGCTCTATCTTTCTAGATTCTCTAATACAGCATGAAACATGAGTGTGCTCAGAACAAAAGAACGGTGTTTACTACACATACGGACCATTGCTAGTTCAACTCTGCTTCTGAAATTGATTCAAACCACAGTTCCTCTGTCATCCAATGCTTTTCAGTTAAGAGCGAGAATTGTTTGAGCTTGGAGGACGATGTAGATTCGTTTTAGCTGAAAAGTGACTGTGTTTACCTGAAAGGTAATCTTGCTTGTAGGAAGACACAGAGCCTGGGATTTAACTCCATTTCTGAAAGAAACTCACAGCACAGTTCTCATCCGTGAAAGGTACTCTGCTTTAGAGCAAGAAGCACGCTCTTACTTTCTAGAGTCTCTAATACAGCAAGAAACGTGATTGTGCTGAGAACAAAAGAACGGTGTTTCCTACACATACGGACCATTGCTAGTTCAACTCTGCTTCTGAAACAGATACATACCACAGGTCCTCTGTCATCCAATGCTTTTCAGTAAAGAGCAAGAATTGTTTGAGATTGGAGAACAATGTAGTTTCGTTTGAGCTGAAAAGTGACTGAGTTTACCTGAAAAGAACTCTTGCCTGTAGGAAGACACAGAGCCTGGGATTTAACTCCATTTCTGAAGGGAAACACACATCACAGTTCTCCTCTATGAAACACACTCTGCTTTAGAGCAAGAAGCACGATCTTTCTTTCTAGATTCTCTAATACAGCATGATACATGAGTGTGCTCAGAACAAAAGAACGGTGTTTCCTACACATACGGACCATTGCTAGTTCAACTCTGCATCTGAACCTGATACAAACCAAAGGTCCCCTAGCATCCAATGCTTTTCATTTAAGAGCGAGAAATGTGTGAGCTTCGTGAACGATGTAGATTCCTTTGAGCTGAACAGGGACTGAGTTTACCTGAAAAGATGTCTTGCTTTTAGGAAGACACAAACCAAGGATTTTAACTCCATTTTGAAGGGAAACACACAGTACAGTTGTCATCCATGAAACACACTCTGCTTTAGAGCAAGAATCACGCACTTGCTTTTTAGAATCTCTAATAGAGTAGAAAACTTGAGCGTGCTCACAACAAAAGAACAGTGTTTCCTACACATACGGACCACATCTAGTTCAACTCTGCTTCTGAAACTGATACAAACCACAGGTCCTCTAACATCCAATGCTTTCAGTTAAAAGCGAATAACGTGTGAGCTTCTTGAACTATGTAGCTTCGTTTGAGATGAAAAGTGACTGTGTTTACCTGAAACGCAGTCTTCCTTGTAGCAAGACACAGAACCTGGGATTAAACTCCATTTCTGAAGGGAAACACACAGCACAGTTCTCCTCTATGAAATACACTCTGCTTTAGAGCAAGAAGCATGATCTTTCTTTCTATATCTCTAATACAGCATGATACGTGAGTGTGCTCAGAACAAAAGAACGGTGTTTCCTATACATACGGACCATAGCTAGTTCAACTCTATTTCTGAAACTGATTCAAACCACAGTTCCTTGTCATCCAATGCTTTTCAGTTAAGAGCGAGAATCCTTTGAGCTTGGAGAACGATGTAGCTTCGTTTCAGCTGAAAAGTGACTGAGTTTACCTGAAAAGAAGTCTTGCCTGTAGGAAGACCCAGGGCATGGGATTTAACTCCATTTCTGAAGGAAACTCACAGCACAGTTCTCATCTGTGAAACATACTCTGCTTTAGAGCACAAACCATGCTCTTACTTTCTAGAGTCTCTAATACAGCAGGAAACGTGAGTGTGCTGAGAACAAAGTAAGGTGTTTCCTACACATACAGACCATTGCTAGTTCAACTCTGCTTCTGAAACAGATACATACCACAGGTCCTCTGTCATCCAATGCTTTTCAGTTAAGAGCGAGAATCGTTTGAGATTGAAGAACGATGTAGTTTCGTTTGAGCTGAAAAGTGACTGAGTTTACCTGAAAAGAACTCTTGCCTGTAGGAAGACACAGAGCCTGGGATTTAACTCCATTTCTGAAGGAAACACACAGCACAGTTCTCATCCATGAAGCACACTCTGCTTTAGAGCAAGAAGCACGCACTTACTTTCTAGAGTCTCTAATAGAACAGGAAACGTTTGTGTGCTAAGAACAAAGAACAGTGTTTCCTACATTTACGGACAATATCTAGATCAACTCTGCTTCTGAAACTGATACAAACCAAAGTTCCTCCATCATCTAATGCTTTTCAGTTAACAGCGAGAAACGTGTTGAGCTTCGTGTGTCATGTAGCTTCGTTTGAGATGAAAAGTGACTGTGTTTACCTGAAACGCAGTCTTCCTTGTAGGAAGACACAGAACCTGGGATTTAACACCATTTCTGAAGGGAAACACACATCACAGTTCTCGTCTATGAAACACACTCTGCTTTAGAGCAAGAAGCACGCTCTTTCTTTCTAGATTCTCTAATACAGCATGAAACATGAGTGTGCTCAGAACAAAAGAACGGTGTTTACTACACATACGGACCATTGCTAGTTCAACTCTGCTTCTGAAATTGATTCAAACCACAGTTCCTCTGTCATCCAATGCTTTTCTGTTAAGAGCGAGAATTGTTTGAGCTTGGAGGACGATGTAGATTCGTTTTAGCTGAAAAGTGACTGTGTTTACCTGAAAGGTAATCTTGCTTGTAGGAAGACACAGAGCCTGGGATTTAACTCCATTTCTGAAAGAAACTCACAGCACAGTTCTCATCCGTGAAAGGTACTCTGCTTTAGAGCAAGAAGCACGCTCTTACTTTCTAGAGTCTCTAATACAGCAAGAAACGTGATTGTGCTGAGAACAAAAGAACGGTGTTTCCTACACATACGGACCATTGCTAGTTCAACTCTGCTTCTGAAACAGATACATACCACAGGTCCTCTGTCATCCAATGCTTTTCAGTAAAGAGCAAGAATTGTTTGAGATTGGAGAACAATGTAGTTTCGTTTGAGCTGAAAAGTGACTGAGTTTACCTGAAAAGAACTCTTGCCTGTAGGAAGACACAGAGCCTGGGATTTAACTCCATTTCTGAAGGGAAACACACATCACAGTTCTCCTCTATGAAACACACTCTGCTTTAGAGCAAGAAGCACGATCTTTCTTTCTAGATTCTCTAATACAGCATGATACATGAGTGTGCTCAGAACAAAAGAACGGTGTTTCCTACACATACGGACCATTGCTAGTTCAACTCTGCATCTGAAACTGATACAAAACACAGGTCCCTTAACATCCAATGCTTTTCAATTAAGAGAGAGAAACGTTTGCGCTTTGTGAACGATGTAGCTTCGTTTGAGCTGAAAAGTGACTGTGTTTACCTGAAAGGTAATCTTGCTTGTAGGAAGACACAGAGCCTGGGAATAAACTCCAGTTCTGAAAGGAAACACACAGCACAGTTCTCATCCATGAATCACACTCTGCTTTAGAGCACGAAGCACGCTCTTACTTTCTAGAGTCTCTAATAGGGCAGAAAACACGAGTGTTCTCAGACCAAAATAATGGTGTTTCCTACACATACGGACCATTGCTAGTTCAACTCTGCATCTGAACCTGATACAAACCAAAGGTCCCCTAGCATCCAATGCTTTTCATTTAAGAGCGAGAAATGTGTGAGCTTCGTGAACGATGTAGATTCCTTTGAGCTGAACAGGGACTGAGTTTACCTGAAAAGATGTCTTGCTTTTAGGAAGACACAAACCAAGGATTTTAACTCCATTTTGAAGGGAAACACACAGTACAGTTGTCATCCATGAAACACACTCTGCTTTAGAGCAAGAATCACGCACTTGCTTTTTAGAATCTCTAATAGAGTAGAAAACTTGAGCGTGCTCACAACAAAAGAACAGTGTTTCCTACACATACGGACCACATCTAGTTCAACTCTGCTTCTGAAACTGATACAAACCACAGGTCCTCTAACATCCAATGCTTTAGGTTAAAAGCGAATAACGTGTGAGCTTCTTGAACTATGTAGCTTCGTTTGAGATGAAAAGTGACTGTGTTTACCTGAAACGCAGTCTTCCTTGTAGCAAGACACAGAACCTGGGATTAAACTCCATTTCTGAAGGGAAACACACAGCACAGTTCTCCTCTATGAAATACACTCTGCTTTAGAGCAAGAAGCATGATCTTTCTTTCTATATCTGTAATACAGCATGATACGTGAGTGTGCTCAGAACAAAAGAACGGTGTTTCCTATACATACGGACCATAGCTAGTTCAACTCTATTTCTGAAACTGATTCAAACCACAGTTCCTTGTCATCCAATGCTTTTCAGTTAAGAGCGAGAATCCTTTGAGCTTGGAGAACGATGTAGCTTCGTTTCAGCTGAAAAGTGACTGAGTTTACCTGAAAAGAAGTCTTGGCTGTAGGAAGACCCAGGGCATGGGATTTAACTCCATTTCTGAAGGAAACTCACAGCACAGTTCTCATCTGTGAAACATACTCTGCTTTAGAGCACAAACCATGCTCTTACTTTCTAGAGTCTCTAATACAGCAGGAAACGTGAGTGTGCTGAGAACAAAGTAAGGTGTTTCCTACACATACGGACCATTGCTAGTTCAACTCTGCTTCTGAAACAGATACATACCACAGGTCCTCTGTCATCCAATGCTTTTCAGTTAAGAGCGAGAATTGTTTGAGATTGAAGAACGATGTAGTTTCGTTTGAGCTGAAAAGTGACTGAGTTTACCTGAAAAGAACTCTTGCCTGTAGGAAGACACAGAGCCTGGGATTTAACTCCATTTCTGAAGGAAACACACAGCACAGTTCTCATCCATGAAGCACACTCTGCTATAGAGCAAGAAGCACGCACTTACTTTCTAGAGTCTCTAATAGAACAGGAAACGTTTGTGTGCTCAGAACAAAGAACAGTGTTTCCTACATTTACGGACAATATCTAGATCAACTCTGCTTCTGAAACTGATACAAACCAAAGTTCCTCTATCATCTAATGCTTTTCAGTTAACAGCGAGAAACGTGTTGAGCTTCGTGTGTCATGTAGCTTCGTTTGAGATGAAAAGTGACTGTGTTTACCTGAAACGCAGTCTTCCTTGTAGGAAGACACAGAACCTGGGATTTAACACCATTTCTGAAGGGAAACACACATCACAGTTCTCGTCTATGAAACACACTCTGCTTTAGAGCAAGAAGCACGCTCTTTCTTTCTAGATTCTCTAATACAGCATGAAACATGAGTGTGCTCAGAACAAAAGAACGGTGTTTACTACACATACGGACCATTGCTAGTTCAACTCTGCTTCTGAAATTGATTCAAACCACAGTTCCTCTGTCATCCAATGCTTTTCTGTTAAGAGCGAGAATTGTTTGAGCTTGGAGGACGATGTAGATTCGTTTTAGCTGAAAAGTGACTGTGTTTACCTGAAAGGTAATCTTGCTTGTAGGAAGACACAGAGCCTGGGATTTAACTCCATTTCTGAAAGAAACTCACAGCACAGTTCTCATCCGTGAAAGGTACTCTGCTTTAGAGCAAGAAGCACGCTCTTACTTTCTAGAGTCTCTAATACAGCAAGAAACGTGATTGTGCTGAGAACAAAAGAACGGTGTTTCCTACACATACGGACCATTGCTAGTTCAACTCTGCTTCTGAAACAGATACATACCACAGGTCCTCTGTCATCCAATGCTTTTCAGTAAAGAGCAAGAATTGTTTGAGATTGGAGAACAATGTAGTTTCGTTTGAGCTGAAAAGTGACTGAGTTTACCTGAAAAGAACTCTTGCCTGTAGGAAGACACAGAGCCTGGGATTTAACTCCATTTCTGAAGGGAAACACACATCACAGTTCTCCTCTATGAAACACACTCTGCTTTAGAGCAAGAAGCACGATCTTTCTTTCTAGATTCTCTAATACAGCATGATACATGAGTGTGCTCAGAACAAAAGAACGGTGTTTCCTACACATACGGACCATTGCTAGTTCAACTCTGCATCTGAAACTGATACAAAACACAGGTCCCTTAACATCCAATGCTTTTCAATTAAGAGAGAGAAACGTTTGCGCTTTGTGAACGATGTAGCTTCGTTTGAGCTGAAAAGTGACTGTGTTTACCTGAAAGGTAATCTTGCTTGTAGGAAGACACAGAGCCTGGGAATTAACTCAAGTTCTGAAAGGAAACACACAGCACAGTTCTCATCCATGAATCACACTCTGCTTTAGAGCACGAAGCACGCTCTTACTTTCTAGAGTCTCTAATAGGGCAGAAAACACGAGTGTTCTCAGACCAAAATAATGGTGTTTCCTACACTTACTGACCATTGCTAGTTCAACTCTGCATCTGAACCTGATACAAACCAAGGGTCCCCTAGCATCCAATGCTTTTCATTTAAGAGCGAGAAATGTGTGAGCTTCGTGAACGATGTAGATTCCTTTGAGCTGAACAGGGACTGAGTTTACCTGAAAAGATGTCTTGCTTTTAGGAAGACACAAACCAAGGATTTTAACTCCATTTTGAAGGGAAACACACAGTACAGTTGTCATCCATGAAACACACTCTGCTTTAGAGCAAGAATCACGCACTTGCTTTTTAGAATCTCTAATAGAGTAGAAAACTTGAGCGTGCTCACAACAAAAGAACAGTGTTTCCTACACATACGGACCACATCTAGTTCAACTCTGCTTCTGAAACTGATACAAACCACAGGTCCTCTAACATCCAATGCTTTCAGTTAAAAGCGAATAACATGTGAGCTTCTTGAACTATGTAGCTTCGTTTGAGATGAAAAGTGACTGTGTTTACCTGAAACGCAGTCTTCCTTGTAGCAAGACACAGAACCTGGGATTAAACTCCATTACTGAAGGGAAACACACAGCACAGTTCTCCTCTATGAAATACACTCTGCTTTAGAGCAAGAAGCATGATCTTTCTTTCTACATCTCTAATACAGCATGATACGTGAGTGTGCTCAGAACAAAAGAACGGTGTTTCCTATACATACGGACCATAGCTAGTTCAACTCTACTTCTGAAACTGATTCAAACCACAGTTCCTCTGTCACCCAATGCTTTTCAGTTAAGAGCGAGAATCCTTTGAGCTTGGAGAACGATGTAGCTTCGTTTCAGCTGAAAAGTGACTGACTTTACCCGAAAAGAACTCTTGCCTATAGGAAGACACAGAGCCTGGGATTTAACTCCATTTCTGAAGGAAACTCACAGCACCGTTCTCATCCATGAAGCACACTCTGCTTTAGAGCAAGAAGCACGCTCTTACTTTCTAGAGTCTCTAATAGAGCAGGAAACATGAGTGTGCTCAGAACAAAAGAACGGTGTTTCCTGCACATACGGACCATTGCAAGTTCCACTCTGCTTCTCAATCTGATACAAATCTGAGGTCCTCTAACATCCAATGCTTTTCAGTTAAGAGCAAGAAACCTGTGAGCTTCGTGAACGATGTAGCTTCATTTGAGCTGAAAATTGACTGAGTTTACCTGAAAAGAAGTCTTGCCTGTAGGAAGACCCAGGGCATGGGATTTAACTCCATTTCTGAAGGAAACTCACAGCACAGTTCTCATCTGTGAAACGTACTCTGCTTTAGAGCACGAAGCATGCTCTTACTTTCTAGAGTCTCTAATACAACAGGAAACGTGAGTGTGCTGAGAACAAAGAACGGTGTTTCCTACACATAAGGACCATTGCTAGTTCAACTCTGCTTCTGAAACAGATATATACCACAGGTCCTCTGTCATCCAATGCTTTTCAGTTAAGAGCGAGAATTGTTTGAGATTGGAGAATGATGTAGTTTCGTTTGAGTTGAAAAGTGACTGAGTTTACCTGAAAAGAATTCTTGCCTGTAGGAAGACACAGAGCCTGGGATTTAACTCCATTTCTGAAGGAAACACACAGCACAGTTCTCATCCATGAAGCACACTCTGCTATAGAGCAAGAAGCACGCACTTACTTTCTAGAGTCTCTAATAGAACAGGAAACGTTTGTGTGCTCAGAACAAAGAACAGTGTTTCCTACATTTACGGACAATATCTAGATCAACTCTGCTTCTGAAACTGATACAAACCAAAGTTCCTCTATCATCTAATGCTTTTCAGTTAACAGCGAGAAACATGTTGAGCTTCGTGTGTCATGTAGCTTCGTTTGAGATGAAAAGTGACTGTGTTTACCTGAAACGCAGTCTTCCTTGTAGGAAGACACAAAACCTGGGATTTAACACCATTTCTGAAGGGAAACACACATCACAGCTCTCCTCTATGAAATACACTCTGCTTTAGAGCAAGAAGCACGCTCTATCTTTCTAGATTCTCTAATACAGCATGAAACATGAGTGTGCTCAGAACCAAAGAACGGTGTTTACTACACATACGGACCATTGCTAGTTCAACTCTGCTTCTGAAATTGATTCAAACCACAGTTCCTCTGTCATCCAATGCTTTTCAGTTAAGAGCGAGAATCCTTTGAGCTTAGAGAACGATGTAGCTTCGTTTCAGCTGAAAAGTGACTGAGTTTACCCGAAAAGAACTCTTGCCTATAGGAAGACACAGAGCCTGGGATTTAACTCCATTTCTGAAAGAAACTCACAGCACAGTTCTCATCCGTGAAAGGTACTCTGCTTTAGAGCAAGAAGCACGCTCTTACTTTCTAGAGTCTCTAATACAGCAAGAAACGTGATTGTGCTGAGAGCAAAAGAACGGTGTTTCCTACACATACGGACCATTGCTAGTTCAACTCTGCTTCTGAAACAGATACATACCACAGGTCCTCTGTCATCCAATGCTTTTCAGTAAAGAGCAAGAATTGTTTGAGATTGGAGAACAATGTAGTTTCGTTTGAGCTGAAAAGTGACTGAGTTTACCTGAAAAGAACTCTTGCCTGTAGGAAGACACAGAGCCTGGGATTTAACTCCATTTCTGAAGGGAAACACACATCACAGTTCTCCTCTATGAAACACACTCTGCTTTAGAGCAAGAAGCACGATCTTTCTTTCTAGATTCTCTAATACAGCATGATACATGAGTGTGCTCAGAACAAAAGAACGGTGTTTCCTACACATACGGACCATTGCTAGTTCAACTCTGCATCTGAAACTGATACAAAACACAGGTCCCTTAACATCCAATGCTTTTCAATTAAGAGAGAGAAACGTTTGCGCTTTGTGAACGATGTAGCTTCGTTTGAGCTGAAAAGTGACTGTGTTTACCTGAAAGGTAATCTTGCTTGTAGGAAGACACAGAGCCTGGGAATTAACTCCAGTTCTGAAAGGAAACACACAGCACAGTTCTCATCCATGAATCACACTCTGCTTTAGAGCACGAAGCACGCTCTTACTTTCTAGAGTCTCTAATAGGGCAGAAAACACGAGTGTTCTCAGACCAAAATAATGGTGTTTCCTACACATACGGACCATTGCTAGTTCAACTCTGCATCTGAACCTGATACAAACCAAAGGTCCCCTAGCATCCAATGCTTTTCATTTAAGAGCGAGAAATGTGTGAGCTTCGTGAACGATGTAGATTCCTTTGAGCTGAACAGGGACTGAGTTTACCTGAAAAGATGTCTTGCTTTTAGGAAGACACAAACCAAGGATTTTAACTCCATTTTGAAGGGAAACACACAGTACAGTTGTCATCCATGAAACACACTCTGCTTTAGAGCAAGAATCACGCACTTGCTTTTTAGAATCTCTAATAGAGTAGAAAACTTGAGCGTGCTCACAACAAAAGAACAGTGTTTCCTACACATACGGACCACATCTAGTTCAACTCTGCTTCTGAAACTGATACAAACCACAGGTCCTCTAACATCCAATGCTTTAGGTTAAAAGCGAATAACGTGTGAGCTTCTTGAACTATGTAGCTTCGTTTGAGATGAAAAGTGACTGTGTTTACCTGAAACGCAGTCTTCCTTGTAGCAAGACACAGAACCTGGGATTAAACTCCATTTCTGAAGGGAAACACACAGCACAGTTCTCCTCTATGAAATACACTCTGCTTTAGAGCAAGAAGCATGATCTTTCTTTCTATATCTGTAATACAGCATGATACGTGAGTGTGCTCAGAACAAAAGAACGGTGTTTCCTATACATACGGACCATAGCTAGTTCAACTCTATTTCTGAAACTGATTCAAACCACAGTTCCTTGTCATCCAATGCTTTTCAGTTAAGAGCGAGAATCCTTTGAGCTTGGAGAACGATGTAGCTTCGTTTCAGCTGAAAAGTGACTGAGTTTACCTGAAAAGAAGTCTTGGCTGTAGGAAGACCCAGGGCATGGGATTTAACTCCATTTCTGAAGGAAACTCACAGCACAGTTCTCATCTGTGAAACATACTCTGCTTTAGAGCACAAACCATGCTCTTACTTTCTAGAGTCTCTAATACAGCAGGAAACGTGAGTGTGCTGAGAACAAAGTAAGGTGTTTCCTACACATACGGACCATTGCTAGTTCAACTCTGCTTCTGAAACAGATACATACCACAGGTCCTCTGTCATCCAATGCTTTTCAGTTAAGAGCGAGAATTGTTTGAGATTGAAGAACGATGTAGTTTCGTTTGAGCTGAAAAGTGACTGAGTTTACCTGAAAAGAACTCTTGCCTGTAGGAAGACACAGAGCCTGGGATTTAACTCCATTTCTGAAGGAAACACACAGCACAGTTCTCATCCATGAAGCACACTCTGCTATAGAGCAAGAAGCACGCACTTACTTTCTAGAGTCTCTAATAGAACAGGAAACGTTTGTGTGCTCAGAACAAAGAACAGTGTTTCCTACATTTACGGACAATATCTAGATCAACTCTGCTTCTGAAACTGATACAAACCAAAGTTCCTCTATCATCTAATGCTTTTCAGTTAACAGCGAGAAACGTGTTGAGCTTCGTGTGTCATGTAGCTTCGTTTGAGATGAAAAGTGACTGTGTTTACCTGAAACGCAGTCTTCCTTGTAGGAAGACACAGAACCTGGGATTTAACACCATTTCTGAAGGGAAACACACATCACAGTTCTCGTCTATGAAACACACTCTGCTTTAGAGCAAGAAGCACGCTCTTTCTTTCTAGATTCTCTAATACAGCATGAAACATGAGTGTGCTCAGAACAAAAGAACGGTGTTTACTACACATACGGACCATTGCTAGTTCAACTCTGCTTCTGAAATTGATTCAAACCACAGTTCCTCTGTCATCCAATGCTTTTCTGTTAAGAGCGAGAATTGTTTGAGCTTGGAGGACGATGTAGATTCGTTTTAGCTGAAAAGTGACTGTGTTTACCTGAAAGGTAATCTTGCTTGTAGGAAGACACAGAGCCTGGGATTTAACTCCATTTCTGAAAGAAACTCACAGCACAGTTCTCATCCGTGAAAGGTACTCTGCTTTAGAGCAAGAAGCACGCTCTTACTTTCTAGAGTCTCTAATACAGCAAGAAACGTGATTGTGCTGAGAACAAAAGAACGGTGTTTCCTACACATACGGACCATTGCTAGTTCAACTCTGCTTCTGAAACAGATACATACCACAGGTCCTCTGTCATCCAATGCTTTTCAGTAAAGAGCAAGAATTGTTTGAGATTGGAGAACAATGTAGTTTCGTTTGAGCTGAAAAGTGACTGAGTTTACCTGAAAAGAACTCTTGCCTGTAGGAAGACACAGAGCCTGGGATTTAACTCCATTTCTGAAGGGAAACACACATCACAGTTCTCCTCTATGAAACACACTCTGCTTTAGAGCAAGAAGCACGATCTTTCTTTCTAGATTCTCTAATACAGCATGATACATGAGTGTGCTCAGAACAAAAGAACGGTGTTTCCTACACATACGGACCATTGCTAGTTCAACTCTGCATCTGAAACTGATACAAAACACAGGTCCCTTAACATCCAATGCTTTTCAATTAAGAGAGAGAAACGTTTGCGCTTTGTGAACGATGTAGCTTCGTTTGAGCTGAAAAGTGACTGTGTTTACCTGAAAGGTAATCTTGCTTGTAGGAAGACACAGAGCCTGGGAATTAACTCAAGTTCTGAAAGAAAACACACAGCACAGTTCTCATCCATGAATCACACTCTGCTTTAGAGCACGAAGCACGCTCTTACTTTCTAGAGTCTCTAATAGGGCAGAAAACACGAGTGTTCTCAGACCAAAATAATGGTGTTTCCTACACTTACTGACCATTGCTAGTTCAACTCTGCATCTGAACCTGATACAAACCAAGGGTCCCCTAGCATCCAATGCTTTTCATTTAAGAGCGAGAAATGTGTGAGCTTCGTGAACGATGTAGATTCCTTTGAGCTGAACAGGGACTGAGTTTACCTGAAAAGATGTCTTGCTTTTAGGAAGACACAAACCAAGGATTTTAACTCCATTTTGAAGGGAAACACACAGTACAGTTGTCATCCATGAAACACACTCTGCTTTAGAGCAAGAATCACGCACTTGCTTTTTAGAATCTCTAATAGAGTAGAAAACTTGAGCGTGCTCACAACAAAAGAACAGTGTTTCCTACACATACGGACCACATCTAGTTCAACTCTGCTTCTGAAACTGATACAAACCACAGGTCCTCTAACATCCAATGCTTTCAGTTAAAAGCGAATAACATGTGAGCTTCTTGAACTATGTAGCTTCGTTTGAGATGAAAAGTGACTGTGTTTACCTGAAACGCAGTCTTCCTTGTAGCAAGACACAGAACCTGGGATTAAACTCCATTACTGAAGGGAAACACACAGCACAGTTCTCCTCTATGAAATACACTCTGCTTTAGAGCAAGAAGCATGATCTTTCTTTCTACATCTCTAATACAGCATGATACGTGAGTGTGCTCAGAACAAAAGAACGGTGTTTCCTATACATACGGACCATAGCTAGTTCAACTCTACTTCTGAAACTGATTCAAACCACAGTTCCTCTGTCACCCAATGCTTTTCAGTTAAGAGCGAGAATCCTTTGAGCTTGGAGAACGATGTAGCTTCGTTTCAGCTGAAAAGTGACTGACTTTACCCGAAAAGAACTCTTGCCTATAGGAAGACACAGAGCCTGGGATTTAACTCCATTTCTGAAGGAAACTCACAGCACCGTTCTCATCCATGAAGCACACTCTGCTTTAGAGCAAGAAGCACGCTCTTACTTTCTAGAGTCTCTAATAGAGCAGGAAACATGAGTGTGCTCAGAACAAAAGAACGGTGTTTCCTGCACATACGGACCATTGCAAGTTCCACTCTGCTTCTCAATCTGATACAAATCTGAGGTCCTCTAACATCCAATGCTTTTCAGTTAAGAGCAAGAAACCTGTGAGCTTCGTGAACGATGTAGCTTCATTTGAGCTGAAAATTGACTGAGTTTACCTGAAAAGAAGTCTTGCCTGTAGGAAGACCCAGGGCATGGGATTTAACTCCATTTCTGAAGGAAACTCACAGCACAGTTCTCATCTGTGAAACGTACTCTGCTTTAGAGCACGAAGCATGCTCTTACTTTCTAGAGTCTCTAATACAACAGGAAACGTGAGTGTGCTGAGAACAAAGAACGGTGTTTCCTACACATAAGGACCATTGCTAGTTCAACTCTGCTTCTGAAACAGATATATACCACAGGTCCTCTGTCATCCAATGCTTTTCAGTTAAGAGCGAGAATTGTTTGAGATTGGAGAATGATGTAGTTTCGTTTGAGTTGAAAAGTGACTGAGTTTACCTGAAAAGAATTCTTGCCTGTAGGAAGACACAGAGCCTGGGATTTAACTCCATTTCTGAAGGAAACACACAGCACAGTTCTCATCCATGAAGCACACTCTGCTATAGAGCAAGAAGCACGCACTTACTTTCTAGAGTCTCTAATAGAACAGGAAACGTTTGTGTGCTCAGAACAAAGAACAGTGTTTCCTACATTTACGGACAATATCTAGATCAACTCTGCTTCTGAAACTGATACAAACCAAAGTTCCTCTATCATCTAATGCTTTTCAGTTAACAGCGAGAAACATGTTGAGCTTCGTGTGTCATGTAGCTTCGTTTGAGATGAAAAGTGACTGTGTTTACCTGAAACGCAGTCTTCCTTGTAGGAAGACACAAAACCTGGGATTTAACACCATTTCTGAAGGGAAACACACATCACAGCTCTCCTCTATGAAATACACTCTGCTTTAGAGCAAGAAGCACGCTCTATCTTTCTAGATTCTCTAATACAGCATGAAACATGAGTGTGCTCAGAACCAAAGAACGGTGTTTACTACACATACGGACCATTGCTAGTTCAACTCTGCTTCTGAAATTGATTCAAACCACAGTTCCTCTGTCATCCAATGCTTTTCAGTTAAGAGCGAGAATCCTTTGAGCTTAGAGAACGATGTAGCTTCGTTTCAGCTGAAAAGTGACTGAGTTTACCCGAAAAGAACTCTTGCCTATAGGAAGACACAGAGCCTGGGATTTAACTCCATTTCTGAAAGAAACTCACAGCACAGTTCTCATCCGTGAAAGGTACTCTGCTTTAGAGCAAGAAGCACGCTCTTACTTTCTAGAGTCTCTAATACAGCAAGAAACGTGATTGTGCTGAGAGCAAAAGAACGGTGTTTCCTACACATACGGACCATTGCTAGTTCAACTCTGCTTCTGAAACAGATACATACCACAGGTCCTCTGTCATCCAATGCTTTTCAGTAAAGAGCAAGAATTGTTTGAGATTGGAGAACAATGTAGTTTCGTTTGAGCTGAAAAGTGACTGAGTTTACCTGAAAAGAACTCTTGCCTGTAGGAAGACACAGAGCCTGGGATTTAACTCCATTTCTGAAGGGAAACACACATCACAGTTCTCCTCTATGAAACACACTCTGCTTTAGAGCAAGAAGCACGATCTTTCTTTCTAGATTCTCTAATACAGCATGATACATGAGTGTGCTCAGAACAAAAGAACGGTGTTTCCTACACATACGGACCATTGCTAGTTCAACTCTGCATCTGAAACTGATACAAAACACAGGTCCCTTAACATCCAATGCTTTTCAATTAAGAGAGAGAAACGTTTGCGCTTTGTGAACGATGTAGCTTCGTTTGAGCTGAAAAGTGACTGTGTTTACCTGAAAGGTAATCTTGCTTGTAGGAAGACACAGAGCCTGGGAATTAACTCCAGTTCTGAAAGGAAACACACAGCACAGTTCTCATCCATGAATCACACTCTGCTTTAGAGCACGAAGCACGCTCTTACTTTCTAGAGTCTCTAATAGGGCAGAAAACACGAGTGTTCTCAGACCAAAATAATGGTGTTTCCTACACATACGGACCATTGCTAGTTCAACTCTGCATCTGAACCTGATACAAACCAAAGGTCCCCTAGCATCCAATGCTTTTCATTTAAGAGCGAGAAATGTGTGAGCTTCGTGAACGATGTAGATTCCTTTGAGCTGAACAGGGACTGAGTTTACCTGAAAAGATGTCTTGCTTTTAGGAAGACACAAACCAAGGATTTTAACTCCATTTTGAAGGGAAACACACAGTACAGTTGTCATCCATGAAACACACTCTGCTTTAGAGCAAGAATCACGCACTTGCTTTTTAGAATCTCTAATAGAGTAGAAAACTTGAGCGTGCTCACAACAAAAGAACAGTGTTTCCTACACATACGGACCACATCTAGTTCAACTCTGCTTCTGAAACTGATACAAACCACAGGTCCTCTAACATCCAATGCTTTCAGTTAAAAGCGAATAACGTGTGAGCTTCTTGAACTATGTAGCTTCGTTTGAGATGAAAAGTGACTGTGTTTACCTGAAACGCAGTCTTCCTTGTAGCAAGACACAGAACCTGGGATTAAACTCCATTACTGAAGGGAAACACACAGCACAGTTCTCCTCTATGAAATACACTCTGCTTTAGAGCAAGAAGCATGATCTTTCTTTCTATATCTCTAATACAGCATGATACGTGAGTGTGCTCAGAACAAAAGAACGGTGTTTCCTATACATACGGACCATAGCTAGTTCAACTCTATTTCTGAAACTGATTCAAACCACAGTTCCTTGTCATCCAATGCTTTTCAGTTAAGAGCGAGAATCCTTTGAGCTTGGAGAACGATGTAGCTTCGTTTCAGCTGAAAAGTGACTGAGTTTACCTGAAAAGAAGTCTTGCCTGTAGGAAGACCCAGGGCATGGGATTTAACTCCATTTCTGAAGGAAACTCACAGCACAGTTCTCATCTGTGAAACATACTCTGCTTTAGAGCACAAACCATGCTCTTACTTTCTAGAGTCTCTAATACAGCAGGAAACGTGAGTGTGCTGAGAACAAAGTAAGGTGTTTCCTACACATACGGACCATTGCTAGTTCAACTCTGCTTCTGAAACAGATACATACCACAGGTCCTCTGTCATCCAATGCTTTTCAGTTAAGAGCGAGAATTGTTTGAGATTGAAGAACGATGTAGTTTCGTTTGAGCTGAAAAGTGACTGAGTTTACCTGAAAAGAACTCTTGCCTGTAGGAAGACACAGAGCCTGGGATTTAACTCCATTTCTGAAGGAAACACACAGCACAGTTCTCATCCATGAAGCACACTCTGCTTTAGAGCAAGAAGCACGCACTTACTTTCTAGAGTCTCTAATAGAACAGGAAACGTTTGTGTGCTCAGAACAAAGAACAGTGTTTCCTACATTTACGGACAATATCTAGATCAACTCTGCTTCTGAAACTGATACAAACCAAAGTTCCTCTATCATCTAATTCTTTTCAGTTAACAGCGAGAAACGTGTTGAGCTTCGTGTGTCATGTAGCTTCGTTTGAGATGAAAAGTGACTGTGTTTACCTGAAACGCAGTCTTCCTTGTAGGAAGACACAGAACCTGGGATTTAACACCATTTCTGAAGGGAAACACACATCACAGCTCTCCTCTATGAAACACACTCTGCTTTAGAGCAAGAAGCACGCTCTTTCTTTCTAGATTCTCTAATACAGCATGAAACATGAGTGTGCTCAGAACAAAAGAACGGTGTTTACTACACATACGGACCATTGCTAGTTCAACTCTGCTTCTGAAATTGATTCAAACCACAGTTCCTCTGTCATCCAATGCTTTTCTGTTAAGAGCGAGAATTGTTTGAGCTTGGAGGACGATGTAGATTCGTTTTAGCTGAAAAGTGACTGTGTTTACCTGAAAGGTAATCTTGCTTGTAGGAAGACACAGAGCCTGGGATTTAACTCCATTTCTGAAAGAAACTCACAGCACAGTTCTCATCCGTGAAAGGTACTCTGCTTTAGAGCAAGAAGCACGCTCTTACTTTCTAGAGTCTCTAATACAGCAAGAAACGTGATTGTGCTGAGAACAAAAGAACGGTGTTTCCTACACATACGGACCATTGCTAGTTCAACTCTGCTACTGAAACAGATACATACCACAGGTCCTCTGTCATCCAATGCTTTTCAGTAAAGAGCAAGAATTGTTTGAGATTGGAGAACAATGTAGTTTCGTTTGAGCTGAAAAGTGACTGAGTTTACCTGAAAAGAACTCTTGCCTGTAGGAAGACACAGAGCCTGGGATTTAACTCCATTTCTGAAGGGAAACACACATCACAGTTCTCCTCTATGAAACACACTCTGCTTTAGAGCAAGAAGCACGATCTTTCTTTCTAGATTCTCTAATACAGCATGATACATGAGTGTGCTCAGAACAAAAGAACGGTGTTTCCTACACATACGGACCATTGCTAGTTCAACTCTGCATCTGAAACTGATACAAAACACAGGTCCCTTAACATCCAATGCTTTTCAATTAAGAGAGAGAAACGTTTGCGCTTTGTGAACGATGTAGCTTCGTTTGAGCTGAAAAGTGACTGTGTTTACCTGAAAGGTAATCTTGATTGTAGGAAGACACAGAGCCTGGGAATTAACTCCAGTTCTGAAAGGAAACACACAGCACAGTTCTCATCCATGAATCACACTCTGCTTTAGAGCACGAAGCACGCTCTTACTTTCTAGAGTCTCTAATAGGGCAGAAAACACGAGTGTTCTCAGACCAAAATAATGGTGTTTCCTACACATACGGACCATTGCTAGTTCAACTCTGCATCTGAACCTGATACAAACCAAAGGTCCCCTAGCATCCAATGCTTTTCATTTAAGAGCGAGAAATGTGTGAGCTTCGTGAACGATGTAGATTCCTTTGAGCTGAACAGGGACTGAGTTTACCTGAAAAGATGTCTTGCTTTTAGGAAGACACAAACCAAGGATTTTAACTCCATTTTGAAGGGAAACACACAGTACAGTTGTCATCCATGAAACACACTCTGCTTTAGAGCAAGAATCACGCACTTGCTTTTTAGAATCTCTAATAGAGTAGAAAACTTGAGCGTGCTCACAACAAAAGAACAGTGTTTCCTACACATACGGACCACATCTAGTTCAACTCTGCTTCTGAAACTGATACAAACCACAGGTCCTCTAACATCCAATGCTTTCAGTTAAAAGCGAATAACGTGTGAGCTTCTTGAACTATGTAGCTTCGTTTGAGATGAAAAGTGACTGTGTTTACCTGAAACGCAGTCTTCCTTGTAGCAAGACACAGAACCTGGGATTAAACTCCATTTCTGAAGGGAAACACACAGCACAGTTCTCCTCTATGAAATACACTCTGCTTTAGAGCAAGAAGCATGATCTTTCTTTCTATATCTGTAATACAGCATGATACGTGAGTGTGCTCAGAACAAAAGAACGGTGTTTCCTATACATACGGACCATAGCTAGTTCAACTCTATTTCTGAAACTGATTCAAACCACAGTTCCTTGTCATCCAATGCTTTTCAGTTAAGAGCGAGAATCCTTTGAGCTTGGAGAACGATGTAGCTTCGTTTCAGCTGAAAAGTGACTGAGTTTACCTGAAAAGAAGTCTTGCCTGTAGGAAGACCCAGGGCATGGGATTTAACTCCATTTCTGAAGGAAACTCACAGCACAGTTCTCATCTGTGAAACATACTCTGCTTTAGAGCACAAACCATGCTCTTACTTTCTAGAGACTCTAATACACCAGGAAACGTGAGTGTGCTGAGAACAAAGTAAGGTGTTTCCTACACATACGGACCATTGCTAGTTCAACTCTGCTTCTGAAACAGATACATACCACAGGTCCTCTGTCATCCAATGCTTTTCAGTTAAGAGCGAGAATTGTTTGAGATTGAAGAACGATGTAGTTTCGTTTGAGCTGAAAAGTGACTGAGTTTACCTGAAAAGAACTCTTGCCTGTAGGAAGACACAGAGCCTGGGATTTAACTCCATTTCTGAAGGAAACACACAGCACAGTTCTCATCCATGAAGCACACTCTGCTATAGAGCAAGAAGCACGCACTTACTTTCTAGAGTCTCTAATAGAACAGGAAACGTTTGTGTGCTCTGAACAAAGAACAGTGTTTCCTACATTTACGGACAATATCTAGATCAACTCTGCTTCTGAAACTGATACAAACCAAAGTTCCTCTATCATCTAATGCTTTTCAGTTAACAGCGAGAAACGTGTTGAGCTTCGTGTGTCATGTAGCTTCGTTTGAGATGAAAAGTGACTGTGTTTACCTGAAACGCAGTCTTCCTTGTAGGAAGACACAGAACCTGGGATTTAACACCATTTCTGAAGGGAAACACACATCACAGTTCTCGTCTATGAAACACACTCTGCTTTAGAGCAAGAAGCACGCTCTTTCTTTCTAGATTCTCTAATACAGCATGAAACATGAGTGTGCTCAGAACAAAAGAACGGTGTTTACTACACATACAGACCATTGCTAGTTCAACTCTGCTTCTGAAATTGATTCAAACCACAGTTCCTCTGTCATCCAATGCTTTTCTGTTAAGAGCGAGAATTGTTTGAGCTTGGAGGACGATGTAGATTCGTTTTAGCTGAAAAGTGACTGTGTTTACCTGAAAGGTAATCTTGCTTGTAGGAAGACACAGAGCCTGGGATTTAACTCCATTTCTGAAAGAAACTCACAGCACAGTTCTCATCCGTGAAAGGTACTCTGCTTTAGAGCAAGAAGCACGCTCTTACTTTCTAGAGTCTCTAATACAGCAAGAAACGTGATTGTGCTGAGAACAAAAGAACGGTGTTTCCTACACATACGGACCATTGCTAGTTCAACTCTGCTTCTGAAACAGATACATACCACAGGTCCTCTGTCATCCAATGCTTTTCAGTAAAGAGCACGAATTGTTTGAGATTGGAAAACAATGTAGTTTCGTTTGAGCTGAAAAGTGACTGAGTTTACCTGAAAAGAACTCTTGCCTGTAGGAAGACACAGAGCCTGGGATTTAACTCCATTTCTGAAGGGAAACACACATCACAGTTCTCCTCTATGAAACACACTCTGCTTTAGAGCAAGAAGCACGATCTTTCTTTCTAGATTCTCTAATACAGCATGATACATGAGTGTGCTCAGAACAAAAGAACGGTGTTTCCTACACATACGGACCATTGCTAGTTCAACTCTGCATCTGAAACTGATACAAAACACAGGTCCCTTAACATCCAATGCTTTTCAATTAAGAGAGAGAAACGTTTGCGCTTTGTGAACGATGTAGCTTCGTTTGAGCTGAAAAGTGACTGTGTTTACCTGAAAGGTAATCTTGCTTGTAGGAAGACACAGAGCCTGGGAATTAACTCAAGTTCTGAAAGGAAACACACAGCACAGTTCTCATCCATGAATCACACTCTGCTTTAGAGCACGAAGCACGCTCTTACTTTCTAGAGTCTCTAATAGGGCAGAAAACACGAGTGTTCTCAGACCAAAATAATGGTGTTTCCTACACATACGGACCATTGCTAGTTCAACTCTGCATCTGAACCTGATACAAACCAAGGATCCCCTAGCATCCAATGGTTTTCATTTAAGAGCGAGAAATGTGTGAGCTTCGTGAACGATGTAGATTCCTTTGAGCTGAACAGGGACTGAGTTTACCTGAAAAGATGTCTTGCTTTTAGGAAGACACAAACCAAGGATTTTAACTCCATTTTGAAGGGAAACACACAGTACAGTTGTCATCCATGAAACACACTCTGCTTTAGAGCAAGAATCACGCACTTGCTTTTTAGAATCTCTAATAGAGTAGAAAACTTGAGCGTGCTCACAACAAAAGAACAGTGTTTCCTACACATACGGACCACATCTAGTTCAACTCTGCATCTGAAACTGATACAAACCACAGGTCCTCTAACATCCAATGCTTTCAGTTAAAAGCGAATAACGTGTGAGCTTCTTGAACTATGTAGCTTCGTTTGAGATGAAAAGTGACTGTGTTTACCTGAAACGCAGTCTTCCTTGTAGCAAGACACAGAACCTGGGATTAAACTCCATTACTGAAGGGAAACACACAGCACAGTTCTCCTCTATGAAATACACTCTGCTTTAGAGCAAGAAGCATGATCTTTCTTTCTACATCTCTAATACAGCATGATACGTGAGTGTGCTCAGAACAAAAGAACGGTGTTTCCTATACATACGGACCATAGCTAGTTCAACTCTACTTCTGAAACTGATTCAAACCACAGTTCCTCTGTCACCCAATGCTTTTCAGTTAAGAGCAGGAATCCTTTGAGCTTGGAGAACGATGTAGATTTGTTTCAGCTGAAAAGTGACTGACTTTAGCCGAAAAGAACTCTTGCCTATAGGAAGACACAGAGCCTGGGATTTAACTCCATTTCTGAAGGAAACTCACAGCACCGTTCTCATCCATGAAGCACACTCTGCTTTAGAGCAAGAAGCACGCTCTTACTTTCTAGAGTCTCAAATAGAGCAGGAAACATGAGTGTGCTCAGAACAAAAGAACGGTGTTTCCTGCACATACGGACCATTGCAAGTTCCACTCTGCTTCTCAATCTGATACAAAGCTGAGGTCCTCTAACATCCAATGCTTTTCAGTTAAGAGCAAGAAACCTGTGAGCTTCGTGAACGATGTAGCTTCATTTGAGCTGAAAATTGACTGAGTTTACCTGAAAAGAAGTCTTGCCTGTAGGAAGACCCAGGGCATGGGATTTAACTCCATTTCTGAAGGAAACTCACAGCACAGTTCTCATCTGTGAAACGTACTCTGCTTTAGAGCACGAAGCATGCTCTTACTTTCTAGAGTCTCTAATACAGCAGGAAACGTGAGTGTGCTGAGAACAAAGAACGGTGTTTCCTACACATACGGACCATTGCTAGTTCAACTCTGCTTCTGACGCAGATACATACCACAGGTCCTCTGTCATCCAATGCTTTTCAGTTAAGAGCGAGAATTGTTTGAGATTGGAGAACGATGTAGTTTCGTTTGAGCTGAAAACTGACTGAGTTTACCTGAAAAGAACTCTTGCCTGTAGGAAGACACAGAGCCTGGGATTTAACTCCATTAATGAAGGAAACACACAGCACAGTTCTCATCCATGAAGCACACTCTGCTTTAGAGCAAGAAGCACGCACTTACTTTCTAGAGTCTCTAATAGAACAGGAAACGTTTGTGTGCTCCGAACAAAGAACAGTGTTTCCTACATTTACGGACAATATCTAGATCAACTCTGCTTCTGAAACTGATACAAACCAAAGTTCCTCTATCATCTAATGCTTTTCAGTTAACAGCGAGAAACGTGTTGAGCTTCGTGTGTCATGTAGCTTCGTTTGAGATGAAAAGTGACTGTGTTTACCTGAAACGCAGTCTTCCTTGTAGGAAGACACAGAACCTGGGATTTAACACCATTTCTGAAGGGAAACACACATCACAGTTCTCGTCTATGAAACACACTCTGCTTTAGAGCAAGAAGCACGCTCTTTCTTTCTAGATTCTCTAATACAGCATGAAACATGAGTGTGCTCAGAACAAAAGAACGGTGTTTACTACACATACGGACCATTGCTAGTTCAACTCTGCTTCTGAAATTGATTCAAACCACAGTTCCTCTGTCATCCAATGCTTTTCAGTTAAGAGCGAGAATTGTTTGAGCTTGGAGGACGATGTAGATTCGTTTTAGCTGAAAAGTGACTGTGTTTACCTGAAAGGTAATCTTGCTTGTAGGAAGACACAGAGCCTGGGATTTAACTCCATTTCTGAAAGAAACTCACAGCACAGTTCTCATCCGTGAAAGGTACTCTGCTTTAGAGCAAGAAGCACGCTCTTACTTTCTAGAGTCTCTAATACAGCAATTAACGTGATTGTGCTGAGAACAAAAGAACGGTGTTTCCTACACATACGGACCATTGCTAGTTCAACTCTGCTTCTGAAACAGATATATACCACAGGTCCTCTGTCATCCAATTCTTTTCAGTAAAGAGCAAGAATTGTTTGAGATTGGAGAACAATGTAGTTTCGTTTGAGATGAAAAGTGACTGAGTTTACCTGAAAAGAACTCTTGCCTGTAGGAAGACACAGAGCCTGGGATTTAACTCCATTTCTGAAGGGAAACACACATCATAGTTCTCCTCTATGAAACACACTCTGCTTTAGAGCAAGAAGCACGATCTTTCTTTCTAGATTCTCTAATACAGCATGATACATGAGTGTGCTCAGAACAAAAGAACGGTGTTTCCTACACATACGGACCATTTGTTAGTTCAACTCTGCATCTGAAACTGATACAAAACACAGGTCCCTTAACATCCAATGCGTTTCAATTAAGAGAGAGAAACGTTTGCGCTTTGTGAACGATGTAGCTTCGTTTGAGCTGAAAAGTGACTGTGTTTACCTGAAAGGTAATCTTGCTTGTAGGAAGACACAGAGCCTGGGAATTAACTCCAGTTCTGAAAGGAAACACACAGCACAGTTCTCATCCATGAATCACACTCTGCTTTAGAGCACGAAGCACGCTCTTACTTTCTAGAGTCTCTAATAGGGCAGAAAACACGAGTGTTCTCAGACCAAAATAATGGTGTTTCCTACACATACGGACCATTGCTAGTTCAACTCTGCTTCTGAAACTGATACAAACCAAGGGTCCCCTAGCATCCAATGCTTTTCATTTAAGAGCGAGAAATGTGTGAGCTTCGTGAACGATGTAGATTCCTTTGAGCAGAACAGGGAATGAGTTTACCTGAAAAGATGTCTTGCTTTTAGGAAGACACAGAACCTGGGATTAAACTCCATTTCTGAAGGAAACTCACAGCACAGTTCTCATCTGTGAAACATACTCTGCTTTAGAGCACGAAGCATGCTCTTACTTTCTAGAGTCTCTAATACAGCAGGAAACGTGAGTGTGCTGAGAACAAAGAACGGTGTTTCCTACACATACAGACCATTGCTAGTTCAACTCTGCTTCTGAAGCAGATACATACCACAGGTCCTCTGTCATCCAATGCTTTTCAGTTAAGAGCGAGAATTGTTTGAGATTGGAGAACGATGTAATTTCGTTTGAGCTGAAAAGTGACTCAGTTTACCTGAAAGGTAATCTTGATTGTAGGAAGACACAGAGCCTGGGAATTAACTCCAGTTCTGAAAGGAAACACACAGCACAGTTCTCATCCAGGAATCACACTCTGCTTTAGAGCACGAAGCACGCTCTTACTTTCTAGAGTCTCTAATAGGGCAGAAAACACGAGTGTTCTCAGACCAAAATAATGGTGTTTCCTACACATACGGACCATTGCTAGTTCAACTCTGCTTCTGAAACTGATACAAACCACAGGTCCCCTAGCATCCAATGCTTTTCATTTAAGAGCGAGAAATGTGTGAGCTTCGTGAACGATGTAGATTCGTTTGAGCTGAACAGGGAAGAGTTTACCTGAAAAGATGTCTTGCTTTTAGGAAGACACAGAACCTGGGATTAAACTCCATTTCTGAAGGAAACTGACAGCACAGTTCTCATCTGTGAAACGTACTCTGCTTTAGAGCACGAAGCATGCTCTTACTTTCTAGAGTCTCTAATACAGCAGGAAACGTGAGTGTGCTGAGAACAAAGAACGGTGTTTCCTACACATACGGACCATTGCTAGTTCAACTCTGCTTCTGAAGCAGATACATACCACAGGTCCTCTGTCATCCAAGGCTTTTCAGTTAAGAGCGAGAATTGTTTGAGATTGGAGAACTATGTAGTTTCGTTTGAGCTGAAAAGTGACTGAGTTTACCTGAAAAGAACTCTTGCCTGTAGGAAGACACAGAGCCTGGGATTTAACTCCATTTCTGTAGGAAACACACAGCACAGTTCTCATCCATGAAGCACACTCTGCTTTAGAGCAAGAAGCACGCACTTACTTTCTAGAGTCTCTAATAGAACAGGAAACGTTTGTGTGCTCAGAACAAAGAACAGTGTTTCCTACATTTACGGACAATATCTAGATCAACTCTGCTTCTGAAACTGATACAAACCAAAGTTCCTCTATCATCTAATGCTTTTCAGTTAACAGCGAGAAACGTGTTGAGCTTCGTGTGTCATGTAGCTTCGTTTAAGATGAAAAGTGACTGTGTTTACCTGAAACGCAGTCTTCCTTGTAGGAAGACACAGAACCTGGGATTTAACACCATTTCTGAAGGGAAACACACATCATAGTTCTCCTCTATGAAATACACTCTGCTTTAGAGCAAGAAGCACGCTCTTTCTTTCTAGATTCTCTAATACAGCATGAAACATGAGTGTGCTCAAAACAAAAGAACGGTGTTTACTACACATACGGACCATTGCTAGTTCAACTCTGCTTCTGAAATTGATTCAAACCACAGTTCCTCTGTCATCCAATGCTTTTCAGTTAAGAGCGAGAATTGTTTGAGCTTGGAGGACGATGTAGATTCGTTTTAGCTGAAAAGTGACTGTGTTTACCTGAAAGGTAATCTTGCTTGTAGGAAGACACAGAGCCTGGGATTTAACTCCATTTCTGAAAGAAACTCACAGCACAGTTCTCATCGGTGAAAGGTACTCTGCTTTAGAGCAAGAAGCACGCTCTTACTTTCTAGAGTCTCTAATACAGCAATTAACGTGATTGTGCTGAGAACAAAAGAACGGTGTTTCCTACACATACGGACCATTGCTAGTTCAACTCTGCTTCTGAAACAGATACATACCACAGGTCCTCTGTCATCCAATGCTTTTCAGTAAAGAGCAAGAATTGTTTGAGATTGGAGAACAATGTAGTTTCGTTTGAGATGAAAAGTGACTGAGTTTATCTGAAAAGAACTCTTGCCTGTAGGAAGACACAGAGCTTGGGATATAACTCCATTTCTGAAGGGAAACACACATCATAGTTCTCCTCTATGAAACACACTCTGCTTTAGAGCAAGAAGCACGATCTTTCTTTCTAGATTCTCTAATACAGCATGATACATGAGTGTGCTCAGAACAAAAGAACGGTGTTTCCTACACATACAGACCATTTGTTAGTTCAACTCTGCATCTGAAACTGATACAAAACACAGGTCCCTTAACATCCAGTGCGTTTCAATTAAGAGAGAGAAACGTTTGCGCTTTGTGAACGATGTAGCTTCGTTTGAGCTGAAAAGTGACTGTGTTTACCTGAAAGGTAATCTTGCTTGTAGGAAGACACAGAGCCTGGGAATTAACTCCAGTTCTGAAAGGAAACACACAGCACAGTTCTCATCCATGAATCACACTCTGCTTTAGAGCACGAAGCACGCTCTTACTTTCTAGAGTCTCTAATAGGGCAGAAAACACGAGTGTTCTCAGACCAAAATAATGGTGTTTCCTACACATACGGACCATTGCTAGTTCAACTCTGCTTCTGAAACTGATACAAACCAAGGGTCCCCTAGCATCCAATGCTTTTCATTTAAGAGCGAGAAATGTGTGAGCTTCGTGAACGATGTAGATTCCTTTGAGCAGAACAGGGAATGAGTTTACCTGAAAAGATGTCTTGCTTTTAGGAAGACACAGAACCTGGGATTAAACTCCATTTCTGAAGGAAACTGACAGCACAGTTCTCATCTGTGAAACGTACTCTGCTTTAGAGCACGAAGCATGCTCTTACTTTCTAGAGTCTCTAATACAGCAGGAAACGTGAGTGTGCTGAGAACAAAGAACGGTGTTTCCTACACATACAGACCATTGCTAGTTCAACTCTGCTTCTGAAGCAGATACATACCACAGGTCCTCTGTCATCCAATGCTTTTCAGTTAAGAGCGAGAATTGTTTGAGATTGGAGAACGATGTAATTTCGTTTGAGCTGAAAAGTGACTGAGTTTACCTGAAAGGTAATCTTGATTGTAGGAAGACACAGAGCCTGGGAATTAACTCCAGTTCTGAAAGGAAACACACAGCACAGTTCTCATCCATGAATCATACTCTGCTTTAGAGCACGAAGCACGCTCTTACTTTCTAGAGTCTCTAATAGGGCAGAAAACACGAGTGTTCTCAGACCAAAATAATGGTGTTTCCTACACATACGGACCATTGCTAGTTCAACTCTGCTTCTGAAACTGATACAAACCACAGGTCCCCTAGCATCCAATGCTTTTCATTTAAGAGCGAGAAATGTGTGAGCTTCGTGAACGATGTAGATTCGTTTGAGCTGAACAGGGACTGAGTTTACCTGAAAAGATGTCTTGCTTTTAGGAAGACACAGAACCTGGGATTAAACTCCATTTCTGAAGGAAACTGACAGCACAGTTCTCATCTGTGAAACGTACTCTGCTTTAGAGCACGAAGCATGCTCTTACTTTCTAGAGTCTCTAATACAGCAGGAAACGTGAGTGTGCTGAGAACAAAGAACGGTGTTTCCTACACATACGGACCATTGCTAGTTCAACTCTGCTTCTGAAGCAGATACATACCACAGGTCCTCTGTCATCCAAGGCTTTTCAGTTAAGAGCGAGAATTGTTTGAGATTGGAGAACTATGTAGTTTCGTTTGAGCTGAAAAGTGACTGAGTTTACCTGAAAAGAACTCTTGCCTGTAGGAAGACACAGAGCCTGGGATTTAACTCCATTTCTGTAGGAAACACACAGCACAGTTCTCATCCATGAAGCACACTCTGCTTTAGAGCAAGAAGCACGCACTTACTTTCTAGAGTCTCTAATAGAACAGGAAACGTTTGTGTGCTCAGAACAAAGAACAGTGTTTCCTACATTTACGGACAATATCTAGATCAACTCTGCTTCTGAAACTGATACAAACCAAAGTTCCTCTATCATCTAATGCTTTTCAGTTAACAGCGAGAAACGTGTTGAGCTTCGTGTGTCATGTAGCTTCGTTTGAGATGAAAAGTGACTGTGTTTACCTGAAACGCAGTCTTCCTTGTAGGAAGACACAGAACCTGGGATTTAACACCATTTCTGAAGGGAAACACACATCACAGTTCTCCTCTATGAAATACACTCTGCTTTAGAGAAAGAAGCACGCTCTTTCTTTCTAGATTCTCTAATACAGCATGAAACATGAGTGTGCTCAGAACAAAAGAACGGTGTTTACTACACATACGGACCATTGCTAGTTCAACTCTGCTTCTGAAATTGATTCAAACCACAGTTCCTCTGTCATCCAATGCTTTTCAGTTAAGAGCGAGAATTGTTTGAGCTTGGAGGACGATGTAGATTCGTTTTAGCTGAAAAGTGACTGTGTTTACCTGAAAGGTAATCTTGCTTGTAGGAAGACACAGAGCCTGGGATTTAACTCCATTTCTGAAAGAAACTCACAGCACAGTTCTCATCGGTGAAAGGTACTCTGCTTTAGAGCAAGAAGCACGCTCTTACTTTCTAGAGTCTCTAATACAGCAATTAACGTGATTGTGCTGAGAACAAAAGAACGGTGTTTCCTACACATACGGACCATTGCTAGTTCAACTCTGCTTCTGAAACAGATACATACCACAGGTCCTCTGTCATCCAATGCTTTTCAGTAAAGAGCAAGAATTGTTTGAGATTGGAGAACAATGTAGTTTCCTTTGAGATGAAAAGTGACTGAGTTTATCTGAAAAGAACTCTTGCCTGTAGGAAGACACAGAGCTTGGGATTTAACTCCATTTCTGAAGGGAAACACACATCACAGTTCTCCTCTATGAAACACACTCTGCTTTAGAGCAAGAAGCACGATCTTTCTTTCTAGATTCTCTAATACAGCATGATACATGAGTGTGCTCAGAACAAAAGAACGGTGTTTCCTACACATACGGACCATTGCTAGTTCAACTCTGCATCTGAAACTGATACAAAACACAGGTCCCTTAACATCCGATGCTTTTCAATTAAGAGAGAGAAACGTTTGCGCTTTGTGAACAATGTAGCTTCGTTTGAGCTGAAAAGAGACTGTGTTCACCTGAAAGGTAATCTTGATTGTAGGAAGACACAGAGCCTGGGAATTAACTCCAGTTCTGAAAGGAAACACACAGCACAGTTCTCATCCATGAATCACACTCTGCGTTAGAGCACGAAGCACGCTCTTACTTTCTAGAGTCTCTATTAGGGCAGAAAACACGAGTGTTCTCAGACCAAAATAATGGTGTTTCCTACACATACGGACCATTGCTAGTTCAACTCTGCTTCTGAAACTGATACAAACCACAGGTCCCCTAGCATCCAATGCTTTTCATTTAAGAGCGAGAAATGTGTGAGCTTCGTGAACGATGTAGATTCCTTTGAGCTGAACAGGGACTGAGTTTACCTGAAAAGATGTCTTGCTTTTAGGAAGACACAGAACCTGGGATTAAACTCCATTTCTGAAGGAAACTGACAGCACAGTTCTCATCTGTGAAACGTACTCTGCTTTAGAGCACGAAGCATGCTCTTACTTTCTAGAGTCTCTAATACAGCAGGAAACGTGAGTGTGCTGAGAACAAAGAACGGTGTTTCCTACACATACGGACCATTGCTAGTTCAACTCTGCTTCTGAAGCAGATACATACCACAGGTCCTCTGTCATCCAAGGCTTTTCAGTTAAGAGCGAGAATTGTTTGAGATTGGAGAACTATGTAGTTTCGTTTGAGCTGAAAAGTGACTGAGTTTACCTGAAAAGAACTCTTGCCTGTAGGAAGACACAGAGCCTGGGATTTAACTCCATTTCTGTAGGAAACACACAGCACAGTTCTCATCCATGAAGCACACTCTGCTTTAGAGCAAGAAGCACGCACTTACTTTCTAGAGTCTCTAATAGAACAGGAAACGTTTGTGTGCTCAGAACAAAGAACAGTGTTTCCTACATTTACGGACAATATCTAGATCAACTCTGCTTCTGAAACTGATACAAACCAAAGTTCCTCTATCATCTAATGCTTTTCAGTTAACAGCGAGAAACGTGTTGAGCTTCGTGTGTCATGTAGCTTCGTTTGAGATGAAAAGTGACTGTGTTTACCTGAAACGCAGTCTTCCTTGTAGGAAGACACAGAACCTGGGATTTAACACCATTTCTGAAGGGAAACACACATCACAGTTCTCCTCTATGAAATACACTCTGCTTTAGAGCAAGAAGCACGCTCTTTCTTTCTAGTTTCTCTAATACAGCATGAAACATGAGTGTGCTCAGAACAAAAGAACGGTGTTTACTACACATACGGACCATTGCTAGTTCAACTCTGCTTCTGAAATTGATTCAAACCACAGTTCCTCTGTCATCCAATGCTTTTCAGTTAAGAGCGAGAATTGTTTGAGCTTGGAGGACGATGTAGATTCGTTTTAGCTGAAAAGTGACTGTGTTTACCTGAAAGGTAATCTTGCTTGTAGGAAGACACAGAGCCTGGGATTTAACTCCATTTCTGAAAGAAACTCACAGCACAGTTCTCATCGGTGAAAGGTATTCTGCTTTAGAGCAAGAAGCACGCTCTTACTTTCTAGAGTCTCTAATACAGCAATTAACGTGATTGTGCTGAGAACAAAAGAACGGTGTTTCCTACACATACGGACCATTGCTAGTTCAACTCTGCTTCTGAAACAGATACATACCACAGGTCCTCTGTCATCCAATGCTTTTCAGTAAAGAGCAAGAATTGTTTGAGATTGGAGAACAATGTAGTTTCCTTTGAGATGAAAAGTGACTGAGTTTATCTGAAAAGAACTCTTGCCTGTAGGAAGACACAGAGCTTGGGATTTAACTCCATTTCTGAAGGGAAACACACATCACAGTTCTCCTCTATGAAACACACTCTGCTTTAGAGCAAGAAGCACGATCTTTCTTTCTAGATTCTCTAATACAGCATGATACATGAGTGTGCTCAGAACAAAAGAACGGTGTTTCCTACACATACGGACCATTGCTAGTTCAACTCTGCATCTGAAACTGATACAAAACACAGGTCCCTTAACATCCAATGCTTTTCAATTAAGAGAGAGAAACGTTTGCGCTTTGTGAACAATGTAGCTTCGTTTGAGCTGAAAAGAGACTGTGTTCACCTGAAAGGTAATCTTGCTTGTAGGAAGACACAGAGCCTGGGAATTAACTCCAGTTCTGAAAGGAAACACACAGCACAGTTCTCATCCATGAAACACACTCTGCTTTAGAGCACGAAGCACGCTCTTACTTTCTAGAGTCTCTAATAGGGCAGAAAACACGAGTGTTCTCAGACCAAAATAATGGTGTTTCCTACACATACGGACCATTGCTAGTTCAACTCTGCTTCTGAAACTGATACAAACCAAGGGTCCCCTAGCATCCAATGCTTTTCATTTAAGAGCGAGAAATGTGTGAGCTTCGTGAACGATGTAGATTCCTTTGAGCAGAACAGGGAATGAGTTTACCTGAAAAGATGTCTTGCTTTTAGGAAGACACAGAACCTGGGATTAAACTCCATTTCTGAAGGAAACTCACAGCACAGTTCTCATCTGTGAAACGTACTCTGCTTTAGAGCACGAAGCATGCTCTTACTTTCTAGAGTCTCTAATACAGCAGGAAACGTGAGTGTGCTGAGAACAAAGAACGGTGTTTCCTACACATACGGACCATTGCTAGTTCAACTCTGCTTCTGAAGCAGATACATACCACAGGTCCTCTGTCATCCAAGGCTTTTCAGTTAAGAGCGAGAATTGTTTGAGATTGGAGAAGATGTAGTTTCGTTTGAGCTGAAAAGTGACTGAGTTTACCTGAAAAGAACTCTTGCCTGTAGGAAGACACAGAGCCTGGGATTTAACTCCATTTCTGTAGGAAACACACAGCACAGTTCTCATCCATGAAGCACACTCTGCTTTAGAGCAAGAAGCACGCACTTACTTTCTAGAGTCTCTAATAGAACAGGAAACGTTTGTGTGCTCAGAACAAAGAACAGTGTTTCCTACATTTACGGACAATATCTAGATCAACTCTGCTTCTGAAACTGATACAAACCAAAGTTCCTCTATCATCTAATGCTTTTCAGTTAACAGCGAGAAACGTGTTGAGCTTCGTGTGTCATGTAGCTTCGTTTGAGATGAAAAGTGACTGTGTTTACCTGAAACGCAGTCTTCCTTGTAGGAAGACACAGAACCTGGGATTTAACACCATTTCTGAAGGGAAACACACATCACAGTTCTCCTCTATGAAATACACTCTGCTTTAGAGCAAGAAGCACGCTCTTTCTTTCTAGATTCTCTAATACAGCATGAAACATGAGTGTGCTCAGAACAAAAGAACGGTGTTTACTACACATACGGACCATTGCTAGTTCAACTCTGCTTCTGAAATTGATTCAAACCACAGTTCCTCTGTCATCCAATGCTTTTCAGTTAAGAGCGAGAATTGTTTGAGCTTGGAGGACGATGTAGATTCGTTTTAGCTGAAAAGTGACTGTGTTTACCTGAAAGGTAATCTTGCTTGTAGGAAGACACAGAGCCTGGGATTTAACTCCATTTCTGAAAGAAACTCACAGCACAGTTCTCATCCGTGAAAGGTACTCTGCTTTAGAGCAAGAAGCACGCTCTTACTTTCTAGAGTCTCTAATACAGCAAGAAACGTGATTGTGCTGAGAGCAAAAGAACGGTGTTTCCTACACATACGGACCATTGCTAGTTCAACTCTGCTTCTGAAACAGATATATACCACAGTTCCTCTGTCATCCAATGCTTTTCAGTAAAGAGCAAGAATTGTTTGAGATTGGAGAACAATGTAGTTTCGTTTGAGATGAAAAGTGACTGAGTTTATCTGAAAAGAACTCTTGCCTGTAGGAAGACACAGAGCTTGGGATTTAACTCCATTTCTGAAGGGAAACACACATCACAGTTCTCCTCTATGAAACACACTCTGCTTTAGAGCAAGAAGCACGATCTTTCTTTCTAGATTCTCTAATACACCATGATACATGAGTGTGCTCAGAACAAAAGAACGGTGTTTCCTACACATACGGACCATTGCTAGTTCAACTCTGCATCTGAAACTGATACAAAACACAGGTCCCTTAACATCCAATGCTTTTCAATTAAGAGAGAGAAACGTTTGCGCTTTGTGAACAATGTAGCTTCGTTTGAGCTGAAAAGAGACTGTGTTCACCTGAAAGGTAATCTTGATTGTAGGAAGACACAGAACCTGGGAATTAACTCCAGTTCTGAAAGGAAACACACAGCACAGTTCTCATCCATGAATCACACTCTGCGTTAGAGCACGAAGCACGCTCTTACTTTCTAGAGTCTCTAATAGGGCAGAAAAAACGAGTGTTCTCAGACCAAAATAATGGTGTTTCCTACACATACGGACCATTGCTAGTTCAACTCTGCTTCTGAAACTGATACAAACCACAGGTCCCCTAGCATCCAATGCTTTTTATTTAAGAGCGAGAAATGTGTGAGCTTCGTGAACGATGTAGATTCCTTTGAGCTGAACAGGGACTGAGTTTACCTGAAAAGATGTCTTGCTTTTAGGAAGACACAGAACCTGGGATTAAACTCCATTTCTGAAGGAAACTCACAGCACAGTTCTCATCTGTGAAACGTACTCTGCTTTAGAGCACGAAGCATGCTCTTACTTTCTAGAGTCTCTAATACAGCAGGAAACGTGAGTGTGCTGAGAACAAAGAACGGTGTTTCCTACACATACGGACCATTGCTAGTTCAACTCTGCTTCTGAAGCAGATACATACCACAGGTCCTCTGTCATCCAAGGCTTTTCAGTTAAGAGCGAGAATTGTTTGAGATTGGAGAACTATGTAGTTTCGTTTGAGCTGAAAAGTGACTGAGTTTACCTGAAAAGAACTCTTGCCTGTAGGAAGACACAGAGCCTGGGATTTAACTCCATTTCTGTAGGAAACACACAGCACAGTTCTCATCCATGAAGCACACTCTGCTTTAGAGCAAGAAGCACGCACTTACTTTCTAGAGTCTCTAATAGAACAGGAAACGTTTGTGTGCTCAGAACAAAGAACAGTGTTTCCTACATTTACGGACAATATCTAGATCAACTCTGCTTCTGAAACTGATACAAACCAAAGTTCCTCTATCATCTAATGCTTTTCAGTTAACAGCGAGAAACGTGTTGAGCTTCGTGTGTCATGTAGCTTCGTTTGAGATGAAAAGTGACTGTGTTTACCTGAAACGCAGTCTTCCTTGTAGGAAGACACAGAACCTGGGATTTAACACCATTTCTGAAGGGAAACACACATCACAGTTCTCCTCTATGAAATACACTCTGCTTTAGAGCAAGAAGCACGCTCTTTCTTTCTAGATTCTCTAATACAGCATGAAACATGAGTGTGCTCAAAACAAAAGAACGGTGTTTACTACACATACGGACCATTGCTAGTTCAACTCTGCTTCTGAAATTGATTCAAACCACAGTTCCTCTGTCATCCAATGCTTTTCAGTTAAGAGCGAGAATTGTTTGAGCTTGGAGGACGATGTAGATTCGTTTTAGCTGAAAAGTGACTGTGTTTACCTGAAAGGTAATCTTGCTTGTAGGAAGACACAGAGCCTGGGATTTAACTCCATTTCTGAAAGAAACTCACAGCACAGTTCTCATCCGTGAAAGGTACTCTGCTTTAGAGCAAGAAGCACGCTCTTACTTTCTAGAGTCTCTAATACAGCAAGAAACGTGATTGTGCTGAGAGCAAAAGAACGGTGTTTCCTACACATACGGACCATTGCTAGTTCAACTCTGCTTCTGAAACAGATACATACCACAGGTCCTCTGTCATCCAATGCTTTTCAGTAAAGAGCAAGAATTGTTTGAGATTGGAGAACAATGTAGTTTCGTTTGAGATGAAAAGTGACTGAGTTTATCTGAAAAGAACTCTTGCCTGTAGGAAGACACAGAGCTTGGGATTTAACTCCATTTCTGAAGGGAAACACACATCACAGTTCTCCTCTATGAAACACACTCTGCTTTAGAGCAAGAAGCACGATCTTTCTTTCTAGATTCTCTAATACAGCATGATACATGAGTGTGCTCAGAACAAAAGAACGGTGTTTCCTACACATACGGACCATTGCTAGTTCAACTCTGCATCTGAAACTGATACAAAACACAGGTCCCTTAACATCCAATGCTTTTCAATTAAGATCGAGAAACGTTTGCGCTTTGTGAACAATGTAGCTTCGTTTGAGCTGAAAAGCGACTGTGTTCACCTGAAAGGTAATCTTGCTTGTAGGAAGACACAGAGCCTGGGAATTAACTCCAGTTCTGAAAGGAAACACACAGAACAGTTCTCATCCATGAATCACACTCTGCTTTAGAGCACGAAGCATGCTCTTACTTTCTAGAGTCTCTAATAGGGCAGAAAACACGAGTGTTCTCAGACCAAAATAATGGTGTTTTCTACACATACGGACCATTGCTAGTTCAACTCTGCTTCTGAAACTGATACAAACCAAGGGTCCCCTAGCATCCAATGCTTTTCATTTAAGAGCAAGAAATGTGTGAGCTTCGTGAACGATGTAGATTCCTTTGAGCAGAACAGGGAATGTGTTTACCTGAAAAGATGTCTTGCTTTTAGGAAGACACAGAACCTGGGATTAAACTCCATTTCTGAAGGAAACTCACAGCACAGTTCTCATCTGTGAAACGTACTCTGCTTTAGAGCACGAAGCATGCTCTTACTTTCAAGAGTCTCTAATACAGCAGGAAACGTGAGTGTGCTGAGAACAAAGAACGGTGTTTCCTACACATACAGACCATTGCTAGTTCAACTCTGCTTCTGAAGCAGATACATACCACAGGTCCTCTGTCATCCAATGCTTTTCAGTTAAGAGCGAGAATTGTTTGAGATTGGAGAACGATGTAATTTCGTTTGAGCTGAAAAGTGACTCAGTTTACCTGAAAGGTAATCTTGATTGTAGGAAGACACAGAGCCTGGGAATTAACTCCAGTTCTGAAAGGAAACACACAGCATAGTTCTCATCCATGAATCACACTCTGCTTTAGAGCACGAAGCACGCTCTTACTTTCTAGAGTATCTAATAGGGCAGAAAACACGAGTGTTCTCAGACCAAAATAATGGTGTTTCCTACACATACGGACCATTGCTAGTTCAACTCTGCTTCTGAAACTGATACAAACCACAGGTCCCCTAGCATCCAATGCTTTTCATTTAAGAGCGAGAAATGTGTGAGCTTCGTGAACGATGTAGATTCGTTTGAGCTGAACAGGGACTGAGTTTACCTGAAAAGATGTCTTGCTTTTAGGAAGACACATAACCTGGGATTAAACTACATTTCTGAAGGAAACTGACAGCACAGTTCTCATCTGTGAAACGTACTCTGCTTTAGAGCACGAAGCATGCTCTTACTTTCTAGAGTCTCTAATACAGCAGGAAACGTGAGTGTGCTGAGAACAAAGAACGGTGTTTCCTACACATACGGACCATTGCTAGTTCAACTCTGCTTCTGAAGCAGATACATACCACAGGTCCTCTGTCATCCAAGGCTTTTCAGTTAAGAGCGAGAATTGTTTGAGATTGGAGAACTATGTAGTTTCGTTTGAGCTGAAAAGTGACTGAGTTTACCTGAAAAGAACTCTTGCCTGTAGGAAGACACAGAGCCTGGGATTTAACTCCATTTCTGTAGGAAACACACAGCACAGTTCTCATCCATGAAGCACACTCTGCTTTAGAGCAAGAAGCACGCACTTACTTTCTAGAGTCTCTAATAGAACAGGAAACGTTTGTGTGCTCAGAACAAAGAACAGTGTTTCCTACATTTACGGACAATATCTAGATCAACTCTGCTTCTGAAACTGATACAAACCAAAGTTCCTCTATCATCTAATGCTTTTCAGTTAACAGCGAGAAACGTGTCGAGCTTCGTGTGTCATGTAGCTTCGTTTGAGATGAAAAGTGACTGTGTTTACCTGAAACGCAGTCTTCCTTGTAGGAAGACACAGAACCTGGGATTTAACACCATTTCTGAAGGGAAACACACATCACAGTTCTCCTCTATGAAATACACTCTGCTTTAGAGCAAGAAGCACGCTCTTTCTTTCTAGATTCTCTAATACAGCATGAAACATGAGTGTGCTCAGAACAAAAGAACGGTGTTTACTACACATACGGACCATTGCTAGTTCAACTCTGCTTCTGAAATTGATTCAAACCACAGTTCCTCTGTCATCCAATGCTTTTCAGTTAAGAGCGAGAATTGTTTGAGCTTGGAGGACGATGTAGATTCGTTTTAGCTGAAAAGTGACTGTGTTTACCTGAAAGGTAATCTTGCTTGTAGGAAGACACAGAGCCTGGGATTTAACTCCATTTCTGAAAGAAACTCACAGCACAGTTCTCATCGGTGAAAGGTATTCTGCTTTAGAGCAAGAAGCACGCTCTTACTTTCTAGAGTCTCTAATAGGGCAGAAAACACGAGTGTTCTCAGACCAAAATAATGGTGTTTTCTACACATACGGACCATTGCTAGTTCAACTCTGCTTCTGAAACTGATACAAACCAAGGGTCCCCTAGCATCCAATGCTTTTCATTTAAGAGCAAGAAATGTGTGAGCTTCGTGAACGATGTAGATTCCTTTGAGCAGAACAGGGAATGTGTTTACCTGAAAAGATGTCTTGCTTTTAGGAAGACACAGAACCTGGGATTAAACTCCATTTCTGAAGGAAACTCACAGCACAGTTCTCATCTGTGAAACGTACTCTGCTTTAGAGCACGAAGCATGCTCTTACTTTCAAGAGTCTCTAATACAGCAGGAAACGTGAGTGTGCTGAGAACAAAGAACGGTGTTTCCTACACATACAGACCATTGCTAGTTCAACTCTGCTTCTGAAGCAGATACATACCACAGGTCCTCTGTCATCCAATGCTTTTCAGTTAAGAGCGAGAATTGTTTGAGATTGGAGAACGATGTAATTTCGTTTGAGCTGAAAAGTGACTCAGTTTACCTGAAAGGTAATCTTGATTGTAGGAAGACACAGAGCCTGGGAATTAACTCCAGTTCTGAAAGGAAACACACAGCATAGTTCTCATCCATGAATCACACTCTGCTTTAGAGCACGAAGCACGCTCTTACTTTCTAGAGTATCTAATAGGGCAGAAAACACGAGTGTTCTCAGACCAAAATAATGGTGTTTCCTACACATACGGACCATTGCTAGTTCAACTCTGCTTCTGAAACTGATACAAACCACAGGTCCCCTAGCATCCAATGCTTTTCATTTAAGAGCGAGAAATGTGTGAGCTTCGTGAACGATGTAGATTCGTTTGAGCTGAACAGGGACTGAGTTTACCTGAAAAGATGTCTTGCTTTTAGGAAGACACATAACCTGGGATTAAACTACATTTCTGAAGGAAACTGACAGCACAGTTCTCATCTGTGAAACGTACTCTGCTTTAGAGCACGAAGCATGCTCTTACTTTCTAGAGTCTCTAATACAGCAGGAAACGTGAGTGTGCTGAGAACAAAGAACGGTGTTTCCTACACATACGGACCATTGCTAGTTCAACTCTGCTTCTGAAGCAGATACATACCACAGGTCCTCTGTCATCCAAGGCTTTTCAGTTAAGAGCGAGAATTGTTTGAGATTGGAGAACTATGTAGTTTCGTTTGAGCTGAAAAGTGACTGAGTTTACCTGAAAAGAACTCTTGCCTGTAGGAAGACACAGAGCCTGGGATTTAACTCCATTTCTGTAGGAAACACACAGCACAGTTCTCATCCATGAAGCACACTCTGCTTTAGAGCAAGAAGCACGCACTTACTTTCTAGAGTCTCTAATAGAACAGGAAACGTTTGTGTGCTCAGAACAAAGAACAGTGTTTCCTACATTTACGGACAATATCTAGATCAACTCTGCTTCTGAAACTGATACAAACCAAAGTTCCTCTATCATCTAATGCTTTTCAGTTAACAGCGAGAAACGTGTTGAGCTTCGTGTGTCATGTAGCTTCGTTTGAGATGAAAAGTGACTGTGTTTACCTGAAACGCAGTCTTCCTTGTAGGAAGACACAGAACCTGGGATTTAACACCATTTCTGAAGGGAAACACACATCACAGTTCTCCTCTATGAAATACACTCTGCTTTAGAGCAAGAAGCACGCTCTTTCTTTCTAGATTCTCTAATACAGCATGAAACATGAGTGTGCTCAGAACAAAAGAACGGTGTTTACTACACATACGGACCATTGCTAGTTCAACTCTGCTTCTGAAATTGATTCAAACCACAGTTCCTCTGTCATCCAATGCTTTTCAGTTAAGAGCGAGAATTGTTTGAGCTTGGAGGACGATGTAGATTCGTTTTAGCTGAAAAGTGACTGTGTTTACCTGAAAGGTAATCTTGCTTGTAGGAAGACACAGAGCCTGGGATTTAACTCCATTTCTGAAAGAAACTCACAGCACAGTTCTCATCCGTGAAAGGTACTCTGCTTTAGAGTAAGAAGCACGCTCTTACTTTCTAGAGTCTCTAATACAGCAAGAAACGTGATTGTGCTGAGAGCAAAAGAACGGTGTTTCCTACACATACGGACCATTGCTAGTTCAACTCTGCTTCTGAAACAGATACATACCACAGGTCCTCTGTCATCCAATGCTTTTCAGTAAAGAGCAAGAATTGTTTGAGATTGGAGAACAATGTAGTTTCGTTTGAGATGAAAAGTGACTGAGTTTATCTGAAAAGAACTCTTGCCTGTAGGAAGACACAGAGCTTGGGATTTAACTCCATTTCTGAAGGGAAACACACATCACAGTTCTCCTCTATGAAACACACTCTGCTTTAGAGCAAGAAGCACGATCTTTCTTTCTAGATTCTCTAATACAGCATGATACATGAGTGTGCTCAGAACAAAAGAACGGTGTTTCCTACACATACGGACCATTGCTAGTTCAACTCTGCATCTGAAACTGATACAAAACACAGGTCCCTTAACATCCAATGCTTTTCAATTAAGATCGAGAAACGTTTGCGCTTTGTGAACAATGTAGCTTCGTTTGAGCTGAAAAGCGACTGTGTTCACCTGAAAGGTAATCTTGCTTGTAGGAAGACACAGAGCCTGGGAATTAACTCCAGTTCTGAAAGGAAACACACAGAACAGTTCTCATCCATGAATCACACTCTGCTTTAGAGCACGAAGCATGCTCTTACTTTCTAGAGTCTCTAATAGGGCAGAAAACACGAGTGTTCTCAGACCAAAATAATGGTGTTTTCTACACATACGGACCATTGCTAGTTCAACTCTGCTTCTGAAACTGATACAAACCAAGGGTCCCCTAGCATCCAATGCTTTTCATTTAAGAGCAAGAAATGTGTGAGCTTCGTGAACGATGTAGATTCCTTTGAGCAGAACAGGGAATGTGTTTACCTGAAAAGATGTCTTGCTTTTAGGAAGACACAGAACCTGGGATTAAACTCCATTTCTGAAGGAAACTCACAGCACAGTTCTCATCTGTGAAACGTACTCTGCTTTAGAGCACGAAGCATGCTCTTACTTTCAAGAGTCTCTAATACAGCAGGAAACGTGAGTGTGCTGAGAACAAAGAACGGTGTTTCCTACACATACAGACCATTGCTAGTTCAACTCTGCTTCTGAAGCAGATACATACCACAGGTCCTCTGTCATCCAATGCTTTTCAGTTAAGAGCGAGAATTGTTTGAGATTGGAGAACGATGTAATTTCGTTTGAGCTGAAAAGTGACTCAGTTTACCTGAAAGGTAATCTTGATTGTAGGAAGACACAGAGCCTGGGAATTAACTCCAGTTCTGAAAGGAAACACACAGCATAGTTCTCATCCATGAATCACACTCTGCTTTAGAGCACGAAGCACGCTCTTACTTTCTAGAGTATCTAATAGGGCAGAAAACACGAGTGTTCTCAGACCAAAATAATGGTGTTTCCTACACATACGGACCATTGCTAGTTCAACTCTGCTTCTGAAACTGATACAAACCACAGGTCCCCTAGCATCCAATGCTTTTCATTTAAGAGCGAGAAATGTGTGAGCTTCGTGAACGATGTAGATTCGTTTGAGCTGAACAGGGACTGAGTTTACCTGAAAAGATGTCTTGCTTTTAGGAAGACACATAACCTGGGATTAAACTACATTTCTGAAGGAAACTGACAGCACAGTTCTCATCTGTGAAACGTACTCTGCTTTAGAGCACGAAGCATGCTCTTACTTTCTAGAGTCTCTAATACAGCAGGAAACGTGAGTGTGCTGAGAACAAAGAACGGTGTTTCCTACACATACGGACCATTGCTAGTTCAACTCTGCTTCTGAAGCAGATACATACCACAGGTCCTCTGTCATCCAAGGCTTTTCAGTTAAGAGCGAGAATTGTTTGAGATTGGAGAACTATGTAGTTTCGTTTGAGCTGAAAAGTGACTGAGTTTACCTGAAAAGAACTCTTGCCTGTAGGAAGACACAGAGCCTGGGATTTAACTCCATTTCTGTAGGAAACACACAGCACAGTTCTCATCCATGAAGCACACTCTGCTTTAGAGCAAGAAGCACGCACTTACTTTCTAGAGTCTCTAATAGAACAGGAAACGTTTGTGTGCTCAGAACAAAGAACAGTGTTTCCTACATTTACGGACAATATCTAGATCAACTCTGCTTCTGAAACTGATACAAACCAAAGTTCCTCTATCATCTAATGCTTTTCAGTTAACAGCGAGAAACGTGTTGAGCTTCGTGTGTCATGTAGCTTCGTTTGAGATGAAAAGTGACTGTGTTTACCTGAAACGCAGTCTTCCTTGTAGGAAGACACAGAACCTGGGATTTAACACCATTTCTGAAGGGAAACACACATCACAGTTCTCCTCTATGAAATACACTCTGCTTTAGAGCAAGAAGCACGCTCTTTCTTTCTAGATTCTCTAATACAGCATGAAACATGAGTGTGCTCAGAACAAAAGAACGGTGTTTACTACACATACGGACCATTGCTAGTTCAACTCTGCTTCTGAAATTGATTCAAACCACAGTTCCTCTGTCATCCAATGCTTTTCAGTTAAGAGCGAGAATTGTTTGAGCTTGGAGGACGATGTAGATTCGTTTTAGCTGAAAAGTGACTGTGTTTACCTGAAAGGTAATCTTGCTTGTAGGAAGACACAGAGCCTGGGATTTAACTCCATTTCTGAAAGAAACTCACAGCACAGTTCTCATCGGTGAAAGGTATTCTGCTTTAGAGCAAGAAGCACGCTCTTACTTTCTAGAGTCTCTAATACAGCAATTAACGTGATTGTGCTGAGAACAAAAGAACGGTGTTTCCTACACATACGGACCATTGCTAGTTCAACTCTGCTTCTGAAACAGATACATACCACAGGTCCTCTGTCATCCAATGCTTTTCAGTAAAGAGCAAGAATTGTTTGAGATTGGAGAACAATGTAGTTTCCTTTGAGATGAAAAGTGACTGATTTTATCTGAAAAGAACTCTTGCCTGTAGGAAGACACAGAGCTTGGGATTTAACTCCATTTCTGAAGGGAAACACACATCACAGTTCTCCTCTATGAAACACACTCTGCTTTAGAGCAAGAAGCACGATCTTTCTTTCTAGATTCTCTAATACAGCATGATACATGAGTGTGCTCAGAACAAAAGAACGGTGTTTCCTACACATACGGACCATTGCTAGTTCAACTCTGCATCTGAAACTGATACAAAACACAGGTCCCTTAACATCCAATGCTTTTCAATTAAGAGAGAGAAACGTTTGCGCTTTGTGAACAATGTAGCTTCGTTTGAGCTGAAAAGAGACTGTGTTCACCTGAAAGGTAATCTTGCTTGTAGGAAGACACAGAGCCTGGGAATTAACTCCAGTTCTGAAAGGAAACACACAGCACAGTTCTCATCCATGAATCACACTCTGCTTTAGAGCACGAAGCACGCTCTTACTTTCTAGAGTCTCTAATAGGGCAGAAAACACGAGTGTTCTCAGACCAAAATAATGGTGTTTCCTACACATACGGACCATTGCTAGTTCAACTCTGCTTCTGAAACTGATACAAACCAAGGGACCCCTAGCATCCAATGCTTTTCATTTAAGAGCGAGAAATGTGTGAGCTTCGTAAACGATGTAGATTCCTTTGAGCAGAACAGGGAATGAGTTTACCTGAAAAGATGTCTTGCTTTTAGGAAGACACAGAACCTGGGATTAAACTCCATTTCTGAAGGAAACTCACAGCACAGTTCTCATCTGTGAAACGTACTCTGCTTTAGAGCACGAAGCATGCTCTTACTTTCTAGAGTCTCTAATACAGCAGGAAACGTGAGTGTGCTGAGAACAAAGAACGGTGTTTCCTACACATACGGACCATTGCTAGTTCAACTCTGCTTCTGAAGCAGATACATACCACAGGTCCTCTGTCATCCAAGGCTTTTCAGTTAAGAGCGAGAATTGTTTGAGATTGGAGAAGATGTAGTTTCGTTTGAGCTGAAAAGTGACTGAGTTTACCTGAAAAGAACTCTTGCCTGTAGGAAGACACAGAGCCTGGGATTTAACTCCATTTCTGTAGGAAACACACAGCACAGTTCTCATCCATGAAGCACACTCTGCTTTAGAGCAAGAAGCACGCACTTACTTTCTAGAGTCTCTAATAGAACAGGAAACGTTTGTGTGCTCAGAACAAAGAACAGTGTTTCCTACATTTACGGACAATATCTAGATCAACTCTGCTTCTGAAACTGATACAAACCAAAGTTCCTCTATCATCTAATGCTTTTCAGTTAACAGCGAGAAACGTGTTGAGCTTCGTGTGTCATGTAGCTTCGTTTGAGATGAAAAGTGACTGTGTTTACCTGAAACGCAGTCTTCCTTGTAGGAAGACACAGAACCTGGGATTTAACACCATTTCTGAAGGGAAACACACATCACAGTTCTCCTCTATGAAATACACTCTGCTTTAGAGCAAGAAGCACGCTCTTTCTTTCTAGATTCTCTAATACAGCATGAAACATGAGTGTGCTCAGAACAAAAGAACGGTGTTTACTACACATACGGACCATTGCTAGTTCAACTCTGCTTCTGAAATTGATTCAAACCACAGTTCCTCTGTCATCCAATGCTTTTCAGTTAAGAGCGAGAATTGTTTGAGCTTGGAGGACGATGTAGATTCGTTTTAGCTGAAAAGTGACTGTGTTTACCTGAAAGGTAATCTTGCTTGTAGGAAGACACAGAGCCTGGGATTTAACTCCATTTCTGAAAGAAACTCACAGCACAGTTCTCATCCGTGAAAGGTACTCTGCTTTAGAGCAAGAAGCACGCTCTTACTTTCTAGAGTCTCTAATACAGCAAGAAACGTGATTGTGCTGAGAGCAAAAGAACGGTGTTTCCTACACATACGGACCATTGCTAGTTCAACTCTGCTTCTGAAACAGATACATACCACAGGTCCTCTGTCATCCAATGCTTTTCAGTAAAGAGCAAGAATTGTTTGAGATTGGAGAACAATGTAGTTTCGTTTGAGATGAAAAGTGACTGAGTTTATCTGAAAAGAACTCTTGCCTGTAGGAAGACACAGAGCTTGGGATTTAACTCCATTTCTGAAGGGAAACACACATCACAGTTCTCCTCTATGAAACACACTCTGCTTTAGAGCAAGAAGCACGATCTTTCTTTCTAGATTCTCTAATACACCATGATACATGAGTGTGCTCAGAACAAAAGAACGGTGTTTCCTACACATACGGACCATTGCTAGTTCAACTCTGCATCTGAAACTGATACAAAACACAGGTCCCTTAACATCCAATGTTTTTCAATTAAGAGAGAGAAACGTTTGCGCTTTGTGAACAATGTAGCTTCGTTTGAGCTGAAAAGAGACTGTGTTCACCTGAAAGGTAATCTTGATTGTAGGAAGACACAGAACCTGGGAATTAACTCCAGTTCTGAAAGGAAACACACAGCACAGTTCTCATCCATGAATCACACTCTGCGTTAGAGCACGAAGCACGCTCTTACTTTCTAGAGTCTCTAATAGGGCAGAAAAAACGAGTGTTCTCAGACCAAAATAATGGTGTTTCCTACACATACGGACCATTGCTAGTTCAACTCTGCTTCTGAAACTGATACAAACCACAGGTCCCCTAGCATCCAATGCTTTTTATTTAAGAGCGAGAAATGTGTGAGCTTCGTGAACGATGTAGATTCCTTTGAGCTGAACAGGGACTGAGTTTACCTGAAAAGATGTCTTGCTTTTAGGAAGACACAGAACCTGGGATTAAACTCCATTTCTGAAGGAAACTCACAGCACAGTTCTCATCTGTGAAACGTACTCTGCTTTAGAGCACGAAGCATGCTCTTACTTTCTAGAGTCTCTAATACAGCAGGAAACGTGAGTGTGCTGAGAACAAAGAACGGTGTTTCCTACACATACGGACCATTGCTAGTTCAACTCTGCTTCTGAAGCAGATACATACCACAGGTCCTCTGTCATCCAAGGCTTTTCAGTTAAGAGCGAGAATTGTTTGAGATTGGAGAACTATGTAGTTTCGTTTGAGCTGAAAAGTGACTGAGTTTACCTGAAAAGAACTCTTGCCTGTAGGAAGACACAGAGCCTGGGATTTAACTCCATTTCTGTAGGAAACACACAGCACAGTTCTCATCCATGAAGCACACTCTGCTTTAGAGCAAGAAGCACGCACTTACTTTCTAGAGTCTCTAATAGAACAGGAAACGTTTGTGTGCTCAGAACAAAGAACAGTGTTTCCTACATTTACGGACAATATCTAGATCAACTCTGCTTCTGAAACTGATACAAACCAAAGTTCCTCTATCATCTAATGCTTTTCAGTTAACAGCGAGAAACGTGTTGAGCTTCGTGTGTCATGTAGCTTCGTTTGAGATGAAAAGTGACTGTGTTTACCTGAAACGCAGTCTTCCTTGTAGGAAGACACAGAACCTGGGATTTAACACCATTTCTGAAGGGAAACACACATCACAGTTCTCCTCTATGAAATACACTCTGCTTTAGAGCAAGAAGCACGCTCTTTCCTTCTAGATTCTCTAATACAGCATGAAACATGAGTGTGCTCAAAACAAAAGAACGGTGTTTACTACACATACGGACCATTGCTAGTTCAACTCTGCTTCTGAAATTGATTCAAACCACAGTTCCTCTGTCATCCAATGCTTTTCAGTTAAGAGCGAGAATTGTTTGAGCTTGGAGGACGATGTAGATTCGTTTTAGCTGAAAAGTGACTGTGTTTACCTGAAAGGTAATCTTGCTTGTAGGAAGACACAGAGCCTGGGATTTAACTCCATTTCTGAAAGAAACTCACAGCACAGTTCTCATCCGTGAAAGGTACTCTGCTTTAGAGCAAGAAGCACGCTCTTACTTTCTAGAGTCTCTAATACAGCAAGAAACGTGATTGTGCTGAGAGCAAAAGAACGGTGTTTCCTACACATACGGACCATTGCTAGTTCAACTCTGCTTCTGAAACAGATACATACCACAGGTCCTCTGTCATCCAATGCTTTTCAGTAAAGAGCAAGAATTGTTTGAGATTGGAGAACAATGTAGTTTCGTTTGAGATGAAAAGTGACTGAGTTTATCTGAAAAGAACTCTTGCCTGTAGGAAGACACAGAGCTTGGGATTTAACTCCATTTCTGAAGGGAAACACACATCACAGTTCTCCTCTATGAAACACACTCTGCTTTAGAGCAAGAAGCACGATCTTTCTTTCTAGATTCTCTAATACAGCATGATACATGAGTGTGCTCAGAACAAAAGAACGGTGTTTCCTACACATACGGACCATTGCTAGTTCAACTCTGCATCTGAAACTGATACAAAACACAGGTCCCTTAACATCCAATGCTTTTCAATTAAGATCGAGAAACGTTTGCGCTTTGTGAACAATGTAGCTTCGTTTGAGCTGAAAAGCGACTGTGTTCACCTGAAAGGTAATCTTGCTTGTAGGAAGACACAGAGCCTGGGAATTAACTCCAGTTCTGAAAGGAAACACACAGAACAGTTCTCATCCATGAATCACACTCTGCTTTAGAGCACGAAGCATGCTCTTACTTTCTAGAGTCTCTAATAGGGCAGAAAACACGAGTGTTCTCAGACCAAAATAATGGTGTTTTCTACACATACGGACCATTGCTAGTTCAACTCTGCTTCTGAAACTGATACAAACCAAGGGTCCCCTAGCATCCAATGCTTTTCATTTAAGAGCAAGAAATGTGTGAGCTTCGTGAACGATGTAGATTCCTTTGAGCAGAACAGGGAATGTGTTTACCTGAAAAGATGTCTTGCTTTTAGGAAGACACAGAACCTGGGATTAAACTCCATTTCTGAAGGAAACTCACAGCACAGTTCTCATCTGTGAAACGTACTCTGCTTTAGAGCACGAAGCATGCTCTTACTTTCAAGAGTCTCTAATACAGCAGGAAACGTGAGTGTGCTGAGAACAAAGAACGGTGTTTCCTACACATACAGACCATTGCTAGTTCAACTCTGCTTCTGAAGCAGATACATACCACAGGTCCTCTGTCATCCAATGCTTTTCAGTTAAGAGCGAGAATTGTTTGAGATTGGAGAACGATGTAATTTCGTTTGAGCTGAAAAGTGACTCAGTTTACCTGAAAGGTAATCTTGATTGTAGGAAGACACAGAGCCTGGGAATTAACTCCAGTTCTGAAAGGAAACACACAGCATAGTTCTCATCCATGAATCACACTCTGCTTTAGAGCACGAAGCACGCTCTTACTTTCTAGAGTATCTAATAGGGCAGAAAACACGAGTGTTCTCAGACCAAAATAATGGTGTTTCCTACACATACGGACCATTGCTAGTTCAACTCTGCTTCTGAAACTGATACAAACCACAGGTCCCCTAGCATCCAATGCTTTTCATTTAAGAGCGAGAAATGTGTGAGCTTCGTGAACGATGTAGATTCCTTTGAGCTGAACAGGGACTGAGTTTACCTGAAAAGATGTCTTGCTTTTAGGAAGACACATAACCTGGGATTAAACTACATTTCTGAAGGAAACTGACAGCACAGTTCTCATCTGTGAAACGTACTCTGCTTTAGAGCACGAAGCATGCTCTTACTTTCTAGAGTCTCTAATACAGCAGGAAACGTGAGTGTGCTGAGAACAAAGAACGGTGTTTCCTACACATACGGACCATTGCTAGTTCAACTCTGCTTCTGAAGCAGATACATACCACAGGTCCTCTGTCATCCAAGGCTTTTCAGTTAAGAGCGAGAATTGTTTGAGATTGGAGAACTATGTAGTTTCGTTTGAGCTGAAAAGTGACTGAGTTTACCTGAAAAGAACTCTTGCCTGTAGGAAGACACAGAGCCTGGGATTTAACTCCATTTCTGTAGGAAACACACAGCACAGTTCTCATCCATGAAGCACACTCTGCTTTAGAGCAAGAAGCACGCACTTACTTTCTAGAGTCTCTAATAGAACAGGAAACGTTTGTGTGCTCAGAACAAAGAACAGTGTTTCCTACATTTACGGACAATATCTAGATCAACTCTGCTTCTGAAACTGATACAAACCAAAGTTCCTCTATCATCTAATGCTTTTCAGTTAACAGCGAGAAACGTGTTGAGCTTCGTGTGTCATGTAGCTTCGTTTGAGATGAAAAGTGACTGTGTTTACCTGAAACGCAGTCTTCCTTGTAGGAAGACACAGAACCTGGGATTTAACACCATTTCTGAAGGGAAACACACATCACAGTTCTCCTCTATGAAATACACTCTGCTTTAGAGCAAGAAGCACGCTCTTTCTTTCTAGATTCTCTAATACAGCATGAAACATGAGTGTGCTCAGAACAAAAGAACGGTGTTTACTACACATACGGACCATTGCTAGTTCAACTCTGCTTCTGAAATTGATTCAAACCACAGTTCCTCTGTCATCCAATGCTTTTCAGTTAAGAGCGAGAATTGTTTGAGCTTGGAGGACGATGTAGATTCGTTTTAGCTGAAAAGTGACTGTGTTTACCTGAAAGGTAATCTTGCTTGTAGGAAGACACAGAGCCTGGGATTTAACTCCATTTCTGAAAGAAACTCACAGCACAGTTCTCATCGGTGAAAGGTATTCTGCTTTAGAGCAAGAAGCACGCTCTTACTTTCTAGAGTCTCTAATAGGGCAAAAAACACGAGTGTTCTCAGACCAAAATAATGGTGTTTTCTACACATACGGACCATTGCTAGTTCAACTCTGCTTCTGAAACTGATACAAACCAAGTGTCCCCTAGCATCCAATGCTTTTCATTTAAGAGCAAGAAATGTGTGAGCTTCGTGAACGATGTAGATTCCTTTGAGCAGAACAGGGAATGTGTTTACCTGAAAAGATGTCTTGCTTTTAGGAAGACACAGAACCTGGGATTAAACTCCATTTCTGAAGGAAACTCACAGCACAGTTCTCATCTGTGAAACGTACTCTGCTTTAGAGCACGAAGCATGCTCTTACTTTCAAGAGTCTCTAATACAGCAGGAAACGTGAGTGTGCTGAGAACAAAGAACGGTGTTTCCTACACATACAGACCATTGCTAGTTCAACTCTGCTTCTGAAGCAGATACATACCACAGGTCCTCTGTCATCCAATGCTTTTCAGTTAAGAGCGAGAATTGTTTGAGATTGGAGAACGATGTAATTTCGTTTGAGCTGAAAAGTGACTCAGTTTACCTGAAAGGTAATCTTGATTGTAGGAAGACACAGAGCCTGGGAATTAACTCCAGTTCTGAAAGGAAACACACAGCATAGTTCTCATCCATGAATCACACTCTGCTTTAGAGCACGAAGCACGCTCTTACTTTCTAGAGTATCTAATAGGGCAGAAAACACGAGTGTTCTCAGACCAAAATAATGGTGTTTCCTACACATACGGACCATTGCTAGTTCAACTCTGCTTCTGAAACTGATACAAACCACAGGTCCCCTAGCATCCAATGCTTTTCATTTAAGAGCGAGAAATGTGTGAGCTTCGTGAACGATGTAGATTCCTTTGAGCTGAACAGGGACTGAGTTTACCTGAAAAGATGTCTTGCTTTTAGGAAGACACATAACCTGGGATTAAACTACATTTCTGAAGGAAACTGACAGCACAGTTCTCATCTGTGAAACGTACTCTGCTTTAGAGCACGAAGCATGCTCTTACTTTCTAGAGTCTCTAATACAGCAGGAAACGTGAGTGTGCTGAGAACAAAGAACGGTGTTTCCTACACATACGGACCATTGCTAGTTCAACTCTGCTTCTGAAGCAGATACATACCACAGGTCCTCTGTCATCCAAGGCTTTTCAGTTAAGAGCGAGAATTGTTTGAGATTGGAGAACTATGTAGTTTCGTTTGAGCTGAAAAGTGACTGAGTTTACCTGAAAAGAACTCTTGCCTGTAGGAAGACACAGAGCCTGGGATTTAACTCCATTTCTGTAGGAAACACACAGCACAGTTCTCATCCATGAAGCACACTCTGCTTTAGAGCAAGAAGCACGCACTTACTTTCTAGAGTCTCTAATAGAACAGGAAACGTTTGTGTGCTCAGAACAAAGAACAGTGTTTCCTACATTTACGGACAATATCTAGATCAACTCTGCTTCTGAAACTGATACAAACCAAAGTTCCTCTATCATCTAATGCTTTTCAGTTAACAGCGAGAAACGTGTTGAGCTTCGTGTGTCATGTAGCTTCGTTTGAGATGAAAAGTGACTGTGTTTACCTGAAACGCAGTCTTCCTTGTAGGAAGACACAGAACCTGGGATTTAACACCATTTCTGAAGGGAAACACACATCACAGTTCTCCTCTATGAAATACACTCTGCTTTAGAGCAAGAAGCACGCTCTTTCTTTCTAGATTCTCTAATACAGCATGAAACATGAGTGTGCTCAGAACAAAAGAACGGTGTTTACTACACATACGGACCATTGCTAGTTCAACTCTGCTTCTGAAATTGATTCAAACCACAGTTCCTCTGTCATCCAATGCTTTTCAGTTAAGAGCGAGAATTGTTTGAGCTTGGAGGACGATGTAGATTCGTTTTAGCTGAAAAGTGACTGTGTTTACCTGAAAGGTAATCTTGCTTGTAGGAAGACACAGAGCCTGGGATTTAACTCCATTTCTGAAAGAAACTCACAGCACAGTTCTCATCCGTGAAAGGTACTCTGCTTTAGAGCAAGAAGCACGCTCTTACTTTCTAGAGTCTCTAATACAGCAAGAAACGTGATTGTGCTGAGAGCAAAAGAACGGTGTTTCCTACACATACGGACCATTGCTAGTTCAACTCTGCTTCTGAAACAGATACATACCACAGGTCCTCTGTCATCCAATGCTTTTCAGTAAAGAGCAAGAATTGTTTGAGATTGGAGAACAATGTAGTTTCGTTTGAGATGAAAAGTGACTGAGTTTATCTGAAAAGAACTCTTGCCTGTAGGAAGACACAGAGCTTGGGATTTAACTCCATTTCTGAAGGGAAACACACATCACAGTTCTCCTCTATGAAACACACTCTGCTTTAGAGCAAGAAGCACGATCTTTCTTTCTAGATTCTCTAATACAGCATGATACATGAGTGTGCTCAGAACAAAAGAACGGTGTTTCCTACACATACGGACCATTGCTAGTTCAACTCTGCATCTGAAACTGATACAAAACACAGGTCCCTTAACATCCAATGCTTTTCAATTAAGATCGAGAAACGTTTGCGCTTTGTGAACAATGTAGCTTCGTTTGAGCTGAAAAGCGACTGTGTTCACCTGAAAGGTAATCTTGCTTGTAGGAAGACACAGAGCCTGGGAATTAACTCCAGTTCTGAAAGGAAACACACAGAACAGTTCTCATCCATGAATCACACTCTGCTTTAGAGCACGAAGCATGCTCTTACTTTCTAGAGTCTCTAATAGGGCAGAAAACACGAGTGTTCTCAGACCAAAATAATGGTGTTTTCTACACATACGGACCATTGCTAGTTCAACTCTGCTTCTGAAACTGATACAAACCAAGGGTCCCCTAGCATCCAATGCTTTTCATTTAAGAGCAAGAAATGTGTGAGCTTCGTGAACGATGTAGATTCCTTTGAGCAGAACAGGGAATGTGTTTACCTGAAAAGATGTCTTGCTTTTAGGAAGACACAGAACCTGGGATTAAACTCCATTTCTGAAGGAAACTCACAGCACAGTTCTCATCTGTGAAACGTACTCTGCTTTAGAGCACGAAGCATGCTCTTACTTTCAAGAGTCTCTAATACAGCAGGAAACGTGAGTGTGCTGAGAACAAAGAACGGTGTTTCCTACACATACAGACCATTGCTAGTTCAACTCTGCTTCTGAAGCAGATACATACCACAGGTCCTCTGTCATCCAATGCTTTTCAGTTAAGAGCGAGAATTGTTTGAGATTGGAGAACGATGTAATTTCGTTTGAGCTGAAAAGTGACTCAGTTTACCTGAAAGGTAATCTTGATTGTAGGAAGACACAGAGCCTGGGAATTAACTCCAGTTCTGAAAGGAAACACACAGCATAGTTCTCATCCATGAATCACACTCTGCTTTAGAGCACGAAGCACGCTCTTACTTTCTAGAGTATCTAATAGGGCAGAAAACACGAGTGTTCTCAGACCAAAATAATGGTGTTTCCTACACATACGGACCATTGCTAGTTCAACTCTGCTTCTGAAACTGATACAAACCACAGGTCCCCTAGCATCCAATGCTTTTCATTTAAGAGCGAGAAATGTGTGAGCTTCGTGAACGATGTAGATTCGTTTGAGCTGAACAGGGACTGAGTTTACCTGAAAAGATGTCTTGCTTTTAGGAAGACACATAACCTGGGATTAAACTACATTTCTGAAGGAAACTGACAGCACAGTTCTCATCTGTGAAACGTACTCTGCTTTAGAGCACGAAGCATGCTCTTACTTTCTAGAGTCTCTAATACAGCAGGAAACGTGAGTGTGCTGAGAACAAAGAACGGTGTTTCCTACACATACGGACCATTGCTAGTTCAACTCTGCTTCTGAAGCAGATACATACCACAGGTCCTCTGTCATCCAAGGCTTTTCAGTTAAGAGCGAGAATTGTTTGAGATTGGAGAACTATGTAGTTTCGTTTGAGCTGAAAAGTGACTGAGTTTACCTGAAAAGAACTCTTGCCTGTAGGAAGACACAGAGCCTGGGATTTAACTCCATTTCTGTAGGAAACACACAGCACAGTTCTCATCCATGAAGCACACTCTGCTTTAGAGCAAGAAGCACGCACTTACTTTCTAGAGTCTCTAATAGAACAGGAAACGTTTGTGTGCTCAGAACAAAGAACAGTGTTTCCTACATTTACGGACAATATCTAGATCAACTCTGCTTCTGAAACTGATACAAACCAAAGTTCCTCTATCATCTAATGCTTTTCAGTTAACAGCGAGAAACGTGTTGAGATTCGTGTGTCATGTAGCTTCGTTTGAGATGAAAAGTGACTGTGTTTACCTGAAACGCAGTCTTCCTTGTAGGAAGACACAGAACCTGGGATTTAACACCATTTCTGAAGGGAAACACACATCACAGTTCTCCTCTATGAAATACACTCTGCTTTAGAGCAAGAAGCACGCTCTTTCTTTCTAGATTCTCTAATACAGCATGAAACATGAGTGTGCTCAGAACAAAAGAACGGTGTTTACTACACATACGGACCATTGCTAGTTCAACTCTGCTTCTGAAATTGATTCAAACCACAGTTCCTCTGTCATCCAATGCTTTTCAGTTAAGAGCGAGAATTGTTTGAGCTTGGAGGACGATGTAGATTCGTTTTAGCTGAAAAGTGACTGTGTTTACCTGAAAGGTAATCTTGCTTGTAGGAAGACACAGAGCCTGGGATTTAACTCCATTTCTGAAAGAAACTCACAGCACAGTTCTCATCGGTGAAAGGTATTCTGCTTTAGAGCAAGAAGCACGCTCTTACTTTCTAGAGTCTCTAATAGGGCAGAAAACACGAGTGTTCTCAGACCAAAATAATGGTGTTTCCTACACATACGGACCATTGGTAGTTCAACTCTGCTTCTGAAACTGATACAAACCAAGGGTCCCCTAGCATCCAATGCTTTTCATTTAAGAGCGAGAAATGTGTGAGCTTCGTGAACGATGTAGATTCCTTTGAGCAGAACAGGGAATGTGTTTACCTGAAAAGATGTCTTGCTTTTAGGAAGACACAGAACCTGGGATTAAACTCCATTTCTGAAGGAAACTCACAGCACAGTTCTCATCTGTGAAACGTACTCTGCTTTAGAGCACGAAGCATGCTCTTACTTTCAAGAGTCTCTAATACAGCAGGAAACGTGAGTGTGCTGAGAACAAAGAACGGTGTTTCCTACACATACAGACCATTGCTAGTTCAACTCTGCTTCTGAAGCAGATACATACCACAGGTCCTCTGTCATCCAATGCTTTTCAGTTAAGAGCGAGAATTGTTTGAGATTGGAGAACGATGTAATTTCGTTTGAGCTGAAAAGTGACTCAGTTTACCTGAAAGGTAATCTTGATTGTAGGAAGACACAGAGCCTGGGAATTAACTCCAGTTCTGAAAGGAAACACACAGCACAGTTCTCATCCATGAAGCACACTCTGCTTTAGAGCAAGAAGCACGCACTTACTTTCTAGAGTCTCTAATAGAACAGGAAACGTTTGTGTGCTCAGAACAAAGAACAGTGTTTCCTACATTTACGGACAATATCTAGATCAACTCTGCTTCTGAAACTGATACAAACCAAAGTTCCTCTATCATCTAATGCTTTTCAGTTAACAGCGAGAAACGTGTTGAGCTTCGTGTGTCATGTAGCTTCGTTTGAGATGAAAAGTGACTGTGTTTACCTGAAACGCAGTCTTCCTTGTAGGAAGACACAGAACCTGGGATTTAACACCATTTCTGAAGGGAAACACACATCACAGTTCTCCTCTATGAAATACACTCTGCTTTAGAGCAAGAAGCACGCTCTTTCTTTCTAGATTCTCTAATACAGCATGAAACATGAGTGTGCTCAGAACAAAAGAACGGTGTTTACTACACATACGGACCATTGCTAGTTCAACTCTGCTTCTGAAATTGATTCAAACCACAGTTCCTCTGTCATCCAATGCTTTTCAGTTAAGAGCGAGAATTGTTTGAGCTTGGAGGACGATGTAGATTCGTTTTAGCTGAAAAGTGACTGTGTTTACCTGAAAGGTAATCTTGCTTGTAGGAAGACACAGAGCCTGGGATTTAACTCCATTTCTGAAAGAAACTCACAGCACAGTTCTCATCCGTGAAAGGTACTCTGCTTTAGAGCAAGAAGCACGCTCTTACTTTCTAGAGTCTCTAATACAGCAAGAAACGTGATTGTGCTGAGAGCAAAAGAACGGTGTTTCCTACACATACGGACCATTGCTAGTTCAACTCTGCTTCTGAAACAGATACATACCACAGGTCCTCTGTCATCCAATGCTTTTCAGTAAAGAGCAAGAATTGTTTGAGATTGGAGAACAATGTAGTTTCCTTTGAGATGAAAAGTGACTGAGTTTATCTGAAAAGAACTCTTGCCTGTAGGAAGACACAGAGCTTGGGATTTAACTCCATTTCTGAAGGGAAACACACATCACAGTTCTCCTCTATGAAACACACTCTGCTTTAGAGCAAGAAGCACGATCTTTCTTTCTAGATTCTCTAATACAGCATGATACATGAGTGTGCTCAGAACAAAAGAACGGTGTTTCCTACACATACGGACCATTGCTAGTTCAACTCTGCATCTGAAACTGATACAAAACACAGGTCCCTTAACATCCAATGCTTTTCAATTAAGAGAGAGAAACGTTTGCGCTTTGTGAACAATGTAGCTTCGTTTGAGCTGAAAAGAGACTGTGTTCACCTGAAAGGTAATCTTGATTGTAGGAAGACACAGAGCCTGGGAATTAACTCCAGTTCTGAAAGGAAACACACAGCACAGTTCTCATCCATGAATCACACTCTGCGTTAGAGCACGAAGCACGCTCTTACTTTCTAGAGTCTCTAATAGGGCAGAAAAAACGAGTGTTCTCAGACCAAAATAATGGTGTTTCCTACACATACGGACCATTGCTAGTTCAACTCTGCTTCTGAAACTGATACAAACCACAGGTCCCCTAGCATCCAATGCTTTTTATTTAAGAGCGAGAAATGTGTGAGCTTCGTGAACGATGTAGATTCCTTTGAGCTGAACAGGGACTGAGTTTACCTGAAAAGATGTCTTGCTTTTAGGAAGACACAGAACCTGGGATTAAACTCCATTTCTGAAGGAAACTCACAGCACAGTTCTCATCTGTGAAACGTACTCTGCTTTAGAGCACGAAGCATGCTCTTACTTTCTAGAGTCTCTAATACAGCAGGAAACGTGAGTGTGCTGAGAACAAAGAACGGTGTTTCCTACACATACGGACCATTGCTAGTTCAACTCTGCTTCTGAAGCAGATACATACCACAGGTCCTCTGTCATCCAATGCTTTTCAGTTAAGAGCGAGAATTGTTTGAGATTGGAGAACGATGTAGTTTCCTTTGAGCTGAAAAGTGACTGAGTTTACCTGAAAAGAACTCTTGCCTGTAGGAAGACACAGAGCCTGGGATTTAACTCCATTTATGAAGGAAACACACAGCACAGTTCTCATCCATGAAGCACACTCTGCTTTAGAGCAAGAAGCACGCACTTACTTTCTAGAGTCTCTAATAGAACAGGAAACGCTTGTGTGCTCAGAACAAAGAACAGTGTTTCCTACATTTACGGACAATATCTAGATCAACTCTGCTTCTGAAACTGATACAAACCAAAGTTCCTCTATCATCTAATGCTTTTCAGTTAACAGCGAGAAACGTGTTGAGCTTCGTGTGTCATGTAGCTTCGTTTGAGATGAAAAGTGACTGTGTTTACCTGAAACGCAGTCTTCCTTGTAGGAAGACACAGAACCTGGGATTTAACACCATTTCGGAAGGGAAACACACATCACAGTTCTCCTCTATGAAATACACTCTGCTTTAGAGCAAGAAGCACGCTCTTTCTTTCTAGATTCTCTAATACAGCATGAAACATGAGTGTGCTCAGAACAAAAGAACGGTGTTTACTACACATACGGACCATTGCTAGTTCAACTCTGCTTCTGAAATTGATTCAAACCACAGTTCCTCTGTCATCCAATGCTTTTCAGTTAAGAGCGAGAATTGTTTGAGCTTGGAGGACGATGTAGATTCGTTTTAGCTGAAAAGTGACTGTGTTTACCTGAAAGGTAATCTTGCTTGTAGGAAGACACAGAGCCTGGGATTTAACTCCATTTCTGAAAGAAACTCACAGCACAGTTCTCATCCGTGAAAGGTACTCTGCTTTAGAGCAAGAAGCACGCTCTTACTTTCTAGAGTCTCTAATACAGCAATTAACGTGATTGTGCTGAGAACAAAAGAACGGTGTTTCCTACACATACGGACCATTGCTAGTTCAACTCTGATTCTGAAACAGATATATACCACAGGTCCTCTGTCATCCAATGCTTTTCAGTAAAGAGCAAGAATTGTTTGAGATTGGAGAACAATGTAGTTTCGTTTGAGATGAAAAGTGACTGAGTTTACCTGAAAAGAACTCTTGCCTGTAGGAAGACACAGAGCCTGGGATTTAACTCCATTTCTGAAGGGAAACACACATCACAGTTCTCCTCTATGAAACACACTCTGCTTTAGAGCAAGAACCACGATCTTTCTTTCTAGATTCTCTAATACAGCATGATACATGAGTGTGCTCAGAACAAAAGAACGGTGTTTCCTACACACACGGACCATTTGTTAGTTCAACTCTGCATCTGAAACTGATACAAAACACAGGTCCCTTAACATCCAATGCTTTTCAATTAAGAGAGAGAAACGTTTGCGCTTTGTGAACGATGTAGCTTCGTTTGAGCTGAAAAGTGACTGTGTTTACCTGAAAGGTAATCTTGCTTGTAGGAAGACACAGAGCCTGGGAATTAACTCCAGTTCTGAAAGGAAACACACAGAACAGTTCTCATCCATGAATCACACTCTGCTTTAGAGCACGAAGCACGCTATTACTTTCTAGAGTCTCTAATAGGGCAGAAAACACGAGTGTTCTCAGACCAAAATAATGGTGTTTCCTACACCTACGGACCATTGCTAGTTCAACTCTGCTTCTGAAACTGATACAAACCAAGGGTCCCCTAGCATCCAATGCTTTTCATTTAAGAGCGAGAAATGTGTGAGCTTCGTGAACGATGTAGATTCCTTTGAGCAGAACAGGGAATGTGTTTACCTGAAAAGATGTCTTGCTTTTAGGAAGACACAGAACCTGGGATTAAACTCCATTTCTGAAGGAAACTCACAGCACAGTTCTCATCTGTGAAACGTACTCTGCTTTAGAGCACGAAGCATGCTCTTACTTTCAAGAGTCTCTAATACAGCAGGAAACGTGAGTGTGCTGAGAACAAAGAACGGTGTTTCCTACACATACAGACCATTGCTAGTTCAACTCTGCTTCTGAAGCAGATACATACCACAGGTCCTCTGTCATCCAATGCTTTTCAGTTAAGAGCGAGAATTGTTTGAGATTGGAGAACGATGTAATTTCGTTTGAGCTGAAAAGTGACTCAGTTTACCTGAAAGGTAATCTTGATTGTAGGAAGACACAGAGCCTGGGAATTAACTCCAGTTCTGAAAGGAAACACACAGCACAGTTCTCATCCATGAATCACACTCTGCTTTAGAGCATGAAGCACGCTCTTACTTTCTAGAGTATCTAATAGGGCAGAAAACACGAGTGTTCTCAGACCAAAATAATGGTGTTTCCTACACATACGGACCATTGCTAGTTCAACTCTGCTTCTGAAACTGATACAAACCACAGGTCCCCTAGCATCCAATGCTTTTCATTTAAGAGCGAGAAATGTGTGAGCTTCGTGAACGATGTAGATTCGTTTGAGCTGAACAGGGACTGAGTTTACCTGAAAAGATGTCTTGCTTTTAGGAAGACACATAACCTGGGATTAAACTACATTTCTGAAGGAAACTGACAGCACAGTTCTCATCTGTGAAACGTACTCTGCTTTAGAGCACGAAGCATGCTCTTACTTTCTAGAGTCTCTAATACAGCAGGAAACGTGAGTGTGCTGAGAACAAAGAACGGTGTTTCCTACACATACGGACCATTGCTAGTTCAACTCTGCTTCTGAAGCAGATACATACCACAGGTCCTCTGTCATCCAAGGCTTTTCAGTTAAGAGCGAGAATTGTTTGAGATTGGAGAACTATGTAGTTTCGTTTGAGCTGAAAAGTGACTGAGTTTACCTGAAAAGAACTCTTGCCTGTAGGAAGACACAGAGCCTGGGATTTAACTCCATTTCTGTAGGAAACACACAGCACAGTTCTCATCCATGAAGCACACTCTGCTTTAGAGCAAGAAGCACGCACTTACTTTCTAGAGTCTCTAATAGAACAGGAAACGTTTGTGTGCTCAGAACAAAGAACAGTGTTTCCTACATTTACGGACAATATCTAGATCAACTCTGCTTCTGAAACTGATACAAACCAAAGTTCCTCTATCATCTAATGCTTTTCAGTTAACAGCGAGAAACGTGTTGAGATTCGTGTGTCATGTAGCTTCGTTTGAGATGAAAAGTGACTGTGTTTACCTGAAACGCAGTCTTCCTTGTAGGAAGACACAGAACCTGGGATTTAACACCATTTCTGAAGGGAAACACACATCACAGTTCTCCTCTATGAAATACACTCTGCTTTAGAGCAAGAAGCACGCTCTTTCTTTCTAGATTCTCTAATACAGCATGAAACATGAGTGTGCTCAGAACAAAAGAATGGTGTTTACTACACATACGGACCATTGCTAGTTCAACTCTGCTTCTGAAATTGATTCAAACCACAGTTCCTCTGTCATCCAATGCTTTTCAGTTAAGAGCGAGAATTGTTTGAGCTTGGAGGACGATGTAGATTCGTTTTAGCTGAAAAGTGACTGTGTTTACCTGAAAGGTAATCTTGCTTGTAGGAAGACACAGAGCCTGGGATTTAACTCCATTTCTGAAAGAAACTCACAGCACAGTTCTCATCCGTGAAAGGTACTCTGCTTTAGAGCAAGAAGCACGCTCTTACTTTCTAGAGTCTCTAATACAGCAAGAAACGTGATTGTGCTGAGAGCAAAAGAACGGTGTTTCCTACACATACGGACCATTGCTAGTTCAACTCTGCTTCTGAAACAGATACATACCACAGGTCCTCTGTCATCCAATGCTTTTCAGTAAAGAGCAAGAATTGTTTGAGATTGGAGAACAATGTAGTTTCGTTTGAGATGAAAAGTGACTGAGTTTATCTGAAAAGAACTCTTGCCTGTAGGAAGACACAGAGCTTGGGATTTAACTCCATTTCTGAAGGGAAACACACATCACAGTTCTCCTCTATGAAACACACTCTGCTTTAGAGCAAGAAGCACGATCTTTCTTTCTAGATTCTCTAATACAGCATGATACATGAGTGTGCTCAGAACAAAAGAACGGTGTTTCCTACACATACGGACCATTGCTAGTTCAACTCTGCATCTGAAACTGATACAAAACACAGGTCCCTTAACATCCAATGCTTTTCAATTAAGAGAGAGAAACGTTTGCGCTTTGTGAACAATGTAGCTTCGTTTGAGCTGAAAAGAGAATGTGTTCACCTGAAAGGTAATCTTGATTGTAGGAAGACACAGAGCCTGGGAATTAACTCCAGTTCTGAAAGGAAACACACAGCACAGTTCTCATCCATGAATCACACTCTGCGTTAGAGCACGAAGCACGCTCTTACTTTCTAGAGTCTCTAATAGGGCAGAAAAAACGAGTGTTCTCAGACCAAAATAATGGTGTTTCCTACACATACGGACCATTGCTAGTTCAACTCTGCTTCTGAAACTGATACAAACCACAGGTCCCCTAGCATCCAATGCTTTTTATTTAAGAGCGAGAAATGTGTGAGCTTCGTGAACGATGTAGATTCCTTTGAGCTGAACAGGGACTGAGTTTACCTGAAAAGATGTCTTGCTTTTAGGAAGACACAGAACCTGGGATTAAACTCCATTTCTGAAGGAAACTCACAGCACAGTTCTCATCTGTGAAACGTACTCTGCTTTAGAGCACGAAGCATGCTCTTACTTTCTAGAGTCTCTAATACAGCAGGAAACGTGAGTGTGCTGAGAACAAAGAACGGTGTTTCCTACACATACGGACCATTGCTAGTTCAACTCTGCTTCTGAAGCAGATACATACCACAGGTCCTCTGTCATCCAATGCTTTTCAGTTAAGAGCGAGAATTGTTTGAGATTGGAGAACGATGTAGTTTCCTTTGAGCTGAAAAGTGACTGAGTTTACCTGAAAAGAACTCTTGCCTGTAGGAAGACACAGAGCCTGGGATTTAACTCCATTTATGAAGGAAACACACAGCACAGTTCTCATCCATGAAGCACACTCTGCTTTAGAGCAAGAAGCACGCACTTACTTTCTAGAGTCTCTAATAGAACAGGAAACGCTTGTGTGCTCAGAACAAAGAACAGTGTTTCCTACATTTACGGACAATATCTAGATCAACTCTGCTTCTGAAACTGATACAAACCAAAGTTCCTCTATCATCTAATGCTTTTCAGTTAACAGCGAGAAACGTGTTGAGCTTCGTGTGTCATGTAGCTTCGTTTGAGATGAAAAGTGACTGTGTTTACCTGAAACGCAGTCTTCCTTGTAGGAAGACACAGAACCTGGGATTTAACACCATTTCGGAAGGGAAACACACATTACAGTTCTCCTCTTTGAAATACACTCTGCTTTAGAGCAAGAAGCACGCTCTTTCTTTCTAGATTCTCTAATACAGCATGAAACATGAGTGTGCTCAGAACAAAAGAACGGTGTTTACTACACATACGGACCATTGCTAGTTCAACTCTGCTTCTGAAATTGATTCAAACCACAGTTCCTCTGTCATCCAATGCTTTTCAGTTAAGAGCGAGAATTGTTTGAGCTTGGAGGACGATGTAGATTTGTTTTAGCTGAAAAGTGACTGTGTTTACCTGAAAGGTAATCTTGCTTGAAGGAAGACACAGAGCCTGGGATTTAACTCCATTTCTGAAAGAAACTCACAGCACAGTTCTCATCCGTGAAAGGTACTCTGCTTTAGAGCAAGAAGCACGCTCTTACTTTCTAGAGTCTCTAATACAGCAATTAACGTGATTGTGCTGAGAACAAAAGAACGGTGTTTCCTACACATACGGACCATTGCTAGTTCAACTCTGCTTCTGAAACAGATATATACCACAGGTCCTCTGTCATCCAATGCTTTTCAGTAAAGAGCAAGAATTGTTTGAGATTGGAGAACAATGTAGTTTCGTTTGAGATGAAAAGTGACTGAGTTTACCTGAAAAGAACTCTTGCCTGTAGGAAGACACAGAGCCTGGGATTTAACTCCATTTCTGAAGGGAAACACACATCACAGTTCTCCTCTATGAAACACACTCTGCTTTAGAGCAAGAACCACGATCTTTCTTTCTAGATTCTCTAATACAGCATGATACATGAGTGTGCTCAGAACAAAAGAACGGTGTTTCCTACACACACGGACCATTTGTTAGTTCAACTCTGCATCTGAAACTGATACAAAACACAGGTCCCTTAACATCCAATGCGTTTCAATTAAGAGAGAGAAACGTTTGCGCTTTGTGAACGATGTAGCTTCGTTTGAGCTGAAAAGTGACTGTGTTTACCTGAAAGGTAATCTTGCTTGTAGGAAGACACAGAGCCTGGGAATTAACTCCAGTTCTGAAAGGAAACACACAGAACAGTTCTCATCCATGAATCACACTCTGCTTTAGAGCACGAAGCACGCTCTTACTTTCTAGAGTCTCTAATAGGGCAGAAAACACGAGTGTTCTCAGACCAAAATAATGGTGTTTCCTACACATACGGACCATTGCTAGTTCAACTCTGCTTCTGAAACTGATACAAACCAAGGGTCCCCTAGCATCCAATGCTTTTCATTTAAGAGCGAGAAATGTGTGAGCTTCGTGAACGATGTAGATTCCTTTGAGCAGAACAGGGAATGTGTTTACCTGAAAAGATGTCTTGCTTTTAGGAAGACACAGAACCTGGGATTAAACTCCATTTCTGAAGGAAACTCACAGCACAGTTCTCATCTGTGAAACGTACTCTGCTTTAGAGCACGAAGCATGCTCTTACTTTCTAGAGTCTCTAATACAGCAGGAAACGTGAGTGTGCTGAGAACAAAGAACGGTGTTTCCTACACATACGGACCATTGCTAGTTCAACTCTGCTTCTGAAGCAGATACATACCACAGGTCCTCTGTCATCCAAGGCTTTTCAGTTAAGAGCGAGAATTGTTTGAGATTGGAGAACTATGTAGTTTTGTTTGAGCTGAAAAGTGACTGAGTTTACCTGAAAAGAACTCTTGCCTGTAGGAAGACACAGAGCCTGGGATTTAACTCCATTTCTGTAGGAAACACACAGCACAGTTCTCATCCATGAAGCACACTCTGCTTTAGAGCAAGAAGCACGCACTTACTTTCTAGAGTCTCTAATAGAACAGGAAACGTTTGTGTGCTCAGAACAAAGAACAGTGTTTCCTACATTTACGGACAATATCTAGATCAACTCTGCTTCTGAAACTGATACAAACCAAAGTTCCTCTATCATCTAATGCTTTTCAGTTAACAGCGAGAAACGTGTTGAGCTTCGTGTGTCATGTAGCTTCGTTTGAGATGAAAAGTGACTGTGTTTACCTGAAACGCAGTCTTCCTTGTAGGAAGACACAGAACCTGGGATTTAACACCATTTCTGAAGGGAAACACACATCACAGTTCTCCTCTATGAAATACACTCTGCTTTAGAGCAAGAAGCACGCTCTTTCTTTCTAGATTCTCTAATACAGCATGAAACATGAGTGTGCTCAGAACAAAAGAACGGTGTTTACTACACATACGGACCATTGCTAGTTCAACTCTGCTTCTGAAATTGATTCAAACCACAGTTCCTCTGTCATCCAATGCTTTTCAGTTAAGAGCGAGAATTGTTTGAGCTTGGAGGACGATGTAGATTCGTTTTAGCTGAAAAGTGACTGTGTTTACCTGAAAGGTAATCTTGCTTGTAGGAAGACACAGAGCCTGGGATTTAACTCCATTTCTGAAAGAAACTCACAGCACAGTTCTCATCCGTGAAAGGTACTCTGCTTTAGAGCAAGAAGCACGCTCTTACTTTCTAGAGTCTCTAATACAGCAAGAAACGTGATTGTGCTGAGAGCAAAAGAACGGTGTTTCCTACACATACGGACCATTGCTAGTTCAACTCTGCTTCTGAAACAGATATATACCACAGGTCCTCTGTCATCCAATGCTTTTCAGTAAAGAGCAAGAATTGTTTGAGATTGGAGAACAATGTAGTTTCGTTTGAGATGAAAAGTGACTGAGTTTACCTGAAAAGAACTCTTGCCTGTAGGAAGACACAGAGCCTGGGATTTAACTCCATTTCTGAAGGGAAACACACATCACAGTTCTCCTCTATGAAACACACTCTGCTTTAGAGCAAGAACCACGATCTTTCTTTCTAGATTCTCTAATACAGCATGATACATGAGTGTGCTCAGAACAAAAGAACGGTGTTTCCTACACACACGGACCATTTGTTAGTTCAACTCTGCATCTGAAACTGATACAAAACACAGGTCCCTTAACATCCAATGCGTTTCAATTAAGAGAGAGAAACGTTTGCGCTTTGTGAACGATGTAGCTTCGTTTGAGCTGAAAAGTGACTGTGTTTACCTGAAAGGTAATCTTGCTTGTAGGAAGACACAGAGCCTGGGAATTAACTCCAGTTCTGAAAGGAAACACACAGAACAGTTCTCATCCATGAATCACACTCTGCTTTAGAGCACGAAGCACGCTCTTACTTTCTAGAGTCTCTAATAGGGCAGAAAACACGAGTGTTCTCAGACCAAAATAATGGTGTTTCCTACACATACGGACCATTGCTAGTTCAACTCTGCTTCTGAAACTGATACAAACCAAGGGTCCCCTAGCATCCAATGCTTTTCATTTAAGAGCGAGAAATGTGTGAGCTTCGTGAACGATGTAGATTCCTTTGAGCAGAACAGGGAATGTGTTTACCTGAAAAGATGTCTTGCTTTTAGGAAGACACAGAACCTGGGATTAAACTCCATTTCTGAAGGAAACTCACAGCACAGTTCTCATCTGTGAAACGTACTCTGCTTTAGAGCACGAAGCATGCTCTTACTTTCTAGAGTCTCTAATACAGCAGGAAACGTGAGTGTGCTGAGAACAAAGAACGGTGTTTCCTACACATACGGACCATTGCTAGTTCAACTCTGCTTCTGAAGCAGATACATACCACAGGTCCTCTGTCATCCAAGGCTTTTCAGTTAAGAGCGAGAATTGTTTGAGATTGGAGAACTATGTAGTTTTGTTTGAGCTGAAAAGTGACTGAGTTTACCTGAAAAGAACTCTTGCCTGTAGGAAGACACAGAGCCTGGGATTTAACTCCATTTCTGTAGGAAACACACAGCACAGTTCTCATCCATGAAGCACACTCTGCTTTAGAGCAAGAAGCACGCACTTACTTTCTAGAGTCTCTAATAGAACAGGAAACGTTTGTGTGCTCAGAACAAAGAACAGTGTTTCCTACATTTACGGACAATATCTAGATCAACTCTGCTTCTGAAACTGATACAAACCAAAGTTCCTCTATCATCTAATGCTTTTCAGTTAACAGCGAGAAACGTGTTGAGCTTCGTGTGTCATGTAGCTTCGTTTGAGATGAAAAGTGACTGTGTTTACCTGAAACGCAGTCTTCCTTGTAGGAAGACACAGAACCTGGGATTTAACACCATTTCTGAAGGGAAACACACATCACAGTTCTCCTCTATGAAATACACTCTGCTTTAGAGCAAGAAGCACGCTCTTTCTTTCTAGATTCTCTAATACAGCATGAAACATGAGTGTGCTCAGAACAAAAGAACGGTGTTTACTACACATACGGACCATTGCTAGTTCAACTCTGCTTCTGAAATTGATTCAAACCACAGTTCCTCTGTCATCCAATGCTTTTCAGTTAAGAGCGAGAATTGTTTGAGCTTGGAGGACGATGTAGATTCGTTTTAGCTGAAAAGTGACTGTGTTTACCTGAAAGGTAATCTTGCTTGTAGGAAGACACAGAGCCTGGGATTTAACTCCATTTCTGAAAGAAACTCACAGCACAGTTCTCATCCGTGAAAGGTACTCTGCTTTAGAGCAAGAAGCACGCTCTTACTTTCTAGAGTCTCTAATACAGCAATTAACGTGATTGTGCTGAGAACAAAAGAACGGTGTTTCCTACACATACGGACCATTGCTAGTTCAACTCTGCTTCTGAAACAGATATATACCACAGGTCCTCTGTCATCCAATGCTTTTCAGTAAAGAGCAAGAATTGTTTGAGATTGGAGAACAATGTAGTTTCGTTTGAGATGAAAAGTGACTGAGTTTACCTGAAAAGAACTCTTGCCTGTAGGAAGACACAGAGCCTGGGATTTAACTCCATTTCTGAAGGGAAACACACATCACAGTTCTCCTCTATGAAACACACTCTGCTTTAGAGCAAGAACCACGATCTTTCTTTCTAGATTCTCTAATACAGCATGATACATGAGTGTGCTCAGAACAAAAGAACGGTGTTTCCTACACACACGGACCATTTGTTAGTTCAACTCTGCATCTGAAACTGATACAAAACACAGGTCCCTTAACATCCAATGCGTTTCAATTAAGAGAGAGAAACGTTTGCGCTTTGTGAACGATGTAGCTTCGTTTGAGCTGAAAAGTGACTGTGTTTACCTGAAAGGTAATCTTGCTTGTAGGAAGACACAGAGCCTGGGAATTAACTCCAGTTCTGAAAGGAAACACACAGAACAGTTCTCATCCATGAATCACACTCTGCTTTAGAGCACGAAGCACGCTCTTACTTTCTAGAGTCTCTAATAGGGCAGAAAACACGAGTGTTCTCAGACCAAAATAATGGTGTTTCCTACACATACGGACCATTGCTAGTTCAACTCTGCTTCTGAAACTGATACAAACCAAGGGTCCCCTAGCATCCAATGCTTTTCATTTAAGAGCGAGAAATGTGTGAGCTTCGTGAACGATGTAGATTCCTTTGAGCAGAACAGGGAATGTGTTTACCTGAAAAGATGTCTTGCTTTTAGGAAGACACAGAACCTGGGATTAAACTCCATTTCTGAAGGAAACTCACAGCACAGTTCTCATCTGTGAAACGTACTCTGCTTTAGAGCATGAAGCATGCTCTTACTTTCAAGAGTCTCTAATACAGCAGGAAACGTGAGTGTGCTGAGAACAAAGAATGGTGTTTCCTACACATACAGACCATTGCTAGTTCAACTCTGCTTCTGAAGCAGATACATACCACAGGTCCTCTGTCATCCAATGCTTTTCAGTTAAGAGCGAGAATTGTTTGAGATTGGAGAACGATGTAATTTCGTTTGAGCTGAAAAGTGACTCAGTTTACCTGAAAGGTAATCTTGATTGTAGGAAGACACAGAGCCTGGGAATTAACTCCAGTTCTGAAAGGAAACACACAGCACAGTTCTCATCCATGAATCACACTCTGCTTTAGAGCATGAAGCATGCTCTTACTTTCTAGAGTATCTAATAGGGCAGAAAACACGAGTGTTCTCAGACCAAAATAATGGTGTTTCCTACACATACGGACCATTGCTAGTTCAACTCTGCTTCTGAAACTGATACAAACCACAGGTCCCCTAGCATCCAATGCTTTTCATTTAAGAGCGAGAAATGTGTGAGCTTCGTGAACGATGTAGATTCGTTTGAGCTGAACAGGGACTGAGTTTACCTGAAAAGATGTCTTGCTTTTAGGAAGACACAGAACCTGGGATTAAACTACATTTCTGAAGGAAACTGACAGCACAGTTCTCATCTGTGAAACGTACTCTGCTTTAGAGCACGAAGCATGCTCTTACTTTCTAGAGTCTCTAATACAGCAGGAAACGTGAGTGTGCTGAGAACAAAGAACGGTGTTTCCTACACATACGGACCATTGCTAGTTCAACTCTGCTTCTGAAGCAGATACATACCACAGGTCCTCTGTCATCCAAGGCTTTTCAGGTAAGAGCGAGAATTGTTTGAGATTGGAGAACTATGTAGTTTCGTTTGAGCTGAAAAGTGACTGAGTTTACCTGAAAAGAACTCTTGCCTGTAGGAAGAATCAGAGCCTGGGATTTAACTCCATTTCTGTAGGAAACACACAGCACAGTTCTCATCCATGAAGCACACTCTGCTTTAGAGCAAGAAGCACGCACTTACTTTCTAGAGTCTCTAATAGAACAGGAAACGTTTGTGTGCTCAGAACAAAGAACAGTGTTTCCTACATTTACGGACAATATCTAGATCAACTCTGCTTCTGAAACTGATACAAACCAAAGTTCCTCTATCATCTAATGCTTTTCAGTTAACAGCGAGAAACGTGTTGAGCTTCGTGTGTCATGTAGCTTCGTTTGAGATGAAAAGTGACTGTGTTTACCTGAAACGCAGTCTTCCTTGTAGGAAGACACAGAACCTGGGATTTAACACCATTTCTGAAGGGAAACACACATCACAGTTCTCCTCTATGAAATACACTCTGCTTTAGAGCAAGAAGCACGCTCTTTCTTTCTAGATTCTCTAATACAGCATGAAACATGAGTGTGCTCAGAACAAAAGAACGGTGTTTACTACACATACGGACCATTGCTAGTTCAACTCTGCTTCTGAAATTGATTCAAACCACAGTTCCTCTGTCATCCAATGCTTTTCAGTTAAGAGCGAGAATTGTTTGAGCTTGGAGGACGATGTAGATTCGTTTTAGCTGAAAAGTGACTGTGTTTACCTGAAAAGAACTCTTGCCTGTAGGAAGACACAGAGCCTGGGATTTAACTCCATTTCTGAAGGGAAACACACATCACAGTTCTCCTCTATGAAACACACTCTGCTTTAGAGCAAGAACCACGATCTTTCTTTCTAGATTCTCTAATACAGCATGATACATGAGTGTGCTCAGAACAAAAGAACGGTGTTTCCTACACACACGGACCATTTGTTAGTTCAACTCTGCATCTGAAACTGATACAAAACACAGGTCCCTTAACATCCAATGCGTTTCAATTAAGAGAGAGAAACGTTTGCGCTTTGTGAACGATGTAGCTTCGTTTGAGCTGAAAAGTGACTGTGTTTACCTGAAAGGTAATCTTGCTTGTAGGAAGACACAGAGCCTGGGAATTAACTCCAGTTCTGAAAGGAAACACACAGAACAGTTCTCATCCATGAATCACACTCTGCTTTAGAGCACGAAGCACGCTCTTACTTTCTAGAGTCTCTAATAGGGCAGAAAACACGAGTGTTCTCAGACCAAAATAATGGTGTTTCCTACACATACGGACCATTGCTAGTTCAACTCTGCTTCTGAAACTGATACAAACCAAGGGTCCCCTAGCATCCAATGCTTTTCATTTAAGAGCGAGAAATGTGTGAGCTTCGTGAACGATGTAGATTCCTTTGAGCAGAACAGGGAATGTGTTTACCTGAAAAGATGTCTTGCTTTTAGGAAGACACAGAACCTGGGATTAAACTCCATTTCTGAAGGAAACTCACAGCACAGTTCTCATCTGTGAAACGTACTCTGCTTTAGAGCATGAAGCATGCTCTTACTTTCAAGAGTCTCTAATACAGCAGGAAACGTGAGTGTGCTGAGAACAAAGAACGGTGTTTCCTACACATACAGACCATTGCTAGTTCAACTCTGCTTCTGAAGCAGATACATACCACAGGTCCTCTGTCATCCAATGCTTTTCAGTTAAGAGCGAGAATTGTTTGAGATTGGAGAACGATGTAATTTCGTTTGAGCTGAAAAGTGACTCAGTTTACCTGAAAGGTAATCTTGATTGTAGGAAGACACAGAGCCTGGGAATTAACTCCAGTTCTGAAAGGAAACACACAGCACAGTTCTCATCCATGAATCACACTCTGCTTTAGAGCATGAAGCACGCTCTTACTTTCTAGAGTATCTAATAGGGCAGAAAACACGAGTGTTCTCAGACCAAAATAATGGTGTTTCCTACACATACGGACCATTGCTAGTTCAACTCTGCTTCTGAAACTGATACAAACCACAGGTCCCCTAGCATCCAATGCTTTTCATTTAAGAGCGAGAAATGTGTGAGCTTCGTGAACGATGTAGATTCGTTTGAGCTGAACAGGGACTGAGTTTACCTGAAAAGATGTCTTGCTTTTAGGAAGACACAGAACCTGGGATTAAACTCCATTTCTGAAGGAAACTCACAGCACAGTTCTCATCTGTGAAACGTACTCTGCTTTAGAGCACGAAGCATGCTCTTACTTTCTAGAGTCTCTAATACAGCAGGAAACGTGAGTGTGCTGAGAACAAAGAACGGTGTTTCCTACACATACGGACCATTGCTAGTTCAACTCTGCTTCTGAAGCAGATACATACCACAGGTCCTCTGTCATCCAAGGCTTTTCAGTTAAGAGCGAGAATTGTTTGAGATTGGAGAACTATGTAGTTTCGTTTGAGCTGAAAAGTGACTGAGTTTACCTGAAAAGAACTCTTGCCTGTAGGAAGACACAGAGCCTGGGATTTAACTCCATTTCTGTAGGAAACACACAGCACAGTTCTCATCCATGAAGCACACTCTGCTTTAGAGCAAGAAGCACGCACTTACTTTCTAGAGTCTCTAATAGAACAGGAAACGTTTGTGTGCTCAGAACAAAGAACAGTGTTTCCTACATTTACGGACAATATCTAGATCAACTCTGCTTCTGAAACTGATACAAACCAAAGTTCCTCTATCATCTAATGCTTTTCAGTTAACAGCGAGAAACGTGTTGAGCTTCGTGTGTCATGTAGCTTCGTTTGAGATGAAAAGTGACTGTGTTTACCTGAAACGCAGTCTTCCTTGTAGGAAGACACAGAACCTGGGATTTAACACCATTTCTGAAGGGAAACACACATCACAGTTCTCCTCTATGAAATACACTCTGCTTTAGAGCAAGAAGCACGCTCTTTCTTTCTAGATTCTCTAATACAGCATGAAACATGAGTGTGCTCAGAACAAAAGAACGGTGTTTACTACACATACGGACCATTGCTAGTTCAACTCTGCTTCTGAAATTGATTCAAACCACAGTTCCTCTGTCATCCAATGCTTTTCAGTTAAGATCGAGAATTGTTTGAGCTTGGAGGACGATGTAGATTCGTTTTAGCTGAAAAGTGACTGTGTTTACCTGAAAGGTAATCTTGCTTGTAGGAAGACACAGAGCCTGGGATTTAACTCCATTTCTGAAAGAAACTCACAGCACAGTTCTCATCCGTGAAAGGTACTCTGCTTTAGAGCAAGAAGCACGCTCTTACTTTCTAGAGTCTCTAATACAGCAAGAAACGTGATTGTGCTGAGAGCAAAAGAACGGTGTTTCCTACACATACGGACCATTGCTAGTTCAACTCTGCTTCTGAAACAGATACATACCACAGGTCCTCTGTCATCCAATGCTTTTCAGTAAAGAGCAAGAATTGTTTGAGATTGGAGAACAATGTAGTTTCCTTTGAGATGAAAAGTGACTGAGTTTATCTGAAAAGAACTCTTGCCTGTAGGAAGACACAGAGCTTGGGATTTAACTCCATTTCTGAAGGGAAACACACATCACAGTTCTCCTCTATGAAACACACTCTGCTTTAGAGCAAGAAGCACGCTCTTTCTTTCTAGATTCTCTAATACAGCATGATACAAGAGTGTGCTCAGAACAAAAGAACGGTGTTTCCTACACATACGGACCATTGCTAGTTCAACTCTGCATCTGAAACTGATACAAAACACAGGTCCCTTAACATCCAATGCTTTTCAATTAAGAGATAGAAACGTTTGCGCTTTGTGAACAATGTAGCTTCGTTTGAGCTGAAAAGAGACTGTGTTCACCTGAAAGGTAATCTTGATTGTAGGAAGACACAGAGCCTGGGAATTAACTCCAGTTCTGAAAGGAAACACACAGCACAGTTCTCATCCATGAATCACACTCTGCGTTAGAGCACGAAGCACGCTCTTACTTTCTAGAGTCTCTAATAGGGCAGAAAACACGAGTGTTCTCAAACCAAAATAATGGTGTTTCCTACACATACGGACCATTGCTAGTTCAACTCTGCTTCTGAAACTGATACAAACCACAGGTCCCCTAGCATCCAATGCTTTTCATTTAAGAGCGAGAAATGTGTGAGCTTCGTGAACGATGTAGATTCCTTTGAGCTGAACAGGGACTGAGTTTACCTGAAAAGATGTCTTGCTTTTAGGAAGACACAGAACCTGGGATTAAACTACATTTCTGAAGGAAACTCACAGCACAGTTCTCATCTGTGAAACGTACTCTGCTTTAGAGCACAAAGCATGCTCTTACTTTCTAGAGTCTCTAATACAGCAGGAAACGTGAGTGTGCTGAGAACAAAGAACCGTGTTTCCTACACATACAGACCATTGCTAGTTCAACTCTGCTTCTGAAGCAGATACATACCACAGGTCCTCTGTCATCCAATGCTTTTCAGTTAAGAGCGAGAATTGTTTGAGATTGGAGAACGATGTAATTTCGTTTGAGCTGAAAAGTGACTCAGTTTACCTGAAAAGTACTCTTGCCTGTAGGAAGACACAGAGCCTGGGATTTAACTCCATTTCTGAAGGAAACACACAGCACAGTTCTCATCCATGAAGCACACTCTGCTTTAGAGCAAGAAGCACGCTCTTACTTTCTAGAGTCTCTAATAGAACAGGAAACGTTTGTGTGCTCAGAACAAAGAACAGTGTTTCCTACATTTACGGACAATATCTAGATCAACTCTGCTTCTGAAACTGATACAAACCAAAGTTCCTCTATCATCTAATGCTTTTCAGTTAACAGCGAGAAACGTGTTGAGCTTCGTGTGTCATGTAGCTTCGTTTGAGATGAAAAGTGACTGTGTTTACCTGAAACGCAGTCTTCCTTGTAGGAAGACACAGAACCTGGGATTTAACACCATTTCTGAAGGGAAACACACATCACAGTTCTCCTCTATGAAATACACTCTGCTTTAGAGCAAGAAGCACGCTCTTTCTTTCTAGATTCTCTAATACAGCATGAAACATGAGTGTGCTCAGAACAAAAGAACGGTGTTTACTACACATACGGACCATTGCTAGTTCAACTCTGCTTCTGAAATTGATTCAAACCACAGTTCCTCTGTCATCCAATGCTTTTCAGTTAAGAGCGAGAATTGTTTGAGCTTGGAGGACGATGTAGATTCGTTTTAGCTGAAAAGTGACTGTGTTTACCTGAAAGGTAATCTTGCTTGTAGGAAGACACAGAGCCTGGGATTTAACTCCATTTCTGAAAGAAACTCACAGCACAGTTCTCATCGGTGAAAGGTACTCTGCTTTAGAGCAAGAAGCACGCTCTTACTTTACAGTCTCTAATACAGCAAGAAACGTGATTGTGCTGAGAACAAAAGAACGGTGTTTCCTACACATACGGACCATTGCTAGTTCAACACTGCTTCTGAAACAGATACATACCACAGGTCCTCTGTCATCCAATGCTTTTCAGTAAAGAGCAAGAATTGTTTGAGATTGGAGAACAATGTAGTTTCGTTTGAGCTGAAAAGTGACTGAGTTTACCTGAAAAGAACTCTTGCCTGTAGGAAGACACAGAGCCTGGGATTTAACTCCATTTCTGAAGGGAAACACACATCACAGTTCTCCTCTATGAAACACACTCTGCTTTAGAGCAAGAAGCACGATCTTTCTTTCTAGATTCTCTAATACAGCATGAAACATGAGTGTGCTCAAAACAAAAGAACGGTGTTTACTACACATACGGACCATTGCTAGTTCAACTCTGCTTCTGAAATTGATTCAAACCACAGTTCCTCTGTCATCCAATGCTTTTCAGTTAAGAGCGAGAATTGTTTGAGCTTGGAGGACGATGTAGATTCGTTTTAGCTGAAAAGTGACTGTGTTTACCTGAAAGGTAATCTTGCTTGTAGGAAGACACAGAGCCTGGGATTTAACTCCATTTCTGAAAGAAACTCACAGCACAGTTCTCATCCGTGAAAGGTACTCTGCTTTAGAGCAAGAAGCACGCTCTTACTTTCTAGAGTCTCTAATACAGCAAGAAACGTGATTGTGCTGAGAGCAAAAGAACGGTGTTTCCTACACATACGGACCATTGCTAGTTCAACTCTGCTTCTGAAACAGACACATACCACAGGTCCTCTGTCATCCAATGCTTTTCAGTAAAGAGCAAGAATTGTTTGAGATTGGAGAACAATGTAGTTTCGTTTGAGATGAAAAGTGACTGAGTTTACCTGAAAAGAACTCTTGCCTGTAGGAAGACACAGAGCCTGGGATTTAACTCCATTTCTGAAGGGAAACACACATCACAGTTCTCCTCTATGAAACACACTCTGCTTTAGAGCAAGAAGCACGCTCTTTCTTTCTAGATTCTCTAATACAGCATGAAACATGAGTGTGCTCAAAACAAAAGAACGGTGTTTACTACACATACGGACCATTGCTAGTTCAACTCTGCTTCTGAAATTGATTCAAACCACAGTTCCTCTGTCATCCAATGCTTTTCAGTTAAGAGCGAGAATTGTTTGAGCTTGGAGGACGATGTAGATTCGTTTTAGCTGAAAAGTGACTGTGTTTACCTGAAAGGTAATCTTGCTTGTAGGAAGACACAGAGCCTGGGATTTAACTCCATTTCTGAAAGAAACTCACAGCACAGTTCTCATCCGTGAAAGGTACTCTGCTTTAGAGCAAGAAGCACGCTCTTACTTTCTAGAGTCTCTAATACAGCAAGAAACGTGATTGTGCTGAGAGCAAAAGAACGGTGTTTCCTACACATACGGACCATTGCTAGTTCAACTCTGCTTCTGAAACAGATACATACCACAGGTCCTCTGTCATCCAATGCTTTTCAGTAAAGAGCAAGAATTGTTTGAGATTGGAGAACAATGTAGTTTCGTTTGAGATGAAAAGTGACTGAGTTTATCTGAAAAGAACTCTTGCCTGTAGGAAGACACAGAGCTTGGGATTTAACTCCATTTCTGAAGGGAAACACACATCACAGTTCTCCTCTATGAAACACACTCTGCTTTAGAGCAAGAAGCACGATCTTTCTTTCTAGATTCTCTAATACAGCATGATACATGAGTGTGCTCAGAACAAAAGAACGGTGTTTCCTACACATACGGACCATTGCTAGTTCAACTCTGCATCTGAAACTGATACAAAACACAGGTCCCTTAACATCCAATGCTTTTCAATTAAGAGAGAGAAACGTTTGCGCTTTGTGAACAATGTAGCTTCGTTTGAGCTGAAAAGAGACTGTGTTCACCTGAAAGGTAATCTTGATTGTAGGAAGACACAGAGCCTGGGAATTAACTCCAGTTCTGAAAGGAAACACACAGCACAGTTCTCATCCATGAATCACACTCTGCGTTAGAGCACGAAGCACGCTCTTACTTTCTAGAGTCTCTAATAGGGCAGAAAACACGAGTGTTCTCAAACCAAAATAATGGTGTTTCCTACACATACGGACCATTGCTAGTTCAACTCTGCTTCTGAAACTGATACAAACCACAGGTCCCCTAGCATCCAATGCTTTTCATTTAAGAGCGAGAAATGTGTGAGCTTCGTGAACGATGTAGATTCCTTTGAGCTGAACAGGGACTGAGTTTACCTGAAAAGATGTCTTGCTTTTAGGAAGACACAGAACCTGGGATTAAACTACATTTCTGAAGGAAACTCACAGCACAGTTCTCATCTGTGAAACGTACTCTGCTTTAGAGCACGAAGCATGCTCTTACTTTCTAGAGTCTCTAATACAGCAGGAAACGTGAGTGTGCTGAGAACAAAGAACCGTGTTTCCTACACATACAGACCATTGCTAGTTCAACTCTGCTTCTGAAGCAGATACATACCACAGGTCCTCTGTCATCCAATGCTTTTCAGTTAAGAGCGAGAATTGTTTGAGATTGGAGAACGATGTAATTTCGTTTGAGCTGAAAAGTGACTCAGTTTACCTGAAAAGTACTCTTGCCTGTAGGAAGACACAGAGCCTGGGATTTAACTCCATTTCTGAAGGAAACACACAGCACAGTTCTCATCCATGAAGCACACTCTGCTTTAGAGCAAGAAGCACGCTCTTACTTTCTAGAGTCTCTAATAGAACAGGAAACGTTTGTGTGCTCAGAACAAAGAACAGTGTTTCCTACATTTACGGACAATATCTAGATCAACTCTGCTTCTGAAACTGATACAAACCAAAGTTCCTCTATCATCTAATGCTTTTCAGTTAACAGCGAGAAACGTGTTGAGATTCGTGTGTCATGTAGCTTCGTTTGAGATGAAAAGTGACTGTGTTTACCTGAAACGCAGTCTTCCTTGTAGGAAGACACAGAACCTGGGATTTAACACCATTTCTGAAGGGAAACACACATCACAGTTCTCCTCTATGAAATACACTCTGCTTTAGAGCAAGAAGCACGCTCTTTCTTTCTAGATTCTCTAATACAGCATGAAACATGAGTGTGCTCAGAACAAAAGAACGGTGTTTACTACACATACGGACCATTGCTAGTTCAACTCTGCTTCTGAAATTGATTCAAACCACAGTTCCTCTGTCATCCAATGCTTTTCAGTTAAGAGCGAGAATTGTTTGAGCTTGGAGGACGATGTAGATTCGTTTTAGCTGAAAAGTGACTGTGTTTACCTGAAAGGTAATCTTGCTTGTAGGAAGACACAGAGCCTGGGATTTAACTCCATTTCTGAAAGAAACTCACAGCACAGTTCTCATCGGTGAAAGGTACTCTGCTTTAGAGCAAGAAGCACGCACTTACTTTACAGTCTCTAATACAGCAAGAAACGTGATTGTGCTGAGAACAAAAGAACGGTGTTTCCTACACATACGGACCATTGCTAGTTCAACTCTGCTTCTGAAACAGATACATACCACAGGTCCTCTGTCATCCAATGCTTTTCAGTAAAGAGCAAGAATTGTTTGAGATTGGAGAACAATGTAGTTTCGTTTGAGCTGAAAAGTGACTGAGTTTACCTGAAAAGAACTCTTGCCTGTAGGAAGACACAGAGCCTGGGATTTAACTCCATTTCTGAAGGGAAACACACATCACAGTTCTCCTCTATGAAACACACTCTGCTTTAGAGCAAGAAGCACGATCTTTCTTTCTAGATTCTCTAATACAGCATGATACATGAGTGTGCTCAGAACAAAAGAACGGTGTTTCCTACACATACGGACCATTGCTAGTTCAACTCTGCATCTGAAACTGATACAAAACACAGGTCCCTTAACATCCAATGCTTTTCAATTAAGAGAGAGAAACGTTTGCGCTTTGTGAATGATGTAGCTTCGTTTGAGCTGAAAAGTGACTGTGTTTACCTGAAAGGTAATCTTGCTTGTAGGAAGACACAGAGCCTGGGAATTAACTCCAGTTCTGAAAGGAAACACACAGCACAGTTCTCATCCATGAATCACACTCTGCTTTAGAGCACGAAGCACGCTCTTACTTTGTAGAGTCTCTAATAGGGCAGAAAACACGAGTGTTCTCAGACCAAAATAATGGTGTTTCCTACACATACGGACCATTGCTAGTTCAACTCTGCATCTGAACCTGATACAAACCAAAGGTCCCCTAGCATCCAATGCTTTTCCTTTATGAGCGAGAAATGTGTGAGCTTCGTGAATGATGTAGATTCCTTTGAGCTGAACTGGGACTGAGTTTACCTGAAAAGATGTCTTGCTTTTAGGAAGACACAAACCAAGGATTTTAACTCCATTTTGAAGGGTAACACACAGTACAGTCCATGAAACACACTCTGCTTTAGAGCAAGAATCATGCACTTGCTTTTTAGAATCTCTAATAGAGTAGAAAACTTGAGCGTGCTCACAACAAAAGAACAGTGTTTCCTACACATATGGACCACATCTAGTTCAACTCTGCTTCTGAAACTGATACAAACCACAGGTCCTCTAACATCCAATGCTTTCAGTTAAAAAGCGAATAACGTGTGAGCTTCTTGAACTATGTGGCTTCGTTTGAGATGAAAAGTGACTGTGTTTACCTGAAACGCAGTCTTCCTTGTAGCAAGACACAGAACCTGGGATTTATCTCCATTTCTGAAGGGAAACACACAGCACAGTTGTCCTCTATGAAACACACTCGACTTTAGAGCAAGAAGCACGCTCTTTTTTTCTAGAATCTCTAGTACAGCATGAAACATGAGTGTGCTCAGAACAAAAGAAAGGTGTTTCCTACACATACGGAGCATTGCTAGTTCAACTCTGCATCTGAAACTGATAGAAGACACTGGTCTCTTAACATCCAGTGCTTTTCAATTAAGAGCGAGAATCGTTTGGGATTTGTGAACGATGTAGCTCCGTTTGAGCTGAAAACTGACTCAGTTTACCAGAAAAGAACTCTTGCCTATAGGAAGACACAGAGCCTGGATTTAACTCCATTTCTGAAGGAAACACACAGCACAGTTCTCATCCATGAATCACACTCTGCTTTAGAGCAAGAAGCACGCTCTTACTTTCTAGTGTCTCTACTAGAGCAGAAAACATGAGTGTGCTCAGAACAAAGAACAGGGTTTCAACATTTACAGACAATATCTAGATCAACTCTGCTTCTGAAACTGATACAAAGCAAAGTTCCTATATCATCTAATGCTTTTCAGTTAAGAGCGAGAAACGTGTTGAGCTTCGTGAATCATGTAGCTTCGTTTGAGCTGAAAAGTGAATGTGTTTACCTGAAATGCACTCTCCCTTGTAGGAATACACAGAGCCTGTGATTTAACTTCATTTCTGAAGGGAAACACACAGCACTGTTCTCATCCATGAAACACACTCTGCTTTAGAGCAAGAAGCACGCTCTTACTTTCTAGAATCTCTAATAGGGCAGGAAACGTGAGTGTGCTCAGAACAAAAGAACTGTGTTTCCTACACATACGGACCATTGCTAGTTCAACTCTGCTTCTGAAACAGATACAAACCCCAGGTGCACTAACATCCAATGCTTTTCAGTTAAGAGCGAGAAACCTGTGAGATTCGTGTACGATGTAGATTCCCTTGAGCTGAAAAGTGACTGAGTTTACCTGAAAAGAAGTCTTGCTTGTAGGAAGACACAGAGCCTGGGATTGAACTCCATTTCTGAAGGGAAACGCACAGCACAGTTCTCATCCATGAAACAACTCTGCTTTAGGGTAAGAAGCATGCTCTTGCTTTTTAGAGTCTCTCATAGAGCAGAAAACGTGAGTGTACTCACAACAAAAGAACGGTGTTTCCTACACATACGGACCATTGCTAGTACAACTCTGCTTCTGAAATTGATTCAAACCACAGTTCCTCTGTCATCCAATGCTTTTCATTTAAGAGCGAGAATCGTTTGAGCTTGGAGAACGATGTAGAGTTGTTTCAGCTGAATTGTGACTGAGTTTACCCGAAAAGAACTCTTGCCTGTAGGAAGACACAGAGTCTGGGATTTAACTCCATTTAGAAGGAAACACACAGCACAGTTCTCATCCGTGAAACGTACTCTGCTTTAGAGCACGAAGCACGCTCTTACTTTCTAGAGTCTCTAATAGAGCAGAAATCGCGAGTGTGCTCAGAACAAAAGAACAGTGTTTCCTACATATACGGACCATATCTATGTCAACTCTGCTTTTGAAACTGATACAAAACACAGGTCCCTTAACATCCAATTCTTTTCAACTAAGAGCGAGAAACGTTTGGGCTTCGTGAACGATGTAGCTTCGTTTGAGCTGAAAAGTGACTGAGTTTACCTGAAAAAAAGTCTTGCTTTTAGGAAAACACAGAGCTTGGGATTTAACTCCATTTTGAAGGGAAACACACAGCACAGTTCTCATCCATGAAACACACTCTGCTTTAGAGCAAGAAGCATGCTCTTACTTTCTGGTGTCTCTAATAGAGCAGAAAACATGAGTGTGCTCAGAACAAAGAACAGTGTTTCCTACATTGACAGACAATATCTAGATCAACTCTGCTTCTGAAACTGATACAAAGCAAAGTTCCTATATCATCTAAAGCTTTTCAGTTAAGAGCTAGAAATGTGTTGAGCTTCGTGAATCATGTAGCTTCGTTTGAGCTGAAAAGTGACTGTGTTTACCTGAAACGCACTCTCCCTTGTAGGAATACACAGATCCTGTGATTTAACTTCATTTCTGAAGGGAAACACACAGCACAATTCTCATCCATGAAACACACTCTTCTTTAGAGCAAGAAGCACGCTCTTACTTTCTGCAATCTCTAATATAGCAGGAAACGTGAGTGTGCTCAGAACAAAAGAACTGTGTTTCCTACACATACGGACCATTGCTAGTTCAACTCTGCTTCTGAAACAGATACCATCCCCAGGTCCCCTAACATCCAATGCTTTTCAGTTAAGAGCGAGAAACCTGTGAGTTTCTTGTAGGATGTAGATTCCCTTGAGCTGAAAAGTGACTGAGTTTACCTGAAAAGAAGTCTTGCTTGTAGGAAGACACAGAACCTGGGATTGAACTCCACTTCTGAAGTGAAATGCACAGCACAGTGCTCATCCATGAAACACACTCTGCTTTAGAGTAAGAAGCACGCTCTTGCTTTTTAGAGTCTCTAATAGAGCAGAAAACGTGAGTGTACTCACAACAAAAGAACGGTGTTTCCTACATATAGGGATCATATCTAGTTCAACTCTGCTTCTGAAACTGATACAAACCACAGGTCCTCTAACATCCAATGCTTTTCAGTTAAGAGCTAATAACGTGTGAGCTTCTTGAACTATGTAGCTTCGTGATAGATGAAAAGTGGCTGTGTTTACCTGAAACGCAGTCTTCCTTGTAGGAAGACATAGAACCCGGGATTTAACTCCATTTCTGAAGAGAAACTCACAGCACAGTTCTCCTCTATGAAACACACTCGGATTTAGAGCAAGAAGCACGTTCTTTCTTTCTAGAAGCTCTAGTACAGCATGAAACGTGCGTGTGCTCAGAACAAAAGAACGGTTTTTCCTACACATACAGACCATTGCTAGTTCAACTCTGCTTCTGAAATTGATTCAAACCACAGTTCCTCTGTCATCCAATGCTTTTCAGTTAAGAGCGAGAATCGTTTGAGCTTGGAGAACGATGTTGCTTCGTTTCAGCTGAAATGTGACTGAGTTTACCCGAAAAGAACTCTTGCCTGTAGGAAGACACAGAGCCTGGGAATTACTCCATTTCTGAATGAAACACACAGCACAGTTCTCATACGTGAAACGTACTCTGCTTTAGAGCACGAAGCACGCTCTTACTTTCTAGAGTCTCTAATAGATCAGGAAACGCGAGTGTGATCAGAACAAAATAACGGTGTTTCCTACACATACGGACCATGGCTAATTCAACTCTGCTTCTGAACCAGATACAAACCACAGGTCTTCTGTCATCCGATGCTTTTCAGTTAAGAGCGAGAATTGTTTGAGTTGGGGAACGAAGTAGTTTCGTTTGAGCTGAAAAGTGAATGAGTTTACCTGAAAAGAACTCTTGCCTGTAGGAAGACACAGAGCCTGGAATTTAACTCCATTTCTGAAGGAAACACACAGCACAGTTCTCATCCATGAAGCACACTCTGCTTTAGAGCAAGAAGCACGCTCTTACTTTCTAGAGTCTCTAATAGAGCAGAAAACGTGAGTGTGCTCACAACAAAAGAACGGTGTTTCCTACACATACGGACCATATCTACTTCAACTCTGCTTCCGAAACTGATACAAACCACAGGTCCTCTAACATCCAATGCTTTTCAGTTAAGAGCGAATAACATGTGAGCTTCTTGAATTATGCAGCTTCGTTTGAGATGAAAAGTGACTGTGTTTGCCTGAAACGCAATCTTTCTTGTAGGAAGACACAGAGCCTGTGATTTAACTCCATTTCTGAAGGGAAACACACAGCACAGTTCTCCTCTATGAAACACGCTCTGCTTTAGAGCAAGATGCACGATCTTTCTTTCTAGATTCTCTAATACAGCATGAAAAATGAGTGTGCTCAGAACAAAAGAACGGTGTTTCCTACACATACGGACCATTGCTAGTTCAACTCTGCTTCTGAAACTGATTCAAACCACAATTCCTCTGTCATCCAATGCTTTTCAGTTAAGAGCGAGAATCGTTTGAGCTTGGAGGATGATTTAGCTTCGTTTCAGCTGAAAAGTGACTGAGTTTACCCGAAAGGTATTCTTGCCTGTAGGAAGACACAGAGCCTGGGATTTAACTGCATTTCTTAAAGAAACACACAGCACAGTTCTCATCCATGAAGCACACTCTGCTTTAGAGCAAGAAGCACACTCTTACTTTCTAGAGTCTCTAATATAGCAGGAAACATGAGTGTGCTCAGAACAAAAGAACGGTGTTTACTGCACATACGTACCATTGAAGTTCCACTCTGCTTCTGAATCTGATACAAACCCGAGGTCCTCTAACATCCAATGCTTTTCAGTTAAGAGTGAGAAACGTGTGAGCTTCGTGAACGATGTAGCTTCGTTTGAGCTGAAACGTGACTGAGTTTACCTGAAAAGAAGTCTTGCCTGTAGGAAGACACAGAGCATGGGATTTAACTCCATTTCTGAAGGAAACTCACAGCACAGTTCTCATCCGTGAAACGTACTCTGCTTTAGAGCACGAAGCACGCTCTTACTTTCTAGATTCTCTAATAGAGCAGAAAACAAAAGTGTGCTCAGAACCAAATAACGGTGTTTGCTACATATATGGACCATTGCTAGTTCAACTCTGAATCTGAACCTGATACAAACCACAGGTCCCCTAACATCCAATGCTTTTCAGTACAGAGTGAATAACGTGTGAGCTTCGTGAACTATGTAGATTCCTTTGAGCTGAAAAGTGAGTGTGTGTACCTGAAAAGAAGTCTTGCTTGTAGGAAGACACAGAGACTGGCATTTACCACCATTTCTGAAGGAAACACATAGCACAGTTCTCATCCATGAAACACACTCTGTTTAGAGCAGGAAGCACACTCTTACTTTCTAGAGTCTCTAATATAGAAGGAAACGTGAGTGTGCTCAGAACAAAAGTACAGTGTTTCCTACACATACGGACCATATCTAGTTCAACTCTGCTTCTGAAATTGATACAAACCACAGGTACTCTAACATCCAATGCTTTTCAGTTAAGAGGGAATAACGTGTGAGCTTCTTGAACTATGTAGCATCGTTTGAGATGAAAAGTGACTGTGTTTACCTGAAACACTGTCTTCCTTGTAGGAAGTCACAGAAACTGGGATTTAACTCCATTTCTGAAGGGAAACACACAGCACAGTTCTCCTCTATGAAACACACTCTGCTTTAGAGCAAGAAGCACGCTCTTTCTTTCTAGATTCTCCAATAGAGCATGAAACGTGAGTGTGCTCAGAACAAAAGAACGGTGTTTCCTACACATACGGACCATTGCTAGTTCAACTCTGCTTCTGAAACTGATTCAATCCCCAATTCCTCTGTCATCCAATGCTTTTCAGTTAGGAGCGAGGATAGTTTGAGCTTGGACAATGATGTAGCTTTGTTTCATCTGAAAAGTGACTGAGTTTAACCGAAAAGAACTCTTGCCTTTAGGAAGACACAGAGCCTGGGCTTTAACTCCATTTCTGAAGGAAACACACAGCTCAGTTCTCATCCATGAAGCACACGCTGCTTTAGAGCAAGAAGCACACTCTGACTTTCTAGAGTCTCTAATAGAGCAGAAAACGTGAGTGTGCTCAGAACAAAAGTACAGTGTTTCCTACACATACGAACCATATCTAGTTCAACTCTGCTTCTGAACCTGATACAAACCACAGGTACTCTAACATCCAATGCTTTTCAGTTAAGAGGGAATAACGTGTGAGCTTCTTGAACTATGTAGCTTCGTTTGAGCTGAAAAGTGACTGAGTTTACCTGAAAAGAAGTCTTGCCTGTAGGAAGACACAGAGCATGGGATTTAACTCCATTTCTGAATGAAACACACAGCACAGTTCTCATCCATGAAATACACTCTGCTTTAGAACAAGAAGCACGCTCTTACTTTCAAGAGTCTCTAATAGAGCAGAAAACGTGAGTGTGCTCAGGACAAAGAACAGTGTTTCCTACATTTACGGACCATCTCTCGATCAAATCTGCTTCTGAAACTGACAAAAACCAAAGTTCCTCTATCATCTAATGCTTTTCAGTTAAGAGCGACAAACATGTGAGCTCCGTGAATCATGTAGCTTCATTGAGCTGAAAAGTGACTGTGTTTACCTGAAACGCATTCTTCCTTATAGGAAGAGACATAACCTGGGATTTAACTCCATTTGTGAAGGGAAACACACAGCACAGTTGAAATCCATGGAACACACTTTGATTTAGAGCAAGAATCATGCTCTTGCTTTCTAGATTCCCTAATACAGCAAGAAATGAGAGTGACCTCAGAACAAAAGAACAGAGTTTCTTACACATACGGACCATATCTAGTTCAACTCTGCATCTGAACCTGATACAAAACACAGGTCCCATAACATCCAATTCTTTTCATTTAAGAGCGAGAAACGTGTGACCTTTGTGAACAGTGTAGGTTTGTTTGAGCTGAAAAGTGACTGCGTTTACCTGAAACTAAATCTGGTTTATGGTGACACAGAGCCTGAGATTTACCTCCATTTCTGAAGGGAAACACAGAGCTCAGTTCTCCTCCATGAAACACACTCTGCTTTAGAGCAAGAAGCATGCTCTTACATTCTAGAGTCTCTAATAGAGCCGAAAACGAGAGTGTGCTCAGAACAAAAGAACGGTGTTTCCTACACATACGGAACATTGCTAGTTCAACTCAGAATATGAACCTGATACAAACCACAGGTCCCCTAACATCCAATGCTTTTCAATACAGAGCGAGAAACGTGTGAGCTTCGTGAACTATGTAGATTCCTTTGAGCTGAAAAGTGACTGAGTGTACCTGAAAAGAAGTCTTGCTTGTAGGAAGACACAGAGACTGGCATTTACCACCATTTCTGAAGGGAAACACAGAGCTCAGTTCTCATCCATGAAACACACTCTGCTTTAGAGCAAGAAGCACGCTCTTACTTTCTAGAGTCTCTAATACAGCAGGAAAAGTGTGTGTGCTCAGAAGAAAAGAACAGTGTTTCCTACACATACGGACCATTGCTAATTCAACTCTGCATCTAAAACTGATACAAAACAAAGGTCCCTTAACATCCAATGCTTTTCAATTAAGAGCGAGAAACGTTTGGGCTTCGTGAACAATGTAGCTTCCTTTGAGCTGAAAAGTGACTGAGTTTACCTGAAAAGAAGTCTTGCCTGTAGGAAGACACAGAGCATGGGATTTAACTCCATTTCTGAAATAAACACACAGCACAGTTCTCATCCATGAAACACACTCTGCTTTAGAGCAAGAAGCACACCCTTACTTTCTAGAGTCTCTAATATAGCAGGAAACATGAGTGTTCTCAGAACAAAAGAATGGTGTTTACTGCACATACGTACCATTGCAGTTCCACTCTGCTTCTGAATCTGATACAAACCCTAGGTTCTCTAACATCCAATGCTTTTCAGTTAAGAGCGAGAAATGTGTGAGCTTCGTGAACGTTGTAGCTTCGTTAGAGCTGAAACGTGACTGAGTTTACCTGAAAACAAGTCTTGCCTGTAGGAAGACACAGACCATGGGATTTAACTCCATTTCTGAAGGAAACTCACAGCACAGTTCTCATCCGTGAAACGTACTCTGCTTTAGAGCATGAAGCACGCTCTTAATTTCTAGAGTCTCTAATAGAGCAGAAAACACAAGTGTGCTCAGAACAAAAGAACGTTGTTTGCTACATATACGGACCATTGCTAGTTCAACTCTGAATCTGAACCTGATACAAACCACAGGTCCCCTAACAATCAATGCTTTTCAGTACAGAGCAAGTAACGTGTGAGCTTCGTGAACTATGTAGATTCCTTTGAGCTGAAAAGTGAGTGTGTGTACCTGAAAAGAAGTCTTGCTTGTAGGAAGACACAGAGCCTGGCATTTACTACCATTTCTGAAGGGAAACAAAGAGCTCAGTTATCATCCATGAAACACACTCTGCTTTAGAGCAAGAAGCACGCTCTTGCTTTCTAGAGTCTCTAATACAGCAGGAAACGTGAGTGTGCTCAGAAAAAAAGAACGGTGTTTCCTACACATACGGACCATTGCTAGTTCAACTCTGCATCTGAAACAGATACAAACCACAGGTCCTCTGTCATCCAATGCTTTTCAGTTAAGACCGAGAATTGTTTGAGATTGGGGAACGATGTAGTTTTGTTTGAGCTGAAAATTGACTGAGTTTACCTGAAAAGAACTCTTGCCTGTTGGAAGACACAGAGCCTGGGATTTAAATCCATTTCTGAAGGAAACACACAGCACAGTTCTCATCCATGAAACACACTCTGTTTAGAGCAGGAAACACCCTTTTACTTTCTAGCGTCTCTAATATAGAAGGAAACGTGAGTGTGCTCAGAACAAAAGTACAGTGTTTCCTACACATACGGACCATATCTAGTTCAACTCTGCTTCTGAAATTGATACAAACCACAGGTACTCTTACATCTAATGCTTTTCAGTTAAGAGGAAATAACGTGTGAGCTTCTTGAACTATGTAGCTTCGTTTGAGATGAAAAGTGACTGTGTTTACCTGAAACGCAGTCTTCCTTGAAGGAAGACACAGAAACTGGGATTTAACTCCATTTCTGAAGGGAAACACACAGCACAGTTCTCCTCTATGAAACACACTCTGCTTTAGAGCAAGAAGCACGATCTTTCTTTCTAGATTCTCTAATACAGCATGAAACGTGAGTGTGCTCAGAACAAAAGAACGGTGTTTCCTACACATACGGACCATTGCTAGTTCAACTCTGCTTCTGAAACTGATTCAAACCACAATTCCTCTGTCATCCAATGCTTTTCAGTTAAGAGCGAGAATCGTTTGAGCTTGGAGGATGATTTAGCTTCGTTTCAGCTGAAAAGTGACTGAGTTTACCCGAAAAGTACTCTTGCCTGTAGGAAGACACAGAGCCTGGGATTTAACTGCATTTCTGAAAGAAACACACAGCACTGTTCTCATCCATGAAGCACACTCTGCTTTAGAGCAAAAAGCACACTCTTACTTTCTAGAGTCTCTAATATTGCAGGAAACATGAGTGTGCTCAGAACAAAAGAACGGTGTTTACTGCACATATGTACCATTGCAGTTCCACTCTGCTTCTGAATCTGATACAAACCCGAGGTCCTCTAACTTCCAATGCTTTTCAGTTAAGAGAGAGAAACGTGTGAGCTTCGTGAACGATGTAGCTTCGTTTGAGCTGAAACGTGACTGAGTTTACCTGAAAAGAAGTCTTGCCTGTAGGAAGACACAGAGCATGGGATTTAACTCCATTTCTGAAGGAAACTCAAAACACAGTTCTCATCTGTGAAACGTACTCTGCTTTAGAGCATGAAGCAAGCTCTTACTTTCTAGAGTCTCTAATTGAGCAGAAAACACAAGTGTGCTCAGAACAAAAGAACAGTGTTTGCTACATATACGGACCATTGCTAGTTCAATTCTGAATCTGAACCTGATACAAACCACAGGTCCCCTAACATCCAATGCTTTTCAGTACGAGCGAGTAACGTGTGAGTTTCGTGAACTATGTAGATTCCTTTGAGCTGAAAAGTGAGTGTGTGTACCTGAAAAGAAGTCTTGCTTGTAGGAAGACACAGAACCTGGCATTTACCACCATTTCTGAAGAGAAACACAGAGCTCAGTTCTTATCCATGAAACACACTCTGCTTTAGAGCAAGAAGCACGCTCTTGCTTTCTAGAGTCTCTAATACAGCAGGAAACGTGAGTGTGCTCAGAAAAAAAGAACGGTGTTTTCTACACATACAGACCATTGCTAGTTCAACTCTGCTTCTGAAACAGATACAAACCACAGGTCTTCTGTCATCCAATGCTTTTCAGTTAAGAGCGAGAATTGTTTGAGATTGGGAACGATGTAGTTTTGTTTGAGCTGAAAATTGACTGAGTTTACCTGAAAAGAACTCTTGCCTGTTGGAAGACACAGAGCCTGGGATTTAAATCCATTTCTGAAGGAAACACACAGCACAGTTCTCATCCATGAAACACACTCTGTTTAGAGCAGGAAGCACACTCTTACTTTCTAGAGTCTCTAATATAGAAGGAAACGTGAGTGTGCTCAGAACAAAAGTACAGTGTTTCCTACACATACGGACCATATCTAGTTCAACTCTGCTTCTGAAATTGATACAAACCACAGGTACTCTAACATCTAATGCTTTTCAGTTAAGAGGGAATAACGTGTGAGCGTCTTGAACTATGTAGCTTCGTTTGAGATGAAAAGTGACTGTGTTTACCTGAAACGCAGTCTTCCTTGTAGGAAGACACAGAAACTGGGATTTAACTCCATTTCTGAAGGGAAACACACAGCACAGTTCTCCTCTATGAAACACACTCTGCTTTAGAGCAAGAAGCACGATCATTCTTTCTAGATTCTCCAATAGAGCATGAAACGTGAGTGTGCTCAGGACAAAAGAACGGAGTTTCCTACACATATGGACCATTGCTAGTTCAACTATGCTTCTGAAAGTGATTCAATCCACAATTCCTCTGTCATCCAATGCTTTTCAGGTAGGAGCGAGAATAGTTTGAGCTTGGACAATGATGTAGCTTTGTTTCATCTGAAAAGTGACTGAATTTAACCGAAAAGAACTCTTGCCTGTAGGAAGACACAGAGCCTGGGCTTTAACTCCAGTTCTGAAGGAAACACACAGCTCAGTTCTCATCCATGAAGCACACTCTGCTTTAGAGCAAGAAGCACACTCTGACTTTCTAGAGTATCTAATATGGCAGGAAACGTGAGTGTGCTCAGAACAAAAGTACTGTGTTTCCTACACATACGGACCATATCTAGTTCAACTCTGCTTCTGAAACTGATACAAACCACAGGTAGTCTAACATCCAATGCTTTTCAGTTAAGAGGGAATAACGTGTGAGCTTCTTGAACTATGTAGCTTCATTTGAGCTGAAAAGTGACTGAGTTTACCTGAAAAGAAGTCTTGCCTGTAGGAAGACACAGAGCATGGGATTTAACTCCATTTCTGAATGAAACACACAGCACAGTTCTCATCCATGAAATACACTCTGCTTTAGAGCAAGAAGCACGCTCTTACTTTCTAGAGTCTCTAATATTGCAGGAAACGTGAGTGTGCTCAGAACAAAGAACAGTGTTTCCTACATTTACGGACCATCTCTCGATCAAATCTGCTTCTGAAACTGACAAAAACCAAAGTTCCTCTATCTTCTAATGCTTTTCAGTTAAGAGCGACAAACACGTGAGCTCCGTGAATCATGTAGCTTCATTGAGCTGAAAAGTGACTGTGTTTACCTGAAACGCATTCTTCCTTGTAGGAAGAGACATAACCTGGGATTTAACTCCATTTGTGAAGGGAAACACACAGCACAGTTGAAATCCATGGAACACACTCTGATTTAGAGCAAGAATCATGCTCTTGCTTTCTAGATTCCCTAATACAGCAAGAAATGAGAGTGACCTCAGAACAAAAGAACAGAGTTTCTTACACATACGGACCATATCTAGTTCAACTCTGCATCTGAAACTGATACAAAACACAGGTCCCATAACATCCAATTCTTTTCATTTAAGAGCGAGAAACGTGTGACCTTTGTGAACAGTGTAGCTTTGTTTTAGCTGAAAAGTGACTGCGTTTACCTGAAACTAAATCTGGTTTGTAGGTGACACAGAGCCTGAGATTTACCTCCATTTCTGAAGGTAAACACAGAGCTCAGTTCTCCTCCATGAAACACACTCTGCTTTAGAGCAAGAAGCACGCTCTTACATTCTAGAGTCTCTAATAGAGCCGAAAACGCGAGTGTGCTCAGAACAAAAGAATGGTGTTTCCTACACATACGGACCATTGCTAGTTCAACTCTGAATATGAACCTGATACAAACCACAGGTCCCCTAACATCCAATGCTTTTCAATACAGAGCGAGAAACGTGTGAGCTTCGTGAACTATGTAGATTCCTTTGAGCTGAAAAGTGACTGAGTGTACCTGAAAAGAATTCTTGCTTGTAGGAAGACACAGAGACTGGCATTTACCACCATTTCTGAAGGGAAACACAGAGCTCAGTTCTCATCCATGAAACACACTCTGCTTTAGAGCAAGAAGCACGCTCTTACTTTCTAGAGTCTCTAATATATCAGGAAAAGTGTGTGTGCTCAGAACAAAAGTACAGTGTTTCCTACACATACGGACCATATCTAGTTCAACTCTGCTTCTGAAATTGATACAAACCACAGGTACTCTAACATCTTATGCTTTTCATTTAAGAGGGAATAACGTGTGAGCTTCTTGAACTATGTAGCTTCGTTTGAGATGAAAAGTGACTGTGTTTACCTGAAACGCAGTCTTCCTTGTAGGAAGACACAGAAACTGGGATTTAACTCCATTTCTGAAGGGAAACACACAGCACAGTTCTCCTCTATGAAACACACTCTGCTTTAGAGCAAGAAGCATGATCTTTCTTTCTAGATTCTCTAATACAGCATGAAACGTGAGTGTGCTCAGAACAAAAGAACGTTGTTTCCTATACATACGGACCATTGCTAGTTCAACTCTGCTTCTGAAACTGATTCAAACCACAATTCCTCTGTCATCCAATGCTTTTCAGTTAAGAGCGTTAATCGTTTGAGCTTGGAGGATGATTTAGCTTCGTTTCAGCTGAAAAGTGACTGAGTTTACCCGAAAAGAACTCTTGCCTGTAGGAAGACACGGAGCCTGGGAATTAACTCCATTTCCGAATGAAACACACAGCACAGTTCTCATACGTGAAACGTACTCTGCTTTAGAGCACGAAGCACGCTCTTACTTTCTAGAGTCTCTAATAGATCAGGAAACGCGAGTGTGATCAGATCAAAATAACGGTGTTTCCTACACATACGGACCATGGCTAATTCAACTCTCCTTCTGAACCAGATACAAACCACAGGTCTTCTGTCATCCGATGCTTTTCAGTTAAGAGCGAGAATTGTTTGAGTTGGGGAACGATGTAGTTTCGTTTGAGCTGAAAAGTGACTGAGTTTACCTGAAAAGAACTCTTGCCTGTAGGAAGACACAGAGCCTGGGATTTAACTCCATTTCTGAAGGAAACACACAGCACAATTCTCATCCATGAAGCACACTCTGCTTTAGAGCAAGAAGCACGCTATTACTTTCTAGAGTCTCTAAAAGAGCAGAAAACATGAGTGTGCTAACAACAAAAGAATGGTGTTTCCTACACATACAGACCATTGCTAGTTCAACTCTGCATCTGAAACTGATACAAACCAAAGGTCCCCTAACATCCAATGCTTTTCAGTTAAGAGCGAGAAACGTGTGAGCTTCGTGAATGTTGTAGATTCCTTTAAGCTGAAAAGTTACTGAGTTTACCTGAAAAGAACTCTTGACTGTAGGAAGACACAGAGCCTGGAATTTAACTCCATTTCTGAAGGAAACACACAGCACAGTTCTCATCCATGAAGCACACTCTGCTTTAGAGCAAGAAGCACGCTCTTACTTTCTAGAGTCTCTAATAGAGCAGAAAACGTGAGTGTGCTCACAACAAAAGAACGGTGTTTCCTACATATACGGACCATATCTACTTCAACTCTGCTTCCGAAACTGATACAAACCACAGGTCCTCTAACATCCAATGCTTTTCAGTTAAGAGCGAATAACATGTGAGCTTCTTGAATTATGCAGCTTCGTTTGAGATGAAAAGTGACTGTGTTTACCTGAAACGCAGTCTTTCTTGTAGGAAGACACAGAGCCTGTGATTTAACTCCATTTCTGAAGGGAAACACACAGCACAGTTCTCCTCTATGAAACACGCTCTGCTTTAGAGCAAGATGCACGATCTTTCTTTCTAGATTCTCTAATACAGCATGAAAAATGAGTGTGCTCAGAACAAAAGAATGGTGTTTCCTACACATACGGACCATTGCTAGTTCAACTCTGCTTCTGAAACTGATTCAAACCACAATTCCTCTGTCATCCAATGCTTTTCAGTTAAGAGCGAGAATCGTTTGAGCTTGGAGGATGATTTAGCTTCGTTTCAGCTGAAAAGTGACTGAGTTTACCCGAAAGGTATTCTTGCCTGTAGGAAGACAAAGAGCCTGGGATTTAACTGCATTTCTTAAAGAAACACACAGCACAGTTCTCATCCATGAAGCACACTCTGCTTTAGAGCAAGAAGCACACTCTTACTTTCTAGAGTCTCTAATATAGCAGGAAACATGAGTGTGCTCAGTACAAAAGAACGGTGTTTACTGCACATACGTACCATTGAAGTTCCACTCTGCTTCTGAATCTGATACAAACCCGAGGTCCTCTAACATCCAATGCTTTTCAGTTAAGAGTGAGAAACGTGTGAGCTTCGTGAACGATGTAGCTTCGTTTGAGCTGAAACGTGACTGAGTTTACCTGAAAAGAAGTCTTGCCTGTAGGAAGACACAGAGCATGGGATTTAACTCCATTTCTGAAGGAAACTCACAGCACAGTTCTCATCCGTGGAACGTACTCTGCTTTAGAGCACGAAGCACGCTCTTACTTTCTAGATTCTCTAATAGAGCAGAAAACACAAGTGTGCTCAGAACCAAATAACGGTGTTTGCTACATATACGGACCATTGCTAGTTCAACTCTGAATCTGAACCTGATACAAACCACAGGTCCCCTAACATCCAATGCTTTTCAGTACAGAGTGAATAACGTGTGAGCTTCGTGAACTATGTAGATTCCTTTGAGCTGAAAACTGAGTGTGTGTACCTGAAAAGAAGTCTTGCTTGTAGGAAGACACAGAGACTGGCATTTACCACCATTTCTGAAGGGAAACACAGAGCTCAGTTCTCATCCATGAAACACACTCTGCTTTAGAGAAAGAAGCACGCTCTTGCTTTCTTGAGTCTCTAATACAGCAGGAAACGTGAGTGTGCTCAGAAAAAAAGAACAGTGTTTTCTACACATACAGACCATTGCTAGTTCAACTCTGCTTCTGAAACTGATACGAACCACAGGTCCTCTGTCATCCAATGCTTTTCAGTTTAGAGCGAGAATTGTTTGAGTTTGGGGAACGATGTAGTTTTGTTTGAGCTGAAAATTGACTGAGTTTACCTGAAAAGAACTCTTGCATATTGGAAGACACAGAGCCTGGGATTTAAATCCATTTCTGAAGGAAACACATAGCACAGGTCTCATCCATGAAACACACTCTGTTTAGAGCAGGAAGCACACTCTTACTTTCTAGAGTATCTAATATAGAAGGAAACGTGAGTGTGCTCAGAACAAAAGTACAGTGTTTCCTACACATACGGACCATATCTAGTTCAACTCTGCTTCTGAAATTGATACAAACCACAGGTACTCTAACATCCAATGCTTTTCAGTTAAGAGGGAATAACGTGTGAGCTTCTTGAACTATGTAGCTTCATTTGAGCTGAAAAGTGACTGAGTTTACCTGAAAAGAAGTCTTGCCTGTAGGAAGACACAGAGCATGGGATTTAACTCCATTTCTGAATGAAACACACAGCACAGTTCTCATCCATGAAATACACTCTGCTTTAGAGCAAGAAGCACGCTCTTACTTTCTAGAGTCTCTAATATTGCAGGAAACGTGAGTGTGCTCAGAACAAAGAACAGTGTTTCCTACATTTACGGACCATCTCTCGATCAAATCTGCTTCTGAAACTGACAAAAACCAAAGTTCCTCTATCTTCTAATGCTTTTCATTTAAGAGCGACAAACACGTGAGCTCCGTGAATCATGTAGCTTCATTGAGCTGAAAAGTGACTGTGTTTACCTGAAACGCATTCTTCCTTGTAGGAAGAGACATAACCTGGGATTTAACTCCATTTGTGAAGGGAAACACACAGCACAGTTGTAATCCATGGAACACACTCTGATTTAGAGCAAGAATCATGCTCTTGCTTTCTAGATTCCCTAATACAGCAAGAAAAGAGAGTGACCTCAGAACAAAAGAACAGAGTTTCTTACACATACGGACCATATCTAGTTCAACTCTGCATCTGAAACTGATACAAAACACAGGTCCCATAACATCCAATTCTTTTCATTTAAGAGCGAGAAACGTGTGACCTTTGTGAACAGTGTAGCTTTGTTTTAGCTGAAAAGTGACTGCGTTTACCTGAAACTAAATCTGGTTTGTAGGTGACACAGAGCCTGAGATTTACCTCCATTTCTGAAGGTAAACACAGAGCTCAGTTCTCCTCCATGAAACACACTCTGCTTTAGAGCAAGAAGCACGCTCTTACATTCTAGAGTCTCTAATAGAGCCGAAAACGCGAGTGTGCTCAGAACAAAAGAATGGTGTTTCCTACACATACGGACCATTGCTAGTTCAACTCTGAATATGAACCTGATACAAACCACAGGTCCCCTAACATCCAATGCTTTTCAATACAGAGCGAGAAACGTGTGAGCTTCGTGAACTATGTAGATTCCTTTGAGCTGAAAAGTGACTGAGTGTACCTGAAAAGAATTCTTGCTTGTAGGAAGACACAGAGACTGGCATTTACCACCATTTCTGAAGGGAAACACAGAGCTCAGTTCTCATCCATGAAACACACTCTGCTTTAGAGCAAGAAGCACGCTCTTACTTTCTAGAGTCTCTAATATATCAGGAAAAGTGTGTGTGCTCAGAACAAAAGTACAGTGTTTCCTACACATACGGACCATATCTAGTTCAACTCTGCTTCTGAAATTGATACAAACCACAGGTACTCTAACATCTTATGCTTTTCATTTAAGAGGGAATAACGTGTGAGCTTCTTGAACTATGTAGCTTCGTTTGAGATGAAAAGTGACTGTGTTTACCTGAAACGCAGTCTTCCTTGTAGGAAGACACAGAAACTGGGATTTAACTCCATTTCTGAAGGGAAACACACAGCACAGTTCTCCTCTATGAAACACACTCTGCTTTAGAGCAAGAAGCACGATCTTTCTTTCTAGATTCTCTAATACAGCATGAAACGTGAGTGTGCTCAGAACAAAAGAACGGTGTTTCCTATACATACGGACCATTGCTAGTTCAACTCTGCTTCTGAAACTGATTCAAACCACAATTCCTCTGTCATCCAATGCTTTTCAGTTAAGAGCGTTAATCGTTTGAGCTTGGAGGATGATTTAGCTTCGTTTCAGCTGAAAAGTGACTGAGTTTACCCGAAAAGAACTCTTGCCTGTAGGAAGACACAGAGCCTGGGAATTAACTCCATTTCCGAATGAAACACACAGCACAGTTCTCATACGTGAAACGTACTCTGCTTTAGAGCACGAAGCACGCTCTTACTTTCTAGAGTCTCTAATAGATCAGGAAACGCGAGTGTGATCAGAACAAAATAACGGTGTTTCCTACACATACGGACCATGGCTAATTCAACTCTCCTTCTGAACCAGATACAAACCACAGGTCTTCTGTCATCCGATGCTTTTCAGTTAAGAGCGAGAATTGTTTGAGTTGGGGAATGATGTAGTTTCGTTTGAGCTGAAAAGTGACTGAGTTTACCTGAAAAGAACTCTTGCCTGTAGGAAGACACAGAGCCTGGGATTTAACTCCATTTCTGAAGGAAACACACAGCACAATTCTCATCCATGAAGCACACTCTGCTTTAGAGCAAGAAGCACGCTATTACTTTCTAGAGTCTCTAAAAGAGCAGAAAACATGAGTGTGCTAACAACAAAAGAATGGTGTTTCCTACACATACAGACCATTGCTAGTTCAACTCTGCATCTGAAACTGATACAAACCAAAGGTCCCCTAACATCCAATGCTTTTCAGTTAAGAGCGAGAAACGTGTGAGCTTCGTGAATGTTGTAGATTCCTTTAAGCTGAAAAGTTACTGAGTTTACCTGAAAAGAACTCTTGAATGTAGGAAGACACAGAGCCTGGAATTTAACTCCATTTCTGAAGGAAACACACAGCACAGTTCTCATCCATGAAGCACACTCTGCTTTAGAGCAAGAAGCACGCTCTTACTTTCTAGAGTCTCTAATAGAGCAGAAAACGTGAGTGTGCTCACAACAAAAGAACGGTGTTTCCTACACATACGGACCATATCTACTTCAACTCTGCTTCCGAAACTGATACAAACCACAGGTCCTCTAACATCCAATGCTTTTCAGTTAAGAGCGAATAACATGTGAGCTTCTTGAATTATGCAGCTTCGTTTGAGATGAAAAGTGACTGTGTTTACCTGAAACGCAGTCTTTCTTGTAGGAAGACACAGAGCCTGTGATTTAACTCCATTTCTGAAGGGAAACACACAGCACAGTTCTCCTCTATGAAACACGCTCTGCTTTAGAGCAAGATGCACGATCTTTCTTTCTAGATTCTCTAATACAGCATGAAAAATGAGTGTGCTCAGAACAAAAGAATGGTGTTTCCTACACATACGGACCATTGCTAGTTCAACTCTGCTTCTAAAACTGATTCAAACCACAATTCCTCTGTCATCCAATGCTTTTCAGTTAAGAGCGAGAATCGTTTGAGCTTGGAGGATGATTTAGCTTCGTTTCAGCTGAAAAGTGACTGAGTTTACCCGAAAGGTATTCTTGCCTGTAGGAAGACACAGAGCCTGGGATTTAACTGCATTTCTTAAAGAAACACACAGCACAGTTCTCATCCATGAAGCACACTCTGCTTTAGAGCAAGAAGCACACTCTTACTTTCTAGAGTCTCTAATATAGCAGGAAACATGAGTGTGCTCAGTACAAAAGAACGGTGTTTACTGCACATACGTACCATTGAAGTTCCACTCTGCTTCTGAATCTGATACAAACCCGAGGTCCTCTAACATCCAATGCTTTTCAGTTAAGAGTGAGAAACGTGTGAGCTTCGTGAACGATGTAGCTTCGTTTGAGCTGAAACGTGACTGAGTTTACCTGAAAAGAAGTCTTGCCTGTAGGAAGACACAGAGCATGGGATTTAACTCCATTTCTGAAGGAAACTCACAGCACAGTTCTCATCCGTGGAACGTACTCTGCTTTAGAGCACGAAGCACGCTCTTACTTTCTAGATTCTCTAATAGAGCAGAAAACACAAGTGTGCTCAGAACCAAATAACGGTGTTTGCTACATATACGGACCATTGCTAGTTCAACTCTGAATCTGAACCTGATACAAACCACAGGTCCCCTAACATCCAATGCTTTTCAGTACAGAGTGAATAACGTGTGAGCTTCGTGAACTATGTAGATTCCTTTGAGCTGAAAAGTGAGTGTGTGTACCTGAAAAGAAGTCTTGCTTGTAGGAAGACACAGAGACTGGCATTTACCACCATTTCTGAAGGGAAACACAGAGCTCAGTTCTCATCCATGAAACACACTCTGCTTTAGAGAAAGAAGCACGCTCTTGCTTTCTTGAGTCTCTAATACAGCAGGAAACGTGAGTGTGCTCACAACAAAAGAACAGTGTTTTCTACACATACAGACCATTGCTAGTTCAACTCTGCTTCTGAAACTGATACGAACCACAGATCCTCTGTCATCCAATGCTTTTCAGTTTAGAGCGAGAATTGTTTGAGATTGGGGAACGATGTAGTTTTGTTTGAGCTGAAAATTGACTGAGTTTACCTGAAAAGAACTCTTGCCTATTGGAAGACACAGAGCCTGGGATTTAAATCCATTTCTGAAGGAAACACATAGCACAGTTCTCATCCATGAAACACACTCTGTTTAGAGCAGGAAGCACACTCTTACTTTCTAGAGTATCTAATATAGAAGGAAACGTGAGTGTGCTCAGAACAAAAGTACAGTGTTTCCTACACATACGGACCATATCTAGTTCAACTCTGCTTCTGAAATTGATACAAACCACAGGTACTCTAACATCCAATGCTTTTCAGTTTGAGGGAATAACGTGTGAGCTTCTTGAACTATGTAGCATCATTTGAGATGAAAAGTGACTGTGTTTACCTGAAACACTGTCTTCCTTGTAGGAAGTCACAGAAACTGGGATTTAACTCCATTTCTGAAGGGAAACACACAGCACAGTTCTCCTCTATGAAACACACTCTGCTTTAGAGCAAGAAGCACGCTCTTTCTTTCTAGATTCTCCAATAGAGCATGAAACGTGAGTGTGCTCAGAACAAAAGAACGGTGTTTCCTACACAAACGGACCATTGCTAGTTCAACTCTGCTTCTGAAACTGATTCAATCCCCAATTCCTCTGTCATCCAATGCTTTTCAGTTAGCAGCGAGGATAGTTTGAGCTTGGGCAATGACGTAGCTTTGTTTCATCTGAAAAGTGACTGAGTTTAACCGAAAAGAACTCTTGCCTTTAGGAAGACACAGGGCCTGGGCTTTAACTCCATTTCTGAAGGAAACACACAGCTCAGTTCTCATCCATGAAGCACACTCTGCTTTAGAGCAAGAAGCACACTCTGACTTTCTAGAGTCTCTAATATGGCAGGAAACGTGAGTGTGCTCAGAACAAAAGTACTGTGTTTCCTACACATACGGACCATATCTAGTTCAACTCTGCTTCTGAAACTGATACAAACCACAGGTACTCTAACATCCAATGCTTTTCAGTTAAGAGGGAATAACGTGTGAGCTTCTTGAACTATGTAGCTTCGTTTGAGATGAAAAGAGACTGAGTTTACCTGAAAAGAAGTCTTGCCTGTAGGAAGACACAGAGCATGGGATTTAACTCCATTTCTGAATGAAACACACAGCACAGTTCTTATCCATGAAATACACTCTGCTTTAGAGCAAGAAGCACGCACTTACTTTCTAGAGTCTCTGATAGAGCAGAAAACGTGAGTGTGCTCAGGACAAAGAACAGTGTTTCCTACATTTACGGACCATCTCTCGATCAAATCTGCTTCTGAAACTGACAAAAACCAAAGTTCCTCTATCATCTAATGCTTTTCAGTTAAGAGCGACAAACACGTGAGCTCCGTGAATCATGTAGCTTCATTGAGCTGAAAAGTGACTGTGTTTACCTGAAACGCATTCTTCCTTGTAGGAAGAGACATAACCTGGGATTTAACTCCATTTGTGAAGGGAAACACACAGCACAGTTGAAATCCATGGAACACACTTTGATTTAGAGCAAGAATCATGCTCTTGCTTTCTAGATTCCCTAATACAGCAAGAAATGAGAGTGACCTCAGAACAAAAGAACAGAGTTTCTTACACATACGGACCATATCTAGTTCAACTCTGCATCTGAAACTGATACAAAACACAGGTCCCATAACATCCAATTCTTTTCATTTAAGAGCGAGAAACGTGTGACCTTTGTGAACAGTGTAGGTTTGTTTGAGCTGAAAAGTGACTGCGTTTACCTGAAACTAAATCTGGTTTGTGGTGACACAGAGCCTGAGATTTACCTCCATTTCTGAAGGTAAACACAGAGCTCAGTTCTCCTCCATGAAACACACTCTGCTTTAGAGCAAGAAGCATGCTCTTACATTCTAGAGTCTCTAATAGAGCCGAAAACGCGAGTGTGCTCAGAATAAAAGAACGGTGTTTCCTACACATACGGACCATTGCTAGTTCAACTCTGAATATGAACCTGATACAAACCACAGGTCCCCTAACATCTAATGCTTTTCAATACAGAGCGAGAAACGTGTGAGCTTCGTGAACTATGTAGATTCCTTTGAGCTGAAAAGTGACTGAGTGTACCTGAAAAGAAGTCTTGCTTGTAGGAAGACACAGAGACTGGCATTTACCACCATTTCTGAAGGGAAACACAGAGCTCAGTTCTCATCCATGAAACACACTCTGCTTTAGAGCAAGAAGCACGCTCTTACTTTCTAGAGTCTCTAATACAGCAGGAAAAGTGTGTGTGCTCAGAAGAAAAGAACAGTGTTTCCTACACATACGGACCATTGCTAATTCAACTCTGCATCTGAAACTGATACAAAACAAAGGTCCCTTAACATCCAATGCTTTTCAATTAAGAGCGAGAAACGTTTGGGCTTCGTGAACAATGTAGCTTCCTTTGAGCTGAAAAGTGACTGAGTTTACCTGAAAAGAAGTCTTGCCTGTAGGAAGACACAGAGCATGGGATTTAACTCCATTTCTGAAATAAACACACAGCACAGTTCTCATCCATGAAACACACTCTGCTTTAGAGCAAGAAGCACACCCTTACTTTCTAGAGTCTCTAATATAGCAGGAAACATGAGTGTTCTCAGAACAAAAGAATGGTGTTTACTGCACATACGTACCATTGCAGTTCCACTCTGCTTCTGAATCTGATTCAAACCCGAGGTTCTCTAACATCCAATGCTTTTCAGTTAAGAGCGAGAAATGTGTGAGCTTCGTGAACGTTGTAGCTTCGTTAGAGCTGAAACGTGACTGAGTTTACCTGAAAACAAGTCTTGCCTGTAGGAAGACACAGACCATGGGATTTAACTCCATTTCTGAAGGAAACTCACAGCACAGTTCTCATCCGTGAAACGTACTCTGCTTTAGAGCACGAAGCATGCTCTTACTTTCTAGATTCTCTAATAGAGCAGAAAACACACGTGTGCTCAGAACAAAAGAACGTTGTTTGCTACATATACGGACCATTGCTAGTTCAACTCTGAATCTGAACCTGATACAAACCACAGGTCCCCTAACAATCAATGCTTTTCAGTACAGAGTGAGTAACGTGTGAGCTTCGTGAACTATGTAGATTCCTTTGAGCTGAAAAGTGAGTGTGTGTACCTGAAAAGAAGTCTTGCTTGTAGGAAGGCACAGAGCCTGGCATTTACCACCATTTCTGAAGGGAAACAAAGAGCTCAGTTCTCATCCATGAAACACACTCTGCTTTAGAGAAAGAAGCACGCTCTTGCTTTCTAGAGTCTCTAATACAGCAGGAAACGTGAGTGTGCTCAGAAAAAAAGAACGGTGTTTCCTACACATACGGACCATTGCTAGTTCAACTATGCTTCTGAAACAGATACAAACCACAGGTCCTCTGTCATCCAATGCTTTTCAGTTAAGAGCGAGAATTGTTTGAGATTTGGGAACGAGGTAGTTTTGTTTGAGCTGAAAATTGACTGCGTTTACCTGAAAAGAACTCTTGCCTGTTGGAAGACACAGAGCCTGGGATTTAAATCCATTTCTGAAGGAAACACACAGCACAGTTCTCATCCATGAAACACACTCTGTTTAGAGCAGGAAGCACACTCTTACTTTCTAGAGTCTCTAATGTAGAAGGAAACGTGAGTGTGCTCAGAACAAAAGTAGTGTTTCCTACACATAAGGACCATATCTAGTTCAACTCTGCTTCTGAAAATGATACAAACCACAGGTACTCTAACATCCAATGCTTTTCAGTTAAGAGCTAATAACGTGTGAACTTCTTGAACTATGTAGCTTCGTTTGAGATGAAAAGTGACTGTGTTTACCTGAAACGCACTCTTCCTTGTAGGAAGACACAGAAACTGGGATTTAACTCCATTTCTGAAGGGAAACACACAGCACAGTTCTCCTCTATGAAACACACTCTGCTTTAGAGCAAGAAGCACGATCTTTCTTTCTAGATTCTCTAATACAGCATGATACTTGAGGGTGCTCAGAACAAAAGAACGGTGTTTCCTACACATACGGACGATTGCTAGTTCAACTCTGCATCTGAAACTGATACAAAACACAGGTCCCTTAACATCCAATGCTTTTCAATTAAGAGAGAGAAACGTTTGCGCTTTGTGAACGATGTAGCTTCGTTTGAGCTGAAAAGTGACTGTGTTTACCTGAAAGGTAATCTTGATTGTAGGAAGACACAGAGCCTGGGAATTAACTCCAGTTCTGAAAGGAAACACACAGCACAGTTCTCATCCATGAATCACACTCTGCTTTAGAGCACGAAGCACGCTCTTACTTTCTAGAGTCTCTAATAGGGCAGAAAACACGAGTGTTCTCAGACCAAAATAATGGTGTTTCCTACACATACGGACCATTGCTAGTTCAACTCTGCTTCTGAAACTGATACAAACCACAGGTCCCCTAGCATCCAATGCTTTTCATTTAAGAGCGAGAAATGTGTGAGCTTTGTGAACGATGTAGATTCCTTTGAGCTGAACAGGGACTGAGTTTACCTGAAAAGATGTCTTGCTTTTAGGAAGACACAGAACCTGGGATTAAACTCCATTTCTGAAGGAAACTCACAGCACAGTTCTCATCTGTGAAACATACTCTGCTTTAGAGCACGAAGCATGCTCTTACTTTCTAGAGTCTCTAATACAGCAGGAAACGTGAGTGTGCTGAGAACAAAGAACGGTGTTTCCTACACATACGGACCATTGCTAGTTCAACTCTGCTTCTAAAGCAGATACATACCACAGGTCCTCTGTCATCCAATGCTTTTCAGTTAAGAGCGAGAATTGTTTAAGATTGGAGAACGATGTAGATTCGTTTGAGCTGAAAAGTGACTGAGTTTACCTAAAAAGAACTCTTGCCTGTAGGAAGACACAGAGCCTGGGATTTAACTCCATTTCTGAAGGAAACACACAGCACAGTTCTCATCCATGAAGCACACTCTGCTTTAGAGCAAGAAGCACGCACTTACTTTCTAGAGTCTCTAATAGAACAGGAAACGTTTGTGTGCTCAGAACAAAGAACAGTGTTTCCTACATTTACGGACAATATCTAGATCAACTCTGCTTCTGAAACTGATACAAACCAAAGTTCCTCTATCATCCAATGCTTTTCAGTAAAGAGCAAGAATTGTTTGAGATTGGAGAACAATGTAGTTTCGTTTGAGATGAAAAGTGACTGAGTTTACCTGAAAAGAACTCTTGCCTGTAGGAAGACACAGAGCCTGTGATTTAACTCCATTTCTGAAGGGAAACACACATCACAGTTCTCCTCTATAAAACACACTCTGCTTTAGAGCAAGAAGCACGATCTTTCTTTCTAGATTCTCTAATACAGCATGATACATGAGTGTGCTCAGAACAAAAGAACGGTGTTTCCTACACATACGGACCATTGCTAGTTCAACTCTGCATCTGAAACTGATACAAAACACAGGTCCCTTAACATCCAATGCTTTTCAATTAAGAGAGAGAAACGTTTGCGCTTTGTGAACGATGTAGCTTCGTTTGAGCTGAAAAGTGACTGTGTTTACCTGAAAGGTAATCTTGATTGTAGGAAGACACAGAGCCTGGGATTTAACTCCAGTTCTGAAAGGAAACACACAGCACAGTTCTCATCCATGAATCACACTCTGCTTTAGAGCACGAAGCACGCTCTTACTTTCTAGAGTCTCTAATAGGGCAGAAAACACGAGTGTTCTCAGACCAAAATAATGGTGTTTCCTACACATACGGACCATTGCTAGTTCAACTCTGCTTCTGAAATTGATACAAACCACAGGTACTCTAACATCCAATGCTTTTCAGTTAAGAGGGAATAACGTGTGAACTTCTTGAACTATGTAGCTTCGTTTGAGATGAAAAGTGTCTGTGTTTACCTGAAACGCACTCTTCCTTGTAGGAAGACACACAAACTGGAATTTAACTCCATTTCTGAAGGGAAACACACAGCACAGTTCTCCTCTATGAAACACACTCTGCTTTAGAGCAAGAAGCACGATCTTTCTTTCTAGATTCTCTAATACAGCATGAAACGTGAGTGTGCTCAGAACAAAAGAACGGTGTTTCCTACACATACGTACCATTGCTAGTTCAACTTTGCTTCTGAAACTGATTCAAAACACAATTCCTCTGTCATCCAATGCTTTTCAGTTAAGAGCTAGAATCGTTTGAGCTTGGAGGATGATTTAGCTTCGTTTCAGCTGAAAAGTGACTGAGTTTACCCGAAACGTACTCTTGCCTGTAGGAAGACACAGAGCCTGGGATTTAACTGCATTTCTGAAAGAAACACACAGCACACATCACAGTTCTCCTCTATGAAACACACTCTGCTTTAGAGCAAGAAGCACGATCTTTCTTTCTAGATTCTCTAATACAGCATGATACATGAGTGTGCTCAGAACAAAAGAACGGTGTTTCCTACACATACGGACCATTGCTAGTTCAACTCTGCATCTGAAACTGATACAAAACACAGGTCCCTTAACATCCAATGCTTTTCAATTAAGAGAGAGAAACGTTTGCGCTTTGTGAACGATGTAGCTTCGTTTGAGCTGAAAAGTGACTGTGTTTACCTGAAAGGTAATCTTGATTGTAGGAAGACACAGAGCCTGGGAATTAACTCCAGTTCTGAAAGGAAACACACAGCACAGTTCTCATCCATGAATCACACTCTGCTTTAGAGCACGAAGCACGCTCTTACTTTCTAGAGTCTCTAATAGGGCAGAAAACACGAGTGTTCTCAGACCAAAATAATGGTGTTTCCTACACATACGGACCATTGCTAGTTCAAGTCTGCTTCTGAAACTGATACAAACCACAGGTCCCCTAGCATCCAATGCTTATCATTTAAGAGCGAGAAATGTGTGAGCTTCGTGAACGATGTAGATTCCTTTGAGCTGAACAGGGACTGAGTTAACCTGAAAAGATGTCTTGCTTTTAGGAAGACACAGAACCTGGGATTAAACTCCATTTCTGAAGGAAACTCACAGCACAGTTCTCATCTGTGAAACGTACTCTGCTTTAGAGCACGAAGCATGCTCTTACTTTCTAGAGTCTCTAATACAGCAGGAAACGTGAGTGTGCTGAGAACAAAGAACGGTGTTTCCTACACATACGGACCATTGCTAGTTCAACTCTGCTTCTGAAGCAGATACATACCACAGGTCCTCTGTCATCCAATGCTTTTCAGTTAAGAGCGAGTATTGTTTAAGATTGGAGAACGATGTAGATTCATTTGAGCTGAAAAGTGACTGAGTTTACCTAAAAAGAACTCTTGCCTGTAGGAAGACACAGAGCCTGGGATTTAACTCCATTTCTGAAGGAAACACACAGCACAGTTCTCATCCATGAAGCACACTCTGCTTTAGAGCAAGAAGCACGCACTTACTTTCTAGAGTCTCTAATAGAACAGGAAACGTTTGTGTGCTCAGAACAAAGAACAGTGTTTCCTACATTTACGGACAATATCTAGATCAACTCTGCTTCTGAAACTGATACAAACCAAAGTTCCTCTATCATCCAATGCTTTTCAGTAAAGAGCAAGAATTGTTTGAGATTGGAGAACAATGTAGTTTCGTTTGAGATGAAAAGTGACTGAGTTTACCTGAAAAGAACTCTTGCCTGTAGGAAGACACAGAGCCTGGGATTTAACTCCATTTCTGAAGGGAAACACACATCACAGTTCTCCTCTATAAAACACACTCTGCTTTAGAGCAAGAGCACGATCTTTCTTTCTAGATTCTCTAATACAGCATGATACATGAGTGTGCTCAGAACAAAAGAACGGTGTTTCCTACACATACGGACCATTGCTAGTTCAACTCTGCATCTGAAACTGATACAAAACACAGGTCCCTTAACATCCAATGCTTTTCAATTAAGAGAGAGAAACGTTTGCGCTTTGTGAACGATGTAGCTTTGTTTGAGCTGAAAAGTGACTGTGTTTACCTGAAAGGTAATCTTGATTGTAGGAAGACACAGAGCCTGGGAATTAACTCCAGTTCTGAAAGGAAACACACAGCACAGTTCTCATCCATGAATCACACTCTGCTTTAGAGCACGAAGCGCGCTCTTACTTTCTAGAGTCTCTAATAGGGCAGAAAACACGAGTGTTCTCAGACCAAAATAATGGTGTTTCCTACACATAAGGACCATTGCTAGTTCAACTCTGCTTCTGAAATTGATACAAACCACAGGTACTCTAACATCCAATGCTTTTCAGTTAAGAGGGAATAACGTGTGAACTTCTTGAACTATGTAGCTTCGTTTGAGATGAAAAGTGACTGTGTTTACCTGAAACGCAGTCTTTCTTGTAGGAAGACACAGAAACTGGGATTTAACTCCATTTCTGAAGGGAAACACACAGCACAGTTCTCCTCTATGAAACACACTCTGCTTTAGAGCAAGAAGCACGATCTTTCTTTCTAGATTCTCTAATACAGCATGAAACGTGAGTGTGCTCAGAACAAAAGAACGGTGTTTCCTACACATACGTACCATTGCTAGTTCAACTCTACTTCTGAAACTGATTCAAACCACAGTTCTTCTGTCATCCAATTCTTTTCAGTTAAGAGCGAGAATCCTTTGAGCTTGGAGAACGATGTAGCTTTGTTTCAGCTGAAAAGTGACTGAGTTTACCCGAAATAACTCTTGCCTGTAGGAAGACACAGAGCCTGGGATTTAACTCCATTTCTGAAGGAAACTCACAGCATCGTTCTCATCCATGAAGCACACTCTGCTTTAGAGCAAGAAGCACGCTCTTACTTTCTAGAGTCTCTAATAGAGCAGGAAACATGAGTGTGCTCAGAACAAAAGAACGGTGTTTCCTGCACATACGGACCTTTGCAAGTTCCACTCTGCTTCTCAATCTGATACAAATCTGAGGTCCTCTAACATCCAATGCTTTTCAATTAAGAGCAAGAAACCTGTGAGCTTCGTGAACGATGTAGCTTCATTTGAGCTGAAAATTGACTGAGTTTACCTGAAAAGAAGTCTTGCCTGTAGGAAGACACAGAGCATGGGATTTAACTCCATTTCTGAAGGAAACTCACAGCACAGTTCTCATCTGTGAAACGTAATCTGCTTTAGAGCACGAATCTTGCTCTTACTTTCCAGAGTCTCTAATAGAGCAGAAAACGCGAGTGCGCTGAGAACAAAAGAATGGTGTTTCCTACATATACGGACCATTGCTAGTTCAACTCTGAATCTGAACTTGATACAAACCACAGGTCCACTAACATCCAATGCTTTTCAGTACAGAGCGAGAAACATGTGAGCTTCGTGAAATATGTAGATTACTTTGAGTTGAAAAGTGACTGAGTATACCTGAAAAGAAGTCTTGCTTTTAGGAAGACACAGAGTTTGGGATTTAACTCCATTTTTAAGGGAAACACACAGCACAGTTCTCATCCATGAAACACACTCTGCTTTAGAGCAAGAAGCACGCTCTTGCTTTTTAGAGTCTCTAATAGAAGAGAAAACTTGAGTGTGCTCACAACAAAAGAACGGTGTTTCCTACACATACGGACCATATCTAGTTCAACTCTGCTTCTGAAACTGATACAAACCACAAGTCCTCTAACATCCAATGTTTTTCAGTTATGAGCGAATAACGTGTGAGCTCTTGAACTATGTGGCTTCGTTTGAGATGAAAAGTGGCTGTGTTTACCTGAAATGCAGTCTTCCTTGTAGGAAGACACAGAACCTGGGATTTAACTCCATTTCTGAAGGGAAACACACAGCACAGTTCTCCTCTATGAAACACACTCGACTTTAGAGCAAGAAGCACGCTCTTTTTTTCTAGAATCTCTAGTACAGCATGAAATGTGAGTGTGCTCAGAACAAAAGAAAGGTGTTTCCTACACATACGGAGCATTGCTAGTTCAACTCTGCATCTGAAACTGATACAACACACTGGTCTCTTAACATCCAATGCTTTTCAATTAAGAGCGAGAAACGTTTGGGCTTTGTGAACGGTGTAGCTCCGTTTGAGCTGAAAAGTGACTCAGTTTACCCGAAAAGAACTCTTGCCTGTAGGAAGACACAGAGCCTGGGATTTAACTCCATTTCTGAAGGAAACACACAGCACAGTTCTCTTCCATGAAACGTAATCTGCTTTAGAGCTTGAAGCACGCTCTTACTTTCTAGAGCCTCTAATAGAGCAGAAAACGCGAGTGTGCTCAGAACAAAAGAACAGTGTTTCCTACATATACGGACCTTATCTAGATCAACTCTGCTTTTGAAACTGATACAAACCAAAGTTCCTCTATCATCTAATACTTTTCATTTAAGAGTGAGAAACATGTTGAGCATCGTGAATCATGTAGCTTCTTTTGAGTTGAAAAGTGACTGTGTTTACCTGAAACGCAGTCTTCCTTGTAGGAAGACACAGAGCCTGTGATTTAACTTCATTTCGGAAGCGAAACACACAGCACAGTTCTCATCCATGAAACACACTCTGCTTTAGAGCAAGAAGCATGCTCTTACTTTCTAGAGTCTCCAATATAGCAGGAAACGTGAGTGTGCTCAGAACAAAAGACAGGTGTTTCCTACACATACGGAGCATTGCTAGTTCAACTCTGCATCTGAAACTGATACAACACACTGGTCTCTTAACATCCAATGCTTTTTAATTAAGAGCGAGAAACGATTGAGATTCATGAAAGATGTAGCTGCGTTTGAGCTGAAAAGTGACTGAGTTTACCTGAAAAGAAGTCTTGCCTTTAGGAAGACACAGAGAATGGGATTTAACTCCATTTCTGAAGGAAACACACAGCACAGTTCTCATCCATGAAACACACTCTGCTTTAGAGCACAAAGCACGCTCTTACTTTCTAGAATCTCTAATAGAGCAGAATACGCGAGTGTGCTCAGAACAAAAGAACAGTGTTTCCTACACATACGTACCACTGCTAGTTCAACTCTGCATCTGAACTTGATACAAACCAAATGTCCCCTAACATCCAATGCTTTTCAGTTAAGAGCGAGAAACCTGTGAGGTTCGTGAACGATGTAGATTAATTTGAGCTGAAAAGTGTCTGAGTTTACCTGAAATGAAGTCTTGCTTTTAGGAAGACACAGAGCTTGGGATTTAACTCCATTTAGAAGGGAAACACAGAGCTCAGTTCTCATCCATGAAACACACTCTGCTTTAGAGCAAGAAGCATGCTCTTGCTTTTTAGAGTCTCTAATAGAGCAGAAAACGTGAGTGTGCTCACAACAAAAGAACAGTGTTTTCTACACATATGGACCATATCTTGTTCAACTCTGCTTCTGAAACTGATACAAACCACAGGCCCTCTAACATCCAATGCTTTTCAGTTAAGAGCGAATATCGTGTGAGCTTCTTGAACTATGTAGCTTCATTTGAGATGAAAAGTGACTGTGTTTACCTGAAACGCAGTCTTCCTTGTAGGAAGACACAGAACCTGGGATTTAACACCATTTCTGAAGGGAAACACACAGCACAGTTCTCCTCTATGAAATACACTCTGCTTTAGAGCAAGAAACACGCTCTTTCTTTCTAGATTCTCTAATACAGCATGAAACATGAGTGTGCTCAGAACAAAAGAACGGTGTTTACTACACATACGGACCATTGCTAGTTCAACTGTGCTTTTGAAATTGATTCAAACCACAGTTCCTCTGTCATCCAATGCTTTTCAGGTAAGAGCGAGAATTGTTTGAGCTTGGAGGACGATGTAGATTTGTTTTAGCTGAAAAGTGACTGTGTTTACCTGAAAGGTAATCTTGCTTGTAGGAAGACACAGAGCCTGGGATTTAACTCCATTTCTGAAAGAAACTCACAGCACAGTTCTCATCGGTGAAAGGTACTCTGCTTTAGAGCAAGAAGCACGCTCTTACTTTCTAGAGTCTCTAATACAGCAAGAAACGTGTTTATGCTGAGAACAAAAGAACGGTGTTTCCTACACATACGGACCATTGCTAGTTCAACTCTGCTTCTGAAACAGATACATACCACAGGTCCTCTGTCATCCAATGCTTTTCAGTAAAGAGCAAGAATTGTTTGAGATTGGAGAACAATGTAGTTTCATTTGAGATGAAAAGTGACTGAGTTTACCTGAAAAGAACTCTTGCCTGTAGGAAGACACAGAGCCTGGGATTTAACTCCATTTCTGAAGGGAAACACACATCACAGTTCTCCTCTCTGAAACACACTCTGCTTTAGAGCAAGAAGCACGATCTTTCTTTCTAGATTCTCTAATACAGCATGATACTTGAGTGTGCTCAGAACAAAAGAACGGTGTTTCCTACACATACGGACCATTGCTAGTTCAACTCTGCATCTGAAACTGATACAAAACACAGGTCCCTTAACATCCAATGCTTTTCAATTAAGAGAGAGAAACGTTTGCGCTTTGTGAGCGATGTAGCTTCGTTTGAGCTGAAAAGTGACTGTGTTTACCTGAAAGGTAATCTTGCTTGTAGGAAGACACAGAGCCTGGGAATTAACTCCAGTTCTGAAAGGAAACACACAGCACAGTTCTCATCCATGAATCACACTCTGCTTTAGAGCACGAAGCACGCTCTTACTTTCTAGAGTCTCTAATAGGGCAGAAAACACGAGTGTTCTCAGACCAAAATAATGGTGTTTCCTACACATACGGACCATTGCTAGTTCAACTCTGCATCTGAACCTGATACAAACCAAAGGTCCCCTAGCATCCAATGCTTTTCATTTAAGAGCGAGAAATGTGTGAGCTTCGTGAAGGATGTAGATTCCTTTGAGCTGAACAGGGACTGAGTTTACCTGAAAAGATGTCTTGCTTTTAGGAAGACACAAACCAAGGATTTTAACTCCATTTTGAAGGGAAACACACAGTACAGTTGTCATCCATGAAACACACTCTGCTTTAGAGCAAGAATCACGCACTTGCTTTTTAGAATCTCTAATAGAGTAGAAAACTTGAGCGTGCTCACAACAAAAGAACAGTGTTTCCTACACATACGGACCACATCTAGTTCAACTCTGCTTCTGAAACTGATACAAACCACAGGTCCTCTAACATCCAATGGTTTCAGTTAAAAAGCGAATAACGTGTGAGCTTCTTGAACTATGTGGCTTCGTTTGAGATGAAAAGTGACTGTGTTTACCTGAAACGCAGTCTTCCTTGTAGCAAGACACAGAACCTGGGATTAAACTCCATTTCTGAAGGGAAACACATAGCACAGTTCTCCCCTATGAAATACACTCTGCTTTAGAGCAAGAAGCATGATCTTTCTTTCTATTTCTCTAATACAGCATGATACGTGAGTGTGCTCAGAACAAAAGAACGGTGTTTCCTATACATACGGACCATACCTAGTTCAACTCTACTTCTGAAACTGATTCAAACCACAGTTCTTCTGTCATCCAATTCTTTTCAGTTAAGAGCGAGAATCCTTTGAGCTTGGAGAACGATGTAGCTTTGTTTCAGCTGAAAAGTGACTGAGTTTACCCGAAATAACTCTTGCCAGTAGGAAGACACAGAGCCTGGGATTTAACTCCATTTCTGAAGGAAACTCACAGCACCGTTCTCATCCATGAAGCACACTCTGCTTTAGAGCAAGAAGCACGCTCTTACTTTCTAGAGTCTCTAATAGAGCAGGAAACATGAGTGTGCTCAGAACAAAAGAACGGTGTTTCCTGCACATACGTACCATTGCAGTTCCACTCTGCTTCTCAATCTGATACAAAGCTGAGGTCCTCTAACATCCAATGCTTTTCAATTAAGAGCAAGAAACCTGTGAGCTTCGTGAACGATGTAGCTTCATTTGAGCTGAAAATTGACTGAGTTTACCTGAAAAGAAGTCTTGCCTGTAGGAAGACACAGAGCATGGGATTTAACTCCATTTCTGAAGGAAACTCACAGCACAGTTCTCATCTGTGGAACGTACTCTGCTTTAGAGCACGAAGCTTGCTCTTACTTTCCAGAGTCTCTAATAGAGCAGAAAACGCGAGTGCGCTGAGAACAAAAGAATGGTGTTTCCTACATATACGGACCATTGCTAGTTCAACTCTGAATCTGAACTTGATACAAACCACAGGTCCACTAACATCCAATGATTTTCAGTACAGAGCGAGAAACATGTGAGCTTCGTGAAATATGTAGATTACTTTGAGTTGAAAAGTGACTGAGTATACCTGAAAAGAAGTCTTGCTTTTAGGAAGACACAGAGCTTGGGATTTAACTCCATTTTTAAGGGAAACACACAGCACAGTTCTCATCTATGAAACGCACTCTGCTTTAGAGCAAGAAGCACGCTCTTGCTTTTTAGAGTCTCTAATAGAAGAGAAAACTTGAGTGTGCTCAGAACAAAATAACGGTGTTTCCTACACATACAGATCATTGCTAGTTCAACTCTGCATCTGAACCTGATACAAACCACAGGTCCCCTAACATCCAAAGTTTTTCAGTTAAGAGCGAGAAACCTGTGAGCTTCGTGAACTATGTAGATTCCTTTGAGCTATAAAGTGACTGAGTTTACATGAAAAGAAGTCTTGCTTGTAGGAAGACACAGAGCCTGGATTTAACTCCATTTCTGAAGGAAACACACAGCACAGTTCTCATCCATGAATCACACTCTGCTTTAGAGCAAGAAGCACGCTCTTACTTTCTAGTGTCTCTACTAGAGCAGAAAACATGAGTGTGCTCAGAACAAAGAACAGGGTTTCCTACATTTACAGACAATATCTAGATCAACTCTGCTTCTGAAACTGATACAAACCAAAGTTCCTATATCACCTAATGCTTTTCAGTTAAGAGCGAGAAACGTGTTGAGCTTCGTGAATCATGTAGCTTCGTTTGAGCTGAAAAGTGAATGTGTTTACCTGAAATGCACTCTCCCTTGTAGGAATACACAGAGCCTGTGATTTAACTTCATTTCTGAAGGGAAACACACAGCACAGTTCTCATCCAAGAAACACACTCTGCTTTAGAGCAAGAAGCACGCTCTTACTTTCTAGAATCTCTAATATAGCAGGAAACGTGAGTGTGCTCAGAACAAAAGAACTGTGTTTCCTACACATACGGACCATTGCTAGTTCAACTCTGCTTCTGAAACAGATACAAACAACAGGTCCTCTGTCATCCAATGCTTTTCAGTTAAGAGCGAGAATTGTTTGAGATTGGGGAACAATAAAGTTTCGTATGAGCTGATATGTGACTGAGTTTACCTGAAAAAAACTCTTGCCTGTAGGAAGACACAGAGCCTGGGATTTAACTCCATTTCTGAAGGAAACACACAGCACAGTTCTCTTCCATGAAGCACACTCTGCTTTAGAGCACGAAACACGCTCTTACTTTCTAGAGTCTCTAATAGAGCAGAAAACGCGAGTGTGCTCAGAACAAAACAACGGTGTTTCCTACATTTACAGACAATATCTAGATCAACTCTGCTTCTGAAACTGATGCAAACCAAAGTTCCTCTATCATCTAATGCTTTTCAGTTAAGAGCAACAAACATGTGAGCTCCGTGAATCATGTAGCTTCATTTGAGCTGAAAAGTGACTGTGATTACCTGAAACGCAGTCTTCCTTGTAGGAAGACACATAACATGGGATTTAACTCCATTTGAGAAGGGAAACACTCAGCACAGTTCTAATCTGTGGAACTCACTCTGATTTAGAGCAAGAATAATGCTCTTGCTTTCTAGATTACCTAATACAGCAAGAAATGAGAGTGAACTCAGAACAAAAGAACAGTGTTTCCTACACATAAGGACCATTGCCAGTTCACCTCTGCTTCTGAAACTGATACAAACCACAGGTCATCTAACTACCAATGCTTTTCTGTTAAGAGCAAGAAACGTGCGACCTCGTGAACGGTGTAGCTTTGTATGAGCTGAAAAGTGACTTCGTTTACCTGAAACTAAATCTTGTTTGTTGGAAGAAACAGAGCCTGAGATTTACTTCCATTCCTGAAGGGAAACACAGACCTTAGTTCTCCTCCATTGAACACACTCTAATTTAGAGCACAAAGCATGCTCTTACTTTCTAGAGTCTCTAATAGAGCAGAAAACGCGAGTGTGCTCAGAACAAAACAACGGTGTTTCCTACACATATGGACCATTGCTAGTTCAACTCTGCATCTGAACCTGATACAAACCCCAGGTCCCCTAACATCCAATGCTTTTCAGTTAAGAGCGAGAAACCTGTGAGATTCGTGTACGATGTAGATTCCCTTGAGCTTAAAAGTGACTGAGTTTACCTGAAAAGAAGTCTTGCTTGTAGGAAGACACAGAGCCTGGGATTGAACTCCATTTCTGAAGGGAAACGCACAGCACAGTTCTCATCCATGAAACAACTCTGCTTTAGGGTAAGAAGCATGCTCTTGCTTTTTAGAGTCTCTCATAGAGCAGAAAACATGAGTGTACTCACAACAAAAGAACGGTGTTTCCTACACATACGGACCATTGCTAGTACAACTCTGCTTCTGAAATTGATTCAAACCACAGTTCCTCTGTCATCCAATGCTTTTCATTTAAGAGCGAGAATCGTTTGAGCTTGGAGAACGATGTAGAGTTGTTTCAGCTGAATTGTGACTGAGTTTACCCGAAAAGAACTCTTGCCTGTAGGAAGACACAGAGTCTGGGATTTAACTCCATTTCTGAAGGAAACACACAGCACAGTTCTCATCCGTGAAACGTACTCTGCTTTAGAGCACGAAGCACGCTCTTACTTTCTAGAGTCTCTAATAGAGCAGAAATCGCGAGTGTGCTCAGAACAAAAGAACAGTGTTTCCTACATATACGGACCATATCTATGTCAACTCTGCTTTTGAAACTGATACAAAACACAGGTCCCTTAACATCCAATGCTTTTCAACTAAGAGCAAGAAACGTTTGGGCTTCGTGAACGATGTAGCTTCGTTTGAGCTGAAAAGTGACTGAGTTTACCTGAAAAAAAGTCTTGCTTTTAGGAAAACACAGAGCTTGGGATTTAACTCCATTTTGAAGGGAAACACACAGCACAGTTCTCATCCATGAAACACACTCTGCTTTAGAGCAAGAAGCATGCTCTTACTTTCTGGTGTCTCTAATAGAGCAGAAAACATGAGTGTGCTCAGAACAAAGAACAGTGTTTCCTATATTTACAGACAATATCTAGATCAACTCTGCTTCTGAAACTGATACAAAGCAAAGTTCCTATATCATCTAAAGCTTTTCAGTTAAGAGCTAGAAATGTGTTGAGCTTCGTGAATCATGTAGCTTCGTTTGAGCTGAAAAGTGACTGTGTTTACCTGAAACGCACTCTCCCTTGTAGGAATACACAGAGCCTGTGATTTAACTTCATTTCTGAAGGGAAACACACAGCACAGTTCTCATCCATGAAACACACTCTTCTTTAGAGCAAGAAGCACGCTCGTACTTTCTGCAATCTCTAATATAGCAGGAAACGTGAGTGTGCTCAGAACAAAAGAACTGTGTTTCCTACACATACGGACCATTGCTAGTTCAACTCTGCTTCTGAAACAGATACCATCCCCAGGTCCCCTAACATCCAATGCTTTTCAGTTAAGAGCGAGAAACCTGTGAGTTTCGTGTACGATGTAGATTCCCTTGAGCTGAAAAGTGACTGAGTTTACCTGAAAAGAAGTCTTGCTTGTAGGAAGACACAGAGCCTGGGATTGAACTCCATTTCTGAAGGGAAACGCACAGCACAGTGCTCATCCATGAAACACATCTGCTTTAGAGTAAGAAGCACGCTCTTGCTTTTTAGAGTCTCTAATAGAGCAGAAAACGTGAGTGTACTCACAACAAAAGAACGGTGTTTCCTACATATACGGATCATATCTAGTTCAACTCTGCTTCTGAAACTGATACAAACCACAGGTCCTCTAACATCCAATGCTTTTCAGTTAAGAGCTAATAACGTGTGAGCTTCTTGAACTATGTAGCTTCGTGTGAGATGAACAGTGGCTGTGTTTACCTGAAACACAGTCTTCCTTGTAGGAAGACATAGAACCCGGGATTTAACTCCATTTCTGAAGAGAAACTCACAACACAGTTCTCCTCTATGAAACACACTCGGCTTTAGAGCAAGAAGCACGTTCTTTCTTTCTAGAAGCTCTAGTACAGCATGAAAAGTGAGTGTGCTCAGAACAACTGAACGGTTTTTCCTACACATACAGACCATTGCTAGTTCAACTCTGCTTCTGAAATTGATTCAAACCACAGTTCCTCTGTCATCCAATGCTTTTCAGTTAAGAGTGAGAATCGTTTGAGCTTGGAGAACGATGTTGCTTCGTTTCAGCTGAAATGTGACTGAGTTTACCCGAAAAGAACTCTTGCCTGTAGGAAGACACAGAGCCTGGGATTTAACTCCATTTCTGAAGGAAACACAAAGCACAGTTCTCTTCCATGAAACGTAATCTGCTTTAGAGCTTGAAGCACGCTCTTACTTTCTAGAGCCTCTAATAGAGCAGAAAACGCGAGTGTGCTCAGAACAAAAGAACAGTGTTTCCTACATATACGGACCTTATCTAGATCAACTCTGCTTTTGAAATTGATACAAACCAAATTTCCTCTATCATCTAATACTTTTCTGTTAAGAGTGAGAAACATGTTGAGCATCGTGAATCATGTAGCTTCTTTTGAGTTGAAAAGTGACTGTGTTTACCTGAAACGCAGTCTTCCTTGTAGGAAGACACAGAGCCTGTGATTTAACTCCATTTCGGAAGCGAAACACACAGCACAGTTCTCATCCATGAAACACACTCTGCTTTAGAGCAAGAAGCATGCTCTTACTTTCTAGAGTCTCCAATATAGCAGGAAACGTGAGTGTGCTCAGAACAAAAGAAACGTGTTTCCTACACATACGGATCATCGCTAGTTCAACTCTGCATCTGAAACTGATACAACACACTGGTTTCTTAACATCCAATGCTTTTCAATTAAGAGCGAGAAACGATTGAGATTCATGAACGATGTAGCTGCGTTTGAGCTGAAAAGTGTCTGAGTTTACCTGAAAAGAAGTCTTGCCTTTAGGAAGACACAGAGAATGGGATTTAACTCCATTTCTGAAGGAAACACACAGCACAGTTCTCATCCATGAAACACACTCTGCTTTAGAGCACGAAGCACGCTCTTACTTTCTAGAATCTCTAATAGAGCAGAATACGCGAGTGTGCTCAGAACAAAATAACGGTGTTTCCTACACATACGTACCACTGCTAGTTCAACTCTGCATCTGTACTTGATACAAACCAAATGTCCCCTAACAGCCAATGCTTTTCAGTTAAGAGCGAGAAACCTGTGAGGTTCGTGAACGATGTAGATTAATTTGAGCTGAAAAGTGTCTGAGTTTACCTGAAATGAAGTCTTGCTTTTAGGAAGACACAGAGCTTGGGATTTAACTCCATTTAGAAGGGAAACACAGAGCTCAGTTCTCATCCATGAAACACACTCTGCTTTAGAGCAAGAAGCATGCTCTTGATTTTTAGAGTCTCTAATAGAGCAGAAAACGTGAGTGTGCTCACAACAAAAGAACAGTGTTTTCTACACATATGGACCATATCTTGTTCAACTCTGCTTCTGAAACTGATACAAACCACAGGCCCTCTAACATCCAATGCTTTTCAGTTAAGAGCAAATATCGTGTGAGCTTCTTGAACTATGTAGCTTCATTTGAGATGAAAAGTGACTGTGTTTACCTGAAACGCAATCTTCCTTGTAGGAAGACACAGAACCTGGGTTTTAACTCCATTACTGAAGGGAAACACACAGCACAGTTCTCCTCTATGAAACACACTCTACTTTAGAGCACGAAGCATGCTCTTACTTTCTAGAGTCTCTAATAGGCAGAAAACTTGAGTGTGCTCAGAACAAAATAACGGTGTTTCCTACACATACAGATCATTGCTAGTTCAACTCTGCATCTGAACCTGATACAAACCACAGGTCCCCTAACATCCAAAGTTTTTCAGTTAAGAGCGAGAAACCTGTGAGTTTCGTGTACGATGTAGATTCCCTTGAGCTGAAAAGTGACTGAGTTTACCTGAAAAGGATTCTTGCTTGTAGGAAGACACAGTGCCTGGGATTGAACTCCATTTCTGAAGGGAAACGCACAGCACAGTGCTCATCCATGAAACACACTCTGCTTTAGAGTAAGAAGCACGCTCTTGCTTTTTAGAGTCTCTAATAGAGCAGAAAACGTGAGTGTACTCACAACAAAAGAACGGTGTTTCCTACATATACGGATCATATCTAGTTCAACTCTGCTTCTGAAACTGATACAAACCACAGGTCCACTAACATCCAATGCTTTTCAGTTAAGAGCTAATAACGTGTGAGCTTCTTGAACTATGTAGCTTCGTGTGAGATGAACAGTGGCTGTGTTTACCTGAAACGCAGTCTTCCTTGTAGGAAGACATAGAACCCGGGATTTAACTCCATTTCTGAAGAGAAACTCACAACACAGTTCTCCTCTATGAAACACACTCGGCTTTAGAGCAAGAAGCACGTTCTTTCTTTCTAGAAGCTCTAGTACAGCATGAAACGTGAGTGTGCTCAGAACAAAAGAACGGTTTTTCCTACACATACAGACCATTGCTAGTTCAACTCTGCTTCTGAAATTGATTCAAACCACAGTTCCTCTGTCATCCAATGCTTTTCAGTTAAGAGCGAGAATCGTTTGAGCTTGGAGAACGATGTTGCTTCGTTTCAGCTGAAATGTGACTGAGTTTACCCGAAAAGAACTCTTGCCTGTAGGAAGACACAGAGCCTGGGAATTAACTCCATTTCTGAATGAAACACACAGCACAGTTCTCATACGTGAAACGTACTCTGCTTTAGAGCACGAAGCACGCTCTTACTTTCTAGAGTCTCTAATAGATCAGGAAATGCGAGTGTGATCAGAACAAAATAACGGTGTTTCCTACACATACGGACCATGGCTAATTCAACTCTGCTTCTGAACCAGATACAAACCATAGGTCTTCTGTCATCCGATGCTTTTCAGTTAAGAGCGAGAATTGTTTGAGTTGGGGAACGATGTAGTTTCGTTTGAGCTGAAAAGTGACTGAGTTTACCTGAAAAGAACTCTTGCCTGTAGGAAGACACAGAGCCTGGGATTTAACTCCATTTCTGAAGGAAACACACAGCACAATTCTCATCCATGAAGCACACTCTGCTTTAGAGCAAGAAGCACGCTATTACTTTCTAGAGTCTCTAAAAGAGCAGAAAACATGAGTGTGCTAACAACAAAAGAATGGTGTTTCCTACACATAAGGACCATTGCTAGTTCAACTCTGCATCTGAAACTGATACAAACCAAAGGACCCCTAACATCCAATGCTTTTCAGTTAAGAGCGAGAAACGTGTGAGCTTCGTGAATGTTGTAGATACCTTTAAGCTGAAAAGTTACTGAGTTTACCTGAAAAGAACTCTTGACTGTAGGAAGACACAGAGCCTGGAATTTAACTCCATTTCTGAAGGAAACACACAGCACAGTTCTCATCCATGAAGCACACGCTGCTTTAGAGCAAGAAACACGCTCTTACTTTCTAGAGTCTCTAATAGAGCAGAAAACGTGAGTGTGCTCACAACAAAAGAACGGTGTTTCCTACACATACGGACCATATCTACTTCAACTCTGCTTCCGAAACTGATACAAACCACAGGTCCTCTAACATCCAATGCTTTTCAGTTAAGAGCGAATAACATGTGAGCTTCTTGAATTATGCAGCTTCGTTTGAGATGAAAAGTGACTGTGTTTACCTGAAACGCAGTCTTTCTTGTAGGAAGACACAGAGCCTGTGATTTAACTCCATTTCTGAAGGGAAACACACAGCACAGTTCTCCTCTATGAAACACGCTCTGCTTTAGAGCAAGATGCACGATCTTTCTTTCTAGATTCTCTAATACAGCATGAAAAATGAGTGTGCTCAGAACAAAAGAACGGTGTTTCCTACACATACGGACCATTGCTAGTTCAACTCTGCTTCTGAAACTGATTCAAACCACAATTCCTCTGTCATCCAATGCTTTTCAGTTAAGAGCGAGAATCGTTTGAGCTTGGAGGATGATTTAGCTTCGTTTCAGCTGAAAAGTGACTGAGTTTACCCGAAAAGTATTCTTGCCTGTAGGAAGACACAGAGCCTGGGATTTAACTGCATTTCCTAAAGAAACACACAGCACATTTCTCATCCATGAAGCACACTCTGCTTTAGAGCAAGAAGCACACTCTTACTTTCTAGAGTCTCTAATATAGCAGGAAACATGAGTGTGCTCAGAACAAAAGAACGGTGTTTACTGCACATACGTACCATTGAAGTTCCACTCTGCTTCTGAATCTGATACAAACCCGAGGTCCTCTAACATCCAATGCTTTTCAGTTAAGAGTGAGAAACATGTGAGCTTCGTGAACGATGTAGCTTCGTTTGAGCTGAAACGTGACTGAGTTTACCTGAAAAGAAGTCTTGCCTGTAGGAAGACACAGAGCATGGGATTTAACTCCATTTCTGAAGGAAACTCACAGCACAGTTCTCATCCGTGAAACGTACTCTGCTTTAGAGCACGAAGCACGCTCTTACTTTCTAGATTCTCTAATAGAGCAGAAAACACAAGTGTGCTCAGAACCAAATAACGGTGTTTGCTACATATACGGACCATTGCTAGTTCAACTCTGAATCTGAACCTGATACAAACCACAGGTCCCCTAACATCCAATGCTTTTCAGTACAGAGTGAATAACGTGTGAGCTTCGTGAACTATGTAGATTCCTTTGAGCTGAAAAGTGAGTGTGTGTACCTGAAAAGAAGTCTTGCTTGTAGGAAGACACAGAGACTGGCATTTACCACCATTTCTGAAGGGAAACACAGAGCTCAGTTCTCATCCATGAAACACACTCTGCTTTAGAGCAAGAAGCACGCTCTTGCTTTCTTGAGTCTCTAATACAGCAGGAAACGTGAGTGTGCTCAGAAAAAAAGAACAGTGTTTTCTACACATACAGACCATTGCTAGTTCAACTCTGCTTCTGAAACTGACACGAACCACAGGTCCTCTGTCATCCAATGCTTTTCAGTTTAGAGCGAGAATTGTTTGAGTTTGGGGAACGATGTAGTTTTTTTGAGCTGAAAATTGACTGAGTTTGCCTGAAAAGAACTCTTGCCTGTTGGAAGACACAGAGCCTGGGATTTAACTCCATTTCTGAAGGGAAACACACAGCACAGTTGTAATCCATGGAACACACTCTGATTTAGAGCAAGAATCATACTCTTGCTTTCTAGATTCCCTAATACAGCAAGAAATGAGAGTGACCTCAGAACAAAAGAACAGAGTTTCTTACACATACGGACCATATCTAGTTCAACTCTGCATCTGAAACTGATACAAAACACAGGTCCCATAACATCCAATTCTTTTCATAAGAGCGAGAAACGTGTGACCTTTGTGAACAGTGTAGCTTTGTTTTAGCAGAAAAGTGACTGCGTTTACCTGAAACTAAATCTGGTTTGTAGGTGACACAGAGCCTGAGATTTACCTCCATTTCTGAAGGGAAACACAGAGCTCAGTTCTCCTCCATGAAACACACTCTGCTTTAGAGCAAGAAGCACGCTCTTACATTCTAGAGTCTCTAATAGAGCCGAAAACGCGAGTGTGCTCAGAACAAAAGAACGGTGTTTCCTACACATACGGACCATTGCTAGTTCAACTCTGAATATGAACCTGATACAAACCACAGGTCCCCTAACATCCAATGCTTTTCAATACAGAGCGAGAAACGTGTGAGCTTCGTGAACTATGTAGATTCCTTTGAGCTGAAAAGTGACTGAGTGTACCTGAAAAGAAGTCTTGCTTGTAGGAAGACACAGAGACTGGCATTTACCACCATTTCTGAAGGGAAACACAGAGCTCAGTTCTCATCCATGAAACACACTCTGCTTTAGAGCAAGAAGCACGCTCTTACTTTCTAGAGTCTCTAATATAGCAGGAAAAGTGTGTGTGCTCAGAACAAAAGTCCAGTGTTTCCTACACATACGGACCATATCTAGTTCAACTCTGCTTCTGAAATTGATACAAACCACAGGTACTCTAACATCTAATGCTTTTCAGTTAAGAGGGAATAACGTGTGAGCTTCTCGAACTATGTAGCTTCGTTTGAGATGAAAAGTGACTGTGTTTACCTGAAACGCAGTCTTCCTTGTAGGAAGACACAGAAACTGGGATTTAACTCCATTTCTGAAGGGAAACACACAGCCCAGTTCTCCTCTATGAAACACACTCTGCTTTAGAGCAAGAAGCACGATCTTTCTTTCTAGATTCTCTAATACAGCATGAAACGTGTGTGTGCTCAGAACAAAAGAACGGTGTTTCCTACACATACGGATCATTGCTAGTTCAACTCTGCTTCTGAAACTGATTCAAACCACAATTCCTCTGTCATCCAATGCTTTTCAGTTAAGAGCGATAATCGTTTGAGCTTGGAGGATGATTTAGCTTCGTTTCAGCTGAAAAGTGACTGATTTTACCCGAAAAGTACTCTTGCCTGTAGGAAGACACAGATCCTGGGATTTAACTGCATTTCTGAAAGAAACACGCAGCACTGTTCTCATCCATGAAGCACACTCTGCTTTAGAGCAAAAACCACACTCTTACTTTCTAGAGTCTCTAATATTGCAGGAAACATGAGTGTGCTCAGAACAAAAGAACGGTGTTTACTGCACATACGTACCATTGCAGTTCCACTCTGCTTCTGAATCTGATACAAACCCGAGGTCCTCTAACTTCCAATGCTTTTCAGTTAAGAGCGAGAAACGTGTGAGCTTCGTGAACGATGTAGCTTCGTTTGAGCTGAAACGTGACTGAGTTTACCTGAAAAGAAGTCTTGCCTGTAGGAAGACACAGAGCATGGGATTTAACTCCATTTCTGAAGGAAACTCAAAGCACAGTTCTCATCCTTGGAACGTACTCTGCTTTAGAGCACGAAGCACGCTCTTACTTTCTAGAGTCTCTAATAGAGCAGAAAACACAAGTGTGCTCAGAACAAAAGAACAGTGTTTGCTACATATACAGACCATTGCAGGTTCAATTCTGAAACTGAACCTGATACAAACCACAGGTCCCTTAACATCCAATGCTTTTCAGTACAGAGCGAGTAACCTGTGAGCTTCGTGAACTATGTAGATTCCTTTGAGCTGAAAAGTGAGTGTGTGTACCTGAAAAGAAGTCTTGCTTGTAGGAAGACACAGAGCCTGGCATTTTCCACCATTTCTGAAGAGAAACACAGAGCTCAGTTCTCATCCATGAAACACACTCTGCTTTAGAGCAAGAAGCACGCTCTTGCTTTCTAGAGTCTATAATACAGCAGGAAACGTGAGTGTGCTCTGAAAAAAAGAACGGTGTTTTCTACACATATGGACCATTGCTACTTCAACTCTGCTTCTGAAACAGATACAAACCACAGGTCCTCTGTCATCCAATGCTTTTCAGTTTAGAGTGAGAATTGTTTGAGATTGGGGAACGATGTAGTTTTGTTTGAGCTGAAAATTGACTGAGTTTACCTGAAAAGACTCTTGCCTGTAGGAAGACACAGAGCCTGGGATTTAACTCCATTTCTGAAGGAAACACACAGCACAGTTCTCATCCATGAAACACACTCTGCTTAAAGCAAGAAGCACGCTCTTACTTTCTAGATTCTCTACTATATCAGGACACGTGAGTGTGCTCAGAAGAAAAGAACGGTGTTTTCTACACATACGGACCATTGCTAGTTCAACTCTGCATCTGAAACTGATACATAACAATGGTACCTTACCACCAATGCTTTTCAATTAAGAGCGAGAAACGTTTGGGCTTCGTGAAGAATATAGCTTCCTTTGAGCTGAAATGTGACTGAGTTTACCTGAAAAGAAGTCTTGCCTGTAGGAAGACACAGAGCATGGGATTTAACTCCATTTCTGAAATAAACACACAGCACAGTTCTCATCCATGAAGCACACTCTGCTTTAGAGCAAGAAGCACACTCTTACTTTCTAGAGTCTCTAATATAGCAGGAAACATGAGTGTTCTCAGAACAAAAGAACGGTGTTTACTGCATATACGTACCATTGCAGTTCCACTCTGCTTCTGAATCTGATACAAACCCGAGGTCCTCTAACATCCAATGCTTTTCAGTTAAGAGCGAGAAACGTGTGAGCTTCGTGAACGATGTAGCTTCATTTGAGCTGAAACGTGACTGAGTTTACCTGAAAAGAAGTCTTGCCTGTAGGAAGACACAGACCATGGGATTTAACTCCATTTCTGAAGGACACTCACATCACAGTTCTCATCCGTGAAACACACTCTGCTTTAGAGCACGAAGCACGCTCTTACTTTCTAGAGTCTCTAATAGAGCAGAAAACACAAGTTTGCTCAGAACACAAGAACGTTGTTTGCTATATATACGGACCATTGCTAGTTCAACTCTGAATCTGAACCTGATACAAACCACAGGTCCCCTAACAATCAATGCTTTTCAGTACAGAGCGAGTAACGTGTGAGCTTCGTGAACTATGTAGATTCCTTTGAGCTGAAAAGTGAGTGTGTGTACCTGAAAAGAAGTCTTGCTTGTAGGAAGACACAGAGCCTGGCATTTACCACCATTTCTGAAGGGAAACAAAGAGCTCAGTTCTCATCCATGAAACACACTCTGCTTTAGAGAAAGAAGCACACTCTTGCTTTTTAGAGTCTCTAATACAGCAGGAAACGTGAGTGTGCTCAGAAAAAAACAACGGTGTTTCCTACACATACGGACCATTGCTAGTTCAACTATGCTTCTGAAACAGATACAAACCACAGGTCCTCTCTCATCCAATGCTTTTCAGTTAAGAGCGAGAATTGTTTGAGATTGGGGAACGATGTAGTTTTGTTGGAAGCTGAAAATTGACTGAGTTTACCTGAAAAGAACTCTTGCCTGTTGGAAGACACAGAGCCTGGGATTTAAATCCATTTCTGAAGGAAACACACAGCACAGTTCTCATCCATGAAACACACTCTGTTTAGAGCAGGAAGCATACTCTTACTTTCTAGAGTCTCTATTATAGAAGGAAACGTGAGTGTGCTCAGAACAAAAGTACAGTGTTTACTACACATACGGACCATATCTAGTTCAACTCTGCTTCTGAAATTGATACAAACCACAGGTACTCTAACATCTAATGCTTTTCAGTTAAGAGGGAATAACGTGTGAGCTTCTTGAACTATGTAGCTTCGTTTGAGATGAAAAGTGACTGTGTTTACCTGAAACGCAGTCTTCCTTGTAGGAAGACACAGAAACTGGGATTTAACTCCATTTCTGAAGGGAAACACACAGCACAGTTCTCCTCTATGAAACACACTCTGCTTTAGAGCAAGAAGCACGATCTTTCATTCTAGATTCTCTAATACAGCATGAAACGTGTGTGTGCTCAGAACAAAAGAATGGTGTTTCCTACACATACGGACCATTGCTAGTGCAACTCTGCTTCTGAAACTGATTCAAACCACAATTCCTCTGTCATCCAATGCTTTTCAGTTAAGAGCGAGAATCGTTTGAGCTTGGAGGATGATTTAGCTTCGTTTCAGCTGAAAAGTGACTGAGTTTACCCGAAAAGTACTCTTGCCTGTAGGAAGACACAGATCCTGGGATTTAACTGCATTTCTGAAAGAAACACACAGCACTGTTCTCATCCATGAAGCACACTCTGCTTTAGAGCAAAAACCACACTCTTACTTTCTAGAGTCTCTAATATTGCAGGAAACATGAGTGTGCTCAGAACAACAGAACGGTGTTTACTGCACATACGTACCATTGCAGTTCCACTCTGCTTCTGAATCTGATACAAACCCGAGGTCCTCTAACTTCCAATGCTTTTCAGTTAAGAGCGAGAAACGTGTGAGCTTCGTGAACGATGTAGCTTCGTTTGAGCTGAAACGTGACTGAGTTTACCTGAAAAGAAGTCTTGCCTGTAGGAAGACACAGAGCATGGGATTTAACTCCATTTCTGAAGGAAACTCAAAGCACAGTTCTCATCCATGAAACGTACTCTGCTTTAGAGCACGAAGCATGCTCTTGCTTTCTAGAGTCTCTAATAGAGCAGAAAACACAAGTGTGCTCAGAACAAAAGAACAGTGTTTGCTACATATACGGACCATTGATAGTTCAATTCTGAATCTGAACCTGATACAAACCACAGGTCCCCTAACAATCAATGCTTTTCAGTACAGAGCGAGTAACGTGTGAGCTTCGTGAACTATGTAGATTCCTTTGAGCTGAAAAGTGAGTGTGTGTACCTGAAAAGAAGTCTTGCTTGTAGGAAGACACAGAGCCTGGCATTTACCACCATTTCTGAAGGGAAACAAAGAGCTCAATTCTCATCCATGAAACACACTCTGCTTTAGAGAAAGAAGCACACTCTTGCTTTTTAGAGTCTCTAATACAGCAGGAAACGTGAGTGTGCTCAGAAAAAAAGAACGGTGTTTGCTACACATACGGACCATTGCTAGTTCAACTATGCTTCTGAAACAGATGCAAACCACAGGTCCTCTCTCATCCAATGCTTTTCAGTTAAGAGCGAGAATTGTTTGAGATTGGGGAACGATGTAGTTTTGTTGGAAGCTGAAAATTGACTGAGTTTACCTGAAAAGAACTCTTGCCTGTTGGAAGACACAGAGCCTGGGATTTAAATCCATTTCTGAAGGAAACACACAGCACAGTTCTCATTCATGAAACACACTCTGTTTAGAGCAGGAAGCACACTCTTACTTTCTAGAGTCTCTATTATAGAAGGAAACGTGAGTGTGCTCAGAACAAAAGTACAGTGTTTACTACACATACGGACCATATCTAGTTCAACTCTGCTTCTGAAATTGATACAAACCACAGGTACTCTAACATCTAATGCTTTTCAGTTAAGAGGGAATAACGTGTGAGCTTCTTGAACTATGTAGCTTCGTTTGAGATGAAAAGTGACTGTGTTTACCTGAAACGCAGTCTTCCTTGTAGGAAGACACAGAAACTGGGATTTAACTCCATTTCTGAAGGGAAACACACAGCACAGTTCTCCTCTATGAAACACACTCTGCTTTAGAGCAAGAAGCACGCTCTTGCTTTCTAGATTCTCTAATACAGCATGAAACGTGTGTGTGTTCAGAACAAAAGAATGGTGTTTCCTACACATACGGACCATTGCTAGTTCAACTCTGCTTCTGAAACTGATTCAAACCACAATTCCTCTGTCATCCAATGCTTTTCAGTTAAGAGCGAGAATCGTTTGAGCTTGGAGGATGATTTAGCTTCGTTTCAGCTGAAAAGTGACTGAGTTTACCCGAAAAGTACTCTTGCCTGTAGGAAGACAGAGATCCTGGGATTTAACTGCATTTCTGAAAGAAACACACAGCACTGTTCTCATCCATGAAGCACACTCTGCTTTAGAGCAAAAAGCACACTCTTACTTTCTAGAGTCTCTAATATTGCAGGAAACATGAGTGTGCTCAGAACAAAAGAACGGTGTTTACTGCACATACGTACCATTGCAGTTCCACTCTGCTTCTGAATCTGATACAAACCCGAGGTCCTCTAACTTCCAATGCTTTTCAGTTAAGAGCGAGAAACGTGTGAGCTTCGTGAACGATGTAGCTTTGTTTGAGCTGAAACGTGACTGAGTTTACCTGAAAAGAAGTCTTGCCTGTAGGAAGACACAGAGCATGGGATTTAACTCCATTTCTGAAGGAAACTCAAAGCACAGTTCTCATCCGTGAAACGTACTTTGCTTTAGAGCACGAAGCACGCTCTTGCTTTCTAGAGTCTCTAATAGAGAAGAAAACACAAGTGTGCTCAGAACAAAAGAACAGTGTTTGCTACATATACGGACCATTGCTAGTTCAATTCTGAATCTGAACCTGATACAAACCACAGGTCCCCTAACATCACATGCTTTTCAGTACAGAGCGAGTAACGTGTGAGCTTCGTGAACTATGTAGATTCCATTGAGCTGAAAAGTGAGTGTGTGTACCTGAAAAGAAGTCTTGCTTGTAGGAAGACACAGAGCCTGGCATTTACCACCATTTCTGAAGAGAAACACAGAGATCAGTTCTCTTCCATGAAACACAATCTGCTTTAGAGCAAGAAGCACGCTCTTGCTTTCTAGAGTCTATAATAGAGCAGGAAACGTGAGTGTGCTCAGAAAAAAAGAACGGTGTTTCCTACACATACGGACCATTGCTAGTTCAACTCTGCTTCTGAAACAGATACAAACCACAGGTCCTCTGTCATCCAATGCTTTTCAGTTAAGAGCGAGAATTGTTTGAGATTGGGGAACGATGTAGTTTGTTGGAAGCTGAAAATTGACTGAGTTTACCTGAAAAGAACTCTTGCCTGTTGGAAGACACAGAGCCTGGGATTTAACTCCATTTCTGAAGGAAACACACAGCACAGTTCTCTTCCATGAAACACAATCTGTTTAGAGCAGGAAGCACACTCTTACTTTCTAGAGTCTCTAATATAGAAAGAAACGTGAGTGTGCTCAGAACAAAAGTACAGTGTTTCCTACACATACGGACCATATCTAGTTCAACTCTGCTTCTGAAATTGATACAAACCACAGGTACTCTAACATCTAATGCTTTTCAGTTAAGAGGGAATAACGTGTGAGCTTCTTGAACTATGTAGCTTCGTTTGAGAAGAAAAGTGACTGTGTTTACCTGAAACGCAGTCTTCCTTGTAGGAAGACACAGAAACTGGGATTTAACTCCATTTCTGAAAGGAAACACACAGCACAGTTCTCTTCTATGAAACACACTCTGCTTTAGAGCAAGAAGCACTATCTTTCTTTCTAGATTCTCTAATACAGCATGAAACGTGTGTGTGCTCAGAACAAAAGAATGGTGTTTCCTACACATACGGACCATTGCTAGTTCAACTCTGCTTCTGAAACTGATTCAAACCACAATTCCTCTGTCATCCAATGCTTTTCAGTTAAGAGCGAGAATCGTTTGAGCTTGAAGGATGATTTAGCTTCGTTTCAGCTGAAAATTGACTGAGTTTACCCGAAAAGTACTCTTGCCTGTAGGAAGACACAGAGCCTGGGATTTAACTCCATTTCTGAAGGAAACACACAGCACAGTTCTCATCCATGAAACACACTCTGCTTAAAGCAAGAAGCACGCTCTTACTTTCTAGATTCTCTAATATAGCAGGAAACCTGAGTGTGCTCAGAAGAGAAGAACGGTGTTTCCTACACATACGGACCATTGCTAGTTCAACTCTGCATCGGAAACTGATACTAAACAATGGTCCCTTACCACCAATGCTTTTCAGTTAAGAGCGACAAACATGTGAGCTCCAAGAATCATGTCGCTTCATTTGAGCTGAAACGTGGCTGTGTTCACCTGAAACGCAGTCTTCCTTGTAGGAAGAGACATAACCTGGGATTTAACACCATTTGTGAAGGGAAACACACAGCACAGTTCAAATCCATGGAACACACTCCGATTTAGAGGAAGAATCATGCTCTTGCTTTCTAGATTCCCTAATATATCAAGAAATGAGAGTGAACTCAGAACAAAAGAAATCTGTTTCCTACACATAAGGACCATTGCTAGTTCAACTCTGCATCTGAAACTGATACAAACCACAGGTCCTCTAACTACCAATGCTTTTCAGTTAAGAGTGAGAAACGTGTGACCTTCGTGAATGGTGTAGCTTTGTTTGAGCTGAAAAGTGACTGCATTTACATGAAACTAAATCTGGTTTGTAGGTGACACAGAGCCTGAGATTTACCTCCATTTCTGAAGGGAAACACAGAGCTCAGTTCTCCTCCATGAAACACAATCTGCTTTTGAGCAAGATTGATGCTCTTATTTTCTAGAGTCTCTAATATAGCATGAAACGTGAGTGTGCTCAGAACCAAAGAACGGTGTTTCCTACACATACGGACCATTGCTAGTTCAACTCTGCTATTGAAACTGATACAAAACACAGGTCCCTTAACAACCAATGCTTTTAATTTAAGAGCGAGAAACGTTTGTGCTTAGTGAATAATGTAGCATGGTTTGAGCTGAAAAGTGACTGAGTTTACCTGAAAAGAAGTCTTGCCTGTAGGAAGACACAGAGCATGGGATTTAACTCCATTTCTGAAGGAAACACCAAGCACAGTTCTCATCCATGAAACGCACTCTGCTTTAGAGCAACAAGCACGCTCTTTCTTCCTAGATTCTCTAATACAGCATGATACGTGAGTGTGCACAGAACAAAAGAACGATGTTTCCTACATATACGGACCATTGCTAGTTCAACTCTGCTTCTGAAACTGATACAAAACACAGGTCCCTTAACATCCAATGCTTTTCATTGAAGAGTGAGAAACGTTTGGGCTTCGTGAACGATGTAGCTTCGTTTGAGCTGAAAAGTGACTGAGTTTACCTGAGAAGAAGTCTTGCCTGTAGGAAATCACAGAGCATGGGATTTAACTCCATTTCTGAAGGAAACACCAAGCACAGTTCTCATCCATGAAACGCACTCTGCTTTAGAGCAAGAAGCACGCTCTTACTTTCTGGAGACTCTAATAGAACCAAAAACGCGAGTGTGCTCAAATCAAAATAACGGTGTTTCCTACACATACGGACTATTGCTAGTTCAACTCTGCACCTGAACCTGATACAAACACCAGGTCCCCTAACATCCAATGCTTTTCTCTTAAGAGCGAGAAACCTGTGAGCTTCGGGAACGATGTAGATTCCTTTGAGCTGAAAAGTGACTGAGTTTACCTGAAAAGAAGACTTGCTTGTAGGAAGATACAGAGCCTGGGATTGAACTCCTTTTCTGAAGGGAAACACACAGCACAGTTCTCATCCATGAAACACACTCTGCTTTAGAGCAAGAAGCACGCTCTTGATTTTTAGAGTCTCTAATAGAGCAGAAAACGTGAGTGTGCTCACAACAAAAGAACGGTGTTTCCTACACATACGGACCATTGCTAGATCAACTCTGCTTCTGATACCGATACAAACCACAGTTCTTCTGTCATCCAACGCTTTTCAGTTAAGAGCGAGAATCGTTTCAGCTTGGAGAACTATGTAGCTTCGTTTGAGCTGAAAAGTGACTGAGTTTACCCGAAAGAACTCTTGCCTTTAGGAAAACACAGAGCCTGGGATTTAACTCCATTTCTGAAGGAAACACACAGCACAGTTCTCATCCATGAAACACACTCTGCTTTGGACCAAGAAGCACGCTCTTACTTTCTAGAGTCTATAATATAGCAGGAAAACTGACTGTGCTCAGAAGAAAAGAACGGTGTTTCCTACACATACGGACCATTGCTAGTTCAACTCTGCATCTGAAACTGATACAAAACAAAGGTCCCTTAACATCCAATGCTTTTCAATTAAGAGCGAGAAACGTTTGGGCTTCGTTAACGATGTAGCTTCGTTTGAGCTGAAAAGGGACTGAGTTTACCCGAAAAGAACTCTTGCCTGTAGGAAGACACAGAGCATGGGATTTAACTCCATTTCTGAAGGAAACACACAGCACAGTTCTCATCCATGAACCGTACTCTGCTTTAGAGCACGAGCAGGCTCTTACTTTCTAGAGTCTCTAATAGAACAGAAAATGCGAGTGTGCTCAGAACAAAAGAACGGTGTTTGCTACATATAGCGACCATTGCTAGTTCAACTCTGAATCTGAACCTGATACAAACCACAGGTCCCCTAACATCAAATGCTTTTGAGTACAGAGCGAGAAGGGTGTGAGCTTCGTGAAAGATGTAGATTCCTTTGAGCTAAAAAGTGACTGAGTCTACCTGAAAAGAAGTGTTGCTTGTAGGAAGACACAGAGCCTGGCATTTACCTCCATTTCTGAAAGGAAACACAGAGCTCAGTTCTCATCCATGAAACACACTCCGCTTTAGAGCAAGAATCACGCTCTTGCTTTCTAGGGTCTCTAATACAGCAGGAAACGTAGGTGTGCTCAGAACAAAAGAACGGTATTTCCTACACATATGGACCATCGCTAGTTCAACTCTGCTTCTGAAACTGATACAAACCACAGGTCCTCTGTCATCCAATGCTTTTCAGGTAAGAGCGACAAACATGTGAGCTCCAAGAATCATGTAGCTTCATTTGAGCTGAAACGTGACTGTGTTCACCTGAAACAAAGTCTTCCTTGTAGGAAGAGACATAACCTGGGATTTAACACCATTTGTGAAGGGAAACACACAGCACAGTTCTAATCCATGGAACACACTCCGATTTAGAGCAAGAATCATGCTCTTGCTTTCTAGATTCCCTAATATATCAAGAAATGAGAGTGAACTCAGAACAAAAGAACACTGTTTCCTACACATAAGGACCATTGCTAGTTCAACTCTGCATCTGAAACTGATACAAACCACAGGTCCTCTAACTACCAATGCTTTTCAGTTAAGAGTGAGAAACGTGTGACCTTCGTGAATGGTGTAGCTTTGTTTGAGCTGAAAAGTGACTGCGTTTACCTGAAACTAAGTCTGTTTTGTAGGTGACACAGAGCCTGAGATTTACCTCCATTTCTGAAGGGAAACACAGAGCTCAGTTCTCCTCCATAAAACACAATCTGCTTTTGAGCAAGATTGATGCTCTTATTTTCTAGAGTCTCTAATATAGCATGAAACGTGAGTGTGCTCAGAACCAAAGAACGGTGTTTCCTACACATACGCACCATTGCTAGTTCAACTCTGCTATTGAAACTGATACAAAACACAGGTCCCTTAACATCCAATGCTTTTCATTTAAGAGTGAGAAACGTTTGGGCTTCGTGAACGATGTAGCTTCGTTTGAGCTGAAAAGTGACTGAGTTTACCTGAGAAGAAGTCTTGCCTGTAGGAAATCACAGAGCATGGGATTTAACTCCATTTCTGAAGGAAACACCAAGCACAGTTCTCATCCATGAAACGCACTCTGCTTTAGAGCAAGAAGCACGCTCTTACTTTCTGGAGACTCTAATAGAACCAAAAACGCGAGTGTGCTCAGAACAAAATAACGGTGTTTCCCACACATACGGACTATTGCTAGTTCAACTCTGCACCTGAACCTGATAGAAACACCAGGTCCCCTAACATCCAATGCTTTTCTGTTAAGAGCGAGAAACCTGTGAGCTTCGGGAACGATGTAGATTCCTTTGAGCTGAAAAGTGACTGAGTTTACCTGAAAAGAAGACTTGCTTGTAGGAAGAAACAGAGCCTGGGATTGAACTCCTTTTCTGAAGGGAAACACACAGCACAGTTCTCATCCATGAAACACACTCTGCTTTAGAGCAAGAAGCATGCTCTTGATTTTTAGAGTCTGTAATAGAGCAGAAAACGTGAGTGTGCTCACAACAAAAGAACGGTGTTTCCTACACATACGGACCATTGCTAGTTCAACTCTGCTTCTTATACTGATACAAACAACAGTTCTTCTGTCATCCAACGCTTTTCAGTTAAGAGCGAGAATCGTTTGAGCTTGGAGAACGATGTAGCTTCGTTTGAGCTGAAAAGTGACTGAGTTTACCCAAAAGAACTCTTGCCTGTAGGAAGACACAGAGCATGGGATTTAACTCCATTTCTGAAGGAAACACACAGCACAGTTCTCATCCATGATCCATACTCTGCTTTAGAGCACAAAGCATGCTCTTACTTTCTAGAGTCTCTAATAGAGCAGAAAACGAGAGTGTGCTCAGAACAAAATAACGGTGTTTCCTACACAAACGGACCATTGCTAGTTCAACTCTGAATATGAACCTGATACAAACCACAGGTCCCCTAACATCCAATGCTTTTCAATTCAGAGCGATAAACTTTTGGGCTTCGTGAACGAGGTAGCTTCTTTTGAGCTGAAAAGTGACTGAGTTTACCTGATAAGAACTCTTGCCTGTAGGAAGACACAGAGCCTGGGATTTAACTCCATTTCTGAAGGAAACACACAGCACAGTTCTCATCCATGAAACACACTCTGCTTTAGACCAAGAAGCACGCTCTTACTTTCTAGAGTCTATAATATAGCAGGAAAACTGACTGTGCTCAGAAGAAAAGAACGGTGTTTCCTACACATACGGACCATTGCTAGTTCATCTCTGCATCTGAAACTGATACAAAACAAAGGTCCCTTAACATGCAATGCTTTTCCATTAAGAGCGAGAAACTTTGGGCTTCGTTAACGATGTAGCTTCGTTTGAGCTGAAAGGTGACTGAGTTTACCTGAAAAGAAGTCTTGACTGTAGGAAGACACAGAGCATGGGATTTAACTCCATTTCTGAAGGAAACACCAAGCACAGTTCTCATCCATGAAACTCACTCTGCTTTAGAGCAACAAGCACGCTCTTTCTTCCTAGATTCTCTAATACAGCATGAAACGTGAGTGTGCACAGAACAAAAGAACGGTGTTTCCTACACATACGGACCATTGCTAGTTCAACTCTGCTTCTGAAACTGATTCAAACCACAGTTCTTCTGTCATCCAATGCTTTTCAGTTAAGAGCGAGAATCGTTTGAGCTTGGAGAACGATGTAGCTTCGTTTGAGCTGAAAAGTGACTGAGTTTACCCGAAAAGAACTCTTGCCTGTAGGAAGACACAGAGCATGGGATTTAACTCCATTTCTGAAGGAAACACACAGCACAGTTCTCATCCATGAAACACACTCTGCTTTAGACCAAAAAGCACGCTCTTACTTTCTAGAGTCTCTAATAGAGCAGAAAACGCGAGTGTGCTCAGAACAAAAGAACGGTGTTTCCTACACATACGGACTATTGCTAGTTCAACTCTGCACCTGAACCTGATACAAACACCAGGTCCCCTAACATCCAATGCTTTTCTGTTAAGAGCGAGAAACCTGTGAGCTTCGTGAACGATGTAGATTCCTTTGAGCTGAAAAGTGTCTGAGTTTACCTGAAAAGAAGACTTGCTTGTAGGAAGACACAGAGCCTGGGATTGAACTCCTTTTCTGAAGGGAAACACACAGCACAGTTCTCATCCATGAAACACACTCTGCTTTAGAGCAAGAAGCACGCTCTTGATTTTTAGAGTCTCTAATAGAGCAGAAAACGTGAGTGTGCTCACAACAAAAGAACGGTGTTTCCTACACATACGGACCATTGCTAGTTCAACTCTGCTTCTGATACTGATACAAACCACAGTTCTTCTGTCATCCAACGCTTTTCAGTTAAGAGCAAGAATCGTTTGAGCTTGGAGAACGATGTAGCTTCGTTTGAGCTGAAAAGTGACTGAGTTTACCCGAAAGAACTCTTGCCTGTAGGAAGACACAGAGCATGGGATTTAACTCCATTTCTGAAGGAAACACACAGCACAGTTCTCATCCATGATCCGTACTCTGCTTTAGAGCACGAGCACGCTCTTACTTTCTAGAGTCTCTAGTAGAGCAGAAAACGAGAGTGTGCTCAGAAGAAAAGAACGGTGTTTCCTACACATACGGACTATTGCTAGTTCAACTCTGCATCTGAAACTGATACAAAACAAAGGTCCCTTAACATCCAATGCTTTTCAATTAAGAGCGAGAAACGTTTGTGCTTCGTGAACGAATTAGCTTCGTTTGAGCTGAAAAGTGACTGAGTTTACCTGAAAAGAAGTCTTGCCTGTAGGAAGACACAGAGCATGGGATTTAACTCCATTTCTGATGGAAACACCAAGCACAGTTCTCATCCATGAAACACACTCTGCTTTAGAGCAAGAAGCACGCTCTTACTTTCTAGAGACTCTAATAGAGCAAAAAACGCAAGTGTGCTCAGAAAAAAATAACGGTGTTTCCTACACATAAGGACCGTATCTAGTTCAACTCTGAATCTGAACCTGCTACAATCCACAGGTCCCCTAACATCACATGCTTTTCAGTACAGAGCGAGAAACCTGTGAGCTTTGTGAACGATGTAGATTCCTTTGAGCTGAAAAGTGACTGAGTCTACCTGAAAAGTAGTCTTGCTTTTAGGAAGACACCGAGCCTCGCTTTTACTTCCACTTCTGAAGGGAAACACAGAGCTCAGTTCTCATCCATGAAACACACTCTGCTTTAGAGCAAGAAGCACGCTCTTGCTTTCTAGGTTCTCTAATACAGCAGGAAACGTGAGTGTGCTCAGAACAAAAGAACGGTATTTCCTACACATAGGGACCATATCTAGTTCAACTCTGCTTCTGAAACTGATTCAAACCACAGTTCTTCTGTCATCCAATGCTTCTCAGTTAAGAGAGAATAACGTGTGAGCCTCTTGAACTATGTAGCTTTGTTTGAGATGAAAAGTGACTGTGTTTACCTGAAACGCAGTCTTCCTTGTAGGAAGACACAGAAACTGGGATTTAACTCCATTTCTGAAGGGAAAAACACAGCACAGTTCTCCTCTATGGAACACACTCCTTTTTAGAGCAAGAAGCACGATCTTTCATTCTAGATTCTCTAATACATCATGAAACGTGAGTGATCTCAGAACAAAAGAACGGTGTTTCCTACACATACGGACCATTGCTAGTTCAACTCTCCTTCACAAACTGATTCAAACCACAGTTCTTCTGTCATCCAATGCTTTTCATTTAAGAACGAGAATCATTTGAGCTTGGAGAACGACGTAGCTTCGTTTCAGCTGAAAAGTGACTGAGTTTACCCGAAAAGAACTCTTGCCTCTAGGAAGACACAGAGCATGGGATTTAACTCCATTTCTGAAGGAAACACATAGCACAGTTCTCATCCATGAAACACACTCTGCTTTAGACCAAGAAGAACGCTCTTACTTTCTAGAGTCTATAATAGAGCAGGAAAATTGAGTGTGCTCAGAAGAAAAGAACGGTGTTTCCTACACATACGGACCATTGCTAGTTCAACTCTGCATCTGAAACTGATACAAAACAAAGGTCCCTTAACATCCAATGTTTTTCAATTAAGAGCGAGAAACGTTTGGGCTTCGTGAACGATGTAGCTTCGTTTGAGCTGAAAAGTGACTGAGTTTACCTGAAAAGAAGTCTTGACTGTAGGAAGACACAGAGCATGGGATTTAACTCCTTTTCTGAAGGACACACCAAGCACAGTTCTCATCCATGAAACACACTCTACTTTAGAGCAAGAATCACGCTCTTGCTTTCTAGGGTCTCTAATACAGCAGGAAACGTAGGTGTGCTCAGAACAAAAGAACGGTATTTCCTACACATATGGACCATCGCTAGTTCAACTCTGCTTCTGAAACTGATACAAACCACAGGTCCTCTGTCATCCAATGCTTTTCAGTTAAGAGCGACAAACATGTGAGCTCCAAGAATCATGTAGCTTCATTTGAGCTGAAACGTGACTGTGTTCACCTGAAACGCAGTCTTCCTTGTAGGAAGAGACATACCCTGGATTTAACACCATTTGTGAAGGGAAACACACAGCACAGTTCTAATCCATGGAACACACTCCGATTTAGAGCAAGAATCATGCTCTTGCTTTCTAGATTCCCTAATATATCAAGAAATGAGAGTGAACTCAGAACAAAAGAACACTGTTTCCTACACATAAGGACCATTGCTAGTTCAACTCTGCATCTGAAACTGATACAAACCACAGGTCCTCTAACTACCAAGGCTTTTCAGTTAAGAGTGAGAAACGTGTGACCTTCGTGAATGGTGTAGCTTTGTTTGAGCTGAAAAGTGACTGCGTTTACCTGAAACTAAATCTGGTTTATAGGTGACACAGAGCCTGAGATTTACCTCCATTTCTGAAGGGAAACACAGAGCTCAGTTCTCCTCCATGAAACACAATCTGCTTTTGAGCAAGATTGATGCTCTTATTTTCTAGAGTCTCTAATATAGCATGAAACGTGAGTGTGCTCAGAACCAAAGAACGGTGTTTCCTACACATACGGACCATTGCTAGTTCAACTCTGCTATTGAAACTGATACAAAACACAGGTCCCTTAACATCCAATGCTTTTCATTTAAGAGTGAGAAACGTTTGGGCTTCGTGAACGATGTAGCTTCGTTTGAGCTGAAAAGTGACTGAGTTTACCTGAGAAGAAGTCTTGCCTGTAGGAAATCACAGAGCATGGGATTTAACTCCATTTCTGAAGGAAACACCAAGCACAGTTCTCATCCATGAAACACACTCTGCTTTAGAGCAAGAAGCACGCTCTTACATTCAGGAGACTCTAATAGAACCAAAAACGCGAGTGTGCACAGAACAAAATAACGGTGTTTCCTACACATACGGACTATTGCTAGTTCAACTCTGCACCTGAACCTGATGCAAACACCAGGTCCCCTAACATCCAATGCTTTTCTGTTAAGAGCGAGAAACCTGTGAGCTTCGTGAACGATGTAGATTCCTTTGAGCGGAAAAGTGAATGAGTTTACCTGAAAAGAATTCTTGCCTGTAGGAAGACAAAGAGCATGGGATTTAACTCCATTTCTGAAGGAAACACACAGCACAGTTCTCATCCATGAAACACACTCTGCTTTAGAGCAAGAAGCACTCTCTTACTTTCTAGAGTCTTTAATAGAGCAGGAAACGTGATTGTGCTCAGAAGAAAAGAACGGTGTTTCCTACACTTAAGGACCATTGCTAGTTCAACTCTGCATCTGAAACTGATACAAACCACAGGTCCTCTAACTACCAATGCTTTTCAGTTAAGAGTGAGAAACGTGTGACCTTCGTGAATGGTGTAGATTTGTTTGAGCTGAAAAGTGACTGCGTTTACCTGAAACTAAATCTGGTTTGTAGGTGACACAGAGCCTGAGATTTACCTCCATTTCTGAAGGGAAACACAGAGCTCAGTTCTCCTCCATGAAACACAATCTGCTTTTGAGCAAGATTGATGCTCTTATTTTCTAGAGTCTCTAATATAGCATGAAACGTGAGTGTGCTCAGAACCAAAGAACGGTGTTTCCTACACATACGCACCATTGCTAGTTCAACTCTGCTATTGAAACTGATACAAAACACAGGTCCCTTAACATCCAATGCTTTTCATTTAAGAGTGAGAAACGTTTGGGCTTCGTGAACGATGTAGCTTCGTTTGAGCTGAAAAGTGACTGAGTTTACCTGAGAAGAAGTCTTGCCTGTAGGAAATCACAGAGCATGGGATTTAACTCCATTTCTGAAGGAAACACCAAGCACAGTTCTCATCCATGAAATGCACTCTGCTTTAGAGCAAGAAGCACGCTCTTACTTTCGGGAGACTCTAATAGAACAAAACAAGTGAGTGTGCTCAGAACAAAATAATGGTGTTTCCTACACATATGGACTATTGCTAGTTCAACTCTGCATCTGAACCTGATACAAACACCAGGTCCCCTAACATCCAATGCTTTTCTGTTAAGAGTGAGAAACCTGTGAGCTTCGTGAACGATGTAGATTCCTTTGAGCTGAAAAGTGACAGAGTTTACCTGAAAAGAAGACTTGCTTGTAGGAAGACACACAGCCTGGGATTGAACTCCTTTTCTGAAGGGAAACACACAGCACAGTTCTCATCCATGAAACACACTCTGCTTTAGAGCAAGAAGCACGCTCTTGATTTTTAGAGTCTCTAATAGAGCAGAAAACGTGAGTGTGCTCACAACAAAAGAACGGTGTTTCCTACACATACGGACCATTGCTAGTTCAACTCTGCTTCTGATACTGATACAAACCACAGTTCTTCTGTCATCCAACGCTTTTCAGTTAAGAGCGAGAATCGTTTGAGCTTGGAGAACGATGTAGCTTCGTTTGAGCTGAAAAGTGACTGAGTTTACCCGAAAGAACTCTTGCCTGTGGGAAGACACAGAGCATGGGATTTAACTCCATTTCTGAAGGAAACACACAGCACAGTTCTCATCCATGATCCGTACTCTGCTTTAGAGCACGAGCACGCTCTTACTGTCTAGAGTCTCTAATAGAGCAGAAAACGAGAGAGTGCTCAGAACAAAATAACGGTGTTTCCTACACATACGGACCATTGCTAGTTCAACTCTGAATATGAACCTGATACAAACCACAGGTCCCCTAACATCCAATGCTTTTCAATTAAGAGCGATAAACGTTTGGGCTTCGTGAAAATGTAGCTTCGTTTGAGCTGAAAAGTGACTGAGTTTACCTGAAAAGAACTCTTGCCTGTAGGAAGACACAGAGCCTGGGATTTAACTCCATTTCTGAAGGAAACACACAGCACAGTTCTCATCCATGAAACACACTCTGCTTTAGACCAAGAAGCACGCTCTTACTTTCTAGAGTCTATAATATAGAGGAAAACTGAGTGTGCTCAGAAGAAAAGAACGGTGTTTCCTACACATACGGACCATTGCTAGTTCAACTCTGCATCTGAAACTGATACAAAACAAAGGTCCCCTAACATCCAATGCTTTTCTGTTAAGAGCGAGAAACCTGTGAGCTTCGTGAACGATGTAGATTCCTTTGAGCTGAAAAGTGAATGAGTTTACCTGAAAAGAATTCTTGCCTGTAGGAAGACAAAGAGCATGGGATTTAACTCCATTTCTGAATGAAACACACAGCACAGTTCTCATCCATGAAACACACTCTGCTTTAGAGCAAGAAGCACTCTCTTACTTTCTAGAGTCTTTAATAGAGCAGGAAACGTGATTGTGCTCAGAAGAAAAGAACGGTGTTTCCTACACTTAAGGACCATTGCTAGTTCAACTCTGCATCTGAAACTGATACAAACCACAGGTCCTCTAACTACCAATGCTTTTCAGTTAAGAGTGAGAAACGTGTGACCTTCGTGAATGGTGTAGATTTGTTTGAGCTGAAAAGTGACTGCGTTTACCTGAAACTAAATCTGGTTTGTAGGTGACACAGAGCCTGAGATTTACCTCCATTTCTGAAGGGAAACACAGAGCTCAGTTCTCCTCCATGAAACACAATCTGCTTTTGAGCAAGATTGATGCTCTTATTTTCTAGAGTCTCTAATATAGCATGAAACGTGAGTGTGCTCAGAACCAAAGAACGGTGTTTCCTACACATACGCACCATTGCTAGTTCAACTCTGCTATTGAAACTGATACAAAACACAGGTCCCTTAACATCCAATGCTTTTCATTTAAGAGTGAGAAACGTTTGGGCTTCGTGAACGATGTAGCTTCGTTTGAGCTGAAAAGTGACTGAGTTTACCTAAGAAGAAGTCTTGCATGTAGGAAATCACAGAGCATGGGATTTAACTCCATTTCTGAAGAAAACACCAAGCACAGTTCTCATCCATGAAATGCACTCTGCTTTAGAGCAAGAAGCACGCTCTTACTTTCGGGAGACTCTAATAGAACAAAACACGTGAGTGTGCTCAGAACAATATAATGGTGTTTCCTACACATATGGACTATTGCTAGTTCAACTCTGCATCTCAAACCTATACAAACCACAGGTCCTCTAACTACCAATGCTTTTCAGTTAAGAGTGAGAAACGTGTGACCTTCGTGAATGGTGTAGCTTTGTTTGAGCTGAAAAGTGACTGCGTTTACCTGAAACTAAATCTGGTTTGTAGGTGACACAGAGCCTGAGATTTACCTCCATTTCTGAAGGGAAACACAGAGCTCAGTTCTCCTCCATGAAACACAATCTGCTTTTGAGCAAGATTGATGCTCTTATTTTCTAGAGTCTCTAATATAGCATGAAACGTGAGTGTGCTCAGAACCAAAGAACGGTGTTTCCTACACATACGGACCATTGCTAGTTCAACTCTGCTATTGAAACTGATACAAAACACAGGTCCCTTAACATCCAATGCTTTTCATTTAAGAGTGAGAAACGTTTGGGCTTCGTAAACAATGTAGCTTCGTTTGAGCTGAAAAGTGACTGAGTTTACCTGAGAAGAAGTCTTGCCTGTAGGAAATCACAGAGCATGGGATTTAACTCCATTTCTGAAGGAAACACCAAGCACAGTTCTCATCCATGAAACGCACTCTGCTTTAGAGCAAGAAGCACGCTCTTACTTTCTGGAGATTCTAATAGAACAAAACACGCAAGTGTGCTCAGAACAAAATAACGGTGTTTCCTACACATACGGACTATTGCTAGTTCAACCCTGCATCTGAACCTGATACAAACACCAGGTCCCCTAAGATCCAATGCTTTTCTGTTAAGAGCGAGAAACCTGTGAGCTTCGTGAACGATGTAGATTCCTTTGAGCTGAAAAGTGACTGAGTTTACCTGAAAAGAAGACTTGCTTGTAGGAAGACACAGAGCCTGGGATTGAACTCCTTTTCTGAAGGGAAACACACAGCACAGTTCTCATCCATGAAACACACTCTGCTTTAGAGCAAGAAGCACGCTCTTGATTTTTAGAGTCTCTAATAGAGCAGAAAACGTGAGTGTGCTCACAACAAAAGAACGGTGTTTCCTACACATACGGACCATTGCTAGTTCAACTCTGCTTCTGATACTGATACAAACCACAGTTCTTCTGTCATCCAACGCTTTTCAGTTAAGAGTGAGAATCATTTGAGCTTGGAGAACGATGTAGCTTCGTTTGAGCTGAAAATTGACTGAGTTTACCCGAAAGAACTCTTGCCTGTAGGAAGACACAGAGCATGGGATTTAACTCCATTTCTGAAGGAAACACACAGCACAGTTCTCATCCATGATCCGTACTCTGCTTTAGAGCACGAGCACGCTCTTACTGTCTAGAGTCTCTAATAGAGCAGAAAACGAGAGTGTGCTCAGAACAAAATAACGGTGTTTCCTACACATACGGACCATTGCTAGTTCAACTCTGAATATGAACCTGATACAAACCACAGGTCCCCTAACATCCAATGCTTTTCAATTAAGAGCGATAAACGTTTGGGCTTCGTGAACGATGTAGCTTCGTTTGAGCTGAAAAGTGACTGAGTTTACCTGAAAAGAACTCTTGCCTGTAGGAAGACACAGAGCCTGGGATTTAACTCCATTTCTGAAGGAAACACACAGCACAGTTCTCATCCATGAAACACACTCTGCTTTAGACCAAGAAGCACGCTCTTACTTTCAAGAGTCTATAATATTGCAGGAAAACTGAGTGTGCTCAGAAGAAAAGAACGGTGTTTCCTACACATACGGACCATTGCTAGTTCAACTCTGCATCTGAAACTGATACAAAACAAAGGTCCCTTAACATCCAATGCTTTTCAATTAAGAGCGAGAAACGTTTGGGCTTCGTGAACGATGTAGCTTCATTTGAGCTGAAAAGTGACTGAGTTTACCTGAAAAGAAGTCTTGCCTGTAGGAAGACACAGAGAATGGGATTTAACTCCATTTCTGAAGGAAACACCAAGCACAGTTCTCATCCATGAAACACACTCTGCTTTAGAGCAAGAAGCACGCTCTTACTTTCTAGAGACTCTAATAGAGCAAAAAACGCGAGTGTGCTCAGAAAAAAATAACGGTGTTTCCTACACATAAGGACCATATCTAGTTCAACTCTGAATCTGAACCTGCTATAATCCACAGGTCCCCTAACATCACATGCTTTTCAGTACAGAGCGAGAAACCTGTGAGCTTCGTGAACGATGTAGATTCCTTTGAGCTGAAAAGTGACTGAGTCTACCTGAAAAGAAGTCTTGCTTGTAGGAAGACACCGAGCCTCGCTTTTACCTCCACTTCTGAAGGGAAACACAGAGCTCAGTTCTCATCCATGAAACACACTCTGCTTTAGTGCAAGAAGCACGCTCTTGCTTTCTAGGTTCTCTAATACAGCAGGAAACGTGAGTGTGCTCAGAACAAAAGAACGGTATTTCCTACACATAGGGACCATATCTAGTTCAACTCTGCTTCTGAAACTGATTCAAACCACAGTTCTTCTGTCATCCAATGCTTTTCAGTTAAGAGCGAATAACGTGTGAGCCTCTTGAATTATGTAGCTTTGTTTGCGATGAAAAGTGACTGTGTTTACCTGAAACGCAGTCTTCCTTGTAGGAAGACACAGAAACTGGGATTTAACTCCATTTCTGAAGGGAAAAACACAGCACAGTTCTTCTCTATGGAACACACTCCTTTTTAGAGCAAGAAGCACGCTCTTTCTTTCTAGATTCTCTAATACAGCATGAAACGTGAGTGATCTCAGAACAAAAGAACGGTGTTTCCTACACATACGGACCGTTGCTAGTTCAACTCTCCTTCACAAACTGATTCAAACCACAGTTCTTCTGTCATCCAATGCTTTTCATTTAAGAACGAGAATCATTTGAGCTTGGAGAACGACGTAGCTTCGTTTCAGCTGAAAAGTGACTGAGTTTACCCGAAAAGAACTCTTGACTCTAGGAAGACACAGAGCATGGGATTTAACTCCATTTCTGAAGGAAACACACAGCACAGTTCTCATCCATGAAACACACTCTGCTTTAGACCAAGAAGAACGCTCTTACTTTCTAGAGTCTATAATAGAGCAGGAAACGTGAGTGTGCTCAGAAGAAAAGAACGGTGTTTCCTACACATACGGACCATTGCTAGTTCAACTCTGCATCTGAAACTGATACAAAACAAAGGTCCCTTAACATCCAATGTTTTTCAATTAAGAGCGAGAAACGTTTGGGCTTCGTGAACGATGTAGCTTCGTTTGAGCTGAAAAGTGACTGAGTTTACCTGAAAAGAAGTCTTGACTGTAGGAAGACACAGAGCATGGGATTTAACTCCTTTTCTGAAGGACACACCAAGCACAGTTCTCATCCATGAAACACACTCTACTTTAGAGCAAGAATCACGCTCTTGCTTTCTAGGGTCTCTAATACAGCAGGAAACGTAGGTGTGCTCAGAACAAAAGAACGGTATTTCCTACACATATGGACCATCGCTAGTTCAACTCTGCTTCTGAAACTGATACAAACCACAGGTCCTCTGTCATCCAATGCTTTTCAGTTAAGAGCGACAAACATGTGAGCTCCAAGAATCATGTAGCTTCATTTGAGCTGAAACGTGACTGTGTTCACCTGAAACGCAGTCTTCCTTGTAGGAAGAGACATACCCTGGATTTAACACCATTTGTGAAGGGAAACACACAGCACAGTTCTAATCCATGGAACACACTCCGATTTAGAGCAAGAATCATGCTCTTGCTTTCTAGATTCCCTAATATATCAAGAAATGAGAGTGAACTCACAACAAAAGAACACTGTTTCCTACACATAAGGACCATTGCTAGTTCAACTCTGCATCTGAAACTGATACAAACCACAGGTCCTCTAACTACCAATGCTTTTCAGTTAAGAGTGAGAAACGTGTGACCTTCGTGAATGGTGTAGCTTTGTTTGAGCTGAAAAGTGACTGAGTTTACCTGAAAAGAAGACTTGCTTGTAGGAAGACACGGAGCCTGGGATTGAACTCCTTTTCTGAAGGGAAACACACAGCACAGTTCTCATCCATGAAACACACTCTGCTTTAGAGCAAGAAGCACGCTCTTGATTTTTGGAGTCTCTAATAGAGCAGAAAACGTGAGTGTGCTCACAACAAAAGAACGGTGTTTCCTACACATACGGACCATTGCTATTTCAACTCTGCTTCTGATACTGATACAAACCACAGTTCTTCTGTCATCCAATGCTTTTCAGTTAAGAGTGAGAATCATTTGAGCTTGGAGAACGATGTAGCTTCGTTTGAGCTGAAAAGTGACTGAGTTTACCCGAAAGAACTCTTGCCTGTAGGAAGACACAGAGCATGGGATTTAACTCCATTTCTGAAGGAAACACACAGCACAGTTCTCATCCATGATCCGTACTCTGCTTTAGAGCACGAGCACGCTCTTACTGTCTAGAGTCTCTAATAGAGCAGAAAACGAGAGTGTGCTCAGAAGAAAAGAACGGTGTTTCCTACACATACGGACCATTGCTAGTTCAACTCTGAATATGAACCTGATACAAACCACAGGTCCCCTAACATCCAATGCTTTTCAATTAAGAGCGAGAAAGGTTTGGGCTTCGTGAACGATGTAGCTTCGTTTGAGCTGAAAAGTGACTGAGTTTACCTGAAAAGAACTCTTGCCTGTAGGAAGACACAGAGCATGGGATTTAACTCCATTTCTGAAGGAAACACACAGCACAGTTCTCATCCATGAAACACACTCTGCTTTAGACCAAGAAGCACGCTCTTACTTTCTAGAGTCTATAATATAGCAGGAAAACTCAGTGTGCTCAGAAGAAAAGAACGGTGTTTCCTACACATACGGACCATTGCTAGTTCAACTCTGCATCTGAAACTGATACAAAACAAAGGTCCCTTAACATCCAATGCTTTTCAATTAAGAGCGAGAAACGTTTGGGCTTCGTGAACAAAGTTGCTTCGTTTGAGCTGAAAAGTGACTGAGTTTACCTGAAAAGAAGTCTTGCCTGTAGGAAGACACAGAGCATGGGATTTAACTCCATTTCTGAAGGAAACACCAAGCACAGTTCTCATCCATGAAACACACTCTGCTTTAGAGCAAGAAGCACGCTCTTACTTTCTAGAGACTCTAATAGAGCAAAAAACGCGAGTGTGCTCAGAAAAAAATAACGGTGTTTCCTACACATAAGGACCATATCTAGTTCAACTCTGAATCTGAACCTGCTACAATCCACAGGTCCCCTAACATCACATGCTTTTCAGTACAGAGCGAGAAACCTGTGAGCTTCGTGAACGATGTAGATTCCTTTGAGCTGAAAAGTGACTGAGTCTACCTGAAAAGAAGTCTTGCTTGTAGGAAGACACCGAGCCTCGCTTTTACCTCCACTTCTGAAGGGAAACACAGAGCTCAGTTCTCATCCATGAAACACACTCTGCTTTAGTGCAAGAAGCACGCTCTTGCTTTCTAGGTTCTCTAATACAGCAGGAAACGTGAGTGTGCTCAGAACAAAAGAACGGTATTTCCTACACATAGGGACCATATCTAGTTCAACTCTGCTTCTGAAACTGATTCAAACCACAGTTCTTCTGTCATCCAATGCTTTTCAGTTAAGAGCGAATAACGTGTGAGCCTCTTGAATTATGTAGCTTTGTTTGCGATGAAAAGTGACTGTGTTTACCTGAAACGCAGTCTTCCTTGTAGGAAGACACAGAAACTGGGATTTAACTCCATTTCTGAAGGGAAAAACACAGCACAGTTCTTCTCTATGGAACACACTCCTTTTTAGAGCAAGAAGCACGCTCTTTCTTTCTAGATTCTCTAATACAGCATGAAACGTGAGTGATCTCAGAACAAAAGAACGGTGTTTCCTACACATACGGACCATTGCTAGTTCAACTCTGCTTCAGAAACTGATTCAAACCACAGTTCTTCTGTCATCCAATGCTTTTCATTTAAGAGCGAGAATCATTTGAGCTTGGAGAACGATGTAGCTTCGTTTCAGCTGAAAAGTGACTGAGTTTACCAGAAAAGAACTCTTGCCTGTAGGAAGACACAGAGCATGGGATTTAACTCCATTTCTGAAGGAAACACACAGCACAGTTCTCATCCATGAAACACACTCTGCTTTAGACCAAGAAGCACGCTCTTACTTTCTAGAGTCTATAATATAGCAGGAAAACTGAGTGTGCTCAGAAGAAAAGAACGGTGTTTCCTACACATACGGACCATTGCTAGTTCAACTCTGCATCTGAAACTGATACAAAACAAAGGTCCCCTAACATCCAATGCTTTTCTGTTAAGAGCGAGAAACCTGTGAGCTTCGTGAACGATGTAGATTCCTTTGAGCTGAAAAGTGACTGAGTTTACCTGAAAAGAATTCTTGCCTGTAGGAAGACAAAGAGCATGGGATTTAACTCCATTTCTGAATGAAACACACAGCACAGTTCTCATCCATGAAACACACTCTGCTTTAGAGCAAGAAGCACGCTCTTACTTTCTAGAGTCTATAATATAGCAGGAAAACTGAGTGTGCTCAGAAGAAAAGAACGGTGTTTCCTACACATACGGACCATTGCTAGTTCAATAATGCATCTGAAAATGATACAAAACAAAGGTCCCTTAACATCCAATGCTTTTCAATTAAGAGCGAGAAAGGTTTGGGCTTCGTGAACGATGTAGTTCGTTTGAGATGAAAAGGGACTGAGTTTAACTGAAAAGATGTCTTGCCTGTAGGAAGACACAGAGCATGGGATTTTACTCCATTTCTGAATGAAACACACAGCACAGTTCTCATCCATGAAACACACTCTATTTTAGAGCAAGAAGCACGCTCTTACTTTCTAGAGTCTCTAATAGATCAGAAAACGTGAGTGTGCTCAGAACAAAGGACAGTGTTTCCTACACATATGGACCATCGCTAGTTCAACTCTGCTTCTGAAACTGATACAAACCACAGGTCCTCTGTCATCCAATGCTTTTCAGTTAAGAGTGACAAACATGTGAGCTCCAAGAATCATGTAGCTTCATTTGAGCTGAAACGTGACTGTGTTCACCTGAAACGCAGTCTTCCTTGTAGGAAGTGACATAACCTGGGATTTAACACCATTTGTGAAGGGAAACACACAGCACAGTTCTAATCCATGGAACACACTCCGATTTAGAGCAAGAATCATGCTCTTGCTTTCTAGATTCCCTAATATATCAAGAAATGAGAGTGAACTCAGAACAAAAGAACACTGTTTCCTACACATAAGGACCATTGCTAGTTCAACTCTGCATCTCAAACTTATACAAACCACAGGTCCTCTAACTACCAATGCTTTTCAGTTAAGAGTGAGAAACGTGTGACCTTCGTGAATGGTGTAGCTTTGTTTGAGCTGAAAAGTGACTGCGTTTACCTGAAACTAAATCTGGTTTGTAGGTGACACAGAGCCTGAGATTTACCTCCATTTCTGAAGGGAAACACAGAGCTCAGTTCTCCTCCATGAAACACAATCTGCTTTTGAGCAAGATTGATGCTCTTATTTTCTAGAGTCTCTAATATAGCATGAAACGTGAGTGTGCTCAGAACCAAAGAACGGTGTTTCCTACACATACGGACCATTGCTAGTTCAACTCTGCTATTGAAACTGATACAAAACACAGGTCCCTTAACATCCAATGCTTTTCATTTAAGAGTGAGAAACGTTTGGGCTTCATGAACGATGTAGCTTCGTTTGAGCTGAAAAGTGACTGAGTTTACCTGAGAAGAAGTCTTGCCTGTAGGAAATCACAGAGCATGGGATTTAACTCCATTTCTGAAGGAAACACCAAGCACAGTTCTCATCCATAAAACGCACTCTGCTTTAGAGCAAGAAGCACGCTCTTACTTTCTGGAGATTCTAATAGAACAAAACACGCAAGTGTGCTCAGAACAAAATAACGGTGTTTCCTACACATACGGACTATTGCTAGTTCAACCCTGCATCTGAACCTGATACAAACACCAGGTCCCCTAAGATCCAATGCTTTTCTGTTAAGAGCGAGAAACCTGTGAGCTTCGTGAACGATGTAGATTCCTTTGAGCTGAAAAGTGACTGAGTTTACCTGAAAAGAAGACTTGCTTGTAGGAAGACACAGAGCCTGGGATTGAACTCCTTTTCTGAAGGGAAACACACAGCACAGTTCTCATCCATGAAACACACTCTGCTTTAGAGCAAGAAGCACGCTCTTGATTTTTAGAGTCTCTAATAGAGCAGAAAACGTGAGTGTGCTCACAACAAAAGAACGGTGTTTCCTACACATACGGACCATTGCTAGTTCAACTCTGCTTCTGATACTGATACAAACCACAGTTCTTCTGTCATCCAACGCTTTTCAGTTAAGAGTGAGAATCATTTGAGCTTGGAGAACGATGTAGCTTCGTTTGATCTGAAAATTGACTGAGTTTACCCGAAAGAACTCTTGCCTGTAGGAAGACACAGAGCATGGGATTTAACTCCATTTCTGAAGGAAACACACAGCACAGATCTCATCCATGATCCGTACTCTGCTTTAGAGCACGAGCACGCTCTTACTGTCTAGAGTCTCTAATAGAGCAGAAAACGAGAGTGTGCTCAGAACAAAATAACGGTGTTTCCTACACATACGGACCATTGCTAGTTCAACTCTGAATATGAACCTGATACAAACCACAGGTCCCCTAACATCCAATGCTTTTCAATTAAGAACGATAAACGTTTGGGCTTCGTGAACAAAGTAGCTTCGTTTGAGCTGAAAAGTGACTGAGTTTACCTGAAAAGAACTCTTGCCTGTAGGAAGACACAGAGCATGGGATTTAACTCCATTTCTGAAGGAAACACACAGCACAGTTCTCATCCATGAAACACACTCTGCTTTAGACCAAGAAGCACGCTCTTACTTTCTAGAGTCTATAATATTGCAGGAAAACTGAGTGTGCTCAGAAGAAAGAACGGTGTTTCCTACACATACGGACCATTGCTAGTTCAACTCTGCTTCTGATACTGATACAAAACAAAGGTCCCTTAACATCCAATGCTATTCAATTAAGAGCGAGAAACGTTTGGGCTTCGTGAACGATGTAGCTTCATTTGAGCTGAAAAGTGACTGAGTTTACCTGAAAAGAAGTCTTGCCTGTAGGAAGACACAGAGCATGGGATTTAACTCCATTTCTGATGGAAACACCAAGCACAGTTCTCATCCATGAAACACACTCTGCTTTAGAGCAAGAAGCACGCTCTTACTTTCTAGAGACTCTAATAGAGCAAAAAACGCGAGTGTGCTCAGAAAAAAATAACGGTGTTTCCTACACATAAGGACCATATCTAGTTCAACTCTGAATCTGAACCTGCTACAATCCACAGGTCCCCTAACATCACATGCTTTTCAGTACAGAGCGAGAAACCTGTGAGCTTCGTGAATGATGTAGATTCCTTTGAGCTGAAAAGTGACTGAGTCTACCTGAAAAGAAGTCTTGCTTGTAGGAAGACACCGAGCCTCGCTTTTACCTCCACTTCTGAAGGGAAACACAGAGCTCAGTTCTCATCCATGAAACACACTCTGCTTTAGTGCAAGAAGCACGCTCTTGCTTTCTAGGTTCTCTAATACAGCAGGAAACGTGAGTGTGCTCAGAACAAAAGAACGGTATTTCCTACACATAGGGACCATATCTAGTTCAACTCTGCTTCTGAAACTGATTCAAACCACAGTTCTTCTGTCATCCAATGCTTTTCAGTTAAGAGCGAATAACGTGTGAGCCTCTTGAATTATGTAGCTTTGTTTGCGATGAAAAGTGACTGTGTTTACCTGAAACGCAGTCTTCCTTGTAGGAAGACACAGAAACTGGGATTTAACTCCATTTCTGAAGGGAAAAACACAGCACAGTTCTTCTCTATGGAACACACTCCTTTTTAGAGCAAGAAGCACGCTCTTTCTTTCTAGATTCTCTAATACAGCATGAAACGTGAGTGATCTCAGAACAAAAGAACGGTGTTTCCTACACATACGGACCGTTGCTAGTTCAACTCTGCTTCAGAAACTGATTCAAACCACAGTTCTTCTGTCATCCAATGCTTTTCATTTAAGAGCGAGAATCATTTGAGCTTGGAGAACGATGTAGCTTCGTTTCAGCTGAAAAGTGACTGAGTTTACCCGAAAAGAACTCTTGCCTGTAGGAAGACACAGAGCATGGGATTTAACTCCATTTCTGAAGGAAACACACAGCACAGTTCTCATCCATGAAACACACTCTGCTTTAGAGCAAGAAGCACGCTCTTACTTTCTAGAGTTCTAATAGAGCAGGAAACGTGAGTGTGCTCAGAAGAAAAGAACGGTGTTTCCTAACCATACGGACCATTGCTAGTTCAATAATGCATCTGAAAATGATACAAAACAAAGGTCCCTTAACATCCAATGCTTTTCAATTAAGAGCGAGAAAGGTTTGGGCTTTGTGAACGATGTAGTTCGTTTGAGATGAAAAGGGACTGAGTTTACCTGAAAAGAAGTCTTGCCTGTAGGAAGACACAGACCATGGGATTTAACTCCATTTCTGAAGGAAACACCAAGCACAGTTCTCATCCATGAAACACACTCTGCTTTAGAGCAAGAAGCACGCTCTTACTTTCTAGAGACTCTAATAGAGCAAAAAACGCGAGTGTGCTCAGAAAAAAATAACGGTGTTTCCTACACATAAGGACCATATCTAGTTCAACTCTGAATCTGAACCTGCTACAAACCACAGGTCCCCTAACATCAAATGCTTTTCAGTACAGAGCGTGAAACGTGTGAGCTTCGTGAACGATGTAGATTCCTTTGAGCTGAAACGTGACTGAGTTTACCTGAAAAGAAGTCTTGCTTGTAGGAAGACACCGACCCTGGCATTCAACTCCATTTCTGAAGGGAAACACAGAGCTCAGTTCTCATCCATGAAACACACTCTGCTTTAGAGCAAGAAGCACGCTCTTGCTTTCTAGGTTCTCTAATACAGCAGGAAACGTGAGTGTGCTCACAACAAAAGAACGGCGTTTCCTACACATACAGACCATATCTAGTTCTACTCTGCTTCTGAAACTGATACAAACCACAGGTCCTCTAACATCCAATGCTTTTCAGTTAAGAGCGAATAACGTGTGAGCTTCTTGAACTATGTAGCTTCGTTTTAGGTGAAAAGTGACTGTGTTTACCTGAAACGCAGTCTTCCTTGTAGGAAGACACAGAACCTGGGATTTATTTCCATTTTGAAGTGAAACACACAGCACAGGCCTCCTCCATGAAACACACTTTGCTTTAGAGCAAGAAGCACGGTCTTACTTTCTGGAGTCTCTAATAGAGCAGGAAACGTGAGTGTGCTCAGAACAAAAGAGCAGTGTTTCCTACAAATACGGACCATTGCTAGTTCAACTCTGCATCTGAAACTGATACAAACCACACGTCCCCTAACATGCAATGCTACTCAGTTAAGAGCGAGAAACATTTGAGCTTTGTGAAAGATGTAGCTTCATTAGAGCTGAAAAGTGACTGAGTTTACCTGAAAAGAAGTCTTGCCTGTAGGAAGACACAGAGCCTGGGATTTAACTAAATTTCTGAAGGAAACACACAGCCCAGTTCTCATCCATGAAACACACTCTGCTTTAGAGCAAGAAGCATGCTCTTACTTTCTAGAGTCTCTAATTGAGCAGAAAACGTGAGTGTGCTCAGAACAAAGAACAGTGTTTCCTACATTTACGGACAATATCTACATCAACTCTGCTTGTGAAACTGACACAAACCAAAGTTCCTCTATCATCTAATGCTTTTCAGTTAAGTGCGACAAACATGTGAGCTCCGTGAATCATGTAGCTTCATTTGAGCTGAAAATTGACTGTGTTTAACTGAAACGCAGTCTTCCTTGTAGGAAGAGACATAACCTGGTATTTAACTCCATTTCTGAAGGGAAACACACAGCACAGTTCTAATCCATGGAACACACTCTGATTTAGAGCAGGAATCATGCTCTTGCTTTCTAGAATCTCTAATACAGCAAGAAATGAGAGTGAACTCAGAACAAAAGAACAGTGTTTCCTACACATAACGACCATTGCTAGTTCAACTGTGCTTCTGAAACTGATACAAACCACAGGTCATCTAAAATCCAATGCTTTTCAGTTAAGGTCTCGAAACGAGTGAGCATCGTGAATCATGTAGCTTCGTTTGAGCTGAAAAGTGACTGTGTTTACCTGAAACGCAGTCTTCCTTTTAGGGAGACACAGAATCTGGCATTTAACTCCATTTCTTTAGGGAAACACACAGCACAGTTCGCCTCCATGAAAAACACTCTGCTTTAGAGCAAGAAGCACACTCTTGCATTCTAGAGTCTCTAATACAGCAGGAAACCTGAGTGTGCTAAGAAGAAAAGAACGGTGTTTCCTACATCTATGGACCATTGCTAGTTCCACTCTGCCTCTGATACTGATACAAACCCAAGGTCCTCTAACTACCAATGCTTTTAGGTTAAGAGCGAGAAACGTGTGACCTTCGTGAACGATGTAGCTTTGTTTGAGCTGAGAAGTGACTGTGTTGACCTGAAACTAAATCTTTTTTGTAGGAAGACACAGAGCCTGAGATTTACCTCCATTTCTGAAGGGAAACACAGAGCTCAGTTCTCCTCCATGAAACACACTCTGCTTTAGAGCAAGAAGCACGCTCTTGCTTTCTAGAGTCTCTAATACATCAGAAAACCTGAGTGTACTCAGAACAAAGAACGGTGTTTCCTACATATACGGACCATTGCTAGTTCAACTCTGCATATGAACCTGAAGACACACTGCTTGGGATTTAACTCCATTTTGAAGGGAAACACACAGCACAGTTCTCCTCCATGAAACCCTCTTTGCTTTAGAGCAAGAAGCACACTCTTACTTTCTGGAGTCTCCAATAGAGCAGGAAACGTGAGTGTGCTCAGAACAAAATAACAGTGTTTCCTACACATACGGACCATTGCTAGTTCAACTCTGCATCTGAAACTGATACAAACCAAACGTCCCCTAACATCCAATGCTATTCAGTTAAGAGCGAGAAACGTTTGAGCTTCGTGAAAGATGTAGCTTATTTAGAACTGAAAAGTGACTGAGTTTACCTGAAAAGAAGTCTTCCCTGTAGGAAGACACGGAGCCTGGGATTTAACTAAATTTCTGAAGGAAACACACAGCACAGTTCTCATCCATGAAACACACTCTGCTTTAGAGCAAGAAGCATGCTCTTACTTTCTAGAGTCTCTAATAGAGTAGAAAACGTGAGTGTGCTCAGAACAAAGAACAGTGTTTCCTATTTTACGGACCATATCTAGATCAACTCTGCTTCTGAAACTGATACAAACCAAAATTCCTCTATCATCCAATGCTTTTCAGTTAAGAGCGACAAGCATGTGAGCTCCGTGAATCATGTAGCTTCATTTGAGCTGAAAAGTGACTGTGTTTAACTGAAACGCAGTCTTCCTTGTAGGAAGAGAGATAACCTGGTATTTAACTCCATTTCTGAAGGGAAACACACAACACAGTTCTAATCCATGGAACAAACTCTGATTTAGAGCAAGAATCATACTCTTGCTTTCTAGATTCCCTAATACAGCAAGAAATGAGAGTGAATTCAGAACAAAAGAACAGTGTTTTCTACATATAAGGACCATTGTAGTTCAACTCTGCTTCTGAAACTGATACAAAGCACAGGTCCTCTAAAATCCTATGCTTTTCAGTTAAGGTCGAGAAACGTGTGAGCTTTGTGAAAGATGTAGCCTCGTTTGAGCTGAAAAGTGACTGTGTTTACCTGAAACGCAGTCTTCCTTGTAGGGAGACACAGAACCTGGGATTTAAATCCATTTCTCAAGGGAAACACACAGCACAGTTCTCCTCCATGAAAAACACTCTGCTTTAGAGCAAGAAGCACGCACTTGCATTCTAGAATCTCTAATACAGCAGGAAATGTGAGTGTGCTGAGAACAAAAGAATGGTGTTTCCTACACATACGGACCATTGCTAGTTCAACTCTGCATCTGAAACTGATACAAAACACAGGTCCCTTAACTTCCAATGCTTTTCAATTAAGAGCCAGAAGTCTTGCGTGTAGGAAGCCACAGATCCTGGGGTTTAACTCCATTTCTGAAGGAAACACACAGCACAGTTCTCATCCATGAAGCACACCTTGCTTTATAGCAAGAAGCACGCCCTTGCTTTCTAGATTCTCTAAAACAGCAGGAAACATGAGAGTGCTCAGAACAAAAGAACAGTGTTTCCTACACATAAGGACCATATCTATTTCAACTCTGCTTCTGAAACTGATAGAAACCACAGGTCCTCTAACATCCAATGGTTTTCATTTAACAGCGAAAAAAATATGTGTTTCGTGAACAACGTAGCTTCGTTTGAGATGAAAATTGACTGTGTTTACCTGAAACGAAGTCTTGCATGTAGGAAGAAACTATTCCTGTGATTTAACTCCATTTCTTAAGGGAAACACACAGCACAGTTCTCATCAATGAAACACACTCTGCTTTAGAGCAAGAAGCACGCTCTTGCTTTCTAGAGTCTCTAATACTTCAGGAAACGTGAGAGTGCTCATAACAAAAGAATGGTGTTTCCTACACATAAGGACCATATCTAGTTCCACTCTGCTTCTGAAACTGATAGAAACGACAGGTCCTCTAACATACAATGCTCTTCAGTTAAGAGCGAGAAACGTGTGAGTTTTGTGAATGATGTAGCTTCATTTGAGCTGAAAAGAGACTGTGCTTACGTGAAACGAATTCTTGCTTTAGGAAGACATAGAGCCAGGAATTTAACTCCCTTTCTTAAGGGAAACACACAGCACAGTTCTCATCCATGTAGCACACCTTGCTTTAGAGCAAGAAGCACGTTCTTGTTTTTGAGAGTCTCTAATAGAGCAGGAAACGTGAGAGTGCTCAGAACAAAAGAACGGTGTTCCCTATACATGCAAATCATATCGAGTTCAACTCTGGTTCTGAAACTGATATAAACCAACGGTCCTCTAACATCGAAGCTTTTCAGGTAAGAGCGAAAAACGTGTGAGCTTCGAGAACGATGTAGCTTGGTTTGAGCTGAAAAGTGACTGTGTTTATCTGCAACGAAGTCTTGCCTGTAGGAAGATACAGAGACTGGGATTTAACTCCATTTCTGAAGGGAAACACACAGCACAGTTCTCATCTAAGAAACACACTCTGCTTTAGAGCAAGAAGCACGCCTTTGCTTTCTAGAGTCTCTAATAAAGCAGGAAACGTGAGTGTGCTCAGAACAAAAGAACGGTGTTTTATAAACATACGGACCATATCTAGTTCAACTATGCTTCAGAACTTTATACAAACCATAGGTCCTCTAACATCCAATGCTTTTCATTTAAGAGCGAGAAACATGTGAGCTTCGTGAACCATGTAGCTTCGTTTGAGCTGAAAAGGTACTGCGTTTAGTTGAAACAAAGTCTTGCTTATAGGAGGACACAGAGCCTGGTATTTAACCTCATTTCTGAAGGGAAACACACAGGGCAGTCCTCGTCCATGAAGCACACCTTGCTTTAGAGCAAAAAGCACGCCCTTGCATTCTAGAGTCTCTAATAAAGCAGGAAATGTGAGAGTGCTCCAAACAAAAGAACGGTGTTTCCTACACATACGAATCATATCTAGATCAACTCTGCTTCTGACACTGATACAAAACTCAGGTCCTATAACATCCAATGCTTTTCAGTTAAGAGCGAAAATGTATGAATTTCGTCAACGATGTAGCTTCATTTGAGCTGAAAAGTGACTGTGTTTTCCTGAAACGATGTCTTGCATGTAGGAAGACACAGAGCCGGGAATTAACTCCATTTTTGAAGGGAAACACACAGCACACTTCTCATCCATGCAACACACCTTGCTTTAGAGCAAGAAACACGCCCTTGCCTTCTAGAGTCTCTAATAGAGCAGGAAACGTGAGAGTCCTCCGAACAAAAGAACGGTGTTTTCTACACATACGGACCATATCTAGTTCAACAATGCTTCTGAAACTGATACAATCCACAGGTCCTCTGACATCGAATGCTTTTCAGTTAAGAGCGAGAAACGTGTGAGCTTTGTGCATGATGTAGCTTCATTTGAGCTGAAACGGGACTGTGCTTACCTGAAACGAATTCTTGATTTAGGAAGACATAGAGCCAGGAATTTAACACCCTTTCTGAAGGGAAACACACAGCACAGTTCTCATCCATGAAGCACACCTTGCTTTAGAGCAAGAAGCACGCTCTTGCTTTTGAGAGTCTCTAATACAGCAGGAAACGTGAGAGTGCTCAGAACAAAAGAACGGTGTTCCCTACACATGCAAATAATATCGATTTCAACTCTGGTTCTGAAACTGATACAAACCAAAGGTCCTCTAACATGGAAACTTTTCAGGTAAGAGCGGAAAACGTGTGAGCTTCGAGAAAGATGTAGCTTGGTTTGAGATGAAAAGGGACTGTGATTATCTGCAACGAAGTCTTGCCTGTAGGAAGATACAGAGACTGGGATTTAACACCATTTCTGAAAGGAAACACACAGCACATTTCTCATCTAAGAAACACACTCTGCTTTAGAGCAAGAGTCACGCTCTTGCTTTCTAGAGTCTCTAATACAGCAAGAAACGTGAGTGTGCTCAGAACAAAAGAACGGTGTTTCCTACACATAAGGACCATATCTAGTTCAACTCTGCTTCTGAAACTGATAAAAACCACAGTTCCTCTGTCATTCAATGCTTTTCTGTTAAGAGCGAGAATCGTTTGAGCTTGGAGAACGATGCAGCTTTGTTTGAGCTGAAAAGTGACTGAGTTTACCCACAAAGAACTCTTGCCTATAGGAAGACACAGAGCCTGGGATTTAACTCCATTTCTGAAGGAAATACACAGCACAGTTCTCATCCATGAAGCACACTCTGCTTTAGAGCAAGAAGCACGGCCTTGCTTTCTAGAGTCTCTAATAGAGCAGGAAACGTGAGAGTGCTCCGAATAAAAGAACGGTGTTTCCTACACATAAGAATCATATCTAGTTCAACTCTCCTTCTGACACTGAAAGAAAGCTCAGTTCCTCTAACATCCAATGCTTTTCAGTTAATAGCGGAAAAGGTATGAGTTTCGTCAACGATGTAGCTTCGTTTGAACTTGAAAGTGACTGTGTTTTCCTGAAACGAAGTCTTGCATGTAGGAAGACACAGAGCTGGGAATTAACTCCATTTCTGAAGGGAAACACACAGCACAGTTCTCATCTAAGAAACACCCTCTGCTTTAGAGCAAGAAGCAATCTCTTGCTTTCTAGAGTCTCTAGTACAGTAGGAAAAGTGAGTGTGCTCAGAACAAAAGAACGGTGTTTTCCAAACATATGGACCATATCTAGTTCAACTCTGCTTCTGACACTGATACAAACCTCAGGTCCTCTAACATCCAATGCTTTTCAGTGAAGAGCGAGAAACCTGTGAGCTTCGTGAACGATGTAGCTTCGTTTGAGCTCAAACGTGACTGCGTTTACCCGAAAGGAAGTCTTGCGTGTAGGAAGACACAGAACCTGGCATTTAACTCCCTTTCTGAAGGGAAACACACAGAACACTTCTCATCAATGAAACACACTCTGCTTTAGAGCAAGAAGCATGCTCTTGCTTTCTAGAATATCTAATAATGCGGGAAACGTGAGTGTGCTCAGAACAAAAGAACTGTGTTTCCTACACACACGGACCATATGTAGTTGAACTATGCTTCTGAAACTGATACAAACCACAGGACCTCTAACATCCAATGCTTTTCTGTTAAGAGTGAGAAACATGTTAGGTTTGTTAATGATGAAACTTCGTTTGAGCTGAAAAGTGACTGTGTTTACCTTAAAGGAATTCTTGCTTGTAGGAAGACACAGATCCTGGGATTTAACTCCATTTCTGAAGTGAAACACACAGCACAGTTCTCATCCATGAAAGACACTCTGCTTTAGAGCAAGAACCACGCTCTTGCTGTCTAGAGTCTCTAATACAGCAGGGCACGCGAGTGTGCTCAGAACAAAAGAAAGTTGTTTTCTACACATCGAACCATATCTAGTTCAACTCTCCTTCTGAAACTGATACAAACCACAGGTCCTCTAACATTCAATGCTTTTCAGTTAAGAGCGAAAAACATGTGACCTTTGTGAACGATGTAGCGTTGTTTGAGCTGAAAATTGTAACAAAGTCTTGCCTGTAGGAAGATACAGAGACTGGGATTTAACTCCATTTCTGAAGGGAAACACAGAGCACAATTCTCATCCATGCAGCACACCTTGCTTTAGAGCAAGAAGCACGGCCTTGCTTTCTAGAGTCTCTAATAGAGCAGGAAACGTGAGAGTGCTCCGAACAAAAGAACAGTGTTTCCTACACATACGAATCATATCTAGTTCAACTCTGCTTCTGACACTGATACAAACCTCAGGTCCCTTAACATCCAATGCTTTTCAGTTAAGAGCAAAAAATGTATGAGTTTCGTCAACCTTGTAGATTCATTTGAGCTGAAAAGTGACTGTGTTTTCCAGAAACAAAGTCTTGCATGTAGGAAGACACAGAGCCGGGAATTAACTCCATTTCTGAAGTGAAACACACAGCACAGTTCTCATCAATGAAACACACTCTGCTTTAGAGAAAGAAGCACGCACTTCTTTCTAGAGTCTCTAATGCTTCAGGAAAGGTGAGAGTGCTCAGAACAAAATATAGGTGTTTCCTACACTTAAGGACCATATCTAGTTCAACTCTGCTTCTGAAACTGATAGAAAGGACAGGTCCTCTAACATCCAATGCTTTTCAGTTAAGAGCGAGAAACATGTGAGCTTTGTGAACGATGTAGCTTCGTTTTAGATGAAATGGGACTGTGGCTATCTGAAACGAAGTCTTGCTTTAGGAAGACATATTGCCTGGAACTTAACTCCATTTCTGAAGGGAAACACACAGCACAATCCTCATCCATGCAGCACACCTTGCTTTAGAGCAAGAAGCACGCTCTTGCTTTCGAGAGTCTCTAATACTGCGGGAAACGTGAGAGTGCTTAGAACAAAAGAACGGTGTTCCCTACACATGCGAATCATATCGAGTTCAACTCTGGTTCTGAAACTGATACAAACCAAAGGTCCTCTAACATCGAAGCTTTTCAGGGAAGAGCGAAAAACGTGTGAGCTTCGAGAACGATGTAGCTTGGTTTGAGCTGAAATGTGACTGTGTTTATCTGCAACGAAGTCTTGCCTGTAGGAAGATACAGAGACTGGGGTTTAACTCCATTTCTGAAAGGAAACACACAGCACATTTCTCATCTAAGAAACACACTCTGCTTTAGAGCAAGAAGCACGCTCTTGCTTTCTAGAGTCTCTAATACAGCAGGAAACGTGAGTGTGCTCAGAACAAAAGAACGGTGTTTCCTACACATAAGGACCATATCTAGTTCAACTCTGCTTCTGAAACTGATAAAAACCACAGGTCCTCTAACATCCAATGCTTTTCAGTTAAGAGCAAAAAATGTATGAGTTTCGTCAACCTTGTAGATTCATTTGAGCTGAAAAGTGACTGTGTTTTCCAGAAACAAAGTCTTGCATGTAGGAAGACACAGAGCCGGGAATTAACTCCATTTCTGAAGGGAAAGACACAGCACAGTTCTCATCCATGAAGCACACCTTGCTATAGTGCAAGAAGCACGCCCTTGCTTTCTAGAGTCTCTAATAGAGCAGGAAACGTGAGAGTGCTCCAAACAAAAGAACGGTGTTTCCTACACATACGAATCATATCTAGTTCAACTCTGCTTCTCACACTGATACAAACCTCAGGTCCTCTAACATCCAATGCTTTTCATTTATGAGCGAAAAAAATATGTGTTTCATGAACAATGTAGCTTTGTTTGAGATGAAAGTGACTGTGTTTACCTGAAACGCACTCTTCCTTGTAGGAAGACAAAGAGCCTGTGATTTAACTCCATTTCTGAAGGGAAACCCACAGCACAGTTCTCATCTAAGTAACACACTATGCTTTAGAGCACGAAGCACACTCTTGCTTTCTAGAGTCTCTAATCCAGTATGAAAAGTGAGTGTGCTCAGAACAAAAGAACGGTGTTTTCTACACATACGGACAATATCTAGTTAAACTCTGCTTCTGAAACTGATAGAAATGACAGGTCCTCTAACATACAATGCTCTTCAGTTAAGAGCGAGAAACGTGTGAGCTTTGTGAATGATGTAGCTTCATTTGAGCTGAAACGGGACTGTGGTTACCTGAAACGAATTCTTGCATTAGGAAGACATAGAGCCAATAATTTAACTCCCTTTCTGATGGGAAACACACAGCACAGTTCTCATCCATGAAGCACACCTTGCTTTAGAGCAAGAAGCACGCTCTTGCTTTCGAGAGTCTCTAATACAGCAGGAAAAGTGAGAGTGCTCAGAACAAAAGAACGGTGTTCCCTACACATGCAAATCATATCGAGTTCAACTCTGGTTCTGGAACTGATACAGACCAAAGGTCCTCAAACATCGAAGCTTTTCAGGTAAGAGCGAAAAACGTGTGAGCTTCGAGAACGATGTAGCTTGGTTCTAGCTGAAAATTGACTGTATTTATCTGCAACGAAGTCTTGCCTGTAGGAAGATACAGAGACTGGGATTTAACTCCATTTCTGAAAGGAAACACACAGCACATTTCTCATCTAAGAAACACACTCTGTTTTAGAGCAAGAAGCACGCTCTTGCTTTCTAGAGTCTCTAATACAGCAGGAAACGTGAGTGTGCTCAGAACAAAAGAACGGTGTTTCCTACACATAAGGACCATATCTAGTTCAACTCTGCTTCTGAAACTGATAGAAATGGCAGGTCTTATAATATACAATGCTCTTCAGTTAAGAGCGAGAAACGTGTGAGCTTTGTGAATGATGTAGCTTCGTTTGTGCCGAAACGGGACTGTGGTTACCTGAAATGAATTCTTGCTTTAGGAAGATATAGAGCCAGGAATTTAACTCCGTTTCTGAAGGGGAACACACAGCACAGTTCTCATCCATGAAGCACACCTTGCTTTAGAGCAAGAAGCACGCTCTTGCTTTCTAGAGTCTCTAATACAGCAGGAAACGTGAGTGTGCTCAGAACAAAAGAACGGTGTTTCCTACACTTAAGAACCATATCTAGTTCAACTCTGCTTCTGAAACTGATAGAAACCACAGGTCCTCTAACATCCAATGCTTTTCAGTCAAGAGCGAAAAATGTATGAGTTTCATCAACGATGTAGCTTCACTTGAGCTGAATAGTGACTGTGTTTTCCTGAAACGAAGTTTTGCATGTAGGAAGACACACAGCCGGGGATTAACTACATTTCTGAAGGGAAACACACAGCACAGTTCTCATCCATGAAGCACACCTTGCTTTAGAGCAAGAAGCACGCCCTTGCTTTCTAGAGTCTCTAGTAGAGCAGGAAACGTGAGAGTGCTCCGAAAAAAGAACGGTGTTTCCTACACATAAGGACCATATCTAGTTCAACTCTGCTTCTGACACTGATACAAACCATAGGTCCTCGAACATCCAATGCTTTTCAGTTAAGAGCGAGAAACGTGTGAGCTTTGTGAACGATGTAGCTTCGTTTGAGATGAAAAGGGACTGTGGTTACCTGAAACGAAGTCTTGCTTTAGGAAGACATATAGCCTGGAATTTAACTCCATTTCTGAAGGGAACCACACAGCACAATTCTCATCCATGCAGCACACCTTGCTTTAGAGCAAGAAGCACGGCCTTGCTTTCTAGAGTCTCTAATAGAGCAGGAAACGTGAGAGTCCTCAGGACAAAAGAACGGTGTTTCCTACACATACGAATCATATCTAGTTCAACTCTGCTTCTGACACTGATACAAACCTCAGGTCCCTTAACATCCAATGCTTTTCAGTTAAGAGCAAAAAATGTATGAGTTTCGTCAACCTTGTAGATTCATTTGAGCTGAAAAGTGACTGTGTTTTCCAGAAACAAAGTCTTGCATGTAGGAAGACACAGAGCCGGGAATTAACTCCATTTCTGAAGTGAAACACACAGCACAGTTCTCATCAATGAAACACACTCTGCTTTAGAGAAAGAAGCACGCACTTCTTTCTAGAGTCTCTAATGCTTCAGGAAAGGTGAGAGTGCTCAGAACAAAATATAGGTGTTTCCTACACTTAAGGACCATATCTAGTTCAACTCTGCTTCTGAAACTGATAGAAAGGACAGGTCCTCTAACATCCAATGCTTTTCAGTTAAGAGCGAGAAACATGTGAGCTTTGTGAACGATGTAGCTTCGTTTTAGATGAAATGGGACTGTGGCTATCTGAAACGAAGTCTTGCTTTAGGAAGACATATTGCCTGGAACTTAACTCCATTTCTGAAGGGAAACACACAGCACAATCCTCATCCATGCAGCACACCTTGCTTTAGAGCAAGAAGCACGCTCTTGCTTTCGAGAGTCTCTAATACTGCGGGAAACGTGAGAGTGCTTAGAACAAAAGAACGGTGTTCCCTACACATGCGAATCATATCGAGTTCAACTCTGGTTCTGAAACTGATACAAACCAAAGGTCCTCTAACATCGAAGCTTTTCAGGGAAGAGCGAAAAACGTGTGAGCTTCGAGAACGATGTAGCTTGGTTTGAGCTGAAATGTGACTGTGTTTATCTGCAACGAAGTCTTGCCTGTAGGAAGATACAGAGACTGGGGTTTAACTCCATTTCTGAAAGGAAACACACAGCACATTTCTCATCTAAGAAACACACTCTGCTTTAGAGCAAGAAGCACGCTCTTGCTTTCTAGAGTCTCTAATACAGCAGGAAACGTGAGTGTGCTCAGAACAAAAGAACGGTGTTTCCTACACATAAGGACCATATCTAGTTCAACTCTGCTTCTGAAACTGATAAAAACCACAGGTCCTCTAACATCCAATGCTTTTCAGTTAAGAGCAAAAAATGTATGAGTTTCGTCAACCTTATAGATTCATTTGAGCTGAAAAGTGACTGTGTTTTCCAGAAACAAAGTCTTGCATGTAGGAAGACACAGAGCCGGGAATTAACTCCATTTCTGAAGGGAAAGACACAGCACAGTTCTCATCCATGAAGCACACCTTGCTATAGTGCAAGAAGCACGCCCTTGCTTTCTAGAGTCTCTAATAGAGCAGGAAACGTGAGAGTGCTCCAAACAAAAGAACGGTGTTTCCTACACATACGAATCATATCTAGTTCAACTCTGCTTCTCACACTGATACAAACCTCAGGTCCTCTAACATCCAATGCTTTTCATTTATGAGCGAAAAAAATATGTGTTTCATGAACAATGTAGCTTTGTTTGAGATGAAAGTGACTGTGTTTACCTGAAACGCACTCTTCCTTGTAGGAAGACAAAGAGCCTGTGATTTAACTCCATTTCTGAAGGGAAACCCACAGCACAGTTCTCATCTAAGTAACACACTATGCTTTAGAGCACGAAGCACACTCTTGCTTTCTAGAGTCTCTAATCCAGTATGAAAAGTGAGTGTGCTCAGAACAAAAGAACGGTGTTTTCTACACATACGGACAATATCTAGTTAAACTCTGTTTCTGAAACTGATAGAAATGACAGGTCCTCTAACATACAATGCTCTTCAGTTAAGAGCGAGAAACGTGTGAGCTTTGTGAATGATGTAGCTTCATTTGAGCTGAAACGGGACTGTGGTTACCTGAAACGAATTCTTGCATTAGGAAGACATAGAGCCAATAATTTAACTCCCTTTCTGATGGGAAACACACAGCACAGTTCTCATCCATGAAGCACACCTTGCTTTAGAGCAAGAAGCACGCTCTTGCTTTCGAGAGTCTCTAATACAGCAGGAAACGTGAGAGTGCTCAGAACAAAAGAACGGTGTTCCCTACACATGCAAATCATATCGAGTTCAACTCTGGTTCTGGAACTGATACAGACCAAAGGTCCTCAAACATCGAAGCTTTTCAGGTAAGAGCGAAAAACGTGTGAGCTTCGAGAACGATGTAGCTTGGTTCTAGCTGAAAATTGACTGTATTTATCTGCAACGAAGTCTTGCCTGTAGGAAGATACAGAGACTGGGATTTAACTCCATTTCTGAAAGGAAACACACAGCACATTTCTCATCTAAGAAACACACTCTGTTTTAGAGCAAGAAGCACGCTCTTGCTTTCTAGAGTCTCTAATACAGCAGGAAACGTGAGTGTGCTCAGAACAAAAGAACGGTGTTTCCTACACATAAGGACCATATCTAGTTCAACTCTGCTTCTGAAACTGATAGAAATGGCAGGTCTTATAATATACAATGCTCTTCAGTTAAGAGCGAGAAACGTGTGAGCTTTGTGAATGATGTAGCTTCGTTTGTGCCGAAACGGGACTGTGGTTACCTGAAATGAATTCTTGCTTTAGGAAGATATAGAGCCAGGAATTTAACTCCGTTTCTGAAGGGGAACACACAGCACAGTTCTCATCCATGAAGCACACCTTGCTTTAGAGCAAGAAGCACGCTCTTGCTTTCTAGAGTCTCTAATACAGCAGGAAACGTGAGTGTGCTCAGAACAAAAGAACGGTGTTTTCTACACATACGGACAATATCTAGTTCAACTATGCTTCTGAAACTGATACAAACCACAGGTCCTCTAACATCCAATGCTTTTCAGTTAGAGCGAGAAACATGTTAGGTTTGTTAATGATGTAGCTTCATTTGAGCTGAAAAGTGTAACGAAGTCTTGCCTGTAGGAAGATACAGAGACTGGGATTTAACTCCACTTCTGAAGTGAAACACACAGCGCAGTTCTCATCCATGAAAGACCTTCTGCTTTAGTGCAAGAACCATGCTCTTGCTTTCTAGAGTCTCTAATACAGCAGGGCACGCGAGTGTGCTCAGAACAAAAGAAAGGTGTTTTCTACACATCGAACCATATCTAGTTCAACTCTGCTTCTGAAACTGATACAAACCACAGGTCCTCTAACATTGAATACTTTTCAGTTAAGAGCGAAAAACGTGTGAGCTTTGTGAACGATGTAGCTTCGTTTGAGCTGAAAAGTGTAACGAAGTCTTGCCTGTAGGAAGATACAGAGACTGGGATTTAACTCCATTTCTGATGTGAAACACACAGCACAGTTCTCATCCATGAAGTACACCTTGCTTTAGAGCAAGAAGCATGCTCTTGCTTTCGAGAGTCTCTAATACTGCGGGAAACGTGAGAGTGCTTAGAACAAAAGAACGGTGTTCTCTACACATGCGAATCATATCAAGTTCAACTCTGGTTCTGAAACTGATACAAACCAAAGGTCCTCTAACATCGAAGCTTTTCATGTAAGACCGAAAAACGTGTGAGCTTCGAGAACGATGTAGCTTGGTTTGAGCTGAAAAGTGAGTGTGTTTATCTGCAACGAAGTCTTGCCTGTAGGAAGATACAGAGACTGGGATTTAACTCCATTTCTGAAAGGAAACATACAGCACATTTCTCATCTAAGAAACACACTCTACTTTAGAGCAAGAAGCACTCTCTTGCTTTCTAGAGTCTCTAATACAGCAGGAAACATGAGTGTGCTCAGAACAAAAGAACGGTTTTTCCTACACATAAGGACCATATCTAGTTCAACTCTGCTTCTGAAACTGATACAAACCACAGGTCCTCTAACATCCAATGCTTTTCAGTTAAGAGCGAGAAACGTGTGAGCTTTGTGAACGATGTAGCTTTGTTTGAAATGAAATGTGACTGTGGTTACCTGAAACGAAGTCTTGCTTTAGGAAGACATATAGCCTGGAATTTAACTCCATTTCTGAAGGGAACCACACAGCACAATTCTCATCCATGCAGCACACCTTGCTTTAGAGCAAGAAGCACGGCCTTGCTTTCTAGAGTCTCTAATAGAGCAGGAACCGTGAGAGTGCTCCGAACAATAGAACGGTGTTTCCTACACATACGAATCATATCTAGTTCAACTCTGCTTCTGACACTGATACAAACCTCAGGTCCTCTAACATCCAATGCTTTTCAGTTAAGAGCGAAAAATGTATGAGTTTCGTCAACCATGTGGCTTCATTTGAGCTGAAAAGTGACTGTGTTTTCCTGAAACGAAGTCTTGCATGTAGGAAGACACAGAGCCGGGAATTACCTCCATTACTGATGGGAAACACACAGAACAGTTCTCATCCATGAAGCACACCTTGCTTGAGAGCAAGAAGCACGCCCTTGCTTTCTAGAGTCTCTAATAGAGCAGGAAATATGAGAGTGCTCCGAACAAAAGAACGGTGTTTCCTACACATACGAATCATATCTAGTGCAACTCTGCTTCTGACACTGATAAAACCTCAGGTCCTCTAACATTCAATGCTTTTCATTTATGAGCGAAAAAAATATGTGTTTCGTGAACAATGTAGCTTCGTTTGAGCTGAAATTGACTGTGTTTATCTGCAACGAAGTCTTGCCTGTAGGAAGATACAGAGACTGGGATTTAACTCCATTTCTGAAAGGAAACACACAGCACATTTCTCATCTAAGAAACACACTCTGCTTTAGAGCAAGAAGAACGCTCTTGCTCTCTAGAGTCTCTAATACAGCAGGAAACGTGAGTGTGCTCAGAACAAAACAACGGTGTTTCCTACACATAAGGATTATATCTAGTTCAACTCTGCTTCTGAAACTGATACAAACCACAGGTCCTCTAACATCCAATGCTTTTCAGTTAAGAGTGAGAAACATGTTATGTTTGTTAATGATGAAGCTTCCTTTGAGCTGAAAATGAATGCGATTACCTTAAAGGAAATCTTGCTTGAATGAAGACACAGATCCTCGGATTTTACTCCATTTCTGAAGTGAAACACACAGCACAGTTCTCATCCATGAAAGACACTCTGCTTTATAGCAAGAACCATGCTCTTGCTTTCTAGAATCTCTAATACAGCAGGGCACGCGAGTGTGCTCAGAACAAAAGAAAGGTGTGTTCTACACATCGAACCATATCTAGCTCAACTCTGCTTCTGAAACTGATACAAACCACAGGTCCTCTAACATTGAATGCTTTTCTGTTAAGAGCGAAAAACGTGTGAGCTTTGTGAATGATGTAGCTTTGTTTGAGCTGAAAAGTGTAACGAAGTCTTGCCTGTAGGAAGATACAGAGACTGGGGTTTAACTCCATTTTTGATGTGAAACACACATCACAGTTCTCATCCATGAAGCACACCTTGCTTTAGAGCAAGAAGCACGCTCTTGCTTTCGAGAGTCTCTAATACTGCGGGAAACGTGAGAGTGCTTAGAACAATAGAACGGTGTTCTCTACACATGCGAATCATATCGAGTTCAACTCTGGTTCTGAAACTGATACAAACCAAAGGTCCTCTAACATCAAAGCTTTTCAGGTAAGAGCGAAAAACGTGTGAGCTTCGAAAAACGATGTAGCTTGGTTTGAGCTGAAAAGTAACTGTGTTTATCTGCAACGAAGTCTTGCCTGTAGGAAGATACAGAGACTGGGGTTTAACTCCATTTCTGAAAGGAAACACACAGCACATTTCTCATCTAAGAAACACACTCTGCTTTAGAGCAAGAAGCACTCTCTTGCTTTCTAGAGTCTCTAATACAGCAAGAAACGTGAGTTTGCTCAGAACAAAAGAACGGTGTTTCCTACACATAAGGACCATATCTAGTTCAACTCTGCTTCTGAAACTGATACAAACCACAGGTCCTCTAACATCTAATGCTTTTCAGTTAAGAGCGAGAAACGTGTGAGCTTTGTGTACGATGTATCTTCGTTTGAGTTGAAATGGGATTGTGGTTACCTGAAACGAAGTCTTGCTTTAGGAAGACATATAGCCTGGAATTTAACTCCATTTCTGAAGGGAACGACACAGCACAATTCTCATCCATGCAGCACACCTTGCTTTAGAGCAAGAAGCACGGCCTTGCTTTCTAGAGTCTCTAATAGAGCAGGAACCGTGAGAGTGCCCCGAACAAAAGAACGGTGTTTCCTACACATACGAATCATATCTAGTTCAACTCTGCTTCTGACACTGATACAAACCTCAGGTCCTCTAACATCCAATGCTTTTCAGTTAAGAGCGAAAAATGTATGAGTTTCGTCAACCATGTAGCTTCATTTGAGCTGAAAAGTGACTGTGTTTTCCTGAAACGAAGTCTTGCATGTAGGAAGACACAGAGCAGGGAATTAAATCCATTTCTGAAGGGAAACACACAGCACAGTTCTCATCCATGAAGCAACCTTGCTTGAGAGCAAGAAACATGCCCTTGCTTTCTATACTCTCTAATAGAGCAGGAAACATGAGAGTGCTGCGAAAAAAAGAACGGTATTTCCTACACATACGGACCATATCTAGTTCAACTACGCTTCTGACACTGATACAAACCTCAGGTCCTCTAACATCCAATGCTTTTCATTTAAGAGCGAGAAACGTGTGAGCTTCGTGAACGATGTAGCTTCGTTTGAGCTCAAAAGTGACTGCTTTACCCGAAAGGAAGTCTTGCGTGTAGGAAGATACAGAGACTGGGATTTAACTCCATTTCAGAAAGGAAACGCACAGCACATGTCTCATCTAAGAAACACACTCTGCTTTAGAGCAAGAAGCACGCTCTTGCTTTCTAGAGTCTCTAATACAGCAGGAAACGTGAGTGTGCTCAGAACAAAAGAACGGTGTTTCCTACACATAAGGACCATATCTAGTTCAACTCTGCTTCTGAAACTGATAGAAACCACAGGTCCTCTAACATCAAATGCTTTTCAGTTAAGAGCGAAAAACGTGTGAGCTTTGTGAACGATGTAGCTTCGTTTGACATGAAATGGGACTGTGGTTACCTGAAACGAAGTCTTGCCTTAGGAAGACATATAGCCTGGAATTTAACTCCATTTCTGAAGGGAACCACACAGCACAATTCTCATCCATGTAGCACACCTTGCTTTAGAGCAAGAGGCACGGCCTTGCTTTCTAGAGTCTCTAATAGAGCAGGAACCGTGAGAGTGCTCCGAACAAAAGAACGGTGTTTCCTACACATACAAATCATATCTAGTTCAACTCTGCTTCTGAAACTGATACAAACCTCAGGTCCTCTAACATCCAATGCTTTTCTGTTAAGAGCGAGAAAAGTGTGAGCTTCGTGAACGATGTAGCTTCGTTTGTTCTCAAAAGTGACTGCGTTTACCCGAAAGGAAGTCTTGCGTGTAGGAAGACACAGAACCTGGCATTTAACTACGTTTCTGAAGGGAAACACAGAGAACACTTCTCATCAATGAAACACACTCTGCTTTAGAGCAAGAAGCATGCTCTTGCTTTCTAGAATATCTAATAAGGCGGGAAACGTGAGTGTGCTCAGAACCAAAGAACTGTGTTTCCTACACACACGGGCCATATCTAGTTCAACTATGCTTCTGAAACTGATACAAACCACAGGTCCTCTAACATCCAACGCTTTTCAGTTAAGAGTGAGAAACATGTTAGGTTTGTTAATGATGAAGCTTCCTTTGAGCTGAAAAGTGACTGTGTTTACCTTAAAGGAAATCTTGCTTGTAGGAAGACACAGATCCTGAGATTTAACTCTATTTTTGAAGGGAAACACACAGCACAGTTCTCATCCGTGAAAGACACTCTGCTTTAGAGCAAGAACCACCCTCTTGCTTTCTAGAGTCTCTAATACAGCAGGGCACGCGAGTGTGCTCAGACAAATGAAAGGTGTTTTCTACACATCGAACCATATCTAGTTCAACTCTGCTTCTGAAACTGATACAAACCACAGGTCTTCTAACATTGAATGCTTTTCAGTTAAGAGCAAAAAACGTGTGAGGTTTGTGAACGATGTAGCTTCGTTTGAGCTGAAAAGTGTAACGAAGTCTTGATGTATGAAGATACAGAGACTGGGATTTAACTCCATTTCTGATGTGAAACACACAGCACAGTTCTCATCCATGAAGCACACCTTGCTTTAGAGCAAGAAGCACGCTCTTTCTTTCGAGAGTCTCTAATACTGCGGGAAACGTGATAGTGCTTAGAACAAAAGAACGGTGTTCTCTACACATGCGAATCATATCGAGTTCAACTCTGGTTCTGAAACTGATACAAACCGCAGGTCCTCTAACATCCAATGCTTTTCGGTTAAGAGCGAAAAATGTATGAGTTTCGTCAACCATGTGGCTTCATTTGAGCTGAAAAGTGACTGTGTTTACCTGAAACGAAGTCTTGCATGTAGGAAGACACAGAGCCGGGAATTACCTCCATTTCTGATGGGAAACACACAGCACAATTCTCATCCATGAAGCACACCTTGCTTGAGAGCAAGAAGCACGCCCTTGCTTTCTAGAGTCTCTAATAGAGCAGGAAATATGAGAGTGCTCCGAACAAAAGAATGGTGTTTCCTAAACATACGAATCATATCTAGTCAATTCTGCTTCTGAAACTGATACAAACCTCAGGTCCTCTAACATCCAATGCTTTTCAATTAAGAGCGAAAAATGTATGAGTTTCGTCAACCATGTAGCTTCATTTGAGCTGAAAATTGACTGTATTTTCCTGAAACGAAGTCTTTCATGTAGGAAGACTCAGAGCCGGGAATTAAATCCATTTCTGAAGGGAAACACACAGCACAGTTCTCATCCATGAAGCACACCTTGCTTGAGAGCAAGAATCATGCCCTTGCTATCTAGAGTCACTAATAGAGCAGGAAACGTGAGAGTGCTGCGAACAAAAGAACTCTGTTTCCTACACACACGGACCATATCTAGTTCAACTATGCTTCTGAAACTGATACAAACCACAGGTCCTCTAACATCCAATGCTTTTCAGTTAAGAGCGAGAAACATGTTAGGTTTGTTAATGATGAAGCTTCCTTTGAGCTGAAAAGTGAATGCGTTTACCTTAAAGGAAATCTTGCTTGTAGGAAGACACAGATCCTGGGATTTAACTCCATTTCTGAAGTGAAACACACAGCGCAGTTCTCATCCATGAAAGACCTTCTGCTTTAGAGCAAGAACCATGCTCTTGCTTTCTAGAGTCTCTAATACAGCAGGGCACGGGGGTGTGCTCAGAACAAAAGAAAGGTGTTTTCTACACATCGAACCATATCTAGTTCAACTCTGCTTCTGAAACTGATACAAATCACAGGTCCTCTACCATTGAATGCTTTTCAGTTAAGAGCGAAAAACGTGTGAGCTTTGTGAATGATGTAGCTTCGTTTGAGCTGAAAAGTGTAACGAAGTCTTGCCTGTAGGAAGATACAGAGACTGGGATTTAACTCCATTTCTGGTGTGAAACACACAGCACAGTTCTCATCCTTGAAGTACACCTTGCTTTAGAGCAAGAAGCATGCTCTTGCTTTCGAGAGTCTCTAATACTGCGGGAAACGTGAGACTGCTTAGAACAAAAGAATGGTGTTCTCTACACATGCGAATCATATCAAGTTCAACTCTGGTTCTGAAACTAATACAAACCACAGGTCCTCTTTCATTGAATGCTTTTCAGTTAAGAGCAAGAAACGTGTGAGCTTTGTGAACGATGTAGCTTCGTTTGAGATGAAATGGGACTGTGGTTACCTGAAACGAAGTCTTGCTTTAGGAAGACATATAGCCTGGAATTTAACTCCATTTCTGAAGGGAACCACACAGCACAATTCTCATCCATGCAGCACACCTTGCTTTAGAGCAAGAAGCACGGACTTGCTTTCTAGAGTCTCTAATAGAGCAGGAAACGTGAGAGTGCTCCGACCAAAAGAACGGTGTTTCCTACACATACGAATCATATCTAGTTCAACTCTGCTTCTGACACTGATACAAACCTCAAGTCCTCTAACATCCAAAGCTTTTCATTTATGAGCGAAAAAAATATGTGTTTTGTGAACAATGTAGATTCGTTTGAGATGAAAAGTGACTGTGTTTACCTGAAACGCACTCTTCCTTGTAGGAAGACACAGAGCCTGTAATTTAACTCCATTTCTGAAGGGAAACACACAGCAGAGTTCTCATCAATGAAACACACTCTGCTTTAGAGCAAGAAGCATGCTCTTGCTTTCTAGATTCTCTAATACTTCAGGAAACGTGAGAGTGCTCAGAACAAAACATCGGTGTTTCCTACATGTAATGACCATATCTAGTTCAACTCTGACTCTGAAACTGATAGAAACGGCAGGTCCTCTAACATACAATGCTCTTCAGTTAAGAGCGAGAAACGTGTGAGCTTTGTGAACGATGTAGCTTCGTTTGACATGAAATGGGACTGTGGTTACCTGAAACGAAGTCTTGCCTTAGGAAGACATATAGCCTGGAATTTAACTCCATTTCTGAAGGAAACCACACAGCACAATTCTCATCCATGCAGCACACTTTGCTTTAGAGCAAGAGGCACGGCCTTGCTTTCTAGAGTCTCTAATAGAGCAAGAACCATGAGAGTGCTCCGAACAAAAGAACGGTGTTTCCTACACATACGAATCATATCTAGTTCAACTCTGCTTCTGAAACTGATACAAGCCTCAGGTCCTCTAACATCCAATGCTTTTCTGTTAAGAGCGAGAAAAGTGTGAGCTTTGTGAACGATGTAGCTTCCTTTGTTCTCAAAAGTGACTGCGTTTACCCGAAAGGAAGTCTTGCGTGTAGGAAGACACAGAACCTGGCATTTAACTACGTTTCTGAAGGGAAACACAGAGAACACTTCTCATCAATGAAACACACTCTGCTTTAGAGCAAGAAGCATGCTCTTGCTTTCTAGAATATCTAATAAGGCGGGAAACGTGAGTGTGCTCAGAACCAAAGAACTGTGTTTCTTACACACACAGGCCATATCTAGTTAAACTATACTTCTGAAACTGATACAAACCATAGATCCTCTAACATCCAATGCTTTTCAGTTAAGAGCGAGAAACATGTTAGGTTTGTTAATGATGAAGCTTCCTTTGAGCTGAAAAGTGACTGTGTTTACCTTAAAGGAAATCTTGCTTGTAGGAAGACACAGATCCTGGGATTTAACTCCATTTCTGAAGGGAAACACACAGCACAGGTCTCATCCATGAAAGACACTCTGCTTTAGAGCAAGAACCACCCTCTTGCTTTCTAGAGTCTCTAATACAGCAGGGCACGCGAGTGTGCTCAGAACAAATGAAAGGTGTTTTCTACACATCGAACCATATCTAGTTCAACTCTGCTTCTGAAACAGATACAAACCACAGGTCCTCTAACATTGAATGCTTTTCAGTTAAGAGCAAAAAACGTGTGAGCTTTGTGAGCGATGTAGCTTCGTTTGAGCTGAAAAGTGTAAAGAAGTCTTGATGTAGGAGGATACAGAGACTGGGATTAAACTCCATTTCTGATGTGAAAGACACAGCACAGTTCTCATCCATGAAGCACACCTTGCTTTAGAGCAAGAAGCACGCTCTTTCTTTCGAGAGTCTCTAATACTGCAGGAAACGTGATAGTGCTTAGAACAAAAGAACAGTGTTCTCTACACATGCGAATCATATCGAGTTCAACTCTGGTTCTGAAACTGATAAAAAACAAATGTCCTCTAACATCGAAGCTTTTCAGGTAAGAGCGAAAAACGTGTGAGCTTCGAGAATGATGTAGCTTGGTTTGAGCTGAAAAGTGACTGTGTTTATCTGCAACGAAGTCTTGCCTGTAGGAAGATACAGAGACTGGGATTTAACTCCATTTCTGAAAGGAAACACACAGCACATTTCTCATCTAAGAAACACACTCTGCTTTAGAGCAAGAAGCACTCTCTTGCTTTCTAGAGTCTCTAATACAGCAGGAAACGTGAGTGTGCTCAGAACAAAAGAACGGTGTTTCCTACACATAAGGACCATATCTAGTTCAACTCTGCTTCTGAAACTGATACAAACCACAGGTCCTCTAACATCCAATGCTTTCCAGTTAAGAGCGAGAAACGTGTGAGCTTTGTGAACGATGTAGCTTTGTTTGAAATGAAATGGGACTGTGGTTACCTGAAACGAAGTCTTGCTTTAGGAAGACATACAGCCTGGAATTTAACTCCATTTCTGAAGGGAACCACACAGCACAATTCTCATCCATGCAGCACACCCTGCTTTAGAGCAAGAAGCACGGCCTTGCTTTCTAGAGTCTCTAATAGAGCAGGAACCGTGAGAGTGCTCCGAACAAAAGAACGGTGTTTCCTACACATACGAATCATATCTAGTTCAACTCTGCTTCTGACACTGATACAAACCTCAGGTCCTCTAACATCCAATGCTTTTCGGTTAAGAGCGAAAAATGTATGAGTTTCGTCAACCATGTGGCTTCATTTAAGCTGAAAAGTGACTGTGTTTTCCTGAAACGAAGTCTTGCATGTAGGAAGACACAGAGCCGGGAATTACCTCCATTTCTGATGGGAAACACACAGCACAGTTCTCATCCATGAAGCACACCTTGCTTGAGAGCAAGAAGCACGCCCTTGCTTTCTAGAGTCTCTAATAGAGCAGGAAATATGAGAGTGCTCCGAACAAAAGAACGGTGTTTCCTACACATAGGAATCATATCTAGTTCAACTCTGCTCTGACACTGATTAAACCTCAGGTCCTCTAACATTCAATGCTTTTCATTTATGAGCGAAAAAAATATGTGTTTCGTGAACAATGTAGCTTCGTTTGAGATGAAAAGTGACTGTGTTTACCTGAAACGCACTCTTCCTTTTAGATAGACACAGAGCCTGTGAAAAACTCCATTTCTGAAGGGAAACACATAGCACAGTTCTCATCAATGAAACACACTCTGCTTTAGAGCAAGAAGCACGCTCTTGCTTTCTAGAGTCTCTAATACTTCAGGAAATGTGAGAGTGCTCAGAACAAAATATCGGTGTTTCCTACACATAAGGACAATATCTAGTTCAACTCTGCTTCTTAAACTGATAGAAACGGCAGGTCCTCTAACATACAATGCTCTTTTGTTAAGAGCTAGAAACGTGTGAGCTTTGTGAATGATGTAGCTTCGTTTGTGCTGAAACGGGACTGTGGTTACATGAAACGAATTCTTGCTTTAGGAAGACATAGAGCCAGGAATTTAACTCCCTTTCTGAAGGGAAACACACAGCACAGTTCTCATCCATGAAGCACACCTTGCTTTAGAGCAAGAAGCACGCTCTTGCTTTTGACAGTCTCTAATACAGCAGGAAACGTGAGAGTGCTCAGAACAATAGAACGGTGTTCCCTACACAGGCGAATCATATCGAGGTCAACTCTGGTTCTGAAACTGATACAAACCAAAGGTCCTCTAACATCGAAGCTTTTCAGGTAAGAGCGAAAAACGTGTGAGCTTTGAGAACGATGCAGCTTGGTTTGAGCTGAAAAGTGACTGTGTTTATCTGCAACGAAGTCTTGCCTGTAGGAAGATACAGAGACTGGGATTTAACTCCATTTCTGAAGGGAAACACACAGCAGACTTCTTATCCATGCAGCACACCTTGCTTTAGAGCATGAGGCACGCAATTGCTTTCGATTGTCTCTAATAGAGCAGGAAACGTGAGAGTGCTACGAACAAACGAACGGTGTTTCCTACACATACGAATCATATGTAGTTCAACTCTGCTTCTGACACTGATACAAACCTCAGTTCTCTAACATCCAATGCTTTACAGTTAAGAGCAAAAAATGTATGAGTTTCATCAACGATATAGCTTCGTTTGAGCTTGAAAGTGACTGTGTTTTCCTGAAACGAAGTCTTGCATGTAGGAAGATACAGAGACTGGGATTTAACTCCATTTCTGAAGGGAAACACACAGCACAGTTCTCATCCATGAAGCACACCTTGCCTTAGAGCAAGAAGCATGCTCTTGCTTTCTAGAGTCTCTAATACAGCAAGAAACGTGAGAGTGCTCAGAACAAAGAACGGTGTTTTCTACACATATGAATCATATCTAGTTCAACTCTGCTTCTGAAACTGATACAAACCACAGGTCCTCTAACATCGAATGCTTTTCATTTAAGCGCGAAAAACGTGTGAGCTTCGTGAACGATGTAGCTTCCTTTGGCTGAAAATTGACTGTGTTTACCTGCAACGAATTCTTGCCTGTAGGAAGATACAGAGACTGGGATTTAACTCCATTTCCGAAGGGAAACACACAGCACAGTTCTCATCTAAGTAACACACTCTACTTTAGAGCAAGAAGCAATCTCTTGCTTTCTAGAGTCTCTAATACAGTAGGAAAAGTGAGTGTGCTCAAAACAAAAGAACGGTGTTTTCTACACATACGGACCATATCTAGTTCAACTATGCTTCTGAAACTGATACAATCCACAGGTCCTCTAACATCCAATGCTTTTCAGTTAAGAGCGAGAAACGTGTGAGCTTTGTGAATGAAGTTGCTTCGTTTGAGCTCAAAAGTGACTGCGTTTACCCGAAAGGAAGTCTTGTGTGTAGGAAGACACAAAACATGGCTTTTAACTCCGTTTCTGAAGGGAAACCCACAGAACACTTCTCGTCAATGAAACACACTCTGCTTTAGAGCAAGAAGCATGCTCTTGCTTTCTAGAATATCTAATAAGGCGGGAAACGTGAGTGTGCTCTGAACAAAAGAACTGTGTTTCCTACACACACGGACCATATCTACTTCAACTATGCTTCTGAAACAGATACAAACCACAGGTCCTCTAACATCCAATGCTTTTCAGTTAAGACCGAGAGACATGTTAGGTTTGTTAATGATGAAGCTTCCTTTGAGCTGAAAAGTGACTGCGTTTACCTTAAAGGAAATCTTTCTTGTAGGAAGACACAGAGCCTGGGATTCATCTCCATTTCTGAAGGGAAACACATAGCACAGTTCTCATTAATGAAACACACTCTGCTTTAGAGCAAGAACCACGCTCTTGCTTTTGAGAGTCTCTAATACAGCCGGAAACGTGAGAGTGCTCAGAACAAAAGAACGGTGTTCCCTACACATGCGAAACATATCGAGTTCAACTCTGGTTCTGAAACTGATACAAACCAAAGGTCCGCTAACATCGAAGCTTTTCAGGTAAGAGCGAAATACTTGTGAGCTTCGAGAACGATGTAGCATGGTTTGAGCTGAAAAGTGACTGTGTTTATCTGCAACGAAGTCTTGCCTGTAGGAAGATACAGAGACTAATTTAACTACATTTCTGAAAGTAAACACACAGCACATTTCTTATCCATGAAACACACCTTGCTTTAGACCAAGAATCACGCCCTTGCTTTCTAGAGTCTCCAATACAGCAGAAAACTTGAGTGTTCTCAGAACAAAAGAACGGTGTTTCCTACACATAAGGACCATATCTAGTTCAACTCTGCTTCTGAAACAGATAAAAAAAGCAGGTCCTCTAAAATCCAATGCTTATTAGTTAAGAGCGAGAAACGTGTGAGCTTTGTGAATGATGTAACTTCCTTTGAGCTGAAAAGGGACTCTGGTTACCTGAAACGAAGTCTTGCTTTAGGAAGACATAGAGCCTGGAATTTAACTCCATTTCTGAAGGGAAACACACAGCACAGTTCTCATCCATGAAGCACACCTTGCTTTAGAGCAAGAAGCACGCCCTTGCTTTCTAGATTCTCTAATACAGTAGGAAACGTGAGTGTGCTCAGAACAAAAGAACGGTGTTTCCTACATATTAAGACCATATCTAGTTCAACTCTGCTTCTGAAGCAGATAGAAACCAGAGGTCTTCTAACATCCAATGCTTTTCATTTAAGAGCAAGAAACGTGTGAGCTTTTGAACGATGTAGCTTCGTCTGAGCTAAAATGGGACTGTGGTAACATGAAACGAAGTCTTGCTTTAGGAAGACATATAGCCTGGAATTTAACTCCATTTCTGAAGCGAAACACACAGCACAATTCTCATCCATGCAGCACACCTTGCTTTAGAGCAAGAAGCACGGCCTTGCTTTCTAGAGTCTCTAATAGAGCAGGAAACGTGAGAGTGCTCCGAACAAAAGAACGGTGTTTCCTACACATACAAATCATATCTAGTTCAACTCTGCTTCTGACACTGATACAAACCACAGGTCCTCTAATATTCAATGCTTTTCAGTTAAGAGCGAAAAACGTGTGAGCTTCGTGAACGATGTAGCTTCCTTTGACTGAAAATTGACTGTGTTTACCTGCAACGAATTCTTGCCTGTAGGACGATACAGAGACTGGGATTTAACTCCATTTCTGAGGGAAACACACAGCACAGTTCTCATCTAAGTAACACACTCTGCTTTAGAGCAAGAAGCAATCTCTTGCTTTCTAGAGTCTCTAATACAGTAGGAAAAGTGAGTGTGCTCAAAACAAAAGAAGGGTGTTTTCTAAACATATGGACCATATCTAGTTCAACTATGCTTCTGAGACTGATTCAATCCACAGGTCCTCTAACATCCAATGCTTTTCAGTTAAGAGTGAGAAACGTGTGAGCTTTGTGAATGATGTAGCTTCGTTTGAGCTCAAAAGTGACTGCGTTTACCCGAAAGGAAGTCTTGTGTGTAGGAAGACACAAAGCATGGCATTTAACTCCGTTTCTGAAGGGAAAAGCACAGAACACTTCTCATCAATGCAACACACTCTGCTTTAGAGCAAGAAGCATGCTCTTGCTTTCTAGAATATCTAATAAGGCGGGAAACGTGAGTGTGCTCTGAACAAAAGAACTGTGTTTCCTACACACACGGACCATATCTACTTCAACTATGCTTCTGAAACAGATACAAACCACAGGTCCTCTAACATCCAATGCTTTTCAGTTAAGACCGAGAGACATGTTAGGTTTGTTAATGATGAAGCTTCCTTTGAGCTGAAAAGTGACTGCGTTTACCTTAAAGGAAATCTTTCTTGTAGGAAGACACAGAGCCTGGGATTCATCTCCATTTCTGAAGGGAAACACATAGCACAGTTCTCATTAATGAAACACACTCTGCTTTAGAGCAAGAACCACGCTCTTGCTTTCTAGAGTCTCTAATACAGCATGGAACTAAAGTGTGCTCAGAACAAAGAAAGGTGTTTTCTACACATCGGACCATATCTAGTTCAACTCTGCTTCTGAAACTGATACAAACCACAGGTCCTCTAACATCGAATGCTCTTCAGTTAAGAGCGAGAAACGTGAGTTTTCTGAATGATGTAGCTTCATTTGAGCTGAAACAGGACTGTGGTTACCTGAAACGAATTCTTGCTTTAGGAATACATAGAGCCAGGAATTTAACTCCCTTTCTGAAGGGAAACACACAGCACAGTTCTCATCCATGAATCACACCTTGCTTTAGAGCAAGAAGCACGCTCTTGCTTTTGAGAGTCTCTAATACAGCCGGAAACGTGAGAGTGCTCAGAACAAAAGAACGGTGTTCCCTACACATGCGAATCATATCGAGTTCAACTCTGGTTCTGAAACTGTTACAAACCAAAGGTCCGCTAACATCGAAGCTTTTCAGGTAAGAGCGAAAAACGTGTGAGCTTTGAGAACGATGTAGCTTGGTTTGAGCTGAAAAGTGACTGTGTTTATCTGCAACGAAGTCTTGCCTGTAGGAAGATACAGAGACTAATTTAACTCCATTTCTGAAAGGAAACACACAGCACATTTCTCATCCATGAAACACACCTTGCTTTAGAGCAAGAAGCACGCCCTTGCTTTCTAGATTCTTTAATACAGTAGGAAACGTGAGTGTGCTCAGAACAAAAGAACGGTGTTTCCTACATATTAAGACCATATCTAGTTCAACTCTGCTTCTGAAGCAGATAGAAACCAGAGGTCTTCTAACATCCAATGCTTTTCATTTAAGAGCAAGAAACGTGTGAGCTTTTGAATGATGTAGCTTCGTCTGAGCTAAAATGGGACTGTGGTAACATGAAACGAAGTCTTGCTTTAGGAAGACACACATCCTGGGATTTACCTCTCTTTCTGAAGGGAAACACACAGCACAGTTCTCATCAATGACACACACGCTGCTTTAGAGCAAGAAGCATGCCCTTGCTTTCTAGATTCTCTAATATTTCAGGAAACCTGAGTGTGCTCAGAATAAAAGAACGGTGTTTTCTACACATACGGACTATATCTAGTTCAACTCTGCTTCTGAAACTGATACAAACCACAGGTCCTCTAATATCCAATGCTTTTCAGTTAAGAGCAAGAAACATGTTAGCTTTATGTACGATGTAGCTTCCTTTGAGCTGAAAAGGGACTCTGGTAACCTGAAACGAAGTCTTGCTTTAGGAAGACATAGAGACTGGAATTTAACTCCATTTCTGAAGGGAAACACACAGCACAGTTCTCATCCATCAAACACACTCTGCTTTAGAGCAAGAAACATGCCCTTGCTTTCTAGATTCTCTAATACAGCAGGAAACTTGAGAGTGCTCAGAACAAAAGAACGGTGTTTCCTACACACACAAATCATATCTAGTTCAATTCTGCTTCTGAAACTGATACAAACCACAGTTCCTCTAACATCCAATGCTTTTCATTTAGGAGCCAGAAACGTGTGAGCTTCGTGAACAATGTAGCTTTGTTTGAGCTGAAAATGGACTGCGTTTACTTGAAATGAAGTCTTGCTTGTAAGAGGACACAGAGCCTGGTATTTAAGCTCATTTCTGAAGGGAAACACACAGCACAGTTTTCTTCCATGAAGCACACCTTGCTTTAGAGCAAGAAGCACGCCCTTGCTTTCTAGAATTTCTAATACAGCAGGAAACATGAGTGTGCTCAGAAGAAAAGAACGGTGTTTCCTACACATAAGGACCATATCTAGTTCAATTCTGCTTCTGAAACTGATAGAAACCACAGGTCTTCTAACATACAATGCTTTTCAGTTAAGAGTGAAAAACGTGTGAGCTTTGTGAAGGATGAAGCTTCTTTTGAGCTGAAATAGGCCTGTGGTTATCTGAAACGAAGTCTTGCTTTAGGAAGATGCAGAGACTGGGATTTAACTCGATTTCTGAAGGGAAACACACAGCACAGTTCTAATCCATGAAGCACACCTTGCTTTAGAGCAAGAAGCATGTCCTTGCTATCTAGAGTCTCTAATAAAGCAGGAAACATGAGAGTGCTCAGAACAAAAGAATGGTGTTTCCTAAACATACGAATCATATCTAGTTCAACTCTCATTCTGAAACTGATACAAACCACAGGTCCTCTAACATCGAATGCTTTTCATTTTAGAGCGAAAAACATAAGAGTTTTGTGAACGATGGAGCTTCGTTTGAGCTGAAAAGTTACTGTGTTTTCCTGAAACGAAGTCTTGCTTTTAGGAGGACACAGAGCCTGTGATTTAACTCTATTTGTGAAGGGAAACACACAGCTCAGTTCTCATCCATGAAACACACTCTGCTTTAGAGCAAGAAGCACGCTCTTGCTTTCTAGAGTCTCTAATATAGCAGGAAACGTGAGTGTGCTCAGAACAAAATAACAGAGTTTACTACACATATGGACCATATCTAGTTCAACTCTCCTTCTGAAACTGATACAAACCACAGGTCCTCAAACATCCAATGCTTTTCATTTAAGAGCGAGAAACGTGTGAGCTTCGTGAACCATGTAGCTTCGTTTGAGCAGAAAAGGGACTGCGTTTACTTGAAACGCAGTCTTATTTGTAGTAGGACACATAGCCTGGGGTTTAACCTCATTTCTGAAGGGAAACACACAGTACAGTTCTCGTCCATGAGGCACACCTTGCTTTATATCAAGAAGCACGCCTTTGCTCTCTGGAGTCTCTAATACAGCAGGAAACGTGAGTGTGCTCAGAACAAAAGAACGGTGTTTCCTACACATAAGGACCATATCTAGTTCAACACTGCTTCTGAAACTGATAGAAACCACAGGTCCTCTAACATCCAATGCTTTTCAGTTAAGAGCGAGAAACGTGTGAGCTGTGTGAATGATGTAGCTTCGTTTGTGCTGAAACGGGACTGTGGTTACCTGAAAGGAATTCTTGATTTAAGAAGACATAGAGCCAGGAATTTAACTCCCTTTCTGAAAGGAAACACACAGCACAGTTCTCATCCATGAAGCACACCTTGCTTTAGAGCAAGAAGCACGCTCTTGCTTTTGAGAGTCTCTAATACAGCAGGAAACGTGAGAGTGCTCAGAACAAAAGAACGGTGTTCCCTACACATGCGAATCATTTCGAGGTCAACTCTGGTTCTGAAACTGATACAAAGCAAAGGTCCTCTAACATAGACGCTTTTCAGGTAAGAGCGAAAAACGTGTGAGCTTCGAGAACGATGTAGCTTGGTTTGAGCTGAAATGTGACTGTGTTTATCTGCAACGAAGTCTTGCCTGTAGGATGATACAGAGACTGGGATTTAACTCCATTTCTGAAAGGAAACACACAGCACATTTCTCATCTAAGAAACACACTCTGCTTTAGAGCAAGAAGCACGGCCTTGCTTTCTAGAGACTCTAATACAGCAGGAAACGTGAGTGTGCTCAGAACAAAAGAACGGTGTTTCCTACTCATACGAATCATATCTAGTTCAACTCTGCTTCTGACACTGATACAAACCTCAGGTCCTCTAACATCCAATGCTTTTCAGTTAAGAGCGAAAAATGTATGAGTTTTGGGAACGATGTAGCTTCGTTTGAGCTGAAAAGTGACTATGTTTTCCTGAAACGAAGTCTTGCATGTAGGAAGACACAGAGCCAGGAATTAACTCCATTTCTGAAGGGAAACACAAAGCACTGTTCTCATCCATGAAGCACACCTTGCTTTAGAGCAAGAAGAATGCTCTTGCTTTCTAGAGTCTCTAATACAGCAAGAAACGTGAGAGTGCTCAGAACAATGAACGGTGTTTCCTACACATACGAATCATATCTAGTAAAACTCTGTTCCTGAAACTGATACAAACCACAGGTCCTCTAACATCGAATGCTTTTCTTTTAAGAGCGAAAAACGTGTGAGCTTTGTGAATGATGTAGCTACCTTTGAGCTGAAAATTGACTGTGTTTACCTGCAACGAATTCTTGCCTGTAGGAAGATACAGAGACTGGGATTTAACTCCATTTCTGAGGGAAACACACAGCACAGTTCTCATCTAAGTAACACACTCTGCTTTAGAGCAAGAAGCAATCTCTTGCTTTCTAGAGTCTCTAATACAGTAGGAAAAGTGAGTGTGCTCAAAACAAAAGAAGGGTGTTTTCTAAACATATGGACCATATCTAGTTCAACTATGCTTCTGAGACTGATTCAATCCACAGGTCCTCTAACATCCAATGCTTTTCAGTTAAGAGTGAGAAACGTGTGAGCTTTGTGAATGATGTAGCTTCGTTTGAGCTCAAAAGTGACTGCGTTTACCCGAAAGGAAGTCTTGTGTGTAGGAAGACACAAAGCATGGCATTTAACTCCGTTTCTGAAGGGAAAAGCACAGAACACTTCTCATCAATGCAACACACTCTGCTTTAGAGCAAGAAGCATGCTCTTGCTTTCTAGAATATCTAATAAGGCGGGAAACGTGAGTGTGCTCTGAACAAAAGAACTGTGTTTCCTACACACACGGACCATATCTACTTCAACTATGCTTCTGAAACAGATACAAACCACAGGTCCTCTAACATCCAATGCTTTTCAGTTAAGACCGAGAGACATGTTAGGTTTGTTAATGATGAAGCTTCCTTTGAGCTGAAAAGTGACTGCGTTTACCTTAAAGGAAATCTTTCTTGTAGGAAGACACAGAGCCTGGGATTCATCTCCATTTCTGAAGGGAAACACATAGCACAGTTCTCATTAATGAAACACACTCTGCTTTAGAGCAAGAACCACGCTCTTGCTTTCTAGAGTCTCTAATACAGCATGGAACTAAAGTGTGCTCAGAACAAAGAAAGGTGTTTTCTACACATCGGACCATATCTAGTTCAACTCTGCTTCTGAAACTGATACAAACCACAGGTCCTCTAACATCGAATGCTCTTCAGTTAAGAGCGAGAAACGTGAGTTTTCTGAATGATGTAGCTTCATTTGAGCTGAAACAGGACTGTGGTTACCTGAAACGAATTCTTGCTTTAGGAATACATAGAGCCAGGAATTTAACTCCCTTTCTGAAGGGAAACACACAGCACAGTTCTCATCCATGAATCACACCTTGCTTTAGAGCAAGAAGCACGCTCTTGCTTTTGAGAGTCTCTAATACAGCCGGAAACGTGAGAGTGCTCAGAACAAAAGAACGGTGTTCCCTACACATGCGAATCATATCGAGTTCAACTCTGGTTCTGAAACTGTTACAAACCAAAGGTCCGCTAACATCGAAGCTTTTCAGGTAAGAGCGAAAAACGTGTGAGCTTTGAGAACGATGTAGCTTGGTTTGAGCTGAAAAGTGACTGTGTTTATCTGCAACGAAGTCTTGCCTGTAGGAAGATACAGAGACTAATTTAACTCCATTTCTGAAAGGAAACACACAGCACATTTCTCATCCATGAAACACACCTTGCTTTAGAGCAAGAAGCACGCCCTTGCTTTCTAGATTCTTTAATACAGTAGGAAACGTGAGTGTGCTCAGAACAAAAGAACGGTGTTTCCTACATATTAAGACCATATCTAGTTCAACTCTGCTTCTGAAGCAGATAGAAACCAGAGGTCTTCTAACATCCAATGCTTTTCATTTAAGAGCAAGAAACGTGTGAGCTTTTGAATGATGTAGCTTCGTCTGAGCTAAAATGGGACTGTGGTAACATGAAACGAAGTCTTGCTTTAGGAAGACACACATCCTGGGATTTACCTCTCTTTCTGAAGGGAAACACACAGCACAGTTCTCATCAATGACACACACGCTGCTTTAGAGCAAGAAGCATGCCCTTGCTTTCTAGATTCTCTAATATTTCAGGAAACCTGAGTGTGCTCAGAATAAAAGAACGGTGTTTTCTACACATACGGACTATATCTAGTTCAACTCTGCTTCTGAAACTGATACAAACCACAGGTCCTCTAATATCCAATGCTTTTCAGTTAAGAGCAAGAAACATGTTAGCTTTATGTACGATGTAGCTTCCTTTGAGCTGAAAAGGGACTCTGGTAACCTGAAACGAAGTCTTGCTTTAGGAAGACATAGAGACTGGAATTTAACTCCATTTCTGAAGGGAAACACACAGCACAGTTCTCATCCATCAAACACACTCTGCTTTAGAGCAAGAAACATGCCCTTGCTTTCTAGATTCTCTAATACAGCAGGAAACTTGAGAGTGCTCAGAACAAAAGAACGGTGTTTCCTACACACACAAATCATATCTAGTTCAATTCTGCTTCTGAAACTGATACAAACCACAGTTCCTCTAACATCCAATGCTTTTCATTTAGGAGCCAGAAACGTGTGAGCTTCGTGAACAATGTAGCTTTGTTTGAGCTGAAAATGGACTGCGTTTACTTGAAATGAAGTCTTGCTTGTAAGAGGACACAGAGCCTGGTATTTAAGCTCATTTCTGAAGGGAAACACACAGCACAGTTTTCTTCCATGAAGCACACCTTGCTTTAGAGCAAGAAGCACGCCCTTGCTTTCTAGAATTTCTAATACAGCAGGAAACATGAGTGTGCTCAGAAGAAAAGAACGGTGTTTCCTACACATAAGGACCATATCTAGTTCAATTCTGCTTCTGAAACTGATAGAAACCACAGGTCTTCTAACATACAATGCTTTTCAGTTAAGAGTGAAAAACGTGTGAGCTTTGTGAAGGATGAAGCTTCTTTTGAGCTGAAATAGGCCTGTGGTTATCTGAAACGAAGTCTTGCTTTAGGAAGATGCAGAGACTGGGATTTAACTCGATTTCTGAAGGGAAACACACAGCACAGTTCTAATCCATGAAGCACACCTTGCTTTAGAGCAAGAAGCATGTCCTTGCTATCTAGAGTCTCTAATAAAGCAGGAAACATGAGAGTGCTCAGAACAAAAGAATGGTGTTTCCTAAACATACGAATCATATCTAGTTCAACTCTCATTCTGAAACTGATACAAACCACAGGTCCTCTAACATCGAATGCTTTTCATTTTAGAGCGAAAAACATAAGAGTTTTGTGAACGATGGAGCTTCGTTTGAGCTGAAAAGTTACTGTGTTTTCCTGAAACGAAGTCTTGCTTTTAGGAGGACACAGAGCCTGTGATTTAACTCTATTTGTGAAGGGAAACACACAGCTCAGTTCTCATCCATGAAACACACTCTGCTTTAGAGCAAGAAGCACGCTCTTGCTTTCTAGAGTCTCTAATATAGCAGGAAACGTGAGTGTGCTCAGAACAAAATAACAGAGTTTACTACACATATGGACCATATCTAGTTCAACTCTCCTTCTGAAACTGATACAAACCACAGGTCCTCAAACATCCAATGCTTTTCATTTAAGAGCGAGAAACGTGTGAGCTTCGTGAACCATGTAGCTTCGTTTGAGCAGAAAAGGGACTGCGTTTACTTGAAACGCAGTCTTATTTGTAGTAGGACACATAGCCTGGGGTTTAACCTCATTTCTGAAGGGAAACACACAGTACAGTTCTCGTCCATGAGGCACACCTTGCTTTATATCAAGAAGCACGCCTTTGCTCTCTGGAGTCTCTAATACAGCAGGAAACGTGAGTGTGCTCAGAACAAAAGAACGGTGTTTCCTACACATAAGGACCATATCTAGTTCAACACTGCTTCTGAAACTGATAGAAACCACAGGTCCTCTAACATCCAATGCTTTTCAGTTAAGAGCGAGAAACGTGTGAGCTGTGTGAATGATGTAGCTTCGTTTGTGCTGAAACGGGACTGTGGTTACCTGAAAGGAATTCTTGATTTAAGAAGACATAGAGCCAGGAATTTAACTCCCTTTCTGAAAGGAAACACACAGCACAGTTCTCATCCATGAAGCACACCTTGCTTTAGAGCAAGAAGCACGCTCTTGCTTTTGAGAGTCTCTAATACAGCAGGAAACGTGAGAGTGCTCAGAACAAAAGAACGGTGTTCCCTACACATGCGAATCATTTCGAGGTCAACTCTGGTTCTGAAACTGATACAAAGCAAAGGTCCTCTAACATAGACGCTTTTCAGGTAAGAGCGAAAAACGTGTGAGCTTCGAGAACGATGTAGCTTGGTTTGAGCTGAAATGTGACTGTGTTTATCTGCAACGAAGTCTTGCCTGTAGGATGATACAGAGACTGGGATTTAACTCCATTTCTGAAAGGAAACACACAGCACATTTCTCATCTAAGAAACACACTCTGCTTTAGAGCAAGAAGCACGGCCTTGCTTTCTAGAGACTCTAATACAGCAGGAAACGTGAGTGTGCTCAGAACAAAAGAACGGTGTTTCCTACTCATACGAATCATATCTAGTTCAACTCTGCTTCTGACACTGATACAAACCTCAGGTCCTCTAACATCCAATGCTTTTCAGTTAAGAGCGAAAAATGTATGAGTTTTGGGAACGATGTAGCTTCGTTTGAGCTGAAAAGTGACTATGTTTTCCTGAAACGAAGTCTTGCATGTAGGAAGACACAGAGCCAGGAATTAACTCCATTTCTGAAGGGAAACACAAAGCACTGTTCTCATCCATGAAGCACACCTTGCTTTAGAGCAAGAAGAATGCTCTTGCTTTCTAGAGTCTCTAATACAGCAAGAAACGTGAGAGTGCTCAGAACAATGAACGGTGTTTCCTACACATACGAATCATATCTAGTAAAACTCTGTTCCTGAAACTGATACAAACCACAGGTCCTCTAACATCGAATGCTTTTCTTTTAAGAGCGAAAAACGTGTGAGCTTTGTGAATGATGTAGCTACCTTTGAGCTGAAAATTGACTGTGTTTACCTGCAACGAATTCTTGCCTGTAGGAAGATACAGAGACTGTGATTTAACTCCATTTCTTAAGGGAAACACACAGCACAATTCTCATCTAAGAAACACACTCTACTTTAGAGCAAGAAGCACGGTCTTGCTTTCTAGATTCTCTAATACAGCAAGAAACACGAGTGTGCTCAGAACAAAAGAACAATGTATTCTACACATATGGAACATATCTAGTTCAACTATGCTTCTGAAACTGATACATACCACAGGTCCTCTAACATCCAATGCTTTTCAGTTCAGAGCGAAAAACGTATGAGTTTCGTGAACGATGTAGTATCGTTTGAGCTGAAAAGTGACTCTGTTTTCCTGAAACAAAGTCTTGCATGTAGGAAGACACAGAGCCGGGAATTATCTCCATTTCTGAAGGGAAACACACAGCACATTTCTCATACATGAAACACACCTTGCTTTAGAGCAAGAAGCACGCCCTTGCTTTCTAGAGTCTCTAATACAGCAAAAAATTTGAGTGTGCTCAGAAGAAAAGAACGGTGTTTCCTACACATAAGGACCATATACTAGTTCAACTCTGCTTCTGAAAAAAATAATAAAAACAGGTCTAACATCAAATGCTTTTCATTTAATTGCAAGAAACGTGTGAGCTTTTGAACGATGTAGCTTCGTCTGAGCTGAAATGGGACTGTGGTTACCTGAAACGAAGTCTTGCTTTAGGAAGACTCAGATCCTGGGATTTAACTCCATTTCTGAAGGGAAACACTCAGCACAGTTCTCCTCCATCAAACACACTCTGCTTTAGAGCAAGAAACATGCCCTTTCTTTCTAGATTCTCTAATACAGCAGGAAACTTGAGAGTGCTCAGAACAAAAGAATGGTGTTTCCTACACACACAAATCATATCTAGTTCAATTCTGCTTCTGAAACTGATACAAACCACAGTTCCTCTAACATCCAATGCTTTTCATTTAGGAGCCAGAAACGTGTGAGCTTCGTGAACAATGTAGCTTCGTTTGAGCTGAAAGTGGACTGCGTTTACTTGAAATGAAGTCTTGCTTGTAAGAGGACACAGAGCCTGGTATTTAAGCTCATTTCTGAAGGGAAACACACAGCACAGTTTCCTTCCATGAAGCATACCTTGCTTTAGAGCAAGAAGCACGCCCTTGCTTTCTAGAATTTCTAATACAGCAGGAAACATGAGTGTGCTCAGAAGAAAAGAACGGTGTTTCCTACACATAAGGACCATATCTAGTTCAATTCTGCTTCTGAAACTGATAGAAACCACAGGTCTTCTAACATACAATGCTTTTCAGTTAAGAGTGAGAAACGTGTGAGCTTTGTGAAGGATGAAGCTTCTTTTGAGCTGAAATAGGCCTGTGGTTATCTGAAACGAAGTCTTGCTTTTGGAAGATGCAGAGACTGGGATTTAACTCGATTTCTGAAGGGAAACACACAGCACAGTTCTAATCCATGAAGCACACCTTGCTTTAGAGCAAGAAGCACGTCCTTGCTATCTAGAGTCTCTAATAAAGCAGGAAACATGAGAGTGCTCAGAACAAAAGAATGGTGTTTCCTAAACATACGAATCATATCTAGTTCAACTCTCATTCTGAAACTGATACAAACCACAGGTCCTCTAACATCGAATGCTTTTCATTTAAGAGCGAAAAACATAAGAGTTTTGTGAACGATGGAGCTTCGTTTGAGCTGAAAAGTTACTGTGTTTTCCTGAAATGAAGTCTTGCTTTTAGGAGGACACAGAGCCTGTGATTTAACTCTATTTGTGAAGGGAAACACACAGCTCAGTTCTCATCCATGAAACACACTCTGCTTTAGAGCAAGAAGCACGCTCTTGCTTTCTAGAGTCTCTAATATAGCAGGAAACATGAGTGTGCTCAGAACAAAATAACAGAGTTTACTACACATACGGACCATATCTAGTTCAACTCTGCTTCTGAAACTGATACAAACCACAGGTCCTCAAACATCCAATGCTTTTCATTTAAGAGCGAGAAACGTGTGAGTTTCGTGAACCATGTAGCTTCGTTTGAGCAGAAAAGGGACTGCGTTTACTTGAAACGCAGTCTTATTTGTAGTAGGACACATAGCCTGGGGTTTAACCTCATTTCTGAAGGGAAACACACAGTACAGTTCTCGTCCATGAGGCACACCTTGCTTTATATCAAGAAGCACGCCTTTGCTCTCTGGAGTCTCTAATACAGCAGGAAACGTGAGTGTGCTCAGAACAAAAGAACGGTGTTTCCTACACATAAGGACCATATCTAGTTCAACACTGCTTCTGAAACTGATAGAAACCACAGGTCCTCTAACATCCAATGCTTTTCAGTTAAGAGCGAGAAACGTGTGAGCTGTGTGAATGATGTAGCTTCGTTTGTGCTGAAACGGGACTGTGGTTACCTGAAAGGAATTCTTGATTTAAGAAGACATAGAGCCAGGAATTTAACTCCCTTTCTGAAAGGAAACACACAGCACAGTTCTCATCCATGAAGCACACCTTGCTTTAGAGCAAGAAGCACGCTCTTGCTTTTGAGAGTCTCTAAAACAGCAGGAAACGTGAGAGTGCTCAGAACAAAAGAACGGTGTTCCCTACACATGCGAATCATTTCGAGGTCAACTCTGGTTCTGACACTGATACAAACCTCAGGTCCTCTAACATCCAATGCTTTTCAGTTAAGAGCGAAAAATGTATGAGTTTCGGGAACGATGTAGCTTCGTTTGAGCTGAAAAGTGACTATGTTTTCCTGAAACGAAGTCTTGCATGTAGGAAGACACAGAGCCAGGAATTAACTCCATTTCTGAAGGGAAACACACAGCACAGTTCTCATCTAAGAAACACACTCTGCTTTAGAGCAAGAAGCAATCTCTTGCTTTCTAGCGTCTCTAATAAAGTAGGAAAAGTGAGTGTGCTCAGAACAAAAGAACGGTGTTTTCTACACATATGGACCATATCTAGTTCAACTATGCTTCTGACACTGATACAAACCTCAGGTCTTCTAACATCCAATCCTTTTCAGTTAATAGCGAGAAACGTGTGAGCTTCGTGAAAGATGTAGCTTCGTTTGAGCTAAAAAGTGACTGTGTTTACCTGAAAAGAAGTCTTGCTTGTAGGAAGACACACGCCTGGCATTTAACTCCGTTTCTGAAGGGAAACACACAGTACAGTTCTCATCTAAGTAACACACTCTGCTTTAGAGCAAGAAGCAATCTCTTGCTTTCTAGAGTCTCTAATACAGTAGGAAAAGTGAGTGTGCTCAAAACAAAAGAACGGTGTTTTCTACACATACGAATCATATCTAGTTCAACTCTGCTTCTGACACTGATACAAACCTCAGGAACTCTAACATCCAATGCTTTTCAGTTAAGAGCGAAAAATGTATGAGTTTCGTCAACGATGTAGCTTCATTTGAGCTGAAAAGTGACTGTGTTTTCCTGAAACGAAGTCTTGCATGTAGGAAGACACAGAGCGGGGAATTAACTCCATTTCTGAAGGGAAACACACAGCACAGTTCTCATCCATGAAACACACTCTGCTTTAGAGCAAAAACCACGCTATTGCTTTCTAGCTTCTCTAATACAGCAGGGCACGAAAGTGTGCTCAGAACAAAGAAAGGTGTTTTCTACACATCGGACCATATCTTGTTCAACTCTGCTTCTGAAACTGATACAAACCGCAGGTCCTCTAACATCGAATGCTCTTCAGTTAAGAGCGAGAAACGTGTGAGCTTCGTGAACATTGTTGCTTCATTTGAGCTGAAACGGGACTGTGGTTACCTGTAACAAATTCTTGCTTTAGGAAGACATAGAGCCAGGAATTTAACTCCCTTTCTGAAGGGAAACACACAGCTCAGTTCTCATCCATGAAGCACACCTTGCTTTAGAGCAAGAAGCACGCTCTTGCTTTTGAGAGACTCCAATACTGCAGGAAAAGTGAGAGTGCTCAGAAAAAAAGAATGGTGTTTCCTACACATACTAATCATATCTAGTTCAACTCTGCTTCTGACACTGATACAAACCTCAGGTCCTCTAACATCCAATGCTTTTCAGTTAAGAGCGAAAAATGTATGAGTTTCAGGAATGATGTAGCATTGTTTGAGCTGAAAAGTGACTGTGTTTTCCTGAAAAGAAGTCTTGCATGTAGGAAGACACAGAGCCGGGAATTAACTCCATTTCTGAAGGGAAACACACAGCACAGTTCTCATCCATGAAGCACACCTTGCCTTAGAGCAAGAAGCATGCTCTTGCTTTGGAGAGTCTCTAATACTGCAGGAAATGTGAGAGTGCTCAGAAAAAATGAATGGTGTTTCTTACACATACGAATCATATCTAGTTCAACTCTGCTTCTGAAGCAGATAGAAACCAGAGGTCTTGTAACATCCAATGCTTTTCAGGTAAGAGCCAGAAACGTGTGAGCTTTTGAACGATGTATCTTCGTCTGAGCTAAAATGGGACTGTGGTAACATGAAACGAAGTCTTGCTCTAGGAAGACACAGATCCTGGGATTTAACTCCATTTCTGAAGGCAAACACACAGCACAGTTCTCATCAATGAAACACACTCTGCTTTAGAGCAAGAAGCATGCCCTTGCTTTCTAGATTCTCTAATATTTCAGGAAACATGAGTGTGCTCAGAATAAAAGAACGGTGTTTTCTACACATACGGACTATATCTAGTTCAACTCTGCTTCTGAAACTGATACAAACCACAGGTCCTCTAATATCCAATGCTTTTCATTTAAGAGCGAGAAACATGTTAGCTTCATGTACGATGTAGCTTCCTTTGAGCTGAAAAGTGATTGTGTTTTCCTGAAACGAAGTCTTGCATGTAGGAAGACACAGAGCCAGGAACTAACTCCATTTCTGAAGGGAAACACACAGCACAGTTCTCATCCATGAAGCACACCTTGCTTTAGAGCAAGAAGCATGCTCTTGCTTTATAGAGTCTCTAATACAGCAAGAAATGTGAGAGTGCTTCGAACAAAGAACGGTGTTTCCTACACATACGAATCATATCTAGTTCAACTCTGTTTCTGAAACTGATACAAACCACAGGTCCTCTAACATCGAATGCTTTTCATTTAAGAGCGAAAAACGTGTGAGCTTCGTGAATGATGTAGATTCCTTTGAGCTGAAAAGTGACTGTGTTTACCTGCAACGAATTCTTGCCTGTAGGAAGATACAGAGACTCGGATTTAACTCCATTTCTGAAGGGAAACACACAGCACAATTCTCATCTAAGAAACACACTCTAGTTTAGAGCAAGAAGCACGCTCTTGCTTTCTAGATTCTCTAATATAGCAAGAAACACCAGTGTGTTCAGAACAAAAGAACAGTGTATTCTACACATATGGAACATATCTAGTTCAACTATGCTTCTGAAACTGATACATACCACAGGTCCTCTAACATCCAATGCTTTTCAGTTAAGAGCGAAAAACGTATGAGTTTCGTGAACGATGTAGTATCATTTGAGCTGAAAAGTGACTCTGTTTTCCTGAAACATAGTCTTGCATGTAGGAAGACACTGAGCCGTGAATTAACTCCATTTCTGAAGGGAAACAGACAGCACAGTTCTTGTCCATGAGGCACACCTTGCTTTATATCAAGAAGCACGCCCTTACTTTCTGGAGTCTCTAATACAGCAGGAAACGTGAGTGTGCTCAGAACAAAAGAACGGTGTTTAATACACATAAGGACCTTATCTAGTTCAACACTGCTTCTGAAACTGATAGAAACCACAGGTCCTCTAACATCCAATGCTTTTCAGTTAAGAGCAAGAAGTGAGTGAGCTTTGTGAATGATGTAGCTTCATTTGAGCAGAAATGGGACTGTGGTTACCTGAAACGAAGTCTTGCTTGCTGAAGACATAGAGCCTGGAGTTTAACTCCATTTCTGAAGGGAAACACACGGCACAGTTCTCATCCATGAAGCACACCTTGCTTTAGAGCAAGAAGCACGCTCTTGCTTTCGAGACTCTCTAATACTGCAGGAAACTTGAGAGTGCTCCGAACAAAAGAACGGTGTTTCCTACACATACGAATCATATCTAGTTCAACTCTGCTTCTGACACTGATATAAACCTCAGGTCCTCTAACATCCAATGCTTTTCAGTTAAGAGCGAAAAATATATGAGTTTCGTCAACCATGTAGCTTCGTTTGTGATAAATAGTGACTGTGTTTACCTGAAACGCACTCTTCCTTGTAGGAAGACACAGAGCCTGTGATTTAACTCCATTTCTGAAGGGAAACACACAGCACTGTTCTCATCAATGAAACACACTCTGCTTTAGAGCAAGAAGCACGCTCTTGCTTTCTAGAGTCTCTAATACTTCAGGAAACTTGAGAGTGCTCAGAACAAAATATAGGTGTTTCCTACACATAAGGACCATATCTAGTTATACTCTGCTTCTGAAACTGATAGAAACGGCATGTCCTCTAACATACAATGCTCTTCAGTTAAGAGCGAGAAACGTGTGAGCTTTGTGAATGATGTAGCTTCGTTTGTGCTGAAATGGGACTGTGGTTACCTGAAAGGAATTCTTGCTTTAAGAAGACATAGAGCCAGGAATTTAAATCTCTTTCTGAAGGGAAACACACAGCACAGTTCTCATCCATGAATCACACCTTGCTTTAGAGCAAGAAGCACGCTCTTGCATTTGAGAGTCTCTAATACAGCAGGAAACGTGAGAGTGCTCAGAACAAAAGAACGGTGTTCCCTACACATGCGAATCATATCGAGTTCAACTCTGGTTCTGAAACTGATACAAACCAAAGGTTCTCTAACATAGACGCTTTTCAGGTAAGAGCGAAAAACGTGTGAGCTTCGAGAATGATGTAGCTTGGTTTGAGCTGAAATGTGACTGTGTTTATCTTCAACGAAGTCTTCCCTGTAGGACGATACAGAGACTGGGATTTAACTCCATTTCTGAAAGGAAACACACAGCACATTTCTCATCTAAGAAACACACTCTGCTTTCGAGCAAGAAGCACGCTCTTGCTTTCTAGAGTCTCTAATACAGCAGGAAACGTGAGAGTGCTCCGAACAAACGAACGGTGTTTCCTACACAGACGAATCATATCTAGTTCAACTCTGCTTCTGACACTGATACAAACCTCAGGTCCTCTAACATCCAACGCTTTTCAGTTAAGAGCGAAAAATGTATGAGTTTCGTCAACAATGTAGATTTATTGGAGCTGAAAAGTGACTGTGTTTTCCTGAAACGAAGTCTTGCATGTAGGAAGACACAGTGCCGGGAATTAACTCCATTTCTGAAGGGAAACACACAGCACAGTTCTCATCCATGAAGCACACCTTGCTTTAGAGCAAGAAGCATGCTCTTGCTTTCCAGATCTCTAATACAGCAAGAAACATGAGAGTGCTCAGATAAAAGAAGGGTGTTTTCTACACATATGGACCATATCTAGTTCAACTCTGCTTCTGACACTGATACAAACCTCAGGTCCTCTAACATCCAATCCTTTTCAGTTAAGAGCGAGAAACGTGTGAGCTTCGTGAACGATGTAGCTTCATTTGAGCTAAAAAGTGACTGCATTTACCCGAAAGGAAGTCTTGCGTGTAGGAAGACACAGAACCTGGCATTTTACTCCGTTTCTGAAGGGAAACACACAGCACAGTTCTCATCTAAGTAACACACTCTGCTTTAGAGCAAGAAGCAATCTCTTGCGTTCTAGAGTCTCTAATACAGTAGGAAAAGTGAGTGTGCTCAAAACAAAAGAACTGTGTTTCCTACACACACGGACCATATCTAGTTCAACTATGCTTCTGAAACTGATACAAACCACAGGTCGTCTAACATCCAATGCTTTTCAGTTAAGAGCGAGAAACATGTCAGGTTTGTTAATGATGAAGCTTCGTTTGAGCTGAAAAGTAACTGCGTTTACCTTAAAGGAAATCTTGCTTGTAGGAAGACACGGATCCTGGGATTTAAGTCCATTTCTGAATTGAAACACACAGCACAGTTCTCATCCATGAAAGACACTCTGCTTTAGAGCAAGACCACGCTCTTGTTTTCTAGAGTCTCTAATACAGCAGGGCACGCGAGTGTGCTCAGAAAAAAAGAAAGGTGTTTTCTACATATCGAACCATATCTAGTTCAACTCTGCTTCTGAAACTGATACAAACCACAGGTCCTCTAACATTGAATGCTTTTCAGTTAAGAGCGAAAATGTGTGAGCTTTGTGAACGATGTAGGTTCGTTTGACCTGAAAAGTGTAACGAAGTCTTGCCTGTAGGAAGATACAGAGACAGGGATTTAACTCCATTTCTGAAGTGAAACACACAGCACAGTTCTCATCCATGAAGCACACATTGCTTTAGAGCAAGAAGCACGTTCTTGCTTTCGAGAGTCTAATACTGCGTGAAACGTGTGAGTGCTTAGAACAAAAGAACGGTGTTCTCTACACATGCGAATCATATCGAGTTCAACTCTGGTTCTGAAACTGATACAAACCAAAGGTCCTCTAACATTGAAGCTTTTCAGGTAAGAGAGAAAAGGGTGTGAGCTTCGAGAACGATGTAGCTTCGTTTGAGTGAAAATGACTGTGTATATCTGCAACGAAGTCTTGCCTGTAGGAAGATACAGAGACTGGGATTTAACTCCATTTCTGAAAGGAAACACACAGCACATTTCTCATCTAAGAAACACACTCTGCTTTAGAGCAAGAAGCACGCTCTTGCTTTCTAGAGTCTCTAATACAGCAGGAAACGTGAGTGTGCTCAGAACAAAAGAACGGTGTTTCCTACACATAAGGATTATATCTAGTTCAACTCTGCTTCTGAAACTGATAGAAACCACAGGTCCTCTAACATCCAATGCTTTTCAGTTAAGAGCGAGAAACGTGTGAGCTTTGTGAACGATGTAGCTTCGTTTGAGATGAAATTGGACTGTGGTTACCTGAAACGAAGTCTTGCTTTAGTAAGACATATAGCCTGGAATTTAACTCCATTTCTGAAGGGAACCACAGAGCACAATTCTCATCCATGCAGCACACCTTGCTTTAGAGCAAGAAGCACGGCCTTGCTTTCTAGAGACTCTAATACAGCAGGAAACGTGAGAGTGCTCCGAACAAAAGAACGGTGTTTCCTACACATACGAATCATATCTAGTTCATCTCTGCTTCTGACACTGATACAAACCAAAGGTCCTCTAACTTCCAATGCTTTTCAGTTAAGAGCGAGAAACGTGTGAGCTTTGTGAACGATGTAGCTTCGTTTGAGATGAAATGGGACTGTTGTTACCTGAAACGAATTCTTTCCTGTAGGAAGATACAGAGACTGGGATTTAACTCCATTTCTGAAGGGAAACACACAGCACAGTTCTCACCTAAGAAACACACTCTGCTTTAGAGCAAGAAGCAATCTCTTGCTTTCTAGAGTCTCTAATACAGTAGGAAAAGTGAGTGTGCTCCGAACAAAAGAACGGTGTTTTATACACATACTGACCATATCTAGTTCAACTATGCTTCTGAAACTGATGCAAACCACAGGTCCTCTAATATTGAATGCTTTTCAGTTAAGAGCGAAAAATGTATGAGTTTCGTCAACGATGTAGCTTCATTTGAGCTGAAAATTGACTGTGTTTTCCTGAAACAAAGTCTTGCATGTAGGAAGACACAGAGCTGGGAATTAACTCCATTTCTGAAGGGAAACACACAGCCCACTTCTCATCCATGCAGCACACCTTGCTTTAGAGCAAGAAGCACGCAATTGCTTTCGAGAGACTCTAATAGAGCAGGAAACATGAGAGTGCTCCGAACAAAAGAACGATGTTTCCTACACATACGAATCATATCTAGTTCAACTCTGCTTCTGACACTGATACAAACCTCAGGTCCCCTAACATCCAATGCTTTTCATATAAGAGCGAGAAACGTGTGAGCTTCGTGCACTATATAGCTTCCTTTGAGCTGAAAAGGTACTGCGTTTACTTGAAACGAAGTCTTGCTTATAGGAGGATACAGAGCCTGGGATTTAACCTCATTTCTGAAGGGAAACACACAGCACAGTTCTCGTCCATGAAGCACATCTTGCTTTAGAGCAAGAAGCACTGTCTTGCTTTCAGAGTCTCTAATAGAGCAGGAAACGTGAGATTGTTCAGAACAAAAGAACGGTGTTTCCTACACATACGAATCATATCTAGTTCAACTCTGATTCTGAAACTGATACAAACCACAGGTCCTCAAACATCCAATGCTTTTCATTTAAGAGCGAGAAACGTGTGATCTTCGTGAACCATGTAGCTTCGTTTGAGCTGAAAAGGGACTGCGTTTACTTGAAAGGCAGTCTTGCTTGTAGTAGGACACAGAGCATGGGATTTAACTCCATTTGTGAAGGGAAACAGACAGCACAGTTCTCATCCATGAAACACACTCTGCTTTAGAGCAAGAAGCAAGCTTTTGCTTTCTACAGTCCCTAATACAGCAAGATACTCGACTGTGCTCAGAACAAAAGAACGGTGCTTTCTACGCATACAGACCATATCTAGTTCAACTCTGCTTCTGAAACTGATACAAACCACAGGTTCTCTAACATTTAATGCTTTTCTGTTAAGAGAGAGAAAGGTGTGAGCTTTGTGAACGATGTGGCTTTGCTTGAGCTGAAAAGGGACTCTGGTTATCTGAAACGAAGTCTTGCTTTATGAAGACACAGAGCCTGGGATTTAACGCCACTTCTGAAGGGAAACACACAGCACAGTTCTCATCCATGAAACACACTCTGCTTTAGAGCAGGAAGCACGCTCTTGCTTTCTAGAGTCTCTAATACAGCAGGAAACATGAGTGTGCTCAGAACAAACGAACGGTGTTTTCTACACATATGGACCATATATAGTTCAACTATGCTACTGAAACTGACACAAACCACAGGTCCTCTAACATCCAATGCTTTTCATTTAAGTGCGAGAATCATGTGAGCTTCGTGAACCATGTAGCTTCCTTGAGCTGAAAAGGTACTGCGTTTACTTGAAACGAAGTCTTGCTTATAGGAGGATACAGAGCCTCAGATTTAACCTCATTTCTGAAGGGAAACACAGCACAGTTCTGGTCCATGAAGCACACCTTGCTTTAGAGCAAGAAGTACGATCTTGCTTTCAGAATCTCTAAAACAGCAGGAAACGTGAGTGTGCTCAGTACAAAAGAACGGTGTTTCCTACACATAAGGACCATATCTAGTTCAACACTGCTTCTGAAACTGATAGAAACCACAGGTTCTCTAACATCCAATGCTTTTCAGTTAAGAGCGAGAACTGTGTGAGCTTTGTGAACGATGTAGCTTCATTTGAGCCGAAATGGGACTGTGGTTACCCGAAACGAAGTCTTGCTTGCTGAAGACATAGAGCCTGGAGTTTAACTCCATTTCTGAAGGGAATCACACAGCACAGTTCTCATCCATGAAGCACACCTTGCTTTAGAGCACGAAGCACGCTCTTGCTCTCAAGACTCTCTAATACTACAGGAAACTTGAGAGTGTTCAGAACAAAAGAACTGTGTTTCCTACACATATGAATCATATCTAGTTCAACTCTGCTTCTGAAACTGATACAAACCACAGGTCCTCTAACATCCAATGCTTTTCAGTTAAGAGCGAAAAACATATGAGTTTCGTGAACAATGTAGCTTCCTTTGAGCTGAAAAGTGACTGCGTTTACCTTAAAGGAAATCTTGCTTGTACGAAGACACAGAGCCTGGGATTTACCTCCATTTCTGAAGGGAAACACACAGCACAGTCTCAACCATGATACACACTCTGCTTTAGAGCAAGAAGCACGCTCTTGCTTTCTAGAGTCTCTAATACAGCAGGAAACTTGAGTGTGCTCAGAACAAACAAACGGTGTTTTCTACACATAGGGACCATATATAGTTCAACTATGCTTCTGAAACTGACACAAACCACAGGTCCCCTAACATCCAATGCTGTTCATTTAAGAGCGAGAAACACTTGAGCTTCGTGAACCATGTAGCTTCGCTTGAGCTGAAAATGGTCTGCATTTACTTGAAATGAAGTCTTGCATATAGGAGGCCACAGAGCCTGGTATTTAACTCCATTTCTGAAGGGAAACACAGCACTGTTCTCATCCATGAACCACACCTTGCTTTAGAGCAAGAAGCACGCCCTTGCTATCTAGAGACTCTAAAACAGCAAGAAACATGAGAGTGCTCAGAACAAAAGAATGCTGTTTCCTACACATACGAATCATATCTAGTTCAACTCTAATTCTGAAACTGATACAAACCACAGGTCCTCTAACATCCAATGCTTTTCATTTAAGAGCGAGAATCGTGTGAGCTTCGTGAACCATGTAGCTTCCTTGAGCTGAAAAGGTACTGCGTTTACTTGAAACGAAGTCTTGCTTATAGGAGGATACAGAGCCTCGGATTTAACCTCATTTCTGAAGGGAAACACAGCACAGTTCTCGTCCATGAAGCACACCTTGCTTTAAAGCAAGAAGTACGATCTTGCTTTCAGAGTCTCTAAAACAGCAGGAAACGTGAGTGTGCTCAGAACAAAAGAACGGTGTTTCCTACACATACGAATCATATCTAGTTCAACTCTCATTCTGAAACTGATACAAAACACAGGTCCTCTAACATCGAATGCTTTTCAGTTAAGAGCAGAAAACGTAAGAGTTTTGTGAACGATGCAGCTTCGTTTGAGCTGAAAAGTTACTGTGTTTTCCTGAAAAGAAGTCTTGCTTTTAGGAGGACACAGAGCCTGGGATTTAACTCCATTTGTGAAGGGAAACACACAGCACAGTTCTCATCCATGAATCACACTCTGCTTTAGAGCAAGAAGCATGCTCTTGCTTTCTAGATTCTCTAATATAGCAGGAAACGTGAGTGTGCTCAGAACAAAATAACAGAGTTTACTACACATACAGACCATATCTAGTTCAACTCTGCTTCTGAAACTGATACAAACCACAGGTCCTCAAACATCCAATGCTTTTCATTTAAGAGTGAGAAACGTGTGAGCTTCGTGAACCATGTAGCTTCCTTTGAGCTGAAAAGGGACTGCGTTTACTTGAAACGCAGTCTTACTTGTAGTAGGACACAGAGCCTGGGGTTTAACCTCATTTCTGAAGGGAAACACACAGCACAGTTCTCGTCCATGAGGCACACCTTGCTTTATATCAAGAAGCACGCCTTTGCTCTCTGGAGTCTCTAATACAGCAGGAAACGTGAGTGTGCTCAGAACAAAAGAACGGTGTTTCCTACACATAAGGACCTTATCTAGTTCAACACTGTTTCTGAAACTGATAGAAACCACAGGTCCTCTAACATCCAATGCTTTTCAGTTAAGAGCGAGAAGTGTGTGAGCTTTGTGAACGATGTAGCTTCATTTGATCCGAAATGGGACTGTGGTTACCTGAAACGAAGTCTTGCTTGCTGAAGACATAGAGCCTGGAGTTTAACTCCATTTCTGAAGGGAAACACACTGCACAGTTCTCATCCATGAAGCACACCTTGCTTTAGAGCACGAAGCACGCTCTTGCTCCTGAGACTCTCTAATACTGCAGGAAACTGAGAGTGTTCAGAACAAAAGAACTGTGTTTCCTACACATATGAATCATATCTAGTTCAACTCTGCTTCTGAAACTGATACAAACCACAGGTCCTCTAACATCCAATGCTTTTCAGTTAAGAGCGAAAAACATATGAGTTTCGTGAACAATGTAGCTTCGTTTGAGCTGAAAAGTGACTGCGTTTACCTTAAAGGTAATCTTGCTCGTACGAAGACACAGAGCCTGGGATTTACCTCCATTTCTGACGGGAAACACACAGAACAGTCTCAACCTTGATACACACTCTGCTTTAGAGCAAGAAGCACGCTCTTGCGCTCTAGAGTCTCTAATACAGCAGGAAACTTGAGTGTGCTCAGAACAAACAAACGGTGTTTTCTACACATATGGACCATATATAGTTCAACTATGCTTCTGAAACTGATACAAACCACAGGTCCTCTAACATCCAATGCTTTACATTTAAGAGCGAGAAACGTGTGAGCTTCGGGAACTATATAGCTTCCTTTGAGCTGAAAAGGTACTGCGTTTACTTGAAACGAATTCTTGCTTATAGGAGGATACAGAGCCTGGGATTTAACCTCATTTCTGAAGGGAAACACACAGCACAGTTCTTGTCTATGAAGCACACCTTGCTTTAGAGCAAGAAGCACTATCTTGCTTTCAGAGTCTCTAATAGAGCAGGAAACGTGAGATTGCTCAGAACAAAAGAACGGTGTTTCCTACACATATGAATCATATCTAGTTCAACTCTGATTCTGAAACTGATACAAACCACAGGTCCTCAAACATCCAATGCTTTTCATTTAAGAGCGAGAAACGTGTGATCTTCGTGAACCATGTAGGTTCGTTTGAGCTGAAAAGTGACTCCTTTTCCTTGAAACGCAGTCTTGCTTGTAGAAGGACACAGAGCATGGGATTTAACTCCATTTTTGAAGGGAAACAGACAGCACAGTTCTCATCCATGAAACACACTCTGCTTTAGAGCAAGAAGCAAGCTTTTGCTTTCTAGAGTCCCTAATATAGAAAGATACTCGAGTGTGCTCAGAACAAAAGAACGGTGATTTCTACGCATACAGACCATATCTAGTTCAACTCTGCTTCTGAAACTGATACAAACCACAGGTTCTCAAACATTTAATGCTTTTCTGTTAAGAGAGAGAAACGTGTGAGCTTTGTGAACGATGTGGCTTTGTTTGAGCTGAAAAGGGACTCTGGTTATCTGAAACGAAGTCTTGCTTTATGAAGACATAGAGCCTGGGATTTAACGCCATTTCTGAAGGGAAACACACAGCACAGTTCTCATCCATGAAACACACTCTGCTTTAGAGCAGGAAGCACGCTCTTGCTTTCTAGATTCTCTAATACAACAGGAAACGTGAGTGTGCTCAGAACAAACGAACGGTGTTTTCTACACATATGGACCATATATAGTTCAACTATGCTAATGAAACTGATACAAACCACAGGTCCTCTAACATCCAATGCTTTTCAGTTAAGAGCGAAAAACATAAGAGTTTTGTGAACAATGAAGCTTCGTTTGAGCTGAAAAGTGACTGTGTTTACCTTAAAGGATGTCTTGCTTGTAGGAAGACACAGAGCCTGGGATTTACCTCCATTTCTGAAGGGAAACACACAGCACAGTTTGCATCCATGATACACACTCTGATTTAGAGCAAGAAGCATGCTCTTGCTTTCTAGAGTCCCTAATACAGCATGAAACGTGAATTTGCTCAGAACACACGAACGGTGTTTTCTACACATATGGACCATATATATTCAAATATGCTACTGAAACTGATACAAACCACAGGTCCTCTAACATCCAATGCTTTTCATTTAAGAGTGAGAATCGTGTGAGCTTCGTGAACCATGTAGCTTCCTTTGAGCAGAAAAGGTACTGCGTTTATTTGAAACGAATTCTTGCTTTTAGGAGGATACAGAGCCTCGGATTTAACCTCATTTCTGAGGGGAAATACAGCACAGTTCTCGTCCATGAAGCACACCTTGCTTTAGAGCAAGAAGCACGATCTTGCTTTCAGAGTCTCTAAAACAGCAGGAAACGTGAGTGTGCTCAGAACAAAAGAACAGTGTTTACTACACATACGGACAATATCTAGTTTAACACTGCTTCTAAAACTAATAGAAACCACAGGACCTGTACGATCCAACGCTTTTCATTAAAGAGCGAGAATCGTGTGAACTTCGTGAACCATGTGGTTTCGTTTGAGTTGAAAAGGGACTCTGGTTATCTGAAACGAAGTCTTGCTTTATGACGACACAGAGCCTGGGATGTAACTCCATTACTGAAGGGAAACACACAGCACAGTTATCATCCATGAAACACACTCTACTTTAGAGCAAGAAGCACGCTCTTATTTTTTGAGTCTCTATTACATCAAGAAACGTGAGTGTGCTCAGAACAAAAGAACGGTGTTTACTACTCATACCTACCATATCTAGTTCAACGCTGCTCCTGAAACTGATACAAACCACAGGTCCTCTAACATCGAATGCTTTTCAGTTAAGAGCATAATACATGTGAGCTTTGATCATCATGTTGCTTCCTTTGAGCTGAAAATTGACTGCGTTTACGTGAAAGGAAATCTTGCTTATAGGAAGACACAGAGCCTGGGATTTAACTCCATTTCTGAAGGGAAACACACAGCACTGATCTCATCCATGAAACATACTCTCCTTTAGAGGAAGAAGCAAGCATTTGCTTTCTAGAGTCTCTAATAAAGCAAGAAACTGGAGTGTGCTCAGAACAAAAGAACGGTGTTTTCTACACATACGGACCAAATCTAGTACAACTATGCTTCTGAAACTGATACAAACCACAGGTCCTCTAACATCCAATGCTTTTCATTTAAGAGCGAGAATCGTGTGAGCTTCGTGAACCATGTAGCTTCCTTGAGCTGAAAAGGTACTGCGTTTACTTGAAACGAAGTCTTGCTTATAGGAGGATACAGAGCCTCGGATTTAACCTCATTTCTGAAGGGAAACACAGCACAGTTCTCGTCCATGAAGCACACCTTGCTTTAGAGCAAGAAGTACGATCTTGCTTTCAGAGTCTCTAAAACAGCAGGAAACGTGAGTGTGCTCAGAACAAAAGAACGGTGTTTCCTACACATACGAATCATATCTAGTTCAACTCTCATTCTGAAACTGATACAAAACACAGGTCCTCTAACATCGAATGCTTTTCAGTTAAGAGCAGAAAACGTAAGAGTTTTGTGAACGATGCAGCTTCGTTTGAGCTGAAAAGTTACTGTGTTTTCCTGAAAAGAAGTCTTGCTTTTAGGAGGACACAGAGCCTGGGATTTAACTCCATTTGTGAAGGGAAACACACAGCACAGTTCTCATCCATGAATCACACTCTGCTTTAGAGCAAGAAGCATGCTCTTGCTTTCTAGATTCTCTAATATAGCAGGAAACGTGAGTGTGCTCAGAACAAAATAACAGAGTTTACTACACATACAGACCATATCTAGTTCAACTCTGCTTCTGAAACTGATACAAACCACAGGTCCTCAAACATCCAATGCTTTTCATTTAAGAGTGAGAAACGTGTGAGCTTCGTGAACCATGTAGCTTCCTTTGAGCTGAAAAGGGACTGCGTTTACTTGAAACGCAGTCTTACTTGTAGTAGGACACAGAGCCTGGGGTTTAACCTCATTTCTGAAGGGAAACACACAGCACAGTTCTCGTCCATGAGGCACACCTTGCTTTATATCAAGAAGCACGCCTTTGCTCTCTGGAGTCTCTAATACAGCAGGAAACGTGAGTGTGCTCAGAACAAAAGAACGGTGTTTCCTACACATAAGGACCTTATCTAGTTCAACACTGTTTCTGAAACTGATAGAAACCACAGGTCCTCTAACATCCAATGCTTTTCAGTTAAGAGCGAGAAGTGTGTGAGCTTTGTGAACGATGTAGCTTCATTTGATCCGAAATGGGACTGTGGTTACCTGAAACGAAGTCTTGCTTGCTGAAGACATAGAGCCTGGAGTTTAACTCCATTTCTGAAGGGAAACACACTGCACAGTTCTCATCCATGAAGCACACCTTGCTTTAGAGCACGAAGCACGCTCTTGCTCCTGAGACTCTCTAATACTGCAGGAAACTGAGAGTGTTCAGAACAAAAGAACTGTGTTTCCTACACATATGAATCATATCTAGTTCAACTCTGCTTCTGAAACTGATACAAACCACAGGTCCTCTAACATCCAATGCTTTTCAGTTAAGAGCGAAAAACATATGAGTTTCGTGAACAATGTAGCTTCGTTTGAGCTGAAAAGTGACTGCGTTTACCTTAAAGGTAATCTTGCTCGTACGAAGACACAGAGCCTGGGATTTACCTCCATTTCTGACGGGAAACACACAGAACAGTCTCAACCTTGATACACACTCTGCTTTAGAGCAAGAAGCACGCTCTTGCGCTCTAGAGTCTCTAATACAGCAGGAAACTTGAGTGTGCTCAGAACAAACAAACGGTGTTTTCTACACATATGGACCATATATAGTTCAACTATGCTTCTGAAACTGATACAAACCACAGGTCCTCTAACATCCAATGCTTTACATTTAAGAGCGAGAAACGTGTGAGCTTCGGGAACTATATAGCTTCCTTTGAGATGAAAAGGTACTGCGTTTACTTGAAACGAATTCTTGCTTATAGGAGGATACAGAGCCTGGGATTTAACCTCATTTCTGAAGGGAAACACACAGCACAGTTCTTGTCTATGAAGCACACCTTGCTTTAGAGCAAGAAGCACTATCTTGCTTTCAGAGTCTCTAATAGAGCAGGAAACGTGAGATTGCTCAGAACAAAAGAACGGTGTTTCCTACACATATGAATCATATCTAGTTCAACTCTGATTCTGAAACTGATACAAACCACAGGTCCTCAAACATCCAATGCTTTTCATTTAAGAGCGAGAAACGTGTGATCTTCGTGAACCATGTAGGTTCGTTTGAGCTGAAAAGTGACTCCTTTTCCTTGAAACGCAGTCTTGCTTGTAGAAGGACACAGAGCATGGGATTTAACTCCATTTATGAAGGGAAACAGACAGCACAGTTCTCATCCATGAAACACACTCTGCTTTAGAGCAAGAAGCAAGCTTTTGCTTTCTAGAGTCCCTAATATAGAAAGATACTCGAGTGTGCTCAGAACAAAAGAACGGTGATTTCTACGCATACAGACCATATCTAGTTCAACTCTGCTTCTGAAACTGATACAAACCACAGGTTCTCAAACATTTAATGCTTTTCTGTTAAGAGAGAGAAACGTGTGAGCTTTGTGAACGATGTGGCTTTGTTTGAGCTGAAAAGGGACTCTGGTTATCTGAAACGAAGTCTTGCTTTATGAAGACATAGAGCCTGGGATTTAACGCCATTTCTGAAGGGAAACACACAGCACAGTTCTCATCCATGAAACACACTCTGCTTTAGAGCAGGAAGCACGCTCTTGCTTTCTAGATTCTCTAATACAACAGGAAACGTGAGTGTGCTCAGAACAAACGAACGGTGTTTTCTACACATATGGACCATATATAGTTCAACTATGCTAATGAAACTGATACAAACCACAGGTCCTCTAACATCCAATGCTTTTCAGTTAAGAGCGAAAAACATAAGAGTTTTGTGAACAATGAAGCTTCGTTTGAGCTGAAAAGTGACTGTGTTTACCTTAAAGGATGTCTTGCTTGTAGGAAGACACAGAGCCTGGGATTTACCTCCATTTCTGAAGGGAAACACACAGCACAGTTTGCATCCATGATACACACTCTGATTTAGAGCAAGAAGCATGCTCTTGCTTTCTAGAGTCCCTAATACAGCATGAAACGTGAATTTGCTCAGAACACACGAACGGTGTTTTCTACACATATGGACCATATATATTCAAATATGCTACTGAAACTGATACAAACCACAGGTCCTCTAACATCCAATGCTTTTCATTTAAGAGTGAGAATCGTGTGAGCTTCGTGAACCATGTAGCTTCCTTTGAGCAGAAAAGGTACTGCGTTTATTTGAAACGAATTCTTGCTTTTAGGAGGATACAGAGCCTCGGATTTAACCTCATTTCTGAGGGGAAATACAGCACAGTTCTCGTCCATGAAGCACACCTTGCTTTAGAGCAAGAAGCACGATCTTGCTTTCAGAGTCTCTAAAACAGCAGGAAACGTGAGTGTGCTCAGAACAAAAGAACAGTGTTTACTACACATACGGACAATATCTAGTTTAACACTGCTTCTAAAACTAATAGAAACCACAGGACCTGTACGATCCAACGCTTTTCATTAAAGAGCGAGAATCGTGTGAACTTCGTGAACCATGTGGTTTCGTTTGAGTTGAAAAGGGACTCTGGTTATCTGAAACGAAGTCTTGCTTTATGACGACACAGAGCCTGGGATGTAACTCCATTACTGAAGGGAAACACACAGCACAGTTATCATCCATGAAACACACTCTACTTTAGAGCAAGAAGCACGCTCTTATTTTTTGAGTCTCTATTACATCAAGAAACGTGAGTGTGCTCAGAACAAAAGAACGGTGTTTACTACTCATACCTACCATATCTAGTTCAACGCTGCTCCTGAAACTGATACAAACCACAGGTCCTCTAACATCGAATGCTTTTCAGTTAAGAGCATAATACATGTGAGCTTTGATCATCATGTTGCTTCCTTTGAGCTGAAAATTGACTGCGTTTACGTGAAAGGAAATCTTGCTTATAGGAAGACACAGAGCCTGGGATTTAACTCCATTTCTGAAGGGAAACACACAGCACTGATCTCATCCATGAAACATACTCTCCTTTAGAGGAAGAAGCAAGCATTTGCTTTCTAGAGTCTCTAATAAAGCAAGAAACTGGAGTGTGCTCAGAACAAAAGAACGGTGTTTTCTACACATACGGACCAAATCTAGTACAACTATGCTTCTGAAACTGATACAAACCACAGGTCCTCTAACATCCAATGCTTTTCATTTAAGAGCGAGAAATGTGTGAGCATCGTGAACCATGTGGCTTCGCTTGAGCTGAAAAGGGACTGCGTTTACTTGAAATGAAGTCTTGCATATAGGAGGCCACAGAGCCTGTTATTTAACTCCATTTCTTTAGGGAAACACACAGCACTGTTCTCATCCATGAACCACACCTTACTTTAGAGCAAGAAGCACGCCCTTCCTATCTAGAGTCTCTAATACAGCAAGAAACATGAGAGTGCTCAGAACAAAAGAATGGTGTTTCCTACACATACGATTCATATCTAGTTCAACTCTAATTCTGAAACTGATACAAACCACAGGTCCTCTAACATCCAATGCTTTTCAGTTAAGAGCTAAAAACATAATAGTTTTGTGAAAGATGAAGCTTCGTTTGAGCTGAAAAGTTACTGTGTTTTCCTAAAACGAAGTCATGCTTTTAGGAGGACACAGAGCCTGGGATATAACTCCATTTCTGAAGGGAAACACACAGCACAGTTCTCATCCATGAAGCACAACTTGCTTTAGAGCACGAAGCACGCTCTTGCTTTCGAGAGTCTATAATAATGCAGGAAACTTGAGAGTGTTGAACAAAAGAACGGTGGTCCTACACATACAAATCATATCTAGTTCAACTATGCTTCTGAAACTGATACAAACCACAGGTGCTCTAACAACCAATGCTTTTCAGTTAAGAGCGAAAATCATATGAGTTTTGTGAACAATGTAGCTTCGTTTGAGCTGAAAAGTGACTGCGTTTACCTTAAAGGAAATCTTGCTTGTAGGAAGACACAGAGCCTGGGATTTACCTCCATTTTTGAAGGGAAAAACACAGCACAGTTTGCATCCATGATACACACTCTGCTTTAGAGCAAGAAGGATTCTCTTGCTTTCTAGAGTCTCCAATACAGCAGGAAACGTCAGTGTGCTCTGAACAATAGAACGGTGTTTCCTACACATAGGGACCATATTTAGTTCAACTCTGCTTCTGAAACTGATGCAAACCACAGGTCCTATAACATCGAATGCTTTTCAGTTAAGAGCTTAAAAGCTCTGTGCTTTGTTCATGATGTTGCTTCCTTTGAGCTTAAAAGTGACTGCGTTTACCTGAAAGGTAATCTTGCTTGCAGTAAGACAGAGAGCCTGGAATTTAACTCGATTTCTGATGGGAAACACACAGCACAGATCTCATCCATGAAACATACTCTGCTTTAAGAAGAAGCAAGCATTTGCTTTCTAGAGTCTCTAATACAGCAAGAAACATGAGTGTGCTCAGAACAAAAGAACGGTGTTTTCTACACATATGGACCAAATCTAGTACAACTATGCTTCTGAAACTGATACAAACCACAGGTCCTCTAACATCCAATGCTTTTCATTTAAGAGCGAGAAATGTGTGAGCTTCGTGAACCATGTAGCTTCGCTTGAGCTGAAAAGGGACTGCGTTTACTTGAAATGAAGTCTTGCAAAAAGGAGGCCACAGAGCCTGGTATTTAACTCCATTTCTGTAGGGAAAAACACAGGACTGTTCTCATCCATGAACCACACCTTGCTTTAGAGCAAGAAGCATGCCCCTGCTATATGGAGTCTCTAATAGAGCAGGAAACGTGAGTGTGCTCAGAACAAAAGAAAGGTATTTCCTACACATACGGACCATATCTAGTTCAACTCTGCTTCTGAAACTGATACAAACCACACGTCCTCTAACATACAATGCTTTTCAGTTAAGAGGGAGAAACGTGTGAGCCTCTCCAACGATATAGCTTCATTTTAGCTGAAAAGTGACTGTGTTTTCCTGAAACGAAGTCTTGCATGTAGGAAGACACAGATCGGGAATTAACTCAATTTCTGAATGGAAACACACAGCACAGTTCTCATCCATGAAGCATACCTTGCTTTATACCAAGAAGCATGCTCTTGCTTTTTAGAGTCTCTAATACTGCAGGGAACGTGAGAGTGCTAAGAACAAAAGAACGGTGTTTCCTACACATATGAATCACATCTAGTTCAACTCTGCTTCTGAAACTGATACAAACCACATGTCCTCTAACATCGAATGCTTTTCAGTTAAGAGCGAGAAACGTGTGAGCTTCGTGAACATTGTAGCTTCCTTTGAGCTGAAAAGGGACTGCGTTTACTTGAAACGAAGTCTTGCTTGTAGGAAGACAAAGAGCCTGGCATTTAACTCCGTTTCTGAAGGGAAACACACAGCACACTTCTCATCCATGAAACACACTCTGCTTTAGAAACAAGAAGCACGCTCTTGCTTTCTAGATTATCTAATACATCAAGAAACACGAGTGTGCTCAGAACAAAAGAACGGTATTTCCTTCACACGAATCATATCTAGCTCAATACTGCTTCTGAAACTGATACAAACCACAGGTCCTCTAACATCCATTGCTTTTCATTTAAGAGTGAAAAAAATATGTGTTTCATGAACAATGTAGCTTCGTTTGAGATGAAAAGTGACTGTGTTACCTGAAACGAATTCTTGCATGTAGGAAGACACTGAGCCTGTGATTTAGCTCCATTTCTGAATGGAAACATACAGCACAGTTCTCATCTAAGAAACACACTCTGCTTTAGAGCAACAAGCACGCTCTTGCTTTCTAGAGTCTCTAATACTTCAGGAAACGTGAGAGTGCTCACAACAAAATAACGGTGTTTCCTACACATAAGGACCATATCTAGTTCAACTCTGCTTCTGAAACTGATAGAAACGATAAGTCCTCTAACATACATGCTTTTCAGTTAAGAGTGAGAAATGTGTGAGCTTTGTGAATGATGTATCTTCATTTGAGCCTAAACGTGACTGTGGTTACCTGAAAGGAATTCTTTCTTTAGGAAGACTTAGAGCCAGGAATTTAACTCCCTTTCTGAAGGGAAACACACAGCACAGTTCTCATCCATGAAACACAGTCTGCTTTAGAGCAAGAACCAAGCTATTGCTTTCTAGAGCCTCTAATACAGCAAGAAATGTGAGTGTGCTCAGAACAAAAGAATGGTGTTTCCTACACATACAGACAATATATAGATCAACCATGCTCAGGAAAGTGACGCAAACCACAGGTCCTCTACATCCAATGCTTTTCAGTTAAGATCGTGAAACAAGTGAGCTTCGTTAATGATGTAGTTTCGTTTGAGCTGAAAATGACTGCGTTTATCTGAAACGTAGTCTAGCTTGTAGGAAGACACATAGCCTGGGATAGAACTCCATTTCTGAAGGGAAACTCACAGCTCTGTTCTCATCCCTGAAATACGCTCTGCTTTAGAGCAAGAACCAAGCTCTTGATTTCTAGAGTCTCTTCTACAGTAGGAAATGTGAATGTGCTCAGAACAAAAGAATGGTGTTTCTTACACATACAGACCATATCTAGTTCAACTCTGCTTCTGTAACTGATACAAACCTTTGGTGCTCTAACATCCAATGCTTTTCCGTCAAGAGCCAGAAACGTGTGACCTTCGTGAACGTTGTAGCTTCGTTTGTGCTGAAAATTGACTGCATTTACCCGAAACTAAGTCTTGCTTGTAGGAAGACAAAGAGCTTGGGCTTTAACTCCATTTCTGAAGGGAAATGCACAGCACAGTTCTCATCCATGAAACACACTCTGCTTTAGAGAAAGAACCAAGCTCTTGCTTTCTAGAGTCTCTTGTACAGTAGGAAATGTGAATGTGCTCAGAACAAAAGAATGGGGTTTCCTACACATACGGACCATATCTAGTTCAACTCTGCTTCTGAAAATTATACAAACCATAGGTGCTCTAACATCCAATGCTTTTCGATCAAGAGCCAGGGACGTGTGACCTTCTTGAACGTTGTAGCGTCGTTTGAGCTGAAAAGTGACTGCATTTACCCTAAACGAAGTCTTGTTTGTAGGAAGACACAGAGCCTGGGATTGAACTCCATTTCTGAAGGGAAACACACAGCACGGTTCTGAACCATGAAACACACTCTGCTTTAGAGCAAGAACCAAGCTCTTGCTTTCTAGATTCTCTAATACAGCAGGAAACGTGAGTGTGCTCAGAACAAAAGAACGGTGTTTCCTACACATACGGACAATATATAGATCAACCATGCTCAGGAAAGTGATGCAAATCACAGGTCCTCTACATCCAATGCTTTTCAGTTAAGAGCGAGAAACGTGTGAGCTTCGTTGACAATGTTGTTTCGTTTGAGCTGGAAATGACTGCGTTTATCTGAAACGTAGTCTAGCTTGTAGGAAGACACAGAGCCTGGGATTGAACTCCATTTCTGAAGGGAAACACACAGCACAGTTCCCATCCATGAAGCACACTCTGCTTTAGTGGAAGAACCAATCTCTTGCTTTCTAGAGTCTCTTGTACAGTAGGAAACATGAATGTGCTCAGAACAAATTAATGGGGTTTCGTACACACGGACCATATCTAGTTCAACTCTGCTTCTGAAAATTATACAAACCATAGGTGCTCTAACATCCAATGCTTTGCGATCAAGAGCCAGAGACGTGTGACCTTCGTGAACATTGTAGCTTCGTTTGAGCTGAAAAGTGACTTTGTTTACTCAAAAGTAAGTCTTGCTTGTTGGAAGACACAGAGCCTGGGGATTAACTCCATTTCTGAGGGGAAACGCACAGCACAGTTCTCATCCATGAAACACACTATGCTTTAGAGCAAGAACCAAGCTCTTGCTTTCTAGAGCTTCTAATACAGCAGGAAACTTGTGTGTGCTCAGAACAAAGGAACAGTGTTTCCTACACATACGGACTATATGTGGTTCAAACATGCTCAGAAAAGTAATGCAAACTACAGGTCCTCTAACATCCAATGCTTTTCAGTTAAGAGCAAGAATCGTGTGAGCTTCATAAACGATATAGCTTCATTTTAGCTGAAAAGTGCCTGTGTTTACCTGAAACGAAGCCTTCTTGTAGGAAGACACAGAGCCTGGGACTGAAGTCCATTTCTGAAGGGAAACACACAGCACAGTTCTGAACCATGAAACACACTCTGCTTTAGAGCAAGAACCAAGCTCTTGCTTTCTAGATTCTCTAATACAACAGGAAACTTGAGTGTGCTCAGAACAAAAGAACGGAGTTTCCTACACATACGAACCATATCTAGTTCAACTCTGCTTCTGAAAATGACACAAACCATAGGTCCTCTAACATCCAATGCTTTTCCTTTAAGAGCCAGAAACTTGTGACCTTCGTGAACATTGTAGCTACGTTTGAGCTGAAAAGTGACTGCGTTTACCCCAAAGGAAGTCTTGCTTGTAGGAAGACACAGAGTCTGGGATTTAACTCCATTTCTGAAGGGAAATGCACAGCACAGTTCTCATCCATGAAACACAATCTGCTTTAGAGCAAGAACCAAGCTCTTGCTTTCTAGAGCATCTAATACTGCAGGAAACGTGAGTGTGCTCAGAACAAAAGAACGATGTTTCCTTCACATACGGACCATATCTATTTCAAATCAGCTTACTAAAATGATACAAATCATATGTGCACTAACATCCAATGCTTTTCCTTTAAGAGCCAGAAATGTGTGACCTTTGGGAACGCTGTAGCTTTATTTGAGCTGAAAAATGACTGCGGTTACCCAAAACGAAGTCTTGCTTGTAGGAAGACACAGAGCCTGGGGTTTAAATCCATTTCTGAGGGGAAACGCACACCACAGTTCTCATCCATAAAACACACTCTGCTTTAGAGCAAGAACCAAGGTCTTGCTTTCCAGATTCTCTAATACAGCAGGAAACGTGAGTGTGCTCAGAACAAAAGAACAGTGTTTCCTACACACACAGACTTTATCTAGATCAACCATGCTCAGGAAAGTGATGCAAACCACAGGGCCTCTACATCCAATGCTTTTCAGTTAAGAGCGTGAAACAAGTGAGCTTCGTGAACGATGTAGTTTCGTTTGAGCTGAAAATGACTGCGTTTATCTGAAACGTAGTCTAGCTTGTAGGAAGACACAGAGCCTGGGATTGAACTCCATTTCTGAAGGGATACACACAGCTCTGTTCTCATCCATGAAACACACTCTGCTTCAGAGAAAGAACCAAGCTCTTGCTTTCTATAGTCTCTTGTACAGCAGGAAACGTGAGTGTGCTCAGAACAAAAGAATGGTGTTTCCTACACATACGGACCATATCTAGTTCCTCTCTGCTTCTGTAACTGATACAAACCTTTGGTGCTCTAACATCCAATGCTTTTCTGTCAAGAGCCAGAAGCGAGTGACCTCTGTGTAGGTTGTAGCTTCGTTTGAGCTGAAAAGTGACTGCATTTACACTAAACGAAGTCTTGCTTGTAGGAAGACACAGAGCCTGGGGTTTAACTCCATTTCTGAAGGGCAATGCACAGCACAGTTCTCATCCATGAAACACACTCTGCTTTAGAGCAAGAACCAAGCTATTGCTTTCTAGAGCCTTTAATACAGCAGGAAATGTGAGTGTGCTCAAAACAAAAGAACGGTGTTTCCTACACATCCGGACTATATCTAGTTCAACTCTGCTTCTGAAACTGATACACACCACAGATCCTGAAACACCCAATGCTTGTCTTTTAAGAGCAACAAACATGTGAGCTTCGTGAATGATTTAACTTCATTTGACCTGAAAAGTGATTGTGTTTACCTGTAACGAAATCTTGCTTGTAAGAAGACACAGAGCTTGTGATTGAACTCCATTTCTGAAGGGAAATGCACAGCACAGTTCTCATCCATGAAACACAATCTGCTTTAGAGCAAGAACCAAGCTCTAGCTTTCTAGAGCCTCTAATACAGCAGGAAACGTGAGTGTGCTCAGAACAAAAGAATGGTGTTTCCTACACATACAGACGTTATCTAGATCAACCATGCTCAGGAAATTGATGCAAACCACAGGTCCTCTACATGCAATGCTTTTCAGTTAAGAGCGTGAAACAAGTGAGCTTCGTGAACGATGTAGTTTCCTTTGAGCTGAAAATGACTGCGTTTTTCTGAAACGTAGTCTAGCTTGTAGGAAGACACAGAGCCTGGGAATGAACTCCATTTCTGACTGGAAACACACAGCTCTGTTCTCTTCCATGAAACACGCTCTGCTTTAGAGCAAGAACCAAGCTCTTGATTTCTAGAGTCTCTTGTACAGTAGGAAACGTGAAAGTGCTCAGAACAAAAGAATGGTGTTTCTTACACATACAGACCATATCTTGTTCAACTATGCTTCTGTAACTGATACAAACCTTTGGTGCTCTCACATCCAATGCTTTTCCGTCAAGAGCCAGAAACGTGTGACCTTCGTGAACGTTGTAGCTTCCTTTGTGCTGAAAAGTGACTGCATTTACCCGAAAATAAGTCTTGCTTGTAGGAAGACAAAGAGCCTGGGGATTAACTCCATTTCTGAAGGGAAACGCACAGCACAGTTCTCATCCATGAAACACACTCTGCTTTAGAGCAAGAACCAAGCTATTGCTTTCTAGATTCTCTAATATAGCAGGATACATGAGTGTGCTCAGAACAAAAGAACGGAGTTTCCTAAACATACGGACCATATCTAGTTCAACTCTGCTTCTGAATCTGATAGAAACCACAGGTCCTGTAACATCCAATGCTTTTCCGTTAAGAGTGAGAAACGTGTGACCTTCGTGAACGTTGTAGCTACCTTTGAGCTGAAAATTGACTGCGTTTACCCAAAACGAAGTCTTGCTTGTAGGTAGACACAGAGACTGGGGTTTAACTCCATTTCTTAAGGGAAACGCACAGCACAATTCTCATCCATGAACACAATCTGATTTAGAGCAAGAACCAAGCTCTTGCTTTCTAGAACCTCTAATACAGCAGGAAACGTGAGTGTGCTCAGAACAAAGAACGGTGTTCCCTACATGTACGGACCATATGTAGTTCAACCATGCTCAGGAAAGTGATGCAAACCACAGGTCCTCTACATCCAATGCTTTCAGTTAAGAGCGAGAAACGTGTGAGCTTCATGAACATTGTAGTTTCGTTTGAGCTGAACATGACTGCATTTATCTGAAATATTGTCTAGCTTGTAGGAAGACACAGAGCCTGTGATTGAACTCCATTTCTGAAGGGAAACACACAGCACAGTTCTCATCCATGAAACACGCTCTGCTTTAGAGAAAGAACCAAGCTCTTGCTTTCCAAGTCTCTTGTACAGCAGGAAACGTGAGTGAGCTCAGAACAAAAGAAGGGTGTTTCCTACACATATGGACTATATCTAGTTCAACCATGCTCCGGAAAGTGATGCAAACCACAGGTCTTCTACATCCAATGCTTTTCAGTTAAGAGTGACAAACATGTGAGCTGCGATAACTATGTAGTTTCATTTGAGCTAAAAATGACTGTGTTTACCTGATATGTAGTCTAGCTCTTAGGAAGACACAGAGCCTGGGTTTGAACTCCATTTCTGAAGGGAAACACACAGCACAGTTCTCATCCAAGAAACACGCTCTGCTTTAGAGCAAGAACCAAGCTCTTCCTTTCTAGAGTCTCTTGTACAGTAGGAAACGTGAATGTGCTCAGAACAATAGAATGGTGTTTTCTACACATAGGGACCATATCTAGTTCACCTCTGCTTCTGTAACTGATACAAAAGTTTGGTGCTCTAACATCCAGTGCCTTTCTGTCAAGAGCCAGAAACGTGTGACCTTCGTGAACGTTATAGCTTCGTTTGTGGTGAAAAGTGACTGTGTTTACCCGAAACGAAGTCTTGCTTGTAGGGAGACACAGAGACTGGTGTTTAACTCCTTTAATGAAGGGAAACACAGAGCACAGTTCTCATCCATGAAACGCACTCTGCTTTACAGCAAGAACCAAGCTATCGCTTTCAAGATTCTCTAATACAGCAGGAAACGTTAGTGTGCTCAGAACAAAAGAATGGTGTTTCTTACACTACGGACCATATCTAGTTCAACTCTGCCTCTGAAACTGATACAAACCTTTGGTGCTCTAACATCCAGTGCCTTTCCGTCAAGAGGCAGAAACGTGTGAACTTTCTCAACGTTGTAGCTTCATTTGAGCTGAAAAGTGACTGTTTTTACCCAAAACAAAGTCTTGCATGTAGGAAGACACAGAGACTGGAATTTAACTCAGTTTCTGAAGGGAAACACACAGCTCTGTTCTCATCCATGAAACACACTCTGCTTTAGAGAAAGAACCAAGCTCTTGCATTCTATAGTCTCTTGTACAGCAGGAAACGTGAGTGTGCTCAGAATAAAAGAATGGTGTTTCCTACACATACGGACCATATCTAGTTCAACTCTGCTTCTGTACCTGATACAAACCTTTGGTGCTGTAACATCCAATGCTTTTCCGTCAAGAGCCAGAAGCGAGTGACCTCCATGAAGGTTGTAGCTTCGTTTGAGCTGAAAAGTGACTTTGTTTACTCAAAAGTAAGTCTTGCTTGTAGGAAGACACAGAGCCTGGGGATTAACTCCATTTCTGAAGGGATACGCACAGCACAGTTCTCATCCATGAAACACAATCTGCTTTAGAGCAAGAACCAAGCACTTGCTTTCTAGAGCCTCTAATACAGCAGGAAACCTGAATGTGCTCAGAACAAAAGAACGGTGTTTCCTACACATACAGACTATATCTAGTTCAACCATGCTCAGGAAAGTGATGCAAACCACAGGTCCTCTACATCCAATGCTTTTCAGTTAAGAGCGAGAAACATGTGAGCTTCGTGAACAATGTTGTTTCGTTTGAGCTGGAAATGACTGCGTTTATCTGAAACGTAGTCTACCTTGTAGGAAGACATAGAGCCTGGGATTGAACTCCTTTTCTGAAGGGAAACACACAGCACAGTTCCCATCCAAGAAAACACACTCTGCTTTAGAGGAAGAACCAAGCTCTTGCTTTCTAGAGTCTCTTGTACAGTAGGAAATGTGAATGTGCTCAGAACAAAAGAATTGGGTTTCCTACACATACGGACCATTACTAGTTCAACTCTGCTTCTGAAAATTATATAAACCATAGGTGCTCTAACATCCAATGCTTTTAGATCAAGAGCCAGGGACGTGTGACCTTCGTGAACGTTGTAGCTTCGTTTGACCTCAAAAGTGACTGCATTTACCCTAAACGAAGTCTTGCTTGTAGGAAGACACAGAGCCTGGGGTTTAACTCCATTTCTGAAGGGCAATGCACAGCACAGTTCTCATCCATGAAACACACTCTGCTTTAGAGCAAGAACCAAGCTATTGCTTTCTAGAGCCTTTAATACAGCAGGAAATGTGAGTGTGCTCAAAACAATAGAACGGTGTTTCCTACACATCCGGACTATATCTAGTTCAACTCTGCTTCTGAAACTGATAAACACCACAGATGCTGAAACACCCAATGCTTGTCTTTTAAGAGCGACAAACATGTGAACTTCGTGAATGATTTAACTTCATTTGACCTGAAAAGTGATTGTGTTTACCTGTAAGAAAATCTTGCTTGTAGCAAGACACAGAGCTTGTGATTGAACTCCATTTCTGAAGGGAAATGCACAGCACAGTTCTCATCCATGAAACACAATCTGCTTTAGAGCAAGAACCAAGCTCTAGCTTTCTAGAGCCTCTAATACAGCAGGAAACGTGAGTGTGCTCAGAACAAAAGAACGGTGTTTCCTACACATACAGACGTTATCTAGATCAACCATGCTCAGGAAAGTGATGCAAACCACAGGTCCTCTACATGCAATGCTTTTCAGTTAAGAGCGTGAAACAAGTGAGCTTCGTGAATGATGTAGTTTCGTTTGAGCTGAAAATGACTGCGTTTTTCTGAAACGTAGTCTAGCTTGTAGGAAGACACAGAGCCTGGGAATGAACTCCATTTCTGACGGGAAACACACAGCTCTGTTCTCATCCATGAAACACGCTCTGCTTTAGAGCAAGAACCAAGCTCTTGATTTCTAGAGTCTCTTGTACAGTAGGAAACGTGAATGTGCTCAGAACAAAAGAATCGTGTTTCTTACACATACAGACCATATCTTGTTCAACTATGCTTCTGTAACTGATACAAACCTTTGGTGCTCTCACATCTAATGCTTTTCCGTCAAGAGCCAGAAACGTGTGACCTTCGTGAACGTTGTAGCTTCCTTTGTGCTGAAAAGTGACTGCATTTACCCAAAAATAAGTCTTGCTTGTAGGAAGACAAAGAGCCTGGGGATTAACTCCATTTCTGAAGGGAAACGCACAGCACAGTTCTCATCCATGAAACACACTCTGCTTTAGAGCAAGAACCAAGCTATTGCTTTCTAGATACTCTATTATAGCAGGATACGTGAGTGTGCTCAGAACAAAAGAACGGAGTTTCCTAAACATACGGACCATATCTAGTTCAACTCTGCTCCTGAATCTGATAGAAACCACAGGTCCTGTAACATCCAATGCTTTTCCGTTAAGAGTGAGAAACGTGTGACCTTTGTGAATGTTGTAGCTACCTTTGAGCTGAAAAGTGACTGCATTTACCCAAAACGAAGTCTTGCTTGTAGGAAGACACAGAGATTGGGGTTTAACTCCATTTCTTAAGGGAAACGCACAGCACAATTCTCATCCATGAACACAATCTGATTTAGAGCAAGAACCAAGCTCTTGCTTTCTAGAACCTCTAATACAGCAGGAAACGTGAGTGTGCTCAGAACAAAGAACAGTGTTCCCTACATGTACGGACCATATATAGTTCAACCATGCTCAGGAAAGTGATGCAAACCACAGGTCCTCTACATCCAATGCTTTCAGTTAAGAGCGAGAAACGTGTGAGCTTCATGAACATTGTAGTTTCGTTTGAGCTGAACATGACTGCATTTATCTGAAATATTGTCTAGCTTGTAGGAAGACACAGAGCCTGTGATTGAACTCCATCTCTGAAGGGAAACACACAGCACAGTTCTCATCCTTGAAACACGCTCTGCTTTAGAGAAAGAACCAAGCTCTTGCTTTCTATAGTCTCTTGTACAGCAGGAAACGTGAGTGAGGTCAGAACAAAAGAACAGTGTTTCCTACGCATACGGACCATATGTAGTTCAACCATGCTCAGGAAAGTGTTGCAAACCACAGGTCCTCTACAACCAATGCTTTCAGTTAAGAGCGAGAAATGTTTGAGCTTCATGAACATTGTAGTGTCACTTGAGCTGAAAATGACTGCATTTATCTGAAACATAGGCTAGGTTGTAGGAAGACACAGAGCTTGGGATTGAACTCCATTTCTGAAGTGAAAAACACAGCACAGTTCTCATCCATGAAAGACACTCTGCTTTAGAGCAAGATCACGCTCTTGTTTTCTAGAGTCTCTAATACAGCAGGGCACACGAGTGTGCTCAGAACAAAAGAAAGGTGTTTTCTACATATCGAACCATATCTAGTTCAACTCTGGTTCTGAAACTGATACAAACCACAGGTCCTCTAACATTGAATGCTTTTCAGTTAAGAGCGAAAATGTGTGAGCTTTGTGAACGATGTAGCTTCGTTTGACCTGAAAAGTGTAACGAAGTCTTGCCTGTAGGAAGATACAGAGACAGGGATTTAACTCCATTTCTGAAGTGAAACACACAGCACAGTTCTCATCCATGAAGCACACATTGCTTTAGAGCAAGAAGCACGTTCTTGCTTTCGAGAGTCTCTAATACTGCATGAAACGTGTGAGTGCTTAGAACAAAAGAACGGTGTTCTCTACACATGCGAATCATATCGAGTTCAACTCTGGTTCTGAAACTGATACAAACCAAAGGTCCTCTAACATTGAAGCTTTTCAGGTAGGAGCGAAAAACGTGTGAGCTTCGAGAACGATGTAGCTTGGTTTGAGTGAAAAGTGACTGTGTATATCTGCAACGAAGTCTTGCCTGTAGGAAGGTACAGCGACTGGGATTTAACTCCATTTCTGAAAGGAAACACACAGCACATTTCTCATCTAAGAAACACACTCTGCTTTAGAGCAAGAAGCACGCTCTTGCTTTCTAGAGTCTCTAATACAGCAGGGAACGTGAGTGTGCTCAGAACAAAAGAATGGTGTTTCCTACACATAAGGATTATATCTAGTTCAACTCTGCTTCTGAAACTGATAGAAACCACAGGTCCTCTAACATCCAATGCTTTTCAGTTAAGAGCGAGAAACGTGTGAGCTTTGTGAACAATGTAGCTTCGTTTGAGATGAAATTGGACTGTGGTTACCTGAAACGAAGTCTTGCTTTAGTAAGACATATAGCCTGGAATTTAACTCCATTTCTGAAGGGAACCACACAGCACAATTCTCATCCATGCAGCACACCTTGCTTTAGAGCAAGAAGCACGGCCTTGCTTTCTAGAGTCTCTAATAGAGCAGGAAACGTGAGAGTGCTCCGAACAAAAGAACGGTGTTTCCTACACATACGAATCATATCTAGTTCATCTCTGCTTCTGACACTGATACAAACCTCAGGTCCTCTAACATCCAATGCATTTCAGTTAAGAGCGAGAAACGTGTGAGCTTTGTGAACGATGTAGCTTCGTTTGAGATGAAATGGGACTGTTGTTACCTGAAACGAATTCTTTCCTGTAGGAAGATACAGACACTGGGATTTAACTCCATTTCTGAAGGGAAACACACCGCACAGTTCTATCTAAGAAACACACTCTGCTTTAGAGCAAGAAGCAATCTCTTGCTTTCTAGAGTCTCTAATACAGTAGGAAAAGTGAGTGTGCTCCGAAAAAAAGAACGGTGGTTTCTACACATACTGACCATATCTAGTTCAACTATGCTTCTGAAACTGATGCAAACCACAGGTCCTCTAATATTGAATGCTTTTCAGTTAAGAGCGAAAAATGTATGAGTTTCGTCAACGATGTAGCTTCATTTGAGCTGAAAAGTGACTGTGTTTTACTGAAACAAATTCTTGCATGTTGGAAGACACAGAGCCGGGAATTAACTCCATTTCTGAAGGGAAACACACAGCACACTTCTCATCCATGCAGCACACCTTGCTTTAGAGCAAGAAGCACGCTCTTGCTTTATAGATTCTCTAATACAGCAGGAAACTTGAGTGTGCTCAGAACAAACAAACGGTGTTTTCTACACATATGGACCATATATAGTTCAACTATGCTTCTGAAACTGATACAAACCACAGGTCCTCTAACATCCAATGCTTTTCATTTAAGAGCGAGATACGTGTGAGCTTCGTGCACTATATAGCTTCCTTTGAGCTGAAAAGGTACTGCGTTTACTTGAAACGAAGTCTTGCTTATAGGAGGATACAGAGCCTGGGATTTAACTCCATTTCTGAAGGGAAACACACAGCACTGATCTCATCCATGAAACATACTCTGCTTTAGAGGAAGAAGCAAGAATTTGCTTTCTAGAGTCTCTAATACAGCAAAAAAATTGTGTGTGCTCAGAAGAAAAGAACGGTTTTTTCTACACATACGGAAGAAATCTAGTATAACTATGCTTCTGAAACTGACACAAACCACAGGTCCCCTAACATCCAATGCTGTTCATTTAAGAGCGAGAAACACTTGAGCTTCGTGAACCATGTAGCTTCGCTTGAGCTGAAAAGGGACTGCATTTACTTGAAATGAAGTCTTGCATATAGGAGGCCACAGAGCCTGGTATTTAACTCCATTTCTGAAGGGAAACACAGCACTGTTCTCATCCATGAACCACACCTTGCTTTAGAGCAAGAAGCACACCCTTGGTATCTAGAGACTCTAAAACAGCAAGAAACATGAGAGTGCTCAGAACAAAAGAATGCTGTTTCCTACACATACGAATCATATCTAGTTCAACTCTAATTCTGAAACTGATACAAACCACCGGTCCTCTAACATCCAATGCTTTTCATTTAAGAGCGAGAATCGTGTGAGCTTCGTGAACCATGTAGCTTCCTTGAGCTGAAAAGGTACTGCGTTTACTTGAAACGAAGTCTTGCTTATAGGAGGATACAGAGCCTCGGATTTAACATCATTTCTGAAGGGAAACACAGCACAGTTCTCGTCCATGAAGCACACCTTGCTTTAGAGCAAGAAGTACGATCTTGCTTTCAGAGTCTCTAAAACAGCAGGAAACGTGAGTGTGCTCAGAACAAAAGAACGGTGTTTCCTACACATACGAATCATATCTAGTTCAACTCTCATTCTGAAACTGATACAAAACACAGGTCCTCTAACATCGAATGCTTTTCAGTTAAGAGCAGAAAACGTAAGAGTTTTGTGAACGATGGAGCTTCGTTTGAGCTGAAAAGTTACTGTGTTTTCCTGAAAAGAAGTCTTGCTTTTAGGAGGACACAGAGCCTGGGATTTAACTCCATTTGTGAAGGGAAACACACAGCACAGTTCTCATCCATGAATCACACTCTGCTTTAGAGCAAGAAGCATGCTCTTGCTTTCTAGATTCTCTAATATAGCAGGAAACGTGAGTGTGCTCACAACAAAATAACAGAGTTTACTACACATGCAGACCATATCTAGTTCAACTCTGCTTCTGAAACTGACACAAACCACAGGTCCTCAAACATCCAATGCTTTTCATTTAAGAGTGAGAAACGTGTGAGCTTCGTGAACCATGTAGCTTCCTTTGAGCTGAAAAGGGACTGCGTTTACTTGAAACGCAGTCTTACTTGTAGTAGGACACAGAGCCTGGGGTTTAACCTCATTTCTGAAGGGAAACACACAGCACAGTTCTCGTCCATGAGGCACACCTTGCTTTATATCAAGAAGCACGCCTTTGCTCTCTGGAGTCTCTAATACAGCAGGAAACGTGCGTGTGCTCAGAACAAAAGAACGGTGTTTCCTACACATAAGGACCATATCTAGTTCAACACTGCTTCTGAAACTGATAGAAACCACAGGTCCTCTAACATCCAATGCTTTTCAGTTAAGAGCGAGAAGTGTGTGAGCTTTGTGAACGATGTAGCTTCATTTGATCCGAAATGGGACTGTGGTTACCCGAAACGAAGTCTTGCTTGCTGAAGACATAGAGCCTGGAGTTTAACTCCATTTCTGAAGGGAAACACACAGCACAGTTCTCATCCATGAAGCACACCTTGCTTTAGAGCACGAAGCATGCTCTTGCTCTCGAGACTCTCTAATACTGCAGGAAACTGAGAGTGTTCAGAACAAAAGAACTGTGTTTCCTACACATATGAATCATATCTAGTTCAACTCTGCTTCTGAAACTGATACAAACCACAGGTCCTCTAACATCCAATGCTTTTCAGTTAAGAGCGAAAAACATATGAGTTTCGTGAACAATGTAGCTTCGTTTGAGCTGAAAAGTGACTGCGTTTACCTTAAAGGTAATCTTGCGTGTACGAAGACACAGAGCCTGGGATTTACCTCCATTTCTGAAGGGAAACACACAGCACAGTCTCAACCATGATACACACTCTGCTTTAGAGCAAGAAGCACGCTCTTGCTTTCTAGAGTCTCTAATACAGCAGGAAACTTGAGTGTGCTCAGAACAAACAAACGGTGTTTTCTACACATATGGACCATATATAGTTCAACTATGCTTCTGAAACTGATACAAACCACAGGTCCTCTAACATCCAATGCTTTTCATTTAAGAGCGAGAAACGTGTGAGCTTCGGGAACTATATAGCTTCCTTTGAGCTGAAAAGGTACTGCGTTTACTTGAAACGAATTCTTGCTTATAGGAGGATACAGAGCCTGGGATTTAACCTCACTTCTGAAGGGAAACACACAGCACAGTTCTTGTCCATGAAGCACACCTTGCTTTAGAGCAAGAAGCACTATCTTGCTTTCAGAGTCTCTAATAGAGCAGGAAACGTGAGATTGCTCAGATCAAAAGAACGGTGTTTCCTACACATACGAATCATATCTAGTTCAACTCTGATTCTGAAACTGATACAAACCACAGGTCCTCAAACATCCAATGCTTTTCATTTAAGAGCGAGAAACGTGTGATCTTCGTGAACCATGTAGCTTCGTTTGAGCTGAAAAGGGACTCCGTTTCCTTGAAACGCAGTCTTGCTTGTAGAAGGACACAGAGCATGGGATTTAACTCCATTTGTGAAGGGAAACAGACAGCACAGTTCTCATCCATGAAACACACTCTGCTTTAGAGCAAGAAGCAAGCTTTTGCTTTCTAGAGTCCCTAATATAGAAAGATACTCGAGTGTGCTCAGAACAAAAGAACGGTGATTTCTATGCATACAGACCATATCTAGTTCAACTCTGCTTCTGAAACTGATACAAACCACAGGTTCTCAAACATTTAATGCTTTTCTGTTAAGAGAGAGAAACGTGTGAGCTTTGTGAACGATGTGGCTTTGTTTGAGCTGAAAAGGGTCTCTGGTTATCTGAAACGAAGTCTTGCTTTATGAAGACACAGAGCCTGGGATTTAACGCCATTTCTGAAGGGAAACACACAGCACAGTTCTCATCCATGAAACACACTCTGCTTTAGAGCAGGAAGCACGCTCTTGCTTTCTAGATTCTCTAATACAGCAGGAAACGTGAGTGTGCTCAGAACAAACGAACGGTGTTTTCTACACATATGGACCATATATAGTTCAACTATGCTAATGAAACTGATACAAACCACAGGTCCTCTAACATCCAATGCTTTTCATTTAAGAGCGAGAATCGTGTGAGCTTCGTGAACCATGTAGCTTCCTTTGAGCTGAAAATGGACTGCGTTTACTTGAAAGGAATTCTTGCATATAGGAGGCCACAGAGCCTGGTATTTAACTCCATTTCTGAAGGGAAACACACAGCACTGTTCTCATCCATGAACCACACCTTGCTTTAGAGCAAGAAGCACGCCCTTGCTATCTAGAGTCTCTAATACAGCAAGAAACATGAGAGTGCTCAGAACAAAAGAATGGTGTTTCCTATACATACGAATCATATCTAGTTCAACTCTAATTCTGAAACTGATACAAACCACAGGTCCTCTAACATCCAATGCTTTTCAGTTAAGAGCGAAAAACATAAGAGTTTTGTGAACAATGAAGCTTCGTTTGAGCTGAAAAGTGACTGCGTTTACCTTAAAGGATGTCTTGCTTGTAGGAAGACACAGAGCCTGGGATTTACCTCCATTTCTGAAGGGAATCACACAGCACAGTTTGCATCCATGATACATACTCTGATTTAGAGCAAGAAGCATGCTCTTGCTTTCTAGAGTCCCTAATACAGCATGAAACGTGAGTGTGCTCAGAACACACGAACGGTGTTTTCTACACATATGGACCATATATATTCAAATATGCTACTGAAACTGATACAAACCACAGGTCCTCTAACATCCAATGCTTTTCATTTAAGAGTGAGAATCGTGTGAGCTTCGTGAACCATGTAGCTTCCTTTGAGCAGAAAAGGTACTGTGTATATTTGAAACGAATTCTTGCTTATAGGAGGATACAGAGCCTCGGATTTAACCTCATTTCTGAAGGGAAATATAGCACAGTTCTCGTCCATGAAGCACACCTTGCTTTAGAGCAAGAAGCACGATCTTGCTTTCAGAGTCTCTAAAACAGCAGGAAACGTGAGTGTGCTCAGAACAAAAGAACGGTGTTTACTACACATACGGACAATATCTAGTTTAACACTGCTTCTAAAACTAATATAAACCACAGAACCTGTAAGATCCAACGCTTTTCATTAAAGAGCGAGAATCATGTGAACTTCGTGAACCATGTGGTTTCGTTTGAGTTGAAAAGGGACTCTGGTTATCTGAAACGAAGTCTTGCTTTATGATGACACAGAGCCTGGGATGTAACTCCATTACTGAAGGGAAACACACAGCACAGTTATCATCCATGAAACACACTCTACTTTAGAGCAAGAAGCACGCTCTTATTTCTTGAGTCTCTATTACATCAAGAAACGTGAGTGTGCTCAGAACAAAAGAACGGTGTTTACTACTCATACCTACCATATCTAGTTCAACGCTGCTCCTGAAACTGATACAAACCACAGGTCCTCTAACATCGAATGCTTTTCAGTTAAGAGCATAATACATGTGAGCTTTGATCATCATGTTGCTTCCTTTGAGCTGAAAATTGACTGCGTTTACATGAAAGGAAATCTTGCTTATAGGAAGACACAGAGCCTGGGATTTAACTCCATTTCTGAAGGGAAACACACAGCACTGATCTCATCCATGAAACATACTCTCCTTTAGAGGAAGAAGCAAGCATTTGCTTTCTAGAGTCTCTAATAAAGCAAGAAACTGGAGTGTGCTCAGAACAAAAGAACGGTGTTTTCTACACATACGGACCAAATCTAGTACAACTATGCTTCTGAAACTGATACAAACCACAGGTCCTCTAACATCCAATGCTTTTCATTTAAGAGCGAGAAATGTGTCAGCTTCGTGAACCATGTAGCTTCGCTTGAGCTGAAAAGGGACTGCGTTTACTTGAAATGAAGTCTTGCATATAGGAGGCCACAGAGCCTGTTATTTAACTCCATTTCTGAAGGGAAACACACAGCACTGTTCTCATCCATGAACCACACCTTACTTTAGAGCAAGAAGCACGCCCTTCCTATCTAGAGTCTCTAATACAGCAAGAAACATGAGAGTGCTCAGAACAAAAGAATGGTGTTTCCTACACATACGATTCATATCTAGTTCAACTCTAATTCTGAAACTGATACAAACCACAGGTCCTCTAACATCCAATGCTTTTCAGTTAAGAGCTAAAAACATAATAGTTTTGTGAAAGATGAAGCTTCGTTTGAGCTGAAAAGTTACTGTGTTTTCCTAAAACGAAGTCATGCTTTTAGGAGGACACAGAGCCTGGGATATAACTCCATTTCTGAAGGGAAACACACAGCACAGTTCTCATCCATGAAGCACAACTTGCTTTAGAGCACGAAGCACGCTCTTGCTTTCGAGAGTCTATAATAATGCAGGAAACTTGAGAGTGTTGAACAAAAGAACGGTGGTCCTACACATACAAATCATATCTGGTTCAACTATGCTTCTGAAACTGATACAAACCACAGGTCCTATAACATCGAATGCTTTTCAGTTAAGAGCTTAAAACCTGTGTGCTTTGTTCATGATGTTGCTTCCTTTGAGCTGAAAAGTGACTGCGTTTACCTGAAAGGTAATCTTGCTTGCAGTATGACAGAGAGCCTGGAATTTAACTCGATTTCTGATGGGAAACAAACAGCACAGATCTCATCCATGAAACATACTCTGCTTTAAGAAGAAGCAAGCATTTGCTTTCTAGAGTCTCTAATACAGCAAGAAACATGAGTGTGCTCAGAACAAAAGAACGGTGTTTTCTACACATATGGACCAAATCTAGTACAACTATGCTTCTGAAACTGATACAAACCACAGGTCGTCTAACATCCAATGCTTTTCATTTAAGAGCGAGAAATGTGTGAGCTTAGTGAACCATGTAGCTTCGCTTGAGCTGAAAAGGGACTGTGTTTACTTGAAATGAAGTCTTGCATATAGGAGGCCACAGAGCCTGGTATTTAACTCCATTTCTGTAGGGAAACACACAGGACTGTTCTCATTTGTGAACCACACCTTGCTTTAGAGCAAGAAGCATGCCCCTGCTATATGGAGTCTCTAATAGAGCAGGAAACGTGAGTGTGCTCAGAACAAAAGAAAGGTATTTCCTACACATACGGACCATATCTAGTTCAACTCTGCTTCTGAAACTGATACAAACCACACGTCCTCTAACATACAATGCTTTTCAGTTAAGAGGGAGAAACTTGTGAGCCTCTTCAACGATATAGCTTCATTTTAGCTGAAAAGTGACTGTGTTTTCCTGAAACGAAGTCTTGAATGTAGGAAGACACAGAGCCGGTAATTAACTCCATTTCTGAAGGGAAACACACAGCACAGTTCTCATCCATGAAGCATACCTTGCTTTATACCAAGAAGCACGCTCTTGCTTTTTAGAGACTCTAATACTGCAGGGAACGTGAGAGTGCTAAGAACAAAAGAACGGTGTTTCCTACACATATGAATCACATCTAGTTCAACTCTGCTTCTGAAACTGATACAAACCACATGTCCTCTAACATCGAATGCTTTTCAGTTAAGAGCTAGAAACGTGTGAGCTTCGTGAACAATGTAGCTTCCTTTGAGCTGAAAAGGTACTGCGTTTACTTGAAACGAAGTCTTGCTTGTAGGAAGACACAGAGCCTGGCATTTTACTCCGTTTCTGAAGGGAAACACACAGCACACTTCTCATCCATGAAACACACTCTGCTTTAGAAACAAGAAGCACGCTCTTCCTTTCTAGATTATCTAATACATCAAGAAACACGAGTGTGCTCAGAACAAAAGAACGGTGTTTCCTTCACACGAATCATATCTAGCTCAATTCTGCTTCTGAAACTGATACAAACCACAGGTCCTCTAACATCCATTGCTTTTCATTTAAGAGTGAAAAAAATATGTGTTTCATGAACTATGTAGCTTCGTTTGAGATGAAAAGTGACTGTGTTTACCTGAAACGAATTCTTGCATGTAGGAAGACACTGAGCCTGTGATTTAGCTCCATTTCTGAATGGAAACATACAGCACAGTTCTCATCTAAGAAACACACTCTGCTTTAGAGCAACAAGCACGCTCTTGCTTTCTAGAGTCTCTAATACTTCAGGAAACGTGAGAGTGCTCACAACAAAATAACGGTGTTTCCTACACATAAGGACCATATCTAGTTCAACTCTGCTTCTGAAACTGTTAGAAACGACAAGTCCTCTAACATACATGCTTTTCAGTTATGAGTGAGAAATGTGTGAGCTTCGTGAATGATGTATCTTCATTTGAGCCTAAACGTGACTGTGGTTACCTGAAAGGAATTCTTTCTTTAGGAAGACTTAGAGCCAGGAATTTAACTCCCTTTCTGAAGGGAAACACACAGCACAGTTCTCATCCATGAAACACAGTCTGCTTTAGAGCAAGAACCAAGCTCTTGCTTTCTAGAGCCACTAATACAGCAAGAAATGTGAGTGTGCTCAGAACAAAAGAATGGTGTTTCCTACACATACAGACAATATATAGATCAACCATGCTCAGGAAAGTGATGCAAACCACAGGTCCTCTACATCCAATGCTTTTCAGTTAAGAGCGTGAAACAAGTGAGCTTCGTTAATGATGTAGTTTCGTTTGAGCTGAAAATGACTGCGTTTATCTGAAACGTAGTCTAGCTTGTAGGAAGACACATAGCCTGGAATAGAACTCCATTTCTGAAGGGAAACACACAGCTCTGTTCTCATCCCTGAAATACGCTCTGCTTTAGAGCAAGAACCAAGCTCTTGATTTCTAGAGTCTCTTCTACAGTAGGAAATGTGAATGTGCTCAGAACAAAAGAATGGTGTTTCTTACACATACAGACCATATCTCGTTCAACTCTGCTTCTGTAACTGATACAAACCTTTGGTGCTCTAACATCCAATGCTTATCCGTCAAGAGCCAGAAACGTGTGACCTTCGTGAACGTTGTAGCTTCGTTTGTGCTGAAAATTGACTGCATTTACCCGAAACTAAGTCTTGCTTGTAGGAAGACAAAGAGCTTGGGCTTTAACTCCATTTCTGAAGGGAAATGCACAGCACAGTTCTCATCCATGAAACACAGTCTGCTTTAGAGCAAGAACCAAGCTATTGCTTTCTAGAGCCACTAATACAGCAAGAAATGTGAGTGTGCTCAGAACAAAAGAATGGTGTTTCCTACACATACAGACAATATATAGATCAACCATGCTCAGGAAAGTGATGCAAACCACAGGTCCTCTACATCCAATGCTTTTCAGTTAAGAGCGTGAAACAATTGAGGTTCGTTAATGATGTAGTTTCGTTTGAGCTGAAAATGACTGCGTTTATCTGAAACGTAGTCTAGCTTGTAGGAAGACACATAGCCTGGGATAGAACTCCATTTCTGAAGGGAAACTCACAGCTCTGTTCTCATCCCTGAAATACGCTCTGCTTTAGAGCAAGAACCAAGCTCTTGATTTCTAGAGTCTCTTCTACAGTAGGAAATGTGAATGTGCTCAGAACAAAAGAATGGTGTTTCTTACACATACAGACCATATCTAGTTCAACTCTGCTTCTGTAACTGATACAAACCTTTGGTGCTCTAACATCCAATGCTTTTCCGTCAAGAGCCAGAAACGTGTGACCTTCGTGAACGTTGTAGCTTCGTTTGTGCTGAAAATTGACTGCATTTACCCGAAACTAAGTCTTGCTTGTAGGAAGACAAAGAGCTTGGGCTTTAACTCCATTTCTGAAGGGAAATGCACAGCACAGTTCTCATCCATGAAACACACTCTGCTTTAGAGCAAGAACCAAGCTATTGCTTTCTAGATTCTCTAATATAGCAGGATACGTGAGTGTGCTCAGAAAAAAAGAACGGAGTTTCCTACACATACGGACCATATCTAGTTCCACTCTGCTTCTGAATCTGATAGAAACCACAGGTCCTGTAAAATCCAAAGCCTTTCTGTTATGAGCGAGAAACGTGTGACCTTCGTGAACGTTGTAACTACCTTTGAGCTGAAAAGAGACTGCGTTTACCCAAAACGAAGTCTTGCTTGTAGGAAGATACAGTGCCTGGGGTTTAACTCCATTTCTGAAAGGAAATGCACAGCACAGTTCTCATCCATGAACACAATCTGCTTTAGAGCAAGAACCAAGCGCTTGCTTTCTAGAACCTCTAATACAGCAGGAAACGTGAGTGTGCTCAGAACAAAAGTATGGTGTTCCCTACACATACGGACCATATGTAGTTCAACCATGCTCAGGAAAGTGTTGCAAACCACAGGTCCTCTACAACCAATGCTTTCAGTTAAGAGCGAGAAATGTGTGAGCTTCATGAACATTGTAGTGTCATTTGAGCTGAAAATGACTGAATTTATCTGAACCATAGTCTAGCTTGTAGGAAGACACAGAGCTTGGGATTGAACTCCATTTCTGAAGGGAAACACACAGCACAGTTCTCATCCATGAAACACGCTCTGCTTTAGAGAAAGAACCAAGCTCTTGCTTTCTAGAGTCTCTTGTACAGTAAGAAACGTGAATGTGCTCAGAACAAAAGAATGGGGTTTCCTACACATACGGACCATATCTAGTTCTACTGTGCTTCTGAAAATTATACAAACCATAGGTGCTCTAAAATCCAATGCTTTTCGATCAAGAGCCAGGGACGTGTGACCTTCGTGAAAGTTGTAGCGTCGTTTGAGCTGAAAAGTGACTGCATTTACCCTAAACGAAGTCTTGTTTGTAGGAAGACACAGAGCCTGGGATTGAACTCCATTTCTGAAGGGAAACACACAGCACGGTTCTGAACCATTGAACACACTCTGCTTTAGAGCAAGAACCAAGCTCTTGCTTTCTAGATTCTCTAATACAGCAGGAAACGTGAGTGTGCTCAGAACAAAAGAACGGTGTTTCCTACACATACGGACAATATATAGATCAACCATGCTCAGGAAAGTGATGCAAATCACAGGTCCTCTACATCCAATGCTTTTCAGTTAAGAGCGAGAAACGTGTGAGCTTCGTTGACAATGTTGTTTCTTTTGAGCTGGAAATGACTGCGTTTATCTGAAACGTAGTCTAGCTTGTAGGAAGACACAGAGCCTGGGGATTAACTCCATTTATGAGGGGAAACACACAGCACAGTTCTCATCCATGAAACACAATCTGCTTTAGCGCAAGAAGCAAGCTCTTGCTTTCTAGAGCTTCTAATACAGCAGGAAACATGAGTGTGCTCAGAACAAAGGAACGGTGTTTCCTACACTACGGACTATATGTAGTTCAAACATGCTCAGAAAAGTAATGCAAACCACAGGTCCTCTAACATCCAATGCTTTTCAGTTAAGAGCAAGAATCGTATGAGCTTCATAAACGATATAGCTTCATTTTAGCTGAAAAGTGCCTGTGTTTACCTGAAACGAAGCCTTCTTGTAGGAAGACACAGAGCCTGGGACTGAACTCCATTTCTGAAGGGAAACACACAGCACAGTTCTGAACCATGAAACACACTCTGCTTTAGAGCAAGAACCAAGCTCGTGCTTTCTAGATTCTCTAATACAACAGGAAACTTGAGTGTGCTCAGAACAAAAGAATGGAGTTTCCTACACATACGAACCATATCTAGTTCAAATCTGCTTCTGAAAATGACACAAACCATAGGTCCTCTAACATCCAATGCTTTTCCTTTAAGAGCCAGAAACTTGTGACCTTCGTGAACATTGTAGCTACGTTTGAGCTGAAAAGTGACTGCGTTTACCCCAAAGGAAGTCTTGCTTGTAGGAAGACACAGAGTCTGGGATTTAACTCCATTTCTGAAGGGAAATGCACAGCACAGTTCTCATCCATGAAACACAATCTGCTTTAGAGCAAGAACCAAGCTCTTGCTTTCTAGAGCATCTAATACTGCAGGAAACGTGAGTGTGCTCAGAACAAAAGAATGATGTTTCCTTCACATACGGACCATATCTATTTCAAATCAGCTTATTAAAATGATACAAATCATATGTGCAAGAACATCCAATGCTTTTCCTTTAAGAGCCAGAAATGTGTGACCTTTGGGAACGCTGTAGCTTTATTTGAGCTGAAAAATGACTGCGGTTACCCAAAACGAAGTCTTGCTTGTAGGAAGACACAGAGCCTGGGGTTTAACTCCATTTCTGAAGGGAAACGCACACCACAGTTCTCATCCATAAAACACACTCTGCTTTAGAGCAAGAACCAAGGTCTTGCTTTCCAGATTCTCTAATACAGCAGGAAACTTGAGTGTGCTCAGAACAAAAGAACAGTGTTTCCTACACACACAGACTTTATCTAGATCAACCATGCTCAGGAAAGTGATGCAAACCACAGGGCCTCTACATCCAATGCTTTTCAGTTAAGAGCGTGAAACAAGTGAGCTTCGTGAACGATGTAGTTTCGTTTGAGCTGAAAATGACTGCGTTTTTCTGAAACGTAGTCTAGATTGTAGGAAGACACAGAGCCTGGGATTGAACTCCATTTCTGAAGGGATACACACAGCTCTGTTCTCTTCCATGAAACACGCTCTGCTTTAGAGCAAGAACCAAGCTCTTGATTTCTAGAGTCTCTTGTACAGTAGGAAACGTGAAAGTGCTCAGAACAAAAGAATGGTGTTTCTTACACATACAGACCATATCTTGTTCAACTATGCTTCTGTAACTGATACAAACCTTTGGTGCTCTAACATCCAATGCTTTTCCGTCAAGAGCCAGAAGCGAGTGACCTCTGTGTAGGTTGTAGCTTCCTTTGTGCTGAAAAGTGACTGCATTTACCCAAAAATAAGTCTTGCTTGTAGGAAGACAAAGAGCCTGGGGATTAACTCCATTTCTGAAGGGAAACGCACAGCACAGTTCTCATCCATGAAACGCACTCTGCTTTAGAGCAAGAACCAAGCTATTGCTTTCTAAATTCTCTAATATAGCAGGATACATGAGTGTGCTCAGAACAAAAGAACGGAGTTTCCTAAACATACGGACCATATCTAGTTCAACTCTGCTTCTGAAAATTATACAAACCATAGGTGCTCTAACATCCAATGCTTTGCGATCAAGAGCCAGGGACGTGTGACCTTCATGAACATTGTAGCTTCGTTTGAGCTGAAAAGTGACTTTGTTTACTCAAAAGTAAGTCTTGCTTGTAGGAAGACACAGAGCCTGGGGATTAACTCCATTTCTGAAGGGCAACGCACAGCACAGTTCTCATCCATGAAACACAATCTGCTTTAGAGCAAGAAGCAAGCTCTTGCTTTCTAGAGCTTCTAATACAGCAGGAAACTTTAGTGTGCTCAGAACAAAGGAACGGTGTTTCCTACACATACGGACTATATGTAGTTCAAACATGCTCAGAAAAGTAATGCAAACCACAGATCCTCTAACATCCAATGCTTTTCAGTTAAGAGCAAGAATCGTGTGAGCTTCATAAACGATATAGCTTCATTTTAGCTGAAAAGTGCCTGTGTTTACCTGAAACGAAGCCTTCTTGTAGGAAGACACAGAGCCTGGGACTGAACTCCATTTCTGAAGGGAAACACACAGCACAGTTCTGAACCATGAAACACACTCTGCTTTAGAGCAAGAACCAAGCTCTTGCTTTCTAGATTCTCTAATACAACAGGAAACTTGAGTGTGCTCAGAACAAAAGAACGGAGTTTCCTACACATACGAACCATAACTAGTTCAACTCTGCTTCTGAAAATGACACAAACCATAGGTCCTCTAACATCCAATGCTTTTCCTTTAAGAGCCAGTAACTTGTGACCTTCGTGAACATTGTAGCTACGTTTGAGCTGAAAAGTGACTGCGTTTACCCCAAAGGAAGTCTTGCTTGTAGGAAGACACAGAGTCTGGGATTTAACTCCATTTCTGAAGGGAAATGCACAGCACAGTTCTCATCCATGAAACACAATCTGCTTTAGAGCAAGAACCAAGCTCTTGCTTTCTAGAGCATCTAATACTGCAGGAAACGTGAGTGTGCTCAGAACAAAAGAATGATGTTTCCTTCACATACAGACCATATCTATTTCAAATCAGCTTATTAAAATGATACAAATCATATGTGCACTAACATCCAATGCTTTTCCTTTAAGAGCCAGAAATGTGTGACCTTTGGGAACGCTGTAGCTTTATTTGAGCTGAAAAATGACTGCGGTTACCCAAAACGAAGTCTTGCTTGTAGGAAGACACAGAGCCTGGGGTTTAACTCCATTTCTGAAGGGAAACGCACACCACAGTTCTCATCCATAAAACACACTCTGCTTTAGAGCAAGAACCAAGGTCTTGCTTTCCAGATTCTCTAATACAGCAGGAAACGTGAGTGTGCTCAGAACAAAAGAACAGTGTTTCCTACACACACAGACTTTATCTAGATCAACCATGCTCAGGAAAGTGATGCAAACCACAGGGCCTCTACATCCAATGCTTTTCAGTTAAGAGCGTAAACAAGTGAGTTTCGTGAACGATGTAGTTTCGTTGGAGCTGAAAATGACTGCGTTTATCTGAAACGTAGTCTAGCTTGTAGGAAGACACAGAGCCTGGGATTGAACTCCATTTCTGAAGGGATACACACAGCTCTGATCTCATCCATGAAACACACTCTGCTTCAGAAAAAGAACCAAGCTCTTGCTTTCTATAGTCTCTTGTACAGCAGGAAACGTGAGTGTGCTCAGAACAAGAGAATGGTGTTTCCTACACATACGGACCATATCTAGTTCCTCTCTGCTTCTGTAACTGATACAAACCTTTGGTGCTCTAACATCCAATGCTTTTCCGTCAAGAGCCAGAAGCGAGTGACCTCTGTGTAGGTTGTAGCTTCGTTTGAGCTGAAAAGTGACTGCATTTACACTAAACGAAGTCTTGCTTGTAGGAAGACACAGAGCCTGGGGTTTAACTCCATTTCTGAAGGGCAATGCACAGCACAGTTCTCATCCATGAAACACACTCTGCTTTAGAGCAAGAACCAAGCTATTGCTTTCTAGAGCCTTTAATACAGCAGGAAATGTGAGTGTGCTCAAAACAAAAGAACGGTGTTTCCTACACATCCGGATTTTATCTAGTTCAACTCTGCTTCTGAAACTGATACACACCACAGATCCTGAAACATCCAATGCTTGTCTTTTAAGAGCGACAAACATGTGAGCTTCGTGAATGATTTAACTTCATTTGACCTGAAAAGTGATTGTGTTTACCTGTAACGAAATCTTGCTTGTAGGAAGACACAGAGCTTGTGATTGAACTCCATTTCTGAAGGGAAATGCACAGCACAGTTCTCATCCATGAAACCCAATCTGCTTTAGAGCAAGAACCAAGCTCTAGCTTTCTAGAGCCTCTAATACAGCAGGAAACGTGAGTGTGCTCAGAACAAAAGAACGGTGTTTCCTACACATACAGACATTATCTAGATCAACCATGCTCAGGAAAGTGATGCAAACCACAGGGCCTCTACATGCAATGCTTTTCAGTTAAGAGCGTGAAACAAGTGAGCTTCGTGAACGATGTAGTTTCGTTTGAGCTGAAAATGACTGCGTTTTTCTGAAACGTAGTCTAGCTTGTAGGAAGACATAGAGCCTGGGAATGAACTCCATTTCTGACGGGAAACACACAGCTCTGTTCTCTTCCATGAAACACGCTCTGCTTTAGAGCAAGAACCAAGCTCTTGATTTCTAGAGTCTCTTGTACAGTAGGAAACGTGAAAGTGCTCAGAACAAAAGAATGGTGTTTCTTACACATACAGACCATATCTTGTTCAACTATGCTTCTGTAACTGATACAAACCTTTGGTGCTCTCACATCCAATGCTTTTCCGTCAAGAGCCAGAAACGTGTGACCTTCGTGAACGTTGTAGCTTCCTTTGTGCTGAAAAGTGACTGCATTTACCTGAAATTAAGTCTTGCTTGTAGGAAGACAAAGAGCCTGGGGATTAACTCCATTTCTGAAGGGAAACGCACAGCACAGTTCTCATCCATGAAACACACTCTGCTTTAGAGCAAGAACCAAGCTATTGCTTTCTAGATTCTCTAATATAGCAGGATACATGAGTGTGCTCAGAACAAAAGAACGGAGTTTCCTAAACATACGGACCATATCTAGTTCAACTCTGCTTCTGAATCTGATAGAAACCACAGGTCCTGTAACATCCAATGCTTTTCCGTTAAGAGTGAGAAACGTGTGACCTTCGTGAACGTTGTAGCTACCTTTGAGCTGAAAATTGACTGCGTTTACCCAAAACGAAGTCTTGCTTGTAGGAAGACACAGAGATTGGGGTTTAACTCCATTTCTTAAGGGAAACGCACAGCACAATTCTCATCCATGACCACAATCTGATTTAGAGCAAGAACCAAGCTCTTGCTTTCTAGAACCTCTAATACAGCAGGAAACGTGAGTGTGCTCAGAACAAAGAACGGTGTTCCCTACATGTACAGACCATATGTAGTTCAACCATGCTCAGGAAAGTGATGCAAACCACAGGTCCTCTACATCCAATGCTTTCAGTTAAGAGCGAGAAACGTGTGAGCTTCATGAACATTGTAGTTTCGTTTGAGCTGAACATGACTGCATTTATCTGAAATATTGTCTAGCTTGTAGGAAGACACAGAGCCTGTGATTGAACTCCATTTCTGAAGGGAAACACACAGCACAGTTCTCATCCATGACACGCTCTGCTTTAGAGAAAGAACCAAGCTCTTGCTTTCTATAGTCTCTTGTACAGCAGGAAACGTGTGTGAGCTCAGAACAAAAGAAGGGTGTTTCCTACACATATGGACTATATCTAGTTTAACCATGCTCAGGAAAGTGATGCAAACTACAGGTCTTCTACATCCAATGCTTTTCAGTTAAGAGCGAGAAACATGTGAGCTGCGATAACTATGTAGTTTCATTTGAGCTAAAAATGACTGTGTTTACCTGAAATGTAGTCTAGCTCTTAGGAAGACACAGATCCTGGGTTTGAACTCCATTTCTGGAGGGAAACACACAGCACAGTTCTCATCCAAGAAACACGCTCTGCTTTAGAGCAAGAACCAAGCTCTTCCTTTCTAGAGTCTCTTGTACAGTAGGAAACGTGAATGTGCTCAGAACAATAGAATGGTGTTTTCTACACATAGGGACCATATCTAGTTCACCTCTGCTTCTGTAACTGATACAAAAGTTTGGTGCTCTAACATCCAGTGCCTTTCCGTCAAGAGCCAGAAACGTGTGACCTTCGTGAAAGTTGTAGCTTCGTTTGTGGTGAAAAGTGACTGTGTTTACCCGAAACGAAGTCTTGCTTGTAGGGAGACACAGAGACTGGTGTTTAACTCCTTTAATGAAGGGAAATGCAGAGCACAGTTCTCATCCATGAAACGCACTCTGCTTTACAACAAGAACCAAGCTATCGCTTTCAAGATTCTCTAATACAGCAGGAAACGTTAGTGTGCTCAGAACAAAAGAATGGTGTTTTTTACACTACGGACCATATCTAGTTCAACTCTGCCTCTGAAACTGATACAAACCTTTGGTGCTCTAACATCCAGTGCCTTTCCGTCAAGAGGCAGAAACGTGTGAACTTTCTCAACGTTGTAGCTTCATTTGAGCTGAAAAGTGACTGTTTTTACCCAAAACAAAGTCTTGCATGTAGGAAGACACAGAGACTGGAATTTAACTCAATTTCTGAAGGGAAACACACAGCTCTGTTCTCATCCATGAAACACACTCTGCTTTAGAGAAAGAACCAAGCTCTTGCATTCTATAGTCTCTTGTACAGCAGGAAACGTGAGTGTGCTCAGAATAAAAGAATGGTGTTTCCTACACATACGGACCATATCTAGTTCAACTCTGCTTCTGTAACTGATACAAACCTTTGGTGCTGTAACATCCAATGCTTTTCCGTCAAGAGCCAGAAGCGAGTGACCTCCATGAAGGTTGTAGCTTCGTTTGAGCTGAAAAGTGACTTTGTTTACTCAAAAGTAAGTCTTGCTTGTAGGAAGACACAGAGCCTGGGGATTAACTCCATTTCTGAAGGGATACGCACAGCACAGTTCTCATCCATGAAACACAATCAGCTTTAGAGCAAGAACCAAGCACTTGCTTTCTAGAGCCTCTAATACAGCAGGAAACCTGAATGTGCTCAGAACAAAAGAATGGTGTTTCCTACACATACGGACTATATCTAGTTCAACCATGCTCAGGAAAGTGATGCAAACCACAGGTCCTCTACATCCAATGCTTTTCAGTTAAGAGCGAGAAACATGTGAGCTTCGTGAACAATGTTGTTTCGTTTGAGCTGGAAATGACTGCGTTTATCTGAAACGTAGTCTACCTTGTAGGAAGACATAGAGCCTGGGATTGAACTCCTTTTCTGAAGGGAAACACACAGCACAGTTCCCATCCATAAAACACACTCTGCTTTAGAGCAAGAACCAACGTCTTGCTTTCCAGATTCTCTAATACAGCAGGAAACGTGAGTGTGCTCAGAACAAAAGAACAGTGTTTCCTACACACACAGACTTTATCTAGATCAACCATGCTCAGGAAAGTGATGCAAACCACAGGGCCTCTACATCCAATGCTTTTCAGTTAAGAGCGTAAACAAGTGAGTTTCGTGAACGATGTAGTTTCGTTGGAGCTGAAAATGACTGCGTTTATCTGAAACGTAGTCTAGCTTGTAGGAAGACACAGAGCCTGGGATTGAACTCCATTTCTGAAGGGATACACACAGCTCTGATCTCATCCATGAAACACACTCTGCTTCAGAAAAAGAACCAAGCTCTTGCTTTCTATAGTCTCTTGTACAGCAGGAAACGTGAGTGTGCTCAGAACAAGAGAATGGTGTTTCCTACACATACGGACCATATCTAGTTCCTCTCTGCTTCTGTAACTGATACAAACCTTTGGTGCTCTAACATCCAATGCTTTTCCGTCAAGAGCCAGAAGCGAGTGACCTCTGTGTAGGTTGTAGCTTCGTTTGAGCTGAAAAGTGACTGCATTTACACTAAACGAAGTCTTGCTTGTAGGAAGACACAGAGCCTGGGGTTTAACTCCATTTCTGAAGGGCAATGCACAGCACAGTTCTCATCCATGAAACACACTCTGCTTTAGAGCAAGAACCAAGCTATTGCTTTCTAGAGCCTTTAATACAGCAGGAAATGTGAGTGTGCTCAAAACAAAAGAACGGTGTTTCCTACACATCCGGATTTTATCTAGTTCAACTCTGCTTCTGAAACTGATACACACCACAGATCCTGAAACATCCAATGCTTGTCTTTTAAGAGCGACAAACATGTGAGCTTCGTGAATGATTTAACTTCATTTGACCTGAAAAGTGATTGTGTTTACCTGTAACGAAATCTTGCTTGTAGGAAGACACAGAGCTTGTGATTGAACTCCATTTCTGAAGGGAAATGCACAGCACAGTTCTCATCCATGAAACCCAATCTGCTTTAGAGCAAGAACCAAGCTCTAGCTTTCTAGAGCCTCTAATACAGCAGGAAACGTGAGTGTGCTCAGAACAAAAGAACGGTGTTTCCTACACATACAGACATTATCTAGATCAACCATGCTCAGGAAAGTGATGCAAACCACAGGGCCTCTACATGCAATGCTTTTCAGTTAAGAGCGTGAAACAAGTGAGCTTCGTGAACGATGTAGTTTCGTTTGAGCTGAAAATGACTGCGTTTTTCTGAAACGTAGTCTAGCTTGTAGGAAGACATAGAGCCTGGGAATGAACTCCATTTCTGACGGGAAACACACAGCTCTGTTCTCTTCCATGAAACACGCTCTGCTTTAGAGCAAGAACCAAGCTCTTGATTTCTAGAGTCTCTTGTACAGTAGGAAACGTGAAAGTGCTCAGAACAAAAGAATGGTGTTTCTTACACATACAGACCATATCTTGTTCAACTATGCTTCTGTAACTGATACAAACCTTTGGTGCTCTCACATCCAATGCTTTTCCGTCAAGAGCCAGAAACGTGTGACCTTCGTGAACGTTGTAGCTTCCTTTGTGCTGAAAAGTGACTGCATTTACCTGAAATTAAGTCTTGCTTGTAGGAAGACAAAGAGCCTGGGGATTAACTCCATTTCTGAAGGGAAACGCACAGCACAGTTCTCATCCATGAAACACACTCTGCTTTAGAGCAAGAACCAAGCTATTGCTTTCTAGATTCTCTAATATAGCAGGATACATGAGTGTGCTCAGAACAAAAGAACGGAGTTTCCTAAACATACGGACCATATCTAGTTCAACTCTGCTTCTGAATCTGATAGAAACCACAGGTCCTGTAACATCCAATGCTTTTCCGTTAAGAGTGAGAAACGTGTGACCTTCGTGAACGTTGTAGCTACCTTTGAGCTGAAAATTGACTGCGTTTACCCAAAACGAAGTCTTGCTTGTAGGAAGACACAGAGATTGGGGTTTAACTCCATTTCTTAAGGGAAACGCACAGCACAATTCTCATCCATGACCACAATCTGATTTAGAGCAAGAACCAAGCTCTTGCTTTCTAGAACCTCTAATACAGCAGGAAACGTGAGTGTGCTCAGAACAAAGAACGGTGTTCCCTACATGTACAGACCATATGTAGTTCAACCATGCTCAGGAAAGTGATGCAAACCACAGGTCCTCTACATCCAATGCTTTCAGTTAAGAGCGAGAAACGTGTGAGCTTCATGAACATTGTAGTTTCGTTTGAGCTGAACATGACTGCATTTATCTGAAATATTGTCTAGCTTGTAGGAAGACACAGAGCCTGTGATTGAACTCCATTTCTGAAGGGAAACACACAGCACAGTTCTCATCCATGACACGCTCTGCTTTAGAGAAAGAACCAAGCTCTTGCTTTCTATAGTCTCTTGTACAGCAGGAAACGTGTGTGAGCTCAGAACAAAAGAAGGGTGTTTCCTACACATATGGACTATATCTAGTTTAACCATGCTCAGGAAAGTGATGCAAACTACAGGTCTTCTACATCCAATGCTTTTCAGTTAAGAGCGAGAAACATGTGAGCTGCGATAACTATGTAGTTTCATTTGAGCTAAAAATGACTGTGTTTATCTGAAATGTAGTCTAGCTCTTAGGAAGACACAGATCCTGGGTTTGAACTCCATTTCTGGAGGGAAACACACAGCACAGTTCTCATCCAAGAAACACGCTCTGCTTTAGAGCAAGAACCAAGCTCTTCCTTTCTAGAGTCTCTTGTACAGTAGGAAACGTGAATGTGCTCAGAACAATAGAATGGTGTTTTCTACACATAGGGACCATATCTAGTTCACCTCTGCTTCTGTAACTGATACAAAAGTTTGGTGCTCTAACATCCAGTGCCTTTCCGTCAAGAGCCAGAAACGTGTGACCTTCGTGAAAGTTGTAGCTTCGTTTGTGGTGAAAAGTGACTGTGTTTACCCGAAACGAAGTCTTGCTTGTAGGGAGACACAGAGACTGGTGTTTAACTCCTTTAATGAAGGGAAATGCAGAGCACAGTTCTCATCCATGAAACGCACTCTGCTTTACAACAAGAACCAAGCTATCGCTTTCAAGATTCTCTAATACAGCAGGAAACGTTAGTGTGCTCAGAACAAAAGAATGGTGTTTTTTACACTACGGACCATATCTAGTTCAACTCTGCCTCTGAAACTGATACAAACCTTTGGTGCTCTAACATCCAGTGCCTTTCCGTCAAGAGGCAGAAACGTGTGAACTTTCTCAACGTTGTAGCTTCATTTGAGCTGAAAAGTGACTGTTTTTACCCAAAACAAAGTCTTGCATGTAGGAAGACACAGAGACTGGAATTTAACTCAATTTCTGAAGGGAAACACACAGCTCTGTTCTCATCCATGAAACACACTCTGCTTTAGAGAAAGAACCAAGCTCTTGCATTCTATAGTCTCTTGTACAGCAGGAAACGTGAGTGTGCTCAGAATAAAAGAATGGTGTTTCCTACACATACGGACCATATCTAGTTCAACTCTGCTTCTGTAACTGATACAAACCTTTGGTGCTGTAACATCCAATGCTTTTCCGTCAAGAGCCAGAAGCGAGTGACCTCCATGAAGGTTGTAGCTTCGTTTGAGCTGAAAAGTGACTTTGTTTACTCAAAAGTAAGTCTTGCTTGTAGGAAGACACAGAGCCTGGGGATTAACTCCATTTCTGAAGGGATACGCACAGCACAGTTCTCATCCATGAAACACAATCAGCTTTAGAGCAAGAACCAAGCACTTGCTTTCTAGAGCCTCTAATACAGCAGGAAACCTGAATGTGCTCAGAACAAAAGAATGGTGTTTCCTACACATACGGACTATATCTAGTTCAACCATGCTCAGGAAAGTGATGCAAACCACAGGTCCTCTACATCCAATGCTTTTCAGTTAAGAGCGAGAAACATGTGAGCTTCGTGAACAATGTTGTTTCGTTTGAGCTGGAAATGACTGCGTTTATCTGAAACGTAGTCTACCTTGTAGGAAGACATAGAGCCTGGGATTGAACTCCTTTTCTGAAGGGAAACACACAGCACAGTTCCCATCCAAGAAAACACACTCTGCTTTAGAGGAAGAACCAAGCTCTTGCTTTCTAGAGTCTCTTGTACAGTAGGAAATGTGAATGTGCTCAGAACAAAAGAATGGGGTTTCCTACACATACGGACCATTACTAGTTCAACTCTGCTTCTGAAAATTATACAAACCATAGGTGCTCTAACATCCAATGCTTTTGGATCAAGAGCCAGGGACGTGTGACCTTTGTGAACGTTGTAGCTTCATTTGACCTGAAAAGTGACTGCATTTACCCTAAACGAAGTCTTGCTTGTAGGAAGACACAGAGCCTGGGGTTTAACTCCATTTATGAAGGGCAATGCACAGCACAGTTCTCATCCATGAAACACACTCTGCTTTAGAGCAAGAACCAAGCTATTGCTTTCTAGAGCCTTTAATACAGCAGGAAATGTGAGTGTGCTCAAAACAATAGAACGGTGTTTCCTACACATCCGGACTATATCTAGTTCAACTCTGCTTCTGAAACTGATACACACCACAGATCCTGAAACACCCAATGCTTGTCTTTTAAGAGCGACAAACATGTGAGCTTCGTGAATGATTTAACTTCATTTGACCTGAAAAGTGATTGTGTTTACCTGTAAGAAAATCTTGCTTGTAGCAAGACACAGAGCTTGTGATTGAACTCCATTTCTGAAGGGAAATGCACAGCACAGTTCTCATCCATGAAACACAATCTGCTTTAGAGCAAGAACCAAGCTCTAGCTTTCTAGAGCCTCTAATACAGCAGGAAACGTGAGTGTGCTCAGAACAAAAGAACGGTGTTTCCTACACATACAGACGTTATCTAGATCAACCATGCTCAGGAAAGTGATGCAAACCACAGGTCCTCTACATGCAATGCTTTTCAGTTAAGAGCGTGAAACAAGTGAGCTTCGTGAACGATGTAGTTTCGTTTGAGCTGAAAATGACTGCGTTTTTCTGAAATGTAGTCTAGCTTGTAGGAAGACACATAGCCTGGGATAGAACTCCATTTCTGAAGGGAAACACACAGCTCTGTTCTCATCCATGAAACACGCTCTGCTTTAGAGAAAGAACCAAGCTCTTGCTTTCTATAGTCTCTTGTACAGCAGGAATCGTGAGTGAGCTCAGAACAAAAGAACAGTGTTTCCTATGCATACGGACCATATGTAGTTCAACCATGCTCAGGAAAGTGTTGCAAACCACAGGTCCTCTACAACCAATGCTTTCAGTTAAGAGCGAGAAATGTGTGAGCTTCATGAACATTGTAGTGTCACTTGAGCTGAAAATGACTGCATTTATCTGAAACATAGTCTAGCTTGTAGGAAGACAGAGAGGTTGGGATTGAACTCCATTTCTGAAGGGAAACACACAGCACAGTTCTCATCCATGAAACATCCTCTGCTTTAGAGAAAGAACCAAGCTCTTGCTTTCTAGTGTCTCTTGTACAGTAGGAAACGTGAATGTGCTCAGAACAATAGAATGGAGTTTTCTACACATAGGGACCATATCTAGTTCACCTCTGCTTCTGTAACTGATACAAATGTTTGGTGCTCTCACATCCAGTGCCTTTCCGTCAAGAGCCAGAAACGTGTGACCTTCGTGAACGTTGTAGCTTCGTTTGTGGTGAAAAGTGACTGCGTTTACCCGAAACGAAGTCTTGCTTGTAGGGAGACACAGAGACTGGTGTTTAACTCCTTTAATGAAGGGAAACGCAGAGCACAGTTCTCATCCATGAAACACACTCTGCTTTAGAGCAAGAACCAAGCTATCGCTTTCAAGATTCTCTAATACAGCAGGAAACATTAGTGTGCTCAGAACAAAAGAATGGTGTTTCGTACACTATGGACCATATCTAGTTCAACTCTGCCTCTGAAACTGATACAAACCTTTGGTGCTCTAACATCCAGTGCCTTTCCGTCAAGAGCCAGAAACGTGTGACCTTTCTCAACGTTGTAGCTTCATTTGAGCTGAAAAGTGACTGTTTTTACCCAAAACAAGTCTTGCATGTAGGAAGACACAGAGACTGGGATTTAACTCAATTTATGAAGGGAAACACACAGCTCTGTTCTCATCCATGAAACACACTCTGCTTTAGAGAAAGAACCAAGCTCTTTCTTTCTATAGTCTCTTGTACAGCAGGAAACGTGAGTGTGCTCAGAATAAAAGAATGGTGTTTCCTACACATACGGACCATATCTAGTTCAACTCTGCTTCTGTAACTGATACAAACCGTTGGTGCTGTAACATCCAATGCTTTTCCGTCAAGAGCCAGAAGCGAGTAACCTCCGTGAAGTTTGTACCTCGTTTGAGCTGAAAAGTGACTGCTTTTACCCAAAACAAATTCTTGCATGTAGGAAGACACAGAGCCTGGGGTTTAACTCCATTCTGAAGGGAAATGCACAGCACAGTTCTCATCCATAAAACACACTCTGCTTTAGAGCAAGAACCAAGGTCTTGCTTTCCAGATTCTCTAATACAACAGGAAACGTGAGTGTGCTCAGAACAAAAGAACAGTGTTTCCTACACATACAGACTTTATCTAGATCAACCATGCTCAGGAAAGTGATGCAAACCACAGGGCCTCTACATACAATGCTTTTCAGTTAAGAGTGTGAAACAAGTGAGCTTCGTGAACGATGTAGTTTCGTTTCAGCTGAAAATGACTGCGTTTATCTGAAACGTAGTCTAGCTTTAGGAAGACACAGAGACTGGGATTGAACTCCATTTCTGAAGGGAAACAAACAGCTCTGTTCAAATCCATGAAACACACTCTGCTTTAGAGAAAGAACCAAGCTCTTGCTTTCTATAGTCTCTTGTACAGCAGGAAACGTGAGTGTGCTCAGAACAAAAGAATGGTGTTTCCTACACATACGGACCATATCTAGTTCCTCTCTGCTTCTGTAACTGATACAAACCTTTGGTGCTCTAACATCCAATGCTTTTCCGTCAAAAGCCAGAAACGAGTGACCTCCGTGTAGGTTGTAGCATTGTTTGAGGTGAAAAGTGACTTTGTTTACTCAAAAGTAAGTCTTGCTTGTAGGAAGACACAGAGCCTGGGGATTAACTCCATTTCTGAAGGGATACGCACAGCACAGTTCTCATCCATGAAACACAATCAGCTTTAGAGCAAGAACCAAGCACTTGCTTTCTAGAGCCTCTAATACAGCAGGAAACCTGAATGTGCTCAGAACAAAAGAATGGTGTTTCCTACACATACGGACTATATCTAGTTCAACCATGCTCAGGAAAGTGATGCAAACCACAGGTCCTCTACATCCAATGCTTTTCAGTTAAGAGCGAGAAACATGTGAGCTTCGTGAACAATGTTGTTTCGTTTGAGCTGGAAATGACTGCGTTTATCTGAAACGTAGTCTACCTTGTAGGAAGACATAGAGCCTGGGATTGAACTCCTTTTCTGAAGGGAAACACACAGCACAGTTCCCATCCAAGAAAACACACTCTGCTTTAGAGGAAGAACCAAGCTCTTGCTTTCTAGAGTCTCTTGTACAGTAGGAAATGTGAATGTGCTCAGAACAAAAGAATGGGGTTTCCTACACATACGGACCATTACTAGTTCAACTCTGCTTCTGAAAATTATACAAACCATAGGTGCTCTAACATCCAATGCTTTTGGATCAAGAGCCAGGGACGTGTGACCTTTGTGAACGTTGTAGCTTCATTTGACCTGAAAAGTGACTGCATTTACCCTAAACGAAGTCTTGCTTGTAGGAAGACACAGAGCCTGGGGTTTAACTCCATTTATGAAGGGCAATGCACAGCACAGTTCTCATCCATGAAACACACTCTGCTTTAGAGCAAGAACCAAGCTATTGCTTTCTAGAGCCTTTAATACAGCAGGAAATGTGAGTGTGCTCAAAACAATAGAACGGTGTTTCCTACACATCCGGACTATATCTAGTTCAACTCTGCTTCTGAAACTGATACACACCACAGATCCTGAAACACCCAATGCTTGTCTTTTAAGAGCGACAAACATGTGAGCTTCGTGAATGATTTAACTTCATTTGACCTGAAAAGTGATTGTGTTTACCTGTAAGAAAATCTTGCTTGTAGCAAGACACAGAGCTTGTGATTGAACTCCATTTCTGAAGGGAAATGCACAGCACAGTTCTCATCCATGAAACACAATCTGCTTTAGAGCAAGAACCAAGCTCTAGCTTTCTAGAGCCTCTAATACAGCAGGAAACGTGAGTGTGCTCAGAACAAAAGAACGGTGTTTCCTACACATACAGACGTTATCTAGATCAACCATGCTCAGGAAAGTGATGCAAACCACAGGTCCTCTACATGCAATGCTTTTCAGTTAAGAGCGTGAAACAAGTGAGCTTCGTGAACGATGTAGTTTCGTTTGAGCTGAAAATGACTGCGTTTTTCTGAAATGTAGTCTAGCTTGTAGGAAGACACATAGCCTGGGATAGAACTCCATTTCTGAAGGGAAACACACAGCTCTGTTCTCATCCATGAAACACGCTCTGCTTTAGAGAAAGAACCAAGCTCTTGCTTTCTATAGTCTCTTGTACAGCAGGAATCGTGAGTGAGCTCAGAACAAAAGAACAGTGTTTCCTATGCATACGGACCATATGTAGTTCAACCATGCTCAGGAAAGTGTTGCAAACCACAGGTCCTCTACAACCAATGCTTTCAGTTAAGAGCGAGAAATGTGTGAGCTTCATGAACATTGTAGTGTCACTTGAGCTGAAAATGACTGCATTTATCTGAAACATAGTCTAGCTTGTAGGAAGACAGAGAGGTTGGGATTGAACTCCATTTCTGAAGGGAAACACACAGCACAGTTCTCATCCATGAAACATCCTCTGCTTTAGAGAAAGAACCAAGCTCTTGCTTTCTAGTGTCTCTTGTACAGTAGGAAACGTGAATGTGCTCAGAACAATAGAATGGAGTTTTCTACACATAGGGACCATATCTAGTTCACCTCTGCTTCTGTAACTGATACAAATGTTTGGTGCTCTCACATCCAGTGCCTTTCCGTCAAGAGCCAGAAACGTGTGACCTTCGTGAACGTTGTAGCTTCGTTTGTGGTGAAAAGTGACTGCGTTTACCCGAAACGAAGTCTTGCTTGTAGGGAGACACAGAGACTGGTGTTTAACTCCTTTAATGAAGGGAAACGCAGAGCACAGTTCTCATCCATGAAACACACTCTGCTTTAGAGCAAGAACCAAGCTATCGCTTTCAAGATTCTCTAATACAGCAGGAAACATTAGTGTGCTCAGAACAAAAGAATGGTGTTTCGTACACTATGGACCATATCTAGTTCAACTCTGCCTCTGAAACTGATACAAACCTTTGGTGCTCTAACATCCAGTGCCTTTCCGTCAAGAGCCAGAAACGTGTGACCTTTCTCAACGTTGTAGCTTCATTTGAGCTGAAAAGTGACTGTTTTTACCCAAAACAAGTCTTGCATGTAGGAAGACACAGAGACTGGGATTTAACTCAATTTATGAAGGGAAACACACAGCTCTGTTCTCATCCATGAAACACACTCTGCTTTAGAGAAAGAACCAAGCTCTTTCTTTCTATAGTCTCTTGTACAGCAGGAAACGTGAGTGTGCTCAGAATAAAAGAATGGTGTTTCCTACACATACGGACCATATCTAGTTCAACTCTGCTTCTGTAACTGATACAAACCGTTGGTGCTGTAACATCCAATGCTTTTCCGTCAAGAGCCAGAAGCGAGTAACCTCCGTGAAGTTTGTACCTCGTTTGAGCTGAAAAGTGACTGCTTTTACCCAAAACAAATTCTTGCATGTAGGAAGACACAGAGCCTGGGGTTTAACTCCATTCTGAAGGGAAATGCACAGCACAGTTCTCATCCATAAAACACACTCTGCTTTAGAGCAAGAACCAAGGTCTTGCTTTCCAGATTCTCTAATACAACAGGAAACGTGAGTGTGCTCAGAACAAAAGAACAGTGTTTCCTACACATACAGACTTTATCTAGATCAACCATGCTCAGGAAAGTGATGCAAACCACAGGGCCTCTACATACAATGCTTTTCAGTTAAGAGTGTGAAACAAGTGAGCTTCGTGAACGATGTAGTTTCGTTTCAGCTGAAAATGACTGCGTTTATCTGAAACGTAGTCTAGCTTTAGGAAGACACAGAGACTGGGATTGAACTCCATTTCTGAAGGGAAACAAACAGCTCTGTTCAAATCCATGAAACACACTCTGCTTTAGAGAAAGAACCAAGCTCTTGCTTTCTATAGTCTCTTGTACAGCAGGAAACGTGAGTGTGCTCAGAACAAAAGAATGGTGTTTCCTACACATACGGACCATATCTAGTTCCTCTCTGCTTCTGTAACTGATACAAACCTTTGGTGCTCTAACATCCAATGCTTTTCCGTCAAAAGCCAGAAACGAGTGACCTCCGTGTAGGTTGTAGCATTGTTTGAGGTGAAAAGTGACTTTGTTTACTCAAAAGTAAGTCTTGCTTGTAGGAAGACACAGAGCCTGGGGATTAACTCCATTTCGTAAGGGAAACGCACAGCACAATTCTCATCCATGAAACATGCTCTGCTTTAGAGAAAGTACCAAGCTCTTGCTTTCTATAGTCTCTTGTACAGCAGGAAACATGAGTGTGCTCAGAACAAAACAATGGTGTTTCCTACACATACAGACCATATCTAGTTCCTCTCTGCTTATGTAACTGATACAAACATTTGGTGCTCTAACATCCAATGCTTTTCCGTGAAGAGACAGAAGAGAGTGACCTCCGTGAACGTTGTAGCTACGTTTGAGCTGAAAAGGGACTTTGTTTACTCAAAAGTAAGTCTTGCTTGTAGGAAGACACAGAGCCTGGGGATTAACTCCATTTCTGAAGGGAAACGCACAGCACAGCTCTCTTCCGTGAAACACAATCTGCTTTGGAGCAAGAAGCATGCTCTTGCTTTCTAGGTTCTCTATTAAGCAGGAACGTGAGTGTGCTCAGAAAAAAAAAAAAAACGGTGTTTCCTACACATACGGACCATATCTAGTTCAACTCTGCTTATGAAACTGATACAAACCATAGGTCCTCTAACATCCAATGCTTTTCAGTTAAGAGCGAAAACATGTGAGATTCGTGAACGATGTAGCTCCATTTGAGCTGAAAAGTGACTGTATATACCTGACATGATTTCTTGCTTGTAGGAAGACACAGAGCCTGGGATTGAACTCCATTTCTGAAGGGAAACACACAGCACAGTTCTCATCCATGAAACACACTCTGCAATGTAGTAAGAACCAAGCTCTTGCTTTCTAGATCCTCTAATACAGCAGGAACCGTGAGTGTGCTCAGAACAAAAGTATGGTGTTTCCTACACATATGGACTATAACTAGTTCAACCATGCTCAGGAAAGTGATGCAAACCCCAGGTCCTCTAACATCAAATGCTTTTCATTTAAGAGCTAGAAACGTGTGAGCATCATGAACTATGTATTTTCATTTGAGCTGAAAATGACTGCTTTTACCTTAAACGTACTTTTGCTTTTAGGAAGACACAGAGAATGGGATTTAAATCCATTTCTGAAGGGAAATACACAGCAGAGTTCTTATCCAAGAAACACACTCTGCTTTAGAGCAAGAAGCACGCTGTTGCCTTCTAGAATCTCTAATACAGCAGAAAACGTGAGTGTACTCAGAACCAAGAACAGTGTTTTCTAATTTTACGGACCATATCTAGATCAACTCTGCTTCTGAAACTGATACAAACCAAGTTCCTCTATCATCTAATGCTTTTCAGTTAAGAGCGAGAAATGTGTGAGCTTTGTGAACCATGCAGAATCGTTTGAGCTGAAAAGTGACTGTGTTTTCCTGAAACGCAGTCTTGCTATAGAAAGACACAGAACCTGGGATTTAACTCCATTTGTGAAGGGAAACACACAACGTAGTTCTCATGCAAGAAACACACTCTGCTTTAGAGCAAGAAGCACGCTCTCTTTCTACAGTCTCTAATACAGCAGGAAACGTGAGTGTGCTCAGAACCAAAAACGATGTTTCCTACATATACGGACCATTGCTAGTTCAACTCTGCTTCTGAAACTGATACAAACCACAAGTCCTCTAACATCCAATGCTTTTCAGTTAAGAGCAAGAAACATGGGAGCTTCTTGAAACATGTAGATTCCTTTGAGCTGAAAAGTGACTGATTTTACCTGAAAACATGTCTTGCTTGTAGGAAGACACAGAGCCTGCTATTTACCTCCATTTCTGAAGGAAAACACACAGCATAGTTCTCATCCATGAAACACACTCTGCTTTAGAGCAAGAAGCACGCTCTTGCTGTCTAGAGTCTCTAATACAGCAGGAAACGTGAGTGTACTTAGAACAAAGAACAGTGTTTCCTACACAACGGACCACATCTAGTTCAACTCTGCTTCTGAAACTGATACAAACCACACGTCCACTAACGTCCAAGCTATTCAGTTATGAACGAGAATCTTTTTAGCTTCGTGAACGATGTAGCTTCTTTTGAGCTGAAAAGTGACTGAGGTTTCTTGAAAAGAAGTCTTTCCTGCAGGAAGACACAGAGCGTGGGATTTAACTCCATTTCTGAAGAAAACACACAGCACAGTTCTCATCCATGAAACACACTCTGCTTTGGAGCATGAACCAAGCTCTTACTTTCTAGATCCTCTAACACAGCAGGAATCATGAGTGTGCTCAGAACAAACGAACGGTGTTTCCTAACACATATGGACTATAACTAGTTCAATCATGCTCAGGAAAGTGATGCAAACCACAGGTCCTCTAACATCCAATGCTTTTCAATTAAGAGCTAGAAACGTGTGAGCATCGTGAACTATGTATTTTCGTTTGAGCTGAAAATGACTGCTTTTACCTTAAACGTACTTTTGCTTGTAGGAAGGCACAGAGCCTGGTGTTTAACTCCAATTCTGAAGGGAAACACACAGCACACTTCTGATCCATGAAACACACTCTGCTTTAGAGCAAGAGGCACGCTCTTGCTTTCTAGAGTCTCTAATACAGCAGAAAACGTGAGTGTGCTCAGAACAAAAAACAGTGTTTCCTACATTTACGGAATATATCTAGATCAACTCTGCTTCTGAAACTGATACAAACCAAACCTCCTCTATCATCTAATGCTTTTCAGTTAAGAGCGAGAAACGTGTGAGCTTCGTGAAACATGTAGCTTCTTTTTAGAGAAAAGTGACTGAGTTTACTTGAAATGTTGTCTTGCTTCTAGGACGACACAGAGCCTGGGATTTAACTCCATTTCTGAAGGGAAACACACAGCACAGTTCTCATCCATGAAACACACTCTGCTTTAGAGCAAGAAGCACGTGCTTACTTTCTAGAGTCTCTAATAGAGCAGGAAACGTGAGTGTGCTCAGAACAAAAGAACAGTGTTTGCTGCACAAACGGACCTTTGCAAGTTACACTCTGCTTCTGAAACTGATACAAACCCGAGGGTCTCTAACATCCAATGTTTTTCAGTTAAGAGCGAGAAATGTGTGAGCCTCATGAACGATGTAGCTTTGTTTGAGCTGACAAGTGACTGTGGTAACCTGAATCGAAGTCTTGCTCGTAGGAAGACACAGACGATGGGATTTAAATCCATTTCTGAAGGGAAATACACAGCAGAATTCTTATCCATGAAACACACTCTGCTTTAGAGCAAGAAGCATGCTCTTACTTTCTATAGTCTCTAATAGAGCAGAAAACGTGAGTGTGCTCAGAACAAAAGAATGGTGTTTCCTACACATAGGGACCATTGCTATTTCAACTCTGCTTCTGAAAATGAGACAAACCACAGTTCCTCTATCATCCAATGCTTTTCAGTTAAGGGCGAGTAACGTGTGAGCTTCGTGAACGATGTAGCTTCGTTTGAGCTGAAAAGTGACTGAGTTTACCTGAAAAGAATTCTTGCCTGTAGGAAGACACAGAGCCTGGGATTTAACTCCATTTCTGAAGGGAAATACACAGCAGAGTTCTCATCTATGAAACAAACTCTGCTTTAGAGACAGAAGCACACTCTTGCTTTGAGAGTCTCTAATACAGCAGGAAACGTGACTGTACTCAGAACAAAAGAATGGTGTTTCCTACACATACGGACCACTGCTAGTTCAACGCTGCATCTGAAACTGATACAAACTCGAGGTCCTCTAACATCCAATTCTTTTCAGTTAAGAGCGAGAAACATGTGAGCCTGTGGTTTGTATCAGTTTCAGAAGCAGAGTTGAACGAGATATGGTCCGTGTGTGTAGGAAACACAGTTCTTTTTTTCTGAGCACACACCCATTTCCTGTTATATTAGAGAATCAAGAAGCAAGACCGTGCGTCTTGCTCTAAAGCAGAGTATGTTTCATGGATGAGAACTGTGCTGTGTGTTTCCCTTCAGAAATGGAGTTAAATCCCAGGCTCTGTGTCTTCCTACAAGCAAGACTTCGTTTCAGGAAAACGCAGTCAATTTTCAGCTCAAAGGAAGTTACATCATTAACGAAGCTAACACTTTTCTTGCTCTTAACTGAAAAGCATTGGATGTTAGAGGACCTGTGTTTTTTTTAGTTACAAAAGCTAAGTTGAACTATATATGGTCCGTGTATGTAGGAAACACAGTCCTTTTCTACAGAGCACACACACGTTACTGCTGTATTAGAGACTCTAGAAAGCAAGAGCGTGGTTCTTGCTCTAAAGCAGAGTGTGTTTCATGGATGCGAACTCTGCTGTGTGTTTCCCTTCAGAAATGGTGTTAAATCCCAGGCTCTGTGTCTTCCTATAAGCAAGAATTCGTTTCAGGTAAACACAGTCACTTTAGAGCTCAAACGAATCTACATGGATCACAAAGTACACACGATTCTCGCTCAAAAGTAAAAAGCATTGGATGTTAGAGGACCTGTGGGTTGTATCAGTTTTAGAAGCAGAGTTGAACTAGATATGGGCAGTGTTTATAGGAAAAAAAGTTATTTGGTTCTGAGCACACTCATGTTTCTGGTTATATTAGAGAAGCTAGAAGCAAGAACGTGCGTCTTGCTCTAAAGCAGAGTGTGTTTCATGGATGAGAACTGTGCTGTTTGTTTCCCTTCAGAAATGGAGATTAATCCCAGGCACTGTGTCTTCCTACAAGCAAGACTTCTTTTCAGGTAAACGCAGTCACTTTTCAGCTCAAACAAAGCTACATCGTTCACGAAGCTCACATGTTTCTCGCTCTTCACGGAAAGTATTGGATGTTAGAAGACCTGTGTTTTGTATCTGCTTCAGAAGCAGAGTCAAACTAGATATGGTCCGTGTTTGTAGGAAGCACATTTATTTTGTTCTGAGCACACTCACGTTTCCTGTTATATTAGAGAATCAAGAATCAAGAACGTGCATCTTGCTCTAAAGCAGAGTGTGTTTCATGGATGAGAACTCTGCTCTGTGTTTCCCTTCAGAAAGAGAGTTAAATCCCAGGCTGTGTGTCTTCCTACAAGGAAGACTTCGCTTCAGGTAAATGCAGTTACTTTTCAGCTCAAATGAAGCTACATTGTTCACGAAGCTCACACGTTTATCGCTCTTAACTGAAAATCATTGGATGTTAAAGGCCCTGAGGTTTGTATCAGTTTCAGAAAAAGTGTTGAACTAGATATGGTTCCTGTGTGTAGGAAACACAATTCTGTTCTCAGCACACTCACGTTTCCTGCTGTATTAGAGACTATAGAAAGTAAGCGCATGCATCTGGCTCTCAAGCAGAGTGTGTTTCATGTATGAGAAGTTTGCAGTGTGTTTCCCTTCAGAAATGGAGTTAAATCCCAGGCTCTGTATCTTCCTACAAGCAGGACTTCTTTTCAGGTAATCGCAGTCACTTTTCAGCTCAAACAAAGCTACATCGTACACGAAGCTCACATGTTTCTTGCTCTTCATGGAAAATATTTGATGTTAGAAGACCTGTGGTTTGCATCTGCTTCAGAAGCAGAGTCGAACTAGATACGGTCCCTGTGTGTAGGAAACAGAGTTCTTTTGTTCTGAGAACACTCTCATTTGCTGCTGTCTTAGAGATTCTAGAAAGCAAGAGCATGCTTCTTGCTCTAAAGCAGAGTGTGTTTCATGGATGAGAACTGTACTATGTGTTTCTCTTCAGAAATGGAGTTAAATCCCAGTCTCTGTGTCTTCCTACAAGCAAGCCTTCGCTTCAGGTAAACGCAGTCACTTTTCAGCTCAAACGAAGCTACATGGATCACAAAGCTCACACGATTCTTGCTCATAAGTGAAAAGCATCGGATCTTACAGGACCTGTGGTTTGTATGAGTTTGAGAAGCAGAGTTGAACTAGATATGGTCCGTGTGTGTAGGAAACACAGTTCTTTTGTTCAGCGCACACTCACATTTCCTGTTGTATTAGAGAATCTAGAATGCAACAGTGTGCTTATTGCTCTAAATCAGAGTGTGTTTCATGGATGAGAACTCTGCTGTGTGTTTACCTTCAGAAGTGGAGTTAAGTCCCAGGCTCTATGTCTTCCTACAAGCAAGCCTTCGCTTCAGGTAAACACAGTCACTTTTCAGCTCATACAAAGCAACATTGCTCACGAAGCTAACACATTTCTTGCTCTCAACTGAAAAGCACTGGATGTTAGAAGACCTGTGTTTTGTAGCAGTTTGAGAAGCAGAGTTGAACTAGATATGGTCTCTGTGTGTAGGAAACACAGTTCTTTTGTTCTGAGCACACTCACGTTTCCCGCTGTCTTAGAGACTCTAGAAAGCAAGAGCGTGTTCTTGCTCTAAAGCAGAGTGTATTTCATGGATGAGAACTGTGCTGGGTGTTTTCCTACAGAAATGGAGTTTAATCCCAGGCTCTCTGTCTTCCTACAAGCAAGACTTGATTTAAGGTAAACACAGTCACTTTTCTGCTCTAACGAAGCCACATAGATCACGAAGCACACACGATTCTCTCTAATAAGTAAAAAGCAATGGATGTTTGAGGACATGTGGTTTGTTACAGTTTAAGAAGCAGAGTTGAACTAGATATGGTCCGTGTGGGTAGGAATCACAGTTCTTTTGTTCTGAGCACACTCACGTTTCCTGCTGTATTAGAGAATCTAGAAAGCAAGAGCGTGCTTCTTGCAGGAAAGCAGAGTGTGTTTCATGGATGAGAACTGTGCTGTGTGTTTCCCTCAGAAACGGAGTTTAATCCCAGGCTCTGTGCCTTCCTGCAAGCAAGACTTCTTTTCAGGTAATCGCAGTCACTTTACAGCTCAAACAAAGCTACCTCGTTCACAAAACTCACATGTTTCTCGCTCATAACTGAAAAGCATTGGATGTTAGAGGACCTGTGTTTTGTATCAGTTTGAGAAGCAGAGTTGAACGAGATATGGTCCGTGCGTGTAGGAAACACACTTCTTTTGTTCAGAGCACACTCAAAATTCCTGCTGTATTAGAGAATCTAGAATGCAAGAGTGTGCTTCTTGCTCTAAGGCAGAGTGTGTTTCATGGATGAGAACTGTGCTGTGTGTTTCCCTTCAGAAACGGAGTTTAATCGCAGGCTCTGTGCATTCCCGCAAGCAAGACATCTTTTCAGGTAAAAGCAGTCACTTTTCAACTCAAACAATGCTATATCGTTCACGAAGCTCACATGTTTCTTGCTCTTCACGGAAAGTATTGGATGTTAGAAGACCTGTGGTTTGATTCTGCTTCAGAAGCAGAGTCAAACTAGATATGGTCCGTGTTTGTAGGAAACACATTTATTTTGTTCTGAGCACACTCACGTTTCCTGTTATATTAGAGAATCAAGAATCAAGACCGTGCGTCTTGCTCTAAAGCAGAGTGTGTTTCATGGATGAGAACTCTGCTCTGTGTTTCCCTTCAGAAATAGAGTTAAATCCCAGGCTCTGTGTCTTCCTACAAGCAAGACTTCGCTTCAGGTAAATGCAGTCAATTTTCAGCTCAAAGGATGCAACATTGTTCACGAAGCTCACACATTTCTCGCTCTTAACTGAAAAGCAATGGGTGTTAGAGGACCTGTGGTTTGTTTCAGTTTCAGAATCAGAGTTGAACTAGATATGGTCCGTGTGTGAAGGAAACACAGTTCTTTTGTTCTGAGCACCCTCACGTTTCCTGCCGTCTTAGAGACTCTAGAAAGCAAGAGCGTGGTTCTTGCTCTAAAGCAGAGTGTGTTTCATGGATGAGAACTGTGCTGTGTGTTTCCCTTCAGAAATGGAGTTTGATCCCAGTCTCCTGTCTTCCTACAAGCAAGACTTGATTTACGGTAAACACAGTCACTTTTCAGCTCAAATGAATCTACATTGTTCACGAAGCTCACACGTTTATCGCTCTTAACTGAAAAGTTGGATGTTAGATGTCTTGTGTTTTGTATCAGTCAGAAGCAGAGTTGAACTAGATATGGGCAGTGTTTATAGGAAAAACAGTTATTTTGTTCTTAGCACACTCATGTTTCTGGTTATATTAGAGAATCTAGAAGCAAGACCGTGTGTCTTGCTCTAAAGCAGAGTGTGTTTCATGGATGAGAACTGTGCTGTGTGTTTACCTTCAGAAATGGAGTTTAAGCCCAGGCTCTGTTTCTTCCTACGAGCAAGACTTCGTTTCAGGTAAACACAGTCACTTTTCAGCTCAAATGAATCTACATTGTTCAAGAAGCTCACACGTTTATCGCTCTTAACTGAAAATCATTGGATGTTAAAGGCCCTGAGGTTTGTATCAGTTTCAGAATCAGAGTTGAACTTGATATGGTCCGTGTGTGTAGGAAACACAGTTCTTTTGTTCTGAGCACACTCATGTTTCTTGCAGTTAGAGACTCTAGAAAGCAAGAGCGTGGTTCTTGCTATAAAGCAGAGTGTGTTTCATGGATGAGAACTGTGCTGTGTGTTTCCCTTCAGAAATGGAGTTTGATCCCAGTCTCTCTGTTTTCCTACAAGAAAGACTTGATTTACGGTAAACACAGTCACTTTTCAGCTCAAACAAAGCTTCATCGTTCACAAAGCACACACGGTTCTCGCTCTTAACTGAAAAGTTGGATGTTAGACGTCCTGTGTTTTGTATCAGTTTCAGAAGCAGAGTTAAACTAGATATGGGCAGTGTTTATAGGAAAAACTGATATTTTGTCCTGTGCACACTCATGTTTCCGGTTATATTAGAGAATCTAGAAGCAAGACCGTGCGTCTTGCTCTAAAGCAGAATATGTTTCATGGATGAGAACTGTGCTGTGTGTTTCCCTTCAGAAATGGAGTTTAATCCCAGGCACTGTGTCTTCCTATAAGCAAGACTTCTTTTCAGGTAAACGCAGTCACTTTCAGCTCAAACGAAGCTACATCGTTCACGAAGCTAACATGTTTCTCGCTCTTCGCGGAAAGTATTGGATGTTAGAAGACCTGTGTTTTGTATCTGCTTCAGAAGCAGAGTCAAACTAGATATGGTCCGTGTTTGTAGGAAACAAATTTATTTTGTTCTGAGCACACTAGCATTTCCTGTTATATTAGAGAATCAAGAATCAAGACCGTGCATCTTGCTCTAAAGCAGAGTGTGTTTCATGGATGAGAACTCTGCTCTGTGTTTCCCTTCAGAAATAGAGTTAAATCCCAGGCTCTTTGTCTTCCTTCAAGCAAGACTTCGCTTCAGGTAAATGCAGTCACTTTTCAGCTCAAAGGATGCAACATTGTTCACGAAGCTCACACATTTCTCGCTCTTAACTGAAAAGCAATGGAAGTTAGAGGACCTGTGGTTTGTTTCAGTTTCAGAATCAGAGTTGAACTAGATATGGTCCTTATGAGTAGGAAACACCGTTCTTTTGTTCTGAGCACACTCACGTTTCCTGCTGTATTAGAGACTCTAGAAAGCAAGAGAGTGCTTCTTGCTCTAAAGCAGAGTGTGTTTCATGGATGAGAACTGTGCTGTGTGTTTACCTTCAGAAATGGAGTTTAAGCCCAGGCCCTGTGTCTTCCTAAGAGCAAGACTTCGTTTCAGGTAAACACAGTCACTTTTCTGCTCAAATGAAGCTACATTGTTCACGAAGCTCACACGTTTATTGCTCTTAACTGAAAATCATTGGATGTTAAAAGCCCTGAGGTTTGTATCAGTTTCAGAATCAGATTTGAACTAGATATGGTCCGTGTGTGTAGGAAACACAGTTCTTTTGTTCTGAGCAACTCTCGTTTCCTGCAGTCTTAGAGACTCTAGAAAGCAAGAGCGTGGTTCTTGCGATAAAGCAGAGTGTGTTTCATGGATGAGAACTGTGCTGTGTGTTTCACTTCAGAAATGGAGTTTAATCGCAGGCTCTGTGCATTCCCGCAAGCAAGACATCTTTTCAGGTAAAAGCAGTCACTTTTCAACTCAAACAATGCTACATCGTTCACGAAGCTCACATGTTTCTTGCTCTTCACGGAAAGTATTGGATGTTAGAAGACCTGTGTTTTGATTCTGCTTCAGAAGCAGAGTCAAAGTAGATATGGTCCGTGTTTGTAGGAAACACATTTATTTTGTTCTGAGCACACTCACGTTTCCTGTTATATTAGAGAATCAAGAATCAAGACCGTGCGTCTTGCTCTAAAGCAGAGTGTGTTTCATGGATGAGAACTCTGCTCTGTGTTTCCCTTCAGAAATAGAGTTAAATCCCAGGCTGTGTGTCTTCCTACAAGGAAGACTTCGCTTCAGGTAAATGCAGTCACTTTTCAGCTCAAAGGATGCAACATTGTTCACGAAGCTCACACATTTCTCGCTCTTAACTGAAAAGCAATGGATGTTAGAGGACCTGTGATTTGTTTCAGTTTCAGAATCAGAGTTGAACTAGATATGGTCCGTGTGTGTAGGAAACACAGTTCTTTTGTTCTGAGCACACTCACGTTTCCTGCAGTCTTAGAGAATCTAGAAAGCAAGAGCGTGGTACTTGCTATAAAGCAGAGTGTGTTTCATGGATGAGAACTGTGCTGTGTGTTTCCCTTCAGAAATGGAGTTTGATCCCAGTCTCTGTGTCTTCCTACAAGCAAGACGTGATTTACGGTAAACACAGACACTTTTCAGCTCAAACAAAGCTACATCGTTCACAAAGCACACACGGTCCTTGCTCTTAACTGAAAAGTTGGATGTTAGACGTCCTGTGTTTTGTATCATTTTCAGAAGCAGAGTAGAACTAGATAGGCGCCGTGTTTATAGGAAAAACAGTTATTTTTTTCTGTGCACACTCATGTGTCTGGTTATATTAGAGAATCTAGAAGCAAGACCGTGCGTCTTGCTCTAAATCAGAGTGTGTTTCATGGATGAGAACTCTGCTCTGTGTTTCCCTTCAGAAATAGAGTCAAATCCCAGGCTCTGTGTCTTCCCACAAGCAAGACTTCGCTTCAGGTAAATGCAGTCACTTTTCAGCTCAAAGGATGCAACATTGTTCACGAAGCTCACACATTTCTCGCTCTTAACTGAAAAGCAATGGATGTTAGAGGACCTGTGGTTTGTTTCAGTTTCAGAATCAGAGTTGAACTAGATATGGTCCGTGTGTGTAGGAAACACAGTTCTTTTGTTCTGAGCACACTCAAGTTTCCTGCAGTCTTAGAGACTCTAGAAAGCAAGCGCGTGGTTCTTGCTCTAAAGCAGAGTGTGTTTCATGGATGAGAACTGTGCTGTCTGTTTCCCTTCAGAAATGGAGTTTGATCCCAGTCTCCTGTCTTCCTACAAGCAAGACTTGATTTATGGTAAACACAGTCACTTTTCAGCTCAAATGAATCTACATTGTTCACGAAGCTCACACGTTTATCGCTCTTAACTGAAAAGTTGGATGTTAGATGTCCTGTGTTTTGTATCAGTCAGAAGCAGAGTTGAACTAGATATGGGCAGTGTTTATAGGAAAAACAGTTATTTTGTTCTTAGCACACTCATGTTTCCGGTTATATTAGAGAATCTAGAAGCAAGACCGTGTGTCTTGCTCTAAAGCAGAGTGTGTTTCATGGATGAGCACTGTGCTGTGTGTTTACCTTCAGAAATGGAGTTTAAGCCCAGGCTCTGTTTCTTCCTACGAGCAAGACTTCGTTTCAGGTAAACACAGTCACTTTTCAGCTCAAATGAATCTATATTGTTCACGAAGCTCACACGTTTATCGCTCTTAACTGAAAATCATTGGATGTTAAAGGCCCTGAGGTTTGTATCAGTTTCAGAATCAGAGTTGAACTAGATATGGTCCGTGTGTGTAGGAAACACAGTTCTTTTGTTCTGAGCACACTCATGTTTCCTGCAGTTAGAGACTCTAGAAAGCAAGAGCGTGGTTCTTGCTTTAAAGCAGAGTGTGTTTCATGGATGAGAACTGTGCTGTGTGTTTCCCTTCAGAAATGGAGTTTGATCCCAGTCTCTCTGTTTTCCTACAAGAAAGACTTGATTTACGGTAAACACAGTCACTTTTCAGCTCAAACAAAGCTTCATCGTTCACAAAGCACACACGGTTCTCGCTCTTAACTGAAAAGTTGGATGTTAGAAGTCCTGTGTTTTGTATCAGTTTCAGAAGCAGAGTTAAACTAGATATGGGCAGTGTTTATAGGAAAAACTGATATTTTGTTCTGTGCACACTCATGTTTCCGGTTATATTAGAGAATCTAGAAGCAAGACCGTGCGTCTTGCTCTAAAGCAGAGTATGTTTCATGGATGAGAACTGTGCTGTGTGTTTCCCTTCAGAAATGGAGTTTAATCCCAGGCACTGTGTCTTCCTATAAGCAAGACTTCTTTTCAGGTAAACGCAGTCACTTTCAGCTCAAACGAAGCTACATCGTTCACGAAGCTAACATGTTTCTCGCTCTTCGCGGAAAGTATTGGATGTTAGAAGACCTGTGTTTTGTATCTGCTTCAGAAGCAGAGTCAAACTAGATATGGTCCGTGTTTGTAGGAAACAAATTTATTTTGTTCTGAGCACACTAGCGTTTCCTGTTATATTAGAGAATCAAGAATCAAGACCGTGCATCTTGCTCTAAAGCAGAGTGTGTTTCATGGATGAGAACTCTGCTCTGTGTTTCCCTTCAGAAATAGAGTTAAATCCCAGGCTCTTTGTCTTCCTACAAGCAAGACTTCGCTTCAGGTAAATGCAGTCACTTTTCAGCTCAAAGGATGCAACATTGTTCACGAAGCTCACACATTTCTCGCTCTTAACTGAAAAGCAATGGAAGTTAGAGGACCTGTGGTTTGTTTCAGTTTCAGAATCAGAGTTGAACTAGATATGGTCCTTATGAGTAGGAAACACCGTTCTTTTGTTCTGAGCACACTCACGTTTCCTGCTGTATTAGAGACTCTAGAAAGCAAGAGAGTGCTTCTTGCTCTAAAGCAGAGTGTGTTTCATGGATGAGAACTGTGCTGTGTGTTTACCTTCAGAAATGGAGTTTAAGCCCAGGCCCTGTGTCTTCCTACGAGCAAGACTTCGTTTCAGGTAAACACAGTCACTTTTCTGCTCAAATGAAGCTACATTGTTCACGAAGCTCACACGTTTATTGCTCTTAACTGAAAATCATTGGATGTTAAAAGCCCTAAGGTTTGTATCAGTTTCAGAATCAGATTTGAACTAGATATGGTCCGTGTGTGTAGCAAACACAGTTCTTTTGTTCTGAGCAACTCTCTTTTCCTGCAGTCTTAGAGACTCTAGAAAGCAAGAGCGTGGTTCTTGCGATAAAGCAGAGTGTGTTTCATGGATGAGAACTGTGCTGTGTGTTTCACTTCAGAAATGGAGTTTAATCGCAGGCTCTGTGCATTCCCGCAAGCAAGACATCTTTTCAGGTAAAAGCAGTCACTTTTCAACCCAAACAATGCTACATCGTTCACGAAGCTCACATGTTTCTTGCTCTTCACGGAAAGTATTGGATGTTAGAAGACCTGTGTTTTGATTCTGCTTCAGAAGCAGAGTCAAAGTAGATATGGTCCGTGTTTGTAGGAAACACATTTATTTTGTTCTGAGCACACTCACGTTTCCTGTTATATTAGAGAATCAAGAATCAAGACCGTGCGTCTTGCTCTAAAGCAGAGTGTGTTTCATGGATGAGAACTCTGCTCTGTGTTTCCCTTCAGAAATAGAGTTAAATCCCAGGCTGTGTGTCTTCCTACAAGGAAGACTTCGCTTCAGGTAAATGCAGTCACTTTTCAGCTCAAAGGATGCAACATTGTTCACGAAGCTCACACATTTCTCGCACTTAACTGAAAAGCAATGGATGTTAGAGGACCTGTGATTTGTTTCAGTTTCAGAATCAGAGTTGAACTAGATATGGTCCGTGTGTGTAGGAAACACAGTTCTTTTGTTCTGAGCACACTCACGTTTCCTGCAGTCTTAGAGAATCTAGAAAGCAAGAGCGTGGTACTTGCTATAAAGCAGAGTGTGTTTCATGGATGAGAACTGTGCTGTGTGTTTCCCTTCAGAAATGGAGTTTGATCCCAGTCTCTGTGTCTTCCTACAAGCAAGACGTGATTTACGGTAAACACAGACACTTTTCAGCTCAAACAAAGCTACATCGTTCACAAAGCACACACGGTCCTTGCTCTTAACTGAAAAGTTGGATGTTAGACGTCCTGTGTTTTGTATCATTTTCAGAAGCAGAGTAGAACTAGATAGGCGCCGTGTTTATAGGAAAAACAGTTATTTTTTTCTGTGCACACTCATGTGTCTGGTTATATTAGAGAATCTAGAAGCAAGACCGTGCGTCTTGCTCTAAATCAGAGTGTGTTTCATGGATGAGAACTCTGCTCTGTGTTTCCCTTCAGAAATAGAGTCAAATCCCAGGCTCTGTGTCTTCCCACAAGCAAGACTTCGCTTCAGGTAAATGCAGTCACTTTTCAGCTCAAAGGATGCAACATTGTTCACGAAGCTCACACATTTCTCGCTCTTAACTGAAAAGCAATGGATGTTAGAGGACCTGTGGTTTGTTTCAGTTTCAGAATCAGAGTTGAACTAGATATGGTCCGTGTGTGTAGGAAACACAGTTCTTTTGTTCTGAGCACACTCAAGTTTCCTGCAGTCTTAGAGACTCTAGAAAGCAAGCGCGTGGTTCTTGCTCTAAAGCAGAGTGTGTTTCATGGATGAGAACTGTGCTGTCTGTTTCCCTTCAGAAATGGAGTTTGATCCCAGTCTCCTGTCTTCCTACAAGCAAGACTTGATTTACGGTAAACACAGTCACTTTTCAGCTCAAATGAATCTACATTGTTCACGAAGCTCACACGTTTATCGCTCTTAACTGAAAAGTTGGATGTTAGATGTCCTGTGTTTTGTATCAGTCAGAAGCAGAGTTGAACTAGATATGGGCAGTGTTTATAGGAAAAACAGTTATTTTGTTCTTAGCACACTCATGTTTCCGGTTATATTAGAGAATCTAGAAGCAAGACCGTGTGTCTTGCTCTAAAGCAGAGTGTGTTTCATGGATGAGCACTGTGCTGTGTGTTTACCTTCAGAAATGGAGTTTAAGCCCAGGCTCTGTTTCTTCCTACGAGCAAGACTTCGTTTCAGGTAAACACAGTCACTTTTCAGCTCAAATGAATCTATATTGTTCACGAAGCTCACACGTTTATCGCTCTTAACTGAAAATCATTGGATGTTAAAGGCCCTGAGGTTTGTATCAGTTTCAGAATCAGAGTTGAACTAGATATGGTCCGTGTGTGTAGGAAACACAGTTCTTTTGTTCTGAGCACACTCATGTTTCCTGCAGTTAGAGACTCTAGAAAGCAAGAGCGTGGTTCTTGCTTTAAAGCAGAGTGTGTTTCATGGATGAGAACTGTGCTGTGTGTTTCCCTTCAGAAATGGAGTTTGATCCCAGTCTCTCTGTTTTCCTACAAGAAAGACTTGATTTACGGTAAACACAGTCACTTTTCAGCTCAAACAAAGCTTCATCGTTCACAAAGCACACACGGTTCTCGCTCTTAACTGAAAAGTTGGATGTTAGAAGTCCTGTGTTTTGTATCAGTTTCAGAAGCAGAGTTAAACTAGATATGGGCAGTGTTTATAGGAAAAACTGATGTTTTGTTCTGTGCACACTCATGTTTCCGGTTATATTAGAGAATCTAGAAGCAAGACCGTGCGTCTTGCTCTAAAGCAGAGTATGTTTCATGGATGAGAACTGTGCTGTGTGTTTCCCTTCAGAAATGGAGTTTAATCCCAGGCACTGTGTCTTCCTATAAGCAAGACTTCTTTTCAGGTAAACGCAGTCACTTTCAGCTCAAACGAAGCTACATCGTTCACGAAGCTAACATGTTTCTCGCTCTTCGCGGAAAGTATTGGATGTTAGAAGACCTGTGTTTTGTATCTGCTTCAGAAGCAGAGTCAAACTAGATATGGTCCGTGTTTGTAGGAAACTAATTTATTTTGTTCTGAGCACACTAGCATTTCCTGTTATATTAGAGAATCAAGAATCAAGACCGTGCATCTTGCTCTAAAGCAGAGTGTGTTTCATGGATGAGAACTCTGCTCTGTGTTTCCCTTCAGAAATAGAGTTAAATCCCAGGCTCTTTGTCTTCCTACAAGCAAGACTTCGCTTCAGGTAAATGCAGTCACTTTTCAGCTCAAAGGATGCAACATTGTTCACGAAGCTCACACATTTCTCGCTCTTAACTGAAAAGCAATGGAAGTTAGAGGACCTGTGGTTTGTTTCAGTTTCAGAATCAGAGTTGAACTAGATATGGTCCTTATGAGTAGGAAACACCGTTCTTTTGTTCTGAGCACACTCACGTTTCCTGCTGTATTAGAGACTCTAGAAAGCAAGAGAGTGCTTCTTGCTCTAAAGCAGAGTGTGTTTCATGGATGAGAACTGTGCTGTGTGTTTACCTTCAGAAATGGAGTTTAAGCCCAGGCCCTGTGTCTTCCTACGAGCAAGACTTCGTTTCAGGTAAACACAGTCACTTTTCTGCTCAAATGAAGCTACATTGTTCACGAAGCTCACACGTTTATTGCTCTTAACTGAAAATCATTGGATGTTAAAAGCCCTGAGGTTTGTATCAGTTTCAGAATCAGATTTGAACTAGATATGGTCCGTGTGTGTAGGAAACACAGTTCTTTTGTTCTGAGCAACTCTCGTTTCCTGCAGTCTTAGAGACTCTAGAAAGCAAGAGCGTGGTTCTTGCTATAAAGCAGAGTGTGTTTCATGGATGAGAACTGTGCTGTGTGTTTCACTTCAGAAATGGAGTTTAATCGCAGGCTCTGTGCATTCCCGCAAGCAAGACATCTTTTCAGGTAAAAGCAGTCACTTTTCAACCCAAACAATGCTACATCGTTCACGAAGCTCACATGTTTCTTGCTCTTCACGGAAAGTATTGGATGTTAGAAGACCTGTGTTTTGATTCTGCTTCAGAAGCAGAGTCAAACTAGATATGGTCCGTGTTTGTAGGAAACACATTTATTTTGTTCTGAGCACACTCACGTTTCCTGTTATATTAGAGAATCAAGAATCAAGACCGTGCGTCTTGCTCTAAAGCAGAGTGTGTTTCATGGATGAGAACTCTGCTCTGTGTTTCCCTTCAGAAATAGAGTTAAATCCCAGGCTGTGTGTCTTCCTACAAGGAAGACTTCGCTTCAGGTAAATGCAGTCACTTTTCAGCTCAAAGGATGCAACATTGTTCACGAAGCTCACACATTTCTCGCTCTTAACTGAAAAGCAATGGATGTTAGAGGACCTGTGATTTGTTTCAGTTTCAGAATCAGAGTTGAACTAGATATGGTCCGTGTGTGTAGGAAACACAGTTCTTTTTTTCTGAGCACACTCACGTTTCCTGCAGTCTTAGAGAATCTAGAAAGCAAGAGCGTGGTACTTGCTATAAAGCAGAGTGTGTTTCATGGATGAGAACTGTGCTGTGTGTTTCCCTTCAGAAATGGAGTTTGATCCCAGTCTCTGTTTCTTCCTACAAGCAAGACGTGATTTACGGTAAACACAGTCACTTTTCAGCTCAAACAAAGCTACATCGTTCACAAAGCACACACGGTCCTTGCTCTTAACTGAAAAGTTGGATGTTAGACGTCCTGTGTTTTGTATCATTTTCAGAAGCAGAGTAGAACTAGATAGGCGCCGTGTTTATAGGAAAAACAGTTATTTTTTTCTGTGCACACTCATGTGTCTGGTTATATTAGAGAATCTAGAAGCAAGACCGTGCGTCTTGCTCTAAATCAGAGTGTGTTTCATGGATGAGAACTGTGCTGTCTGTTTCCCTTCAGAAATGGAGTTTGATCCCAGTCTCCTGTCTTCCTACAAGCAAGACTTGATTTACGGTAAACACAGTCACTTTTCAGCTCAAATGAATCTACATTGTTCACGAAGCTCACACGTTTATCGCTCTTAACTGAAAAGTTGGATGTTAGATGTCCTGTGTTTTGTATCAGTCAGAAGCAGAGTTGAACTAGATATGGGCAGTGTTTATAGGAAAAACAGTTATTTTGTTCTTAGCACACTCATGTTTCTGGTTATATTAGAGAATCTAGAAGCAAGACCGTGTGTCTTGCTCTAAAGCAGAGTGTGTTTCATGGATGAGCACTGTGCTGTGTGTTTACCTTCAGAAATGGAGTTTAAGCCCAGGCTCTGTTTCTTCCTACGAGCAAGACTTCGTTTCAGGTAAACACAGTCACTTTTCAGCTCAAATGAATCTATATTGTTCACGAAGCTAACACGTTTATCGCTCTTAACTGAAAATCATTGGATGTTAAAGGCCCTGAGGTTTGTATCAGTTTCAGAATCAGAGTTGAACTAGATATGGTCCGTGTGTGTAGGAAACACAGTTCTTTTGTTCTGAGCACACTCATGTTTCCTGCAGTTAGAGACTCTAGAAAGCAAGAGCGTGGTTCTTGCTGTAAAGCAGAGTGTGTTTCATGGATGAGAACTGTGCTGTGTGTTTCCCTTCAGAAATGGAGTTTGATCCCAGTCTCTCTGTTTTCCTACAAGAAAGACTTGATTTACGGTAAACACAGTCACTTTTCAGCTCAAACAAAGCTTCATCGTTCACAAAGCACACACGGTTCTCGCTCTTAACTGAAAAGTTGGATGTTAGAAGTCCTGTGTTTTGTATCAGTTTCAGAAGCAGAGTTAAACTAGATATGGGCAGTGTTTATAGGAAAAACTGATATTTTGTTCTGTGCACACTCATGTTTCCGGTTATATTAGAGAATCTAGAAGCAAGACCGTGCGTCTTGCTCTAAAGCAGAGTATGTTTCATGGATGAGAACTGTGCTGTGTGTTTCCCTTCAGAAATGGATTTTAATCCCAGGCTCTGTGCCTTCCTGCAAGCAAGACTTCTTTTCAGGTAAACGCAGTCACTTTTCAGCTCAAACAAAGCTACATCAATCATGAAGCTCACATGTTTCTCGCTATTACCTGAAGAACATTGGATATTAGAGGACTGGGTTTTGTATCAGTTTCAGAAGCAGAGTAGAACTAGATATGCGCCGAGTGTGTAGGAAAAACAGTTATTTTGTTCTGAGCAGACTCACGTTTCCTGTTATAGTAGAGAATCAAGAATCAAGACCGTGCATCTTGCTCTAAAGCAGAGTGTGTTTCTTGGATGAGAACTCTGCTCTGTGTTTCCCTTCAGAAAGAGAGTTAAATCCCAGGCTCTGTGTCTTCCTACAAGCAAGACTTCGCTTCAGGTAAATGCAGTCAATTTTCAGCTCAAACGAAGATACATTGTTCACGAAGCTCACACGTTTATCGCTCTAAACTGAAAATCATAGGATGTTTAAGGCCCTGAGGTTTGTATCAGTTTCAGAAAAAGTGTTGAACTAGATATGGTTCGTGTGTGTAGGAAACACAATTCTGTTCTGAGCACACTCACGTTTCCTGCTGTATTAGAGACTCTAGAAAGTAAGCGCATGCATCTGGCTCTCAAGCAGAGTGTATTTCATGGATGAGAACCTTGCAGTGTGTTTCCATTCAGAAATGGAGTTAAATCCCAGTCTCTGTGTCTTCCTACAAGCAAGACTTCTTTTCAGGTAAACACAGTCACTTTTCAGCTCAAACAAAGCTATATCATTCACAAAGCAAACACGGTTCTCGCTCTTAAATGAAAAGCTTTGGAAGTTAGAGGACATGTGGTTTGTATCAGTTTCAGGAGCAGAGTAGAACTAGTACGATCCATGTGTGTAGGAAACACAGTTCTTTTGTTCTGAGCACACTCACATTTCCTGCTCTCTTAGAGACTCTAGAAAGCAAGAACGTGGTTCTTGCTGGAAAGCAGAGTGTGTTTCATGGATGAGAACTGTGCTGTGTGTTTCCCTTCAGAAACGGAGTTTAATCGCAGGGTCTGTGCCTTCCTGCAAGCAAGACATCTTTTCAGGTAAAACCAGTCACTTTCCAGCTCAAACAAAGCTACATCGTTCACGAAGCTCACATGTTTCTTGCTCTTCACGGAAAGTATTGGATGTTAGAAGACCTGTGGTTTGCATCTGCTTCAGAAGCAGAGTCGAACTAGATATGGTCCCTGTGTGTAGGAAACAGAGTTCTTTTGTTCTCAGAACACTCTCATTTGCTGCTGTCTTAGAGATTCTAGAAAGCAATAGCGTGCTTCTTGCTCTAAAGCAGAGTGTGTTTCATGGATGAGAACTGTGCTATGTGTTTCGGTTCAGAAATGGAGTTAAATTCCAAGCTCTGTGCCTTAGTACCAGCAAACCTTCGCTTCAGGTAAATGCAGTCACTTTTCAGCTCAAACGAAGCAACATTGTTCACGAAGTTCACACATTTCTCGTTCTTAACTGAAAAGCATTGGATGTTAGAGGACGTGGGGTTTGTATCAGCTTCAGAAGCAGAGTTGAACTAGATATAGTCCTTGTGTGTAGGAAAAACAGTTATTGTGCTCTGAGCAGACTCATGTTTCCTGTTTTATTAGAGAATTTAGAAGCAAGACCGTGCGTCTTGCCCTAAAGCAGAGTGTGTTTCATGGATCAGAACTCTGCTCTGTGTTTCCCTTCAGAAATAGAGTTAAATCCCAGGCTCTGTGTCTTCCTACAAGCAAGACTTGATTTACGTAAACACAGTCACTTTTCTGCTCAAACAAAGCTACATCGTTCACAAAGCACACACGGTTCTCGCTCTTAACTGAAAAGTTGGATGTTAGATGTCCTGTGTTTTGTATCAGTCAGAAGCAGAGTTGAACTAGATATGGGCAGTGTTTATAGGAAAAACAGTTATTTTGTTCTGTGCACACTCATTTTCCCAGTTATATTAGAGAATCTAGAAGCAAGACCGTGCGTCTTGCTTTAAAGCAGAGTATGTTTCCTGGGTGAGAACTGTGCTGTGTGTTTCCCTTCAGAAACGGAGTTTAATCCCAGGCACTGTGTCTTCCTACAAGCAAGACTTCTTTTCAGTTAAACGCAGTCACTTTTCAGCTGTAACGAAGCTACATCATTCACGAAGCTCACATGTTTCTCGCTCTTCACGGGAAGTATTGGATGATAGAAGACCTGTGTTTTGTATCTGCTTCAGATGCAGAGTCAAACTAGATATGGTCCGTGTTTGTAGGAAACACATTTATTTTGTTCTGAGCACACTCACGTTTCCTGCTGTCTTAGAGACTCTAGAAAGCAAGAGCGTGGTTCTTGCTATAAAGCAGAGTGTGTTTCATGGATGAGAACTGTGCTGTGTCTTTCCCTTCAGAAATGGAGTTTGATCCCAGTATCTGTGTCTTCCTACAAGCAAGACTTGATTTCAGGTAAACACAGTCACTTTTCATCTCAAACAAAGCTACATCGTTCACAAAGCACACACGGTTCTCGCTCTTAACTGAAAAGTTGGATGTTAGACGTCCTGTGTTTTGTGTCAGTTTCAGAAGCAGAGTTGAACTAGATATGGGCAGTGTTTATAGGAAAAACAGTTTTGTTCTGTGCACACTCATGTTTCCGGTTATATTAGAGAATCTAGAAGCAAGACCGTGCGTCTTGCTCTAAAGCAGAGTATGTTTCATGGATGAGAACTGTGCTGTGTGTTTCCCTTCAGAAATGGAGATTGATCCAAGTCTCTCTTCCTACAAGCAAGACTTGATTTACGGTAAACACAGTCACTTTTCAGCTCAAACAAAGCTACATCGTTCACAAAGCTCACACGTTTATCGCTCTTAACTGAAAATCATTGGATGTTAGAGGCCCTTAGGTTTGTATCACTTTCAGAAAAAGTGTTGAACTAGATATGGTTCGTGTGTGTAGGAAACACAATTCTGTTCTGAGCACACTCAAGTTTCCTGCTGTATTAGATACTCTAGAAAGTAAGCGCATGCATCTGGCTCTCAAGCAGAGTGTGTTTCATGTATGAGAACTTTGAAGTGTGTTTCCGTTCAGAAATGGAGTTAAATCCCAGGCTCTGTGCCTTCCTACAAGCAAGACTTCTTTTCAGGTAAACACAGTCACTTTTCAGGTCAAACAAAGCTATATCGTTCACAAAGCAAACACGGTTCTCACTCTTAACTGAAAAGCTTTGGATGTTAGAGGACCTGTGCTTTGTATCAGTTTCAGAAGCAGAGTTGAACTAGATATGATCCATATGTTTGGAAACACAGTTCTTTTGTTCGGAGCACACTCACATTTCCTGCTCTCTTATAGACTCTAGAAAGCAAGAGCGTGCTTCTTGCTTGAAAGCAGAGTGTGTTTCATGGATGAGAACTGTGCTGTGTGTTTCCCTTCAGAAACGGAGTTTAATCCCAGGCTCTATGCCTTCCTGCAAGCAAGACTTCTTTTTAGGAAAATGCAGTCACTTTTCAGCTCAAACGAAGCTACATCATTCACGAAGCTCACGTTTCTCGCTCTTCACGGGAAGTATTGGATGATAGAAGACCTGTGTTTTGTATCTGCTTCAGAAGCATAGTCAAACTAGATATGGTCCGTGTTTGTAGGAAACACATTTATTTTGTTCTGAGCACACTCACGTTAACTGCTGTCTTAGAGACTCTAGAAAGCAAGAGCGTGCTTCTTGCTCTAAAGCAGAGTGTGTTTCATTGATGAGAACTGTTCTATGTGTTTCTCTTCAGAAATGGAGTAAATCCCAGTCTCTGTGCCTTCCTATATTTCAAGCCTTCGCTTCAGGTAAACGCAGTCACTTTTCAGCTCAAACGAAGCAACATTGTTCATGAACAACACACATTTCTCACTCTTAACTGAAAGGCATTGGATGTTAGTGGACGTAGGGTTTGTATCAGTTTCAGAAGCAGAGTTGAACTAGATATGGTCCGTGTGTGTAGGAAACACAGTTCTTTTGTTCTGAGCACACTCACGTTTCCTGCTGTCTTAGAGACTCTAGAAAGCATGAGCGTGCTTCTTGCTCAAAGGCAGAGTGTGTTTCATGGTTGAGAACTCTGCTGTTTGTTTCCCTTCAGAAATGGAGTTAAATCCCTGGCTCTTTGTCTTCCTACAAGCAAGACTTCGTTTCAGGTAAACGCAGTCACTTTTCAGCTCAAACAAAGCTACATCATTCACAAAGCTCACACATTTCTCGCTCATAACTGAAAATCATTGGATGTTAGAGGACCTGTGGTTTGTATCAGTTTGAGAAGCAGAGTTGAACTATATATGGTCCATGTGGGTAGGAAACACAATTCTTTTGTTCAGAGCACACTCACATTTCCTGGTCTCTTAGAGACTCTAGAAAGCAAGAGCATGCTTCTTACTCAAAAGCAGAGTATGTTTCATGGATGAGAACTGTGCTGTGTGTTTACCTTGATAAGTGGAGTTAAATCCCAGGCTCTGTGTCTTCCTGCAAGCAAGATTTCGCTTCAGGTAAATGCAGTCACTTTTTTAGCTCAAACGAAGCTACATAGTACACGAAGCTCACACGTTTCTCTCTCTTAACTGAAAATCATTGGAGGTTAGAGGACCTGTGATTTACATCAGTTCCAGAAGCAGAGTTGAACTTGATATGATCCGTGTGTGTAGGAAACACAGTTCTTTTGTTCTGAGCACACTCACGTTTCCTCCTCTCTTAGAGACTCTAGAACGCAAGAGCGTGCATCTTGCTCAAAAGCAGAGTGTGTTTCATGGATGAGAACTGTGCTGTGTGTTTCCCTTCAGAAAAGGAGTTTAATCACAGGGTCTGTGTCTTCCTATAAGCAAGACTTGATTTAAGGTAAATACAGTCACTTTTCTGCTCAAACGGAGGTACATAGATCACAAAGCACACACGATTCTCGCTCATAAGTAAAAAGCAATGGATGTTAGAGGACATGTGGTTTGCAACAGTTTAAGAAGCAGAGTTGAACTAGATATCCTCCGTGTGTGGAGGAAACACAGTTATTTTCTTCTCAGCACACTCACGTTTCCCGCTGTCTTAGAGACTCTAGAAAGCAAGAGCGTGTTCTTGCTCTAAAGCAGAGTGTATTTCATGGATGAGAACTGTGCTGGGTGTTTTCCTACAGAAATGGAGTTTAATCCCAGGCTCTCTGTCTTCCTACAAGCAAGACTTGATTTAAGGTAAACACAGTCACTTTTCTGCTCAAACGAAGCCACATAGATCACGAAGCACACACGATTCTCTCTAATAAGTAAAAAGCAATGGATGTTTGAGGACATGTGGTTTGTTACAGTTTAAGAAGCAGAGTTGAACTAGATATGGTCCGTGTGGGTAGGAATCACAGTTCTTTTGTTCTGAGCACACTCACGTTTCCTGCTGTATTAGAGAATCTAGAAAGCAAGAGCGTGCTTCTTGCAGGAAAGCAGAGTGTGTTTCATGGATGAGAACTGTGCTGTGTGTTTCCCTCAGAAACGGAGTTTAATCCCAGGCTCTGTGCCTTCCTGCAAGCAAGACTTCTTTTCAGGTAATCGCAGTCACTTTACAGCTCAAACAAAGCTACCTCGTTCACAAAACTCACATGTTTCTCGCTCATAACTGAAAAGCATTGGATGTTAGAGGACCTGTGTTTTGTATCAGTTTGGGAAGCAGAGTTGAACGAGATATGGTCCGTGCGTGTAGGAAACACACTTCTTTTGTTCAGAGCACACTCAAAATTCCTGCTGTATTAGAGAATCTAGAATGCAAGAGTGTGCTTCTTGCTCTAAGGCAGAGTGTGTTTCATGGATGAGAACTGTGCTGTGTGTTTCCCTTCAGAAACGGAGTTTAATCGCAGGCTCTGTGCATTCCCGCAAGCAAGACATCTTTTCAGGTAAAAGCAGTCACTTTTCAACTCAAACAATGCTATATCGTTCACGAAGCTCACATGTTTCTTGCTCTTCACGGAAAGTATTGGATGTTAGAAGACCTGTGGTTTGATTCTGCTTCAGAAGCAGAGTCAAACTAGATATGGTCCGTGTTTGTAGGAAACACATTTATTTTGTTCTGAGCACACTCACGTTTCCTGTTATATTAGAGAATCAAGAATCAAGACCGTGCGTCTTGCTCTAAAGCAGAGTGTGTTTCATGGATGAGAACTCTGCTCTGTGTTTCCCTTCAGAAATAGAGTTAAATCCCAGGCTCTGTGTCTTCCTACAAGCAAGACTTCGCTTCAGGTAAATGCAGTCACTTTTCAGCTCAACGGATGCAACATTGTTCACGAAGCTCACACATTTCTCGCCCTTAACTGAAAAGCAATGGGTGTTAGAGGACCTGTGGTTTGTTTCAGTTTCAGAATCAGAGTTGAACTAGATATGGTCCGTGTGTGAAGGAAACACAGTTCTTTTGTTCTGAGCACCCTCACGTTTCCTGCCGTCTTAGAGACTCTAGAAAGCAAGAGCGTGGTTCTTGCTCTAAAGCAGAGTGTGTTTCATGGATGAGAACTGTGCTGTCTGTTTCCCTTCAGAAATGGAGTTTGATCCCAGTCTCCTGTCTTCCTACAAGCAAGACTTGATTTACGGTAAACACAGTCACTTTTCAGCTCAAATGAATCTACATTGTTCACTAAGCTCACACGTTTATCGCTCTTAACTGAAAAGTTGGATGTTAGATGTCCTGTGTTTTGTATCAGTCAGAAGCAGAGTTGAACTAGATATGGGCAGTGTTTATAGGATAAACAGTTATTTTGTTCTTAGCACACTCATGTTTCCGGTTATATTAGAGAATCTAGAAGCAAGACCGTGTGTCTTGCTCTAAAGCAGAGTGTGTTTCATGGATGAGAACTGTGCTGTGTGTTTACCTTCAGAAATGGAGTTTAAGCCCAGGCTCTGTTTCTTCCTACGAGCAAGACTTCGTTTCAGGTAAACACAGTCACTTTTCAGCTCAAATGAATCTATATTGTTCACGAAGCTCACACGTTTATCGCTCTTAACTGAAAATCATTGGACGTTAAAGGCCCTAAGGTTTGTATCAGTTTCAGAATCAGAGTTGAACTAGATATGGTCCGTGTGTGTAGGAAACACAGTTCTTTTGTTCTGAGCACACTCATGTTTCCTGCAGTAAGAGACTCTAGAAGCAAGAGCGTGGTTCTTGCTATAAAGCAGAGTGTGTTTCATGGATGAGAACTGTGCTGTGTGTTTCCCTTCAGAAATGGAGTTTGATCCCAGTCTCTCTGTTTTCCTACAAGAAAGACTTGATTTACGGTAAACACAGTCACTTTTCAGCTCAAACAAAGCTTCATCGTTCAAAAGCACACACGGTTCTCGCTCTTAAAAGAAAAGTTGGATGTTAGACGTCCTGTGTTTTGTATCAGTTCCAGAAGCAGAGTTAAACTAGATATGGGCAGTGTTTATAGGAAAAAATGATATTTTTTTCTGTGCACACTCATGTTTCCAGTTATATTAGAGAATCTAGAAGCAAGAAAATGCGACTTGCTCTAAAGCAGAGTATGTTTCATGGATGAGAACTGTGCTGTGTGTTTCCCTTCAGAAATGGAGTTTAATCCCAGGCACTGTGTCTTCCTATAAGCAAGACTTCTTTTCAGGTAAACGCAGTCACTTTCAGCTCAAACGAAGCTACATCGTTCACGAAGCTAACATGTTTCTCGCTCTTCGCGGAAAGTATTGGATGTTAGAAGACCTGTGTTTTGTATTTGCTTCAGAAGCAGAGTCAAACTAGATATGGGCCGTGTTTGTAGGAAACACATTTATTTTGTTCTGAGCACACTAGCGTTTCCTGTTATATTAGAGAATCAAGAATCAAGACCATGCATCTTGCTCTAAAGCAGAGTGTGTTTCATGGATGAGAACTCTGCTCTGTGTTTCCCTTCAGAAATAGAGTTAAATCCCAGGCTCTGTGTCTTCCTACAAGCAAGACTTCGCTTCAGGTAAATGCAGTCACTTTTCAGCTCAAAGGATGCAACATTGTTCACGAAGCTCACACATTTCTCGCTCTTAACTGAAAAGCAATGGATGTTAGAGGACCTGTGGTTTGTTTCAGTTTCAGAATCAGAGTTGAACTAGATATGGTCCGTGTGTGTAGGAAACACAGTTCTTTTGTTCTGAGCACACTCACGTTTCCTGCAGTCTTAGAGACTCTAGAAAGCCAGCGCGTGGTTCTTGCTCTAAAGCAGAGTGTGTTTCATGGATGAGAACTGTGCTGTCTGTTTCCCTTCAGAAATGGAGTTTGATCCCAGTCTCCTGTCTTCCTACAAGCAAGACTTGATTTACGGTAAACACAGTCACTTTTCAGCTCAAATGAATCTACATTGTTCACGAAGCTCACACGTTTATCGCTCTTAACTGAAAAGTTGGATGTTAGATGTCCTGTGTTTTGTATCAGTCAGAAGCAGAGTTGAACTAGATATGGGCAGTGTTTATAGGAAAAACAGTTATTTTGTTCTTAGCACACTCATGTTTCCGGTTATATTAGAGAATCTAGAAGCAAGACCGTGTGTCTTGCTCTAAAGCAGAGTGTGTTTCATGGATGAGCACTGTGCTGTGTGTTTACCTTCAGAAATGGAGTTTAAGCCCAGGCTCTGTTTCTTCCTACGAGCAAGACTTCGTTTCAGGTAAACACAGTCACTTTTCAGCTCAAATGAATCTATATTGTTCACGAAGCTCACACGTTTATCGCTCTTAACTGAAAATCATTGGATGTTAAAGGCCCTGAGGTTTGTATCAGTTTCAGAATCAGAGTTGAACTAGATATGGTCCGTGTGTGTAGGAAACACAGTTCTTTTGTTCTGAGCACACTCATGTTTCCTGCAGTTAGAGACTCTAGAAAGCAAGAGCGTGGTTCTTGCTATAAAGCAGAGTGTGTTTCATGGATGAGAACTGTGCTGTGTGTTTCCCTTCAGAAATGGAGTTTGATCCCAGTCTCTCTGTTTTCCTACAAGAAAGACTTGATTTACGGTAAACACAGTCACTTTTCAGCTCAAACAAAGCTTCATCGTTCACAAAGCACACACGGTTCTCGCTCCTAACTGAAAAGTTGGTTGTTAGACGTCCTGTGTTTTGTATCAGTTTCAGAAGCAGAGTTAAACTAGATATGGGCAGTGTTTATAGGAAAAACTGATATTTTGTTCTGTGCACACTCATGTTTCTGGTTATATTAGAGAATCTAGAAGCAAGACCGTGCGTCTTGCTCTAAATCAGAGTGTGTTTCATGGATGAGAACTCTGCTCTGTGTTTCCCTTCAGAAATAGAGTCAAATCCCAGGCTCTGTGTCTTCCTACAAGCAAGACTTCGCTTCAGGTAAATGCAGTCACTTTTCAGCTCAAAGGATGCAACATTGTTCACGAAGCTCACACATTTCTCGCTCTTAACTGAAAAGCAATGGATGTTAGAGGACCTGTGGTTTGTTTCAGTTTCAGAATCAGAGTTGAACTAGATATGGTCCGTGTGTGTAGGAAACACAGTTCTTTTGTTCTGAGCACACTCAAGTTTCCTGCAGTCTTAGAGACTCTAGAAAGCAAGCGTGTGGTTCTTGCTCTAAAGCAGAGTGTGTTTCATGGATGAGAACTGTGCTGTCTGTTTCCCTTCAGAAATGGAGTTTGATCCCAGTCTCCTGTCTTCCTACAAGCAAGACTTGATTTACGGTAAACACAGTCACTTTTCAGCTCAAATGAATCTACATTGTTCACGAAGCTCACACGTTTATCGCTCTTAACTGAAAAGTTGGATGTTAGATGTCCTGTGTTTTGTATCAGTCAGAAGCAGAGTTGAACTAGATATGGGCAGTGTTTATAGGAAAAACAGTTATTTTGTTCTTAGCACACTCATGTTTCCGGTTATATTAGAGAATCTAGAAGCAAGACCGTGTGTCTTGCTCTAAAGCAGAGTGTGTTTCATGGATGAGCACTGTGCTGTGTGTTTACCTTCAGAAATGGAGTTTAAGCCCAGGCTCTGTTTCTTCCTACGAGCAAGACTTCGTTTCAGGTAAACACAGTCACTTTTCAGCTCAAATGAATCTATATTGTTCACGAAGCTCACACGTTTATCGCTCTTAACTGAAAATCATTGGATGTTAAAGGCCCTGAGGTTTGTATCAGTTTCAGAATCAGAGTTGAACTAGATATGGTCCGTGTGTGTAGGAAACACAGTTCTTTTGTTCTGAGCACACTCATGTTTCCTGCAGTTAGAGACTCTAGAAAGCAAGAGCGTGGTTCTTGCTATAAAGCAGAGTGTGTTTCATGGATGAGAACTGTGCTGTGTGTTTCCCTTCAGAAATGGAGTTTGATCCCAGTCTCTCTGTTTTCCTACAAGAAAGACTTGATTTACGGTAAACACAGTCACTTTTCAGCTCAAACAAAGCTTCATCGTTCACAAAGCACACACGGTTCTCGCTCCTAACTGAAAACTTGGATGTTAGACGTCCTGTGTTTTGTATCAGTTTCAGAAGCAGAGTTAAACTAGATATGGGCAGTGTTTATAGGAAAAACTGATATTTTGTTCTGTGCACACTCATGTTTCCGGTTATATTAGAGAATCTAGAAGCAAGACCGTGCGTCTTGCTCTAAAGCAGAGTATGTTTCATGGATGAGAACTGTGCTGTGTGTTTCCCTTCAGAAATGGAGTTTAATCCCAGGCACTGTGTCTTCCTATAAGCAAGACTTCTTTTCAGGTAAACGCAGTCACTTTCAGCTCAAACAAAGCTACATCCTTCACGAAGCTAACATGTTTCTCGCTCTTCGCGGAAAGTATTGGATGTTAGTAGACCTGTGTTTTGTATCTGCTTCAGAAGCAGAGTCAAACTAGATATGGTCCGTGTTTGTAGGAAACAAATTTATTTTGTTCTGAGCACACTAGCGTTTCCTGTTATATTAGAGAATCAAGAATCAAGACCATGCATCTTGCTCTAAAGCAGAGTGTGTTTCATGGATGAGAACTCTGCTCTGTGTTTCCCTTCAGAAATAGAGTTAAATCCCAGGCTCTTTGTCTTCCTACAAGCAAGACTTCGCTTCAGGTAAATGCAGTCAGTTTTCAGCTCAAAGGATGCAACATTGTTCACGAAGCTCACACATTTCTCGCTCTTAACTGAAAAGCAATGGAAGTTAGAGGACCTGTGGTTTGTTTCAGTTTCAGAATCAGAGTTGAACTAGATATGGTCCTTATGAGTAGGAAACACCGTTCTTTTGTTCTGAGCACACTCACGTTTCCTGCTGTATTAGAGACTCTAGAAAGCAAGAGAGTGCTTCTTGCTCTAAAGCAGAGTGTGTTTCATGGATGAGAACTGTGCTGTGTGTTTACCTTCAGAAATGGAGTTTAAGCCCAGGCCCTGTGTCTTCCTACGAGCAAGACTTCGTTTCAGGTAAACACAGTCACTTTTCTGCTCAAATGAAGCTACATTGTTCACGAAGCTCACACGTTTATTGCTCTTAACTGAAAATCATTGGATGTTAAAAGCCCTGAGGTTTGTATCAGTTTCAGAATCAGATTTGAACTAGATATGGTCCGTGTGTGTAGGAAACACAGTTCTTTTGTTCTGAGCAACTCTCTTTTCCTGCAGTCTTAGAGACTCTAGAAAGCAAGAGCGTGGTTCTTGCGATAAAGCAGAGTGTGTTTCATGGATGAGAACTGTGCTGTGTGTTTCACTTCAGAAATGGAGTTTAATCGCAGGCTCTGTGCATTCCCGCAAGCAAGACATCTTTTCAGGTAAAAGCAGTCACTTTTCAACTCAAACAATGCTACATCGTTCACGAAGCTCACATGTTTCTTGCTCTTCACGGAAAGTATTGGATGTTAGAAGACCTGTGTTTTGATTCTGCTTCAGAAGCAGAGTCAAACTAGATATGGTCCGTGTTTGTAGGAAACACATTTATTTTGTTCTGAGCACACTCACGTTTCCTGTTATATTAGAGAATCAAGAATCAAGACCGTGCGTCTTGCTCTAAAGCAGAGTGTGTTTCATGGATGAGAACTCTGCTCTGTGTTTCCCTTCAGAAATAGAGTTAAATCCCAGGCTGTGTGTCTTCCTACAAGGAAGACTTCGCTTCAGGTAAATGCAGTCACTTTTCAGCTCAAAGGATGCAACATTGTTCACGAAGCTCACACATTTCTCGCTCTTAACTGAAAAGCAATGGATGTTAGAGGACCTGTGATTTGTTTCAGTTTCAGAATCAGAGTTGAACTAGATATGGTCCGTGTGTGTAGGAAACACAGTTCTTTTTTTCTGAGCACACTCACGTTTCCTGCAGTCTTAGAGAATCTAGAAAGCAAGAGCGTGGTACTTGCTATAAAGCAGAGTGTGTTTCATGGATGAGAACTGTGCTGTGTGTTTCCCTTCAGAAATGGAGTTTGATCCCAGTCTCTGTGTCTTCCTACAAGCAAGACGTGATTTACGGTAAACACAGTCACTTTTCAGCTCAAACAAAGCTACATCGTTCACAAAGCACACACGGTCCTTGCTCTTAACTGAAAAGTTGGATGTTAGACGTCCTGTGTTTTGTATCATTTTCAGAAGCAGAGTAGAACTAGATAGGCGCCGTGTTTATAGGAAAAACAGTTATTTTTTTCTGTGCACACTCATGTTTCTGGTTATATTAGAGAATCTAGAAGCAAGACCGTGCGTCTTGCTCTAAATCAGAGTGTGTTTCATGGATGAGAACTCTGCTCTGTGTTTCCCTTCAGAAATAGAGTCAAATCCCAGGCTCTGTGTCTTCCTACAAGCAAGACTTCGCTTCAGGTAAATGCAGTCACTTTTCAGCTCAAAGGATGCAACATTGTTCACGAAGCTCACACATTTCTCGCTCTTAACTGAAAAGCAATGGATGTTAGAGGACCTGTGGTTTGTTTCAGTTTCAGAATCAGAGTTGAACTAGATATGGTCCGTGTGTGTAGGAAACACAGTTCTTTTGTTCTGAGCACACTCAAGTTTCCTGCAGTCTTAGAGACTCTAGAAAGCAAGCGCGTGGTTCTTGCTCTAAAGCAGAGTGTGTTTCATGGATGAGAACTGTGCTGTCTGTTTCCCTTCAGAAATGGAGTTTGATCCCAGTCTCCTGTCTTCCTACAAGCAAGACTTGATTTACGGTAAACACAGTCACTTTTCAGCTCAAATGAATCTACATTGTTCACGAAGCTCACACGTTTATCGCTCTTAACTGAAAAGTTGGATGTTAGATGTCCTGTGTTTTGTATCAGTCAGAAGCAGAGTTGAACTAGATATGGGCAGTGTTTATAGGAAAAACAGTTATTTTGTTCTTAGCACACTCATGTTTCCGGTTATATTAGAGAATCTAGAAGCAAGACCGTGTGTCTTGCTCTAAAGCAGAGTGTGTTTCATGGATGAGCACTGTGCTGTGTGTTTACCTTCAGAAATGGAGTTTAAGCCCAGGCTCTGTTTCTTCCTACGAGCAAGACTTCGTTTCAGGTAAACACAGTCACTTTTCAGCTCAAATGAATCTATATTGTTCACGAAGCTCACACGTTTATCGCTCTTAACTGAAAATCATTGGATGTTAAAGGCCCTGAGGTTTGTATCAGTTTCAGAATCAGAGTTGAACTAGATATGGTCCGTGTGTGTAGGAAACACAGTTCTTTTGTTCTGAGCACACTCATGTTTCCTGCAGTTAGAGACTCTAGAAAGCAAGAGCGTGGTTCTTGCTATAAAGCAGAGTGTGTTTCATGGGTGAGAACTGTGCTGTGTGTTTCCTTTCAGAAATGGAGTTTGATCCCAGTCTCTCTGTTTTCCTACAAGAAAGACTTGATTTACGGTAAACACAGTCACTTTTCAGCTCAAACAAAGCTTCATCGTTCACAAAGCACACACGGTTCTCGCTCTTAACTGAAAAGTTGGATGTTAGAAGTCCTGTGTTTTGTATCAGTTTCAGAAGCAGAGTTAAACGAGATATGGGCAGTGTTTATAGGAAAAACTGATATTTTGTTCTGTGCACACTCATGTTTCCGGTTATATTAGAGAATCTAGAAGCAAGACCGTGCGTCTTGCTCTAAAGCAGAGTATGTTTCATGGATGAGAACTGTGCTGTGTGTTTCCCTTCAGAAACGGATTTTAATCCCAGGCTCTGTGCCTTCCTGCAAGCAAGACTTCTTTTCAGGTAAACGCAGTCACTTTTCAGCTCAAACAAAGCTACATCAATCATGAAGCTCACATGTTTCTCGCTATTACCTGAAGAACATTGGATATTAGAGGACTGGGTTTTGTATCAGTTTCAGAAGCAGAGTAGAACTAGATATGCGCCGAGTGTGTAGGAAAAACAGTTATTTTGTTCTGAGCAGACTCACGTTTCCTGTTATAGTAGAGAATCAAGAATCAAGACCGTGCATCTTGCTCTAAAGCAGAGTGTGTTTCTTGGATGAGAACTCTGCTCTGTGTTTCCCTTCAGAAAGAGAGTTAAATCCCAGGCTCTGTGTCTTCCTACAAGCAAGACTTCGCTTCAGGTAAATGCAGTCAATTTTCAGCTCAAACGAAGATACATTGTTCATGAAGCTCACACGTTTATCGCTCTAAACTGAAAATCATAGGATGTTTAAGGCCCTGAGGTTTGTATCAGTTTCAGAAAAAGTGTTGAACTAGATATAGTTCGTGTGTGTAGGAAACACAATTCTGTTCTGAGCACACTCACGTTTCCTGCTGTATTAGAGACTCTAGAAAGTAAGCGCATGCATCTGGCTCTCAAGCAGAGTGTATTTCATGGATGAGAACCTTGCAGTGTGTTTCCATTCAGAAATGGAGTTAAATCCCAGTCTCTGTGTCTTCCTACAAGCAAGACTTCTTTTCAGGTAAACACAGTCACTTTTCAGCTCAAACAAAGCTATATCATTCACAAAGCAAACACGGTTCTCGCTCTTAAATGAAAAGCTTTGGAAGTTTGAGGACATGTGGTTTGTATCAGTTTCAGGAGCAGAGTAGAACTAGTACGATCCATGTGTGTAGGAAACACAGTTCTTTTGTTCTGAGCACACTCACATTTCCTGCTCTCTTAGAGACTCTAGAAAGCAAGAACGTGGTTCTTGCTGGAAAGCAGAGTGTGTTTCATGGATGAGAACTGTGCTGTGTGTTTCCCTTCAGAAACGGAGTTTAATCGCAGGGTCTGTGCCTTCCTGCAAGCAAGACATCTTTTCAGGTAAAACCAGTCACTTTCCAGCTCAAACAAAGCTACATCGTTCATGAAGCTCACATGTTTCTTGCTCTTCACGGAAAGTATTGGATGTTAGAAGACCTGTGGTTTGCATCTGCTTCAGAAGCAGAGTCGAACTAGATATGGTCCCTGTGTGTAGGAAACAGAGTTCTTTTGTTCTCAGAACACTCTCATTTGCTGCTGTCTTAGAGATTCTAGAAAGCAATAGCGTGATTCTTGCTCTAAAGCAGAGTGTGTTTCATGGATGAGAACTGTGCTATGTGTTTCGGTTCAGAAATGGAGTTAAATTCCAAGCTCTGTGCCTTAGTACCAGCAAACCTTCGCTTCAGGTAAATGCAGTCACTTTTCAGCTCAAACGAAGCAACATTGTTCACGAAGTTCACACATTTCTCGTTCTTAACTGAAAAGCATTGGATGTTAGAGGACGTGGGGTTTGTATCAGCTTCAGAAGCAGAGTTGAACTAGATATAGTCCGTGTGTGTAGGAAAAACAGTTATTGTGCTCTGAGCAGACTCATGTTTCCTGTTTTATTAGAGAATTTAGAAGCAAGACCGTGCGTCTTGCCCTAAAGCAGAGTGTGTTTCATGGATCAGAACTCTGCTCTGTGTTTCCCTTCAGAAATAGAGTTAAATCCCAGGCTCTGTGTCTTCCTACAAGCAAGACTTGATTTACGTAAACACAGTCACTTTTCTGCTCAAACAAAGCTACATCGTTCACAAAGCACACACGGTTCTCGCTCTTAACTGAAAAGTTGTATGTTAGACGTCCTGTGTTTTTTATCCGTTTCAGAAGCAGAGTTGAACTAGATTTGGGCAGTGTTTATAGGAAAAACAGTTATTTTGTTCTGTGCACACTCATTTTCCCAGTTATATTAGAGAATCTAGAAGCAAGACCGTGCGTCTTGCTTTAAAGCAGAGTATGTTTCCTGGATGAGAACTGTGCTGTGTGTTTCCCTTCAGAAACGGAGTTTAATCCCAGGCACTGTGTCTTCCTACAAGCAAGACTTCTTTTCAGTTAAACGCAGTCACTTTTCAGCTGTAACGAAGCTACATCATTCACGAAGCTCACATGTTTCTCGCTCTTCACGGGAAGTATTGGATGATAGAAGACCTGTGTTTTGTATCTGCTTCAGATGCAGAGTCAAACTAGATATGGTCCGTGTTTGTAGGAAACACATTTATTTTGTTCTGAGCACACTCACGTTTCCTGCTGTCTTAGAGACTCTAGAAAGCAAGAGCGTGGTTCTTGCTATAAAGCAGAGTGTGTTTCATGGATGAGAACTGTGCTGTGTCTTTCCCTTCAGAAATGGAGTTTGATCCCAGTATCTGTGTCTTCCTACAAGCAAGACTTGATTTCAGGTAAACACAGTCACTTTTCATCTCAAACAAAGCTACATCGTTCACAAAGCACACACGGTTCTCGCTCTTAACTGAAAAGTTGGATGTTAGACGTCCTGTGTTTTGTGTCAGTTTCAGAAGCAGAGTTGAACTAGATATGGGCAGTGTTTATAGGAAAAACAGTTTTGTTCTGTGCACACTCATGTTTCCGGTTATATTAGAGAATCTAGAAGCAAGACCGTGCGTCTTGCTCTAAAGCAGAGTATGTTTCATGGATGAGAACTGTGCTGTGTGTTTCCCTTCAGAAATGGAGATTGATCCAAGTCTCTCTTCCTACAAGCAAGACTTGATTTACGGTAAACACAGTCACTTTTCAGCTCAAACAAAGCTACATCGTTCACAAAGCTCACACGTTTATCGCTCTTAACTGAAAATCATTGGATGTTAGAGGCCCTTAGGTTTGTATCACTTTCAGAAAAAGTGTTGAACTAGATATGGTTCGTGTGTGTAGGAAACACAATTCTGTTCTGAGCACACTCAAGTTTCCTGCTGTATTAGATACTCTAGAAAGTAAGCGCATGCATCTGGCTCTCAAGCAGAGTGTGTTTCATGTATGAGAACTTTGAAGTGTGTTTCCGTTCAGAAATGGAGTTAAATCCCAGGCTCTGTGCCTTCCTACAAGCAAGACTTCTTTTCAGGTAAACACAGTCACTTTTCAGGTCAAACAAAGCTATATCGTTCACAAAGCAAACACGGTTCTCACTCTTAACTGAAAAGCTTTGGATGTTAGAGGACCTGTGCTTTGTATCAGTTTCAGAAGCAGAGTTGAACTAGATATGATCCATATGTTTGGAAACACAGTTCTTTTGTTCGGAGCACACTCACATTTCCTGCTCTCTTATAGACTCTAGAAAGCAAGAGCGTGCTTCTTGCTTGAAAGCAGAGTGTGTTTCATGGATGAGAACTGTGCTGTGTGTTTCCCTTCAGAAACGGAGTTTAATCCCAGGCTCTATGCCTTCCTGCAAGCAAGACTTCTTTTTAGGAAAATGCAGTCACTTTTCAGCTCAAACAAAGCTACATCATTCACGAAGCTCACGTTTCTCGCTCTTCACGGGAAGTATTGGATGATAGAAGACCTGTGTTTTGTATCTGCTTCAGAAGCATAGTCAAACTAGATATGGTCCGTGTTTGTAGGAAACACATTTATTTTGTTCTGAGCACACTCACGTTAACTGCTGTCTTAGAGACTCTAGAAAGCAAGAGCGTGCTTCTTGCTCTAAAGCAGAGTGTGTTTCATTGATGAGAACTGTTCTATGTGTTTCTCTTCAGAAATGGAGTAAATCCCAGGCTCTGTGCCTTCCTATATTTCAAGCCTTCGCTTCAGGTAAACGCAGTCACTTTTCAGCTCAAACGAAGCAACATTGTTCATGAACAACACACATTTCTCACTCTTAACTGAAAGGCATTGGATGTTAGTGGACGTAGGGTTTGTATCAGTTTCAGAAGCAGAGTTGAACTAGATATGGTCCGTGTGTGTAGGAAACACAGTTCTTTTGTTCTGAGCACACTCACGTTTCCTGGTGTCTTAGAGACTCTAGAAAGCATGAGCGTGCTTCTTGCTCAAAGGCAGAGTGTGTTTCATGGTTGAGAACTCTGCTGTTTGTTTCCCTTCAGAAATGGAGTTAAATCCCTGGCTCTTTGTCTTCCTACAAGCAAGACTTCGTTTCAGGTAAACGCAGTCACTTTTCAGCTCAAACAAAGCTACATCATTCACAAAGCTCACACATTTCTCGCTCATAACTGAAAATCATTGGATGTTAGAGGACCTGTGGTTTGTATCAGTTTGAGAAGCAGAGTTGAACTATATATGGTCCATGTGGGTAGGAAACACAATTCTTTTGTTCAGAGCACACTCACATTTCCTGGTCTCTTAGAGACTCTAGAAAGCAAGAGCATGCTTCTTACTCAAAAGCAGAGTATGTTTCATGGATGAGAACTGTGCTGTGTGTTTACCTTGATAAGTGGAGTTAAATCCCAGGCTCTGTGTCTTCCTGCAAGCAAGATTTCGCTTCAGGTAAATGCAGTCACTTTTTTAGCTCAAACGAAGCTACATAGTACACGAAGCTCACACGTTTCTCTCTCTTAACTGAAAATCATTGGAGGTTAGAGGACCTGTGATTTACATCAGTTCCAGAAGCAGAGTTGAACTTGATATGATCCGTGTGTGTAGGAAACACAGTTCTTTTGTTCTGAGCACACTCACGTTTCCTCCTCTCTTAGAGACTCTAGAACGCAAGAGCGTGCATCTTGCTCAAAAGCAGAGTGTGTTTCATGGATGAGAACTGTGCTGTGTGTTTCCCTTCAGAAAAGGAGTTTAATCACAGGGTCTGTGTCTTCCTATAAGCAAGACTTGATTTAAGGTAAATACAGTCACTTTTCTGCTCAAACGGAGGTACATAGATCACAAAGCACACACGATTCTCGCTCATAAGTAAAAAGCAATGGATGTTAGAGGACATGTGGTTTGCCACAGTTTAAGAAGCAGAGTTGAACTAGATATCCTCCGTGTGTGGAGGAAACACAGTTATTTTCTTCTCAGCACACTCACGTTTCCCGCTGTCTTAGAGACTCTAGAAAGCAAGAGCGTGTTCTTGCTCTAAAGCAGAGTGTATTTCATGGATGAGAACTGTGCTGGGTGTTTTCCTACAGAAATGGAGTTTAATCCCAGGCTCTCTGTCTTCCTACAAGCAAGACTTGATTTAAGGTAAACACAGTCACTTTTCTGCTCAAACGAAGCCACATAGATCACGAAGCACACACGATTCTCTCTAATAAGTAAAAAGCAATGGATGTTTGAGGACATGTGGTTTGTTACAGTTTAAGAAGCAGAGTTGAACTAGATATGGTCCCTGTGGGTAGGAATCACAGTTCTTTTGTTCTGAGCAAACTCACGTTTCCTGCTGTATTAGAGAATCTAGAAGCAAGAGCGTGCTTCTTGCAGGAAAGCAGAGTGTGTTTCATGGATGAGAACTGTGCTGTGTGTTTCCCTCAGAAACGGAGTTTAATCCCAGGCTCTGTGCCTTCCTGCAAGCAAGACTTCTTTTCAGGTAATTGCAGTCACTTTACAGCTCAAACAAAGCTACCTCGTTCACAAAACTCACATGTTTCTCGCTCATAACTGAAAAGCATTGGATGTTAGAGGACCTGTGTTTTGTATCAGTTTGGGAAGCAGAGTTGAACGAGATATGGTCCGTGCGTGTAGGAAACACACTTCTTTTGTTCAGAGCACACTCAAAATTCCTGCTGTATTAGAGAATCTAGAATGCAAGAGTGTGCTTCTTGCTCTAAGGCAGAGTGTGTTTCATGGATGAGAACTGTGCTGTGTGTTTCCCTTCAGAAACGGAGTTTAATCGCAGGCTCTGTGCATTCCCGCAAGCAAGACATCTTTTCAGGTAAAAGCAGTCACTTTTCAACTCAAACAATGCTATATCGTTCACGAAGCTCACATGTTTCTTGCTCTTCACGGAAAGTATTGGATGTTAGAAGACCTGTGGTTTGATTCTGCTTCAGAAGCAGAGTCAAACTAGATATGGTCCGTGTTTGTAGGAAACACATTTATTTTGTTCTGAGCACACTCACGTTTCCTGTTATATTAGAGAATCAAGAATCAAGACCGTGCGTCTTGCTCTAAAGCAGAGTGTGTTTCATGGATGAGAACTCTGCTCTGTGTTTCCCTTCAGAAATAGAGTTAAATCCCAGGCTCTGTGTCTTCCTACAAGCAAGACTTCGCTTCAGGTAAATGCAGTCACTTTTCAGCTCAACGGATGCAACATTGTTCACGAAGCTCACACATTTCTCGCTCTTAACTGAAAAGCAATGGGTGTTAGAGGACCTGTGGTTTGTTTCAGTTTCAGAATCAGAGTTGAACTAGATATGGTCCGTGTGTGAAGGAAACACAGTTCTTTTGTTCTGAGCACCCTCACGTTTCCTGCCGTCTTAGAGACTCTAGAAAGCAAGAGCGTGGTTCTTGCTCTAAAGCAGAGTGTGTTTCATGGATGAGAACTGTGCTGTCTGTTTCCCTTCAGAAATGGAGTTTGATCCCAGTCTCCTGTCTTCCTACAAGCAAGACTTGATTTACGGTAAACACAGTCACTTTTCAGCTCAAATGAATCTACATTGTTCACGAAGCTCACACGTTTATCGCTCTTAACTGAAAAGTTGGATGTTAGATGTCCTGTGTTTTGTATCAGTCAGAAGCAGAGTTGAACTAGATATGGGCAGTGTTTATAGGATAAACAGTTATTTTGTTCTTAGCACACTCATGTTTCCGGTTATATTAGAGAATCTAGAAGCAAGACCGTGTGTCTTGCTCTAAAGCAGAGTGTGTTTCATGGATGAGAACTGTGCTGTGTGTTTACCTTCAGAAATGGAGTTTAAGCCCAGGCTCTGTTTCTTCCTTCGAGCAAGACTTCGTTTCAGGTAAACACAGTCACTTTTCAGCTCAAATGAATCTACATTGTTCACGAAGCTCACACGTTTATCGCTCTTAACTGAAAATCATTGGACGTTAAAGGCCCTAAGGTTTGTATCAGTTTCAGAATCAGAGTTGAACTAGATATGGTCCGTGTGTGTAGGAAACACAGTTCTTTTGTTCTGAGCACACTCATGTTTCCTGCAGTAAGAGACTCTAGAAGCAAGAGCGTGGTTCTTGCTATAAAGCAGAGTGTGTTTCATGGATGAGAACTGTGCTGTGTGTTTCCTTTCAGAAATGGAGTTTGATCCCAGTCTCTCTGTTTTCCTACAAGAAAGACTTGATTTACGGTAAACACAGTCACTTTTCAGCTCAAACAAAGCTTCATCGTTCACAAAGCACACACGGTTCTCGCTCTTAAAAGAAAAGTTGGATGTTAGACGTCCTGTGTTTTGTATCAGTTCCAGAAGCAGAGTTAAACTAGATATGGGCAGTGTTTATAGGAAAAAATGATATTTTTTTCTGTGCACACTCATGTTTCCAGTTATATTAGAGAATCTAGAAGCAAGAAAATGCGACTTGCTCTAAAGCAGAGTATGTTTCATGGATGAGAACTGTGCTGTGTGTTTCCCTTCAGAAATGGAGTTTAATCCCAGGCACTGTGTCTTCCTATAAGCAAGACTTCTTTTCAGGTAAACGCAGTCACTTTCAGCTCAAACGAAGCTACATCGTTCACGAAGCTAACATGTTTCTCGCTCTTCGCGGAAAGTATTGGATGTTAGAAGACCTGTGTTTTGTATTTGCTTCAGAAGCAGAGTCAAACTAGATATGGGCCGTGTTTGTAGGAAACACATTTATTTTGTTCTGAGCACACTAGCGTTTCCTGTTATATTAGAGAATCAAGAATCAAGACCATGCATCTTGCTCTAAAGCAGAGTGTGTTTCATGGATGAGAACTCTGCTCTGTGTTTCCCTTCAGAAATAGAGTTAAATCCCAGGCTCTGTGTCTTCCTACAAGCAAGACTTCGCTTCAGGTAAATGCAGTCACTTTTCAGCTCAAAGGATGCAACATTGTTCACGAAGCTCACACATTTCTCGCTCTTAACTGAAAAGCAATGGATGTTAGAGGACCTGTGGTTTGTTTCAGTTTCAGAATCAGAGTTGAACTAGATATGGTCCGTGTGTGTAGGAAACACAGTTCTTTTGTTCTGAGCACACTCACGTTTCCTGCAGTCTTAGAGACTCTAGAAAGCCAGCGCGTGGTTCTTGCTCTAAAGCAGAGTGTGTTTCATGGATGAGAACTGTGCTGTCTGTTTCCCTTCAGAAATGGAGTTTGATCCCAGTCTCCTGTCTTCCTACAAGCAAGACTTGATTTACGGTAAACACAGTCACTTTTCAGCTCAAATGAATCTACATTGTTCAAGAAGCTCACACGTTTATCGCTCTTAACTGAAAATCATTGGATGTTAAAGGCCCTGAGGTTTGTATCAGTTTCAGAATCAGAGTTGAACTTGATATGGTCCGTGTGTGTAGGAAACACAGTTCTTTTGTTCTGAGCACACTCATGTTTCTTGCAGTTAGAGACTCTAGAAAGCAAGAGCGTGGTTCTTGCTATAAAGCAGAGTGTGTTTCATGGATGAGAACTGTGCTGTGTGTTTCCCTTCAGAAATGGAGTTTGATCCCAGTCTCTCTGTTTTCCTACAAGAAAGACTTGATTTACGGTAAACACAGTCACTTTTCAGCTCAAACAAAGCTTCATCGTTCACAAAGCACACACGGTTCTCGCTCTTAACTGAAAAGTTGGATGTTAGACGTCCTGTGTTTTGTATCAGTTTCAGAAGCAGAGTTAAACTAGATATGGGCAGTGTTTATAGGAAAAACTGATATTTTGTCCTGTGCACACTCATGATTCCGGTTATATTAGAGAATCTAGAAGCAAGACCGTGCGTCTTGCTCTAAAGCAGAATATGTTTCATGGATGAGAACTGTGCTGTGTGTTTCCCTTCAGAAATGGAGTTTAATCCCAGGCACTGTGTCTTCCTATAAGCAAGACTTCTTTTCAGGTAAACGCAGTCACTTTCAGCTCAAACAAAGCTACATCGTTCACGAAGCTAACATGTTTCTCGCTCTTCGCGGAAAGTATTGGATGTTAGAAGACCTGTGTTTTGTATCTGCTTCAGAAGCAGAGTCAAACTAGATATGGTCCGTGTTTGTAGGAAACAAATTTATTTTGTTCTGAGCACACTAGCGTTTCCTGTTATATTAGAGAATCAAGAATCAAGACCGTGCATCTTGCTCTAAAGCAGAGTGTGTTTCATGGATGAGAACTCTGCTCTGTGTTTCCCTTCAGAAATAGAGTTAAATCCCAGGCTCTTTGTCTTCCTACAAGCAAGACTTCGCTTCAGGTAAATGCAGTCACTTTTCAGCTCAAAGGATGCAACATTGTTCACGAAGCTCACACATTTCTCGCTCTTAACTGAAAAGCAATGGAAGTTAGAGGACCTGTGGTTTGTTTCAGTTTCAGAATCAGAGTTGAACTAGATATGGTCCTTATGAGTAGGAAACACCGTTCTTTTGTTCTGAGCACACTCACGTTTCCTGCTGTATTAGAGACTCTAGAAAGCAAGAGAGTGCTTCTTGCTCTAAAGCAGAGTGTGTTTCATGGATGAGAACTGTGCTGTGTGTTTACCTTCAGAAATGGAGTTTAAGCCCAGGCCCTGTGTCTTCCTACGAGCAAGACTTCGTTTCAGGTAAACACAGTCACTTTTCTGCTCAAATGAAGCTACATTGTTCACGAAGCTCACACGTTTATTGCTCTTAACTGAAAATCATTGGATGTTAAAAGCCCTGAGGTTTGTATCAGTTTCAGAATCAGATTTGAACTAGATATGGTCCGTGTGTGTAGGAAACACAGTTCTTTTGTTCTGAGCAACTCTCTTTTCCTGCAGTCTTAGAGACTCTAGAAAGCAAGAGCGTGGTTCTTGCGATAAAGCAGAGTGTGTTTCATGGATGAGAACTGTGCTGTGTGTTTCACTTCAGAAATGGAGTTTAATCGCAGGCTCTGTGCATTCCCGCAAGCAAGACATCTTTTCAGGTAAAAGCAGTCACTTTTCAACTCAAACAATGCTACATCGTTCACGAAGCTCACATGTTTCTTGCTCTTCACGGAAAGTATTGGATGTTAGAAGACCTGTGTTTTGATTCTGCTTCAGAAGCAGAGTCAAACTAGATATGGTCCGTGTTTGTAGGAAACACATTTATTTTGTTCTGAGCACACTCACGTTTCCTGTTATATTAGAGAATCAAGAATCAAGACCGTGTGTCTTGCTCTAAAGCAGAGTGTGTTTCATGGATGAGAACTCTGCTCTGTGTTTCCCTTCAGAAATAGAGTTAAATCCCAGGCTGTGTGTCTTCCTACAAGGAAGACTTCGCTTCAGGTAAATGCAGTCACTTTTCAGCTCAAAGGATGCAACATTGTTCACGAAGCTCACACATTTCTCGCTCTTAACTGAAAAGCAATGGATGTTAGAGGACCTGTGATTTGTTTCAGTTTCAGAATCAGAGTTGAACTAGATATGGTCCGTGTGTGTAGGAAACACAGTTCTTTTTTTCTGAGCACACTCACGTTTCCTGCAGTCTTAGAGAATCTAGAAAGCAAGAGCGTGGTACTTGCTATAAAGCAGAGTGTGTTTCATGGATGAGAACTGTGCTGTGTGTTTCCCTTCAGAAATGGAGTTTGATCCCAGTCTCTGTGTCTTCCTACAAGCAAGACGTGATTTACGGTAAACACAGTCACTTTTCAGCTCAAACAAAGCTACATCGTTCACAAAGCACACACGGTCCTTGCTCTTAACTGAAAAGTTGGATGTTAGACGTCCTGTGTTTTGAATCATTTTCAGAAGCAGAGTAGAACTAGATAGGCGCCGTGTTTATAGGAAAAACAGTTATTTTTTTCTGTGCACACTCATGTTTCTGGTTATATTAGAGAATCTAGAAGCAAGACCGTGCGTCTTGCTCTAAATCAGAGTGTGTTTCATGGATGAGAACTCTGCTCTGTGTTTCCCTTCAGAAATAGAGTCAAATCCCAGGCTCTGTGTCTTCCTACAAGCAAGACTTCGCTTCAGGTAAATGCAGTCACTTTTCAGCTCAAAGGATGCAACATTGTTCACGAAGCTCACACATTTCTCGCTCTTAACTGAAAAGCAATGGATGTTAGAGGACCTGTGGTTTGTTTCAGTTTCAGAATCAGAGTTGAACTAGATATGGTCCGTGTGTGTAGGAAACACAGTTCTTTTGTTCTGAGCACACTCAAGTTTCCTGCAGTCTTAGAGACTCTAGAAAGCAAGCGCGTGGTTCTTGCTCTAAAGCAGAGTGTGTTTCATGGATGAGAACTGTGCTGTCTGTTTCCCTTCAGAAATGGAGTTTGATCCCAGTCTCCTGTCTTCCTACAAGCAAGACTTGATTTACGGTAAACACAGTCACTTTTCAGCTCAAATGAATCTACATTGTTCACGAAGCTCACACGTTTATCGCTCTTAACTGAAAAGTTGGATGTTAGACGTCCTGTGTTTTGTGTCAGTTTCAGAAGCAGAGTTGAACTAGATATGGGCAGTGTTTATAGGAAAAACAGTTTTGTTCTGTGCACACTCATGTTTCCGGTTATATTAGAGAATCTAGAAGCAAGACCGTGCGTCTTGCTCTAAAGCAGAGTATGTTTCATGGATGAGAACTGTGCTGTGTGTTTCCCTTCAGAAATGGAGATTGATCCAAGTCTCTCTTCCTACAAGCAAGACTTGATTTACGGTAAACACAGTCACTTTTCAGCTCAAACAAAGCTACATCGTTCACAAAGCTCACACGTTTATCGCTCTTAACTGAAAATCATTGGATGTTAGAGGCCCTTAGGTTTGTATCACTTTCAGAAAAAGTGTTGAACTAGATATGGTTCGTGTGTGTAGGAAACACAATTCTGTTCTGAGCACACTCAAGTTTCCTGCTGTATTAGATACTCTAGAAAGTAAGCGCATGCATCTGGCTCTCAAGCAGAGTGTGTTTCATGTATGAGAACTTTGAAGTGTGTTTCCGTTCAGAAATGGAGTTAAATCCCATGCTCTGTGCCTTCCTACAAGCAAGACTTCTTTTCAGGTAAACACAGTCACTTTTCAGGTCAAACAAAGCTATATCGTTCACAAAGCAAACACAGTTCTCACTCTTAACTGAAAAGCTTTGGATGTTAGAGGACCTGTGCTTTGTATCAGTTTCAGAAGCAGAGTTGAACTAGATATGATCCATATGTTTGGAAACACAGTTCTTTTGTTCGGAGCACACTCACATTTCCTGCTCTCTTATAGACTCTAGAAAGCAAGAGCGTGCTTCTTGCTTGAAAGCAGAGTGTGTTTCATGGATGAGAACTGTGCTGTGTGTTTCCCTTCAGAAACGGAGTTTAATCCCAGGCTCTATGCCTTCCTGCAAGCAAGACTTCTTTTTAGGAAAATGCAGTCACTTTTCAGCTCAAACGAAGCTACCTCGTTCACAAAACTCACATGTTTCTCGCTCTTCACGGGAAGTATTGGATGATAGAAGACCTGTGTTTTGTATCTGCTTCAGAAGCATAGTCAAACTAGATATGGTCCGTGTTTGTAGGAAACACATTTATTTTGTTCTGAGCACACTCACGTTAACTGCTGTCTTAGAGACTCTAGAAAGCAAGAGCGTGCTTCTTGCTCTAAAGCAGAGTGTGTTTCATTGATGAGAACTGTTCTATGTGTTTCTCTTCAGAAATGGAGTAAATCCCAGTCTCTGTGCCTTCCTATATTTCAAGCCTTCGCTTCAGGTAAACGCAGTCACTTTTCAGCTCAAACGAAGCAACATTGTTCATGAACAACACACATTTCTCACTCTTAACTGAAAGGCATTGGATGTTAGTGGACGTAGGGTTTGTATCAGTTTCAGAAGCAGAGTTGAACTAGATATGGTCCGTGTGTGTAGGAAACACAGTTCTTTTGTTCTGAGCACACTCACGTTTCCTGCTGTCTTAGAGACTCTAGAAAGCATGAGCGTGCTTCTTGCTCAAAGGCAGAGTGTGTTTCATGGTTGAGAACTCTGCTGTTTGTTTCCCTTCAGAAATGGAGTTAAATCCCTGGCTCTTTGTCTTCCTACAAGCAAGACTTCGTTTCAGGTAAACGCAGTCACTTTTCAGCTCAAACAAAGCTACATCATTCACAAAGCTCACACATTTCTCGCTCATAACTGAAAATCATTGGATGTTAGAGGACCTGTGGTTTGTATCAGTTTGAGAAGCAGAGTTGAACTATATATGGTCCATGTGGGTAGGAAACACAATTCTTTTGTTCAGAGCACACTCACATTTCCTGGTCTCTTAGAGACTCTAGAAAGCAAGAGCATGCTTCTTACTCAAAAGCAGAGTATGTTTCATGGATGAGAACTGTGCTGTGTGTTTACCTTGATAAGTGGAGTTAAATCCCAGGCTCTGTGTCTTCCTGCAAGCAAGATTTCGCTTCAGGTAAATGCAGTCACTTTTTTAGCTCAAACGAAGCTACATAGTACACGAAGCTCACACGTTTCTCTCTCTTAACTGAAAATCATTGGAGGTTAGAGGACCTGTGATTTACATCAGTTCCAGAAGCAGAGTTGAACTTGATATGATCCGTGTGTGTAGGAAACACAGTTCTTTTGTTCTGAGCACACTCACGTTTCCTCCTCTCTTAGAGACTCTAGAACGCAAGAGCGTGCATCTTGCTCAAAAGCAGAGTGTGTTTCATGGATGAGAACTGTGCTGTGTGTTTCCCTTCAGAAAAGGAGTTTAATCACAGGGTCTGTGTCTTCCTATAAGCAAGACTTGATTTAAGGTAAATACAGTCACTTTTCTGCTCAAACGGAGGTACATAGATCACAAAGCACACACGATTCTCGCTCATAAGTAAAAAGCAATGGATGTTAGAGGACATGTGGTTTGCCACAGTTTAAGAAGCAGAGTTGAACTAGATATCCTCCGTGTGTGGAGGAAACACAGTTATTTTCTTCTCAGCACACTCACGTTTCCCGCTGTCTTAGAGACTCTAGAAAGCAAGAGCGTGTTCTTGCTCTAAAGCAGAGTGTATTTCATGGATGAGAACTGTGCTGGGTGTTTTCCTACAGAAATGGAGTTTAATCCCAGGCTCTCTGTCTTCCTACAAGCAAGACTTGATTTAAGGTAAACACAGTCACTTTTCTGCTCAAACGAAGCCACATAGATCACGAAGCACACACGATTCTCTCTAATAAGTAAAAAGCAATGGATGTTTGAGGACATGTGGTTTGTTACAGTTTAAGAAGCAGAGTTGAACTAGATATGGTCCCTGTGGGTAGGAATCACAGTTCTTTTGTTCTGAGCAAACTCACGTTTCCTGCTGTATTAGAGAATCTAGAAGCAAGAGCGTGCTTCTTGCAGGAAAGCAGAGTGTGTTTCATGGATGAGAACTGTGCTGTGTGTTTCCCTCAGAAACGGAGTTTAATCCCAGGCTCTGTGCCTTCCTGCAAGCAAGACTTCTTTTCAGGTAATTGCAGTCACTTTACAGCTCAAACAAAGCTACCTCGTTCACAAAACTCACATGTTTCTCGCTCATAACTGAAAAGCATTGGATGTTAGAGGACCTGTGTTTTGTATCAGTTTGGGAAGCAGAGTTGAACGAGATATGGTCCGTGCGTGTAGGAAACACACTTCTTTTGTTCAGAGCACACTCAAAATTCCTGCTGTATTAGAGAATCTAGAATGCAAGAGTGTGCTTCTTGCTCTAAGGCAGAGTGTGTTTCATGGATGAGAACTGTGCTGTGTGTTTCCCTTCAGAAACGGAGTTTAATCGCAGGCTCTGTGCATTCCCGCAAGCAAGACATCTTTTCAGGTAAAAGCAGTCACTTTTCAACTCAAACAATGCTATATCGTTCACGAAGCTCACATGTTTCTTGCTCTTCACGGAAAGTATTGGATGTTAGAAGACCTGTGGTTTGATTCTGCTTCAGAAGCAGAGTCAAACTAGATATGGTCCGTGTTTGTAGGAAACACATTTATTTTGTTCTGAGCACACTCACGTTTCCTGTTATATTAGAGAATCAAGAATCAAGACCGTGCGTCTTGCTCTAAAGCAGAGTGTGTTTCATGGATGAGAACTCTGCTCTGTGTTTCCCTTCAGAAATAGAGTTAAATCCCAGGCTCTGTGTCTTCCTACAAGCAAGACTTCGCTTCAGGTAAATGCAGTCACTTTTCAGCTCAACGGATGCAACATTGTTCACGAAGCTCACACATTTCTCGCTCTTAACTGAAAAGCAATGGGTGTTAGAGGACCTGTGGTTTGTTTCAGTTTCAGAATCAGAGTTGAACTAGATATGGTCCGTGTGTGAAGGAAACACAGTTCTTTTGTTCTGAGCACCCTCACGTTTCCTGCCGTCTTAGAGACTCTAGAAAGCAAGAGCGTGGTTCTTGCTCTAAAGCAGAGTGTGTTTCATGGATGAGAACTGTGCTGTCTGTTTCCCTTCAGAAATGGAGTTTGATCCCAGTCTCCTGTCTTCCTACAAGCAAGACTTGATTTACGGTAAACACAGTCACTTTTCAGCTCAAATGAATCTACATTGTTCACGAAGCTCACACGTTTATCGCTCTTAACTGAAAAGTTGGATGTTAGATGTCCTGTGTTTTGTATCAGTCAGAAGCAGAGTTGAACTAGATATGGGCAGTGTTTATAGGATAAACAGTTATTTTGTTCTTAGCACACTCATGTTTCCGGTTATATTAGAGAATCTAGAAGCAAGACCGTGTGTCTTGCTCTAAAGCAGAGTGTGTTTCATGGATGAGAACTGTGCTGTGTGTTTACCTTCAGAAATGGAGTTTAAGCCCAGGCTCTGTTTCTTCCTTCGAGCAAGACTTCGTTTCAGGTAAACACAGTCACTTTTCAGCTCAAATGAATCTACATTGTTCACGAAGCTCACACGTTTATCGCTCTTAACTGAAAATCATTGGACGTTAAAGGCCCTAAGGTTTGTATCAGTTTCAGAATCAGAGTTGAACTAGATATGGTCCGTGTGTGTAGGAAACACAGTTCTTTTGTTCTGAGCACACTCATGTTTCCTGCAGTAAGAGACTCTAGAAGCAAGAGCGTGGTTCTTGCTATAAAGCAGAGTGTGTTTCATGGATGAGAACTGTGCTGTGTGTTTCCTTTCAGAAATGGAGTTTGATCCCAGTCTCTCTGTTTTCCTACAAGAAAGACTTGATTTACGGTAAACACAGTCACTTTTCAGCTCAAACAAAGCTTCATCGTTCACAAAGCACACACGGTTCTCGCTCTTAAAAGAAAAGTTGGATGTTAGACGTCCTGTGTTTTGTATCAGTTCCAGAAGCAGAGTTAAACTAGATATGGGCAGTGTTTATAGGAAAAAATGATATTTTTTTCTGTGCACACTCATGTTTCCAGTTATATTAGAGAATCTAGAAGCAAGAAAATGCGACTTGCTCTAAAGCAGAGTATGTTTCATGGATGAGAACTGTGCTGTGTGTTTCCCTTCAGAAATGGAGTTTAATCCCAGGCACTGTGTCTTCCTATAAGCAAGACTTCTTTTCAGGTAAACGCAGTCACTTTCAGCTCAAACGAAGCTACATCGTTCACGAAGCTAACATGTTTCTCGCTCTTCGCGGAAAGTATTGGATGTTAGAAGACCTGTGTTTTGTATTTGCTTCAGAAGCAGAGTCAAACTAGATATGGGCCGTGTTTGTAGGAAACACATTTATTTTGTTCTGAGCACACTAGCGTTTCCTGTTATATTAGAGAATCAAGAATCAAGACCATGCATCTTGCTCTAAAGCAGAGTGTGTTTCATGGATGAGAACTCTGCTCTGTGTTTCCCTTCAGAAATAGAGTTAAATCCCAGGCTCTGTGTCTTCCTACAAGCAAGACTTCGCTTCAGGTAAATGCAGTCACTTTTCAGCTCAAAAGATGCAACATTGTTCACGAAGCTCACACATTTCTCGCTCTTAACTGAAAAGCAATGGATGTTAGAGGACCTGTGGTTTGTTTCAGTTTCAGAATCAGAGTTGAACTAGATATGGTCCGTGTGTGTAGGAAACACAGTTCTTTTGTTCTGAGCACACTCACGTTTCCTGCAGTCTTAGAGACTCTAGAAAGCCAGCGCGTGGTTCTTGCTCTAAAGCAGAGTGTGTTTCATGGATGAGAACTGTGCTGTCTGTTTCCCTTCAGAAATGGAGTTTGATCCCAGTCTCCTGTCTTCCTACAAGCAAGACTTGATTTACGGTAAACACAGTCACTTTTCAGCTCAAATGAATCTACATTGTTCAAGAAGCTCACACGTTTATCGCTCTTAACTGAAAATCATTGGATGTTAAAGGCCCTGAGGTTTGTATCAGTTTCAGAATCAGAGTTGAACTTGATATGGTCCGTGTGTGTAGGAAACACAGTTCTTTTGTTCTGTGCACACTCATGTTTCCTGCAGTTAGAGACTCTAGAAAGCAAGAGCGTGGTTCTTGCTATAAAGCAGAGTGTGTTTCATGGATGAGAACTGTGCTGTGTGTTTCCCTTCAGAAATGGAGTTTGATCCCAGTCTCTCTGTTTTCCTACAAGAAAGACTTGATTTACGGTAAACACAGTCACTTTTCAGCTCAAACAAAGCTTCATCGTTCACAAAGCACACACGGTTCTCGCTCTTAACTGAAAAGTTGGATGTTAGACGTCCTGTGTTTTGTATCAGTTTCAGAAGCAGAGTTAAACTAGATATGGGCAGTGTTTATAGGAAAAACTGATATTTTGTCCTGTGCACACTCATGTTTCCGGTTATATTAGAGAATCTAGAAGCAAGACCGTGCGTCTTGCTCTAAAGCAGAATATGTTTCATGGATGAGAACTGTGCTGTGTGTTTCCCTTCAGAAATGGAGTTTAATCCCAGGCACTGTGTCTTCCTATAAGCAAGACTTCTTTTCAGGTAAACGCAGTCACTTTCAGCTCAAACAAAGCTACATCGTTCACGAAGCTAACATGTTTCTCGCTCTTCGCGGAAAGTATTGGATGTTAGAAGACCTGTGTTTTGTATCTGCTTCAGAAGCAGAGTCAAACTAGATATGGTCCGTGTTTGTAGGAAACAAATTTATTTTGTTCTGAGCACACTAGCGTTTCCTGTTATATTAGAGAATCAAGAATCAAGACCGTGCATCTTGCTCTAAAGCAGAGTGTGTTTCATGGATGAGAACTCTGCTCTGTGTTTCCCTTCAGAAATAGAGTTAAATCCCAGGCTCTTTGTCTTCCTACAAGCAAGACTTCGCTTCAGGTAAATGCAGTCACTTTTCAGCTCAAAGGATGCAACATTGTTCACGAAGCTCACACATTTCTCGCTCTTAACTGAAAAGCAATGGAAGTTAGAGGACCTGTGGTTTGTTTCAGTTTCAGAATCAGAGTTGAACTAGATATGGTCCTTATGAGTAGGAAACACCGTTCTTTTGTTCTGAGCACACTCACGTTTCCTGCTGTATTAGAGACTCTAGAAAGCAAGAGAGTGCTTCTTGCTCTAAAGCAGAGTGTGTTTCATGGATGAGAACTGTGCTGTGTGTTTACCTTCAGAAATGGAGTTTAAGCCCAGGCCCTGTGTCTTCCTACGAGCAAGACTTCGTTTCAGGTAAACACAGTCACTTTTCTGCTCAAATGAAGCTACATTGTTCACGAAGCTCACACGTTTATTGCTCTTAACTGAAAATCATTGGATGTTAAAAGCCCTGAGGTTTGTATCAGTTTCAGAATCAGATTTGAACTAGATATGGTCCGTGTGTGTAGGAAACACAGTTCTTTTGTTCTGAGCAACTCTCTTTTCCTGCAGTCTTAGAGACTCTAGAAAGCAAGAGCGTGGTTCTTGCGATAAAGCAGAGTGTGTTTCATGGATGAGAACTGTGCTGTGTGTTTCACTTCAGAAATGGAGTTTAATCGCAGGCTCTGTGCATTCCCGCAAGCAAGACATCTTTTCAGGTAAAAGCAGTCACTTTTCAACTCAAACAATGCTACATCGTTCACGAAGCTCACATGTTTCTTGCTCTTCACGGAAAGTATTGGATGTTAGAAGACCTGTGTTTTGATTCTGCTTCAGAAGCAGAGTCAAACTAGATATGGTCCGTGTTTGTAGGAAACACATTTATTTTGTTCTGAGCACACTCACGTTTCCTGTTATATTAGAGAATCAAGAATCAAGACCGTGTGTCTTGCTCTAAAGCAGAGTGTGTTTCATGGATGAGAACTCTGCTCTGTGTTTCCCTTCAGAAATAGAGTTAAATCCCAGGCTGTGTGTCTTCCTACAAGGAAGACTTCGCTTCAGGTAAATGCAGTCACTTTTCAGCTCAAAGGATGCAACATTGTTCACGAAGCTCACACATTTCTCGCTCTTAACTGAAAAGCAATGGATGTTAGAGGACCTGTGATTTGTTTCAGTTTCAGAATCAGAGTTGAACTAGATATGGTCCGTGTGTGTAGGAAACACAGTTCTTTTTTTCTGAGCACACTCACGTTTCCTGCAGTCTTAGAGAATCTAGAAAGCAAGAGCGTGGTACTTGCTATAAAGCAGAGTGTGTTTCATGGATGAGAACTGTGCTGTGTGTTTCCCTTCAGAAATGGAGTTTGATCCCAGTCTCTGTGTCTTCCTACAAGCAAGACGTGATTTACGGTAAACACAGTCACTTTTCAGCTCAAACAAAGCTACATCGTTCACAAAGCACACACGGTCCTTGCTCTTAACTGAAAAGTTGGATGTTAGACGTCCTGTGTTTTGAATCATTTTCAGAAGCAGAGTAGAACTAGATAGGCGCCGTGTTTATAGGAAAAACAGTTATTTTTTTCTGTGCACACTCATGTTTCTGGTTATATTAGAGAATCTAGAAGCAAGACCGTGCGTCTTGCTCTAAATCAGAGTGTGTTTCATGGATGAGAACTCTGCTCTGTGTTTCCCTTCAGAAATAGAGTCAAATCCCAGGCTCTGTGTCTTCCTACAAGCAAGACTTCGCTTCAGGTAAATGCAGTCACTTTTCAGCTCAAAGGATGCAACATTGTTCACGAAGCTCACACATTTCTCGCTCTTAACTGAAAAGCAATGGATGTTAGAGGACCTGTGGTTTGTTTCAGTTTCAGAATCAGAGTTGAACTAGATATGGTCCGTGTGTGTAGGAAACACAGTTCTTTTGTTCTGAGCACACTCAAGTTTCCTGCAGTCTTAGAGACTCTAGAAAGCAAGCGCGTGGTTCTTGCTCTAAAGCAGAGTGTGTTTCATGGATGAGAACTGTGCTGTCTGTTTCCCTTCAGAAATGGAGTTTGATCCCAGTCTCCTGTCTTCCTACAAGCAAGACTTGATTTACGGTAAACACAGTCACTTTTCAGCTCAAATGAATCTACATTGTTCACGAAGCTCACACGTTTATCGCTCTTAACTGAAAAGTTGGATGTTAGACGTCCTGTGTTTTGTGTCAGTTTCAGAAGCAGAGTTGAACTAGATATGGGCAGTGTTTATAGGAAAAACAGTTTTGTTCTGTGCACACTCATGTTTCCGGTTATATTAGAGAATCTAGAAGCAAGACCGTGCGTCTTGCTCTAAAGCAGAGTATGTTTCATGGATGAGAACTGTGCTGTGTGTTTCCCTTCAGAAATGGAGATTGATCCAAGTCTCTCTTCCTACAAGCAAGACTTGATTTACGGTAAACACAGTCACTTTTCAGCTCAAACAAAGCTACATCGTTCACAAAGCTCACACGTTTATCGCTCTTAACTGAAAATCATTGGATGTTAGAGGCCCTTAGGTTTGTATCACTTTCAGAAAAAGTGTTGAACTAGATATGGTTCGTGTGTGTAGGAAACACAATTCTGTTCTGAGCACACTCAAGTTTCCTGCTGTATTAGATACTCTAGAAAGTAAGCGCATGCATCTGGCTCTCAAGCAGAGTGTGTTTCATGTATGAGAACTTTGAAGTGTGTTTCCGTTCAGAAATGGAGTTAAATCCCATGCTCTGTGCCTTCCTACAAGCAAGACTTCTTTTCAGGTAAACACAGTCACTTTTCAGGTCAAACAAAGCTATATCGTTCACAAAGCAAACACAGTTCTCACTCTTAACTGAAAAGCTTTGGATGTTAGAGGACCTGTGCTTTGTATCAGTTTCAGAAGCAGAGTTGAACTAGATATGATCCATATGTTTGGAAACACAGTTCTTTTGTTCGGAGCACACTCACATTTCCTGCTCTCTTATAGACTCTAGAAAGCAAGAGCGTGCTTCTTGCTTGAAAGCAGAGTGTGTTTCATGGATGAGAACTGTGCTGTGTGTTTCCCTTCAGAAACGGAGTTTAATCCCAGGCTCTATGCCTTCCTGCAAGCAAGACTTCTTTTTAGGAAAATGCAGTCACTTTTCAGCTCAAACGAAGCTACCTCGTTCACAAAACTCACATGTTTCTCGCTCTTCACGGGAAGTATTGGATGATAGAAGACCTGTGTTTTGTATCTGCTTCAGAAGCATAGTCAAACTAGATATGGTCCGTGTTTGTAGGAAACACATTTATTTTGTTCTGAGCACACTCACGTTAACTGCTGTCTTAGAGACTCTAGAAAGCAAGAGCGTGCTTCTTGCTCTAAAGCAGAGTGTGTTTCATTGATGAGAACTGTTCTATGTGTTTCTCTTCAGAAATGGAGTAAATCCCAGTCTCTGTGCCTTCCTATATTTCAAGCCTTCGCTTCAGGTAAACGCAGTCACTTTTCAGCTCAAACGAAGCAACATTGTTCATGAACAACACACATTTCTCACTCTTAACTGAAAGGCATTGGATGTTAGTGGACGTAGGGTTTGTATCAGTTTCAGAAGCAGAGTTGAACTAGATATGGTCCGTGTGTGTAGGAAACACAGTTCTTTTGTTCTGAGCACACTCACGTTTCCTGCTGTCTTAGAGACTCTAGAAAGCATGAGCGTGCTTCTTGCTCAAAGGCAGAGTGTGTTTCATGGTTGAGAACTCTGCTGTTTGTTTCCCTTCAGAAATGGAGTTAAATCCCTGGCTCTTTGTCTTCCTACAAGCAAGACTTCGTTTCAGGTAAACGCAGTCACTTTTCAGCTCAAACAAAGCTACATCATTCACAAAGCTCACACATTTCTCGCTCATAACTGAAAATCATTGGATGTTAGAGGACCTGTGGTTTGTATCAGTTTGAGAAGCAGAGTTGAACTATATATGGTCCATGTGGGTAGGAAACACAATTCTTTTGTTCAGAGCACACTCACATTTCCTGGTCTCTTAGAGACTCTAGAAAGCAAGAGCATGCTTCTTACTCAAAAGCAGAGTATGTTTCATGGATGAGAACTGTGCTGTGTGTTTACCTTGATAAGTGGAGTTAAATCCCAGGCTCTGTGTCTTCCTGCAAGCAAGATTTTGCTTCAGGTAAATGCAGTCACTTTTTTAGCTCAAACGAAGCTACATAGTACACGAAGCTCACACGTTTCTCTCTCTTAACTGAAAATCATTGGAGGTTAGAGGACCTGTGATTTACATCAGTTCCAGAAGCAGAGTTGAACTTGATATGATCCGTGTGTGTAGGAAACACAGTTCTTTTGTTCTGAGCACACTCACGTTTCCTCCTCTCTTAGAGACTCTAGAACGCAAGAGCGTGCATCTTGCTCAAAAGCAGAGTGTGTTTCATGGATGAGAACTGTGCTGTGTGTTTCCCTTCAGAAAAGGAGTTTAATCACAGGGTCTGTGTCTTCCTATAAGCAAGACTTGATTTAAGGTAAATACAGTCACTTTTCTGCTCAAACGGAGGTACATAGATCACAAAGCACACACGATTCTCGCTCATAAGTAAAAAGCAATGGATGTTAGAGGACATGTGGTTTGCCACAGTTTAAGAAGCAGAGTTGAACTAGATATCCTCCGTGTGTGGAGGAAACACAGTTATTTTCTTCTCAGCACACTCACGTTTCCTGCTTTATTAGAGACTCTAGAAGGTAAGGGCGTACATCTGGCTCTCAAGCAGAGTGTGTTTCATGGATGAGAACATTGCAGTGTGTTTCCCTTCAGAAATGGAGTTAAATCCCAGGCTCTGTGTCTTCCTTCAAGCAAGACTTCTTTTCAGGTAAACACAGTCACTTTTCAGCTCAAACAAAGCTATATCGTTCACAAAGCAAACACGGTTCTCGCTCTTAACTGAAAAGCTTTGGATGTTAGAGGACCTGTGGTTTGTATCAGTTTCAGAAGCAGAGTTGAACTAGATATGATCCATGTGTGTAGGAAACACAGTTCTTTTGTTCTGAGCACACTCACATTTCCTGCTGTCTTAGAGACTCTAGAAAGCAAGAGCGTGCTTCTTGCTGGAAAGCAGAGTGTGTTTCATGGATGAGAACTGTGCTGTGTGTTTCCCTTTAGAAACGGAGTTTAATCCCAGGCTCTGTGCCTTCCTGCAAGCAAGACTTCTTTTCAGGTAAACGCAGTCACTTTTCAGCTCAAACAAAGCTACATCGTTCATGAAGCTCACATGTTTCTTGCTCTTCACGGAAAGTATTGGATGTTAGAAGACCTGTGGTTTGCATCTGGTTCAGGAGCAGAGTCGAACTAGATATAGTCCCTGTGTGTAGGAAACAGAGTTCTTTTGTTCTGAGAACACTCTCATTTGCTGCAGTCTTAGAGATTATAGAAAGCAAAAGCGTGCTTCTTGCTCTAAAGCAGAGTGTGTTTCATGGATGAGAACTGTGCTATGTGTTTCTCTTCAGAAATGGAGTTAAATCCCAGGCTCTGTGCCTTCCTACAAGCAAGCCTTCGCTTCAGGTAAACGCAGTCAGTTTTCAGCACAAACAAATCTACATCGTTCACAAAGCACACACGGTTCTCACTCCTAACTGAAAAGGTGGATGGTAGTGGTCCTGTGTTTTGTATCAGGTACAGAAGCAGACTTGAACTAGATATGGGCCGTGTTTGTAGGAAACACAGTTATTTTGTTCTGAGCACAGTCATGTTTCCGCTTATATTAGAGAATCTATAAGCAAGACCGTGTGTCTTGCTCTAAAGCAGAGTGTGTTTCATGGATGAGAACACTGCTGTGTGTTTCCCTTCAGGAATGGAGTTAAATCCCAGGCTCTGTGTCTTCCTATAAGCAAGACTTCGTTTCACGTAAACGCAATCACTATTCAGCTCAAACAAAGCTACATCCTTCATGAAGCTCACACGTTTCTCGCTCTTAACTGAAAAGCATTGGATGTTAGAGGACCTGTGTTTTGTATCAGTTTCAGAAGCAGAGTAGAACTAGATATGCGCTGTGTGTGCAGGAAAAACAGTTATTGTTTTCTGAGCAGACTCACGTTTCATGTTTTATTAGAGAATATAGAAGCAAGACCATGCTTCTTGCTCTAAAGCAGAGTTTGTTTCATGGATGAGAACTCTGCTCTGTGTTTCCCTTCAGAAATAGAGTTAAATCCCAGGCTCTGTGTCTTCCTACAAGCAATACTTCATTTCATGTAAACGCAGTCACTTTTCAGCTCAAACGAATCTACATTGTTCACAAAGCTCACACGTTTATCGCTCTTAACTGAAAATCATTGGATTTTAGAGGACCTGAAGTTTGTATCAGTTTCAGAGGAAGAGAAGAACTAGATATGGTCCGTGTGTGTAGGAAATACAGTTATTGTGTTCTGAGCACACTCACGTTTCCTGTTGTATTAGAGAATCTAGAAGCAAGAGTGTGCTTGTTGCTCTAAAGCACAGTATGTTTCATGGGTGAGAACTGTGCTGTATGTTTCCCTTCAGAAATGGAGTTAAATCCCAGGCTCTTTGTCTTCCTACAAGCAAGACTTCGTTTCAGGTAAACGAAGTCACTTTTCAGATCAAACAAAGCTACATCACAGACAAAGCTCACACATTTATGGCTCTTAACTGAAAAGCATTGGATGCCAGAAGACCTGTGATTTTCATCAGTTCCAGAAGTAGAGTTGAACTAGATATGGTCTCTGTGTGTAGGAAACACAGTTCTTTTCTACAGAGCACACAAACGTTTACTGCTGTATTAGAGACTCTACAAAGCAAGAGTGTGCTTCTTCCTCTAAAGCAGATTGTGATTCATGGATGAGAACTGTGCTGTATGTTTCCCTTCAGAAATGGAGTTTAATCCCAGGCTCTGTGTCTTCCTACAAGCAAGACTTGATTCAGGTAAATGCAGTCATATTTGAGCTCAAACAAAGCTACCTCGTTCACAAAGCTCACATGTTTCTGGCTCATAACTGAAAAGCATTGGATGTTAGAGGACCTGTGGTTTGTATCAGTTTGAGAAGCAGAGTTGAACTAGATAAGGTCCATGTGGGTGGGAAACACAGTTCTTTGTTCAGAGCACACTCATATTTCCCGCTGTATTAGAGAATATAGAATGAAAGAGTGTGCTTCTTGCTCTAAAGCACAGTGTGTTTCATGGATGAGAACTGTGCTGTGTGTTTCCCTTCAGACATGGAGTAAAATCCCAGGACCTGTGTCTTCCTACAAGCAACACATCGTTTCAGGTAAACGCAGTCACTTTTCAGCTCAAATGAAGGTTCATTGTTCACCAAGCACGCATGGTTCTTGCTCTTAACTGTAAAGCATTGGATGTTAGAGGTCCTGTGGTTTGTATCAGTTTCAGAAGCAGAGATGAACTATATATTGCCCGAGTGTGTAGGAAATACAGTTATTTTGTTCTGAGCACACTCGCGTTTACTGTTTTTTAGAGAATCTAGAAGCAAGACCGTGCGTCTTGCTCTAAAGCACAGTATGTTTCATGGGTGAGAACTGTGCTGTATGTTTCCCTTCAGAAATGGTGTTAAATCCCAGTCTCTTTGTCTTCCCACAAGCAAGACTTCGTTTCAGGTAAACGAAGTCACTTTTCAGATCAAAGAAAGCTGCATCGTTCACGAAGCTCACACGTTTCTCGCTCTTAACTGAAAAGCATTGGATGTTAGAGGACCTGTGGTTTCTATCAGTTTCAGAAGGAGAGTTGAATGAGATATGATCCATGTGTGTAGGAAACACAGTTCTTTTGTTCTGAGCACACTCACATTTCCTGGTCTCTTAGAGACTCTACAAAGCAAGAGCATGCTTCTTGCTCAAAAGCAGAGTATGTTTCATGGATGAGAACTGTGCTGTGTGTTTCCCTTCAGAAATGGAGTTTAATCCCAGGCTCTGTGTCTTCCTACAAGCAATACTTCATTTAATTTAAATGCATTCACTTTTCAGCTCAAATGAATCTACATTGTTCACAAAGCTCACACGTTTATCGCTCTTAACAGAAAATCATTGGATTTTAGAGGACCTGAAGTTTGTATAAGTTTCCGAGGAAGAGTTGAACTAGATATGGTCCGTATGTGTAGGAAATACAGTTATTGTGTTCTGAGCACACTCACATTTCCTGTTGTATTAGAGGATCTAGAAGCAAGAGCGGGCTTCTTGTTCTAAACCAGAGTGTGTTTAATGTATGAGAACTGTGCTGTATGTTTCCCTTCAGAAATGGAATTAAATCCCAGGCACTTTGTCTTCCTACAAGCAAGACTTCTTTTCATGTAATCGCAGTCACTTTCAGCTCAAACAAACCTACATCGTTCACAAAGCACAAACAGTTCTCGCTCTTATTGAAAAGCATTGGATGTTAGAGTTCCTGGGTTTTGTATCAGTGTCTGAAGCAGAGTTGAACTAGATATGGGCCGTGTGTGTAGGAAACACAGATCTTTTTACAGAGCACACTCACATTTCCTGCTGTATTAGAGATTCTAGTATGCAAGAGTGTGCTTCTTGCTCTAAAGCAGAGTGTGTTTCATGGATGAGAACTGTGCTGTGTGTTTATCCTCAGAAGTGGAGTTAAATCCCAGGCTCTGTGTCTTCCTACAAGCAAGAGTTCATTTCAGGTAAACACGTCACTTTTCAGCAAAAACGAAGCTACATCGTACACGAAGCTCACACGTTTCTCGCTCTTAAAAGAAAATCATTGGATGTTAGAGGACCTGTGGTTTGTATCAGTTTCAGAAGCAGAGTTGAACTAGATATGGTCCGTGTGTGTAGGAACAACAGCTCTTTTGTTCAGAGCACACTCACATTTCTTGAAGCATTAGAGACACTAGAATGCAAGAGCGTGCTTCTTGCTCTAAACAGAGTGTGTTTTATGGATGAGAACTGTGCTGTGTGTTTAACTTCAGGAGTGGAGTTAAATCCCAGGCTCTGTGTCTTCCTATAAGCAAGACTTCGCTTCAGGTAAACTCAGTCACTTTTCAGCTCAAAATAAGCAACATTGTACACGAACCTCACATGTTTCTCGCTCTTAAGTGAGAAACATTGGATGTTAGAGGACCAGTGGTTTCTAACTGTTTCACAAGCAGAGTTGAACTAGATAAGGTCCGTGTGTGTAGCCCACATAGTTCTTTTGTTCAGAGCATTCTCATGTTTCCTGCTTTATTAGAGACTGTAGAAAGCAAGTGTGTGCTTCTTGCTCTAAAGCACACTGTGTTTCATGGATGAGAACTGTGCTGTGTGTTTCCCTTCAGACATGGTGTTAAATCCCTGGCTCTGTGTCTTCCTACAAGCAAGACTTCGTTTCAGGTGAACGCAGTCATTTATCACCTCTAATGAAGGTTCATTGTTCACCAAGCACACACGGTTCTCGCTCTTAACTGAAAAGCATTGGATGTTAGAGGTCCTGTGTTTTGTATCAGATTCAGAAGCAGAGTTGAACTAGATATGGGCCATGTGTCTAGGAAACACAGTTATTTTTTTCTGAGGGCACGCACGTTTACTGTGGTATTAGAGAATCTAGAAGCAAGACCGTGCATCTTGCACTAAAGCACAGTATGTTTCATTGTTGAGAACTGTGCTTTCTGTTTCCATTCAGAAATGGAGGTAAATCCCAGGCTCTGTGTCTTCCTACAATCAGGACTTCGTTTCAGGTCAACGCAGTCACTTTTTTAGCTCAAACGAAGCTACATAGTACACGAAGCTCACACGGTTCTCGCTCTTAACTGAAAAGCATTGGATTTTAGAGGACCTGAAGTTTGTATCAGTTTCTGAGGAAGAGTTGAACTAGATATGGTCCGTGTGTGTAGGAAATACAGTTTTTGTGTTCTGAGCACACTCACATTTCCTGTTGTATTAGAGAATCTAGAAGCAAGAGCGGACTTCTTGTTCTAAACCAGAGTGTGTTTCATGGATGAGAACTGTGCTGTGTGTTTATCCTCAGAAGTGGAGTTAAATCCCAGGCTCTGTGTCTTCCTACAAGCAAGACTTGATTTAAGGTAAATACAGTCACTTTTCTGCTCAAACGGATCTACATAGATCACAAAGCACACACGATTCTCGCTCATAAGTATAAAGCAATGGATGTTAGAGGACATGTGGTTTGTAATAGTTTAAGAAGCAGAGTTGAACTAGATATCCTCCGTGTGTGGAGGAAACACAGTTATTTTCTTCTCAGCACACTCATGTTTCTTGCTGTATTAGAGACTCTAGAAAGTAAGGGCGTACATCTGGCTTTCAAGCAGAGTGTGTTTCATGGATGAGAACTTTGCAGTGTGTTTCCCTTCAGAAATGGTGTTAAATCCTAGGCTCTGTGTGTTCCTTCAAGCAAGACTTCTTTTCAGGTAAACACAGTCACTTTTCAGCTCAAACAAAGCTATATCATTCACAAAGCAAACACGGTTCTCGCTCTTAACTGAAAATCTTTGGATGTAAGAGGACCTGTGGTTTGTATCAGTTTCAGAAGCAGAGATGAACTAGATATGATCCATGTGTGTAGGAAACACAGTTCTTTTGTTCTGAGCACACTCACATTTCCTGCTGTCTTAGAAACTCTAGAAAGCAAGAGCGTGCTTCTTGCTGGAAAGCAGAGTATGTTTCATGGATGAGAACTGTGCTGTGTGTTTCCCTTCAGAAACGGATTTTAATCCCAGGCTCTGTGCCTTCCAGCAAGCAAGACTTCTTTTCAGGTAAACGCAGTCACTTTTCAGCTCAAACAAAGCTACATCTATCATGAAGCTCACATGTTTCTCGCTATTACCTGAAGAAAATTGGATATTAGAGGACTGGGTTTTGTATCAGTTTCAGAAGCAGAGTAGAACTAGATATGCGCCGAGTGTGTAGGAAAAACAGTTATTTTGTTCTGAGCAGACTCACGTTTCCTGTTTTATTAGAGAATCTAGAAGCAAGACCGTACGTCTTGCTCTAAAGCAGAGTGTGTTTCATGGATGAGATCTCTGCTCTGTGTTTCCCTTCAGAAATAGAGTTAAATCCCAGGCTCTGTGTCTTCCTACATGCAGGCTTCGCTTCAGGTAAAAGCAGTCACTTTTCAGCTCGAAGGATGCAACATTGTTCACAAAGCTCACACATTTCTCGCTCTTAAATGAAAAGCAATGGATGTTAGAGGACCTGTGGTTTGTATCAGTTTCAGAATGAGAGTTGAACTAGATATGGTCCATGTGTGTAGGAAACACAGTTCTTTTGTTCTCAGCACACTCACGTTTCCTGCTGTCTTAGAGACTCTAGAAAGCAAGAGCGTGGTTCTTGCTATAAATCACAGTGTGTTTCATGGATGAGAACTGTGCTGTGTGTTTCCCTTCAGAAATGGAGTTTGATCCCAGTCTCTGTGTCTTCCTACAAGCAAAACTTGATTTATGGTAAACACAGTCACTTTTCAGCTCAAACAAATCTACATCGTTCACAAAGCAGACACGGTTCTCGCTCTTTACTGAAAAGTTGGATGTTAGACGTCCTGTGTTTTGTATCAGTTGGAGAAGCAGAGTTGAACTAGATATGGGCAGTGTTTATAGTAAAAACAGTTATTTTGTTCTGAGCACACTCATGTTTCCGGTTATTTTAGAGAATCTAGAATAAAGACCGTGTGTCTTGCTCTAAAGCAGAGTGTGTTTCATGGATGAGAACTGTGCTGTGTGTTTCCCTTCAGAAAAGGAGTTTAATCATAGGCTCTGTGTCTTCCTACAAGCATGACTTGATTTCAGGTAAATGCAGTCACATTTGAGCAAAAACAAAGCTACCTCGTTCCCAAAGCTCACACGTTTCTCGCTCATAACTGAAAATCATTGGAGGTTAGAGGACCTGTGTTTTTTATCAGTTCCAGAAGCAGAGTTGAACTAGATATGATCCGTGTGTGTAGGAAACACAGTTCTTTTGTTCTGAGAAAACTCACGTTTCCTCCTCTCTTAGAGACTCTAGAAGCAAGAGCGTGCTTCTTGCTCAAAAGCAGAGTGTGTTTCATGGATGAGAACTGTGCTGTGTGTTTCCCTTCAGAAAAGGAGTTTAATCACAGGCTCTGTGTCTTCCTACAAGCATGACTTGATTTCAGGTAAATGCAGTCACATTTGAGCTCAAACAAAGCTACCTCGTTCCCAAAGCTCACACGTTTCTCGCTCATAACTGAAAATCATTGGATGTTAGAGGACCTGTGGTTCGTATAAGTCTCAGAAGCAGAGTTGAAGTAGATATGATCCATGAGTGTAGGAAACAGTTCTTTTGTTCTGAGTATATTCACGTGTCTTGCTGTCTTAGAGACTCTAGAAAGCAAGAGCATGCTTCTTGCTTGAAAGCAGAGTATGTTTCATGGATGAGAACTGTGCTGTGTGTTTACCTTGACAAGTGGAGATAAATCCCAGGCTCTGAGTCTTCCTACAAGCAAGACTTCGCTTCAGGTAAACTCAGTCACTTTTCAGCTCAAACGAATCCTCATTGTTCACGAAGCTGACACGTTTCTTGCTCTTAACTGAAAAACATTGGATGTTAGAGGACCTGTGGTTTGTATCAGTTTCAGAAACAGAGTTGAACTAGATATGGTCCGTGTGTAGGAAACACAGTTCTTTTGTTCAGAGCAAACTCATGTTTCCTGCTGTATTAGAGACGGTAGAAAGCAAGTGTGTGCTTCTTGCTCTAAAGCAGAGTGTGTATCATGGATGAGAACTGTTCTGTGTGTTTCCCTTCAGAAATGGAGGTAAATCCCATGCTCTATGTCTTCCAACAATCAAGACTTCATTTCAGGTAAACACAGTCACTTTTCAGCTCAAACGAAGCTAAATCGTTCACGAAGCTCACACGTTTCTTGCTCTTAACTGAAAAGCATTGTATGTTATAGGACCTGTGGTTTGTATCAGTTTCAGAAGCAGAGTTGAACTAGATATGATCCATTAGTGTAGGAAACACAGTTCTTTTGTTCTGAGCATAATCACGTGTCTTGCTTTCTTAGATACTCTAGAAAGCAAGAGCGTGGTTCTTCCTCTGAAGCAGATTGTATTTCAGAATGAGAACTGTGGTGTGTGTTTCCCTTCAGACATGGAGGTAAATCCAAGCCTCTGTGTCCTCCTACAAGCAAGACTTCTTTTCATGTAATCGCAGTCACTTTTCAGCTCAAACGAAGGTTCATTGTTCACCATGCACACACGGCTCTTGCTCTTAAATGAAAAGCATTGATGTTAGAGGTCCTGTGTTTTGAAACAGTTTCAGAAGCAGAGTTAAATTAGATATGGGCCGTGTGTGAGGAAACACCGTTATTTTCTTCTGAGCGCACTCACGTTTACTGTTGTATTAGAGAATCTAGAAGCAAGACCGTGCATCTTGTTCTAAAGCACAGTGTGTTTCATGGATGAGAACTGTCCTCTGTTTTTCACTTGAGAAACTGGGTCAAATCCCAAGCCCTGTGTCTTCCTACCAGCAAGACTTCTTTTCATGTAATCACAGTCACTTTTCAGCTCAAACAAACATACATCGTTCACAAAGCACAAACAGTTCTCGCTCTTATTGAAAGGCATTGGATGTTAGAGGTCCTGTGTTTTGTATCAGTTTCCGAAGCAGAGTTGAACTAGATATGGGCCGTGTGTTTAGGAAACACAGTTCTTTTTACAGAGCACACTCACATTTCCTGCTGTATTGGAGATTCTAGTATGCAAGAGTGTGCTTCTTGCTCTAAAGCAGAGTGTGTTTCATGGATGAGAACTGTGCTGTGTGTTTATCCTCAGAAGTGGAGTTAAATCCCAGGCTCTGTGTCTTCCTACAAGCAAGAGTTCATTTCAGGTAAACGCGTCACTTTTCAGCAAAAACGAAGCTACATCGTACACGAAGCTCACACGTTTCTTGCTCTTAAAAGAAAATCATTGGATGTTAGAGGTCCTGTGTTTTGTATCAGTTTCAGAAGGAGAGTTGAACTAGATATGGGCCGTGTTTCTAGGAAACACAGTTTTTTTTTTCCTGAGGGCACGCACGTTTACTGTGGTATTAAAGAATCTAGAAGCAAGACCGTGCATCTTGCACTAAAGCACAGTATGTTTCATTGATGAGAAATGTGCTTTCTGTTTCCATTCAGAAATGGAGGTAAATCCCAGGCTCTGTGTCTTCCTACAATCAGGACATCGTTTCAGATAAACGCAGTCACTTTTTTAGCTCAAACGAAGCTACATAATACACAAAGCTCACACGTTTCTCTCTCTTAACTGAAAATCATTGGAGGTTAGAGGTCCTGTGTTTTTTATCAGTTCCAGAAGCAGAGTTGAACTAGATATGATCCGTGTGTGTAGGAAACACAGTTCTTTTGTTCTGAGAAAACTCACGTTTCCTCCTCTCTTAGAGACTCTAGAAGCAAGAGCGTGCTTCTTGCTCAAAAGCAGAGTGTGTTTCATGGATGAGAACTGTGCTGTGTGTTTCCCTTCAGAAAAGGAGTTTAATCACAGGCTCTGTGTCTTCCTACAAGCATGACTTGATTTCAGGTAAATGCAGTCACATTTGAGCTCAAACAAAGCTACCTCGTTCCCAAAGCTCACACGTTTCTCGCTCATAACTGAAAATCATTGGATGTTAGAGGACCTGTGGTTCGTATAAGTCTCAGAAGCAGAGTTGAAGTAGATATGATCCATGAGTGTAGGAAACAGTTCTTTTGTTCTGAGTATATTCACGTGTCTTGCTGTCTTAGAGACTCTAGAAAGCAAGAGCATGCTTTTTGCTTGAAAGCAGAGTATGTTTAATGGATGAGAACTGTGCTGTGTGTTTACCTTGACAAGTGGAGATAAATCCCAGGCTCTGAGTCTTCCTACAAGCAAGACTTCGCTTCAGGTAAACTCAGTCACTTTTCAGCTCAAACGAATCCTCATTGTTCACGAAGCTGACACGTTTCTTGCTCTTAACTGAAAAACATTGGATGTTAGAGGACCTGTGGTTTGTATCAGTTTCAGAAACAGAGTTGAACTAGATATGGTCCGTGTGTAGGAAACACAGTTCTTTTGTTCAGAGCAAACTCATGTTTCCTGCTGTATTAGAGACGGTAGAAAGCAAGTGTGTGCTTCTTGCTCTAAAGCAGAGTGTGTATCATGGATGAGAACTGTTCTGTGTGTTTCCCTTCAGAAATGGAGGTAAATCCCATGCTCTATGTCTTCCAACAATCAAGACTTCATTTCAGGTAAACACAGTCACTTTTCAGCTCAAACGAAGCTAAATCGTTCACGAAGCTCACACGTTTCTTGCTCTTAACTGAAAAGCATTGTATGTTATAGGACCTGTGGTTTGTATCAGTTTCAGAAGCAGAGTTGAACTAGATATGATCCATTAGTGTAGGAAACACAGTTCTTTTGTTCTGAGCATAATCACGTGTCTTGCTTTCTTAGATACTCTAGAAAGCAAGAGCGTGGTTCTTCCTCTGAAGCAGATTGTATTTCAGAATGAGAACTGTGGTGTGTGTTTCCCTTCAGACATGGAGGTAAATCCAAGCCTCTGTGTCCTCCTACAAGCAAGACTTCTTTTCATGTAATCGCAGTCACTTTTCAGCTCAAACGAAGGTTCATTGTTCACCATGCTACACGGCTCTTGCTCTTAAATGAAAAGCATTGATGTTAGAGGTCCTGTGTTTTGAAACTGTTTCAGAAGCAGAGTTAAATTAGATATGGGCCGTGTGTGAGGAAACACCGTTATTTTCTTCTGAGCGCACTCACGTTTACTGTTGTATTAGAGAATCTAGAAGCAAGACCGTGCATCTTGTTCTAAAGCACAGTGTGTTTCATGGATGAGAACTGTCCTCTGTTTTTCACTTGGGAAACTGGGTCAAATCCCAAGCCCTGTGTCTTCCTACCAGCAAGACTTCTTTTCATGTAATCGCAGTCACTTTTCAGCTCAAACAAACCTACATCGTTCACAAAGCACAAACAGTTCTCGCTCTTATTGAAAAGCATTGGATGTTAGAGGTCCTGTGTTTTGTATCAGTTTCCGAAGCAGAGTTGAACTAGATATGGGCCGTGTGTTTAGGAAACACAGTTCTTTTTACAGAGCACACTCACATTTCCTGCTGTATTGGAGATTCTAGTATGCAAGAGTGTGCTTCTTGCTCTAAAGCAGAGTGTGTTTCATGGATGAGAACTGTGCTGTGTGTTTATCCTCAGAAGTGGAGTTAAATCCCAGGCTCTGTGTCTTCCTACAAGCAAGAGTTCATTTCAGGTAAACTCGTCACTTTTCAGCAAAAACGAAGCTACATCGTACACGAAGCTCACACGTTTCTTGCTCTTAAAAGAAAATCATTGGATGTTAGAGGTCCTGTGTTTTGTATCAGTTTCAGAAGCAGAGTTGAACTAGATATGGGCCGTGTGTCTAGGAAACACAGTTTTTTTTCCTGAGGGCACGCACGTTTACTGTGGTATTAGAGAATCTAGAAGCAAGACCGTGCATCTTGCACTAAAGAACAGTATGTTTCATTGATGAGAAATGTGGTTTCTGTTTCCATTCAGAAATGGAGGTAAATCCCAGGCTCTGTGTCTTCCTACAATCAGGACATCGTTTCAGATAAACGCAGTCACTTTTTTAGCTCAAACGAAGCTACATAATACACAAAGCTCACACGTTTCTCTCTCTTAACTGAAAATCATTGGAGGTTAGAGGTCCTGTGTTTTTTATCAGTTCCAGAAGCAGAGTTGAACTAGATATGATCCGTGTGTGTAGGAAACACAGTTCTTTTGTTCTGAGAAAACTCACGTTTCCTCCTCTCTTAGAGACTCTAGAAGCAAGAGCGTGCTTCTTGCTCAAAAGCAGAGTGTGTTTCATGGCTGAGAACTGTGCTGTGTGTTTCCCTTCAGAAAAGGAGTTAAATCCCAGGCTCTGTGTCTTCCTACAAGCAAGAGTTCATTTCAGGTAAACTCGTCACTTTTCAGCAAAAACGAAGCTACATCGTACACGAAGCTCACCGGTTTCTCGCTCTTAAAAGAAAATCATTGGATGTTAGAGGACCTGTGGTTTGTATCAGTTTCAGAAGCAGAGTTGAACTAGATATGGTGCGTGTGTGTATGAACCACAGTTCTTTTGTTCATAGCACACTCACATTTCTTGCAGCATTAGAGACACTAGAATGCAAGAGTGTGCTTCTTGCTCTAAAGCAGAGTGTGTTTCATGGATGAGAACTGTGCTGTGTGTTTCCCTTCAGAAAAGGAGTTTAATCACAGGCTCTGTGTCTTCCTACAAGCATGACTTGATTTCAGGTAAATGCAGTCACATTTGAGCTCAAACAAAGCTACCTCGTTCCCAAAGCTCACACGTTTCTCGCTCATAACTGAAAATCATTGGATGTTAGAGGACCTGTGGTTCGTATAAGTCTCAGAAGCAGAGTTGAACTAGATATGATCCATGAGTGTAGGAAACAGTTCTTTTGTTCTGAGCATATTCACGTGTCTTGCTGTCTTAGAGACTCTAGAAAGCAAGAGCATGCTTCTTGCTTGAAAGCAGAGTATGTTTCATGGATGAGAACTGTGCTGTGTGTTTACCTTGACAAGTGGAGATAAATCCCAGGCTCTGAGTCTTCCTACAAGCAAGACTTCGCTTCAGGTAAACTCAGTCAATTTTCAGCTCAAACGAATCCTCATTGTTCACGAAGCTGACACATTTCTTGCTCTTAACTGAAAAACATTGGATGTTAGAGGACCTGTGGTTTGTATCAGTTTCAGAAACAGAGTTGAACTAGATATGGTCCGTGTGTAGGAAACACAGTTCTTTTGTTCAGAGCAAACTCATGTTTCCTGCTGTATTAGAGACGGTAGAAAGCAAGTGTGTGCTTCTTGCTCTAAAGCAGAGTGTGTATCATGGATGAGAACTGTTCTGTGTGTTTCCCTTCAGACATGGAGGTAAATCCCATGCTCTATGTCTTCCAACAATCAAGACTTCATTTCAGGTAAACACAGTCACTTTTCAGCTCAAACGAAGCTAAATCGTTCACGAAGCTCACACGTTTCTTGCTCTTAACTGAAAAGCATTGTATGTTATAGGACCTGTGGTTTGTATCAGTTTCAGAAGCAGAGTTGAACTAGATATGATCCATTAGTGTAGGAAACACAGTTCTTTTGTTCTGAGCATAATCACGTGTCTTGCTTTCTTAGATACTCTAGAAAGCAAGAGCGTGGTTCTTCCTCTGAAGCAGATTGTATTTCAGAATGAGAACTGTGGTGTGTGTTTCCCTTCAGACATGGAGGTAAATCCAAGCTTCTGTGTCCTCCTACAAGCAAGACTTCTTTTCATGTAATCGCAGTCACTTTTCAGCTCAAACGAAGGTTCATTGTTCACCATGCACACACGGCTCTTGCTCTTAAATGAAAAGCATTGATGCTAGAGGTCCTGTGTTTTGAAACAGTTTCAGAAGCAGAGTTAAATTAGATATGGGCCGTGTGTGAGGAAACACCGTTATTTTGTTCTGAGCGCACTCACGTTTACTGTTGTATTAGAGTATCTAGAAGCAAGACCGTGCATCTTGTTCTAAAGCACAGTGTGTTTCATGGATGAGAACTGTCCTCTGTTTTTCACTTGAGAAACTGGGTCAAATCCCAAGCCCTGTGTCTTCCTACCAGCAAGACATCTTTTAATGTAATTGCAGTCACTTTTCAGCTCAAACAAAGCTACATAGTTCACAAAGCACAAACAGTTCTCGCTCTTATTGAAAAGCATTGGATGTTAGATGTCCTGTGTTTTGTATCAGTTTCCGAAGCAGAGTTGAACTAGATATGGGCCGTGTGTAGGAAACACAGTTCTTTTTACAGAGCACACTCACATTTCCTGCTGTATTGGAGATTCTAGTATGCAATAGTGTGCTTCTTGCTCTAAAGCAGAGTGTGTTTCATGGATGAGAACTGTGCTGTGTGTTTACCTTGAGAAGTGGAGTTAAAACCCAGGATCTGTGTCTTCCTACAAGCAATACTTCGTTTCATGTAAACGCAGTCACTTTTCAGCTCAAAATAATCAACGTTGTACACGAAGCTCACACGTTTATCGCTCTTAAGTGAGAAGCATTGGACGTTAGAGGACCAGTGGTTTGTATCGGTTTCACAAGCAGAGTTGAACTAGATATGGGCCGTGTGTGTAGGAAACACAGTTCTTTTTACAGAGCACACTCACATTTCCTGCTGTATTAGAGACTCTAGTATGCAAGAGTGTGCTTCTTGCTCTAAAGCAGAGTGTGTTTCATGGATGAGAACTGTGCTGTGTGTTTTTCCTCAGAAGTGGAGTTAAATCCCAGGCTCTCTGTCTTCCTACAAGCAAGAGTTCATTTCAGGTAAACACGTCACTTTTCAGCAAAAACGAAGCTACATTGTACACGAAGCTCCCACGTTTTTCGCTCTTAAAAGAAAATCATTGGATGTTAGAGGACCTGTGGTTTGTATCAGTTTCTGAAGCAGAGTTGAACTAGATATGGTCTGTGTGTGTAGGAACCACAGTTCTTTTGTTCAGAGAACACTCATATTTCTTGCAGCATTAGAGACACTAGAATGCAAGAGCGTGCTTCTTGCTCTAAACAGAGTGTGTTTTATGGATGAGAACTGTGCTGTGTGTTTACCTTCAGAAGTAGAGTTAAATCCCATGCTCTGTGTCTTCCTATAAGCAAGACTTCGCTTCAGGTAAACTCAGTCACTTTTCAGCTGAAAATAAGCAACATTGTACACGAAGCTCACATGTTTCTCGCTCTTAAGTGAGAAGCAATGGATGTTAGAGGACCAGTGGTTTGTATCTGTTTCACAAGCAGAGTTGAACTAGATACGGTCCGTGTGTGTAGCCAACATAGTTCTTTTGTTCAGAGCATTCTCATGTTTCCTGCTTTATTAGAGACTGTAGAAAGCAAGTGTGTGCTTCTTGCTCTAAAGCACACTGTGTTTCATGGATGAGAACTGTGCTGTGTGTTTCCCTTCAGACATGGTGTTAAATCCCAGGATCTGTGTCTTCCTACAAGCAAGACCTCGTTTCAGGTGAACGCAGTCATTTATCACCTCTAATGAAGGTTCATTGTTCACCAAGCACACACGGTTCTCTCTCTTAACTGAAAAGCATTGGATTTTAGAGGACCTGTGGTTTGTATCAGTTTCAGAAGCACAGTTGAACGAGATATGATCCATGTGTGTAGGAAACACAGTTCTTTTGTTCTGAGCACACTCACATTTCCTGGTCTCTTAGAGACTCTAGAAAGCAAGAGCATGCTTCTTGCTCGAAAGCAGATTATGTTTCATGGACTAGACCTGTGCTGTGTGTTTCCCTTCCGAAATGGAGTTTAATCCCAGTCTCTTTGTCTTCCTACAAGCAAAACTTCATTTCATTTAAATGCAGTCACTTTTCAGCTCAAATGAATCTACATTGTTCACAAAGCTCACACGTTTATTGCTCTTAACAAAAAATCATTGGATTTTAGAGGACCTGAAGTTTGTATCAGTTTCAGAGGAAGAGTTGAACTAGATATGGTCCATGTGTGTAGGAAATACAGTTATTGTGTTCTGAGCACACTCACGTTTCCTGTTGTATTAGAGAATCTAGAAGCAAGAGCGGGCTTCTTGTTCTAAACCAGAGTGTGTTTCATGGATGAGAACTGTGCTGTATGTTTCACTTCAGAAATGGAGTTAAATCCCAGGCACTTTGTCTTCCTACAAGCAAGACTTGATTTCATGTAAATGCTGTAACATTTGAGCTCAAACAAAGCTACCTGGTTCACAAAGCTCACACGTTTCTGGCTCATAACTGAAAAGCATTGGATGTTAGAGGACCTGTGGTGTGTATCAGTTTGAGAAGCAGAGTTGAACTAGAAATGGTCCACGTGGGTGGGAAACACAGTTCTTTTGTTCTGAGCACACTCACGTTTCCTCCTCTCTTAGAGACTCTAGAAAGCAAGAGCGTGCTTCTTGCTCTAAAGCACAGTGTGTTTCATGGATGAGAACTGTGCTGTGTTTTTCCCTTGAAAAACTGTGTCAAATCCCAAGCCCTGTGTCTTCCTACCAGCAAGACTTCTTTTCATGTAATCGCAGTAACTTTTCAGCTCAGACAATCCTACATCGTTCACAAAGCACAAACAGTTCTCGCTCTTATTGAAAAGAATTGGATGTTAGAGTTCCTGTGTTTTGTATCACTTTCTGAAGCAGAGTTGAACTAGATATGGGCCGTGTGTGTAGGAAACACAGTTCTTTTTACAGAGCACACTCACATTTCCTGCTGTATTAGAGATTCTAGTATGCAAGAGTGTGCTTCTTCCTCTAAAGCAGAGTGTGTTTCATGGATGAGAACTGTGCTGTGTGTTTATCCTCAGAAGTGGAGTTAAATCCCAGGCTCTGTGTCTTCCTGCAAGCAAGAGTTCATTTCAGGTAAACTCGTCACTTTTCAGCAAAAACGAAGCTACATCGTACACGAAGCTCACCGGTTTCTCGCTCTTAAAAGAAAATCATTGGATGTTAGAGGACCTGTGGTTTGTATCAGTTTCAGAAGCAGAGTTGAACTAGATATGGTGCGTGTGTGTATGAACCACAGTTCTTTTGTTCATAGCACACTCACATTTCTTGCAGCATTAGAGACACTAGAATGCAAGAGTGTGCTTCTTGCTCTAAAGCAGAGTGTGTTTCATGGATGAGAACTGTGCTGTGTGTTTATCCTCAGAAGTGGAGTTAAATCCCAGGCTCTGTGTCTTCATATAAGCAAGACTTCGCTTCAGGTATACTCAGTCACTTTTCAGCTCAAAATAAAAACATTGTACACGAAGCTCACATGTTTCTTGCTCTTAAGTGAGAAGCATTGGATGTTAGAGGACCAGTGGTTTGTATCTGTTTCACAAGCAGAGTTGAACTACATAAGGTCCATGTGTGTAGCCAACATAGTTCTTTTGTTCAGAGCATTCTCATGTTTCCTGCTTCATTAGAGACTGTAGAAAGCAAGTGTGTGCTTCTTGTTCTAAGGCACACTGTGTTTCATGGATGAGAACTGTACTGTGTGTTTCCCTTCAGACATGGTGTTAAATCCCAGGCTCTGTGTCTTCCTGCAAGCAAGACTTCGTTTCAGGTGAACGCAGTCATTTATCACCTCTTATGAAGGTTCATTATTCACCAAGCACACACGGTTCTCGCTCTTAACTGAAAAGCATTGGATGTTAGAGGTCCTGTGTTTTGTATCAGTTTCAGAAGCAGAGTTGAACTAGATATGGGCCGTGTGTCTAGGAAACACAGTTTTTTTTTTTTCTGAGGGCACGCACGTTTACTGTGGTATTAGAGAATCTAGAAGCAAGACCGTGCATCTTGCACTAAAGCACAGTATGTTTCATTGATGAGAAATGTGCTTCCTGTTTCCTTTCAGAAATGGAGGTAAATCCCAGGCTCTGTGTCTTCCTACAATCAGGACTTCGTTTCTGGTAAACGCAGTCACTTTTTTAGCTCAAACGAAGCTACATAATACACGAAGCTCACACGTTTCTCTCTCTTAACTGAAAATCATTGGAGGTTAGAGGACCTGTGTTTTTTATCAGTTCCAGAAGCAGAGTTGAACTAGATATGATCCGTGTGTGTAGGAAACACAGTTCTTTTTTTCTGAGAAAACTCACGTTTCCTCCTCTCTTAGAGACTCTAGAAAGCAAGAGCGTGCTTCTTGCTCAAAAGCAGAGTGTTTCATGGATGAGAACTGTGCTGTGTGTTTCCCTTCAGAAAAGGAGTTTAATCACAGGCTCTGTGTCTTCCTACAAGCATGACTTGATTTCAGGTGAATGCAGTCACATTTGAGCTCAAACAAAGCTACCTCGTTCCCAAAGCTCACACGTTTCTCGCTCATAACTGAAAATCATTGGATGTTAGAGGACCTGTGGTTTGTATAAGTCTCAGAAGCAGAGTTGAACTAGATATGATGCATCAGTGTAGGAAACAGTTCTTTTGTTCTGAGCATATTCACGTGTCTTGCTGTCTTAGAGACTCTAGAAAGCAAGAGCATGCTTCTTGCTTGAAAGCAGAGTATGTGTCATGGATGAGAACTGTGCTGTGTGTTTACCTTGAGAAGTGGAGATAAATCCCCGGCTCTGAGTCTTCCTACAAGCAAGACTTCGCTTCAGGTAAACTCAGTCACTTTTCAGCTCAAATGAAGCAACAATGTTCACGAAGCTCACACGTTTCTTGCTCTTAACTGAAAAACATTGGATGTTAGAGGACCTGTGGTTTGTATCAGTTTCAGAAACAGAGTTGAACTAGATATGGTCCGTGTGTGTAGGAAACACAGTTCTTTTGTTCAGAGCAAACTCATGTTTCCTGCTGTAATAGAGACGGTAGAAAGCAAGTGTGTGCTTCTTGCTCTAATGCAGAGTGTGTATCATGGATGAGAACTGTTCTGTGTGTTTCTTCAGAAATGGAGGTAAATCACATTCTCTGTGTCTTCCTACAATCAAGACTTCATTTCAGGTAAACACAGTCACTTTTCAGCTCAAACGAAGCTAAATCGTTCACGAAGCTCACACGTTTCTTGCTCTTAACTGAAAAGCATTGTATGTTATAGGACCTGTGGTTTGTATCAGTTTCAGAAGCAGAGTTGAACTAGATATGATCCATTAGTGTAGGAAACACAGTTCTTTTGTTCTGAGCATAATCACGTGTCTTGCTTTCTTAGATACTCCAGAAAGCAAGAGCGTGGTTCTTCCTCTGAAGCAGATTGTATTTCAGGATGAGAACTGTGGTGTGTGTTTCCCTTCAGACATGGAGGTAAATCCAAGCCTCTGTGTCCTCCTACAAGCAAGACTTCTTTTCAAGTAAACGCAGTAACTTTTCAGCTCAAACGAAGGTTCATTGTTCACCATGCACACACAGTTCTTGCTCTTAAATGAAAAGCATTGGTGTTAGAGGTCCTGTGTTTTGAATCAGTTTCAGAGCAGAGTTAAATTAGATATGGGCCGTGTGTGAGGAAACACCGTTATTTTGTTCTGAGCGCACTCACGTTTACTGTTGTATTAGAGAATCTAGAAGCAAGACCGTGCGTCTTTTTCTAAAGCACAGTGTGTTTCATGGATGAGAACTGTCCTCTGTTTTTCACTTGAGAAACTGGGTCAAATCCCAAGCACTGTGTCTTCCTACCAGCAAGACTTCTTTTCATGTATTCGCAGTCACTTTTCAGCTCAAACAAAGCTACATAGTTCACAAAGCACAAACAGTTCTCGCTCTTATTGAAAAGCATTGGATGTTAGAGGTCCTGTGTTTTGTATCAGTTTGAGAAATAGAGTTGAACTAGATATGGTCCGTGTGTGAAGGAAACACACTTCTTTTGTTCAGAGCACACACACATTTCCTGCTCTATTAGAGAATCTAGAATGCAAGAGTGTTCTTCTTGCTCTAAAGCAGAGTTTTTTTCATGGATGAGAACTGTGCTGTGTGTTTCTCTTCAGAAACGGAGTTTAATCTCAGGCTCTGTGCCTTCCTGCAAGCAAGACTAGTTTTTAGGTAAACACAGTCACTTTTCAGCTCAAACAAAGCTACAACATACACGAAGCTCACATGTTTCTTGCTCTTCATGGAAAATATTGGATGTTGGAAGACCTGTGGTTTGCATCTGCTTCAGAAGCAGAGTCGAACTAGATATGGTCCCTGTGTGTAGGAAACAGAGTTCTTTTGTTCAGCGCACACTCACATTTCCTGCTGTATAGAGAATCTAGAATGCAACAGTGTGCTTCTTGCTCTAAATGAGAGTGTGTTTCATGGATGAGAACTCTGCTGTGTGTTTACCTTCAGAAGTGGAGTTAAGTCCAGGCTCTATGTCTTCCTACAAGCAAGCCTTCACTTCAGGTAATCGCAGTCACTTTTCAGCTCAAATGATGCAACATAGATCACAAAGCACACACGATTCTCGCTCATAAGTAAAAAGTAATGGACGTTAGAGGACCTGTGTTTTGTATCAGTTTCAGAAGCAGAGTAGAACTAGATATGCGCCGTGTGTGTAGGAAAAACAGTTATTTTGTTCTGAGCAGACTCACGTTTCCTGTTTTATTAGAGAATCTAGAAGCAAGACCGTACGTCTTGCTCTAAAGCAGAGTGTGTTTCATGGATGAGAACTCTGCTCTGTGTTTTCCTTCAGAAATAGAGTTAAATCCCAGGCTCTGTGTCTTCCTACATGTAAGACTTCGCTTCAGGTAAATGCAGTCACTTTTCAGCTCAAAGGATGCAACATTGTTCACGAAGCTCACACATTTCTCGCTCTTAACTGAAAAGCAAGGGATGTTACAGGACCTGTGGTTTGTATCAGTTTCAGAATCAGAGTTGAACTAGATATGGTCCTTGTGTGTGGGAAACACAGTTCTTTTGTTCTCAGCACACTCACGTTTCCTGCTGCTTAGAGACTATAGAAATCAAGAGCGTGGTTCTTGCTATAAACCACAGTGTGTTTCATGGATGAGAACTGTGCTGTGTGTTTCCCTTCATAAATGGAGTTTGATCCCAGTCTCTGTGTCTTCCTACAAGCAAAACTTGATTTATTGTAAACACAGTCACTTTTCAGCTCAAACATACCTACATCATTCACAAAGCAGACACGGTTCTCGCTCTTGATTGAAAAGTTGGATGTTAGACGTCCTGGGTTTAGTATCAGTTTCAGAAGCAGAGTTGAACTAGATATGGGCAGTGTTTATAGGAAAAACAGTTATTTTGTTCTGAGCACACTCATGTTTCAGGTTATATTAGAGAATCTAGAATAAAGACCATGTGTCTTGCTCTAAAGCAGAGTGTGTTTCATGGATGAGAACTTTGCAGTGTGTTTCCCTTCAGAACTGGAGTTAAATCCCAGGCTCTGTGACTTCCTACAAGCAAGACTTAGTTTCAGGTAAATGCAGTCACTTTTCCGCTCAAACAAAGCTACCTCATTCACAAAGCTCACATGTTTCTCGCTCATAACTGAAAAGCATTGGATGTTAGAGGACCTGTGGTGTGTATCAGTTTGAGAAGCAGAGTTGAACTAGATATGGTCCGTGTGTGTAGGAAACACACTTCTTTTGTTCAGAGCACACACACACATTTCCTGCTCTATTAGAGAATCTAGAATGCAAGAGTGTACTTCTTGCTCTAAAGCAGAGTGTGTTTCATGGATGAGAACTGTGCTCTGTGTTTACCTTCAGAAATGGAGTTTAAGCCCAGGCTCTGTGTCTTCCTATGAGCAAGACTTGTTTCATGTAAACGCAGTCACTTTTCAGCTCAAACGAAGCTACATCATTCACGAAGCTCACACGTTTATCGCTCTTAACTGAAAATCATTGGATGTTAGAGGACCTGTGGTTTGTATCAGTTTCAGAATCAGAGTTGAACGATATATGATCCATGTGTGTAGGAAACACAGTTCTTTTGTTCTGAGCACACTCACATTTCCTGGTCTCTTAGAGACTCTAGAAAGCAAGAGCATGCTTCTTCCTCGAAAGCAGAGTATGTTTCCTGGATGAGAACTGTGCTGTGTGTTTCCCTTCAGAAATGGAGTTAAATCCCAGGCTCTGTGCTTCCTACAAGCAAGATTTCTTTTCAGGTAAACGCGACACTTTTCAGCTCAAACGAAGCTACATTGTACACGAAGCTCACACGTTTATCGCTCTTAACTGAAAATCATTGGATTTTAGCGGACCTGTGTTTTTTATCAGTTCCAGAAGCAGAGTTGAAATAGATGTGATCCATGTGTGTAGGAAACACAGTTCTTTTGTTCTGAGCACACTCACGTTTCCTCCTCTCTTAGAGACTCTAGAAAGCAAGAGCGTGATTCTTGCTAAAAAGCAGAGTGTGTTTCATGGATGAGAACTGTGCTGTGTGTTTCCCTTCAGAAAAAGAGTTTAATCCCAGGCTCTGTGTCTTCCTACAAGCAATACTTCGTTTTATGTAAATGCAGTCACTTTTCAGCTCAAAGAAGCTACATTGTTCCCAAAGCTCACACGTTTATCACTATTAACTGAAAATCATTGGATGTTAGAGGACCTGAGGTTTGTATCAGTTTCAGAGGAAGAGTTGAACTAGATATGGTCCGTGTGTGTAGGAAACACAGTTATTGTGTTCTGAGCATACTCACGTTTCCTGTTGTTTTAGAGAATCTAGAAGCAAGTGTGGGCTTCTTGTTCTAAAACAGAGTGTGTTTCATGGATGAGAACTGTGCTGTGTGTTTCCCTTCCGAAATGGAGTTAAATCCCAGGCTCTGTGTCTTCCTACAAGCAAGAATTCGTTTAAGGTAAAAACATTCACTTTATAACTCAAAGGAAGCTACATAGTACACGAAGCTCACACGTGTCTCACTCTTAACTGAAAATCATTGGAAGTTAGAGGACCTGTGGTTTGTATCAGTTTGAGAAGCAGAGTTGGACTAGATATGGTCCGTGTGTGTAGGAAACACAGTTCATTCGTTCAGAGCACACTCATGTTTCTTGCTATTTTAGATATCCTAGAATGCAGGAGTGTGCTTCTTGCTCTAAAGCAGCGTGTGTTTCATGGATGAGAACTGTGCTGTGTGTTTACCTTGAGAAGTAGAGATAAATCCCAGGCTATGAATCTTCCTACAAGCAAGACTTCGCTTCAGGTAAACTCAGTCACTTTTCAGCTCAAACGAAGGTTCATTGTTCACCATGCACACACGGTTCTTGCTCTTAAATGAAAAGCATTGATGTTAGAGGTCCTGTGTTTTGAATCAGATTCAGAAGCAGAGTTAAATTAGATATGGGCCGTGTGTGAGGAAACACCGTTATTTTGTTCTGAGCGCACTCACGTTTACTGTTGTATTAGAGAATCTAGAAGCAAGACCGTGTGTCTTGTTCTAAAGCACAGTGTGTTTCATGGATGAGAACTGTCCTCTGTTTTTCACTTGAGAAACTGGGTCAAATCCCAAGCACTGTGTCTTCCTACCAGCAAGACTTCTTTTCATGTAATCGCAGTCACTTTTCAGCTCAAACAAAGCTACATAGTTCACAAAGCACAAACAGTTCTCGCTCTTATTGAAAAGCATTGGATGTTAGAGGTCCTGTGTTTTGTATCAGTTAACGAAGCAGAGTTGAACTAGATATGGGCCGTGTGTGTAGGAAACACAGTTCTTTTTACAGAGCACACTCACATTTCCTGCTGTATTGGAGATTCTAGTATGCAATAGTGTGCTTCTTGCTCTAAAGCAGAGTGTGTTTCATGGATGAGAACTGTGCTGTGTGTTTACCTTGAGAAGTGGAGTTAAATCCCAGGCTCTGTGTCTTCCTACAAGCAAGAGTTCATTTCAGGTAAACGCGTCACTTTTCAGCTCAAACGAAGCTACATCTTACACGAAGCTCACACGATTTTCACTCTTAACTGAAAATCATTGGATTTCAGAGGACCTGTGGTTTGTATCAGTTTCAGAAGCAGAGTTGAAATAGATATCGTCCGTGTGTGTAGGAAACACAGTTCTTTTGTTCTGAGCACAGTCACATTTCCTGGTCTCTTAGAGATTATAGTAAGCAAGAGCATGCTTCTTGCTCAAAGGCAGAGTATGTTTCATGGATTAGAACTGTGCTGTTTGTTTCCCTTCAGAAATGGTGTTTAATCCCAGGCTCTGTGTCTTCCTACAAGCAATACTTCGTTTCATGTAAACGCAGTCACTTTTCAGCTCAAAGAAGCTACATTGTTCCCAAAGCTCACACGTTTATCGCTCTTAACTGAAAATCATTGGATGATAGAGGACCTGAGGTTTATATCAGTTTCAGAGGAAGAGTTGAACTAGATATGATCCGTGTGTGTAGGAAACACAGTTGTTTTGTTCAGAGCACACTCACATTTCTTGCAGCATTAGAGACACTAGAATGCAAGAGCGTGCTTCTTGCTCTAAACAGAGTGTTTTTTATGGATGAGAACTGTGCTGTGTGTTTACCTTCAGAAGTGGTGTTAAATCCCAGGATCTGTGTCTTCCTACAAGCAAGACTTCACTTCAGGTAAACTCAGTCACTTTTCAGCTCAAAATAAGCAACATTGTACACGAAGCTCACACGTTTCTCGCTCTTAAGTGAGAAGCATTGGAAGTTAGAGGACCAGTGGTTTATATCTGTTTCACAAGCAGAGTTGAACTAGATAAGGTCCGTGTGTGTAGACTCCATAGTTCTTTTGTTCAGAGCATTCTCATGTTTCCTGCTTTATTAGAGACTGTAGAAAGCAAGTGTGTGATTCTAGCTCTAAAGCACAGTGTGTTTCATGGATGAGAACTGTGCTGTGTGTTTCCCTTCAGAAATGTTGTTAAATACCAGGCTCTGTGTCTTCCTACAAGCAAGACTTCTTTTCAGGTGAACGCAGTCATTTTTCAGTCTCTAATGAAGGTTCATTGTTCACCAAGCACACACGGTTCTCGCTCTTAACTGCAAAGCATTGGATGTTAGAGGTCTTGTGTTTTGTATCAGTTTCAAAATCAGAGTTGAACTAGATATGGTCCGTGTGACTAGGAAAGACAGTTATTTTTTTCTGAGGGTACGCACGTTTACTGTGGTATTAGAGAATCTAGAAGCAAGACTGTGCGTCTTGCACTAAAGCACAGTATGTTTCATGGATGAGAACTGTGCTTTCTGTTTCCATTCAGAAATGGAGGTAAATCACATGCTCTGTGTCTTCCTACAATCAGGACTTCGTTTCAGGTAAACACAGTCACTTTTCAGCTCAAACGAAGCTAAATCGTTCACGAAGCTCACACGTTTCTTGCTCTTAACTGAAAAGCATTGTATGTTATAGGACCTGTGGTTTGTATCAGTTTCAGAAGCAGAGTTGAACTAGATATGATCCATTAGTGTAGGAAACACAGTTCTTTTGTTCTGAGCATAATCACGTGTCTTGCTTTCTTAGATACTCCAGAAAGCAAGAGCGTGGTTCTTCCTCTGAAGCAGATTGTATTTCAGGATGAGAACTGTGGTGTGTGTTTCCCTTCAGACATGGAGGTAAATCCAAGCCTCTGTGTCCTCCTACAAGCAAGACTTCTTTTCAAGTAAACGCAGTAACTTTTCAGCTCAAACGAAGGTTCATTGTTCACCATGCACACACAGTTCTTGCTCTTAAATGAAAAGCATTGGTGTTAGAGGTCCTGTGTTTTGAATCAGTTTCAGAGCAGAGTTAAATTAGATATGGGCCGTGTGTGAGGAAACACCGTTATTTTGTTCTGAGCGCACTCACGTTTACTGTTGTATTAGAGAATCTAGAAGCAAGACCGTGCGTCTTTTTCTAAAGCACAGTGTGTTTCATGGATGAGAACTGTCCTCTGTTTTTCACTTGAGAAACTGGGTCAAATCCCAAGCACTGTGTCTTCCTACCAGCAAGACTTCTTTTCATGTATTCGCAGTCACTTTTCAGCTCAAACAAAGCTACATAGTTCACAAAGCACAAACAGTTCTCGCTCTTATTGAAAAGCATTGGATGTTAGAGGTCCTGTGTTTTGTATCAGTTTGAGAAATAGAGTTGAACTAGATATGGTCCGTGTGTGAAGGAAACACACTTCTTTTGTTCAGAGCACACACACATTTCCTGCTCTATTAGAGAATCTAGAATGCAAGAGTGTTCTTCTTGCTCTAAAGCAGAGTTTTTTTCATGGATGAGAACTGTGCTGTGTGTTTCTCTTCAGAAACGGAGTTTAATCTCAGGCTCTGTGCCTTCCTGCAAGCAAGACTAGTTTTTAGGTAAACACAGTCACTTTTCAGCTCAAACAAAGCTACAACATACACGAAGCTCACATGTTTCTTGCTCTTCATGGAAAATATTGGATGTTGGAAGACCTGTGGTTTGCATCTGCTTCAGAAGCAGAGTCGAACTAGATATGGTCCCTGTGTGTAGGAAACAGAGTTCTTTTGTTCAGCGCACACTCACATTTCCTGCTGTATAGAGAATCTAGAATGCAACAGTGTGCTTCTTGCTCTAAATGAGAGTGTGTTTCATGGATGAGAACTCTGCTGTGTGTTTACCTTCAGAAGTGGAGTTAAGTCCAGGCTCTATGTCTTCCTACAAGCAAGCCTTCACTTCAGGTAATCGCAGTCACTTTTCAGCTCAAATGATGCAACATAGATCACAAAGCACACACGATTCTCGCTCATAAGTAAAAAGTAATGGACGTTAGAGGACCTGTGTTTTGTATCAGTTTCAGAAGCAGAGTAGAACTAGATATGCGCCGTGTGTGTAGGAAAAACAGTTATTTTGTTCTGAGCAGACTCACGTTTCCTGTTTTATTAGAGAATCTAGAAGCAAGACCGTACGTCTTGCTCTAAAGCAGAGTGTGTTTCATGGATGAGAACTCTGCTCTGTGTTTTCCTTCAGAAATAGAGTTAAATCCCAGGCTCTGTGTCTTCCTACATGTAAGACTTCGCTTCAGGTAAATGCAGTCACTTTTCAGCTCAAAGGATGCAACATTGTTCACGAAGCTCACACATTTCTCGCTCTTAACTGAAAAGCAAGGGATGTTACAGGACCTGTGGTTTGTATCAGTTTCAGAATCAGAGTTGAACTAGATATGGTCCTTGTGTGTGGGAAACACAGTTCTTTTGTTCTCAGCACACTCACGTTTCCTGCTGCTTAGAGACTATAGAAATCAAGAGCGTGGTTCTTGCTATAAACCACAGTGTGTTTCATGGATGAGAACTGTGCTGTGTGTTTCCCTTCATAAATGGAGTTTGATCCCAGTCTCTGTGTCTTCCTACAAGCAAAACTTGATTTATTGTAAACACAGTCACTTTTCAGCTCAAACATACCTACATCATTCACAAAGCAGACACGGTTCTCGCTCTTGATTGAAAAGTTGGATGTTAGACGTCCTGGGTTTAGTATCAGTTTCAGAAGCAGAGTTGAACTAGATATGGGCAGTGTTTATAGGAAAAACAGTTATTTTGTTCTGAGCACACTCATGTTTCAGGTTATATTAGAGAATCTAGAATAAAGACCATGTGTCTTGCTCTAAAGCAGAGTGTGTTTCATGGATGAGAACTTTGCAGTGTGTTTCCCTTCAGAACTGGAGTTAAATCCCAGGCTCTGTGACTTCCTACAAGCAAGACTTAGTTTCAGGTAAATGCAGTCACTTTTCCGCTCAAACAAAGCTACCTCATTCACAAAGCTCACATGTTTCTCGCTCATAACTGAAAAGCATTGGATGTTAGAGGACCTGTGGTGTGTATCAGTTTGAGAAGCAGAGTTGAACTAGATATGGTCCGTGTGTGTAGGAAACACACTTCTTTTGTTCAGAGCACACACACACATTTCCTGCTCTATTAGAGAATCTAGAATGCAAGAGTGTACTTCTTGCTCTAAAGCAGAGTGTGTTTCATGGATGAGAACTGTGCTCTGTGTTTACCTTCAGAAATGGAGTTTAAGCCCAGGCTCTGTGTCTTCCTATGAGCAAGACTTGTTTCATGTAAACGCAGTCACTTTTCAGCTCAAACGAAGCTACATCATTCACGAAGCTCACACGTTTATCGCTCTTAACTGAAAATCATTGGATGTTAGAGGACCTGTGGTTTGTATCAGTTTCAGAATCAGAGTTGAACGATATATGATCCATGTGTGTAGGAAACACAGTTCTTTTGTTCTGAGCACACTCACATTTCCTGGTCTCTTAGAGACTCTAGAAAGCAAGAGCATGCTTCTTCCTCGAAAGCAGAGTATGTTTCCTGGATGAGAACTGTGCTGTGTGTTTCCCTTCAGAAATGGAGTTAAATCCCAGGCTCTGTGCTTCCTACAAGCAAGATTTCTTTTCAGGTAAACGCGACACTTTTCAGCTCAAACGAAGCTACATTGTACACGAAGCTCACACGTTTATCGCTCTTAACTGAAAATCATTGGATTTTAGCGGACCTGTGTTTTTTATCAGTTCCAGAAGCAGAGTTGAAATAGATGTGATCCATGTGTGTAGGAAACACAGTTCTTTTGTTCTGAGCACACTCACGTTTCCTCCTCTCTTAGAGACTCTAGAAAGCAAGAGCGTGATTCTTGCTAAAAAGCAGAGTGTGTTTCATGGATGAGAACTGTGCTGTGTGTTTCCCTTCAGAAAAAGAGTTTAATCCCAGGCTCTGTGTCTTCCTACAAGCAATACTTCGTTTTATGTAAATGCAGTCACTTTTCAGCTCAAAGAAGCTACATTGTTCCCAAAGCTCACACGTTTATCACTATTAACTGAAAATCATTGGATGTTAGAGGACCTGAGGTTTGTATCAGTTTCAGAGGAAGAGTTGAACTAGATATGGTCCGTGTGTGTAGGAAACACAGTTATTGTGTTCTGAGCATACTCACGTTTCCTGTTGTTTTAGAGAATCTAGAAGCAAGTGTGGGCTTCTTGTTCTAAAACAGAGTGTGTTTCATGGATGAGAACTGTGCTGTGTGTTTCCCTTCCGAAATGGAGTTAAATCCCAGGCTCTGTGTCTTCCTACAAGCAAGAATTCGTTTAAGGTAAAAACATTCACTTTATAACTCAAAGGAAGCTACATAGTACACGAAGCTCACACGTGTCTCACTCTTAACTGAAAATCATTGGAAGTTAGAGGACCTGTGGTTTGTATCAGTTTGAGAAGCAGAGTTGGACTAGATATGGTCCGTGTGTGTAGGAAACACAGTTCATTCGTTCAGAGCACACTCATGTTTCTTGCTATTTTAGATATCCTAGAATGCAGGAGTGTGCTTCTTGCTCTAAAGCAGCGTGTGTTTCATGGATGAGAACTGTGCTGTGTGTTTACCTTGAGAAGTAGAGATAAATCCCAGGCTATGAATCTTCCTACAAGCAAGACTTCGCTTCAGGTAAACTCAGTCACTTTTCAGCTCAAACGAAGGTTCATTGTTCACCATGCACACACGGTTCTTGCTCTTAAATGAAAAGCATTGATGTTAGAGGTCCTGTGTTTTGAATCAGATTCAGAAGCAGAGTTAAATTAGATATGGGCCGTGTGTGAGGAAACACCGTTATTTTGTTCTGAGCGCACTCACGTTTACTGTTGTATTAGAGAATCTAGAAGCAAGACCGTGTGTCTTGTTCTAAAGCACAGTGTGTTTCATGGATGAGAACTGTCCTCTGTTTTTCACTTGAGAAACTGGGTCAAATCCCAAGCACTGTGTCTTCCTACCAGCAAGACTTCTTTTCATGTAATCGCAGTCACTTTTCAGCTCAAACAAAGCTACATAGTTCACAAAGCACAAACAGTTCTCGCTCTTATTGAAAAGCATTGGATGTTAGAGGTCCTGTGTTTTGTATCAGTTAACGAAGCAGAGTTGAACTAGATATGGGCCGTGTGTGTAGGAAACACAGTTCTTTTTACAGAGCACACTCACATTTCCTGCTGTATTGGAGATTCTAGTATGCAATAGTGTGCTTCTTGCTCTAAAGCAGAGTGTGTTTCATGGATGAGAACTGTGCTGTGTGTTTACCTTGAGAAGTGGAGTTAAATCCCAGGCTCTGTGTCTTCCTACAAGCAAGAGTTCATTTCAGGTAAACGCGTCACTTTTCAGCTCAAACGAAGCTACATCTTACACGAAGCTCACACGATTTTCACTCTTAACTGAAAATCATTGGATTTCAGAGGACCTGTGGTTTGTATCAGTTTCAGAAGCAGAGTTGAAATAGATATCGTCCGTGTGTGTAGGAAACACAGTTCTTTTGTTCTGAGCACAGTCACATTTCCTGGTCTCTTAGAGATTATAGTAAGCAAGAGCATGCTTCTTGCTCAAAGGCAGAGTATGTTTCATGGATTAGAACTGTGCTGTTTGTTTCCCTTCAGAAATGGTGTTTAATCCCAGGCTCTGTGTCTTCCTACAAGCAATACTTCGTTTCATGTAAACGCAGTCACTTTTCAGCTCAAAGAAGCTACATTGTTCCCAAAGCTCACACGTTTATCGCTCTTAACTGAAAATCATTGGATGATAGAGGACCTGAGGTTTATATCAGTTTCAGAGGAAGAGTTGAACTAGATATGATCCGTGTGTGTAGGAAACACAGTTGTTTTGTTCAGAGCACACTCACATTTCTTGCAGCATTAGAGACACTAGAATGCAAGAGCGTGCTTCTTGCTCTAAACAGAGTGTTTTTTATGGATGAGAACTGTGCTGTGTGTTTACCTTCAGAAGTGGTGTTAAATCCCAGGATCTGTGTCTTCCTACAAGCAAGACTTCACTTCAGGTAAACTCAGTCACTTTTCAGCTCAAAATAAGCAACATTGTACACGAAGCTCACACGTTTCTCGCTCTTAAGTGAGAAGCATTGGAAGTTAGAGGACCAGTGGTTTATATCTGTTTCACAAGCAGAGTTGAACTAGATAAGGTCCGTGTGTGTAGACTCCATAGTTCTTTTGTTCAGAGCATTCTCATGTTTCCTGCTTTATTAGAGACTGTAGAAAGCAAGTGTGTGATTCTAGCTCTAAAGCACAGTGTGTTTCATGGATGAGAACTGTGCTGTGTGTTTCCCTTCAGAAATGTTGTTAAATACCAGGCTCTGTGTCTTCCTACAAGCAAGACTTCTTTTCAGGTGAACGCAGTCATTTTTCAGTCTCTAATGAAGGTTCATTGTTCACCAAGCACACACGGTTCTCGCTCTTAACTGCAAAGCATTGGATGTTAGAGGTCTTGTGTTTTGTATCAGTTTCAAAATCAGAGTTGAACTAGATATGGTCCGTGTGACTAGGAAAGACAGTTATTTTTTTCTGAGGGTACGCACGTTTACTGTGGTATTAGAGAATCTAGAAGCAAGACTGTGCGTCTTGCACTAAAGCACAGTATGTTTCATGGATGAGAACTGTGCTTTCTGTTTCCATTCAGAAATGGAGGTAAATCACATGCTCTGTGTCTTCCTACAATCAGGACTTCGTTTCAGGTAAACGCAGTCACTTTTCAGCACAAACAAAGCTACATCGATCACAAAGCATACATGTTTCTCGCGCTTAACGGAAAATCATTGGATGTTAGAGGACCTGTGGTTTGTATCAGTTTAAGAAGCAGAGTTGAACAAGATATGGTCCGTGTGTGTAGGAAACACAGTTCTTTTGTTCAGAGCACACACACATTTCCACCTGTATTAGAGACACTAGATGCAAGAGTGTGCTTCTTGCTCTAAACAGAGAGTGTTTTATGGATGAGAACTGTGCTGTGTGTTTACCTTCAGAAGTGGACTTAAATCCCACGCTCCGTGTCTTCCTACAAGCAAGAATTCGCTTCAGGTAAACGCAGTCACTTTTCAGCTCAAAAGAAGCAACATTGTACATGAAGCTCACAAGTATCACGCTCTTAAATGAGAAGCATTGGATGTTAGAGGACCAGTGGTTTGTATCTGTTTCAGAAACAGAATTGAACTAGATAATGTCCGTGTGTGTAGCCAACACAGTTCTTTTGTTCAGATCATTCTCATGTTTCCTGCTTTATTAGAGACTGTAGAAAGCAAGTGTGTGCTTCTTGCTCTAAAGCAGATTGTGTTTCATGGATGAGAACTGTGCTGTGTGTTTCCCTTCAACATGGTGTTAAATCCCATGCTCGGTGTCCTCCTACAAGCAAGACTTCGTTTCAAGTAAACCCAGTCATTTTTCAGCTCAAATGAAGGTTGCTTGTTCACCAAGCAAACATGGTTCTCGCTCTTAACTGAAAAGCATTGGATTTTAGAGGGCCTGTGTTTTGAATCAGTATCAGAAGCAGAGTAGAACTAGATATGGGCTGTGTGAGTAAGAAACACAATTCTTTTGTTCACAGCTCAATCACATTTCCTGATCTATTAGAGATTCTAGAATGCAAGAGTGTGCTTCTTGCTCTAAAGCAGAGTGTGTTTCATGGATGAGAACTGTGCTGTGTGTTTACCTTCAGAAGTGGAGGTAAATCCCAGGCTCTGTGTCTTCCTACAAGCAAGATTTCATTTCAGGTAAACGCGTCACTTTTCAGCTCAAAGGAAGCTACATTGTACATGAAGCTCACACGTTTCTCGCTCTTAACTGAAAATCACTGGATTTTAGCGGACCTGTGTTTTTTATCAGTTCCAGAAGCAGAGTTGAAATAGATATGATCCATGTGTGTAGGAAACACAGTTCTTTTGTTCTGTGCACACTCACGTTTCCTCCTCTCTTAGACACTCTAGAAAGCAAGAGCGTGCTTCTTGCTCGAAAGAACAGTGTGTTTCATGGATGAGAACTGTGCTTTGTGTTTCTCTTCAGAAATTGAGTTAAATCTCAAGCTCTTTGTCTTCCTACAAGCAACACTTCTTTTCAAGTAAACGCAGTCACTTTTCAGCTCAAACGAAGCTACATCGATCACAAAGCATACATGTTTCTCGCTCTTAACAGAAAATCATTGGATGTTAGAGGACCTGTGGTTTGTATCAGTTTCAGAAGCAGAGCTGAACTAGATATGGTCCGCATGTGTAGGAAACACAGTTCTTTAGTTCAGACCAACTCACATTTCCTGCAGTATTAGAAACACTAGAATGCAAGAGTGTGCTTCTTGATCTAAACAGAGTGTGTTTTATGGATGAGAACTGTGCTGTGTGTTTACCTTCAGAAGTGGAGTTAAATCCCAGGCTCTGTGTCTTCCTACAAGCAAGACTTCGCTTCAGGTAAACACAGTCACTTTTCAGCTCAAAATAAGCAACATTGTACATGAAGCTCACAAGTTTCACGCTCTTAAATGAGAAGCATTGGATGTTAGAGGACCAGTGGTTTGTATCTGTTTCAGAAGCAGAGTTGAACTACATAATGTCCCGTGTGTGTAGCCAACACAGTTCTTTTGTTCAGATCATTCTCATGTTTCCTGCCTTATTAGAGACTGTAGAAAGCAAGTGTGTGCTTCTTGCTCTAAAGCAGATTGTGTTTCATGGATGAGAACTGTGCTGTGTGTTTCCCTTCAACATGGTGTTAAATCCCATGCTCTGTGTCCTCCTACAAGCAAGACTTCGTTTCAAGTAAACCCAATCATTTTTCAGCTCAAATGAAGGTTCATTGTTCACCAAGCAAACATGGTTCCCGATCTTAACAGAAAAGCATTGGATGTTAGAGGACCTGTGGTTTGTATCAGTTTAAGAAGCAGAGTTGAACTAGATATGGTCCGTGTGTGTAGGAAACAGTTCTTTTGTTCAGAGCAAACTGATGTTTCCTGCTGTATTAGAGACTGTAGAAAGCAAGTGTGTGCTTCTTGCTCTAAAGCAGAGTGTGTATCATGGATGAGAACTGTTCGGTGTGTTTCCCTTCCGAAATGGAGGTAAATCCCATGCTCTGTGTCTTCCTACAATCAAGACTTCATTTCAGGTAAACGCAGTCACTTTTTTTAGCTCAACCAAAGCTACATCGTACAGAAAGGTCACACGTTCCTCGCTCTTAACTGAAAATCATTGGATGTTAGAGGACCTGTGTTTTTTATCAGATCCAGAAGCAAAGTTGAAGTAGATATGATCCATGAGTGTAGGAAACACAGTTCTTTTGTTCTGAGCATCCTCACGTGTCTTGCTGTCTTAGAGACTCTAGAAAGCAAGAGCGTGGTTCTTGCTCTGAAGCAGATTGTATTTCAGGATGAGAACTGTGCTGTGTGTTTCCTTCAGACATGGAGTTCAATCCAAGCCTCCGTGTCTTCCTACAAGTAAGAATTCTTTTCAGGTAAACGCAGTCACATTTCAGCTCAAACGATGGTTCATTGTTCACCAATTACACACGGTTCTCGCTCTTAACTGAAAAGCATTGGATTTTAGAGGGCCTGTATTTTGAATCAGTTTCAGAAGCAGAGTTGAACTAGATATGGGCTGCGTGAGTAAGAAACACAGTTCTTTTGATCACAGCTAACTCACATTTCCTGATCTACTAGAGATTCTAGAATGCAAGAGTGTGCTTCTTGCTCTAAAGCAGAGTGTGTTTCATGGATGAGAACTGTGCTGTGTGTTTACCTTCAGAAGTGGAGGTAAATCCCAGGCTCTGTGTCTTCATACAAGCAAGATTTCGTTTGAGGTAAACGCGTCACTTTTCAGCTCAAACGAAACTACATTGTACACGAAGCTCACACGTTTCTCGCTCTTAACTGAAAATCATTGGATTTTAGCGGACCTGTGTTTTTTTCAGTTCCAGAAGCAGAGTTGAAATAGATATGATCCATGTGTGTAGGAAACACAGTTCTTTTGTTCTGTGCACACTCACGTTTCCTCCTCTCTTAGACACTCTAGAAAGCAAGAGCGTGCTTCTTGCTCGAAAGCACAGTGTATTTCATCGATGAGAACTGTGCTTTGGGCTTCTCTTCAGAAATTGAGTTAAATCTCAAGCTCTTTGTCTTCCTACAAGCAAGACGTCTTTTCAAGTAAACGCAGTCACTTTTCAGCACAAACGAAGCTACATCGATCACAAAGCATACATGTTTCTCGCTCTTAACAGAAAATCATTGGATGTTAGAGGACCTGTGGTTTGTATCAGTTTCAGAAGCAGAGTTGAACTAGATATGGTCCGTGTTTGTAGGAAACATAGTTCTTTTGTTTAGAGCACACTCACATTTCCAGCTGTATTAGAGACACTAGAATGCAAGAGTGTGCTTCTTGCTCTAAACAGAGTGTGTTTTATGGATGAGAACTGTTCTGTGGGTTTACCTTCAGAAGTGGAATTAAATCCCAGGCTCCGTGTCTTCCTACAAGCAAGACTTCACTTCAGGTAAACACAGTCACTTTTCAGCTCAAAAGAAGCAACATTGTACATGAAGCTCACAAGTTTCACGCTCTTAAATGAGAAGCATTGGATGTTAGAGGACCAGTGGTTTGTATCTGTTTCAGAAGCAGAGTTGAACTAGATAATGTCTGTGTGTGTGGCCAACACAGTTCTTTTGTTGAGATCATTCTCATGTTTCCTGCTTTATTAGAGACTGTAGAAAGCAAGTGTGTGCTTCTTGCTCTAAAGCAGATTGTGTTTCATGGATGAGAACTGTGCTGTGTGTTTCCCTTCAACATGGTGTTAACTCCCATGCTCTGTGTCCTCCTACAAGCAAGACTTCGTTTCAAGTAAACCCAGTCATTTTTCAGCTCAAATGAAGGTTCATTGTTCACCAAGCAAACATGGTTCTCGCTCTTAACAGAAAAGCATTGGATGTTAGAGGACCTGTGGTTTGTATCAGTTTAAGAAGCAGAGTTGAACTAGATATGGTCCGTGTGTATAGGAAACAGTTCTTTTGTTCAGAGCAAACTCATGTTTCCTGCTGTATTAGAGACTGTAGAAAGCAAGTGTGTGCTTCTTGCTCTAAAGCAGAGTGTGTATCATGGATGAGAACTGTTCGGTGTGTTTCCCTTCCGAAATGGAGGTAAATCCCATTCTCTGTGTCTTCCTACAATCAAGACTTCATTTCAGGTAAACGCAGTCACTTTTTTTAGCTCAACCAAAGCTACATCGTACACGAAGGTCACACGTTTCTCGCTCTTAACTGAAAATCATTGGATGTTAGAGGACCTGTGTTTTTTATCAGAACCAGAAGCAAAGTTGAACTAGATATGATCCATGAGTGTGGAAACACAGTTCTTTTGTTTTGAGCATCCTCACGTGTCTTGCTGTCTTAGAGACTCTAGAAAGCAAGAGCGTGGTTCTTGCTCTGAAGCAGATTGTATTTCAGGATGAGAACTGTGCTGTGTGTTTCCTTCAGACATGGAGTTCAATCCAAGCCTCCGTGTCTTCCTACAAGTAATACTTCTTTTCAGGTAAACACAGTCACATTTCAGCTCAAACGATGGTTCATTGTTCACCAATCACACACGGTTCTCGCTCTTAACTGAAAAGCATTGGATTTTAGAGGTCCTGTGTTTTGAATCAGTTTCAGAAGCAGAGTTGAACTAGATATGGGCTGTGTGAGTAGGAAACACAGTTCTTTTTTTCACAGCTCACTCACATTTCCTGATCTATTAGAGATTCTAGAATGCAAGAGTGTGCTTCTTGCTCTAAAGCAGAGTGTGTTTCATGGATGAGAACTGTGCTGTGTGTTTACCTTCAGAAGTGGAGGTAAATCCCAGGCTCTGTGTCTTCCTACAAGCAAGATTTCATTTCAGGTAAACTCGTCACTTTTCAGCTCAAACGAAGCTACATCGTACACGATGCTAACACGTTTCTCGCACTTAACTGAAAATCATTGGATTTTAGCGGACCTGTGTTTTTTATCAGTTCCAGAAGCAGAGTTGAAATAGATATCATCCATGTGTGTAGGAAACACAGTTCTATTGTTCTGTGCACACTCACGTTTCCTCCTCTCTTAGACACTCTAGAAAGCAACAGCGTGCTTCTTGTTCGAAAGCACAGTGTGTTTCATGGATGAGAACTGTGCTTTGGGCTTCTCTTCAGAAATTGAGTTAAATCTCAAGCTCTTTGTCTTCCTACAAGCAAGACTTCTTTTCAAGTAAACGCAGTCACTTTTCAGCACAAACGAAGCTACATTGATCACAAAGCATACATGTTTCTCGCTCTTAACAGAAAATCATTGGATGTTAGAGGACCTGTGGTTTGTATCAGTTTCAGAAGCAGAGTTGAATTAGATATGGTCCATGTTTGTAGGAAACACAGTTCTTTTGTTTAGAGCACACTCACATTTCCAGCTGTATTAGAGACACTAGAATGCAAGAGTGTGCTTCTTGCTCTAAACAGAGTGTGTTTTATGGATGAGAACTGTTCTGTGTGTTTACCTTCAGAAGTGGAATTAAATCCCAGGCTCCATGTCTTCCTACAAGCAAGACTTCACTTCAGGTAAACACAGTCACTTTTCAGCTCAAAAGAAGCAACATTGTACATGAAGCTCACAAGTTTCACGCTCTTAAATGAGAAGCATTGGATGTTAGAGGACCAGTGGTTTGTATCTGTTTCAGAAGCAGAGTTGAACTAGATAATGTCCGTGTGTGTAGCCAACACAGTTCTTTTGTTCAGATCATTCTCATGTTTCCTGCTTTATTAGAGACTGTAGAAAGCAAGTGTATGCTTCTTGCTCTAAAGCAGATTGTGTTTCATGGATGAGAACTGTGCTGTGTGTTTCCCTTCAACATGGTGTTAAATCCCATGCTCTGTGTCCTCCTACAAGCAAGACTTCGTTTCAAGTAAACCCAGTCATTTTTCAGCTCAAATGAAGGTTCATTGTTCACCAAGCAATCATGGTTCTCGCTCTTAACAGAAAAGCATTGGATGTTAGAGTACCTGTGGTTTGTATCAGTTTAAGAAGCAGAGTTGAACTAGATATGGTCCGTGTGTGTAGGAAACAGTTCTTTTGTTCAGAGCAAACTCATGTTTCCTGCTGTATTAGAGACTGTAGAAAGCAAGTGTGTGCTTCTTGCTCTAAAGCAGAGTGTGTATCATGGATGAGAACTGTTCGGTGTGTTTCCCTTCTGAAATGGAGGTAAATCCCATGCTCTGTGTCTTCCTACAATCAAGACTTCATTTCAGGTAAACGCAGTCACTTTTTTTAGCTCAACCAAAGCTACATCGTACACGAAGGTCACACGTTTCTCGCTCTTAACTGAAAATCATTGGATGTTAGAGGACCTGTGTTTTTTATCAGAACCAGAAGCAAAGTTGAACTAGATATGATCCATGAGTGTGGAAACACAGTTCTTTTGTTTTGAGCATCCTCACGTGTCTTGCTGTCTTAGAGACTCTAGAAAGCAAGAGCGTGGTTCTTGCTCTGAAGCAGATTGTATTTCAGGATGAGAACTGTGCTGTGTGTTTCCTTCAGACATGGAGTTCAATCCAAGCCTCCGTGTCTTCCTACAAGTAATAATTCTTTTCAGGTAAACGCAGTCACATTTCAGGTCAAACGATGGTTCATTGTTCACCAATCACACACGGTTCTCGCTCTTAACTGAAAAGCATTGTATTTTACAGGTCCTGTGTTTTGAATCAGTTTCAGAAGCAGAGTTGAACTAGATATGGGCTGTGTGAGTAGGAAACACAGTCCTTTTGTTCACAGCTCACTCACATTTCCTGATCTATTAGAGATTCTAGAATGCAAGGGTGTGCTTCTTGCTCTAAAGCAGAGTGTGTTTCATGGATGAGAACTGTGCTGTGTGTTTACCTTCAGAAGTGGAGGTAAATCCCAGGCTCTGTGTCTTCATACAAGCAAGATTTCGTTTCAGGTAAATGCGTCACTTTTCAGCTCAAACGAAACTACATTGTACACGAAGCTCACACGTTTCTCGCTCTTAACTGAAAATCATTGGATTTTAGCGGACCTGTGTTTTTTATCAGTTCCAGAAGCAGAGTTGAAATAGATATGATCCATGTGTGTAGGAAACACAGTTCTTTTGTTCTGTGCACACTCACGTTTCCTCCTCTCTTAGACACTCCAGAAAGCAAGAGCGTGCTTCTTGCTCGAAAGCACAGTGTATTTCATCGATGAGAACTGTGCTTTGGGCTTCTCTTCAGAAATTGAGTTAAATCTCAAGCTCTTTGTCTTCCTACAAGCAAGACGTCTTTTCAAGTAAACGCAGTCACTTTTCAGCACAAACGAAGCTACATCGATCACAAAGCATACATGTTTCTCGCTCTTAACAGAAAATCAATGGATGTTAGAGGACCTGTGGTTTGCATCAGTTTCAGAAGCAGAGTTGAACTAGATATGGTCCGTGTTTGTAGGAAACACAGTTCTTTTGTTTAGAGCACACTCACATTTCCAGCTGTATTAGAGACACTAGAATGCAAGAGTGTGCTTCTTGCTCTAAACAGAGTGTGCTTTATGGATGAGAACTGTTCTGTGTGTTTACCTTCAGAAGTGGAATTAAATCCCAGGCTCCGTGTCTTCCTACAAGCAAGACTTCACTTCAGGTAAACACAGTCACTTTTCAGCTCAAAAGAAGCAACATTGTACATGAAGCTCACAAGTTTCACGCTCTTAAATGAGAAGCATTGGATGTTAGAGGACCAGTGGTTTGTATCTGTTTCAGAAGCAGAGTTGAACTAGATAATGTCTGTGTGTGTAGCCAACACAGTTCTTTTGTTCAGATCATTCTCATGTTTCCTGCTTTATTAGAGACTGTAGAAAGCAAGTGTGTGCTTCTTGCTCTAAAGCAGATTGTGTTTCATGGATGAGAACTGTGCTGTGTGTTTCCCTTCAACATGGTGTTAACTCCCATGCTCTGTGTCCTCCTACAAGCAAGACTTCGTTTCAAGTAAACCCAGTCATTTTTCAGCTCAAATGAAGGTTCATTGTTCACCAAGCAAACATGGTTCTCGCTCTTAACAGAAAAGCATTGGATGTTAGAGGACCTGTGGTTTGTATCAGTTTAAAAGAAGCAGAGTTGAACTAGATATGGTCCGTGTGTATAGGAAACAGTTCTTTTGTTCAGAGCAAACTCATGTTTCCTGCTGTATTAGAGACTGTAGAAAGCAAGTGTGTGCTTCTTGCTCTAAAGCAGAGTGTGTATCATGGATGAGAACTGTTCGGTGTGTTTCCCTTCCGAAATGGAGGTAAATCCCATTCTCTGTGTCTTCCTACAATCAAGACTTCATTTCAGGTAAACGCAGTCACTTTTTTTAGCTCAACCAAAGCTACATCGTACACGAAGGTCACACGTTTCTCGCTCTTAACTGAAAATCATTGGATGTTAGAGGACCTGTGTTTTTTATCAGAACCAGAAGCAAAGTTGAACTAGATATGATCCATGAGTGTGGAAACACAGTTCTTTTGTTTTGAGCATCCTCACGTGTCTTGCTGTCTTAGAGACTCTAGAAAGCAAGAGCGTGGTTCTTGCTCTGAAGCAGATTGTATTTCAGGATGAGAACTGTGCTGTGTGTTTCCTTCAGACATGGAGTTCAATCCAAGCCTCCGTGTCTTCCTACAAGTAATACTTCTTTTCAGGTAAACACAGTCACATTTCAGCTCAAACGATGGTTCATTGTTCACCAATCACACACGGTTCTCGCTCTTAACTGAAAAGCATTGGATTTTAGAGGTCCTGTGTTTTGAATCAGTTTCAGAAGCAGAGTTGAACTAGATATGGGCTGTGTGAGTAGGAAACACAGTTCTTTTTTTCACAGCTCACTCACATTTCCTGATCTATTAGAGATTCTAGAATGCAAGAGTGTGCTTCTTGCTCTAAAGCAGAGTGTGTTTCATGGATGAGAACTGTGCTGTGTGTTTACCTTCAGAAGTGGAGGTAAATCCCAGGCTCTGTGTCTTCCTACAAGCAAGATTTCATTTCAGGTAAACTCGTCACTTTTCAGCTCAAACGAAGCTACATCGTACACGACGCTAACACGTTTCTCGCACTTAACTGAAAATCATTGGATTTTAGCGGACCTGTGTTTTTTATCAGTTCCAGAAGCAGAGTTGAAATAGATATGATCCATGTGTGTAGGAAACACAGTTCTTTTGTTCTGTGCACACTCACGTTTCCTCCTCTCTTAGACACTCTAGAAAGCAAGAGCGTGCTTCTTGTTCGAAAGCACAGTGTGTTTCATGGATGAGAACTGTGCTTTGGGCTTCTCTTCAGAAATTGAGTTAAATCTCAAGCTCTTTGTCTTCCTACAAGCAAGACTTCTTTTCAAGTAAACGCAGTCACTTTTCAGCACAAACGAAGCTACATTGGTCACAAAGCATACATGTTTCTCGCTCTTAACAGAAAATCATTGGATGTTAGAGGACCTGTGGTTTGTATCAGTTTCAGAAGCAGAGTTGAATTAGATATGGTCCATGTTTGTAGGAAACACAGTTCTTTTGTTTAGAGCACACTCACATTTCCAGCTGTATTAGAGACACTAGAATGCAAGAGTGTGCTTCTTGCTCTAAACAGAGTGTGTTTTATGGATGAGAACTGTTCTGTGTGTTTAATTTCAGAAGTGGAATTAAATCCCAGGCTCCATGTCTTCCTACAAGCAAGACTTCACTTCAGGTAAACACAGTCACTTTTCAGCTCAAAAGAAGCAACATTGTACATGAAGCTCACAAGTTTCACGCTCTTAAATGAGAAGCATTGGATGTTAGAGGACCAGTGGTTTGTATCTGTTTCAGAAGCAGAGTTGAACTAGATAATGTCCGTGTGTGTAGCCAACACAGTTCTTTTGTTCAGATCATTCTCATGTTTCCTGCTTTATTAGAGACTGTAGAAAGCAAGTGTATGCTTCTTGCTCTAAAGCAGATTGTGTTTCATGGATGAGAACTGTGCTGTGTGTTTACCTTCAGAAGTGGAGGTAAATCCCAGGCTCTGTGTCTTCATACAAGCAAGATTTCGTTTCAGGTAAATGCGTCACTTTTCAGCTCAAACGAAACTACATTGTACACGAAGCTCACACGTTTCTCGCTCTTAACTGAAAATCATTGGATTTTAGCGGACCTGTGTTTTTTATCAGTTCCAGAAGCAGAGTTGAAATAGATATGATCCATGTGTGTAGGAAACACAGTTCTTTTGTTCTGTGCACACTCACGTTTCCTCCTCTCTTAGACACTCCAGAAAGCAAGAGCGTGCTTCTTGCTCGAAAGCACAGTGTATTTCATCGATGAGAACTGTGCTTTGGGCTTCTCTTCAGAAATTGAGTTAAATCTCAAGCTCTTTGTCTTCCTACAAGCAAGACGTCTTTTCAAGTAAACGCAGTCACTTTTCAGCACAAACGAAGCTACATCGATCACAAAGCATACATGTTTCTCGCTCTTAACAGAAAATCAATGGATGTTAGAGGACCTGTGGTTTGTATCAGTTTCAGAAGCAGAGTTGAATTAGATATGGTCCATGTTTGTAGGAAACACAGTTCTTTTGTTTAGAGCACACTCACATTTCCAGCTGTATTAGAGACACTAGAATGCAAGAGTGTGCTTCTTGCTCTAAACAGAGTGTGTTTTATGGATGAGAACTGTTCTGTGTGTTTAATTTCAGAAGTGGAATTAAATCCCAGGCTCCATGTCTTCCTACAAGCAAGACTTCACTTCAGGTAAACACAGTCACTTTTCAGCTCAAAAGAAGCAACATTGTACATGAAGCTCACAAGTTTCACGCTCTTAAATGAGAAGCATTGGATGTTAGAGGACCAGTGGTTTGTATCTGTTTCAGAAGCAGAGTTGAACTAGATAATGTCCGTGTGTGTAGCCAACACAGTTCTTTTGTTCAGATCATTCTCATGTTTCCTGCTTTATTAGAGACTGTAGAAAGCAAGTGTATGCTTCTTGCTCTAAAGCAGATTGTGTTTCATGGATGAGAACTGTGCTGTGTGTTTACCTTCAGAAGTGGAGGTAAATCCCAGGCTCTGTGTCTTCATACAAGCAAGATTTCGTTTCAGGTAAATGCGTCACTTTTCAGCTCAAACGAAACTACATTGTACACGAAGCTCACACGTTTCTCGCTCTTAACTGAAAATCATTGGATTTTAGCGGACCTGTGTTTTTTATCAGTTCCAGAAGCAGAGTTGAAATAGATATGATCCATGTGTGTAGGAAACACAGTTCTTTTGTTCTGTGCACACTCACGTTTCCTCCTCTCTTAGACACTCCAGAAAGCAAGAGCGTGCTTCTTGCTCGAAAGCACAGTGTATTTCATCGATGAGAACTGTGCTTTGGGCTTCTCTTCAGAAATTGAGTTAAATCTCAAGCTCTTTGTCTTCCTACAAGCAAGACGTCTTTTCAAGTAAACGCAGTCACTTTTCAGCACAAACGAAGCTACATCGATCACAAAGCATACATGTTTCTCGCTCTTAACAGAAAATCAATGGATGTTAGAGGACCTGTGGTTTGCATCAGTTTCAGAAGCAGAGTTGAACTAGATATGGTCCGTGTTTGTAGGAAACACAGTTCTTTTGTTTAGAGCACACTCACATTTCCAGCTGTATTAGAGACACTAGAATGCAAGAGTGTGCTTCTTGCTCTAAACAGAGTGTGCTTTATGGATGAGAACTGTTCTGTGTGTTTACCTTCAGAAGTGGAATTAAATCCCAGGCTCCGTGTCTTCCTACAAGCAAGACTTCACTTCAGGTAAACACAGTCACTTTTCAGCTCAAAAGAAGCAACATTGTACATGAAGCTCACAAGTTTCACGCTCTTAAATGAGAAGCATTGGATGTTAGAGGACCAGTGGTTTGTATCTGTTTCAGAAGCAGAGTTGAACTAGATAATGTCTGTGTGTGTAGCCAACACAGTTCTTTTGTTCAGATCATTCTCATGTTTCCTGCTTTATTAGAGACTGTAGAAAGCAAGTGTGTGCTTCTTGCTCTAAAGCAGATTGTGTTTCATGGATGAGAACTGTGCTGTGTGTTTCCCTTCAACATGGTGTTAACTCCCATGCTCTGTGTCCTCCTACAAGCAAGACTTCGTTTCAAGTAAACCCAGTCATTTTTCAGCTCAAATGAAGGTTCATTGTTCACCAAGCAAACATGGTTCTCGCTCTTAACAGAAAAGCATTGGATGTTAGAGGACCTGTGGTTTGTATCAGTTTAAAAGAAGCAGAGTTGAACTAGATATGGTCCGTGTGTATAGGAAACAGTTCTTTTGTTCAGAGCAAACTCATGTTTCCTGCTGTATTAGAGACTGTAGAAAGCAAGTGTGTGCTTCTTGCTCTAAAGCAGAGTGTGTATCATGGATGAGAACTGTTCGGTGTGTTTCCCTTCCGAAATGGAGGTAAATCCCATTCTCTGTGTCTTCCTACAATCAAGACTTCATTTCAGGTAAACGCAGTCACTTTTTTTAGCTCAACCAAAGCTACATCGTACACGAAGGTCACACGTTTCTCGCTCTTAACTGAAAATCATTGGATGTTAGAGGACCTGTGTTTTTTATCAGAACCAGAAGCAAAGTTGAACTAGATATGATCCATGAGTGTGGAAACACAGTTCTTTTGTTTTGAGCATCCTCACGTGTCTTGCTGTCTTAGAGACTCTAGAAAGCAAGAGCGTGGTTCTTGCTCTGAAGCAGATTGTATTTCAGGATGAGAACTGTGCTGTGTGTTTCCTTCAGACATGGAGTTCAATCCAAGCCTCCGTGTCTTCCTACAAGTAATACTTCTTTTCAGGTAAACACAGTCACATTTCAGCTCAAACGATGGTTCATTGTTCACCAATCACACACGGTTCTCGCTCTTAACTGAAAAGCATTGGATTTTAGAGGTCCTGTGTTTTGAATCAGTTTCAGAAGCAGAGTTGAACTAGATATGGGCTGTGTGAGTAGGAAACACAGTTCTTTTTTTCACAGCTCACTCACATTTCCTGATCTATTAGAGATTCTAGAATGCAAGAGTGTGCTTCTTGCTCTAAAGCAGAGTGTGTTTCATGGATGAGAACTGTGCTGTGTGTTTACCTTCAGAAGTGGAGGTAAATCCCAGGCTCTGTGTCTTCCTACAAGCAAGATTTCATTTCAGGTAAACTCGTCACTTTTCAGCTCAAACGAAGCTACATCGTACACGACGCTAACACGTTTCTCGCACTTAACTGAAAATCATTGGATTTTAGCGGACCTGTGTTTTTTATCAGTTCCAGAAGCAGAGTTGAAATAGATATGATCCATGTGTGTAGGAAACACAGTTCTTTTGTTCTGTGCACACTCACGTTTCCTCCTCTCTTAGACACTCTAGAAAGCAAGAGCGTGCTTCTTGTTCGAAAGCACAGTGTGTTTCATGGATGAGAACTGTGCTTTGGGCTTCTCTTCAGAAATTGAGTTAAATCTCAAGCTCTTTGTCTTCCTACAAGCAAGACTTCTTTTCAAGTAAACGCAGTCACTTTTCAGCACAAACGAAGCTACATTGGTCACAAAGCATACATGTTTCTCGCTCTTAACAGAAAATCATTGGATGTTAGAGGACCTGTGGTTTGTATCAGTTTCAGAAGCAGAGTTGAATTAGATATGGTCCATGTTTGTAGGAAACACAGTTCTTTTGTTTAGAGCACACTCACATTTCCAGCTGTATTAGAGACACTAGAATGCAAGAGTGTGCTTCTTGCTCTAAACAGAGTGTGTTTTATGGATGAGAACTGTTCTGTGTGTTTAATTTCAGAAGTGGAATTAAATCCCAGGCTCCATGTCTTCCTACAAGCAAGACTTCACTTCAGGTAAACACAGTCACTTTTCAGCTCAAAAGAAGCAACATTGTACATGAAGCTCACAAGTTTCACGCTCTTAAATGAGAAGCATTGGATGTTAGAGGACCAGTGGTTTGTATCTGTTTCAGAAGCAGAGTTGAACTAGATAATGTCCGTGTGTGTAGCCAACACAGTTCTTTTGTTCAGATCATTCTCATGTTTCCTGCTTTATTAGAGACTGTAGAAAGCAAGTGTATGCTTCTTGCTCTAAAGCAGATTGTGTTTCATGGATGAGAACTGTGCTGTGTGTTTCCCTTCACCATGGTGTTAAATCCCATGCTCTGTGTCCTCCTACAAGCAAGACTTCGCTTCAAGTAAACCCAGTCATTTTTCAGCTCAAATGAAGGTTCATTGTTCACCAAGCAAACATGGTTCTCGCTCTTAACAGAAAAGCATTGGATGTTAGAGTACCTGTGGTTTGTATCAGTTTAAGAAGCAGAGTTGAACTAGATATGGTCCGTGTGTGTAGGAAACAGTTCTTTTGTTCAGAGCAAACTCATGTTTCCTGCTGTATTAGAGACTGTAGAAAGCAAGTGTGTGCTTCTTGCTCTAAAGCAGAGTGTGTATCATGGATGAGAACTGTTCGGTGTGTTTCCCTTCCGAAATGGAGGTATTCCCATGCTCTGTGTCTTCCTACAATCAAGACTTCATTTCAGGTAAACGCAGTCACTTTTTTTAGCTCAACCAAAGCTACATCGTACACGAAGGTCACACGTTTCTCGCTCTTAACTGAAAATCATTGGATGTTAGAGGACCTGTGTTTTTTATCAGAACCAGAAGCAAAGTTGAACTAGATATGATCCATGAGTGTGGAAACACAGTTCTTTTGTTTTGAGCATCCTCACGTGTCTTGCTGTCTTAGAGACTCTAGAAAGCAAGAGCGTGGTTCTTGCTCTGAAGCAGATTGTATTTCAGGATGAGAACTGTGCTGTGTGTTTCCTTCAGACATGGAGTTCAATCCAAGCCTCCGTGTCTTCCTACAAGTAATACTTCTTTTCAGGTAAACACAGTCACATTTCAGCTCAAACGATGGTTCATTGTTCACCAATCACACACGGTTCTCGCTCTTAACTGAAAAGCATTGGATTTTAGAGGTCCTGTGTTTTGAATCAGTTTCAGAAGCAGAGTTGAACTAGATATGGGCTGTGTGAGTAGGAAACACAGTTCTTTTTTTCACAGCTCACTCACATTTCCTGATCTATTAGAGATTCTAGAATGCAAGAGTGTGCTTCTTGCTCTAAAGCAGAGTGTGTTTCATGGATGAGAACTGTGCTGTGTGTTTACCTTCAGAAGTGGAGGTAAATCCCAGGCTCTGTGTCTTCCTACAAGCAAGATTTCATTTCAGGTAAACTCGTCACTTTTCAGCTCAAACGAAGCTACATCGTACACGACGCTAACACGTTTCTCGCACTTAACTGAAAATCATTGGATTTTAGCGGACCTGTGTTTTTTATCAGTTCCAGAAGCAGAGTTGAAATAGATATGATCCATGTGTGTAGGAAACACAGTTCTTTTGTTCTGTGCACACTCACGTTTCCTCCTCTCTTAGACACTCTAGAAAGCAAGAGCGTGCTTCTTGTTCGAAAGCACAGTGTGTTTCATGGATGAGAACTGTGCTTTGGGCTTCTCTTCAGAAATTGAGTTAAATCTCAAGCTCTTTGTCTTCCTACAAGCAAGACTTCTTTTCAAGTAAACGCAGTCACTTTTCAGCACAAACGAAGCTACATTGATCACAAAGCATACATGTTTCTCGCTCTTAACAGAAAATCATTGGATGTTAGAGGACCTGAGGTTTGTATCAGTTTCAGAAGCAGAGTTGAATTAGATATGGTCCGTGTTTGTAGGAAACACAGTTCTTTTGTTTAGAGCACACTCACATTTCCAGCTGTATTAGAGACACTAGAATGCAAGAGTGTGCTTCTTGCTCTAAACAGAGTGTGTTTTATGGATGAGAACTGTTCTGTGTGTTTACCTTCAGAAGTGGAATGAAATCCCAGGCTCCATGTCTTCCTACAAGCAAGACTTCACTTCAGGTAAACACATTCACTTTTCAGCTCAAAAGAAGCAACATTGTACATGAAGCTCACAAGTTTCACGCTCTTAAATGAGAAGCATTGGATGTTAGAGGACCAGTGGTTTGTATCTGTTTCAGAAGCAGAGTTGAACTAGATAATTTCCGTGTGTGTAGCCAACACAGTTCTTTTGTTCAGATCATTCTCATGTTTCCTGCTTTATTAGAGACTGTAGAAAGCAAGTGTATGCTTCTTGCTCTAAAGCAGATTGTGTTTCATGGATGAGAACTGTGCTGTGTGTTTCCCTTCACCATGGTGTTAAATCCCATGCTCTGTGTCCTCCTACAAGCAAGACTTCGTTTCAAGTAAACCCAGTCATTTTTCAGCTCAAATGAAGGTTCATTGTTCACCAAGCAAACATGGTTCTCGCTCTTAACAGAAAAGCATTGGATGTTAGAGGACCTGTGGTTTGTATCAGTTTAAGAAGCAGAGTTGAACTAGATATGGTCCGTGTGTGTAGGAAACAGTTCTTTTGTTCAGAGCAATCTCATGTTTCCTGCTGTATTAGAGACTGTAGAAAGCAAGTGTGTGCTTCTTGCTCTAAAGCAGAGTGTGTATCATGGATGAGAACTGTTCGGTGTGTTTCCATTCCGAAATGGAGGTAAATCCCATGCTCTGTGTCTTCCTACAATCAAGACTTCATTTCAGGTAAACACAGTCACTTTTTTAGCTCAACCAAAGCTACATCGTACACGAAGGTCACACGTTTCTCGCTATTAACTGAAAATCATTGGATGTTAGAGGCTCTGTGTTTTTTATCAGTTCCAGAAGCAAAGTTGAAGTAGATATGATCCATGAGTGTAGGAAACACAGTTCTTTTGTTCTGAGCATCCTCACGTGTCTTGCTGTCTTAGAGACTCTAGAAAGCAAGAGCGTGGTTCTTGCTCTGAAGCAGATTGTATTTCAGGATGAGAACTGTGCTGTGTGTTTCCTTCAGACATGGAGTTCAATCCAAGCCTCCGTGTCTTCCTACAAGTAATACTTCTTTTCAGGTAAACACAGTCACATTTCAGCTCAAACGATGGTTCATTGTTCACCAATCACACACGGTTCTCGCTCTTAACTGAAAAGCATTGGATTTTAGAGGTCCTGTGTTTTGAATCAGTTTCAGAAGCAGAGTTGAACTAGATATGGGCTGTGTGAGTAGGAAACACAGTTCTTTTTTTCACAGCTCACTCACATTTCCTGATCTATTAGAGATTCTAGAATGCAAGAGTGTGCTTCTTGCTCTAAAGCAGAGTGTGTTTCATGGATGAGAACTGTGCTGTGTGTTTACCTTCAGAAGTGGAGGTAAATCCCAGGCTCTGTGTCTTCCTACAAGCAAGATTTCATTTCAGGTAAACTCGTCACTTTTCAGCTCAAACGAAGCTACATCGTACACGACGCTAACACGTTTCTCGCACTTAACTGAAAATCATTGGATTTTAGCGGACCTGTGTTTTTTATCAGTTCCAGAAGCAGAGTTGAAATAGATATGATCCATGTGTGTAGGAAACACAGTTCTTTTGTTCTGTGCACACTCACGTTTCCTCCTCTCTTAGACACTCTAGAAAGCAAGAGCGTGCTTCTTGTTCGAAAGCACAGTGTGTTTCATGGATGAGAACTGTGCTTTGGGCTTCTCTTCAGAAATTGAGTTAAATCTCAAGCTCTTTGTCTTCCTACAAGCAAGACTTCTTTTCAAGTAAACGCAGTCACTTTTCAGCACAAACGAAGCTACATCGATCACAAAGCATACATGTTTCTCGCTCTTAACAGAAAATCATTGGATGTTAGAGGACCTGTGGTTTGTATCAGTTTCAGAAGCAGAGTTGAATTAGATATGGTCCGTGTTTGTAGGAAACACAGTTCTTTTGTTTAGAGCACACTCACATTTCCAGCTGTATTAGAGACACTAGAATGCAAGAGTGTGCTTCTTGCTCTAAACAGAGTGTGTTTTATGGATGAGAACTGTTCTGTGTGTTTACCTTCAGAAGTGGAATGAAATCCCAGGCTCCATGTCTTCCTACAAGCAAGACTTCACTTCAGGTAAACACAGTCACTTTTCAGCTCAAAAGAAGCAACATTGTACATGAAGCTCACAAGTTTCACGCTCTTAAATGAGAAGCATTGGATGTTAGAGGACCAGTGGTTTGTATCTGTTTCAGAAGCAGAGTTGAACTAGATAATGTCCGTGTGTGTAGCCAACACAGTTCTTTTGTTCAGATCATTCTCATGTTTCCTGCTTTATTAGAGACTGTAGAAAGCAAGTGTATGCTTCTTGCTCTAAAGCAGATTGTGTTTCATGGATGAGAACTGTGCTATGTGTTTCCCTTCAACATGGTGTTAAATCCCATGCTCTGTGTCCTCCTACAATCAAGACTTCGTTTCAAGTAAACCCAATCATTTTTCAGCTCAAATGAAGGTTCATTGTTCACCAAGCAAACATGGTTCTTGCTCTTAAGAGAAAAGCATTGGATGTTAGAGGACCTGTGGTTTGTATCAGTTTAAGAAGCAGAGTTGAACTAGATATGGTCCGTGTGTGTAGGAAACAGTTCTTTTGTTCAGAGCAATCTCATGTTTCCTGCTGTATTAGAGACTTAGAAAGCAAGTGTGTGCTTCTTGCTCTAAAGCAGAGTGTGTATCATGGATGAGAACTGTTCGGTGTGTTTCCCTTCCGAAATGGAGGTAAATCCCATGCTCTGTGTCTTCCTACAATCAAGACTTCATTTCAGGTAAACACAGTCACTTTTTTAGCTCAACCAAAGCTACATCGTACACGAAGGTCACATGTTTCTCGCTATTAACTGAAAATCATTGGATGTTAGAGGCCCTGTGTTTTTTATCAGTTCCAGAAGCAAAGTTGAAGTAGATATGATCCATGAGTGTAGGAAACACAGTTCTTTTGTTCTGAGCATCCTCACGTGTCTTGCTGTCTTAGAGACTCTAGAAAGCAAGAGCGTGGTTCTTGCTCTGAAGCAGATTGTATTTCAGGATGAGAACTGTGCTGTGTGTTTCCTTCAGACATGGAGTTCAATCCAAGCCTCCGTGTCTTCCTACAAGTAATAATTCTTTTCAGGTAAACGCAGTCACATTTCAGCTCAAACGATGGTTCATTGTTCACCAATCACACACGGTTCTCGCTCTTAACTGAAAAGCATTGGATTTTACAGGTCCTGTGTTTTGAATCAGTTTCAGAAGCAGAGTTGAACTAGATATGGGCTGTGTGAGTAGGAAACACAGTCCTTTTGTTCACAGCTCACTCACATTTCCTGATCTATTAGAGATTCTAGAATGCAAGGGTGTGCTTCTTGCTCTAAAGCAGAGTGTGTTTCATGGATGAGAACTGTGCTGTGTGTTTACCTTCAGAAGTGGAGGTAAATCCCAGGCTCTGTGTCTTCATACAAGCAAGATTTCGTTTCAGGTAAATGCGTCACTTTTCAGCTCAAACGAAACTACATCGTACACGAAGCTCACACGTTTCTCGCTCTTAACTGAAAATCATTGGATTTTAGCGGACCTGTGTTTTTTATCAGTTCCAGAAGCAGAGTTGAAATAGATATGATCCATGTGTGTAGGAAACACAGTTCTTTTGTTCTGTGCACACTCACGTTTCCTCCTCTCTTAGACACTCTAGAAAGCAAGAGCGTGCTTCTTGCTCGAAAGCACAGTGTATTTCATCGATGAGAACTGTGCTTTGGGCTTCTCTTCAGAAATTGAGTTAAATCTCAAGCTCTTTGTCTTCCTACAAGCAAGACGTCTTTTCAAGTAAACGCAGTCACTTTTCAGCGCAAACGAAGCTACATCGATCACAAAGCATACATGTTTCTCGCTCTTAACAGAAAAACATTGGATGTTAGAGGACCTGTGGTTTGTATCAGTTTCAGAAGCAGAGTTGAACTAGATATGGTCCGTGTTTGTAGGAAACATAGTTCTTTTGTTTAGAGCACACTCACATTTCCAGCTGTATTAGAGACACTAGAATGCAAGAGTGTGCTTCTTGCTCTAAACAGAGTGTGTTTTATGGATGAGAACTGTTCTGTGTGTTTACCTTCAGAAGTGGAATTAAATCCCAGGCTCCGTGTCTTCCTACAAGCAAGACTTCACTTCAGGTAAACACAGTCACTTTTCAGCTCAAAAGAAGCAACATTGTACATGAAGCTCACAAGTTTCACGCTCTTAAATGAGAAGCATTGGATGTTAGAGGACCAGTGGTTTGTATCTGTTTCAGAAGCAGAGTTGAACTAGATAATGTCTGTGTGTGTAGCCAACACAGTTCTTTTGTTCAGATCATTCTCATGTTTCCTGCTTTATTAGAGACTGTAGAAAGCAAGTGTGTGCTTCTTGCTCTAAAGCAGATTGTGTTTCATGGATGAGAACTGTGCTGTGTGTTTCCCTTCAACATGGTGTTAACTCCCATGCTCTGTGTCCTCCTACAAGCAAGACTTCGTTTCAAGTAAACCCAGTCATTTTTCAGCTCAAATGAAGGTTCATTGTTCACCAAGCAAACATGGTTCTCGCTCTTAACAGAAAAGCATTGGATGTTAGAGGACCTGTGCTTTGTATCAGTTTAAGAAGCAGAGTTGAACTAGATATGGTCCGTGTGTATAGGAAACAGTTCTTTTGTTCAGAGCAAACTCATGTTTCCTGCTGTATTAGAGACTGTAGAAAGCAAGTGTGTGCTTCTTGCTCTAAAGCAGAGTGTGTATCATGGATGAGAACTGTTCGGTGTGTTTCCATTCCGAAATGGAGGTAAATCCCATTCTCTGTGTCTTCCTACAATCAAGACTTCATTTCAGGTAAACGCAGTCACTTTTTTTAGCTCAACCAAAGCTACATCGTACACGAAGGTCACATGTTTCTCGCTCTTAACTGAAAATCATTGGATGTTAGAGGACCTGTGTTTTTTATCAGAACCAGAAGCAAAGTTGAACTAGATATTATCCATGAGTGTGGAAACACAGTTCTTTTGTTCTGAGCATCCTCACGTGTCTTGCTGTCTTAGAGACTCTAGAAAGCAAGAGCGTGGTTCTTGCTCTGAAGCAGATTGTATTTCAGGATGAGAACTGTGCTGTGTGTTTCCTTCAGACATGGAGTTCAATCCAAGCCTCCATGTCTTCCTACAAGTAATACTTCTTTTCAGGTAAACACAGTCACATTTCAGCTCAAACGATGGTTCATTGTTCACCAATCACACACGGTTCTCGCTCTTAACTGAAAAGCATTGGATTTTAGAGGTCCTGTGTTTTGAATCAGTTTCAGAAGCAGAGTTGAACTAGATATGGGCTGTGTGAGTAGGAAACACAGTTCTTTTTTTCACAGCTCACTCACATTTCCTGATCTATTAGAGATTCTAGAATGCAAGAGTGTGCTTCTTGCTCTAAAGCAGAGTGTGTTTCATGGATGAGAACTGTGCTGTGTGTTTACCTTCAGAAGTGGAGGTAAATCCCAGGCTCTGTGTCTTCCTACAAGCAAGATTTCATTTCAGGTAAACTCGTCACTTTTCAGCTCAAACGAAGCTACATCGTACACGACGCTAACACGTTTCTCGCACTTAACTGAAAATCATTGGATTTTAGCGGACCTGTGTTTTTTATCAGTTCCAGAAGCAGAGTTGAAATAGATATGATCCATGTGTGTAGGAAACACAGTTCTTTTGTTCTGTGCACACTCACGTTTCCTCCTCTCTTAGACACTCTAGAAAGCAAGAGCGTGCTTCTTGTTCGAAAGCACAGTGTGTTTCATGGATGAGAACTGTGCTTTGGGCTTCTCTTCAGAAATTGAGTTAAATCTCAAGCTCTTTGTCTTCCTACAAGCAAGACTTCTTTTCAAGTAAACGCAGTCACTTTTCAGCACAAACGAAGCTACATCGATCACAAAGCATACATGTTTCTCGCTCTTAACAGAAAATCATTGGATGTTAGAGGACCTGTGGTTTGTATCAGTTTCAGCAGCAGAGTTGAATTAGATATGGTCCGTGTTTGTAGGAAACACAGTTCTTTTGTTTAGAGCACACTCACATTTCCAGCTGTATTAGAGACACTAGAATGCAAGAGTGTGCTTCTTGCTCTAAACAGAGTGTGTTTTATGGATGAGAACTGTTCTGTGTGTTTACCTTCAGAAGTGGAATGAAATCCCAGGCTCCATGTCTTCCTACAAGCAAGACTTCACTTCAGGTAAACACAGTCACTTTTCAGCTCAAAAGAAGCAACATTGTACATGAAGCTCACAAGTTTCACGCTCTTAAATGAGAAGCATTGGATGTTAGAGGACCAGTGGTTTGTATCTGTTTCAGAAGCAGAGTTGAACTAGATAATGTCCGTGTGTGTAGCCAACACAGTTCTTTTGTTCAGATCATTCTCATGTTTCCTGCTTTATTAGAGACTGTAGAAAGCAAGTGTATGCTTCTTGCTCTAAAGCAGATTGTGTTTCATGGATGAGAACTGTGCTGTGTGTTTCCCTTCAACATGGTGTTAAATCCCATGCTCTGTGTCCTCCTACAATCAAGACTTCGTTTCAAGTAAACCCAATCATTTTTCAGCTCAAATGAAGGTTCATTGTTCACCAAGCAAACATGGTTCTCGCTCTTAAGAGAAAAGCATTGGATGTTAGAGGACCTGTGGTTTGTATCAGTTTAAGAAGCAGAGTTGAACTAGATATGGTCCGTGTGTATAGGAAACAGTTCTTTTGTTCAGAGCAAACTCATGTTTCCTGCTGTATTAGAGACTGTAGAAAGCAAGTGTGTGCTTCTTGCTCTAAAGCAGAGTGTGTATCATGGATGAGAACTGTTCAGTGTGTTTCCCTTCCGAAATGGAGGTAAATCCCATTCTCTGTGTCTTCCTACAATCAAGACTTCATTTCAGGTAAACGCAGTCACTTTTTTTAGCTCAACCAAAGCTACATCGTACACGAAGGTCACACGTTTCTCGCTCTTAACTGAAAATCATTGGATGTTAGAGGACCTGTGTTTTTTATCAGAACCAGAAGCAAAGTTGAACTAGATATGATCCATGAGTGTGGAAACACAGTTCTTTTGTTTTGAGCATCCTCACGTGTCTTGCTGTCTTAGAGACTCTAGAAAGCAAGAGCGTGGTTCTTGCTCTGAAGCAGATTGTATTTCAGGATGAGAACTGTGCTGTGTGTTTCCTTCAGACATGGAGTTCAATCCAAGCCTCCGTGTCTTCCTACAAGTAATAATTCTTTTCAGGTAAACGCAGTCACATTTCAGCTCAAACGATGGTTCATTGTTCACCAATCACACACGGTTCTCGCTCTTAACTGAAAAGCATTGGATTTTACAGGTCCTGTGTTTTGAATCAGTTTCAGAAGCAGAGTTGAACTAGATATGGGCTGTGTGAGTAGGAAACACAGTCCTTTTGTTCACAGCTCACTCACATTTCCTGATCTATTAGAGATTCTAGAATGCAAGGGTGTGCTTCTTGCTCTAAAGCAGAGTGTGTTTCATGGATGAGAACTGTGCTGTGTGTTTACCTTCAGAAGTGGAGGTAAATCCCAGGCTCTGTGTCTTCATACAAGCAAGATTTCGTTTCAGGTAAATGCGTCACTTTTCAGCTCAAACGAAACTACATCGTACACGAAGCTCACACGTTTCTCGCTCTTAACTGAAAATCATTGGATTTTAGTGGACCTGTGTTTTTTATCAGTTCCAGAAGCAGAGTTGAAATAGATATGATCCATGTGTGTAGGAAACACAGTTCTTTTGTTCTGTGCACACTCACGTTTCCTCCTCTCTTAGACACTCTAGAAAGCAAGAGCGTGCTTCTTGCTCGAAAGCACAGTGTATTTCATCGATGAGAACTGTGCTTTGGGCTTCTCTTCAGAAATTGAGTTAAATCTCAAGCTCTTTGTCTTCCTACAAGCAAGACGTCTTTTCAAGTAAACGCAGTCACTTTTCAGCACAAACGAAGCTACATCGATCACAAAGCATACATGTTTCTCGCTCTTAACAGAAAAACATTGGATGTTAGAGGACCTGTGGTTTGTATCAGTTTCAGAAGCAGAGTTGAACTAGATATGGTCCGTGTTTGTAGGAAACATAGTTCTTTTGTTTAGAGCACACTCACATTTCCAGCTGTATTAGAGACACTAGAATGCAAGAGTGTGCTTCTTGCTCTAAACAGAGTGTGTTTTATGGATGAGAACTGTTCTGTGTGTTTACCTTCAGAAGTGGAATTAAATCCCAGGCTCCGTGTCTTCCTACAAGCAAGACTTCACTTCAGGTAAACACAGTCACTTTTCAGCTCAAAAGAAGCAACATTGTACATGAAGCTCACAAGTTTCACGCTCTTAAATGAGAAGCATTGGATGTTAGAGGACCAGTGGTTTGTATCTGTTTCAGAAGCAGAGTTGAACTAGATAATGTCTGTGTGTGTAGCCAACACAGTTCTTTTGTTCAGATCATTCTCATGTTTCCTGCTTTATTAGAGACTGTAGAAAGCAAGTGTGTGCTTCTTGCTCTAAAGCAGATTGTGTTTCATGGATGAGAACTGTGCTGTGTGTTTCCCTTCAACATGGTGTTAACTCCCATGCTCTGTGTCCTCCTACAAGCAAGACTTCGTTTCAAGTAAACCCAGTCATTTTTCAGCTCAAATGAAGGTTCATTGTTCACCAAGCAAACATGGTTCTCGCTCTTAACAGAAAAGCATTGGATGTTAGAGGACCTGTGGTTTGTATCAGTTTAAGAAGCAGAGTTGAACTAGATATGGTCCGTGTGTATAGGAAACAGTTCTTTTGTTCAGAGCAAACTCATGTTTCCTGCTGTATTAGAGACTGTAGAAAGCAAGTGTGTGCTTCTTGCTCTAAAGCAGAGTGTGTATCATGGATGAGAACTGTTCGGTGTGTTTCCCTTCCGAAATGGAGGTAAATCCCATTCTCTGTGTCTTCCTACAATCAAGACTTCATTTCAGGTAAACGCAGTCACTTTTTTTAGCTCAACCAAAGCTACATCGTACACGAAGGTCACACGTTTCTCGCTCTTAACTGAAAATCATTGGATGTTAGAGGACCTGTGTTTTTTATCAGAACCAGAAGCAAAGTTGAACTAGATATGATCCATGAGTGTGGAAACACAGTTCTTTTGTTTTGAGCATCCTCACGTGTCTTGCTGTCTTAGAGACTCTAGAAAGCAAGAGCGTGGTTCTTGCTCTGAAGCAGATTGTATTTCAGGATGAGAACTGTGCTGTGTGTTTCCTTCAGACATGGAGTTCAATCCAAGCCTCCGTGTCTTCCTACAAGTAATACTTCTTTTCAGGTAAACACAGTCACATTTCAGCTCAAACGATGGTTCATTGTTCACCAATCACACACGGTTCTCGCTCTTAACTGAAAAGCATTGGATTTTAGAGGTCCTGTGTTTTGAATCAGTTTCAGAAGCAGAGTTGAACTAGATATGGTCTGTGTGAGTAGGAAACACAGTTCTTTTTTTCACAGCTCACTCACATTTCCTGATCTATTAGAGATTCTAGAATGCAAGAGTGTGCTTCTTGCTCTAAAGCAGAGTGTGTTTCATGGATGAGAACTGTGCTGTGTGTTTACCTTCAGAAGTGGAGGTAAATCCCAGGCTCTGTGTCTTCCTACAAGCAAGATTTCATTTCAGGTAAACTCGTCACTTTTCAGCTCAAACGAAGCTACATCGTACACGACGCTAACACGTTTCTCGCACTTAACTGAAAATCATTGGATTTTAGCGGACCTGTGTTTTTTATCAGTTCCAGAAGCAGAGTTGAAATAGATATGAACCATGTGTGTAGGAAACACAGTTCTTTTGTTTTGTGCACACTCACGTTTCCTCCTCTCTTAGACACTCTAGAAAGCAAGAGCGTGCTTCTTGTTCGAAAGCACAGTGTGTTTCATGGATGAGAACTGTGCTTTGGGCTTCTCTTCAGAAATTGAGTTAAATCTCAAGCTCTTTGTCTTCCTACAAGCAAGACTTCTTTTCAAGTAAACGCAGTCACTTTTCAGCACAAACGAAGCTACATTGATCACAAAGCATACATGTTTCTCGCTCTTAACAGAAAATCATTGGATGTTAGAGGACCTGTGGTTTGTATCAGTTTCAGAAACAGAGTTGAACTAGATATGGTCCGTGTTTGTAGGAAACACAGTTCTTTTGTTTAGAGCACACTCACATTTCCAGCTGTATTAGAGACACTAGAATGCAAGAGTGTGCTTCTTGCTCTAAACAGAGTGTGTTTTATGGATGAGAACTGTTCTGTGTGTTTACCTTCAGAAGTGGAATTAAATCCCAGGCTCCGTGTCTTCCTACAAGCAAGACTTCACTTCAGGTAAACACAGTCACTTTTCAGCTCAAAAGAAGCAACATTGTACATGAAGCTCACAAGTTTCACGCTCTTAAATGAGAAGCATTGGATGTTAGAGGACCAGTGGTTTGTATCTGTTTCAGAAGCAGAGTTGAACTAGATAATGTCTGTGTGTGTAGCCAACACAGTTCTTTTGTTCAGATCATTCTCATGTTTCCTGCTTTATTAGAGACTGTAGAAAGCAAGTGTGTGCTTCTTGCTCTAAAGCAGATTGTGTTTCATGGATGAGAACTGTGCTGTGTGTTTCCCTTCAACATGGTGTTAACTCCCATGCTCTGTGTCCTCCTACAAGCAAGACTTCGTTTCAAGTAAACCCAGTCATTTTTCAGCCCAAATGAAGGTTCATTGTTCACCAAGCAAACATGGTTCTCGCTCTGAACAGAAAAGCATTGGATGTTAGAGTACCTGTGGTTTGTATCAGTTTAAGAAGCAGAGTTGAACTAGATATGGTCCGTGTGTGTAGGAAACAGTTCTTTTGTTCAGAGCAAACTCATGTTTCCTGCTGTATTAGAGACTGTAGAAAGCAAGTGTGTGCTTCTTGCTCTAAAGCAGAGTGTGTATCATGGATGAGAACTGTTCGGTGTGTTTCCCTTCCGAAATGGAGGTAAATCCCATGCTCTGTGTCTTCCTACAATCAAGACTTCATTTCAGGTAAACGCAGTCACTTTTTTTAGCTCAACCAAAGCTACATCGTACACGAAGGTCACACGTTTCTCGCTCTTAACTGAAAATCATTGGATGTTAGAGGACCTGTGTTTTTTATCAGAACCAGAAGCAAAGTTGAACTAGATATGATCCATGAGTGTGGAAACACAGTTCTTTTGTTTTGAGCATCCTCACGTGTCTTGCTGTCTTAGAGACTCTAGAAAGCAAGAGCGTGGTTCTTGCTCTGAAGCAGATTGTATTTCAGGATGAGAACTGTGCTGTGTGTTTCATTCAGACTTGGAGTTCAATCCAAGCCTCCGTGTCTTCCTACAAGTAATACTTCTTTTCAGGTAAACACAGTCACATTTCAGCTCAAACGATGGTTCATTGTTCACCAATCACACACGGTTCTCGCTCTTAACTGAAAAGCATTGGATTTTAGAGGGCCTGTGTTTTGAATCAGTTTGAGAAGCAGAGTTGAACTAGATATGGCCTGTGTGAGTAGGAAACACACTTCTTTTGTTCACAGCTCACTCACATTTCCTGATCTATTAGAGATTCTAGAATGCAAGAGTGTGCTTCTTGCTCTAAATCAGAGTGTGTTTCATGGATGAGAACTGTGCTGTGTGTTTACCTTCAGAAGTGGAGGTAAATCCCAGGCTCTGTGTCTTCCTACAAGCAAGATTTCGTTTCAGGTAAACGCGTCACTTTTCAGCTCAAACGAAGCTACATCGTACACGACGCTCACACGTTTCTCGCACTTAACTGAAAATCATTGGATTTTAGCGGACCTGTGTTTTTTATCAGTTCCAGAAGCAGAGTTGAAATAGATATGATCCATGTGTGTAGGAATCGCAGTTCTTTTGTTCTGTGCACACTCACGTTTCCTCCTCTCTTAGACACTCTAGAAAGCAAGAGCGTGCTTCTTGTTCGAACGCACAGTGTGTTTCATGGATGAGAACTGTGCTTTGTGTTTCTCTTCATAAATTGAGTTAAATCTCAAGCTCTTTGTCTTCCTACAAGCAAGACTTCTTTTCAAGTAAACGCAGTCACTTTTCAGCACAAACGAAGCTACATCGATCACAAAGCATACATGTTTCTCGCTCTTAACAGAAAATCATTGGATGTTAGAGGACCTGTGGTTTGTATCAGTTTCAGAAACAGAGTTGAACTAGATATGGTCCGTGTTTGTAGGAAACACAGTTCTTTTGTTTAGAGCACACTCACATTTCCAGCTGTATTAGAGACACTAGAATGCAAGAGTGTGCTTCTTGCTCTAAACAGAGTGTGTTTTATGGATGAGAACTGTTCTGTGTGTTTACCTTCAGAAGTGGAATTAAATCCCAGGCTCCGTGTCTTCCTACAAGCAAGACTTCACTTCAGGTAAACACAGTCACTTTTCAGCTCAAAAGAAGCAACATTGTACATGAAGCTCACAAGTTTCACGCTCTTAAATGAGAAGCATTGGATGTTAGAGGACCAGTGGTTTGTATCTGTTTCAGAAGCAGAGTTGAACTAGATAATGTCTGTGTGTGTAGCCAACACAGTTCTTTTGTTCAGATCATTCTCATGTTTCCTGCTTTATTAGAGACTGTAGAAAGCAAGTGTGTGCTTCTTGCTCTAAAGCAGATTGTGTTTCATGGATGAGAACTGTGCTGTGTGTTTCCCTTCAACATGGTGTTAACTCCCATGCTCTGTGTCCTCCTACAATCAAGACTTCGTTTCAAGTAAACCCAATCATTTTTCAGCTCAAATGAAGGTTCATTGTTCACCAAGCAAACATGGTTCTCGCTCTTAACAGAAAAGCATTGGATGTTAGAGGACCTGTGGTTTGTATCAGTTTAAGAAGCAGAGTTGAACTAGATATGGTCCGTGTGTATAGGAAACAGTTCTTTTGTTCAGAGCAAACTCATGTTTCCTGCTGTATTAGAGACTGTAGAAAGCAAGTGTGTGCTTCTTGCTCTAAAGCAGAGTGTGTATCATGGATGAGAACTGTTCGGTGTGTTTCCCTTCCGAAATGGAGGTAAATCCCATTCTCTGTGTCTTCCTACAATCAAGACTTCATTTCAGGTAAACGCAGTCACTTTTTTTAGCTCAACCAAAGCTACATCGTACACGAAGGTCACACGTTTCTCGCTCTTAACTGAAAATCATTGGATGTTAGAGGACCTGTGTTTTTTATCAGAACCAGAAGCAAAGTTGAACTAGATATGATCCATGAGTGTGGAAACACAGTTCTTTTGTTTTGAGCATCCTCACGTGTCTTGCTGTCTTAGAGACTCTAGAAAGCAAGAGCGTGGTTCTTGCTCTGAAGCAGATTGTATTTCAGGATGAGAACTGTGCTGTGTGTTTCCTTCAGACATGGAGTTCAATCCAAGCCTCCGTGTCTTCCTACAAGTAATACTTCTTTTCAGGTAAACGCAGTCACATTTCAGCTCAAACGATGGTTCATTGTTCACCAATCACACACGGTTCTCGCTCTTAACTGAAAAGCATTGGATTTTACAGGTCCTGTGTTTTGAATCAGTTTCAGAAGCAGAGTTGAACTAGATATGGGCTGTGTGAGTAGGAAACACAGTCCTTTTGTTCACAGCTCACTCACATTTCCTGATCTATTAGAGATTCTAGAATGCAAGGGTGTGCTTCTTGCTCTAAAGCAGAGTGTGTTTCATGGATGAGAACTGTGCTGTGTGTTTACCTTCAGAAGTGGAGGTAAATCCCAGGCTCTGTGTCTTCATACAAGCAAGATTTCGTTTCAGGTAAATGCGTCACTTTTCAGCTCAAACGAAACTACATCGTACACGAAGCTCACACGTTTCTCGCTCTTAACTGAAAATCATTGGATTTTAGCGGACCTGTGTTTTTTATCAGTTCCAGAAGCAGAGTTGAAATAGATATGATCCATGTGTGTAGGAATCGCAGTTCTTTTGTTCTGTGCACACTCACGTTTCCTCCTCTCTTAGACACTCTAGAAAGCAAGAGCGTGCTTCTTGTTCGAAAGCACAGTGTGTTTCATGGATGAGAACTGTGCTTTGTGTTTCTCTTCATAAATTGAGTTAAATCTCAAGCTCTTTGTCTTCCTACAAGCAAGACTTCTTTTCAAGTAAACGCAGTCACTTTTCAGCACAAACGAAGCTACATCGATCACAAAGCATACATGTTTCTCGCTCTTAACAGAAAATCATTGGATGTTAGAGGACCTGTGGTTTGTATCAGTTTCAGAAACAGAGTTGAATTAGATATGGTCCGTGTTTGTAGGAAACACAGTTCTTTTGTTTAGAGCACACTCACATTTCCAGCTGTATTAGAGACACTAGAATGCAAGAGTGTGCTTCTTGCTCTAAACAGAGTGTGTTTTATGGATGAGAACTGTTCTGTGTGTTTACCTTCAGAAGTGGAATTAAATCCCAGGCTCCATGTCTTCCTACAAGCAAGACTTCACTTCAGGTAAACACAGTCACTTTTCAGCTCAAAAGAAGCAACATTGTACATGAAGCTCACAAGTTTCACGCTCTTAAATGAGAAGCATTGGATGTTAGAGGACCAGTGGTTTGTATCTGTTTCAGAAGCAGAGTTGAACTAGATAATGTCTGTGTGTGTAGCCAACACAGTTCTTTTGTTCAGATCATTCTCATGTTTCCTGCTTTATTAGAGACTGTAGAAAGCAAGTGTGTGCTTCTTGCTCTAAAGCAGATTGTGTTTCATGGATGAGAACTGTGCTGTGTGTTTCCCTTCAACATGGTGTTAACTCCCATGCTCTGTGTCCTCCTACAAGCAAGACTTCGTTTCAAGTAAACCCAGTCATTTTTCAGCTCAAATGAAGGTTCATTGTTCACCAAGCAAACATGGTTCTCGCTCTTAACAGAAAAGCATTGGATGTTAGAGGACCTGTGGTTTGTATCAGTTTAAGAAGCAGAGTTGAACTAGATATGGTCCGTGTGTATAGGAAACAGTTCTTTTGTTCAGAGCAAACTCATGTTTCCTGCTGTATTAGAGACTGTAGAAAGCAAGTGTGTGCTTCTTGCTCTAAAGCAGAGTGTGTATCATGGATGAGAACTGTTCGGTGTGTTTCCCTTCCGAAATGGAGGTAAATCCCATTCTCTGTGTCTTCCTACAATCAAGACTTCATTTCAGGTAAACGCAGTCACTTTTTTTAGCTCAACCAAAGCTACATCGTACACGAAGGTCACACGTTTCTCGCTCTTAACTGAAAATCATTGGATGTTAGAGGACCTGTGTTTTTTATCAGAACCAGAAGCAAAGTTGAACTAGATATGAACCATGAGTGTAGAAACACAGTTCTTTTGTTTTGAGCATCCTCACGTGTCTTGCTGTCTTAGAGACTCTAGAAAGCAAGAGCGTGGTTCTTGCTCTGAAGCAGATTGTATTTCAGGATGAGAACTGTGCTGTGTGTTTCCTTCAGACATGGAGTTCAATCCAAGCCTCCGTGTCTTCTTACAAGTAATACTTCTTTTCAGGTAAACACAGTCACATTTCAGCTCAAACGATGGTTCATTGTTCACCAATCACACACGGTTCTCGCTCTTAACTGAAAAGCATTGGATTTTAGAGGTCCTTTGTTTTGAATCAGTTTCAGAAGCAGAGTTGAACTAGATATGGGCTGTGTGAGTAGGAAACACAGTTCTTTTTTTCACAGCTCACTCACATTTCCTGATCTATTAGAGATTCTAGAATGCAAGAGTGTGCTTCTTGCTCTAAAGCAGAGTGTGTTTCATGGATGAGAACTGTGCTGTGTGTTTACCTTCAGAAGTGGAGGTAAATCCCAGGCTCTGTGTCTTCCTACAAGCAAGATTTCATTTCAGGTAAACTCGTCACTTTTCAGCTCAAACGAAGCTACATCGTACACGACGCTAACACGTTTCTCGCACTTAACTGAAAATCATTGGATTTTAGCGGACCTGTGTTTTTTATCAGTTCCAGAAGCAGAGTTGAAATAGATATGATCCATGTGTGTAGGAAACACAGTTCTTTTGTTCTGTGCACACTCACGTTTCCTCCTCTCTTAGACACTCTAGAAAGCAAGAGCGTGCTTCTTGTTCGAAAGCACAGTGTGTTTCATGGATGAGAACTGTGCTTTGGGCTTCTCTTCAGAAATTGAGTTAAATCTCAAGCTCTTTGTCTTCCTACAAGCAAGACTTCTTTTCAAGTAAACGCAGTCACTTTTCAGCACAAACGAAGCTACATTGATCACAAAGCATACATGTTTCTCGCTCTTAACAGAAAATCATTGGATGTTAGAGGACCTGTGGTTTGTATCAGTTTCAGAAGCAGAGTTGAATTAGATATGGTCCATGTTTGGAGGAAACACAGTTCTTTTGTTTAGAGCACACTCACATTTCCAGCTGTATTAGAGACACTAGAATGCAAGAGTGTGCTTCTTGCTCTAAACAGAGTGTGTTTTATGGATGAGAACTGTTCTGTGTGTTTACCTTCAGAAGTGGAATGAAATCCCAGGCTCCATGTCTTCCTACAAGCAAGACTTCACTTCAGGTAAACACAGTCACTTTTCAGCTCAAAAGAAGCAACATTGTACATGAAGCTCACAAGTTTCACGCTCTTAAATGAGAAGCATTGGATGTTAGAGGACCAGTGGTTTGTATCTGTTTCAGAAGCAGAGTTGAACTAGATAATGTCCGTGTGTGTAGCCAACACAGTTCTTTTGTTCAGATCATTCTCATGTTTCCTGCTTTATTAGAGACTGTAGAAAGCAAGTGTATGCTTCTTGCTCTAAAGCAGATTGTGTTTCATGGATGAGAACTGTGCTGTGTGTTTCCCTTCAACATGGTGTTAAATCCCATGCTCTGTGTCCTCCTACAAGCAAGACTTCGTTTCAAGTAAACCCAGTCATTTTTCAGCTCAAATGAAGGTTCATTGTTCACCAAGCAAACATGGTTCTCGCTCTTAACAGAAAAGCATTGGATGTTAGAGTACCTGTGGTTTGTATCAGTTTAAGAAGCAGAGTTGAACTAGATATGGTCCGTGTGTGTAGGAAACAGTTCTTTTGTTCAGAGCAAACTCATGTTTCCTGCTGTATTAGAGACTGTAGAAAGCAAGTGTGTGCTTCTTGCTCTAAAGCAGAGTGTGTATCATGGATGAGAACTGTTCGGTGTGTTTCCCTTCCGAAATGGAGGTAAATCCCATGCTCTGTGTCTTCCTACAATCAAGACTTCATTTCAGGTAAACGCAGTCACTTTTTTTAGCTCAACCAAAGCTACATCGTACACGAAGGTCACACGTTTCTCGCTCTTAACTGAAAATCATTGGATGTTAGAGGACCTGTGTTTTTTATCAGAACCAGAAGCAAAGTTGAACTAGATATGATCCATAAGTGTGGAAACACAGTTCTTTTGTTTTGAGCATCCTCACGTGTCTTGCTGTCTTAGAGACTCTAGAAAGCAAGAGCGTGGTTCTTGCTCTGAAGCAGATTGTATTTCAGGATGAGAACTGTGCTGTGTGTTTCCTTCAGACTTGGAGTTCAATCCAAGCCTCCGTGTCTTCCTACAAGTAATACTTCTTTTCAGGTAAACACAGTCACATTTCAGCTCAAACGATGGTTCATTGTTCACCAATCACACACGGTTCTCGCTCTTAACTGAAAAGCATTGGATTTTAGAGGTCCTGTGTTTTGAATCAGTTTCAGAAGCAGAGTTGAACTAGATATGGGCTGTGTGAGTAGGAAACACAGTTCTTTTTTTCACAGCTCACTCACATTTCCTGATCTATTAGAGATTCTAGAATGCAAGAGTGTGCTTCTTGCTCTAAAGCAGAGTGTGTTTCATGGATGAGAACTGTGCTGTGTGTTTACCTTCAGAAGTGGAGGTAAATCCCAGGCTCTGTGTCTTCCTACAAGCAAGATTTCGTTTCAGGTAAACGCGTCACTTTTCAGCTCAAACGAAGCTACATCGTACACGACGCTAACACGTTTCTCGCACTTAACTGAAAATCATTGGATTTTAGCGGACCTGTGTTTTTTATCAGTTCCAGAAGCAGAGTTGAAATAGATATGATCCATGTGTGTAGGAATCACAGTTCTTTTGTTCTGTGCACACTCACGTTTCCTCCTCTCTTAGACACTCTAGAAAGCAAGAGCGTGCTTCTTGCTCGAAAGCACAGTGTGTTTCATGGATGAGAACTGTGCTTTGTGTTTCTCTTCATAAATTGAGTTAAATCTCAAGCTCTTTGTCTTCCTACAAGCAAGACTTCTTTTCAAGTAAACGCAGTCACTTTTCAGCACAAATGAAGCTACATCGATCACAAAGCATACATGTTTCTCGCTCTTAACAGAAAATCATTGGATGTTAGAGGACCTGTGGTTTGTATCAGTTTCAGAAGCAGAGTTGAACTAGATATGGTCCGTGTTTGGAGGAAACACAGTTCTTTTGTTTAGAGCACACTCACATTTCCAGCTGTATTAGAGACACTAGAATGCAAGAGTGTGCTTCTTGCTCTAAACAGAGTGTGTTTTATGGATGAGAACTGTTCTGTGTGTTTACCTTCAGAAGTGGAATTAAATCCCAGGCTCCGTGTCTTCCTACAAGCAAGACTTCACTTCAGGTAAACACAGTCACTTTTCAGCTCAAAAGAAGCAACATTGTACATGAAGCTCACAAGTTTCACGCTCTTAAATGAGAAGCATTGGATGTTAGAGGACCAGTGGTTTGTATCTGTTTCAGAAGCAGAGTTGAACTAGATAATGTCTGTGTGTGTAGCCAACACAGTTCTTTTGTTCAGATCATTCTCATGTTTCCTGCTTTATTAGAGACTGTAGAAAGCAAGTGTGTGCTTCTTGCTCTAAAGCAGATTGTGTTTCATGGATGAGAACTGTGCTGTGTGTTTCCCTTCAACATGGTGTTAACTCCCATGCTCTGTGTCCTCCTACAAGCAAGACTTCGTTTCAAGTAAACCCAGTCATTTTTCAGCTCAAATGAAGGTTCATTGTTCACCAAGCAAACATGGTTCTCGCTCTTAACAGAAAAGCATTGGATGTTAGAGGACCTGTGGTTTGTATCAGTTTAAGAAGCAGAGTTGAACTAGATATGGTCCGTGTGTATAGGAAACAGTTCTTTTGTTCAGAGCAAACTCATGTTTCCTGCTGTATTAGAGACTGTAGAAAGCAAGTGTGTGCTTCTTGCTCTAAAGCAGAGTGTGTATCATGGATGAGAACTGTTCGGTGTGTTTCCCTTCCGAAATGGAGGTAAATCCCATTCTCTGTGTCTTCCTACAATCAAGACTTCATTTCAGGTAAACGCAGTCACTTTTTTTAGCTCAACCAAAGCTACATCGTACACGAAGGTCACACGTTTCTCGCTCTTAACTGAAAATCATTGGATGTTAGAGGACCTGTGTTTTTTATCAGAACCAGAAGCAAAGTTGAACTAGATATGAACCATGAGTGTAGAAACACAGTTCTTTTGTTTTGAGCATCCTCACGTGTCTTGCTGTCTTAGAGACTCTAGAAAGCAAGAGCGTGGTTCTTGCTCTGAAGCAGATTGTATTTCAGGATGAGAACTGTGCTGTGTGTTTCCTTCAGACATGGAGTTCAATCCAAGCCTCCGTGTCTTCTTACAAGTAATACTTCTTTTCAGGTAAACACAGTCACATTTCAGCTCAAACGATGGTTCATTGTTCACCAATCACACACGGTTCTCGCTCTTAACTGAAAAGCATTGGATTTTAGAGGTCCTTTGTTTTGAATCAGTTTCAGAAGCAGAGTTGAACTAGATATGGGCTGTGTGAGTAGGAAACACAGTTCTTTTTTTCACAGCTCACTCACATTTCCTGATCTATTAGAGATTCTAGAATGCAAGAGTGTGCTTCTTGCTCTAAAGCAGAGTGTGTTTCATGGATGAGAACTGTGCTGTGTGTTTACCTTCAGAAGTGGAGGTAAATCCCAGGCTCTGTGTCTTCCTACAAGCAAGATTTCATTTCAGGTAAACTCGTCACTTTTCAGCTCAAACGAAGCTACATCGTACACGACGCTAACACGTTTCTCGCACTTAACTGAAAATCATTGGATTTTAGCGGACCTGTGTTTTTTATCAGTTCCAGAAGCAGAGTTGAAATAGATATGAACCATGTGTGTAGGAAACACAGTTCTTTTGTTTTGTGCACACTCACGTTTCCTCCTCTCTTAGACACTCTAGAAAGCAAGAGCGTGCTTCTTGTTCGAAAGCACAGTGTGTTTCATGGATGAGAACTGTGCTTTGGGCTTCTCTTCAGAAATTGAGTTAAATCTCAAGCTCTTTGTCTTCCTACAAGCAAGACTTCTTTTCAAGTAAACGCAGTCACTTTTCAGCACAAACGAAGCTACATTGATCACAAAGCATACATGTTTCTCGCTCTTAACAGAAAATCATTGGATGTTAGAGGACCTGTGGTTTGTATCAGTTTCAGAAACAGAGTTGAACTAGATATGGTCCGTGTTTGTAGGAAACACAGTTCTTTTGTTTAGAGCACACTCACATTTCCAGCTGTATTAGAGACACTAGAATGCAAGAGTGTGCTTCTTGCTCTAAACAGAGTGTGTTTTATGGATGAGAACTGTTCTGTGTGTTTACCTTCAGAAGTGGAATTAAATCCCAGGCTCCGTGTCTTCCTACAAGCAAGACTTCACTTCAGGTAAACACAGTCACTTTTCAGCTCAAAAGAAGCAACATTGTACATGAAGCTCACAAGTTTCACGCTCTTAAATGAGAAGCATTGGATGTTAGAGGACCAGTGGTTTGTATCTGTTTCAGAAGCAGAGTTGAACTAGATAATGTCTGTGTGTGTAGCCAACACAGTTCTTTTGTTCAGATCATTCTCATGTTTCCTGCTTTATTAGAGACTGTAGAAAGCAAGTGTGTGCTTCTTGCTCTAAAGCAGATTGTGTTTCATGGATGAGAACTGTGCTGTGTGTTTCCCTTCAACATGGTGTTAACTCCCATGCTCTGTGTCCTCCTACAAGCAAGACTTCGTTTCAAGTAAACCCAGTCATTTTTCAGCCCAAATGAAGGTTCATTGTTCACCAAGCAAACATGGTTCTCGCTCTGAACAGAAAAGCATTGGATGTTAGAGTACCTGTGGTTTGTATCAGTTTAAGAAGCAGAGTTGAACTAGATATGGTCCGTGTGTGTAGGAAACAGTTCTTTTGTTCAGAGCAAACTCATGTTTCCTGCTGTATTAGAGACTGTAGAAAGCAAGTGTGTGCTTCTTGCTCTAAAGCAGAGTGTGTATCATGGATGAGAACTGTTCGGTGTGTTTCCCTTCCGAAATGGAGGTAAATCCCATGCTCTGTGTCTTCCTACAATCAAGACTTCATTTCAGGTAAACGCAGTCACTTTTTTTAGCTCAACCAAAGCTACATCGTACACGAAGGTCACACGTTTCTCGCTCTTAACTGAAAATCATTGGATGTTAGAGGACCTGTGTTTTTTATCAGAACCAGAAGCAAAGTTGAACTAGATATGATCCATGAGTGTGGAAACACAGTTCTTTTGTTTTGAGCATCCTCACGTGTCTTGCTGTCTTAGAGACTCTAGAAAGCAAGAGCGTGGTTCTTGCTCTGAAGCAGATTGTATTTCAGGATGAGAACTGTGCTGTGTGTTTCATTCAGACTTGGAGTTCAATCCAAGCCTCCGTGTCTTCCTACAAGTAATACTTCTTTTCAGGTAAACACAGTCACATTTCAGCTCAAACGATGGTTCATTGTTCACCAATCACACACGGTTCTCGCTCTTAACTGAAAAGCATTGGATTTTAGAGGGCCTGTGTTTTGAATCAGTTTGAGAAGCAGAGTTGAACTAGATATGGCCTGTGTGAGTAGGAAACACACTTCTTTTGTTCACAGCTCACTCACATTTCCTGATCTATTAGAGATTCTAGAATGCAAGAGTGTGCTTCTTGCTCTAAATCAGAGTGTGTTTCATGGATGAGAACTGTGCTGTGTGTTTACCTTCAGAAGTGGAGGTAAATCCCAGGCTCTGTGTCTTCCTACAAGCAAGATTTCGTTTCAGGTAAACGCGTCACTTTTCAGCTCAAACGAAGCTACATCGTACACGACGCTCACACGTTTCTCGCACTTAACTGAAAATCATTGGATTTTAGCGGACCTGTGTTTTTTATCAGTTCCAGAAGCAGAGTTGAAATAGATATGATCCATGTGTGTAGGAATCGCAGTTCTTTTGTTCTGTGCACACTCACGTTTCCTCCTCTCTTAGACACTCTAGAAAGCAAGAGCGTGCTTCTTGTTCGAACGCACAGTGTGTTTCATGGATGAGAACTGTGCTTTGTGTTTCTCTTCATAAATTGAGTTAAATCTCAAGCTCTTTGTCTTCCTACAAGCAAGACTTCTTTTCAAGTAAACGCAGTCACTTTTCAGCACAAACGAAGCTACATCGATCACAAAGCATACATGTTTCTCGCTCTTAACAGAAAATCATTGGATGTTAGAGGACCTGTGGTTTGTATCAGTTTCAGAAACAGAGTTGAACTAGATATGGTCCGTGTTTGTAGGAAACACAGTTCTTTTGTTTAGAGCACACTCACATTTCCAGCTGTATTAGAGACACTAGAATGCAAGAGTGTGCTTCTTGCTCTAAACAGAGTGTGTTTTATGGATGAGAACTGTTCTGTGTGTTTACCTTCAGAAGTGGAATTAAATCCCAGGCTCCGTGTCTTCCTACAAGCAAGACTTCACTTCAGGTAAACACAGTCACTTTTCAGCTCAAAAGAAGCAACATTGTACATGAAGCTCACAAGTTTCACGCTCTTAAATGAGAAGCATTGGATGTTAGAGGACCAGTGGTTTGTATCTGTTTCAGAAGCAGAGTTGAACTAGATAATGTCTGTGTGTGTAGCCAACACAGTTCTTTTGTTCAGATCATTCTCATGTTTCCTGCTTTATTAGAGACTGTAGAAAGCAAGTGTGTGCTTCTTGCTCTAAAGCAGATTGTGTTTCATGGATGAGAACTGTGCTGTGTGTTTCCCTTCAACATGGTGTTAACTCCCATGCTCTGTGTCCTCCTACAATCAAGACTTCGTTTCAAGTAAACCCAATCATTTTTCAGCTCAAATGAAGGTTCATTGTTCACCAAGCAAACATGGTTCTCGCTCTTAACAGAAAAGCATTGGATGTTAGAGGACCTGTGGTTTGTATCAGTTTAAGAAGCAGAGTTGAACTAGATATGGTCCGTGTGTATAGGAAACAGTTCTTTTGTTCAGAGCAAACTCATGTTTCCTGCTGTATTAGAGACTGTAGAAAGCAAGTGTGTGCTTCTTGCTCTAAAGCAGAGTGTGTATCATGGATGAGAACTGTTCGGTGTGTTTCCCTTCCGAAATGGAGGTAAATCCCATTCTCTGTGTCTTCCTACAATCAAGACTTCATTTCAGGTAAACGCAGTCACTTTTTTTAGCTCAACCAAAGCTACATCGTACACGAAGGTCACACGTTTCTCGCTCTTAACTGAAAATCATTGGATGTTAGAGGACCTGTGTTTTTTATCAGAACCAGAAGCAAAGTTGAACTAGATATGATCCATGAGTGTGGAAACACAGTTCTTTTGTTTTGAGCATCCTCACGTGTCTTGCTGTCTTAGAGACTCTAGAAAGCAAGAGCGTGGTTCTTGCTCTGAAGCAGATTGTATTTCAGGATGAGAACTGTGCTGTGTGTTTCCTTCAGACATGGAGTTCAATCCAAGCCTCCGTGTCTTCCTACAAGTAATACTTCTTTTCAGGTAAACGCAGTCACATTTCAGCTCAAACGATGGTTCATTGTTCACCAATCACACACGGTTCTCGCTCTTAACTGAAAAGCATTGGATTTTACAGGTCCTGTGTTTTGAATCAGTTTCAGAAGCAGAGTTGAACTAGATATGGGCTGTGTGAGTAGGAAACACAGTCCTTTTGTTCACAGCTCACTCACATTTCCTGATCTATTAGAGATTCTAGAATGCAAGGGTGTGCTTCTTGCTCTAAAGCAGAGTGTGTTTCATGGATGAGAACTGTGCTGTGTGTTTACCTTCAGAAGTGGAGGTAAATCCCAGGCTCTGTGTCTTCATACAAGCAAGATTTCGTTTCAGGTAAATGCGTCACTTTTCAGCTCAAACGAAACTACATCGTACACGAAGCTCACACGTTTCTCGCTCTTAACTGAAAATCATTGGATTTTAGCGGACCTGTGTTTTTTATCAGTTCCAGAAGCAGAGTTGAAATAGATATGATCCATGTGTGTAGGAATCGCAGTTCTTTTGTTCTGTGCACACTCACGTTTCCTCCTCTCTTAGACACTCTAGAAAGCAAGAGCGTGCTTCTTGTTCGAAAGCACAGTGTGTTTCATGGATGAGAACTGTGCTTTGTGTTTCTCTTCATAAATTGAGTTAAATCTCAAGCTCTTTGTCTTCCTACAAGCAAGACTTCTTTTCAAGTAAACGCAGTCACTTTTCAGCACAAACGAAGCTACATCGATCACAAAGCATACATGTTTCTCGCTCTTAACAGAAAATCATTGGATGTTAGAGGACCTGTGGTTTGTATCAGTTTCAGAAACAGAGTTGAATTAGATATGGTCCGTGTTTGTAGGAAACACAGTTCTTTTGTTTAGAGCACACTCACATTTCCAGCTGTATTAGAGACACTAGAATGCAAGAGTGTGCTTCTTGCTCTAAACAGAGTGTGTTTTATGGATGAGAACTGTTCTGTGTGTTTACCTTCAGAAGTGGAATTAAATCCCAGGCTCCATGTCTTCCTACAAGCAAGACTTCACTTCAGGTAAACACAGTCACTTTTCAGCTCAAAAGAAGCAACATTGTACATGAAGCTCACAAGTTTCACGCTCTTAAATGAGAAGCATTGGATGTTAGAGGACCAGTGGTTTGTATCTGTTTCAGAAGCAGAGTTGAACTAGATAATGTCTGTGTGTGTAGCCAACACAGTTCTTTTGTTCAGATCATTCTCATGTTTCCTGCTTTATTAGAGACTGTAGAAAGCAAGTGTGTGCTTCTTGCTCTAAAGCAGATTGTGTTTCATGGATGAGAACTGTGCTGTGTGTTTCCCTTCAACATGGTGTTAACTCCCATGCTCTGTGTCCTCCTACAAGCAAGACTTCGTTTCAAGTAAACCCAGTCATTTTTCAGCTCAAATGAAGGTTCATTGTTCACCAAGCAAACATGGTTCTCGCTCTTAACAGAAAAGCATTGGATGTTAGAGGACCTGTGGTTTGTATCAGTTTAAGAAGCAGAGTTGAACTAGATATGGTCCGTGTGTATAGGAAACAGTTCTTTTGTTCAGAGCAAACTCATGTTTCCTGCTGTATTAGAGACTGTAGAAAGCAAGTGTGTGCTTCTTGCTCTAAAGCAGAGTGTGTATCATGGATGAGAACTGTTCGGTGTGTTTCCCTTCCGAAATGGAGGTAAATCCCATTCTCTGTGTCTTCCTACAATCAAGACTTCATTTCAGGTAAACGCAGTCACTTTTTTTAGCTCAACCAAAGCTACATCGTACACGAAGGTCACACGTTTCTCGCTCTTAACTGAAAATCATTGGATGTTAGAGGACCTGTGTTTTTTATCAGAACCAGAAGCAAAGTTGAACTAGATATGAACCATGAGTGTAGAAACACAGTTCTTTTGTTTTGAGCATCCTCACGTGTCTTGCTGTCTTAGAGACTCTAGAAAGCAAGAGTGTGGTTCTTGCTCTGAAGCAGATTGTATTTCAGGATGAGAACTGTGCTGTGTGTTTCCTTCAGACATGGAGTTCAATCCAAGCCTCCGTGTCTTCTTACAAGTAATACTTCTTTTCAGGTAAACACAGTCACATTTCAGCTCAAACGATGGTTCATTGTTCACCAATCACACACGGTTCTCGCTCTTAACTGAAAAGCATTGGATTTTAGAGGTCCTTTGTTTTGAATCAGTTTCAGAAGCAGAGTTGAACTAGATATGGGCTGTGTGAGTAGGAAACACAGTTCTTTTTTTCACAGCTCACTCACATTTCCTGATCTATTAGAGATTCTAGAATGCAAGAGTGTGCTTCTTGCTCTAAAGCAGAGTGTGTTTCATGGATGAGAACTGTGCTGTGTGTTTACCTTCAGAAGTGGAGGTAAATCCCAGGCTCTGTGTCTTCCTACAAGCAAGATTTCATTTCAGGTAAACTCGTCACTTTTCAGCTCAAACGAAGCTACATCGTACACGACGCTAACACGTTTCTCGCACTTAACTGAAAATCATTGGATTTTAGCGGACCTGTGTTTTTTATCAGTTCCAGAAGCAGAGTTGAAATAGATATGATCCATGTGTGTAGGAAACACAGTTCTTTTGTTCTGTGCACACTCACGTTTCCTCCTCTCTTAGACACTCTAGAAAGCAAGAGCGTGCTTCTTGTTCGAAAGCACAGTGTGTTTCATGGATGAGAACTGTGCTTTGGGCTTCTCTTCAGAAATTGAGTTAAATCTCAAGCTCTTTGTCTTCCTACAAGCAAGACTTCTTTTCAAGTAAACGCAGTCACTTTTCAGCACAAACGAAGCTACATTGATCACAAAGCATACATGTTTCTCGCTCTTAACAGAAAATCATTGGATGTTAGAGGACCTGTGGTTTGTATCAGTTTCAGAAGCAGAGTTGAATTAGATATGGTCCATGTTTGGAGGAAACACAGTTCTTTTGTTTAGAGCACACTCACATTTCCAGCTGTATTAGAGACACTAGAATGCAAGAGTGTGCTTCTTGCTCTAAACAGAGTGTGTTTTATGGATGAGAACTGTTCTGTGTGTTTACCTTCAGAAGTGGAATGAAATCCCAGGCTCCATGTCTTCCTACAAGCAAGACTTCACTTCAGGTAAACACAGTCACTTTTCAGCTCAAAAGAAGCAACATTGTACATGAAGCTCACAAGTTTCACGCTCTTAAATGAGAAGCATTGGATGTTAGAGGACCAGTGGTTTGTATCTGTTTCAGAAGCAGAGTTGAACTAGATAATGTCCGTGTGTGTAGCCAACACAGTTCTTTTGTTCAGATCATTCTCATGTTTCCTGCTTTATTAGAGACTGTAGAAAGCAAGTGTATGCTTCTTGCTCTAAAGCAGATTGTGTTTCATGGATGAGAACTGTGCTGTGTGTTTCCCTTCAACATGGTGTTAAATCCCATGCTCTGTGTCCTCCTACAAGCAAGACTTCGTTTCAAGTAAACCCAGTCATTTTTCAGCTCAAATGAAGGTTCATTGTTCACCAAGCAAACATGGTTCTCGCTCTTAACAGAAAAGCATTGGATGTTAGAGTACCTGTGGTTTGTATCAGTTTAAGAAGCAGAGTTGAACTAGATATGGTCCGTGTGTGTAGGAAACAGTTCTTTTGTTCAGAGCAAACTCATGTTTCCTGCTGTATTAGAGACTGTAGAAAGCAAGTGTGTGCTTCTTGCTCTAAAGCAGAGTGTGTATCATGGATGAGAACTGTTCGGTGTGTTTCCCTTCCGAAATGGAGGTAAATCCCATGCTCTGTGTCTTCCTACAATCAAGACTTCATTTCAGGTAAACGCAGTCACTTTTTTTAGCTCAACCAAAGCTACATCGTACACGAAGGTCACACGTTTCTCGCTCTTAACTGAAAATCATTGGATGTTAGAGGACCTGTGTTTTTTATCAGAACCAGAAGCAAAGTTGAACTAGATATGATCCATAAGTGTGGAAACACAGTTCTTTTGTTTTGAGCATCCTCACGTGTCTTGCTGTCTTAGAGACTCTAGAAAGCAAGAGCGTGGTTCTTGCTCTGAAGCAGATTGTATTTCAGGATGAGAACTGTGCTGTGTGTTTCCTTCAGACTTGGAGTTCAATCCAAGCCTCCGTGTCTTCCTACAAGTAATACTTCTTTTCAGGTAAACACAGTCACATTTCAGCTCAAACGATGGTTCATTGTTCACCAATCACACACGGTTCTCGCTCTTAACTGAAAAGCATTGGATTTTAGAGGTCCTGTGTTTTGAATCAGTTTCAGAAGCAGAGTTGAACTAGATATGGGCTGTGTGAGTAGGAAACACAGTTCTTTTTTTCACAGCTCACTCACATTTCCTGATCTATTAGAGATTCTAGAATGCAAGAGTGTGCTTCTTGCTCTAAAGCAGAGTGTGTTTCATGGATGAGAACTGTGCTGTGTGTTTACCTTCAGAAGTGGAGGTAAATCCCAGGCTCTGTGTCTTCCTACAAGCAAGATTTCGTTTCAGGTAAACGCGTCACTTTTCAGCTCAAACGAAGCTACATCGTACACGACGCTAACACGTTTCTCGCACTTAACTGAAAATCATTGGATTTTAGCGGACCTGTGTTTTTTATCAGTTCCAGAAGCAGAGTTGAAATAGATATGATCCATGTGTGTAGGAATCACAGTTCTTTTGTTCTGTGCACACTCACGTTTCCTCCTCTCTTAGACACTCTAGAAAGCAAGAGCGTGCTTCTTGCTCGAAAGCACAGTGTGTTTCATGGATGAGAACTGTGCTTTGTGTTTCTCTTCATAAATTGAGTTAAATCTCAAGCTCTTTGTCTTCCTACAAGCAAGACTTCTTTTCAAGTAAACGCAGTCACTTTTCAGCACAAACGAAGCTACATCGATCACAAAGCATACATGTTTCTCGCTCTTAACAGAAAATCATTGGATGTTAGAGGACCTGTGGTTTGTATCAGTTTCAGAAGCAGAGTTGAACTAGATATGGTCCGTGTTTGGAGGAAACACAGTTCTTTTGTTTAGAGCACACTCACATTTCCAGCTGTATTAGAGACACTAGAATGCAAGAGTGTGCTTCTTGCTCTAAACAGAGTGTGTTTTATGGATGAGAACTGTTCTGTGTGTTTACCTTCAGAAGTGGAATTAAATCCCAGGCTCCGTGTCTTCCTACAAGCAAGACTTCACTTCAGGTAAACACAGTCACTTTTCAGCTCAAAAGAAGCAACATTGTACATGAAGCTCACAAGTTTCACGCTCTTAAATGAGAAGCATTGGATGTTAGAGGACCAGTGGTTTGTATCTGTTTCAGAAGCAGAGTTGAACTAGATAATGTCTGTGTGTGTAGCCAACACAGTTCTTTTGTTCAGATCATTCTCATGTTTCCTGCTTTATTAGAGACTGTAGAAAGCAAGTGTGTGCTTCTTGCTCTAAAGCAGATTGTGTTTCATGGATGAGAACTGTGCTGTGTGTTTCCCTTCAACATGGTGTTAACTCCCATGCTCTGTGTCCTCCTACAAGCAAGACTTCGTTTCAAGTAAACCCAGTCATTTTTCAGCTCAAATGAAGGTTCATTGTTCACCAAGCAAACATGGTTCTCGCTCTTAACAGAAAAGCATTGGATGTTAGAGGACCTGTGGTTTGTATCAGTTTAAGAAGCAGAGTTGAACTAGATATGGTCCGTGTGTATAGGAAACAGTTCTTTTGTTCAGAGCAAACTCATGTTTCCTGCTGTATTAGAGACTGTAGAAAGCAAGTGTGTGCTTCTTGCTCTAAAGCAGAGTGTGTATCATGGATGAGAACTGTTCGGTGTGTTTCCCTTCCGAAATGGAGGTAAATCCCATTCTCTGTGTCTTCCTACAATCAAGACTTCATTTCAGGTAAACGCAGTCACTTTTTTTAGCTCAACCAAAGCTACATCGTACACGAAGGTCACACGTTTCTCGCTCTTAACTGAAAATCATTGGATGTTAGAGGACCTGTGTTTTTTATCAGAACCAGAAGCAAAGTTGAACTAGATATGATCCATGAGTGTGGAAACACAGTTCTTTTGTTTTGAGCATCCTCACGTGTCTTGCTGTCTTAGAGACTCTAGAAAGCAAGAGCGTGGTTCTTGCTCTGAAGCAGATTGTATTTCAGGATGAGAACTGTGCTGTGTGTTTCCTTCAGACATGGAGTTCAATCCAAGCCTCCGTGTCTTCCTACAAGTAATACTTCTTTTCAGGTAAACACAGTCACATTTCAGCTCAAACGATGGTTCATTGTTCACCAATCACACACGGTTCTCGCTCTTAACTGAAAAGCATTGGATTTTAGAGGTCCTGTGTTTTGAATCAGTTTCAGAAGCAGAGTTGAACTAGATATGGGCTGTGTGAGTAGGAAACACAGTTCTTTTTTTCACAGCTCACTCACATTTCCTGATCTATTAGAGATTCTAGAATGCAAGCGTGTGCTTCTTGCTCTAAAGCAGAGTGTGTTTCATGGATGAGAACTGTGCTGTGTGTTTACCTTCAGAAGTGGAGGTAAATCCCAGGCTCTGTGTCTTCCTACAAGCAAGATTTCATTTCAGGTAAACTCGTCACTTTTCAGCTCAAACGAAGCTACATCGTACACGACGCTAACACGTTTCTCGCACTTAACTGAAAATCATTGGATTTTAGCGGACCTGTGTTTTTTATCAGTTCCAGAAGCAGAGTTGAAATAGATATGATCCATGTGTGTAGGAAACACAGTTCTTTTGTTCTGTGCACACTCACGTTTCCTCCTCTCTTAGACACTCTAGAAAGCAAGAGCGTGCTTCTTGTTCGAAAGCACAGTGTGTTTCATGGATGAGAACTGTGCTTTGGGCTTCTCTTCAAAAATTGAGTTAAATCTCAAGCTCTTTGTCTTCCTACAAGCAAGACTTCTTTTCAAGTAAACGCAGTCACTTTTCAGCACAAACGAAGCTACATTGATCACAAAGCATACATGTTTCTCGCTCTTAACAGAAAATCATTGGATGTTAGAGGACCTGTGGTTTGTATCAGTTTCAGAAGCAGAGTTGAATTAGATATGGTCCATGTTTGGAGGAAACACAGTTCTTTTGTTTAGAGCACACTCACATTTCCAGCTGTATTAGAGACACTAGAATGCAAGAGTGTGCTTCTTGCTCTAAACAGAGTGTGTTTTATGGATGAGAACTGTTCTGTGTGTTTACGTTCAGAAGTGGAATTAAATCCCAGGCTCCATGTCTTCCTACAAGCAAGACTTCACTTCAGGTAAACACAGTCACTTTTCAGCTCAAAAGAAGCAACATTGTACATGAAGCTCACAAGTTTCATGCTCTTAAATGAGAAGCATTGGATGTTAGAGGACCAGTGGTTTGTATCTGTTTCAGAAGCAGAGTTGAACTAGATAATGTCCGTGTGTGTAGCCAACACAGTTCTTTTGTTCAGATCATTCTCATGTTTCCTGCTTTATTAGAGACTGTAGAAAGCAAGTGTATGCTTCTTGCTCTAAAGCAGATTGTGTTTCATGGATGAGAACTGTGCTGTGTGTTTCCCTTCAACATGGTGTTAAATCCCATGCTCTGTGTCCTCCTACAAGCAAGACTTCGTTTCAAGTAAACCCAGTCATTTTTCAGCTCAAATGAAGGTTCATTGTTCACCAAGCAAACATGGTTCTCGCTCTTAACAGAAAAGCATTGGATGTTAGAGTACCTGTGGTTTGTATCAGTTTAAGAAGCAGAGTTGAACTAGATATGGTCCGTGTGTGTAGGAAACAGTTCTTTTGTTCAGAGCAAACTGATGTTTCCTGCTGTATTAGAGACTGTAGAAAGCAAGTGTGTGCTTCTTGCTCTAAAGCAGAGTGTGTATCATGGATGAGAACTGTTCGGTGTGTTTCCCTTCCGAAATGGAGGTAAATCCCATGCTCTGTGTCTTCCTACAATCAAGACTTCATTTCAGGTAAACGCAGTCACTTTTTTTAGCTCAACCAAAGCTACATCGTACACGAAGGTCACACGTTTCTCGCTCTTAACTGAAAATCATTGGATGTTAGAGGACCTGTGTTTTTTATCAGAACCAGAAGCAAAGTTGAACTAGATATGATCCATAAGTGTGGAAACACAGTTCTTTTGTTTTGAGCATCCTCACGTGTCTTGCTGTCTTAGAGACTCTAGAAAGCAAGAGCGTGGTTCTTGCTCTGAAGCAGATTGTATTTCAGGATGAGAACTGTGCTGTGTGTTTCCTTCAGACTTGGAGTTCAATCCAAGCCTCCGTGTCTTCCTACAAGTAATACTTCTTTTCAGGTAAACACAGTCACATTTCAGCTCAAACGATGGTTCATTGTTCACCAATCACACACGGTTCTCGCTCTTAACTGAAAAGCATTGGATTTTAGAGGTCCTGTGTTTTGAATCAGTTTCAGAAGCAGAGTTGAACTAGATATGGGCTGTGTGAGTAGGAAACACAGTTCTTTTTTTCACAGCTCACTCACATTTCCTGATCTATTAGAGATTCTAGAATGCAAGAGTGTGCTTCTTGCTCTAAAGCAGAGTGTGTTTCATGGATGAGAACTGTGCTGTGTGTTTACCTTCAGAAGTGGAGGTAAATCCCAGGCTCTGTGTCTTCCTACAAGCAAGATTTTGTTTCAGGTAAACGCGTCACTTTTCAGCTCAAACGAAGCTACATCGTACACGACGCTCACACGTTTCTCGCACTTAACTGAAAATCATTGGATTTTAGCGGACCTGTGTTTTTTATCAGTTCCAGAAGCAGAGTTGAAATAGATATGATCCATGTGTGTAGGAAACACAGTTCTTTTGTTCTGTGCACACTCACGTTTCCTCCTCTCTTAGACACTCTAGAAAGCAAGAGCGTGCTTCTTGTTCGAAAGCACAGTGTGTTTCATGGATGAGAACTGTGCTTTGGGCTTCTCTTCAGAAATTGAGTTAAATCTCAAGCTCTTTGTCTTCCTACAAGCAAGACTTCTTTTCAAGTAAACGCAGTCACTTTTCAGCACAAACGAAGCTACATTGATCACAAAGCATACATGTTTCTCGCTCTTAACAGAAAATCATTGGATGTTAGAGGACCTGTGGATTGTATCAGTTTCAGAAGCAGAGTTGAATTAGATATGGTCCATGTTTGGAGGAAACACAGTTCTTTTGTTTAGAGCACACTCACATTTCCAGCTGTATTAGAGACACTAGAATGCAAGAGTGTGCTTCTTGCTCTAAACAGAGTGTGTTTTATGGATGAGAACTGTTCTGTGTGTTTACGTTCAGAAGTGGAATTAAATCCCAGGCTCCATGTCTTCCTACAAGCAAGACTTCACTTCAGGTAAACACAGTCACTTTTCAGCTCAAAAGAAGCAACATTGTACATGAAGCTCACAAGTTTCATGCTCTTAAATGAGAAGCATTGGATGTTAGAGGACCAGTGGTTTGTATCTGTTTCAGAAGCAGAGTTGAACTAGATAATGTCCGTGTGTGTAGCCAACACAGTTCTTTTGTTCAGATCATTCTCATGTTTCCTGCTTTATTAGAGACTGTAGAAAGCAAGTGTATGCTTCTTGCTCTAAAGCAGATTGTGTTTCATGGATGAGAACTGTGCTGTGTGTTTCCCTTCAACATGGTGTTAAATCCCATGCTCTGTGTCCTCCTACAAGCAAGACTTCGTTTCAAGTAAACCCAGTCATTTTTCAGCTCAAATGAAGGTTCATTGTTCACCAAGCAAACACGGTTCTCGCTCTTAACAGAAAAGCATTGGATGTTAGAGTACCTGTGGTTTGTATCAGTTTAAGAAACAGAGTTGAACTAGATATGGTCCTTGTGTGTAGGAAACAGTTCTTTTGTTCAGAGCAAACTCATGTTTCCTGCTGTATTAGAGACTGTAGAAAGCAAGTGTGTGCTTCTTGCTCTAAAGCAGAGTGTGTATCATGGATGAGAACTGTTCGGTGTGTTTCCCTTCCGAAATGGAGGTAAATCCCATGCTCTGTGTCTTCCTACAATCAAGACTTCATTTCAGGTAAACGCAGTCACTTTTTTTAGCTCAACCAAAGCTACATCGTACACGAAGGTCACACGTTTCTCGCTCTTAACTGAAAATCATTGGATGTTAGAGGACCCGTGTTTTTTATCAGAACCAGAAGCAAAGTTGAACTAGATATGATCCATAAGTGTGGAAACACAGTTCTTTTGTTTTGAGCATCCTCACGTGTCTTGCTGTCTTAGAGACTCTAGAAAGCAAGAGCGTGGTTCTTGCTCTGAAGCAGATTGTATTTCAGGATGAGAACTGTGCTGTGTGTTTCCTTCAGACTTGGAGTTCAATCCAAGCCTCCGTGTCTTCCTACAAGTAATACTTCTTTTCAGGTAAACACAGTCACATTTCAGCTCAAACGATGGTTCATTGTTCACCAATCACACACGGTTCTCGCTCTTAACTGAAAAGCATTGGATTTTAGAGGTCCTGTGTTTTGAATCAGTTTCAGAAGCAGAGTTGAACTAGATATGGGCTGTGTGAGTAGGAAACACAGTTCTTTTTTTCACAGCTCACTCACATTTCCTGATCTATTAGAGATTCTAGAATGCAAGAGTGTGCTTCTTGCTCTAAAGCAGAGTGTGTTTCATGGATGAGAACTGTGCTGTGTGTTTACCTTCAGAAGTGGAGGTAAATCCCAGGCTCTGTGTCTTCCTACAAGCAAGATTTTGTTTCAGGTAAACGCGTCACTTTTCAGCTCAAACGAAGCTACATCGTACACGACGCTCACACGTTTCTCGCACTTAACTGAAAATCATTGGATTTTAGCGGACCTGTGTTTTTTATCAGTTCCAGAAGCAGAGTTGAAATAGATATGATCCATGTGTGTAGGAATCACAGTTCTTTTGTTCTGTGCACACTCACGTTTCCTCCTCTCTTAGACACTCTAGAAAGCAAGAGCGTGCTTCTTGCTCGAAAGCACAGTGTGTTTCATGGATGAGAACTGTGCTTTGTGTTTCTCTTCAGAAATTGAGTTAAATCTCAAGCTCTTTGTCTTCCTACAAGCAAGACTTCTTTTCAAGTAAACGCAGTCACTTTTCAGCACAAACGAAGCTACATCGATCACAAAGCATACATGTTTCTCGCTCTTAACAGAAAATCATTGGATGTTAGAGGACCTGTGGTTTGTATCAGTTTCAGAAGCAGAGTTGAACTAGATATGGTCCGTGTTTGTAGGAAACACAGTTCTTTTGTTTAGAGCACACTCACATTTCCAGCTGTATTAGAGACACTAGAATGCAAGAGTGTGCTTCTTGCTCTAAACAGAGTGTGTTTTATGGATGAGAACTGTTCTGTGTGTTTACCTTCAGAAGTGGAATTAAATCCCAGGCTCCGTGTCTTCCTACAAGCAAGACTTCACTTCAGGTAAACACAGTCACTTTTCAGCTCAAAAGAAGCAACATTGTACATGAAGCTCACAAGTTTCACGCTCTTAAATGAGAAGCATTGGATGTTAGAGGACCAGTGGTTTGTATCTGTTTCAGAAGCAGAGTTGAACTAGATAATGTCTGTGTGTGTAGCCAACACAGTTCTTTTGTTCAGATCATTCTCATGTTTCCTGCTTTATTAGAGACTGTAGAAAGCAAGTGTGTGCTTCTTGCTCTGAAGCAGATTGTGTTTCATGGATGAGAACTGTGCTGTGTGTTTCCCTTCAACATGGTGTTAACTCCCATGCTCTGTGTCCTCCTACAAGCAAGACTTCGTTTCAAGTAAACCCAGTCATTTTTCAGCTCAAATGAAGGTTCATTGTTCACCAAGCAAACATGGTTCTCGCTCTTAACAGAAAAGCATTGGATGTTAGAGGACCTGTGGTTTGTATCAGTTTAAGAAGCAGAGTTGAACTAGATATGGTCCGTGTGTATAGGAAACAGTTCTTTTGTTCAGAGCAAACTCATGTTTCCTGCTGTATTAGAGACTGTAGAAAGCAAGTGTGTGCTTCTTGCTCTAAAGCAGAGTGTGTATCATGGATGAGAACTGTTCGGTGTGTTTCCCTTCCGAAATGGAGGTAAATCCCATTCTCTGTGTCTTCCTACAATCAAGACTTCATTTCAGGTAAACGCAGTCACTTTTTTTAGCTCAACCAAAGCTACATCGTACACGAAGGTCACACGTTTCTCGCTCTTAACTGAAAATCATTGGATGTTAGAGGACCTGTGTTTTTTATCAGAACCAGAAGCAAAGTTGAACTAGATATGATCCATGAGTGTGGAAACACAGTTCTTTTGTTTTGAGCATCCTCACGTGTCTTGCTGTCTTAGAGACTCTAGAAAGCAAGAGCGTGGTTCTTGCTCTGAAGCAGATTGTATTTCAGGATGAGAACTGTGCTGTGTGTTTCCTTCAGACATGGAGTTCAATCCAAGCCTCCGTGTCTTCCTACAAGTAATACTTCTTTTCAGGTAAACACAGTCACATTTCAGCTCAAACGATGGTTCATTGTTCACCAATCACACACGGTTCTCGCTCTTAACTGAAAAGCATTGGATTTTAGAGGTCCTGTGTTTTGAATCAGTTTCAGAAGCAGAGTTGAACTAGATATGGTCTGTGTGAGTAGGAAACACAGTTCTTTTTTTCACAGCTCACTCACATTTCCTGATCTATTAGAGATTCTAGAATGCAAGAGTGTGCTTCTTGCTCTAAAGCAGAGTGTGTTTCATGGATGAGAACTGTGCTGTGTGTTTACCTTCAGAAGTGGAGGTAAATCCCAGGCTCTGTGTCTTCCTACAAGCAAGATTTCATTTCAGGTAAACTCGTCACTTTTCAGCTCAAGCGAAGCTACATCGTACACGACGCTAACACGTTTCTCGCACTTAACTGAAAATCATTGGATTTTAGTGGACCTGTGTTTTTTATCAGTTCCAGAAGCAGAGTTGAAATAGATATGATCCATGTGTGTAGGAAACACAGTTCTTTTGTTCTGTGCACACTCACGTTTCCTCCTCTCTTAGACACTCTAGAAAGCAAGAGCGTGCTTCTTGTTCGAAAGCACAGTGTGTTTCATGGATGAGAACTGTGCTTTGGGCTTCTCTTCAGAAATTGAGTTAAATCTCAAGCTCTTTGTCTTCCTACAAGCAAGACTTCTTTTCAAGTAAACGCAGTCACTTTTCAGCACAAACGAAGCTACATTGATCACAAAGCATACATGTTTCTCGCTCTTAACAGAAAATCATTGGATGTTAGAGGACCTGTGGTTTGTATCAGTTTCAGAAGCAGAGTTGAACTAGATATGGTCCGTGTTTGGAGGAAACACAGTTCTTTTGTTTAGAGCACACTCACATTTCCAGCTGTATTAGAGACACTAGAATGCAAGAGTGTGCTTCTTGCTCTAAACAGAGTGTGTTTTATGGATGAGAACTGTTCTGTGTGTTTACCTTCAGAAGTGGAATTAAATCCCAGGCTCCGTGTCTTCCTACAAGCAAGACTTCACTTCAGGTAAACACAGTCACTTTTCAGCTCAAAAGAAGCAACATTGTACATGAAGCTCACAAGTTTCACGCTCTTAAATGAGAAGCATTGGATGTTAGAGGACCAGTGGTTTGTATCTGTTTCAGAAGCAGAGTTGAACTAGATAATGTCTGTGTGTGTAGCCAACACAGTTCTTTTGTTCAGATCATTCTCATGTTTCCTGCTTTATTAGAGACTGTAGAAAGCAAGTGTGTGCTTCTTGCTCTAAAGCAGATTGTGTTTCATGGATGAGAACTGTGCTGTGTGTTTCCCTTCAACATGGTGTTAAATCCCATGCTCTGTGTCCTCCTACAAGCAAGACTTCGTTTCAAGTAAACCCAGTCATTTTTCAGCTCAAATGAAGGTTCATTGTTCACCAAGCAAACATGGTTCTCGCTCTTAACAGAAAAGCATTGGATGTTAGAGGACCTGTGGTTTGTATCAGTTTAAGAAGCAGAGTTGAACTAGATATGGTCCGTGTGTATAGGAAACAGTTCTTTTGTTCAGAGCAAACTCATGTTTCCTGCTGTATTAGAGACTGTAGAAAGCAAGTGTGTGCTTCTTGCTCTAAAGCAGAGTGTGTATCATGGATGAGAACTGTTCGGTGTGTTTCCCTTCCGAAATGGAGGTAAATCCCATTCTCTGTGTCTTCCTACAATCAAGACTTCATTTCAGGTAAACGCAGTCACTTTTTTTAGCTCAACCAAAGCTACATCGTACACGAAGGTCACACGTTTCTCGCTCTTAACTGAAAATCATTGGATGTTAGAGGACCTGTGTTTTTTATCAGAACCAGAAGCAAAGTTGAACTAGATATGATCCATGAGTGTGGAAACACAGTTCTTTTGTTTTGAGCATCCTCACGTGTCTTGCTGTCTTAGAGACTCTAGAAAGCAAGAGCGTGGTTCTTGCTCTGAAGCAGATTGTATTTCAGGATGAGAACTGTGCTGTGTGTTTCCTTCAGACATGGAGTTCAATCCAAGCCTCCGTGTCTTCCTACAAGTAATACTTCTTTTCAGGTAAACACAGTCACATTTCAGCTCAAACGATGGTTCATTGTTCACCAATCACACACGGTTCTCGCTCTTAACTGAAAAGCATTGGATTTTAGAGGTCCTGTGTTTTGAATCAGTTTCAGAAGCAGAGTTGAACTAGATATGGGCTGTGTGAGTAGGAAACACAGTTCTTTTTTTCACAGCTCACTCATATTTCCTGATCTATTAGAGATTCTAGAATGCAAGAGTGTGCTTCTTGCTCTAAAGCAGAGTGTGTTTCATGGATGAGAACTGTGCTGTGTGTTTACCTTCAGAAGTGGAGGTAAATCCCAGGCTCTGTGTCTTCCTACAAGCAAGATTTCATTTCAGGTAAACTCGTCACTTTTCAGCTCAAACGAAGCTACATCGTACACGACGCTAACACGTTTCTCGCACTTAACTGAAAATCATTGGATTTTAGTGGACCTGTGTTTTTTATCAGTTCCAGAAGCAGAGTTGAAATAGATATGATCCATGTGTGTAGGAAACACAGTTCTTTTGTTCTGTGCACACTCACGTTTCCTCCTCTCTTAGACACTCTAGAAAGCAAGAGCGTGCTTCTTGTTCGAAAGCACAGTGTGTTTCATGGATGAGAACTGTGCTTTGGGCTTTTCTTCAGAAATTGAGTTAAATCTCAAGCTCTTTGTCTTCCTACAAGCAAGACTTCTTTTCAAGTAAACGCAGTCACTTTTCAGCACAAACGAAGCTACATCGATCACAAAGCATACATGTTTCTCGCTCTTAACAGAAAATCATTGGATGTTAGAGGACCTGTGGTTTGTATCAGTTTCAGAAGCAGAGTTGAACTAGATATGGTCCGTGTTTGTAGGAAACACAGTTCTTTTGTTTAGAGCACACTCACATTTCCAGCTGTATTAGAGACACTAGAATGCAAGAGTGTGCTTCTTGCTCTAAACAGAGTGTGTTTTATGGATGAGAACTGTTCTGTGTGTTTACCTTCAGAAGTGGAATTAAATCCCAGGCTCCATGTCTTCCTACAAGCAAGACTTCACTTCAGGTAAACACAGTCACTTTTCAGCTCAAAAGAAGCAACATTGTACATGAAGCTCACAAGTTTCATGCTCTTAAATGAGAAGCATTGGATGTTAGAGGACCAGTGGTTTGTATCTGTTTCAGAAGCAGAGTTGAACTAGATAATGTCCGTGTGTGTAGCCAACGCAGTTCTTTTGTTCAGATCATTCTCATGTTTCCTGCTTTATTAGAGACTGTAGAAAGCAAGTGTATGCTTCTTGCTCTAAAGCAGATTGTGTTTCATGGATGAGAACTGTGCTGTGTGTTTCCCTTCAACATGGTGTTAAATCCCATGCTCTGTGTCCTCCTACAAGCAAGACTTCGTTTCAAGTAAACCCAGTCATTTTTCAGCTCAAATGAAGGTTCATTGTTCACCAAGCAAACATGGTTCTCGCTCTTAACAGAAAAGCATTGGATGTTAGAGTACCTGTGGTTTGTATCAGTTTAAGAAGCAGAGTTGAACTAGATATGGTCCGTGTGTGTAGGAAACAGTTCTTTTGTTCAGAGCAAACTCATGTTTCCTGCTGTATTAGAGACTGTAGAAAGCAAGTGTGTGCTTCTTGCTCTAAAGCAGAGTGTGTATCATGGATGAGAACTGTTCGGTGTGTTTCCCTTCCGAAATGGAGGTAAATCCCATGCTCTGTGTCTTCCTACAATCAAGACTTCATTTCAGGTAAACGCAGTCACTTTTTTTAGCTCAACCAAAGCTACATCGTACACGAAGGTCACACGTTTCTCGCTCTTAACTGAAAATCATTGGATGTTAGAGGACCTGTGTTTTTTATCAGAACCAGAAGCAAAGTTGAACTAGATATGATCCATAAGTGTGGAAACACAGTTCTTTTGTTTTGAGCATCCTCACGTGTCTTGCTGTCTTAGAGACTCTAGAAAGCAAGAGCGTGGTTCTTGCTCTGAAGCAGATTGTATTTCAGGATGAGAACTGTGCTGTGTGTTTCCTTCAGACTTGGAGTTCAATCCAAGCCTCCGTGTCTTCCTACAAGTAATACTTCTTTTCAGGTAAACACAGTCACATTTCAGCTCAAACGATGGTTCATTGTTCACCAATCACACACGGTTCTCGCTCTTAACTGAAAAGCATTGGATTTTAGAGGTCCTGTGTTTTGAATCAGTTTCAGAAGCAGAGTTGAACTAGATATGGGCTGTGTGAGTAGGAAACACAGTTCTTTTTTTCACAGCTCACTCACATTTCCTGATCTATTAGAGATTCTAGAATGCAAGAGTGTGCTTCTTGCTCTAAAGCAGAGTGTGTTTCATGGATGAGAACTGTGCTGTGTGCTTACCTTCAGAAGTGGAGGTAAATCCCAGGCTCTGTGTCTTCCTACAAGCAAGATTTTGTTTCAGGTAAACGCGTCACTTTTCAGCTCAAACGAAGCTACATCGTACACGACGCTCACACGTTTCTTGCACTTAACTGAAAATCATTGGATTTTAGCGGACCTGTGTTTTTTATCAGTTCCAGAAGCAGAGTTGAAATAGATATGATCCATGTGTGTAGGAATCACAGTTCTTTTGTTCTGTGCACACTCACGTTTCCTCCTCTCTTAGACACTCTAGAAAGCAAGAGCGTGCTTCTTGCTCGAAAGCACAGTGTGTTTCATGGATGAGAACTGTGCTTTGTGTTTCTCTTCATAAATTGAGTTAAATCTCAAGCTCTTTGTCTTCCTACAAGCAAGACTTCTTTTCAAGTAAACGCAGTCACTTTTCAGCACAAACGAAGCTACATCGATCACAAAGCATACATGTTTCTCGCTCTTAACAGAAAATCATTGGATGTTAGAGGACCTGTGGTTTGTATCAGTTTCAGAAGCAGAGTTGAACTAGATATGGTCCGTGTTTGTAGGAAACACAGTTCTTTTGTTTAGAGCACACTCACATTTCCAGCTGTATTAGAGACACTAGAATGCAAGAGTGTGCTTCTTGCTCTAAACAGAGTGTGTTTTATGGATGAGAACTGTTCTGTGTGTTTACCTTCAGAAGTGGAATTAAATCCCAGGCTCCGTGTCTTCCTACAAGCAAGACTTCACTTCAGGTAAACACAGTCACTTTTCAGCTCAAAAGAAGCAACATTGTACATGAAGCTCACAAGTTTCACGCTCTTAAATGAGAAGCATTGGATGTTAGAGGACCAGTGGTTTGTATCTGTTTCAGAAGCAGAGTTGAACTAGATAATGTCTGTGTGTGTAGCCAACACAGTTCTTTTGTTCAGATCATTCTCATGTTTCCTGCTTTATTAGAGACTGTAGAAAGCAAGTGTGTGCTTCTTGCTCTAAAGCAGATTGTGTTTCATGGATGAGAACTGTGCTGTGTGTTTCCCTTCAACATGGTGTTAACTCCCATGCTCTGTGTCCTCCTACAAGCAAGACTTCGTTTCAAGTAAACCCAGTCATTTTTCAGCTCAAATGAAGGTTCATTGTTCACCAAGCAAACATGGTTCTCGCTCTTAACAGAAAAGCATTGGATGTTAGAGGACCTGTGGTTTGTATCAGTTTAAGAAGCAGAGTTGAACTAGATATGGTCCGTGTGTATAGGAAACAGTTCTTTTGTTCAGAGCAAACTCATGTTTCCTGCTGTATTAGAGACTGTAGAAAGCAAGTGTGTGCTTCTTGCTCTAAAGCAGAGTGTGTATCATGGATGAGAACTGTTCGGTGTGTTTCCCTTCCGAAATGGAGGTAAATCCCATTCTCTGTGTCTTCCTACAATCAAGACTTCATTTCAGGTAAACGCAGTCACTTTTTTTAGCTCAACCAAAGCTACATCGTACACGAAGGTCACACGTTTCTCGCTCTTAACTGAAAATCATTGGATGTTAGAGGACCTGTGTTTTTTATCAGAACCAGAAGCAAAGTTGAACTAGATATGATCCATGAGTGTGGAAACACAGTTCTTTTGTTTTGAGCATCCTCACGTGTCTTGCTGTCTTAGAGACTCTAGAAAGCAAGAGCGTGGTTCTTGCTCTGAAGCAGATTGTATTTCAGGATGAGAACTGTGCTGTGTGTTTCCTTCAGACATGGAGTTCAATCCAAGCCTCCGTGTCTTCCTACAAGTAATACTTCTTTTCAGGTAAACACAGTCACATTTCAGCTCAAACGATGGTTCATTGTTCACCAATCACACACGGTTCTCGCTCTTAACTGAAAAGCATTGGATTTTAGAGGTCCTGTGTTTTGAATCAGTTTCAGAAGCAGAGTTGAACTAGATATGGGCTGTGTGAGTAGGAAACACAGTTCTTTTTTTCACAGCTCACTCACATTTCCTGATCTATTAGAGATTCTAGAATGCAAGAGTGTGCTTCTTGCTCTAAAGCAGAGTGTGTTTCATGGATGAGAACTGTGCTGTGTGTTTACCTTCAGAAGTGGAGGTAAATCCCAGGCTCTGTGTCTTCCTACAAGCAAGATTTCATTTCAGGTAAACTCGTCACTTTTCAGCCCAAAGGAAGCTACATCGTACACGACGCTAACACGTTTCTCGCACTTAACTGAAAATCATTGGATTTTAGCGGACCTGTGTTTTTTATCAGTTCCAGAAGCAGAGTTGAAATAGATATGATCCATGTGTGTAGGAAACACAGTTCTTTTGTTCTGTGCACACTCACGTTTCCTCCTCTCTTAGACACTCTAGAAAGCAAGAGCGTGCTTCTTGTTCGAAAGCACAGTGTGTTTCATGGATGAGAACTGTGCTTTGGGCTTCTCTTCAGAAATTGAGTTAAATCTCAAGCTCTTTGTCTTCCTACAAGCAAGACTTCTTTTCAAGTAAACGCAGTCACTTTTCAGCACAAACGAAGCTACATCGATCACAAAGCATACATGTTTCTCGCTCTTAACAGAAAATCATTGGATGTTAGAGGACCTGTGGTTTGTATCAGTTTCAGAAGCAGAGTTGAATTAGATATGGTCCGTGTTTGTAGGAAACACAGTTCTTTTGTTTAGAGCACACTCACATTTCCAGCTGTATTAGAGACACTAGAATGCAAGAGTGTGCTTCTTGCTCTAAACAGAGTGTGTTTTATGGATGAGAACTGTTCTGTGTGTTTACCTTCAGAAGTGGAATGAAATCCCAGGCTCCATGTCTTCCTACAAGCAAGACTTCACTTCAGGTAAACACAGTCACTTTTCAGCTCAAAAGAAGCAACATTGTACATGAAGCTCACAAGTTTCATGCTCTTAAATGAGAAGCATTGGATGTTAGAGGACCAGTGGTTTGTATCTGTTTCAGAAGCAGAGTTGAACTAGATAATGTCCGTGTGTGTAGCCAACACAGTTCTTTTGTTCAGATCATTCTCATGTTTCCTGCTTTATTAGAGACTGTAGAAAGCAAGTGTATGCTTCTTGCTCTAAAGCAGATTGTGTTTCATGGATGAGAACTGTGCTGTGTGTTTCCCTTCAACATGGTGTTAAATCCCATGCTCTGTGTCCTCCTACAAGCAAGACTTCGTTTCAAGTAAACCCAGTCATTTTTCAGCTCAAATGAAGGTTCATTGTTCACCAAGCAAACATGGTTCTCGCTCTTAACAGAAAAGCATTGGATGTTAGAGTACCTGTGGTTTGTATCAGTTTAAGAAGCAGAGTTGAACTAGATATGGTCCGTGTGTGTAGGAAACAGTTCTTTTGTTCAGAGCAAACTCATGTTTCCTGCTGTATTAGAGACTGTAGAAAGCAAGTGTGTGCTTCTTGCTCTAAAGCAGAGTGTGTATCATGGATGAGAACTGTTCGGTGTGTTTCCCTTCCGAAATGGAGGTAAATCCCATGCTCTGTGTCTTCCTACAATCAAGACTTCATTTCAGGTAAACGCAGTCACTTTTTTTAGCTCAACCAAAGCTACATCGTACACGAAGGTCACACGTTTCTCGCTCTTAACTGAAAATCATTGGATGTTAGAGGACCTGTGTTTTTTATCAGAACCAGAAGCAAAGTTGAACTAGATATGATCCATAAGTGTGGAAACACAGTTCTTTTGTTTTGAGCATCCTCACGTGTCTTGCTGTCTTAGAGACTCTAGAAAGCAAGAGCGTGGTTCTTGCTCTGAAGCAGATTGTATTTCAGGATGAGAACTGTGCTGTGTGTTTCCTTCAGACTTGGAGTTCAATCCAAGCCTCCGTGTCTTCCTACAAGTAATACTTCTTTTCAGGTAAACACAGTCACATTTCAGCTCAAACGATGGTTCATTGTTCACCAATCACACACGGTTCTCGCTCTTAACTGAAAAGCATTGGATTTTAGAGGTCCTGTGTTTTGAATCAGTTTCAGAAGCAGAGTTGAACTAGATATGGGCTGTGTGAGTAGGAAACACAGTTCTTTTTTTCACAGCTCACTCACATTTCCTGATCTATTAGAGATTCTAGAATGCAAGAGTGTGCTTCTTGCTCTAAAGCAGAGTGTGTTTCATGGATGAGAACTGTGCTGTGTGCTTACCTTCAGAAGTGGAGGTAAATCCCAGGCTCTGTGTCTTCCTACAAGCAAGATTTTGTTTCAGGTAAACGCGTCACTTTTCAGCTCAAACGAAGCTACATCGTACACGACGCTCACACGTTTCTTGCACTTAACTGAAAATCATTGGATTTTAGCGGACCTGTGTTTTTTATCAGTTCCAGAAGCAGAGTTGAAATAGATATGATCCATGTGTGTAGGAATCACAGTTCTTTTGTTCTGTGCACACTCACGTTTCCTCCTCTCTTAGACACTCTAGAAAGCAAGAGCGTGCTTCTTGCTCGAAAGCACAGTGTGTTTCATGGATGAGAACTGTGCTTTGTGTTTCTCTTCATAAATTGAGTTAAATCTCAAGCTCTTTGTCTTCCTACAAGCAAGACTTCTTTTCAAGTAAACGCAGTCACTTTTCAGCACAAACGAAGCTACATCGATCACAAAGCATACATGTTTCTCGCTCTTAACAGAAAATCATTGGATGTTAGAGGACCTGTGGTTTGTATCAGTTTCAGAAGCAGAGTTGAACTAGATATGGTCCGTGTTTGTAGGAAACACAGTTCTTTTGTTTAGAGCACACTCACATTTCCAGCTGTATTAGAGACACTAGAATGCAAGAGTGTGCTTCTTGCTCTAAACAGAGTGTGTTTTATGGATGAGAACTGTTCTGTGTGTTTACCTTCAGAAGTGGAATTAAATCCCAGGCTCCGTGTCTTCCTACAAGCAAGACTTCACTTCAGGTAAACACAGTCACTTTTCAGCTCAAAAGAAGCAACATTGTACATGAAGCTCACAAGTTTCACGCTCTTAAATGAGAAGCATTGGATGTTAGAGGACCAGTGGTTTGTATCTGTTTCAGAAGCAGAGTTGAACTAGATAATGTCTGTGTGTGTAGCCAACACAGTTCTTTTGTTCAGATCATTCTCATGTTTCCTGCTTTATTAGAGACTGTAGAAAGCAAGTGTGTGCTTCTTGCTCTAAAGCAGATTGTGTTTCATGGATGAGAACTGTGCTGTGTGTTTCCCTTCAACATGGTGTTAACTCCCATGCTCTGTGTCCTCCTACAAGCAAGACTTCGTTTCAAGTAAACCCAGTCATTTTTCAGCTCAAATGAAGGTTCATTGTTCACCAAGCAAACATGGTTCTCGCTCTTAACAGAAAAGCATTGGATGTTAGAGGACCTGTGGTTTGTATCAGTTTAAGAAGCAGAGTTGAACTAGATATGGTCCGTGTGTATAGGAAACAGTTCTTTTGTTCAGAGCAAACTCATGTTTCCTGCTGTATTAGAGACTGTAGAAAGCAAGTGTGTGCTTCTTGCTCTAAAGCAGAGTGTGTATCATGGATGAGAACTGTTCGGTGTGTTTCCCTTCCGAAATGGAGGTAAATCCCATTCTCTGTGTCTTCCTACAATCAAGACTTCATTTCAGGTAAACGCAGTCACTTTTTTTAGCTCAACCAAAGCTACATCGTACACGAAGGTCACACGTTTCTCGCTCTTAACTGAAAATCATTGGATGTTAGAGGACCTGTGTTTTTTATCAGAACCAGAAGCAAAGTTGAACTAGATATGATCCATGAGTGTGGAAACACAGTTCTTTTGTTTTGAGCATCCTCACGTGTCTTGCTGTCTTAGAGACTCTAGAAAGCAAGAGCGTGGTTCTTGCTCTGAAGCAGATTGTATTTCAGGATGAGAACTGTGCTGTGTGTTTCCTTCAGACTTGGAGTTCAATCCAAGCCTCCGTGTCTTCCTACAAGTAATACTTCTTTTCAGGTAAACACAGTCACATTTCAGCTCAAACGATGGTTCATTGTTCACCAATCACACACGGTTCTCGCTCTTAACTGAAAAGCATTGGATTTTAGAGGTCCTGTGTTTTGAATCAGTTTCAGAAGCAGAGTTGAACTAGATATGGGCTGTGTGAGTAGGAAACACAGTTCTTTTTTTCACAGCTCACTCACATTTCCTGATCTATTAGAGATTCTAGAATGCAAGAGTGTGCTTCTTGCTCTAAAGCAGAGTGTGTTTCATGGATGAGAACTGTGCTGTGTGCTTACCTTCAGAAGTGGAGGTAAATCCCAGGCTTTGTGTCTTCCTACAAGCAAGATTTTGTTTCAGGTAAACGCGTCACTTTTCAGCTCAAACGAAGCTACATCGTACACGACGCTCACACGTTTCTTGCACTTAACTGAAAATCATTGGATTTTAGCGGACCTGTGTTTTTTATCAGTTCCAGAAGCAGAGTTGAAATAGATATGATCCATGTGTGTAGGAATCACAGTTCTTTTGTTCTGTGCACACTCACGTTTCCTCCTCTCTTAGACACTCTAGAAAGCAAGAGCGTGCTTCTTGCTCGAAAGCACAGTGTGTTTCATGGATGAGAACTGTGCTTTGTGTTTCTCTTCATAAATTGAGTTAAATCTCAAGCTCTTTGTCTTCCTACAAGCAAGACTTCTTTTCAAGTAAACGCAGTCACTTTTCAGCACAAACGAAGCTACATCGATCACAAAGCATACATGTTTCTCGCTCTTAACAGAAAATCATTGGATGTTAGAGGACCTGTGGTTTGTATCAGTTTCAGAAGCAGAGTTGAACTAGATATGGTCCGTGTTTGTAGGAAACACAGTTCTTTTGTTTAGAGCACACTCACATTTCCAGCTGTATTAGAGACACTAGAATGCAAGAGTGTGCTTCTTGCTCTAAACAGAGTGTGTTTTATGGATGAGAACTGTTCTGTGTGTTTACCTTCAGAAGTGGAATTAAATCCCAGGCTCCGTGTCTTCCTACAAGCAAGACTTCACTTCAGGTAAACACAGTCACTTTTCAGCTCAAAAGAAGCAACATTGTACATGAAGCTCACAAGTTTCACGCTCTTAAATGAGAAGCATTGGATGTTAGAGGACCAGTGGTTTGTATCTGTTTCAGAAGCAGAGTTGAACTAGATAATGTCTGTGTGTGTAGCCAACACAGTTCTTTTGTTCAGATCATTCTCATGTTTCCTGCTTTATTAGAGACTGTAGAAAGCAAGTGTGTGCTTCTTGCTCTAAAGCAGATTGTGTTTCATGGATGAGAACTGTGCTGTGTGTTTCCCTTCAACATGGTGTTAACTCCCATGCTCTGTGTCCTCCTACAAGCAAGACTTCGTTTCAAGTAAACCCAGTCATTTTTCAGCTCAAATGAAGGTTCATTGTTCACCAAGCAAACATGGTTCTCGCTCTTAACAGAAAAGCATTGGATGTTAGAGGACCTGTGGTTTGTATCAGTTTAAGAAGCAGAGTTGAACTAGATATGGTCCGTGTGTATAGGAAACAGTTCTTTTGTTCAGAGCAAACTCATGTTTCCTGCTGTATTAGAGACTGTAGAAAGCAAGTGTGTGCTTCTTGCTCTAAAGCAGAGTGTGTATCATGGATGAGAACTGTTCGGTGTGTTTCCCTTCCGAAATGGAGGTAAATCCCATTCTCTGTGTCTTCCTACAATCAAGACTTCATTTCAGGTAAACGCAGTCACTTTTTTTAGCTCAACCAAAGCTACATCGTACACGAAGGTCACACGTTTCTCGCTCTTAACTGAAAATCATTGGATGTTAGAGGACCTGTGTTTTTTATCAGAACCAGAAGCAAAGTTGAACTAGATATGATCCATGAGTGTGGAAACACAGTTCTTTTGTTTTGAGCATCCTCACGTGTCTTGCTGTCTTAGAGACTCTAGAAAGCAAGAGCGTGGTTCTTGCTCTGAAGCAGATTGTATTTCAGGATGAGAACTGTGCTGTGTGTTTCCTTCAGACATGGAGTTCAATCCAAGCCTCCGTGTCTTCCTACAAGTAATACTTCTTTTCAGGTAAACACAGTCACATTTCAGCTCAAACGATGGTTCATTGTTCACCAATCACACACGGTTCTCGCTCTTAACTGAAAAGCATTGGATTTTAGAGGTCCTGTGTTTTGAATCAGTTTCAGAAGCAGAGTTGAACTAGATATGGGCTGTGTGAGTAGGAAACACAGTTCTTTTTTTCACAGCTCACTCACATTTCCTGATCTATTAGAGATTCTAGAATGCAAGAGTGTGCTTCTTGCTCTAAAGCAGAGTGTGTTTCATGGATGAGAACTGTGCTGTGTGTTTACCTTCAGAAGTGGAGGTAAATCCCAGGCTCTGTGTCTTCCTACAAGCAAGATTTCATTTCAGGTAAACTCGTCACTTTTCAGCCCAAAGGAAGCTACATCGTACACGACGCTAACACGTTTCTCGCACTTAACTGAAAATCATTGGATTTTAGCGGACCTGTGTTTTTTATCAGTTCCAGAAGCAGAGTTGAAATAGATATGATCCATGTGTGTAGGAAACACAGTTCTTTTGTTCTGTGCACACTCACGTTTCCTCCTCTCTTAGACACTCTAGAAAGCAAGAGCGTGCTTCTTGTTCGAAAGCACAGTGTGTTTCATGGATGAGAACTGTGCTTTGGGCTTCTCTTCAGAAATTGAGTTAAATCTCAAGCTCTTTGTCTTCCTACAAGCAAGACTTCTTTTCAAGTAAACGCAGTCACTTTTCAGCACAAACGAAGCTACATCGATCACAAAGCATACATGTTTCTCGCTCTTAACAGAAAATCATTGGATGTTAGAGGACCTGTGGTTTGTATCAGTTTCAGAAGCAGAGTTGAATTAGATATGGTCCGTGTTTGTAGGAAACACAGTTCTTTTGTTTAGAGCACACTCACATTTCCAGCTGTATTAGAGACACTAGAATGCAAGAGTGTGCTTCTTGCTCTAAACAGAGTGTGTTTTATGGATGAGAACTGTTCTGTGTGTTTACCTTCAGAAGTGGAATGAAATCCCAGGCTCCATGTCTTCCTACAAGCAAGACTTCACTTCAGGTAAACACAGTCACTTTTCAGCTCAAAAGAAGCAACATTGTACATGAAGCTCACAAGTTTCACGCTCTTAAATGAGAAGCATTGGATGTTAGAGGACCAGTGGTTTGTATCTGTTTCAGAAGCAGAGTTGAACTAGATAATGTCCGTGTGTGTAGCCAACACAGTTCTTTTGTTCAGATCATTCTCATGTTTCCTGCTTTATTAGAGACTGTAGAAAGCAAGTGTATGCTTCTTGCTCTAAAGCAGATTGTGTTTCATGGATGAGAACTGTGCTGTGTGTTTCCCTTCAACATGGTGTTAAATCCCATGCTCTGTGTCCTCCTACAAGCAAGACTTCGTTTCAAGTAAACCCAGTCATTTTTCAGCTCAAATGAAGGTTCATTGTTCACCAAGCAAACATGGTTCTCGCTCTTAACAGAAAAGCATTGGATGTTAGAGTACCTGTGGTTTGTATCAGTTTAAGAAGCAGAGTTGAACTAGATATGGTCCGTGTGTGTAGGAAACAGTTCTTTTGTTCAGAGCAAACTCATGTTTCCTGCTGTATTAGAGACTGTAGAAAGCAAGTGTGTGCTTCTTGCTCTAAAGCAGAGTGTGTATCATGGATGAGAACTGTTTGGTGTGTTTCCCTTCCGAAATGGAGGTAAATCCCATGCTCTGTGTCTTCCTACAATCAAGACTTCATTTCAGGTAAACGCAGTCACTTTTTTTAGCTCAACCAAAGCTACATCGTACACGAAGGTCTCACGTTTCTCGCTCTTAACTGAAAATCATTGGATGTTAGAGGACCTGTGTTTTTTATCAGAACCAGAAGCAAAGTTGAACTAGATATGATCCATGAGTGTGGAAACACAGTTCTTTTGTTTTGAGCATCCTCACGTGTCTTGCTGTCTTAGAGACTCTAGAAAGCAAGAGCGTGGTTCTTGCTCTGAAGCAGATTGTATTTCAGGATGAGAACTGTGCTGTGTGTTTCCTTCAGACATGGAGTTCAATCCAAGCCTCCGTGTCTTCCTACAAGTAATACTTCTTTTCAGGTAAACACAGTCACATTTCAGCTCAAACGATGGTTCATTGTTCACCAATCACACACGGTTCTCGCTCTTAACTGAAAAGCATTGGATTTTAGAGGTCCTGTGTTTTGAATCAGTTTCAGAAGCAGAGTTGAACTAGATATGGGCTGTGTGAGTAGGAAACACAGTTCTTTTTTTCACAGCTCACTCACATTTCCTGATCTATTAGAGATTCTAGAATGCAAGAGTGTGCTTCTTGCTCTAAAGCAGAGTGTGTTTCATGGATGAGAACTGTGCTGTGTGTTTACCTTCAGAAGTGGAGGTAAATCCCAGGCTCTGTGTCTTCCTACAAGCAAGATTTCATTTCAGGTAAACTCGTCACTTTTCAGCTCAAACGAAGCTACATCGTACACGACGCTAACACGTTTCTCGCACTTAACTGAAAATCATTGGATTTTAGCGGACCTGTGTTTTTTATCAGTTCCAGAAGCAGAGTTGAAATAGATATGATCCATGTGTGTAGGAAACACAGTTCTTTTGTTCTGTGCACACTCACGTTTCCTCCTCTCTTAGACACTCTAGAAAGCAAGAGCGTGCTTCTTGTTCGAAAGCACAGTGTGTTTCATGGATGAGAACTGTGCTTTGGGCTTCTCTTCAGAAATTGAGTTAAATCTCAAGCTCTTTGTCTTCCTACAAGCAAGACTTCTTTTCAAGTAAACGCAGTCACTTTTCAGCACAAACGAAGCTACATCGATCACAAAGCATACATGTTTCTCGCTCTTAACAGAAAATCATTGGATGTTAGAGGACCTGTGGTTTGTATCAGTTTCAGAAGCAGAGTTGAACTAGATATGGTCCGTGTTTGTAGGAAACACAGTTCTTTTGTTTAGAGCACACTCACATTTCCAGCTGTATTAGAGACACTAGAATGCAAGAGTGTGCTTCTTGCTCTAAACAGAGTGTGTTTCATGGATGAGAACTGTGCTGTGTGTTTACCTTCAGAAGTGGAGGTAAATCCCAGGCTCTGTGTCTTCCTACAAGCAAGATTTCATTTCAGGTAAACTCGTCACTTTTCAGCTCAAACGAAGCTACATCGTACACGACGCTAACACGTTTCTCGCACTTAACTGAAAATCATTGGATTTTAGCGGACCTGTGTTTTTTATCAGTTCCAGAAGCAGAGTTGAAATAGATATGATCCATGTGTGTAGGAAACACAGTTCTTTTGTTCTGTGCACACTCACGTTTCCTCCTCTCTTAGACACTCTAGAAAGCAAGAGCGTGCTTCTTGTTCGAAAGCACAGTGTGTTTCATGGATGAGAACTGTGCTTTGGGCTTCTCTTCAGAAATTGAGTTAAATCTCAAGCTCTTTGTCTTCCTACAAGCAAGACTTCTTTTCAAGTAAACGCAGTCACTTTTCAGCACAAACGAAGCTACATCGATCACAAAGCATACATGTTTCTCGCTCTTAACAGAAAATCATTGGATGTTAGAGGACCTGTGGTTTGTATCAGTTTCAGAAGCAGAGTTGAACTAGATATGGTCCGTGTTTGTAGGAAACACAGTTCTTTTGTTTAGAGCACACTCACATTTCCAGCTGTATTAGAGACACTAGAATGCAAGAGTGTGCTTCTTGCTCTAAACAGAGTGTGTTTTATGGATGAGAACTGTTCTGTGTGTTTACCTTCAGAAGTGGAATTAAATCCCAGGCTCCATGTCTTCCTACAAGCAAGACTTCACTTCAGGTAAACACAGTCACTTTTCAGCTCAAAAGAAGCAACATTGTACATGAAGCTCACAAGTTTCATGCTCTTAAATGAGAAGCATTGGATGTTAGAGGACCAGTGGTTTGTATCTGTTTCAGAAGCAGAGTTGAACTAGATAATGTCCGTGTGTGTAGCCAACACAGTTCTTTTGTTCAGATCATTCTCATGTTTCCTGCTTTATTAGAGACTGTAGAAAGCAAGTGTATGCTTCCTGCTCTAAAGCAGATTGTTTTTCATGGATGAGAACTGTGCTGTGTGTTTCCCTTCAACATGGTGTTAAATCCCATGCTCTGTGTCCTCCTACAAGCAAGACTTCGTTTCAAGTAAACCCAGTCATTTTTCAGCTCAAATGAAGGTTCATTGTTCACCAAGCAAACATGGTTCTCGCTCTTAACAGAAAAGCATTGGATGTTAGAGTACCTGTGGTTTGTATCAGTTTAAGAAGCAGAGTTGAACTAGATATGGTCCGTGTGTGTAGGAAACAGTTCTTTTGTTCAGAGCAAACTCATGTTTCCTGCTGTATTAGAGACTGTAGAAAGCAAGTGTGTGCTTCTTGCTCTAAAGCAGAGTGTGTATCATGGATGAGAACTGTTTGGTGTGTTTCCCTTCCGAAATGGAGGTAAATCCCATGCTCTGTGTCTTCCTACAATCAAGACTTCATTTCAGGTAAACGCAGTCACTTTTTTTAGCTCAACCAAAGCTACATCGTACACGAAGGTCACACGTTTCTCGCTCTTAACTGAAAATCATTGGATGTTAGAGGACCTGTGTTTTTTATCAGAACCAGAAGCAAAGTTGAACTAGATATGATCCATGAGTGTGGAAACACAGTTCTTTTGTTTTGAGCATCCTCACGTGTCTTGCTGTCTTAGAGACTCTAGAAAGCAAGAGCGTGGTTCTTGCTCTGAAGCAGATTGTATTTCAGGATGAGAACTGTGCTGTGTGTTTCCTTCAGACATGGAGTTCAATCCAAGCCTCCGTGTCTTCCTACAAGTAATACTTCTTTTCAGGTAAACACAGTCACATTTCAGCTCAAACGATGGTTCATTGTTCACCAATCACACACGGTTCTCGCTCTTAACTGAAAAGCATTGGATTTTAGAGGTCCTGTGTTTTGAATCAGTTTCAGAAGCAGAGTTGAACTAGATATGGGCTGTGTGAGTAGGAAACACAGTTCTTTTTTTCACAGCTCACTCACATTTCCTGATCTATTAGAGATTCTAGAATGCAAGAGTGTGCTTCTTGCTCTAAAGCAGAGTGTGTTTCATGGATGAGAACTGTGCTGTGTGTTTACCTTCAGAAGTGGAGGTAAATCCCAGGCTCTGTGTCTTCCTACAAGCAAGATTTCATTTCAGGTAAACTCGTCACTTTTCAGCTCAAACGAAGCTACATCGTACACGACGCTAACACGTTTCTCGCACTTAACTGAAAATCATTGGATTTTAGCGGACCTGTGTTTTTTATCAGTTCCAGAAGCAGAGTTGAAATAGATATGATCCATGTGTGTAGGAAACACAGTTCTTTTGTTCTGTGCACACTCACGTTTCCTCCTCTCTTAGACACTCTAGAAAGCAAGAGCGTGCTTCTTGTTCGAAAGCACAGTGTGTTTCATGGATGAGATCTGTGCTTTGGGCTTCTCTTCAGAAATTGAGTTAAATCTCAAGCTCTTTGTCTTCCTACAAGCAAGACTTCTTTTCAAGTAAACGCAGTCACTTTTCAGCACAAACGAAGCTACATCGATCACAAAGCATACATGTTTCTCGCTCTTAACAGAAAATCATTGGATGTTAGAGGACCTGTGGTTTGTATCAGTTTCAGAAGCAGAGATGAATTAGATATGGTCCGTGTTTGTAGGAAACACAGTTCTTTTGTTTAGAGCACACTCACCTTTCCAGCTGTATTAGAGACACTAGAATGCAAGAGTGTGCTTCTTGCTCTAAACAGAGTGTGTTTTATGGATGAGAACTGTTCTGTGTGTTTACCTTCAGAAGTGGAATTAAATCCCAGGCTCCATGTCTTCCTACAAGCAAGACTTCACTTCAGGTAAACACAGTCACTTTTCAGCTCAAAAGAAGCAACATTGTACATGAAGCTCACAAGTTTCACGCTCTTAAATGAGAAGCATTGGATGTTAGAGGACCAGTGGTTTGTATCTGTTTCAGAAGCAGAGTTGAACTAGATAATGTCTGTGTGTGTAGCCAACACAGTTCTTTTGTTCAGATCATTCTCATGTTTCCTGCTTTATTAGAGACTGTAGAAAGCAAGTGTGTGCTTCTTGCTCTAAAGCAGATTGTGTTTCATGGATGAGAACTGTGCTGTGTGTTTCCCTTCAACATGGTGTTAACTCCCATGCTCTGTGTCCTCCTACAAGCAAGACTTCGTTTCAAGTAAACCCAGTCATTTTTCAGCTCAAATGAAGGTTCATTGTTCACCAAGCAAACATGGTTCTCGCTCTTAACAGAAAAGCATTGGATGTTAGAGGACCTGTGGTTTGTATCAGTTTAAGAAGCAGAGTTGAACTAGATATGGTCCGTGTGTATAGGAAACAGTTCTTTTGTTCAGAGCAAACTCATGTTTCCTGCTGTATTAGAGACTGTAGAAAGCAAGTGTGTGCTTCTTGCTCTAAAGCAGAGTGTGTATCATGGATGAGAACTGTTCGGTGTGTTTCCCTTCCGAAATGGAGGTAAATCCCATTCTCTGTGTCTTCCTACAATCAAGACTTCATTTCAGGTAAACGCAGTCACTTTTTTTAGCTCAACCAAAGCTACATCGTACACGAAGGTCACACGTTTCTCGCTCTTAACTGAAAATCATTGGATGTTAGAGGACCTGTGTTTTTTATCAGAACCAGAAGCAAAGTTGAACTAGATATGATCCATGAGTGTGGAAACACAGTTCTTTTGTTTTGAGCATCCTCACGTGTCTTGCTGTCTTAGAGACTCTAGAAAGCAAGAGCGTGGTTCTTGCTCTGAAGCAGATTGTATTTCAGGATGAGAACTGTGCTGTGTGTTTCCTTCAGACATGGAGTTCAATCCAAGCCTCCGTGTCTTCCTACAAGTAATACTTCTTTTCAGGTAAACACAGTCACATTTCAGCTCAAACGATGGTTCATTGTTCACCAATCACACACGGTTCTCGCTCTTAACTGAAAAGCATTGGATTTTAGAGGTCCTGTGTTTTGAATCAGTTTCAGAAGCAGAGTTGAACTAGATATGGGCTGTGTGAGTAGGAAACACAGTTCTTTTTTTCACAGCTCACTCACATTTCCTGATCTATTAGAGATTCTAGAATGCAAGAGTGTGCTTCTTGCTCTAAAGCAGAGTGTGTTTCATGGATGAGAACTGTGCTGTGTGTTTACCTTCAGAAGTGGAGGTAAATCCCAGGCTCTGTGTCTTCCTACAAGCAAGATTTCATTTCAGGTAAACTCGTCACTTTTCAGCCCAAAGGAAGCTACATCGTACACGACGCTAACACGTTTCTCGCACTTAACTGAAAATCATTGGATTTTAGCGGACCTGTGTTTTTTATCAGTTCCAGAAGCAGAGTTGAAATAGATATGATCCATGTGTGTAGGAAACACAGTTCTTTTGTTCTGTGCACACTCACGTTTCCTCCTCTCTTAGACACTCTAGAAAGCAAGAGCGTGCTTCTTGTTCGAAAGCACAGTGTGTTTCATGGATGAGAACTGTGCTTTGGGCTTCTCTTCAGAAATTGAGTTAAATCTCAAGCTCTTTGTCTTCCTACAAGCAAGACTTCTTTTCAAGTAAACGCAGTCACTTTTCAGCACAAACGAAGCTACATCGATCACAAAGCATACATGTTTCTCGCTCTTAACAGAAAATCATTGGATGTTAGAGGACCTGTGGTTTGTATCAGTTTCAGAAGCAGAGTTGAATTAGATATGGTCCGTGTTTGTAGGAAACACAGTTCTTTTGTTTAGAGCACACTCACATTTCCAGCTGTATTAGAGACACTAGAATGCAAGAGTGTGCTTCTTGCTCTAAACAGAGTGTGTTTTATGGATGAGAACTGTTCTGTGTGTTTACCTTCAGAAGTGGAATGAAATCCCAGGCTCCATGTCTTCCTACAAGCAAGACTTCACTTCAGGTAAACACAGTCACTTTTCAGCTCAAAAGAAGCAACATTGTACATGAAGCTCACAAGTTTCACGCTCTTAAATGAGAAGCATTGGATGTTAGAGGACCAGTGGTTTGTATCTGTTTCAGAAGCAGAGTTGAACTAGATAATGTCCGTGTGTGTAGCCAACACAGTTCTTTTGTTCAGATCATTCTCATGTTTCCTGCTTTATTAGAGACTGTAGAAAGCAAGTGTATGCTTCTTGCTCTAAAGCAGATTGTGTTTCATGGATGAGAACTGTGCTGTGTGTTTCCCTTCAACATGGTGTTAAATCCCATGCTCTGTGTCCTCCTACAAGCAAGACTTCGTTTCAAGTAAACCCAGTCATTTTTCAGCTCAAATGAAGGTTCATTGTTCACCAAGCAAACATGGTTCTCGCTCTTAACAGAAAAGCATTGGATGTTAGAGTACCTGTGGTTTGTATCAGTTTAAGAAGCAGAGTTGAACTAGATATGGTCCGTGTGTGTAGGAAACAGTTCTTTTGTTCAGAGCAAACTCATGTTTCCTGCTGTATTAGAGACTGTAGAAAGCAAGTGTGTGCTTCTTGCTCTAAAGCAGAGTGTGTATCATGGATGAGAACTGTTTGGTGTGTTTCCCTTCCGAAATGGAGGTAAATCCCATGCTCTGTGTCTTCCTACAATCAAGACTTCATTTCAGGTAAACGCAGTCACTTTTTTTAGCTCAACCAAAGCTACATCGTACACGAAGGTCTCACGTTTCTCGCTCTTAACTGAAAATCATTGGATGTTAGAGGACCTGTGTTTTTTATCAGAACCAGAAGCAAAGTTGAACTAGATATGATCCATGAGTGTGGAAACACAGTTCTTTTGTTTTGAGCATCCTCACGTGTCTTGCTGTCTTAGAGACTCTAGAAAGCAAGAGCGTGGTTCTTGCTCTGAAGCAGATTGTATTTCAGGATGAGAACTGTGCTGTGTGTTTCCTTCAGACATGGAGTTCAATCCAAGCCTCCGTGTCTTCCTACAAGTAATACTTCTTTTCAGGTAAACACAGTCACATTTCAGCTCAAACGATGGTTCATTGTTCACCAATCACACACGGTTCTCGCTCTTAACTGAAAAGCATTGGATTTTAGAGGTCCTGTGTTTTGAATCAGTTTCAGAAGCAGAGTTGAACTAGATATGGGCTGTGTGAGTAGGAAACACAGTTCTTTCTTTCACAGCTCACTCACATTTCCTGATCTATTAGAGATTTTAGAATGCAAGAGTGTGCTTCTTGCTCTAAAGCAGAGTGTGTTTCATGGATGAGAACTGTGCTGTGTGTTTACCTTCAGAAGTGGAGGTAAATCCCAGGCTCTGTGTCTTCCTACAAGCAAGATTTCATTTCAGGTAAACTCGTCACTTTTCAGCTCAAACGAAGCTACATCGTACACGACGCTAACACGTTTCTCGCACTTAACTGAAAATCATTGGATTTTAGCGGACCTGTGTTTTTTATCAGTTCCAGAAGCAGAGTTGAAATAGATATGATCCATGTGTGTAGGAAACACAGTTCTTTTGTTCTGTGCACACTCACGTTTCCTCCTCTCTTAGACACTCTAGAAAGCAAGAGCGTGCTTCTTGTTCGAAAGCACAGTGTGTTTCATGGATGAGAACTGTGCTTTGGGCTTCTCTTCAGAAATTGAGTTAAATCTCAAGCTCTTTGTCTTCCTACAAGCAAGACTTCTTTTCAAGTAAACGCAGTCACTTTTCAGCACAAACGAAGCTACATCGATCACAAAGCATACATGTTTCTCGCTCTTAACAGAAAATCATTGGATGTTAGAGGACCTGTGGTTTGTATCAGTTTCAGAAGCAGAGTTGAACTAGATATGGTCCGTGTTTGTAGGAAACACAGTTCTTTTGTTTAGAGCACACTCACATTTCCAGCTGTATTAGAGACACTAGAATGCAAGAGTGTGCTTCTTGCTCTAAACAGAGTGTGTTTCATGGATGAGAACTGTGCTGTGTGTTTACCTTCAGAAGTGGAGGTAAATCCCAGGCTCTGTGTCTTCCTACAAGCAAGATTTCATTTCAGGTAAACTCGTCACTTTTCAGCTCAAACGAAGCTACATCGTACACGACGCTAACACGTTTCTCGCACTTAACTGAAAATCATTGGATTTTAGCGGACCTGTGTTTTTTATCAGTTCCAGAAGCAGAGTTGAAATAGATATGATCCATGTGTGTAGGAAACACAGTTCTTTTGTTCTGTGCACACTCACGTTTCCTCCTCTCTTAGACACTCTAGAAAGCAAGAGCGTGCTTCTTGTTCGAAAGCACAGTGTGTTTCATGGATGAGAACTGTGCTTTGGGCTTCTCTTCAGAAATTGAGTTAAATCTCAAGCTCTTTGTCTTCCTACAAGCAAGACTTCTTTTCAAGTAAACGCAGTCACTTTTCAGCACAAACGAAGCTACATCGATCACAAAGCATACATGTTTCTCGCTCTTAACAGAAAATCATTGGATGTTAGAGGACCTGTGGTTTGTATCAGTTTCAGAAGCAGAGTTGAACTAGATATGGTCCGTGTTTGTAGGAAACACAGTTCTTTTGTTTAGAGCACACTCACATTTCCAGCTGTATTAGAGACACTAGAATGCAAGAGTGTGCTTCTTGCTCTAAACAGAGTGTGTTTTATGGATGAGAACTGTTCTGTGTGTTTACCTTCAGAAGTGGAATTAAATCCCAGGCTCCATGTCTTCCTACAAGCAAGACTTCACTTCAGGTAAACACAGTCACTTTTCAGCTCAAAAGAAGCAACATTGTACATGAAGCTCACAAGTTTCATGCTCTTAAATGAGAAGCATTGGATGTTAGAGGACCAGTGGTTTGTATCTGTTTCAGAAGCAGAGTTGAACTAGATAATGTCCGTGTGTGTAGCCAACACAGTTCTTTTGTTCAGATCATTCTCATGTTTCCTGCTTTATTAGAGACTGTAGAAAGCAAGTGTATGCTTCCTGCTCTAAAGCAGATTGTTTTTCATGGATGAGAACTGTGCTGTGTGTTTCCCTTCAACATGGTGTTAAATCCCATGCTCTGTGTCCTCCTACAAGCAAGACTTCGTTTCAAGTAAACCCAGTCATTTTTCAGCTCAAATGAAGGTTCATTGTTCACCAAGCAAACATGGTTCTCGCTCTTAACAGAAAAGCATTGGATGTTAGAGTACCTGTGGTTTGTATCAGTTTAAGAAGCAGAGTTGAACTAGATATGGTCCGTGTGTGTAGGAAACAGTTCTTTTGTTCAGAGCAAACTCATGTTTCCTGCTGTATTAGAGACTGTAGAAAGCAAGTGTGTGCTTCTTGCTCTAAAGCAGAGTGTGTATCATGGATGAGAACTGTTTGGTGTGTTTCCCTTCAGAAATGGAGGTAAATCCCATGCTCTGTGTCTTCCTACAATCAAGACTTCATTTCAGGTAAACGCAGTCACTTTTTTTAGCTCAACCAAAGCTACATCGTACACGAAGGTCACACGTTTCTCGCTCTTAACTGAAAATCATTGGATGTTAGAGGACCTGTGTTTTTTATCAGAACCAGAAGCAAAGTTGAACTAGATATGATCCATGAGTGTGGAAACACAGTTCTTTTGTTTTGAGCATCCTCACGTGTCTTGCTGTCTTAGAGACTCTAGAAAGCAAGAGCGTGGTTCTTGCTCTGAAGCAGATTGTATTTCAGGATGAGAACTGTGCTGTGTGTTTCCTTCAGACATGGAGTTCAATCCAAGCCTCCGTGTCTTCCTACAAGTAATACTTCTTTTCAGGTAAACACAGTCACATTTCAGCTCAAACGATGGTTCATTGTTCACCAATCACACACGGTTCTCGCTCTTAACTGAAAAGCATTGGATTTTAGAGGTCCTGTGTTTTGAATCAGTTTCAGAAGCAGAGTTGAACTAGATATGGGCTGTGTGAGTAGGAAACACAGTTCTTTTTTTCACAGCTCACTCACATTTCCTGATCTATTAGAGATTCTAGAATGCAAGAGTGTGCTTCTTGCTCTAAAGCAGAGTGTGTTTCATGGATGAGAACTGTGCTGTGTGTTTACCTTCAGAAGTGGAGGTAAATCCCAGGCTCTGTGTCTTCCTACAAGCAAGATTTCATTTCAGGTAAACTCGTCACTTTTCAGCTCAAACGAAGCTACATCGTACACGACGCTAACACGTTTCTCGCACTTAACTGAAAATCATTGGATTTTAGCGGACCTGTGTTTTTTATCAGTTCCAGAAGCAGAGTTGAAATAGATATGATCCATGTGTGTAGGAAACACAGTTCTTTTGTTCTGTGCACACTCACGTTTCCTCCTCTCTTAGACACTCTAGAAAGCAAGAGCGTGCTTCTTGTTCGAAAGCACAGTGTGTTTCATGGATGAGATCTGTGCTTTGGGCTTCTCTTCAGAAATTGAGTTAAATCTCAAGCTCTTTGTCTTCCTACAAGCAAGACTTCTTTTCAAGTAAACGCAGTCACTTTTCAGCACAAACGAAGCTACATCGATCACAAAGCATACATGTTTCTCGCTCTTAACAGAAAATCATTGGATGTTAGAGGACCTGTGGTTTGTATCAGTTTCAGAAGCAGAGATGAATTAGATATGGTCCGTGTTTGTAGGAAACACAGTTCTTTTGTTTAGAGCACACTCACATTTCCAGCTGTATTAGAGACACTAGAATGCAAGAGTGTGCTTCTTGCTCTAAACAGAGTGTGTTTTATGGATGAGAACTGTTCTGTGTGTTTACCTTCAGAAGTGGAATTAAATCCCAGGCTCCATGTCTTCCTACAAGCAAGACTTCACTTCAGGTAAACACAGTCACTTTTCAGCTCAAAAGAAGCAACATTGTACATGAAGCTCACAAGTTTCACGCTCTTAAATGAGAAGCATTGGATGTTAGAGGACCAGTGGTTTGTATCTGTTTCAGAAGCAGAGTTGAACTAGATAATGTCCGTGTGTGTAGCCAACACAGTTCTTTTGTTCAGATCATTCTCATGTTTCCTGCTTTATTAGAGACTGTAGAAAGCAAGTATATGCTTCTTGCTCTAAAGCAGATTGTGTTTCATGGATGAGAACTGTGCTGTGTGTTTCCCTTCAACATGGTGTTAAATCCCATGCTCTGTGTCCTCCTACAAGCAAGACTTCGTTTCAAGTAAACCCAGTCATTTTTCAGCTCAAATGAAGGTTCATTGTTCACCAAGCAAACATGGTTCTCGCTCTTAACAGAAAAGCATTGGATGTTAGAGTACCTGTGGTTTGTATCAGTTTAAGAAGCAGAGTTGAACTAGATATGGTCCGTGTGTGTAGGAAACAGTTCTTTTGTTCAGAGCAAACTCATGTTTCCTGCTGTATTAGAGACTGTAGAAAGCAAGTGTGTGCTTCTTGCTCTAAAGCAGAGTGTGTATCATGGATGAGAACTGTTTGGTGTGTTTCCCTTCCGAAATGGAGGTAAATCCCATGCTCTGTGTCTTCCTACAATCAAGACTTCATTTCAGGTAAACGCAGTCACTTTTTTTAGCTCAACCAAAGCTACATCGTACACGAGGGTCTCACGTTTCTCGCTCTTAACTGAAAATCATTGGATGTTAGAGGACCTGTGTTTTTTATCAGAACCAGAAGCAAAGTTGAACTAGATATGATCCATGAGTGTGGAAACACAGTTCTTTTGTTTTGAGCATCCTCACGTGTCTTGCTGTCTTAGAGACTCTAGAAAGCAAGAGCGTGGTTCTTGCTCTGAAGCAGATTGTATTTCAGGATGAGAACTGTGCTGTGTGTTTCCTTCAGACATGGAGTTCAATCCAAGCCTCCGTGTCTTCCTACAAGTAATACTTCTTTTCAGGTAAACACAGTCACATTTCAGCTAAAACGATGTTTCATTGTTCACCAATCACACACGGTTCTCGCTCTTAACTGAAAAGCATTGGATTTTAGAGGTCCTGTGTTTTGAATCAGTTTCAGAAGCAGAGTTGAACTAGATATGGGCTGTGTGAGTAGGAAACACAGTTCTTTTTTTCACAGCTCACTCACATTTCCTGATCTATTAGAGATTCTAGAATGCAAGAGTGTGCTTCTTGCTCTAAAGCAGAGTGTGTTTCATGGATGAGAACTGTGCTGTGTGTTTACCTTCAGAAGTGGAGGTAAATCCCAGGCTCTGTGTCTTCCTACAAGCAAGATTTCATTTCAGGTGAACTCGTCACTTTTCAGCTCAAACGAAGCTACATCGTACACGACGCTAACACGTTTCTCGCACTTAACTGAAAATCATTGGATTTTAGCGGACCTGTGTTTTTTATCAGTTCCAGAAGCAGAGTTGAAATAGATATGATCCATGTGTGTAGGAAACACAGTTCTTTTGTTCTGTGCACACTCACGTTTCCTCCTCTCTTAGACACTCTAGAAAGCAAGAGCGTGCTTCTTGTTCGAAAGCACAGTGTGTTTCATGGATGAGAACTGTGCTTTGGGCTTCTCTTCAGAAATTGAGTTAAATCTCAAGCTCTTTGTCTTCCTACAAGCAAGACTTCTTTTCAAGTAAACGCAGTCACTTTTCAGCACAAACGAAGCTACATCGATCACAAAGCATACATGTTTCTCGCTCTTAACAGAAAATCATTGGATGTTAGAGGACCTGTGGTTTGTATCAGTTTCAGAAGCAGAGTTGAACTAGATATGGTCCATGTTTGTAGGAAACACAGTTCTTTTGTTTAGAGCACACTCACATTTCCAGCTGTATTAGAGACACTAGAATGCAAGAGTGTGCTTCTTGCTCTAAACAGAGTGTGTTTTATGGATGAGAACTGTTCTGTGTGTTTACCTTCAGAAGTGGAATTAAATCCCAGGCTCCATGTCTTCCTACAAGCAAGACTTCACTTCAGGTAAACACAGTCACTTTTCAGCTCAAAAGAAGCAACATTGTACATGAAGCTCACAAGTTTCACGCTCTTAAATGAGAAGCATTGGATGTTAGAGGACCACTGGTTTGTATCTGTTTCAGAAGCAGAGTTGAACTAGATAATGTCCGTGTGTGTAGCCAACACAGTTCTTTTGTTCAGATCATTCTCATGTTTCCTGCTTTATTAGAGACTGTAGAAAGCAAGTGTGTGCTTCTTGCTCTAAAGCAGATTGTTTTTCATGGATGAGAACTGTGCTGTGTGTTTCCCTTCAACATGGTGTTAAATCCCATGCTCTGTGTCCTCCTACAAGCAAGACTTCGTTTCAAGTAAACCCAGTCATTTTTCAGCTCAAATGAAGGTTCATTGTTCACCAAGCAAACATGGTTCTCGCTCTTAACAGAAAAGCATTGGATGTTAGAGTACCTGTGGTTTGTATCAGTTTAAGAAGCAGAGTTGAACTAGATATGGTCCGTGTGTGTAGGAAACAGTTCTTTTGTTCAGAGCAAACTCATGTTTCCTGCTGTATTAGAGACTGTAGAAAGCAAGTGTGTGCTTCTTGCTCTAAAGCAGAGTGTGTATCATGGATGAGAACTGTTCGGTGTGTTTCCCTTCCGAAATGGAGGTAAATCCCATGCTCTGTGTCTTCCTATAATCAAGACTTCATTTCAGGTAAACGCAGTCACTTTTTTTAGCTCAACCAAAGCTACATCGTACACGAAGGTCACACGTTTCTCGCTCTTAACTGAAAATCATTGGATGTTAGAGGACCTGTGTTTTTTATCAGAACCAGAAGCAAAGTTGAACTAGATATGATCCATGAGTGTGGAAACACAGTTCTTTTGTTTTGAGCATCCTCACGTGTCTTGCTGTCTTAGAGACTCTAGAAAGCAAGAGCGTGGTTCTTGCTCTGAAGCAGATTGTATTTCAGGATGAGAACTGTGCTGTGTGTTTCCTTCAGACTTGGAGTTCAATCCAAGCCTCCATGTCTTCCTACAAGTAATACTTCTTTTCAGGTAAACACAGTCACATTTCAGCTCAAACGATGGTTCATTGTTCACCAATCACACACGGTTCTCGCTCTTAACTGAAAAGCATTGGGTTTTAGAGGTCCTGTGTTTTGAATCAGTTTGAGAAGCAGAGTTGAACTAGATATGGCCTGTGTGAGTGGGAAACACACTTCTTTTGTTCACAGCTCACTCACATTTCCTGATCTATTAGAGATTCTAGAATGCAAGAGTGTGCTTCTTGCTCTAAATCAGAGTGTGTTTCATGGATGAGAACTGTGCTGTGTGTTTACCTTCAGAAGTGGAGGTAAATCCCAGGCTCTGTGTCGTCCTACAAGCAAGATTTCGTTTCAGGTAAATGCGTCACTTTTCAGCTCAAACGAAGCTACATCGTACACGACGCTCACACGTTTCTCGCACTTAACTGAAAATCATTGGATTTTAGCGGACCTGTGTTTTTTATCAGTTCCAGAAGCAGAGTTGAAATAGATATGATCCATGTGTGTAGGAATCACAGTTCTTTTGTTCTGTGCACACTCACGTTTCCTCCTCTCTTAGACACTCTAGAAAGCAAGAGCGTGCTTCTTGCTCGAAAGCACAGTGTGTTTCATGGATGAGAACTGTGCTTTGTGTTTCTCTTCATAAATTGAGTTAAATCTCAAGCTCTTTGTCTTCCTACAAGCAAGACTTCTTTTCAAGTAAACGCAGTCACTTTTCAGCACAAACGAAGCTACATCGATCACAAAGCATACATGTTTCTCGCTCTTAACAGAAAATCATTGGATGTTAGAGGACCTGTGGTTTGTATCAGTTTCAGAAGCAGAGTTGAACTAGATATGGTCCGTGTTTGTAGGAAACACAGTTCTTTTGTTTAGAGCACACTCACATTTCCAGCTGTATTAGAGATTCTAGAATACAAGAGTGTACTTCTTGCTCTAAAGCAGAGTGTGTTTCATGGATGAGAACTGTGCTGTGTATTTACCTTCAGAAGTGGAGTTAAATCCTAGGCTCTGTGTCTTCCTACAAGCAATACTTCGTTTCATGTAAACGCAGTTACTTTTCAGCTCAAACGAAGCTACAATGTTCACAAAGATCACACGTTTCTCGCTCTTAACTGAAAATCATTGGATGTTAGAGGATGTGAGGTTTGTATCAGTTTCAGAGGAAGAGTTGAACTAGATATGCTCAGTGTGTGTAGGAAATATAGTTATTGTTTTCTGAGCACACTCTCGTTTCCTGTTGTATTAGAGAATCTTGAAGCAAGACTGTGCGTCTTGCTCTAAAGCACAGTGTGATTCATGGATGAGAACTGTGCTTTGTGTTTCCCTTCAGAAATGGATTTAAATTCCAGGATCTGTGTCTTCCTACAAGCAAGACATCATTTCAGGAAAATGCAGTCAATTTCCAGATCAAAAAATGCTACGTCGTTCACAAAGTTCACACATTTCTCGCTCTTAACTGAAAAGCATTGGATGTTAGAGGACCTTGGTTTGTATAAGTTTCAGAAGCAGAGTTGAACTATATATAGGCCGTGTGTAGGAAACACAGTTATTTTGTTCTGAGCGCACTCAAGTTTACTGTTGTATTAGACAATCTAGAAGCAAGAACGCGCTTCTTGTTCTAAAGCAGAGTGTGTTTCATTTATGAGAACTGTGCTGTGTGTTTCTCTTCAGAAATGGAGTTAAATCCCATGCTCTGTGTCTTCCTACAATCAAGACTTCGTTTCAGGTAAACACAGTCACTTTTTTAGCTCAACCAAAGCTACATCGTACACAAAGCTCACACGTTTCTCGCTCTTAACTGAAAATCATTGGATGTTAGAGGACCTGTGTTTTTTATCAGTTCCCGAAGCAGAGTTGAACTAGATATGGGCCGTGAGTGTAGGAAACACAGTTCTTTTGTTCACAGCACACTCACATTTCAGGCTCTATTAGAGATTCTAGAATGCAAAAGTGTGAATCTTGCTCTAAAGCAGAGTTTGTTTCATGGATGAGAAATGTGCTGTGTGTTTAACTTCAGAAATGGAGGTAAATCCCAGGCATGTGTCTTCCTACAAACAACACTTCATTTAAGGTAAACGGGTCACTTCTCAGGTTAAACGAATCTACATCGTACACGAAGCTCACACGTATCTCGCTCTTAACAGAAAAACAATGGATGTTAGAGGACCTGTGGTTTGTATCAGTTTCAGAAGCAGAGTTGAAGTAGATATGGTACGTGTGTGTAGGAAACACAGTTCTTTTGTTCAGAGCATTCTCATGTTTCCTGGTTTATTAGAGACTGTAGAAAGCAAGTGTGTGCTTTCTGCTCTAAAGCAGAGTGTGTTTCATGGATGAGTACTCTGCTGTGTGTTTACCTTCAGAAGTGTAGTTAAATCCCAGTCTCTGTGTCTTCCTACAAGCAAGACTTCTTTTCAGGTAAATGCAGTCTTTTTCAGCTCAAACGAAGGAACATTGTTCAAGAAGCTCACAAGTTTCTCGCTCTTAAGGGGAAAGCATTGGATGTTAGAGGATCTTTGGTTGTATCATTTTCAGAAGCAGAGTTGAACTAGATATGATCCATGAGTGTAGGAAACACAGTTCTTTTGTTCTGAGCATACTCACGTGTCTTGCCCTCTTAGAGACTCTAGAAAGCAAGAGCGTGGTTCTTGCTCTAAAGCAGATTGTATTTCAGGATGAGAACTGTGCTGTGTGTTTCCCTTCAGACATGGAGTTAAATCCAAGCCTCTGTGTCTTCCTACAAGCAATACTTCTTTTCAGGTAAACGCAGTCACTTTTTAGCTCAAACAAAGCTACATTGCAGACGAAGCACATACATTTCTGTCTCTTAATGGAAAAGCATTGGATGTTAGAGGACCTGTATTTCTTATCAGTTCCAGAAGTAGAGTTGAACTAGATATGATCTGTGTGTGTAGGATACACAGTTCTTTTCTACAGAGCACACACACGTTTATTGCTGTATTAGAGAATCTAGAAAGCAAGAGTGTGCTTCTTGATCTAATGCAGAGTGTGTTTCATGACTGAGAACTGTGCTGTGTGTTTCCGTTCAGAAATGGAGTTTAATCCCAGGCTCTGTGTCTTCCTACAAGCAAGACTTGATTTGAGGTAAATGCAGTCACATTAGAGCTCAAACAATGCTACCTCGTTAAAAATCTCACACGTTTCTCGCTCATAACTGAAAAGCACTGCATGTTAGAGGACCTGAGGTTTGTATCAGTTTGAGAAGCAGAGTTGAACTAGATATGGTCCGTGTGGGTAGGAAAAACAGTTCTTTTGTTCAGAGCACACTCGTATTTCCTGCTGTATTACAGAATCTTGAATGCAAGAGTGTGCTTCTTGCTCTAAAGCAGAGTGTGTTTCATGGATGAGAACTGTGCTGTGTATTTCCCTTCAGACATGGAGTAAAATCGCAGGCTCTGTGTCTTCCTACAAGCAAGACTTCGTGTCAGGTAAACGAAGTCACTTTTCAGCTCAAACGAAGGTTCATTGTTCACCAATCACGCACGGTTCTAGCTCTTAAGTGTAAAGCATTGGATGTTAGAGGTCCTGTGGTTTGTATCAGTTTCAGAAGCAGAGTTGAACTATATATAGGCCGTCTGTGTAGGAAACACAGTTATTTTGTTCTGATCGCACTCACGTTTACTCTTGTTTTAGGGAATCTAGAAGCAAGACCGTGCGTCTTGCTCTAAAGCACAGTGTGTTTCATGGATGAGAACTGTGCTTTGTGTTTCCCTTCAGAAATGGATTTAAATCCCAGGATCTGTGTCTTCCTACAAGCAAGACTTCATTTCAGGAAAATGCAGTCAATTTTCAGATCAAAAAAATGCTACATCGTTCACGAAGCTCACACATATCTCGCTCTTAAATGAAAAGCATTGGATGTTAGAGGACCTGTGGTTTGTAACAGTTTCAGAAGCAGAGTAGAACACGATATGATCCATGTGTGTAAGTAACACAGTTCTTTTCTTCTGAGCACACTCACATTTCCTGTTCTCTTAGAGACTCTAGAAAGCAAGAGCATGCTTCTTGCTCAAAAGCAGAGTATGTTTCATGGATGAGAACTGTGCTGTGTGTTTCCCTTCAGAAATGGAGTTTAATCCCAGGCTCTGTGTCTTCCTACAAGCAATACTTCGTTTCATGTAAACGCAGTCACTTTTCAGCTCAAACGAAGCTACAATGTTCACAAAGCTCACACGTTTATCGCTCTTCTACAATGTTCACAAAGCTCACACGTTTATCGCTCTTAACTAAAAATCATTGGATGTTAGAGAACCTGAGGTTTGTATCAGTTTCAGAGGAAGAGTTGAACTAGATATGGTCCGTGTGTGTAGGAAATATAGTTATTGTGTTCTGAGCACACTCACGTTTGCTGTTGTATTAGAGAATCTAGAAGCAAGAACGGGCTTCTTGTCATGAAGCAGAGTGTGTTTCATTTATGAGAACTGTGCTTTGTGTTTCCCTTCAGAAATGGAATTAAATCCCAGGCTCTGTGTCTCCTACAAGCAAGACTACATTTAAGGTAAACGCAGTCACTTTTTAACTCAAAGGAAGCTACAGAGTTCACGAAGCTCACATGTTTCTCATTCTTAACTGAAAAGCATTGGAAGTTGGAGGACCTGGGGGTTTCATCAGTTTCTGAAGCAGAGTTGAACTAGATATGATCTGTATGTGTAGGAAACACCATTCTTTTGTTCTTAGCACACTCACGTTTTCTGCTGTATTTGAGACTTTAGAGAGCAAGAGCATGCTTCTTGCTCTAAAGCAGATTGTGTTCATGGATGAGAACTGTGCTGGGTGTTTCCTACAGAAATGGAGATAAATCGCAGGCTCTTTGTTTTACTGCAAGCAAGACTTGGTTTCAGGAAAACGCAGTCAATTTTCAGCTGAAACAAAGCAACATTGTTCACGAAGCTCACACGTTTCTCGCTCTTAATGGAAAAACATTGGATGTTAGAGGACCTGTGGTTTGTATCAGTTTCAGAAGCAGAGTTGAACTAGATATGGTCCGTGTGTGTAGGAAACACAGTTCTTTTGTTCAGAGCAAACTCATGTTTCCTGCTGTATTAGTGACTGAAGAAAGCAAGTGTGTGCTTCTTGCTCTAAAGCAGAGTGTGTATCATGGATGAGAACTGTTCTGTGTGTTTCCCTTCCGAAATAGAGGTAAATCACCTGCTCTGTGTCTTCCTACAATCAAGACTTCATTTTAGGAAAACGCAGTCACTTTTTTAGCTCAACCAAAGGTACATCTTACATGAAGCTCACACGTTTCTCGCTCTTAACTGAAAATCATTGGATGTTAGAGGACCTGTGTTTTTTATCAGTTCCCAGAAGCAAAGTTGAACTACATATTATCCATGAGTGTAGGAAACACAGTTCTTTTGTTCTGAGCATACTCACGTGTCTTATTGTCATAGAGACTCTAGAAAGCCAGAGCGCGGTTCTTGCTCTGAAGCAGATTGTATTTCAAGATGAGAACTATGCTGTGTGTTTCCCTTCAGACATGGAGTTAAATCCAAGCCTCTGTGTCTTCCTACAAGTAAGACTTCTTTTCAGGTAAACACAGTCACTTTTCACCTCAAACGAAGTTTCATTCTTCACCAAGCACACACGGTTCTTGCTCTTAACTGAAAAGCATTGGATGTTAGAGGACCTGTGTTTTGAATCAGTTTCAGAAGCAGAGTTGAACTAGATATGGCCCGTGTGTGTAGGGAACACAGTTTTTTTGTTCACAGCACACTCACATTTCCTGATCTATTCAGATTCTAGAATGCAAGAGTGTGCTTCTTGCATTAAAAAAGAGTGTTTTTCATGGATGAGAACTGTGCTGTGTGTTTACATTCAGAAGTGGAGTTCAATACCAGGCTCTGTGTCTTCCTTCAATCAAGACATCGCTTCAGGTATACGCGTCACTTTTCAGCTGAAACGAAGCTACATTGTACACGAAGCTCACACGTTTCTCGCTCTTAAATGAAAATCATTGGATTTTAGCGGACCTGAGTTTTTTATCAGTTCCAGAAGCAGAGATGAAATAGATATGATCCATGTGTTTAGGAAACACAATTCTTTTGTTCTGAGCTTACTCACGTTTCCTCCTCTCTTAGAGACTCTAGAAAGCAAGAGCGTGCTTCTTGCTCAAAAGCACAGCGTGTTTCATAGATGAGAACTGTGCTTTGTGTTTCTCTTCAGAAATTGAGTTAAATCTCAAGCTCTTTGTTATCCTACAAGCAAGACTTCTTTTCAGGTAAACGCAGTCACTTTTCAGCTCAAACGAAGCTACATCGATCACAAAGCATACATGTTTCTCGCTCTTAACAGAAAATCATTGGATGTTAGAGGACCTGTGGTTTGTATCAGTTTCAGAAGCAGAGTTGAACTAGATAAGGTCTGTGTGTGTAGCCAACACAGTTCTTTTGCTCAGTGCATTCTCATGTTTCGTGCTGTATTAGAGAATGTAGAAAGCAAGTGTGTGCTTCTTGCTCTAAAGCAGAGTGTGTTTCATGGATGAGAACTCTGCTGTGAGTTTACCTTCAGAAGTGCAGTTAAATTCCAGGCTCTGAGTCATCCTACAAGCAAGACATCTTTTCAGGTATATGCAGTCACTTTTTAGCTCAAACGAAGCAACATTATTCAATAAGCTCACACGATCCTCGCTCTTAAGGGAAAAGCATTGGATGTTAGAGGTCCTGTGTTTTGTATCAGTTTCAGAAGCAGAGTTGAACTAGATATGGGCCCTGTGTCTAGGAAACACAGTTATTTTGTTCTGAGGGCACGCACGTTTACTGCTTTATTAGAGAATCTAGAAGCAAGACTGTGTGTCTTGCACTAAAGCACAGTGTGTTTCATCTATGAGAACTGTGCTTTATGTTTCCCTTCAGAAATGGATGTAAATCCCAGGCTCTTTGTCTTCCTACAATCAAGACTTCGTTTCAGGAAAACGCAGTCACTTTTCACCTGAAAGGAAGCTACATAGTACACGAAGCTCTCACGTTTCTCGCGCTTAAATGAAAAGCATTGGATGTTAGAGGACCTGTGTTTATCATCAGTTCTAGAAGCAGAGTCGAACTAGATATTATCCATGTTTGTAGGAAACACAGTTCTTTTGTTCTGAGCACACTCACATTTCCTGCTGTATTAGAGATTCTAGAATGCAAGAGTGTGCTTCTTGCTCTATAGCAGAGTGTGTTTCATGGATGAGAACTGTGCTATTTGTTTACCTTCAAAAGTGGAGTTAAATCCCATGCTCTATGTCTCCCTACAATCAAGACATCGTTTCAGGTAAATGCATTCACTTTTTACCTCAAAGGAAGCTACATCGTACACGAAGCTCACACATTTCTCGCCCTTAAGTGAAAATCATTGGATGTTAGAGGACCTGTGTTTTTTATCAGTTCCAGAACAGAGTTGAACTAGATATGGTCCGTGTGTGTAGCAAACACAGTTCTTTTGTTCAGAGCACACTCATGTTTCCTGCTGTAATAGAGACTGTAGAAAGCAAGTGTTTGCTTCTTGCTCTAAAAAACACAGTGTGTTTCATGCATGAGAACTGTGCTGTGTATTTCCCTTCTGACATGTTGTTAAATCTCAGGCTCTGTGTCTTGCTATAAGCAAGACTTCGTTTCAGATAAACGCAGTCACTTTTCAGCTCAAACAAAGCTTCAACATTCACGAAGCTCACACGTTTCTCGCTCTTAACTGCACAGCACTGGATTTTAGAGAACCTGTGGTTTGTATCAGTTTCAGAAGCAGACTTGAACTAGATATGATCCATGTGTGTAGGAAACACAGTTCTTTTGTTCAGAGCACACTCAAATTTCCTGTAGTATTAGAGAAACTAGAATGCAAGAGTTTGCTTGTTGCTCTAAACAGAGTGTCTTTCATGGATGAGAACTTTGCTGTGTTTTTACCTACAGAAATGGAGTTAAATACCTGGCTCTGTGTCTTCCTACAAGCAAGACTTCGCCTCAGGTAAACGCAGTCACTTTTCAGCTCAAACAATGCTACATCATTCATGAAGCTCACACGTTTCTCGCTCTTAACTAAAAAGCATTGGATGTTAGAGGACCTGTGTTTTGTATCAGTTTCAGAGTCAGAGTTGAACTAGATATGATCCATGTGTGTAGGAAACACAGTTTTTTGGTCAGAGCACACTCACATTCCCTGCAGAATTAGAGACAATAGAAAGCAATTGTGTGCTTCTTGCTCTAAAGCAGATTGTGTTTCATGGATCAGAACTGTGCTGTGTCTTTCCCTTAAGAAATGAAGTTTAATGCCAGGATCTGTGTCTTCCTACAAGCTAGATTTCCTTTCAGGTAAACACACTCACTTTTCAGCTCAAACGAAGCTACATCATTCACAAAGCTCACACGTTTCTCACTCTTAAGTGAAAAGCATTGGGTGTTAGAGTACCTGTGGTTTGTATCAGTTTCAGAAGCAGAGTTGAACTAGATATGGTCCGTGTGTGTAGGAAACACAGTTCTTTTGTTCAGAGCACACTCACATTTTCTGATGTATTAGAGACAATAGAAAGCAATTGTGTGCTTCTTGCTCTAAAGCAGAGTGTATTTCATGGATGAGAACTGTGCTGTGTGTTTCCCTTCAGAAATAAAGTTTAATCCCAGGCTCTGGATCTTCCTTTAAGCAAGACTTCCTTTCAGGTAAACGCAGTCAATTTTCAGCTCAAACGAAGCTACATTGATCACAAAGCACACAGGTATCTTGCTCTTAACTGAAAATCATTGGATGTTAGAGGACCTCTGCTTTGTATCATTTTCAGAAGCAGAGTTGAACTACATATGGTCGGCGTTTGTAGGAAACACAGTTCGTTTGTTCTGAGAACACTCACGTTTGCTGCTTTCTTTGAGATTCTATAAAGCAAGAGCTTGCTTCTTGCTCTAAAGCAGAGTGTGTTTCATGGATGAGAACTGTGCTGTGTTTCCCCCTTCAGAAATTCAGTTAAATCCCAAGCTCTGTGTCTTCCTACAAGTAAGACTTTTTTACAGGTAAATGCAGTCACTTTTTAGCTTTAAATAGCAACATTGTTCATGAAGCTCACACGTTTCTCACTCTTATCTGAAAAGCATTGGATATTAGAGAACCTGTGGTTTGTATCAGTTTCAGAAGCATAGTTGAACTAGATATGGTCCATGTGTGTAGGAAACACAGTTCTTTTATTCTGAGAACACTCACGTTTCTTGCTGTCTTAGAGAATCTAGAAGCAAGACCGTGCGTCTTGCTCTAAAGCAGAGTGTGTTTCATGGATGAGAACTGTGCTTTCTGTTTCCCTTCAGAAATGGAGTTAAATCCCAGGCTCTGTGTCTTCCTACAAGCAAGGCTTCTTTTCAGGTAAACGCAGTCATTTTTCTGATCAAAGGAAGCTACATATTTCACGAAGCTCACACGTTTCTAGCTCTTAACTGAAAAGCATTGGATGTTATAGGACCTGTGGTTTGTATCAGTTTCAGAAGCAGACTTGAACTAGATATGATCCATGTGTGTAGGAAACACAGTTCTTTTGTTCAGAGCACACTCAAATTTCATGTAGTATTAGAGAAACTAGAATGCAAGAGTTTGCTTGTTGCTCTAAACAGAGTGTGTTTCATGGATGAGAACTTTGCTGTGTTTTTACCTTCAGAAATGGAGTTAAATCCCTGGCTCTGTGTCTTCCTACAAGCAAGACTTCGCTTCAGGTAAACGCAGTCACTTTTTAGGTCAAACAAAGCTACATCATTCATGAAGCTCACACGTTTCTCGCTCTTAACTGAAAAGCATTGGATGTTATAGGACCTGTTGTTTGTATCAGTTTCAGAGTCAGAGTTGAACTAGATATGATCCATGTGTGTAGAAAACACAGTTCTTTTGTTCCGAGCACACTCACATTTCCTGCAGAATTAGAGACAATAGAAAGCAATTGTGTGCTTCTTGCTCTAAAGCAGATTGTGTTTCATGGATGAGAACTGTGCTGTGTGTTTCCCTTCAGAAATAAAGTTTAATCCCAGGCTCTGGATCTTCCTTCAAGCAAGACTTCCTTTCAGGTAAACACAGACACTTTTCAGCTCAAAGGAAGCTACGTCATTCACAAAGCTCACATGTTTCTTGCTCTTAACTGAAAATCATTGGATGTTAGGGGACCTCTGGTTTGTATCAGTTTCAGAAGCAGAGTTGATCTAGCTATGGTCGGCGTGTGTAAGAAACACAGTTCTTTTGTTCTGAGAACACTCACTTTTCTTGCTGTCTTAGAGAATCTAGAAGCAAGACCGTGTGTCTTGCTCTAGAGCAGAGTGTGTTTCATGGATGAGAACTGTGCTTTCTGTTTCCCTTCAGAAATGGAGGTAAATCCCACGCTCTGTGTCTTCCCAAAAGCAAGACTTCTTTTCAGGTAACGCAGTCACTTCTCAGCTCAAAGGAAGCTACATATATCACGAAGCTCACACGTTTCTAGCTCTTAACTGAAAAGCATTGTATGTTAGAGGAGCTGAGGTTTGCATCAGTTTCAGAAGCAGAGTTGAACTAGATATGGTCTGTGTGTGTAGGAAACACAGTTCTTCTGTTCAGAGCACAGTCATGTTTCCTGCTGTATTAGAGACAATAGAAAGCAATTGTGTGCTTCTTGCTCTAAAGCACAGTGTGTTTCATGGATGAGAACTGTGCTGTGTATTTCCCTTCTGACATGTTGTTAAATCTCAGGCTCTATGTCTTCCTATAAGGAAGACTTCGTTTCAGATAAACGCAGTCACTTTTCAGCTCAAACAAAGCTTCAACATTCACGAAGCTCACACGTTTCTTGCTCTTAACTGCAAAGCATTGGATTTTAGAGGACCTGTGGTTTTTATCAGTTTCGGAAGCAGATTTGAACTTGATATGATCCATGTGTGTAGGAAACACAGTTCTTTTGTTCAGAGCACACTCAAATTTCCTGTAGTATTAGAGAAACTAGAACGCAAGAGTTTGCTTGTTGCTCTAAACAGAGTGTGTTTCATGGATGAGAACTTTGCTGTTTTTTACCTTCAGAAATGGAGTTAAATCCCTGGCTCTGTGTCTTCCTACAAGCAAGACTTTGCTTCAGGTAAATGCAGTCACTTTTCAGCTCAAACAAAGCTACATCATTCATGAAGCTCACACCATTCTCGCTCTTAAATGAAAAGCATTGGATGTTAGAGGACCAGTGGTTTGTATCAGTTTCAGAGTCAGAGTTGAACTAGATATGATCCATGTGTGTAGGAAACACAGTTCTTTTGTTCAGAGCACACTCACATTTCCTGCAGAATTAGAGACAATAGAAAGCAATTGTGTGCTTCTTGCTCTAAAGCAGATTGTGTTTCATGGATCAGAACTGTGCTGTGTCTTTCCCTTAAGAAATGAAGTTTAATGCCAGGATCTGTGTCTTCCTACAAGCTAGATTTCCTTTCAGGTAAACACACTCACTTTTCAGCTCAAACGAAGCTACATCATTCACAAAGCTCACATGTTTCTCGCTTGTAACTGAAAAGCAATGGATGTTAGAGGACCTGTGGTTTGTATCAGTTTCAGAAGCAGAGTTGAACTAGATATGATCCGTGTGTACGAAACAAAGTTCTTTTGTTCTGAGCACACTCACGTTTATTGTTGTCTTAGAGATTCTAGAAAGCAAGAGCTTGCTTCTTGCTCTAAAGCAGAGTGTGTTTCATGGATGAGAATTGTGCTGTGTGTTTACCTTCAGAAGTGGAGTTAAATCCCAGGCTCTGTGTCTTACTACAAGCAAGAATTTGCCTCAGGGAAACGCAGTCACTTTTCAGCTCATAAGAAGCAACATTGTTCACGAAGCTCACACGTTTCAAGTTCTTAAATGAAAAGCATTGGACGTTTGAGGATCTGTGATTTGTATCAGTTTCAGAAGCAGTTTTAACTAGATATGATCCATGTGTGTAGCAAATACAGTTATTTTGTTCTGAGCACACTCACTTTTCTTGCTGTCTTAGAGACTCTAGAAAGCAAGAGCGTGGTTGTTGCTCTAGAGCAGGGTGTGTTTCCTGGATGAGAACTATGCTGTGTGTTTCGCTTCAGACATGGAGTTAAATCCCAGGCTCTGTGTCTTCCTACAAGCAAGACATCCTTTCAGTTAAACGCAGTCACTTTTCAGCTCAAATGTAGTTACATTGTTCACCAAGAACACATGGTTCTAGCTCTTAACTTAAAAGCATTGGATGTTAGAATTCCCGTGTTTTGTATCAGTTTCAGAAGCAGAGTTGAACTACATATGTGCCCTGTTTGTAGGAAACACAGTTAATTTGTTCTGAGCGCACTCACGTTTATTGTTGTATTAGAGAATCAAGAAGCAAGAAGGTGCGTCTTGCTCTAAAGCACAGTGTGTTTCATGGATGAGAACTGTGCTTTCTGTTTCTCTTCAGAAATGGAGTTAAATCCAGGGCTCTGTGTCTTCCTACAACCAAGACTTCTTTTCAGGTAAACGCAGTCACTTTTCAGCTCAAAGGAAGCTACATATTTCACGAAGCTCACATGTTTCTAGCTCTTAACTGAAAAGCATTGGATGTTAGAGGACCTGTGGTTGTATCAGTTTCAGAAACAGAGTTGAACTAGATATGGTCCGTGTGTGTAGGAAACACAGTTCTTTTGTGCTGAGCACACTCACGTTTCCCTCTGTATTAGAGACTCTAGAAAGCAAGAGCGTGCTTCTTGCTCTAAAGCAGATTGTATTTCATGGATGAGAACTGTGCTGTGTTACCCTTCAGAAATAAAGTTTAATCCCAGGCTCTGGATCTTCCCTCAAGCAAGACTGCTTTTCAGGTAAACGCAGTCACTTTTTAGCTCTAAGTAGCAACATTGTTCATGAAGCTCACATGTTTCACATTCTTATCTGAAAAGCATTGGATGTTAGAGGACCTGGGGTTTGTATCAGTTTCAGAAGCAGAGTTGAACTAGATATGTTCCATGTGTGTGGTAAACACAATTCTTTTGTTCTGAGCACAGTCAAGTTTCCTGCTGTATTAGAAACAATAGAGAGCAATTGTGTGCTTCTTGCTCTATAGCAGAGTGTGTTTCATGGATGAGAACTGTGCTGTGTGTTTCCCTTCAGAAATAAAGTTTAATCCCAGGCTCTGGATCTTCCTTCAAGCAAGACTTCCTTTCGGGTAAACACAGTCACTTTTCATGTCAAACGAAGCTACAACGTTCACAAAGCTCACACGTTTCTCGCTCTTAACTGAAAATCATTGGATGTTAGAGGACCTCTGGTTTGTATCAGTTTCATAAGCAGAGTTGAACTAGATATGGTCAGCGTGTGTATGAAACACAGTTCTTTTGTTCTGAGAACACTCACGTTTTTTGCTATCTTAGAGATTCTAGAAAGCAAGAGCTTGCCTCTTGCTCTAAAGCAGAGTGTGTTTCATGGATGAGAACTGTGCTATTTGTTTACCTTCAGAAGTGGAGTTAAATCCCATGCTCTATGTCTTCCTACAATCAAGACTTCGTTTCAGGTAAATGCAGTTAATTTTCTGCTCAAACGAAGCTACATCGATCACAAAGCATACACGTTTCTTGCTCTTAACTGAAAATCATTGGATGTTAGAGGACCTCTGCTTTGTATCATTTTCAGAAGCAGAGTTGAATTACATATGGTCGGCGTGTGTAGGAAACACAGTACTTTTGTGCTGAGAACACTCATGTTTGCTGCTGTCTTAGAGATTCTAGAAAGCAAGAGCTTGCTTCTTGCTCTCAAGCAGAGTGTGTTTCATGGATGAGAACTGTGCTGTGTTTTTCCCTTCAGAAATTAAGTTAAATCCCAAGCTCTGTGTCTTCCTATAAGAAAGACTTCTATGCAGGTAAACGCAGTCACTTTTTGGCTCTAAATAGCAACATTGTTCATGAAGCTCACACGTTTCTCAATCTTATCTGAAACGCATTGGATGTTAGAGGACCTGTGGTTTGTATCAATTTCAGAAGCAGAGTTGAACTAGATATGATCCATGTGTGTAGGAAAAACAGTTCTTTGTTCTGAGCACACTGACATTTCTTGCTGTCTTAGAGATTGTAGAAATCAAGAGCATGGTTCCTGCTCTAAAGCAGAGTGTGATTCATGGATGAGAACTGTGCTGTGTTTTTCCCTTCAGAAATTAATTTAAATCCCAAGCTCTGTGTCTTCCTACAAGCAAGACTTCTTTTCAGGTAAACGCAATGACTTTTCAGCTCAAACAAAGATACATCGATCACAAAGCACACACGTTTCTCGCTCTTAAGTGAAAAGCATTGGGTGTTAGAGGACCTCTGCTTTGTATCAGTTTCATAAGCAAAGTTGAACTAGATATGGTCGGCGTGTGTAGGAAACACAGTTCTTTTGTTCTGAGAACACTCACGTTTCTTGCTGTCTTAGAGATTCAAGAAAGCAAGAGCTTGCTTCTTGCTCTAAAGCAGAGTGAGTTTCATGGAGGAGAACTGTGCTGTGTTTTTCCCTTCAGAAATTAAGTTAAATCCCAAGCTCTGTGACTTCCTACAAGCAAGACATCTTTTCAGGTAAACGCAGTCACTTTTCAGCTCAAAGGAAGCTACATATTTCACGAAACTCACACGTTTCTAGCTCTTAACTGAAAATAATTGTATGTTAGAGGAGCTGTGGTTTGCCTCAGTTTCAGAAGCAGAGTTGAACTAGATATGGTCCGGTTGTGTAGGAAACACAGTTCTTTTGTTCTGAGAACACTCACGTTTCTTGCTGTCTTAGAGATTCTAGAAAGCAAGAGCGTGCTTCTTGCTCTAAAGCAGAGTGTGTTTCATGGGTGAGAACTGTGCTATTTGTTTACCTTCAGAAGTGGAGTTAAATCCCATGCTCTATGTCGTCCTACAATCAAGTATTCATTTCATGTAAATGCAGTCACTTTTCAGCTCAAACGAAGCTACCTCGATCACAAAGCACACACGTTTCTTGCTCTTAACTGAAAATCATTGGATGTTAGAGGACCTCTGCTTTGTATCATTTTCAGAAGCAGAGTTGAACTTCATATGGTCGGCGTGTGTAGGAGCACAGTTCTTTTGTTCTGAGAACACTCACGTTTGCTGCTGTCTTAGAGATTCTAGAAAGCAAGAGCTTGCTTCTTGCTCTAAAGCAGAGTGCGTTTCATGGATGAGAACTGTGCTGTGTTTTTCCTTTCAGAAATTAAGTTAAATCCCAAGCTCTGTGTCTTCCTACAAGCAAGACTTCTTTTCAGGTAAACGCAGTCACTTTTCAGATCAAACAAAGCTTCAACATTCACGAAGCTCACACATTTCTAGCTCTTAACTGAAAGGCATTGGATGTTAGAGGACCTCTGGTTTGTATCAGTTTCAGAAGCAGAGTTGAACTACATGTGGTCCATATGCGTAGGAAACACAGTTCTTTTGTTCTGAGCACACTCACGTTTCCAGCTGTATTAGAGACTCTAGAAAAAAGGAGCATGCTTCTTGCTCTAAAGCACAGTGTCTTTCATGGATGAGAACTGTGCAGTTTGTTTCCCTTCAGAAATGGAGTTAAATCCCAGGCTCTGTGTCGTCCTACAAGCAAGACTTCATTTCAGGTTAACAAAGTCCCTTTTCAGCTCAAAGGAAGCTACATGGTTCACACAGCTCACAAGTTTTCGCTCTTAACTGAGAATCATTGGATGTTAGTGGTCCTGTGGTTTGTATCAGTTTCAGAAGCAGAGTTGAACTCGATATGGTCCGTAAATGTAGAAAACACAGTCCTTTGGTTATGATCACACTCACGTTCCTGCTGTATTAAAGACTCTCGAAAGCAAGAGCGTGCTTATTGCTCTAAACCAGAGTGTATTTCATGGCTGAGAACTGTGCTGTGTGTTTCCCTTCAAAATTAGAGTTAAATCCCAGGCTCTGTGTCTTCATACAAGCAAGACCACGTTTCAGGTAAAAACAGTCCCTTTTCAACTCAAACAAAATGACAACGTTCACGAAGCACACTCGTTTCTCGCTCTTAACTGAAAAGCATTGGATGTTAGAGGACCTGTGGTTTGTATCAGTTTCAGAAGAGTTGATCTAGAAGTGTTCCATAGTGTATGAAACACAGTTCTTTTTTTTTTGAGCACACTTATGTTTCCTGCTGTATTAGAGACTCTAGAAAGCAATAGCGTGCTTCTTGCTCTAAAGCAGAATGTGTTTCATGGATGGGAACAGTGCTTAGTGTTGTCCTTCAGAAATGGAGTTAAATCTCAGGCTCTCTGTCTTCCTACAAGCAAGACTTTGTTTCAGGTAATCGAGGTCACTTTTCAGCTCAAACAAAACGACAATGTTCACGAACCTCATACGTTTCTCGTTCTTAACTTGAAAAGCATTGGATGTTAGAGGACCTGTGGTTTGTATCAGTTCCAGATGCAGAGTTAAACTCGATATGGTCCGTATCTGTAGGAAACACACTCCTCTGGTTATGATCACACTCACTTTCCTGCTGTATTACAGACTCTAGAAAGCAAGAGCATCCTTCTTGCTCTAAAGAAGAGTGTGTTTTATGGATGGGAACTATGCTGAGTGTTGCCCTTCAGAACTGGTTTTTAATCCCAGGCTCTGTGTCTTCCTACAAGAAAGACTTCGTTTCAGGTAAACGCCGTCCCTTTTCAGCTCAAACGAAGCTACATAGTTCATGAAACTCACACGTTTGTCGCGCTTAAGTGGAAAGCTTTGGAAGTAAGACGACCTGTGTTTTGTATCAGTTTCAGAAACAGAGTTGAACTAAATATGGTCCGTATGTGTAGGAAACACCGTTCTTTTGTTCTTACCACACTCATGTTTCCTGCTGTATTAGAGATTCTAGAAAGCAATAGCGTGCTTCATGCTCTAAAGCAGAGTGTGTTTCATGGATGGGAACTGTGCTGAATGATGCTCTTCAGAAATGGACTTAAATCCCATGTTCTCTGTCTTCCTACAAGCAAGACATCCTTTCAGGTGAACACAGTCACTTTTCAGCTCAAACAGAGCTACATCATTTACAAAGCTCACACATTTCTCACACGTAACTGAAAAGCATTGGATGTTAGAGGTCCTGTGGTTTTTATCAGTTTCAGAAGCAGAGTTGAACTCGATATGGTCCGTATGTGTACGAAACACAGTCCATTGGTTATGATCACACTCACGTTCCTGCTGTATTACAGACTCTAGAAAGCAACAGCGTGCTTCTCGCTCTAAAGCAGAATGTGTTTCATGGATGGGAACTGTGCAGTTTGTTTCACTTCAGAATTGGAGTTAAGTCCCAGGCTCTGTGTCTTCCTACAAGCAACACTTCGTTTCAGGTAAACACAGTCCCTGTTCAGCTCAAATGAAGCTACATCGTTCACGAAGCTTACACGTTTGTCTCGCTTAAGTGAAAAGCTTTGGATGTTAGAGGACCTGTGGTTTGTATCAGTTTCATAAGCTGAGTTGAACTAAATATGGTCCTTATGTGTAGGAAAGACTGTTCTTTGGTTCTGAGCACACTCACTTTTTCTGCTGTATTAGAGACTCTAGAAGCAACATCGTGCTTCTCGCTCTAAAGCAGAGTGTGTTTCATGGCTGAGAACTGTGCTGTGTGTTGCCCTTCACAAATGGAGTTAATTCCCAGGCTCTGTGTCTTCCTACAAAGAAGAATTCTTTTCACGTAAACGCAGTCCATTTTCAACTCAAACAAAATGACAACGTTCACGAAGCACACACGTTTCTCGCTCTTAACTGAAAAGCATAGGATGTTAGAGGACCTGTGGCTTGTATCAGTTTCAGAAGCAGAGTTGAACTAGATGTGGTCCATATGCATAGGAAACACTGTTCTTTTGTTCTGAGCACACTCACGTTTCTTGCTATATTAGAGATTCTAGAAGCAATTGCATGCGTCTTGCTCTAAAGCAGAGTGTGTTTCATGGATGGGAACTGTGCTGAGTACTGCTCTTCAGGAATGTACTCAAAACCCATGTTTTCTGATTTCCTACAAGCAATACTTCATTTCAGGTAAACACAGTCCCTTTGCAGCTCAAACGAAGCTACTTCATTCCCAAAGCTCATACGTTTCTTGCGCTTAAGTGAAAAGCATTGGATGTTAGAGAACCTGTGGTTTGTATCTTTTAGGAACCAGAGTTGAAATAGATAAGGTCTGTATGTGTAGGAAACACCGGTCTTTTGTTCTGGGAACACACCCGTTTCCTGCTTTATTAGAGACTTTAGAAACAAGAGCGTGCTTCTTGGTATAAAGCAGAGTTAGTTTCATGGATGGGAACTGTGCTGAGTGTTGCCCTTCAGAAATGGTGTTAAATCCAATGCTCTGTGTCTTCCTACAAGAAAGATTTCGTTTTAGATAAACGCAGTCCCTTTTCAGCTCAAAGGAAGCTACATCATTCACGAAGCTCACACGTTTCTCGCTCTTAACTGAAAAGCTTGGATGTTAGAGGACCTATTGTTTATATCAGTTTCAGATGAAGAGTTGAACTAGATGTGGTCCATATGGGTAGGAAACACAGTTCTTTTGTTCTGAGCACACTTACGTTCCAGCTGTATTAGAGACTCTAGAAAATAAGAGCGTGCTACCTGCTCTAAAGTAGAGTGTTTTTCATGGTTGAGAACTGAGGGGTGTGTTTCCCTTCAGAAACGGAGTTAAATCCCAGGATCTGTTTCTTCCTACAAGGAAGACGTCGTTTAGGGTAAACGCAAACACTTTTCAGCTAAAACAAAGCAACAACGTACAAGAAGCTCACATGTGTCTCGCTCTTAAATGACAAGCATGAGATGTTAGAGGACCTTTGGTTTGTATCAGTTTCCTGAGCAGAGTTGAACTCGATATGGTCCGTATATGTAGGAAACTCAGTCCTTTGGTTGTGATCATACTCACGTTTCCTGCTGTATTAGAGACTCTAGAAAGCAAGAGCGTGCTTCTTGCTCTAAAGCAGAGTGTGTTTCATGGATGGGAACTGTGCAGTTTGTTTCACTTCAGAAATAGAGTTAAGTCCCAGGCTCTGTGTCTTCATACAATCAAGACTTCGTTTCAGGTAAACGCAGTCCCTTTTCAGCTCAAATGAAGCTACATCTTTCTCGAAGCTTACATGTTTGTTGCGCTTAAGTGAAAAGCTTTGGATGTTAGAGGACCTGTGTTTTGTGTCAGTTTCATAAGCTGAGTTGAACTAAATATGGTCCGTATGTGTAGGAAAGACCGCTCTTTGGTTCTGAGCACACTCACTTTTCCTGCTGTATTAGAGACTCTAGAAGCAACAGTGTGCTTCTCGCTCTAAAGCAGAGTGTGTTTCATGGATGGGAACTGTGCAGTTTGTTTCACTTCAGAAATTGAGACAAGTACCAGGCTCTGTGGCTTCCTACAAGCAACACTTCCTTTCTTGTAAACACAGTCCCTTTTCATGTCAAAGGAGGCTACTTCGTTCACGATGCTCACACGTTTTTTGCTCATAACTGAAAAGCATTGGATGGTAGAAGACCTGGGGTTTGTATCAGTTTCAGAAGCAGAGTTGAACTAGATGTGTTCCATATGGTTAGTAAACATGGTTCTTTTGTTTAGAGCACACTCACGTTTCCTGCTGTATTAGAGACTCTCCAAAGCAAGAGCATGCTTCTTACTCTAAAGCAGAGTGTGTTTCATGGTTGAGAACTGTGTTGTGTGTTTCCCTTTAGAAATGGAGTTAAATCCCAGGCTCTGTGTCTTCTTACAAGCAAGACTTCTTTTCAGGTAAACGCAGTCACTTTTCAGCTCAAAAAAAAGGACAACTTTCACGAAGCTCACACGTTTCTCGCTCTTAACTTGAAAATCATTGTATGTTAGAGCACCGGTGGTTTTTATCAGTTTCAAAAGCAGAGTTGAACTAGATGTGGTCCATATGCGTAGGAAACACAGTTCTTTTGTTCTGAGCACACTCATGTTTCCTGCTGTATTAGAGACTCTAGTAAGCAAGAGCATGCTTCTTGCTCTAAAGCAGAGTGTCTTTCAGGGATGAGAACTGTGCAGTTTGTTTCCCTTCAGTAATGGAGTTAAATCCCATGCTCTGTGTCTTCCTACAAGCAAGACTTCGTTTCAGGTTAACACAGTCCCTTTTCAGCTCAAAGGAAGCTACATCGTTCACACAGCTCACAAGTTTTCGCTCTTAACTGAGAAGCATTGGATGTTAGTGGATCTGTGGTTTGTATCAGTTCCAGAAGCAGAGTTATGCTTGCTATGGTCCATATGTGTAGGAAACGCATTACTTTGGTTATGATCACACTCACATTTCCTGCTGTATTACAGACTCTAGAAAGCAAGAAGGTGCTTCATGCTCTAAAGCAGAGTGTGTTTCATGGATGGGAAATGTGCTGAATGATGCTCTTCAGAAATGGACTTAATTCCCATGTTCTCTGTCTACCTACAAGCAAGACTTCATTTCAGGTTAACACAGTCCCTTTTCGTCTCAAAGGAAGCTACATCGTTCACACAGCTCACAAGTTTTCGCTCTTAACTGAAAAGCATTGCATATTAGAGGTCCTGTGGTTTGTTTCAGTTTCTGAAGCAGAGTTGAACTCGATGTGGTCCGTATGTGTAGGAAACACAGTCCTTTTGTTCTGATCACACTCACGTTTCCTGCAGTATTAGAGACTCTAGAAAGCAAGAGCGTGCTACTTGCTCTAAAGCAGAGTGTGTATCATGGACAGGAACTGTGCTGAGTGCTGTTCTTCAGAAATGGCGTAAAATCCCATACTCTGTGTCTTCCTACAAGTAAGACTTCGTTTCAGGTAAACCCAGTTCCTATTCAGCTCAAAGGAAGCTACATCATTCACGAAGGTCACACTTTTCTTTTTCTTAACTGAGAAGCATTGGACGTTAGAGGACCTGTGGTTTCTCTCAGTTTCAGAAGCAGAGTTGAACTTGATATGGTCTGTATGTGTAGGAAACACAGTCCTTTGATTAGGATCACACTCACGTTCCTGCTGTATTACAGACTCTAGAATGCAAGAGCGCCCTTCTTGCTCTAAAGCAGAGTGTGTTTCATGGATGGGAACTGTGCTGAGTGTTACCCTTCAATAATGTTGTTAAATCCCAGGCTCTGTGTCTTCCTACAAGACGACTTCCTTTCAGGTAAACGCATTACTATTCAGCTCAAACGAAGCTACATCCTTCACGAAGCTCACACGCTTCTCGCTCTTAAATGAAAAGCATTGGATGTTAGAGGATCTCTGGTTTCTATCAGTTTCAGAAGCAGAGTTGAACTGATGTGGTCCACATGCGTAGGAAACACAGTTCTTTTGTTCTGAGCACACTCACGTTTCCTGCTGTATTAGAGATTCTAGAAAGCAATAGTGTGCTTCTTGCTCTAAAGCAGAGTGTGTTTCATGGATGGGAACTGTGCTGAGTGCTGCTCTTCAGAAATGGACTTAAATTCCACGTTGTCTGTCTTCCTATAAGCAAGACATTGTTTCAGGTAAATGGAATTCCTATTCAGCAAAACGAAGCTACATCGTTCATGAAGCTCACACATTTCTCGATCTTAACTGAGAAGCATTGGATGTTAGAGGACCTATGTTTTCTATCATTTTCAGAAGCAGAGTTGAACTTGATGTTTTCCATATGGGTAGGAAACACCGTTCTTTTGTTTTGAACACACTCACATTCCTGATGTATTAGAGACCCTAGAAAGCAAGAGCGTGCTTCTTGCTCTAAAGCAGAGGGTGTTTCATGGAAGAAAACTGTGGTGTGTGTTTCCCTTCAGAAATGGAGTTAAATCCCAGGCTCTGTGTCTTCCTACAAGCAAGACTTTGTTTCAGGTAAACGCAGTTGCTTTTCAGCTCAAACAATACTACAACGTTCACGAAGCTCACACGCTTCTCGCTCTTAACTGAAAAGCATGGGATGTTAGAGTACCTTTGGTTTGTAACAGTTTCAGAAGCAGAGTTGAACTAGATGTTGTCATATGCCTAGGAAACACAGTTCTTTTGTTCTGATCACACTCACGTTTCCTGCTGTATTAGAGACTCTAGAAAGCAAGAGCGTGCTACTTGCTCTAAAGCAGTGGGTGTATCATGGACAGTAACTGTGCTGAGTGCTGTTCTTCAGAAATGGCGTGAAAACCCATACTCTGTGTCTTCCTACAAGTAAGACTTCGTTTCAGGTAAACCCAGTTCCTATTCAGCTCAAACGAAGCTACATCGTTCACGAAGCTCACACTTTTCTTTTTCTTAACTGAGAAGCATTGGATGATAGAGGACCTGTGGTTTCTCTCAGTTTCAGAAGCAGAGTTGAACTAGATGTAGTCCATATGGGTAGGAAACACCGTTCTTTTGTTTTGAGCACACTCACGTTTCCTGATGTATTACAGACTCCAGAAAGCAAGAGCGTGCTCCTTGCTCTGAAGTAGAGTGTGATTCATGGATGAGAACTGTGCTGTGTGTTTCCCTTCAGAAATGGAGTTAAATCCCAGGCTCTGTATCATCCTACAAGCAAGACTTTCTTTCAGGTAAACACAATCACTCCTCAGCTCATACGATGCTACATCGTTCACAAAGCTCACACGTTATTCGCTCTTAACTGAAAAGCATTGGATGTTAGAGGACCTGTGGTGTGTATCAGTCAGAAGCAGAGTTGAACTAGATGAGGTCCATATGGGTAGGAAACACTGTTCTTTTGTTTTGAGCACACTCACGTTTCCTGATGTATTAGAGACTCTAGAATGCAAGAGCGTGCTTCTTGCTCTAAAGCAGAGTGTGTTTCATGGATGAGAACAGTGCAGTGTGTTTCCCTTCAGAAATGGACTTTAATCCCATGTTTTCTGTCTTCCTACAAGCAAGACTTCGTTTCAGGTAAACGCAGTCCCTTTTTAGCTCAAAGGAAGCTACATCATTCACAAAGCTCACACATTTCTCACGCTTAAATGAAAAGCATTGTATCTTAGAGGACCTGTGGTTTCTCTCAGTTTCAGAAGCAGAGTTGAACTCGATATGGTCCGTATGTGTAGGAAACACAGTCCTTTGGTTAAGATCACACTCACATTCCTGCTGTATTACAGACTCTAGAAAGCAAGAACTTGCTTTTTGCCATAAAGCAGAGTGTGTTTCATGGATGGGAACTGTGCTGAGTGCTGCTCTTCAGATATGGCGTTAAATCCCAAGCTCTGTGTCTTCCTACAAGCAAGACTTCGTTTCAGTTAAACGCAGTTCCTATTAAGCTCAAATGAAGCTACATCGTTCACGAAGCTCACACGCTTCTCGCTCTTAAATGAAAAGCATTGGATGTTAGAGGATCTGTGGTTTCTATCAGTTTCAGAAGCAGAGTTGAACAAGATGTCTTCCATATGCATAGGAAACTCAGTTCTTTTGTTCTGAGCATACTCACGTTTCTTGCTGTATTAGAGATTCTAGAAAGCAATAGCGTGCTTCTTGCTCTAAAGCAGAGTGTGTTTCATGGATGGGAACTGTGCTGAGTGCTGCTCTTCAGAAATGAACTTAAATTCCATGTTTTCTGTCTTCCTACAAGCAAGACACTGTTTCAGGTAAATGCAGTTCCTATTCAGCAATACGAAGCTACATCATTCACGAAGCTCAATCATTTCTCAATCGTAACTGAGAAGCATTGGATGTTAGAGGACCTATGTTTTCTATCAGTTTCAGAAGCAGAGTTGAACTTGATGTGGTCCATATGGGTAGGAAACCCCGTTCTTTTGTTTTGAACACAATCACGTTCCTGCTGTATTAGAGACTCCAGAAAGCAAGAGGCTGCTTCTTGCTCTAAAGCAGAGAGTTTTTCATGGATGAGAACTGTGGTGTGTGTTTCCCTTTAGAAATGGAGTTAAATCACAGACTCTGTTTCTTCCCACAAGCAAGATTTAGTTTCAGGTAAACGCAGTCCCTTTTCTGCTTAGACAAAACAACAAAGCACACGAAGCTCACACGTTTCTCGCTCTTAACTGAAAATCATTGGATGTTAACGGACCTGTGGTTTGTATCAGTTTCAGGAGCAGAGATGAACTCGATATGGTCCGTATCTGTAGGAAACACAGTTCTTTGGTTATGATCACACTCACTTCCCTGCTGTATTACAGATCTAGAAAGCAAGAGTGTTCTTCTTGCTCTAAAGCAGAGTGTGTTTCATGGATGGGAACTGTGCTGAGTGTTGCCCTTCAGAAATGTTGTTAAATCCCAGGCTCTGTGTCTTCTTACAAGAAGACTTCGTTTGAGGTAAACGCATTACTATTCAGCTCAAACGAAGCTACATCCTTCACGAAGCTCACACACTTCTCGCTCTTAAATGAAAAGCATTGGATGTTAGAGGATCTCTGGTTTCTATCAGTTTCAGAAGCAGAGTTGAACTGATGTGGTCCACATGCGTAGGAAACACAGTTCTTTTGTTCTGAGCACACTCACGTTTCCTGCTGTATTAGAGATTCTAGAAAGCAATAGTGTGCTACTTGCTCTAAAGCAGAGTGTGTTTCATGGATGGGAACTGTGCTGAGTTCTGCTCTTCAGAAATGGACTTAAATTCCACGTTGTCTGTCTTCCTATAAGCAAGACATTGTTTCAGGTAAACGGAATTCCTATTCAGCAAAACGAAGCTACATCGTTCATGAAGCTCACACATTTCTCGATCTTAACTGAGAAGCATTGGATGTTAGAGGACCTATGTTTTATATCATTTTCAGAAGCAGAGTTGAACTTGATGTTTTCCATATGGGTAGGAAACACCGTTCTTTTGTTTTGAACACACTCACATTCCTGCTGTATTAGAGTCCCTAGAAAGCAAGAGCGTGCTTTTTGCTCTAAAGCAGAGGGTGTTTCATGGATGAAAACTGTGGTGTGTGTTTCCCTTCAGAAATGGAGTTAAATCCCAGGCTCTGTGTCTTCCTACAAGCAAGACTTTGTTTCAGGTAAACGCAGTCGCTTTTCAGCTCAAACAATACTACAACGTTCACAAAGCTCACAAGCTTCTCGCTCTTAACTGAAAAGCATGGGATGTTAGAGTACCTTGGTTTGTAACAGTTTCAGAAGCAGAGTTGAACTAGATGTTGTCATATGCCTAGGAAACACAGTTCTTTTGTTCTGATCACACTCACATTTCCTGCTGTATTAGAGACTCTAGAAAGCAAGCATGCTAATTGCTCTAAAGCAGAGTGTGTTTAATGGACGAGAACTGTGCCGAGTGCTGTTCTTCAGAAATGGCGTGAAATATCATACTCTGTGTCTTCCTACAAGTAAGACTTCGTTTCAGGTAAACCCAGTTCCTATTCAGCTCAAAGGAAGCTTCATTGTTCACGAAGCTCACACATTTCTTGCTTTAACTGAGAAGCATTAGATGTTAGAGGACCTGTGGTTTCTGTCAGTTTCAGACGCAGATTTGAACTAGATGTGATCCATATGGGTAGGAAACACCGTTCTTTTGTTTTGAACACACTCACGTTTCCTGCGGTATTAGAGACTCTATAAAGAAAGAGCGTGCTTCTTGCTCTAAAGCAGAGTGTATTTCATGGATGAGAACAGTGGTGTGAGTTTCCCTTCATAAATGGAGTTAAATCCCATGTTCTGTGTCTTCCTACAATCAAGACTTTGTTTCATGTAAACACAATCACTTTTCAGCTCAAACGATGGTACATCGTTCACAAAGCTCACACGTTTCTCGCTCATAACTGAAAAGCATTGGATGTTAGTGGACGTGTGGTGTGTATCAGTTTTAGGAGCAGAGTTGAATAAGATACACTTAGTATGTGTAGTTAACACTGCTCTTTCGTCACGAGCACACTCACGTTTCCTACAGTTTCAGAGACTATAGAAAGCAAGAGCGTGCTTCTTGACCTAAAGAAGGGTGTGTTTCATGGATTAGAACTGTGCTCTGTGTTTCCCTTCAGAAATGGAGTTAAATCCCAGGCTCTGTGTCTTCCTACAAGCATGACTTTGTTTCAGGTAAACCCAGTCACTTTTCAGCTCAAACAAAACTACAAAGTTCTCGAAGCTCACACGATTCTCACTCTTAACTGAAAAGCATTGGATGTTAGAGGACCTGTGGTTTGTAACAGTTTCAGAAGCAGAGTTGAACTAGATGTGGTCCGTATGTGTAGGAAACACAGTTCTTTTTTTCTGAGCACACTCACGTTTCTTGCTATATTAGAGATTCTAGAAGCAATTGCATGCTTCTTGCCCTAAAGCATAGTGTGTTTCATGGATGGGAACTGTGCTGAGTGCTGCTCTTCAGAAATGTACTTAAAACCCATGTTTTCTGTCTTCCTACAAGCAAGACTTCATTTCAGGTAAACTCAGTCCCTTTATAGCTCAAACGAAGCTACATCATTCCCAAAGCTCACACGTTTCTCGTGCTTAAGTGAAAAGCATTGTGTGTTAGAGGACCTGTGGTTTATATCAGTTTCAGAAGCATAGTTGAACTCGATATGGTCTGAATTTGTAGGAAACACAGTCCTTTGGTTATGATCACACTCACATTCCTGCTGTATTAAAGACTCTGGAAAACAAGAGCTTGCTTCTTGCCATAAAGCAGAGTGTGTTTCATGGACGGGAACGTGCTGAGTGCTGTTCTTCAGAAATGGCGTTAAATCCCATACTCTGTGTCTTCCTATAAGCAAGACTTCATTTCAGGTAAACCCAGTTCCTATTCAGCTCAAAGGAAGCTACATTGTTCACGAAGCTCACACTTTTCTTGCTCTTAACTGAGAAGCATTGGATGTTAGAGGACCTGTGGTTTCTCTCAGTTTCAGAAGCAGAGTTGAACTAGATGTGGTCCATATGGGTAGGAAACACCGTTCTTTTGTTTTTGCACAATCACGTTTCTGCTCTACTAGAGACTCTAGCAAGCAAGATCGTGCTTCTTGCTCTAAAGTAGAGTGTGATTCATGGATGAGAACTGTGCTCTGTGTTTCCCTTCAGAAATGGAGTTAAATCCCAGTCTCTGTGTCATTCAATAAGCAAGATTTTGTTTCAGGTAAACACAACCAATTTTCAGCTCAAACGATGCTACATAATTCACAAAGCTCATACGTTTCTCGCTCTTAACTGAAAATCATTGGATGTTAGAGGACCTGTGGTGTGTATCAGTTTCAGAAGCAGAGTTGAACTAGATGTGGTCCATATGGGTAGGAAACACCGTTCTTTGGTTTTGAACACACTCACGTTTCCTGCTGTATTAGAGACTCTAGAAAGCAAGAGCATGCTTCTTGCTCTAAAGCAGAGTGTATTTCATGGATGAGAACTGTGGTGTATGTTTCCCTTCAGAAATGGAGTTAAATCCCAGGCTCTATGTCTTCCTACAAGCCAGACTTAGTTTCAGGTAAACGCAGTCCCTTTTCAGCTCAAACGAATCAACAACGTTCACGAATCTCACACGTTTGTTGCTCTTAACTGAAAAGCTTGGATGTTAGAGGACCTGTGGTTTGTATCAGTTTCAGAAGAAGAGTTGAACTAGATGTGGTCCATATCGGTAGGAAACACAGTTCTTTTGTTCTGAGCACACTTAGGTTTCCTGCTCTATTAGAGACTCTAGAAAATAAGAGCATGCTACTTGTCTAAGGTAGAGTGTGTTTCATGGTTGAGAACTGTGCTGTGTGTTTCCCTTCAGCAATGGAGTTAAATCCCAGGCTCTGTTTCTTCCTACAAGTAAGACTTCGTTTCAGGTAAATGCAAACACTTTTCAGTTAAAACAAAGCAACAACGTATAAGAAGCTCACACGTGTCTCGCTCTTAACTGACAAGCATTAGATGTTAGAGGACGTGTGGTTTGTATCAGTTTCCTGAGCAGAGTTGAACTCTATACGGTCCGTATATATACAAAACTCAGTCCTTTGGTTGTGATCACACTCACATTTCCATCTGTATTAGAGACTCTAGAATGCAAGAGCGTGCTTCTTCATCTAAAGCAGAGTGTATTTCATGGATGAGAACTGTGGGGTGTTTCCCTTCAGAAATGGAGTTAAATCCCAGGCTCTATGTTTTTCTACAAGCCAGACTTAGTTTCAGGTAAACACAGTCCCTTTTCAGCTCAAACGAATCAACAACGTTCACGAATCTCAAACGTTTCTCGCTCTTAACTGAAAAGCTTGGATGTTAGAGGACCTGAAGTTTTATCAGTTTCAGAAGAAGAGTTGAACTAGATGTGGTCCATATCTGTAGGTAACACAGTTCTTTTGTTCTGAGCACACTTAGGTTTCTTGCTCTATTAGAGACTCTAGAAAATAAGAGCATGCTACTTGCTCTAAAGTAGAGTTTGTTTCATGGTTGAGAACTGTGCTGTGTGTTTCCCTCTAGAAATGGACTTAAATCCCATGATATCTGTCTTCCTACAAGCAACACTTCATTTCAGGTAAACGCAGTCCCTTTTCAGCTCAAACGAAGCTACATCATTCCCAAAGCTCACACTTTTCTCGCGCTTAACTGAAAAGCATTGGATGTTAGAGGACCTGTGGTTTATATCAGTTTCAGAAGCAGAGTTGAACTCGATATGTTCCGTATGTATAGGAAACACAGTCCTTTGGTTATGATCGCACTCACGTACCTGTTGTATTACAGACTCTAGAAAGCAAGAGCGTGCTTCCTGCTCTAAAGCAGGGTGTGTTTCATGGATAAGAACTGTGCTGTGTGTTTCCCTTCAGTAATGGAGTTAAATCCCAGGCTATGTTTCTTCCTATCAGGAAGACTTCGTTTCAGGTGAACACAAACACTTTTCAGATAAAACAAAGCAACAATGTACAAGAAGCTCACAGGAGTCTCGCTGTTCACTGACTAGCATGAGATGTTAGAGGACCTGTGGTTTGTATCAGCTTCCTGAGCAGAGTTGAACTCGATACGGTCCATATATGTAGGAAACTCAGTCCTTTGCTTGTGATCACACTCATGTTTCCAGCTATATTAGAGACTTTAGAAAGCAAGAGCATGCTTCTTGTTCTAAAGCAGAGTGTGTTTCATGGATGGCAACTGTGCTGAGTGTTGCTCGTCAGAAATGGAGTTAAATCCAAAGCTCTGTGTCTTCCTACTATAAAGAATTCGTTTTAGGTAAACGCACTCCCTTTTCATCTCAAACGAAGCTACATTGTTCACGAAGCTAACATGTTTCTTGCTCTTAACTGAAAATCATTGGATGTAAAAGGACCTGTGGTTTGTATCAGTTTCAGGAGCAGAGTTGAACTAGATACTGTCCATATGTGTAGGAAACACAGTTCTTTGTTTATGATCACACTCACATTTCCTGCTGTATTAAAGATTCTAGAAAGGAAGAGCGTGCTTCTTGCTCTAAAGCAGAGTGTGTTTCATGGATGAGAACAGTGCAGTGTGTTTCCCTTCAGAAATGGACTTTAATCCCATGTTTTCTGTCTTCCTACAAGCAAGACTTCGTTTCAGGTAAACGCAGTCCCTTTTCAGCTCAAACGAGGCTACGTCATTCACAAAGCTCACACGTTTCTCACGTTTAACTGAAAAGCATTGTATGTTAGTGGACCTGTGGTTTATATCAGTTTCAGAAGCAGAGTTCAACTCGATATGTTCCCTATGTATAGGAAACACAGTCCTTTGGTTATGATCGCACTCACATACCTGTTGTATTACAGACTCTAGAAAGCAAGAGCGTGCTTCCTGCTCTAAAGCAGAGTGTGTTTCATGGATAAGAACTGTGCTGTGTGTTTCCCTTCAGAAATGGAGTTAAATCCCAGGCTCTGTTTCTTCCTATCAGGAAGACTTCGTTTCAGGTGAACACAAACACTTTTCAGCTAAAACAAAGCAACAATATACAAGAAGCTCACAGCTGTCTCGCTCTTAACTGACTAGCATGAGATGTTAGAGGACCTGTGGTTTGTGTCAGTTTCCTGAGCAGAGTTGAACTCGATATGGTCCGTATATGTAGGAAACTCAGTCCTTTGGATGTGATCACACTCACGTTTCCTGCTGTATTAGGGACTCTAGAAAGCAAGAGCGTGCTTCTTGCTCTAAAGCAGAGTGTGTTTCATGGATGGCAACTGTGCTGAGTGTTGCCCTTCAGAAATGGAGTTAAATCCCAAGCTCTGTGTCTTCCTACTATAAAGAATTCGTTTCAGCTAAACGCACTCCCTTTTCATCTCAAACGAAGCTACATCGTTCACGAAGCTAACATGTTTCTTGCTCTTAACTGAAAGTCATTGGATGTAAAAGGACCTGTGGTTTGTATCAGTTTCAGGAGCAGAGTTGAACTAGATATAGTCCGTATGTGTAGGAAACACAGTTCTTTGTTTATGATCACACTCACATTTCCTGCTGTATTAAAGATTCTAGAAAGGAAGAGCGTGCTTCTTGCTCTAAAGCAGAGTGTGTTTCATGGATGAGAACAGTGCAGTGTGTTGCCCTTCAGAAATGGATTTAAATCCCAGGCTCTGTGTCTTCCTACAAGCAAGACTTCGTTTCAGGTAAATGCAGTCCCTTTTCTGCTCAAATGATGCTACATCGTTCACGAAGCTAACACGTTTCTTGCTCTTAACTGAAAAGCATTTTATGTTAGTGGATCTTTGGTTTGTAACAGATTCACAAGCAGAGTTGAACTAGATGTTGTCCATATGCGTAGGAAACACAGTTCTATTGTTCTGAGCACACTCACGTTTCCGGTTGTATTAGAGAATCTAGTAAGCAATAGCGTGCTTCTTGCTCTAAAGCAGAGTGTGTTTCATGGATGGGAACTGTGCTGAGAGCTGCTCTTCAGAAATGGACTTAAATCGCTTGTTTTCTGTCTTCCTACAAGCAAGACTTCGTTTCAGGTAAACGCAGTCATTTTTCAGCTCCAACAAAACTACAACGTTCCCGAAGCTCACACGCTTATCGCTCTTAACTGAAAAGCATTGGATGTTAGAGTACCTTTGGTTTGTAACAGTTTCAGAAGCAGAGTTGAACTAGATGTTTTCCGTATGTGTAGGAAACACAGTCCTTTGGTTATGATCACACTCACGTTCCTGCTGTATTAGAGACTCTAGATAGCAAGACCGTCCACTTGCTCTAAAGCAGAGTGTGTTTCATGGACGGGAATGTGCTGAGTGGTGTTCTTCAGAAATGGCGTGAAATCCCATACTCTGTGTCTTCCTACAAGTAAGACTTCATTTCAGGTAAACCCAGTCCCTATTCAGCTCAAAGAAGCTACATTGTTCACGAAGCTCACACTTTTCTTGCTCTTAACTGAGAAGCATTGGATGTTAGAGGACCTGTGGTTTCTCTCAGTTTCAGAAGCAGAGTTGAACTAGATGTGGTCCATATGGGTAGGAAACACCGTTCTTTTGTTTTTGCACAGTCACTTTTCTGCTCTACTAGAGATTCTAGCAAGCAAGAGCGTGCTTCTTGCTCTAAAGTAGAGTGTGATTCATGGATGAGAACTGTGCTCTGTGTTTCCCTTCAGAAATGGAGTTAAATCCCAGGCTCTGTGTCAATCAATAAGCAAGATTTTTTTTCAGGTAAACACAACCAATTCTCAGCTCAAAAGATGCTATATAAATCACAAAGCTCACACGTTTCTAGCTCTTAACTGAAAAGCATTGGATGTTAGAGGACCTGTGGTGTGTATCAGTTTCAGATGAAGAGTTGAAATAGATGTGGTCCACATGGGCAGGAAACACATTTCTTGTGTTCTGAGCACACTTACGTTTCCAGCTGTATTAGAGACTCTAGAAAATAAGAGCGTGCTACCTGCTCTAAAGTAGACTGTGTTTCATGGTTGAGAACTCTGCTGTGTGTTTCCCTTCAGAAATGGAGTTAAATCCCAGGCTCTGTTTCTTCCTACAAGTAAGACTTCGTTTCAGGTAAATGCAAACACTTTTCACTAAAAACAAAGCAACAACGTACAAGAAGCTCACACGTGTCCCGCTCTTAACTGACAAGCATGAGATGTTAGCGGACCTCTGGTTTGTATCAGTTTCCTGAGCAGAGTTGAACTCGATACGGTCCGTATATGTACGAAACTCAGTCCTTTGGTTGTGATCACACTCACATTTCCTTCTGTATTAGAGACTCTAGAAAGCAAGAGTGTGCTTCTTGCTCTAAAGCAGAGTGTATTTCATGGATGAGAACTGTGGTGTGTGTTTCCCTTCAGAAATGGAGTTCCATCCCAGGCTCGATGTCTTCCTACAAGCCAGACTTATTTTCAGGTAAACACAGTCCCTTTTCAGCTCAAACGAGGCTACGTCATTCACAAAGCTCACACGTTTCTCACGTTTAACTGAAAAGCATTGTATGTTAGTGGACCTGTGGTTTGTATCAGTTTCAGAAGCAGAGTTCAACTCGATATGTTCCCTATGTATAGGAAACACAGTCCTTTGGTTATGATCGCACTCACATACCTGTTGTATTATAGACTCTAGAAAGCAAGAGCGTGCTTCCTGCTCTAAAGCAGAGTGTGTTTCATGGATAAGAACTGTGCTGTGTGTTTCCCTTCAGAAATGGAGTTAAATCCCAGGCTCTGTTTCTTCCTATCAGGAAGACTTCGTTTCAGGTGAACACAAACACTTTTCAGCTAAAACAAAGCAACAACGTACAAGAAGCTCACAGCTGTCTCGCTCTTAACTGACTAGCATGAGATGTTAGAGGACCTGTGGTTTGTGTCAGTTTCCTGAGCAGAGTTGAACTCGATATGGTCCGTATATGTAGGAAACTCAGTCCTTTGGATGTGATCACACACACGTTTCCTGCTGTATTAGGGACTCTAGAAAGCAAGAGCGTGCTTCTTGCTCTAAAGCAGAGTGTGTTTCATGGATGGCAACTGTGCTGAGTGTTGCCCTTCAGAAATGGAGTTAAATCCCAAGCTCTGTGTCTTCCTACTATAAAGAATTCGTTTCAGGTAAACGCACTCCCTTTTCATCTCAAACGAAGCTACATCGTTCACGAAGCTAACATGTTTCTTGCTCTTAACTGAAAGTCATTGGATGTAAAAGGACCTGTGGTTTGTATCAGTTTCAGGAGCAGAGTTGAACTAGATATAGTCCGTATGTGTAGGAAACACAGTTCTTTGTTTATGATCACACTCACATTTCCTGCTGTATTAAAGATTCTAGAATGCAAGAGCGTGCTTCTTGCTCTAAAGCAGAGTGTGTTTCATGGATGAGAACAGTGCAGTGTGTTTCCCTTCAGAAATGGAGTTAAATCCCAGGCTCTGTGTCTTCCTACAAGAAAGACTTCCTTTCAGGTAAATGCAGTCCCTTTTCTGCTCAAATGATGCTACATCGTTCACGAAGCTAACACGTTTCTTGCTCTTAACTGAAAAGCATTTTATGTTAGTGGATCTTTGGTTTGTAACAGATTCACAAGCAGAGTTGAACTAGATGTTGTCCATATGCGTAGGAAACACAGTTCTATTGTTCTGAGCACACTCACGTTTCCGGTTGTATTAGAGAATCTAGTAAGCAATAGCGTGCTTCTTGCTCTAAAGCAGAGTGTGTTTCATGGATGGGAACTGTGCTGAGAGCTGCTCTTCAGAAATGGACTTAAATCGCTTGTTTTCTGTCTTCCTACAAGCAAGACTTCGTTTCAGGTAAACGCAGTCATTTTTCAGCTCCAACAAAACTACAACGTTCCCGAAGCTCACACGCTTATCGCTCTTAACTGAAAAGCATTGGATGTTAGAGTACCTTTGGTTTGTAACAGTTTCAGAAGCAGAGTTGAACTAGATGTTTTCCGTATGTGTAGGAAACACAGTCCTTTGGTTATGATCACACTCACGTTCCTGCTGTATTAGAGACTCTAGATAGCAAGACCGTCCACTTGCTCTAAAGCAGAGTGTGTTTCATGGACGGGAATGTGCTGAGTGGTGTTCTTCAGAAATGGCGTGAAATCCCATACTCTATGTCTTCCTACAAGTAAGACTTCATTTCAGGTAAACCCAGTCCCTATTCAGCTCAAAGAAGCTACATTGTTCACGAAGCTCACACTTTTCTTGCTCTTAACTGAGAAGCATTGGATGTTAGAGGACCTGTGGTTTCTCTCAGTTTCAGAAGCAGAGTTGAACTAGATGTGGTCCATATGGGTAGGAAACACCGTTCTTTTGTTTTTGCACAGTCACTTTTCTGCTCTACTAGAGATTCTAGCAAGCAAGAGCGTGCTTCTTGCTCTAAAGTAGAGTGTGATTCATGGATGAGAACTGTGCTCTGTGTTTCCCTTCAGAAATGGAGTTAAATCCCAGGCTCTGTGTCAATCAATAAGCAAGATTTTTTTTCAGGTAAACACAACCAATTCTCAGCTCAAAAGATGCTATATAAATCACAAAGCTCACACGTTTCTAGCTCTTAACTGAAAAGCATTGGATGTTAGAGGACCTGTGGTGTGTATCAGTTTCAGATGAAGAGTTGAAATAGATGTGGTCCACATGGGCAGGAAACACATTTCTTGTGTTCTGAGCACACTTACGTTTCCAGCTGTATTAGAGACTCTAGAAAATAAGAGCGTGCTACCTGCTCTAAAGTAGACTGTGTTTCATGGTTGAGAACTATGCTGTGTGTTTCCCTTCAGAAATGGAGTTAAATCCCAGGCTCTGTTTCTTCCTACAAGTAAGACTTCGTTTCAGGTAAATGCAAACACTTTTCACTAAAAACAAAGCAACAACGTACAAGAAGCTCACACGTGTCCCGCTCTTAACTGACAAGCATGAGATGTTAGCGGACCTCTGGTTTGTATCAGTTTCCTGAGCAGAGTTGAACTCGATACAGTCCGTATATGTACGAAACTCAGTCCTTTGGTTGTGATCACACTCACATTTCCTTCTGTATTAGAGACTCTAGAAAGCAAGAGTGTGCTTCTTGCTCTAAAGCAGAGTGTATTTCATGGATGAGAACTGTGGTGTATGTTTCCCTTCAGAAATGGAGTTCAATCCCAGGCTCGATGTCTTCCTACAAGCCAGACTTAGTTTCAGGTAAACACAGTCCCTTTTCAGCTCAAACGAATCAACAACGTTGACGAATCTCACACGTTTCTCGCTCTTAACTGAAAAGCTTGGATGTTAGAGGACCTGTGGTTTGTGTCAGTTTCAGAAGAAGAGTTGAACTAGATGTGGACCATATCGGTAGGAAACTCAGTTCTTTTGTTCTGAGCACACTTAGGTTCCCTGCTCTATTAGAGAAACTAGAAAATAAGAGCATGCTACTTGCTCTAAAGTAGAGTGTGTTTCATGGCTGAGAACTATGTTGTGTGTTTCCCTTCAGAAATGGAGTTCAATCCCAGGCTCTGTGTCTTCCTACAAGAAAGACTTCGTTTCAGGTAAATTCAGTCACTTTTCTGCTCAAAAGATGCTACATCGTTCACAAAGCTAACACGTTTCTTGGTCTTAACTGAAAAGCATTGGATGTTAGTGGATCTTTGGTTTGTAACAGATTCAGAAGCAGAGTTGAACTAGATGTTGTCCATATGCGTAGGAAACACAGTTCTATTGTTCTGAGCACACTCACGTTTCCGGTTGTATTAGAGAATCTAGTAAGCAATAGCGTGCTTCTTGCTCTAAAGCAGAGTGTGTTTCATGGATGGGAACTGTGCTGAGTGCTGCTCTTCAGAAATGTACTTAAAACCCATGTTTTCTGTCTTCCTACAAGCAAGACTTCATTTCAGGTAAACTCAGTCCCTTTATAGCTCAAACGAAGCTACATCATTCCCAAAGCTCACACGTTTCTCGTGCTTAAGTGAAAAGAATTGTGTGTTAGAGGACCTGTGGTTTATATCAGTTTCAGAAGCATAGTTGAACTCGATATGGTCTGAATTTGTAGGAAACACAGTCCTTTGGTTATGATCACACTCACATTCCTGCTGTATTAAAGACTCTGGAAAACAAGAGCTTGCTTCTTGCCATAAAGCAGAGTGTGTTTCATGGACGGGAACGTGCTGAGTGCTGTTCTTCAGAAATGGCGTTAAATCCCATACTCTGTGTCTTCCTATAAGCAAGACTTCATTTCAGGTAAACCCAGTTCCTATTCAGCTCAAAGGAAGCTACATTGTTCACGAAGCTCACACTTTTCTTGCTCTTAACTGAGAAGCATTGGATGTTAGAGGACCTGTGGTTTCTCTCAGTTTCAGAAGCAGAGTTGAACTAGATGTGGTCCATATGGGTAGGAAACACCGTTCTTTTGTTTTTGCACAATCACGTTTCTGCTCTACTAGAGACTCTAGCAAGCAAGATCGTGCTTCTTGCTCTAAAGTAGAGTGTGATTCATGGATGAGAACTGTGCTCTGTGTTTCCCTTCAGAAATGGAGTTAAATCCCAGTCTCTGTGTCATTCAATAAGCAAGATTTTGTTTCAGGTAAACACAACCAATTTTCAGCTCAAACGATGCTACATAATTCACAAAGCTCATACGTTTCTCGCTCTTAACTGAAAATCATTGGATGTTAGAGGACCTGTGGTGTGTATCAGTTTCAGAAGCAGAGTTGAACTAGATGTGGTCCATATGGGTAGGAAACACCGTTCTTTGGTTTTGAACACACTCACGTTTCCTGCTGTATTAGAGACTCTAGAAAGCAAGAGCATGCTTCTTGCTCTAAAGCAGAGTGTATTTCATGGATGAGAACTGTGGTGTATGTTTCCCTTCAGAAATGGAGTTAAATCCCAGGCTCTATGTCTTCCTACAAGCCAGACTTAGTTTCAGGTAAACGCAGTCCCTTTTCAGCTCAAACGAATCAACAACGTTCACGAATCTCACACGTTTGTTGCTCTTAACTGAAAAGCTTGGATGTTAGAGGACCTGTGGTTTGTATCAGTTTCAGAAGAAGAGTTGAACTAGATGTGGTCCATATCGGTAGGAAACACAGTTCTTTTGTTCTGAGCACACTTAGGTTTCCTGCTCTATTAGAGACTCTAGAAAATAAGAGCATGCTACTTGTCTAAGGTAGAGTGTGTTTCATGGTTGAGAACTGTGCTGTGTGTTTCCCTTCAGCAATGGAGTTAAATCCCAGGCTCTGTTTCTTCCTACAAGTAAGACTTCGTTTCAGGTAAATGCAAACACTTTTCAGCTAAAACAAAGCAACAACGTACAAGAAGCTCACAGGTGTCTCGCTCTTAACTGACTAGCATGAGATGTTAGAGGACCTGTGGTTTGTATCAGTTTCCTGAGCAGAGTTGATCCTGATATGGTCCGTATATGTAGGAAACTCAGTCCTTTGGTTGTGATCACACTCACGTTTCCTGCTGTATTAGGGACTCTAGAAAGCAAGAGCGTGCTTCTTGCTCTAAAGCAGAGTGTGTTTCATGGATGGCAACTGTGCTGAGTGTTGCTCTTCAGAAATGGAGTTAAATCCCAAGCTCTGTGTCTTCCTACTAGAAACAATTCGTTTCAGGTAAACGCACTCCCTTTTCATCTCAAACGAAACTACATCGTTCACAAAGCTCATACGTTTCTCGCTCTTAACTCAAAAGCATTGTATGTTAGAGGACCTGTGGTGTGTATCAGTTTCAGAAGCAGAGTTGAACTAGATGAGGTCTCTATGGGTAGGACACACCGTTCTTTTGTTTTGAACACACTCACATTTCCTGCTGTATTAGAGACTCTAGAAAGCAAGAGTGTGCTTCTTGCTCTAAAGCAGGGTGTGTTTCATGGATAAGAACTGTGCTATGTGTTTCCCTTCAGACATGGAGTGAAATCCCAAGCTCTGTGTCTTCCTACAAGAAAGACTTCATTTCAGGCAAACGCAGTCCCTTTTCAGCTCAAACGAAGATACATCGTTCACAGGCTAACACGTTTCTAGCTCTTAACTGACAAGCATGAGATGTTAGAGGACCTGTGGTTTGTATCAGTTCCAGGAGCAGAGCTGAATTAGATACGGTCCGTATGTGTAGGAAACACAGTTCTTTGTTTATGGTCACACTCACATTTCCTGCTGTATTAAAGATTCTAGAAAGCAAGAGCGTGCTTCTTGCTCTAAAGCAGAGTGTGTTTCATGGATGAGAACAGTGCAGTGTGTTTCCCTTCAGAAATGGACTTTAATCCCATTTTTTCTGTCTTCCTACAAGCAAGACTTCATTTCAGGTAAACGCAGTCCCTTCTCAGCTCAAACGAAGCTACATCATTCACAAAGCTCACACGTTTCTCACGCTTAACTGAAAAGCATTGTATGTTAGCGGACCTGTGGTTTATATCAGTTTCAGAAGCAGAGTTGAACTCGATATGGTCCGTATGTGTAGGAAACACAGTCCTTTGGTTAAAATCACACTCACATTCCTGCTGTATTACAGACTCTAGAAAGCAAGAGCTTGCTTCTTGCCACAAAGCAGAGTGTGTGTCATGGATGCGAACTGTGCTGAGTGCTGCTCTTCAGAAATGGCGTTAAATCCCATACTCTGTGTCTTCCTACAAGCAAGACTTCGTTTCAGGTAAACGCAGTTCGTATTCAGCTCAAATGGATCTACATCGTTCACGAAGCTCACACGCTTCTCGCTCTTAAATGAAAAGCATTGGATGTTAGAGGATCTGTGGTTTCTATCAGTTTCAGAAGCAGAGTCGATCTAGATGTGGTCCATATAGGTAGGAAACACCGTTCTTTTGTTTTTGCACAGTCACTTTTCCTGCTCTACTAGAGACTGTAGCAAGCAAGAGCGTGCTTCTTGCTCTAAAGTAGAGTGTGATTCATGGATGAGAACTGTGCTCTGTGTTTCCCTTCAGAAATGGAGTTAAATCCCAGGCTCTGTGTCATTCAATAAGCAAGATTTTGTTTCAGGTAAACAAAACCACTTTTCTGCTCAAACGATGCTACATCATTCACTAAGCTCACACGTTTCTAGCTCTTAACTGAAAAGCATTGGATGTTAGAGGACCTGTGGTATGTGTCAGTTTCAGATGAAGAGTTGAACTACATGTGGTCCACATGAGTAGGAAACACAGTTCTTCTGTTCTGAACACACTTACGTTTCCAGCTGTATTAGAGACTCTAGAAAATAAGAGCGTGCTACATGCTCTAAAGTAGAGTGTGTTTCATGGTTGAGAACTGTGCTGTGTGTTTCCCTTCAGAAATGGAGTTAAATCCCAAGCTCTGTGTCTTCCTACTAGAAAGAATTCGTTTCAGGTAAACGCACTCCCTTTTCATCTCAAACGAAGCTACATCTTTCACGAAGCTAACATGTTTCTTGCTCTTAACTGAAAATCATTGGATGTAAAAGTACCTGTGGTTTGTGTCAGTTTCAGGAGCAGAGTTGAACTCGATATGGTCCGTATGTGTAGGAAACACAGTCCTTTGGTTAAAATCATACTCACGTTCCTGCTGTATTACAGACTCTAGAAAGCAAGAGCTGCTTCTTGCCATAAAGCAGAGTGTGTTTCATGGATGGGAACTGTGCTGAGTGCTGCTCTTCAGAAATGGCGTTAAATCCCATACTCTGTGTCTTCCTACAAGCAAGACTTCGTTTCAGGTAAACGCAGTTCCTATTCAGCTCAAATGGAGCTACATCGTTCACGAAGCTCACACGCTTCTCGCTCTTAAACGAAAAGCATTGGATGTTAGAGGATCTGTGGTTTCTATCAGTTTCAGAAGCAAAGTTGAACTTGATGTCGTCCATATGCGTAGGAAACACAGTTCTTTTGTTCTGAGCATACTCACGTTTCTTGCTGTATTAGAGATTCTAGAAAGCAATAGCGTGCTTCTTGCTCTAAAGCAGAGTGTGTTTCATGGATGGGAACTGTGCTGAGTGCTGCTCTTCAGAAAATGGACTTAAATTCCATGTTTTCTTTCTTCATACAAGCAAGACCTTGTTTCAGGTAAACGCAGTTCCTAGTCAGCAATACGAAGCTACATCGTTCACGAAGCTCAATCATTTCTCGATCATAACTGAGAAGCATTGGATGTTAGAGGACCTATGTTTTCTATCAGTTTGAGAAGCAGAGTTTAACTTGATGTAGTCCATATGGGTAGGAAACTCCGTTCTTTTGTTTTGAAAAACAATCACGTTCCTGCTGTATTAGAGTCTCCAGAAAGCAAGAGCGTGCTTCTTGCTCTAAAGCAGAGAGTGTTTCATGGATGAGAACTGTGGTGTGTGTTTCCCTTCAGAAATGGAGTTAAATCCCAGGCTCTGTTTCTTCCTACAAGCAGGACTTTGTTTCAGGTAAATGCAAACACTTTTCAGTTAAAACAAAGCAACAACGTACAAGAAGCTCACACGTGTCTCACTCTAAACTGACAAGCATGAGATGTTAGAGGACCTGTGGTTTGTATCAGTTTCCTGAGCAGAGTTGAACTCGATATGGTCAGTATATGTAGGAAACTCAGTTCTTTGGTTGTGATCACACTCACGTTTCCTGCTGTATTAGAGACTCTAGAGAGCAAGAGCGTGCTTCTTGCTCTAAAGAAGAGTGTGTTTCATGGATGGGAACTGTGCTGTGTGTTGCCTTTCAGAAATGGATTTAAATCCAAAGCTTTGTGTCTTCCTACAAGCAAGACTTCATTTCAGGTAAATGCAGTCCGTTTTCAGCACACATGAAGCTACATCCTTCACGAAGCTTATACTTTTCTCGCGCTTAACTGAAAAGCATTGCATGGTAGAGAACCTGTGGATTGTATCAGTTTCAGAAGCAGAGTTGAACTAGATACGGTCCGTATGTCTAGGAAACACAGTTCTTTGTTTATGGTCACACTCACATTTCCTGCTGTATTAAAGGCTCTAGAAAGTAAGAGCGTGATTCTTGCTCTAAAGCAGAGTGTATTTCATTGCTGGGAACTCTGCTGAGTGTTGCCCTTCAGAAATGGAGTTAAAGCCCAGGCTCTGTGTCTTCCTACAAGCAGGATTTTGTTTCAGGTAAACACAATCACTTTTCAGCTCAAAAGAGGTTACATCGTTCACAAAGCTCATACGTTTCTCGCTCTTAACTCAAAAGCATTGGATGTTAGAGGACCTGTGGTGTGTATCAGTTTCAGAAGCAGAGTTGAACTAGATGAGGTCCCTATTTGTAGGAAACACTGTTCTTTTGTTTTGAACACACTCACATTTCCTGCTCTATTAGAGACTCTAGAAAGCAAGAGCGTGCTTCTTGCTCTAAAGCACAGTGTGTTTCATAGATAAGAACTGTGCTATGTGTTTCCCTTCAGAAATGGAGTGAAATCCCAAGCTCTGTGTCTTCCTACAAAAAAGACTTCATTTCAGGCAAACGCAGTCCCTTTTCAGCTCAAAGGAAGCTACATCGTTCACGAAGCTAACACGTTTCTTGCTCTTAACTGACAAGCATGAGATGTTAGAGTACCTGTGGTTTGTATCAGTTTCCTCAGCAGAGTTGAACTTGAAATGGTCCGTATATGTAGGAAACACAGTCCTTTGGTTATGATCACACTCAAGTTCCCGCTGTATTACAGACACTAGAAAGCAAGAGCGTGCTTCTTGCTCTAAAGCAGAGTGTGTTTCATCGCTGAGAACTGTGTTGTGTGTTTCCCTTCAGAAATGGAGTTAAATCCCAGGCTCTGTGTCTTCCTACAAGAAAGACTTCCTTTCAGGTAAATTCAGTCACTTTTCTGCTCAAACGATGCTACATCGTTAACGAAGCTAACACGTTTCTTGGTCTTAAATGAAAAGCATTGGATGTTAGTGGATCTTTGGTTTGTAACAGATTCAGAAGCAGAGTTGAACTAGATGTTGTCCATATGCGTAGGAAACACAGTTCTATTGTTCTGAGCACATTCACGTTCCCGGTTGTATTAGAGAATCTAGTAAGCAAGACCGTCCACTTGCTCTAAAGCAGAGTGTGTTTCATGGACGGGAATGTGATGAGTGCTGTTCTTCTGAAATGGCGTGAAATCCCATACTCTGTGTCTTCCTACAAGTAAGACTTCATTTCAGGTAAACCCAGTTCCTATTCAGCTCAAAGGAAGCTACATTGTTCACGAAGCTCACACTTTTCTTGCTCTTAACTGAGAAGCATTGGATGTTAGAGGACCTGTGGTTTCTCTCAGTTTCAGAAGCAGAGTTGATCTAGATGTGGTCCATATGGGTAGGAAACACCGTTCTTTTGTTTTTGCACAGTCACTTTTCCTGCTCTACTAGAGACTGTAGCAAGCAAGAGCGTGCTTATTGCTCTAAAGTAGAGTGTGATTCATGGATGAGAACTGTGCTCTGTGTTTCCCTTCAGAAATGGAGTTAAATCCCAGGCTCTGTGTCATTCAATAAGCAAGATTTTGTTTCAGGTAAACAAAACCACTTTTCAGCTCAAACGATACTACATCATTCATAAAGCTCACACGTTTCTAGCTCTTAACTGGAACGCATTGGATGTTAGAGGACCTGTGGTGTGTATCAGTTTCAGATGAAGAGTTGAACTACATGTGGTCCACATGGGTAGGAAACACAGTTCTTGTGTTCTGAGCACACTTACGTTTCCAGCTGTATTAGAGACTCTAGAAAATAAGAGCATGCTACCTGCTCTAAAGTAGAGTGTGTTTCATGGTTGAGAACTGTGCTGTGTGTTTCCCTTCAGAAATGGAGTTAAATCCCAAGCTCTGTGTCTTCCTACAAGCAAGACTTTGTTTCAGGTAAATGCAAACACTTTTCAGTTAAAAGAAAGCAACAACGTACAAGAAGCTCACACGTGTCTCGCTTTTATCTGACAAGCATGAGATGTTAGAGGACCTGTGGTTTGTATGAGTTTCCTGAGCAGAGTTTAACTCGATATGGTCCGTATATGTAGGAAACTCAGTCCTTTGGTTGTGATCACACTCAAGTTCCTGCTGTATTACAGACACTAGAAAGCAAGAGCGTGCTTCTTGCTCTAAAGCAGAGTGTGTTTCATGGCTGAGAACTGTGTTGTGTGTTTCCCTTCAGAAATGGAGTTAAATCCTAGGCTCTGTGTCTTCCTACAAGAAAGACTTCGTTTCAGGTAAATTCAGTCACTTTTCTGCTCAAACGATGCTACATCGTTAACGAAGCTAACACGTTTCTTGCTCTTAACTGAAAAGCATTGGATGTTAGTGGATCTTTGGTTTGTAACAGATTCAGAAGCAGAGTTGAACTAGATGTTGTCCATATGCGTAGGAAACACAGTTCTATTGTTCTGAGCACACTCACGTTTCTGGTTGTATTAGAGAATCTAGTAAGCAATAGCGTGCTTCTTGCTCTAAAGCTGAGTGTGTTTCATGGATGGGAACTGTGCTGAGTGCTGCTCTTCAGAAATGGACTTAAATCCCTTGTTTTCTGTCTTCCTACAAGCAAGACTTCGTTTCAGGTAAACGCAGTCCCTTTTCAGCTCAAAAGAAGCTACATCATTCACAAAGCTCACACTTTTCTCGCTCTTAACTGAAAAACATTGTATGTTAGAGGACCTGTGGTTTATATCAGTTTCAGAAGCAGAGTTGAACTTGAAATGGTCCGTATATGTAGGAAACACAGTCCTTTGGTTATGATCACACTCAAGTTCCTGCTGTATTACAGACACTGGAAAGCAAGAGCGTGCTTCTTGCTCTAAAGCAGAGTGTGTTTCATTGCTGAGAACTGTGTTGTGTGTTTCCCTTCAGAAATGGAGTTAAATCCCAGGCTCTGTGTCTTCCTACAAGAAAGACTTCGTTTCAGGTAAATGCAGTCCCTTTTCAGCTCAAACGAAGCTACATCGTTCACGAAGCTAACACATTTCTTGCTCTTAACTGAAAATCATTGGATGTTAAAGGACCTGTGGTTTGTATCAGTTTCAGGAGCAGAGTTGAACTAGATACGGTCCGTATGTGTAGGAAACACAGTTCTTTGTTTATGATCACACTCACATTTCCTGCTGTATTAAAGACTCTAGAAAGCAAGAGCATACTTCTTGCTCTAAAGCAGAGTGTGTTTCATTGCTGGGAACTGTGCTGAGTGTTGCCCTTCAGAAATGGAGTTAAATCCCAGGCTCTGTGTCTTCCTACAAGCTAGAATTCCTTTCAGGTAAACACAGTCACTTTTCAGAACAAACAAAGCAACAATGTTCAAGAAGCTCACACGTTTCTCGCTCTTACATGAAAAGGATTGGATGTTAGAGAATCTGTCGTCTGTATAAGATTCAGAAGCAGAGTTGAACTAGATATGGTCCTTATGTGTAGGAAACACCGCTCTTTTGTTCTGAGCACACTCAGTTTTCTTGCTCTATTAGAGACTGTAGAAAGCAACAGCATGCTTCTTGCTCTAAAGCAGAGTGTGTTTGATGGATGGGAACTGTGCTGAGTGTTGACCTTCAGAAATGGAGTTAAATCCCATACTCTGTATCTTCCTACAATCAAGACTTCTTTGCAGGTATACACAGTCCCTATTCAGCTCAAAGGAAGCTACATGGTTCACGAAGCTCACACGTTTATTGCGCTTGAATGAAAAGCATTGGATGTTAGAGGACCTGTCGTTTGTTTCAGTTTCAGAAGCTGAGTTGAACTAAATATGGTCCGTATGTGTAGGAAACACCATTCTTTTGTTCTGAGCACACTCACTTCTCCTGCTGTATTAGAGACTCTAGAAAGCAAGTGCGTGCTTCTTGCTCTAAAGCAGAGTGTGTTTCATGGCTGAGAACTGTGCTGTGTGTTTCCCTTCAGAAATGGAGTTAAATCCCAGGCTCTGTGTCTTCCTACCAGCAACATTTCGTTTCATGTAAACGCAGTTCCTTTTCAGCTCAAAGGAATCAACATCGTTCACGAAGTTCAACGTTTCTCGTGCGTAACTGAAAAGTATTGGATATTAGAGGCCCTGTGGTTTGTATCAGTTTCAGAAGCAGAGTTGAACTAGATGTGGTCCATATGGGTAGGAAACACGGTTCTTTGGTTTGGGCACAGTCACGTTTCCTTCTCTATTAGAGACTCTAGAAATCAAGAGCGTGCTTCTTGCTCTAAAGCAGAGTGTGTTTCATGGTTGAGAACTGTGCTGTGTGTTTACCTTCAGAAATGGAGTTTAATCCCAGGCTCTGTGTCTTCCTACAAGCACGACTTCCTTTCAGGTAAACACAGTCACTTTTCTGATCAAACAAAGCAACAATGTTCAAGAAGCTCACACGTTTCTCGCTCTTACATGAAAAGCATTGGATGTTAGAGGACCTGTGGTTTTTATCAGTTTCAGAAGCCGAGTTGAACTAGATGTGGTCCATATGGGTAGAAAACACGGTTCTTTTGTTTTGGGCACAGTCACGTTTCCTTCTGTATTAGAGACTCTAGAAAGCAATAGCGTGCTTCTGGTTCTAAGGCAGAGTGTGTTTCATGGATGGGAACTGTGCTGAGTGCTGCTCTTCAGAAATGGCATTAAATCCCATACTCTCTGTCTTCCTACAAGCAAGACTTCTTTTCAAGTATATGCAGTCCCTATTCAGCTCAAAGGAAGCTGCATCGTTCACGAAGCTCACACGTTTATCGCGATTGACTGATAAGCATTGGATGTTAGAGTACCTGTGGTTTGTATCAGTTTCAGAAGCTGAGTTGAACTAAATATGATCCGTATGTATAGCAAACACCGTTCTTTTGTTCTGAGCACACTCACGTTTCTTGCTGTATTAGAGACTCTAGAAAGCAAGAGCGTGCTTATCGCTCTAAAGCATTGTGTGTTGCATGGATGGGAACTGTGCAGTTTGTTTCACTTGAGAAATGGAGTTGAATCCTAGGCTCTGTGTCTTCCTACAAGCAACACATAATTCAGGTAAACGCAGTCCCTTGTCATCTCAAAGGAGGCTACATGGTTCACAAAGCTCACACATTTCTCGCTCTTAACTGAAAAGCATTGGATGTTAGAGTACCTGTGGTTTGTGTCAGTTTCAGAAGCAGACTTGAACGAGATGTGGTCCATATGGTTATTAAACATGGTTCTTTTGTTTTGAGCACACTCATGTTTCCTGCTGTATTAGAGACTCTAGAAAGCAAGAGCGTGCTTGTTGCTCTAAAGCAGAGTGTGTTTCATGAATGGGAACTGTGCAGTTTGTTTCACTTCAGAAATGAAGTTAAATCCTAGGCTCTGTGTCTTCCTACAAGCAAGACTTAATTCAGGTAAACACAGTCCCTTGTCAGTTCAAAGGAGGCTACATCGTTCAAAAAGCTCACACGTTTCTCTCACTTAACTGAAAAGCATTGGATGTTAGAGGACGTGTGGTTTCTATCAGTTTGAGAAGCAGAGTTGAACTAGATGTGGGCCATATGGGTGGGAAACACCGTTCTTTTGTTTTGAGCACACTCACATTTCCTGCTGTATTAGAGACTCTAGAAAGCAAGAGCGTGCTTCTTGCTGTAAAGCAGAGTGTGTTTCATGGCTGAGAACTGTGCTGTGTGTTTCCCTTCAGAAATGGAGTTAAATCCCAGGCTCTGTGTCTTCCTACAAGCAAGACTTCGTTCCAGGTAAACGCACTCACTTTTTGGCTCAAACGAAGCTACATCATTCACAAAGCTCACACGTTTCTCGCGCTTAACTGAAAAGCACTGAATGTTAGATGTCCTGTGGTTCATATCAGTTACAGAAGCAGAATTGAACTCGATATGGTCTGTATGTGTAGGAAACACAGTCCTTTGGTTATCATCACATTCACGTTCCTGCTGTATTACAGACTCTAGAAAGCATGTGCGTGCTTCTTGCTCTAAAGCAGAGTGTGTTTCATGGATGGGAACTGTGCTAAGTGCTGCTCTTCAGAAATGGTGTTAAATCCCATACTCTGTGTCTTCCTACAAGCAACACTTTTTTCATGTAAACGCATCCCCTTTATAACTCAAAGGAGGCTACATCCTTCACGAAGCTGACACGTTTCTCGTGCTTAACTGAAAAGCATTGGATGTTAGAGAATCTGTGGTTTGTATCAGTTTCAGAAGCAGAGTTGAACTAGATGTGGTCCATATGAGTAGGAAACACTGTTCTTTGTTTTGAGCACACTCACGTTTCCGGCTGTATTAGAGACTCTAGAAAGGAAGAGCGTGCTTCTTCCTCTAAAGCAGAGTGTGTTTCATGGCTGAGAACTGTGCTGTGTGTTTCCCTTCAGAAATGAAGTTAAATCCCAGGCTCTGTGTCTTCCTACACTCAAGACTTTGTTTCAGGTAAACGCAGTCACTTTTCAGCTCATAAAAAACTAAAACGTTCATGAAGCTCACACGTTTCTCACTCTTAACTTGAAAAGCATTGGATGTTACAGGATCTGTGGTTTGTATCAGTTTCCGAAGCAGAGTTGAACTAGATGTGGTCCATATGCACAGGAAACACAGTTCTTTTGTTCTGAGCACACTCATGTTTAATGCAGTATTAGAGACTCTAGAAAGCAATAGCGTGCTTCATGCTCTAAAGCATAGTGTATTTCATGGATGGGAACTATGCTGAATGCTGCCCTTCAGAAATGGACTTAAATATCATGTTCTCTGTCTTCCTACAAGCAAGACATAATTTCAGGTAAACGCAGTCACTTTTCAGCTCAAACGAAGCCACATCCTTCACAAAGCTCACAGGTTTCTCGTGCTTAATTGAAAAGCATTGGAAGTTAGAGGTCCTTTGGTTTGTATCAGTTTCAGAAGCAGAGGTGAACTCGATATGGTCCGTATGTGTAGGAAACACAGTCCTTTGGTTATGATCACAGTCACGTTCCTGCTGTATTACAAATTCTAGAAGGCAAGAGCATGCTTCTTGCTCTAAAGCAGAGTGTGTTTCATGGATGGGAACTGTGCTGAGTGCTGCTCTTCAGAAATGGCGTTAAATCCCATACTCTGTGTCTTCCTCCAAGCAAGACTTCTTTTCAGGTATACTCAGTCCCTATTCAGCTCACAGGAAGCTACATCATTCATCAGGCTCACACTTTTGTCGCACTTGACTGAAAAGCATTGGATGTTAGAGGACCTGTGGTTTGTATCAGTTTCAGAAGCTTAGTTGAAATAAGTATGGTCCGTATGGGTATGAAACACAGTTCTTTTGTTCTGAGCACACATACGTTTCATGCTGTATCTGAGACGGTAGAAAGAAAGAGCGTGCTTGTTGCTCTAAAGCAGAGTGTGTTTCATGGATGGGAACTGTGCTGAATGCTGCTCTTCAGAAATGACGTTAAATCCCATACTCTGTGTCTTCCTACAAGCAAGACATCTTTGCAGGTATACGCAGTCCCTATTCAGCACAAACGAAGCTACATCGTTCACGAAGCTCACACGTTTATCGCGCTTGACTGAAAGGCATTGGATGTTAGAGGTACTGTGGTTTGTATCAGTTTCAGAAGCTGAGTTGAACTAAATATGGTCCGTATGTGTAGGAAACACTGTTCTCGTGTTCTGAGCACACTCATGTTTCCTGCTCTATTAGAGATTCTAGAAATCAAGAGCATGCTTCTTGCTCTAAAGCAGAGTGTCTTTCAGGGATGAGAACTTTGCAGTTTGTTTCCCTTCAGAAATGGAGTTAAATCCCAGGCTCTGTGTCTTCCTACAAGCAAGACTTCGTTTCAGGTTAACACAGTCAATTTTCAGCTCAAAAGAAGCTACATCGTTCACACAGCTCACAAGTTTTAGCTCTTAACTGAGAAGCATTGTATGTTAGATGATCTGTGGTTTCTATCAGTTTCAGAAGCAGAGTTGAACTAGATGTGTTCCATATTGGTAGGAAACACTGTTCTTTTGTTTTGAGCACCCAGGTGAATGCAGTCAGTTTTCAGCTCTAATGAATGTTCATTGTTCACCAAGCACACATGTTTCTCGCTCTTAACTGAAAAGCATTGGATGTTAGAGGTCCTGTGTTTTGTATCAGTTCCAGAAGCAGAGTTGAACTAGGTATGGGCTGTGTGTCTAGGAAACACAATTATTTTTTTCTGAGGGCACCCACCTTTACTGTTGTATTAGAGAATCTAGAAGTAAGACCTTGTGTCTTGTTCTAAAGCACAGTGTGTTTCATGGATGAGAACTGTGCTGTGTTTTTCCCTTGAGAAACTGCTCTATTAGAGATTCTAGAATGCAAGAGTGTGCTTCTTGCTCTACAGCAGAGTGTGTTTTCTGGATAGGAACTATGCTGTGGTTTATCTCCAGAAATGGAGTTAAATCCCAGGCAATGTGTCTCCCTACAAGCAAGAGTTCGTTTCAGGTAAACGCATCACTTTTCAGCTCAAACGAAGCTACATCATACATGAAGCTCAAACGTTTCTCACTCTTAACAGAAAATCATTGGATGTTAGAGGACCTGTGGTTTGTATCAGTTTTAGGAGCAGAGTTGAACTAGATATGGTCCGTGTGTGTAGGAAACACAGTTCTTTTCTACAGAGCACACACATGTTTACTGCTCTATTAAAGACTCAAGAATGCAAGAGTGTGCTTCTTGATCTAAAGCAGAGTGTGTTTCATGGATGAGACCTGTGCTGTGTGTTTCCCTTCAGAAATGGTGTTTAATGACAGGCTCTGTGTCTTCCTACAAGCATGACTTGATTTCAGGTAAATGCAGTCACATTTGAGCTCAAACAAAGCTACCTCGTTCACAAAGGTCACATGTTTCTCGCTCATAAATGAAAATCATTGGATGTTAGAGGACCTGTGGTTTGTATCAATTTGAGAAAAAGAGTTAAACTATAGATGGTCCATGTGGGTAGGAAACACAGTTCTTTTCTTCAGAGCACACTCACATTTCCTGTTCTCTTAGAGACTCTAGAAAACAAAGCATGCTTCTTGCTCATAAGCATAGTATGTTTCATGGATGAGAACTGTGCTGTGTGTTTACCTTGAGAAGTGGAGTTAAATCCCAGGCTCTGTGTCTTCCTACAAGCAAGACTTCACTTCAGGTACACACAGTCACTTTTCAGCTCAAAGGAAGCATAATTATTCACGAAGCTCACACGTTTCTCGCTCTTAACTGAAAAGCATTGGATGATAGAGGAATTGTGGTTTGTATCAGTTTCAGAAACAGAGTTGAACTAGATATGGCCCGTGTTTGTAGGAAACACAGTTCTTTTGTTCAGAGCAAACTCATGTTTCCTGCTGTATTAGAGGTGGTAGAAAGCAAGTGTGTGCTTCTTGCTCTAAAGCAGAGTGTGTATCATGGATGAGAACTGTTCTGTGTGTTTCCCTTCCGAAATGGAGGTAAATCCCATGCTCTGTGTCTTCCTACAATCAAGACTTGGTTTCAGGTAAACACAGTCACATTTCAGCTCAAAAACATATTTCACGAAGCTCACATGTTTCTCGCTCTAAACTGAAAAGCATTAAATGTTAGAGAACCTGTAGTTTGTATCAGTTTCATAAGCAGAGTTGACCTAGATATCATCCGTGTGTGTAGAAAACAGAGTTCTTTTTACAGAGAACACTCACATTTCCTGCTGTATTAGAGATTCTAGATTGCAAGAGTGTGCTTCTTGCTCTAAAGCAGAGTGTGTTTCATGGATGAGAATTGTGCTGTGTATTTACCTTCAGAAGTGGAGTTAAATCCCAGGCACTGTGTCTTCCTACAAGCAAGAGTTCGCTTCAGGAAAACACGTCACTTTTTAGCTCAAATGAACCTATATCGTACACGAAGCTCAAACGTTTCTCACTCTTAACAGAAAATAATTGGATGTTAGAGGACCTGAGGTTTGTATCAGTTTCAGAAGCAGAGTTGAACTAGATATGGTCCATGTGTGTTGGAAACACAGTTGTTATGTTCTGAGCACACTCATGTTTCCTCCTCTCTTAGAGACTATAGAAAGCACGAGCGTGCTTCTTGCTCAAAAGCAGAGCGTGTTTCATGGATGAGAACTGTGTTGTGTGTTTACCTTCAGAAGTGGAGTTAAATCCCAGGCTCTGTGTCTTCCTACAAGCAATACTTCGCTTCAGGTATACACATTCACTTTTCAGCTCAAACGAAGCAACATTGTTCACGCAGCTCACATGTTTCCTGCTCTTAACTGCAAAACATTGGATGTTAGAGGACCTTGGTTGGTATCAGTTTCAGAAACAGAGTTGAACTAGATATGGTCCGTGTGTGTAGGAAACAGTTCTTTTGTTCAGAGCAAACTCATGTTTCCTGCTGTATTAGAGACGGTAGAAAGCAAGTGTGTGCTTCTTGCTCTAAAGCAGAGTGTGTATCATGGATGAGAACTGTTCTGTGTGTTTCCCTTCCGAAATGGAGGTAAACCCCATGCTCTGTGTCTTCCTACAATCAAGACTTGGTTTCAGGTAAACACAGTCACATTTCAGCTCAAAAACATATTTCACGAAGCTCACATGTTTCTCGCTCTAAACTGAAAAGCATTAAATGTTAGAGAACCTGTAGTTTGTATCAGTTTCATAAGCAGAGTTGACCTAGATATCATCCGTGTGTGTAGAAAACAGAGTTCTTTTTACAGAGAACACTCACATTTCCTGCTGTATTAGAGATTCTAGAATGCAAGAGTGTGCTTCTTGCTCTAAAGCAGAGTGTGTTTCATGGATGAGAATTGTGCTGTGTATTTACCTTCAGAAGTGGAGTTAAATCCCAGGCACTGTGTCTTCCTACAAGCAAGAGTTCGCTTCAGGAAAACACGTCACTTTTTAGCTCAAATGAACCTATATCGTACACGAAGCTCAAACGTTTCTCACTCTTAACAGAAAATAATTGGATGTTAGAGGACCTGAGGTTTGTATCAGTTTCAGAAGCAGAGTTGAACTAGATATGGTCCATGTGTGTTGGAAACACAGTTGTTATGTTCTGAGCACACTCACGTTTCCTCCTCTCTTAGAGACTCTAGAAAGCACGAGCATGCTTCTTGCTCAAAAGCAGAGCGTGTTTCATGGATGAGAACTGTGTTGTGTGTTTACCTTCAGAAGTGGAGTTAAATCCCAGGCTCTGTGTCTTCCTACAAGCAATACTTCGCTTCAGGTATACACATTCACTTTTCAGCTCAAACGAAGCAACATTGTTCACGCAGCTCACATGTTTCCTGCTCTTAACTGCAAAACATTGGATGTTAGAGGACCTTGGTTGGTATCAGTTTCAGAAACAGAGTTGAACTAGATATGGTCCGTGTGTGTAGGAAACAGTTCTTTTGTTCAGAGCAAACTCATGTTTCCTGCTGTATTAGAGACGGTAGAAAGCAAGTGTGTGCTTCTTGCTCTAAAGCAGAGTGTGTATCATGGATGAGAACTGTTCTGTGTGTTTCCCTTCCGAAATGGAGGTAAATCCCATGCTCTGTGTCTTCCTACAATCAAGACTTGGTTTCAGGTAAACGCAGTCACTTTTTTAGCTCAACCAAAGCTACATCGTACACGAAGCTAACACGTATCTCCCTCTTAACAGATAAGAATGGGATGTTAGAGGACCTCTGTTTTTTATCAGTTCCAGAAGCAGAGTTGAACTAGAAATGATCCATTTGTGTAGGAAACACAGTTCTTTTGTTCTGAGCAAATTCACGTTTCCTCCTCTCTTAGAGACTCTAGAAAGCAAGAGCGTGGTTCTTGCTCTAAAGCAGAGTGTGTTTCATGGATGAGAACAGTGCTGTGTGTTTCCCTTCAGAAATGGAGTTTAATACCAGGCTCTGTGTCTTCCTACAAACAATACTTCGTTTCATGTAAACGCAGTCACTTTTCAGCTCAAAGAAGCTACATTGTTCCCAAAGCTCACACGTTTATCGCTCTTAACGGAAAATCATTTGATGTTAGAGTACCTGAGGTTTATATCAGTTTCAGACGAAGAGTTGAACTAGATATGGTCCGTGTGTGTAGGAAACACAGTTCATTGTTCAGAGCACACTCACATTTCTTGCAGCATTAGAGACACTAGAATGCAAGAGCATGCTTCTTGCTCTAAACAGAGTGTGTTTTATGGATGAGAACTGTGCTGTGTGTTTACCTTCAGAAGTGGAGTGAAATCCCAGGCTCTGTGTCTTCCTACAAGCAAGACTTCGCTTCAGGTAAACTCAGTCACTTTTCAGCTCAAAATAAGCAACATTGTACACGAAGCTCACACGTTTCTCGCTCTTAAGTGAGAACCATTGGAAGTTAGAGGACCAGTGGTTTGTACCTGTTTCACAAGCAGAGTTGAACTAGATAATGTCCGTATGTGTAGCCAACATAGTTCTTTTGTTCAGAGCATTCTCATGTTTCCTGCTTTATTAGAGACTGTAGAAAGCAAGTGTGTGCTTCTTGCTCTAAAGCACAGTCTGTTTCATGCTTGAGAACTGTGCTTTGTGTTTCCCTTCAGAAAAGGTGTTAAATCCCAGGCTCTGTGTCTTTGTACAAGCAAGACTTCGTTTCAGGTGAACGCAGTCATTTTTCAGTTCTAATGAAGTTTCTTTGTTCACCAAGCACACACGGTTCTAGCTCTTAACTGAAAAACATTGGATGTTAGAGGTCCTGTGTTTTGTATCAGTTTCATAAGAAGAGTTGAACTAGATATGGGCCGTGTGTCTAGGAAACACAGTTAATTTTTACTGATGGCACACACGTTTACTGTGGTATTAGAGATTCTAGAAGCAAGACCGTGCGTCTTGCACTAAAGCACAGAATGTTACATGGATGAGAACTGTGCTTTCTGTTTCCATTCAGAAATGAAGGTAAATCCCAGGCTCTGTGTCTTCCTACAATCAGGACTTCGTTTCAGGTAAACGCAGAAACTTTTTTAGCTCACACGAAGCTACATAGTACACGAAGCTCACACGTTTCTCGCTCTTAACTGAAAATCATTGGAGGTTAGAGGACCTTTGTATTTTTTCAGTTCCAGAAGCAGAGTTGAACTAGATATGATCCATGTGCGTAGGAAACACAGTTATTAAGTTCTGAGCACACTCAAGTTTCCTCCTCTCTTAGAGACTCTAGAAAGCAAGAGCGTGCTTCTTGCTCAAAAGCAGGGCGTGTTTCATGGATGAGAACTGTGCTGTGTGTTTACCTTCAGAAGTGGAGTTAAATCCCAGGCTCTGTGTCTTCCTACAAGCAAGACTTCACTTCAGGTAAATACAATCACTTTTCAGCTCAAACGAAGCAACATTGTTCACGCAGCTCACATGTTTCCTGCTCTTAACTGAAAAACATTGGATGTTAGAGGACCTGTGGTTTGTATTAGGTTTAGAAGCAGAGTTGAACTAGATATGGTCCGTGTGTGTAGGAAACACAGTTCTTTTGTTCAGAGCAACCTCATGTTTCCTGCTGTATTAGAGATGGCAGAAAGCAAGTGTGTGCTTCTTGCTCTAAAGCAGAGTGTGTATCATGGGTGAGAACTGTTCTGTGTGTTTCCCTTCCGAAATGGAGGTAAATCCCATGCTCTGTGTCTTCCTACAATCAAGATTTGGTTTCAGGTAAACGCAGTCACTTTTTTAGCTCAACCAAAGCTACATCGTACACGAAGCTAACACGTATCTCGCTCTTAACAGATAAGCATTGGATGTTAGAGGACCTGTGTTTTTTATCAGTTCCAGAATCAGAGTTGAACTAGATATGATCCATTTGTGTAGGAAACACAGTTCTTTTGTTCTGAGTAAACTCACGTTTCCTCCTCTCTTAGAGACTCTAGAAAGCAAGAGCGTGGTTCTTGCTCTAAAACAGAGTGTGTTTCATGGATGAGAACAGTGCTGTGTGTTTCCCATCAGAAATGGAGTTTAATCCCAGGCTCTGTGTCTTCCTACAAGCAATACTTCGTTTCATGTAAACACAGTCACTTTTCAGCTCAAAGAAGCTACATTGTTCCCAACGCTCACACGTTTATCGCTCTTAACTGAAAATCATTGGATGTTAGAGGACCTGAGGTTTATATCAGTTTCAGAGGAAGAGTTGAACTAGATATGGTCCATGTGTGTAGGAAACACAGTTCATTGTTCAGAGCACACTCACATTTCTTGCAGCATTAGAGACACTAGAATGCAAGAGCATGCTTCTTGCTCTAAACAGAGTGTGTTTTATGGATGAGAACTGTGCTGTGTGTTTACCTTCAGAAGTGGAGTGAAATCCCAGGCTCTGTGTCTTCCTACAAGCAAGACTTCGCTTCAGGTATACTCAGTCACTTTTCAGCTCAAAATAAGCAACATTGTACATGAAGCTCAAACGTTTCTCGCTCTTAAGTGAGAACCATTGGATGTTAGTGGACCAGTGGTTTTTTTCCTGTTTCACAAGCAAAGTTGAACTAGATAAGGTCCGTATGTGTAGCCAACATAGTTCTTTTGTTCAGAGCATTCTCATGTTTCCTGCTTTATTAGAGACTGTAGAAAGCAAGTGTGTGCTTCTTGCTCTAAAGCACAGTCTGTTTCATGCTTGAGAACTGTGCTTTGTGTTTCCCTTCAGAAAAGGTGTTAAATCCCAGGCTCTGTGTCTTTGTACAAGCAAGACTTCGTTTCAGGTGAACGCAGTCATTTTTCAGTTCTAATGAAGTTTCTTTGTTCACCAAGCACACACGGTTCTAGCTCTTAACTGAAAAACATTGGATGTTAGAGGACCTATGTTTTTAATCAGTTCCAGAAGCAGAGTTGAACTAGATATGATCCATGAGTATAGGAACCACAGTTCTTTTGTTCTGAGCATACTCACGTGTCTTTCTGTCTTAGAGACTCTAGAAAAGAAGAGCGTTGTTCTTGCTCCGAAGCAGATTGTATTTCAGGATGTGAACTGTGCTGTGTGTTTCCCTTAAGACATGGAGTTAAATCCAAGCCTCTCAGTCTCCTACAAGCAAGACTTCCTTTCAGGTAAACGCAGTCACATTTAGCTCAAACGAAGGTTCATTGTTCACCAAGCACACACGGTTCTCGCTCTTAACTGAAAATCATTGGATGTTAGAGGACCTGAGGTTTATATCAGTTTCAGAGGAAGAGTTGAACTAGATATGGTCCATGTGTGTAGGAAACACAGTTCATTGTTCAGAGCACACTCACATTTCTTGCAGCATTAGAGACACTAGAATGCAAGAGCATGCTTCTTGCTCTAAACAGAGTGTGTTTTATGGATGAGAACTGTGCTGTGTGTTTACCTTCAGAAGTGGAGTGAAATCCCAGGCTCTGTGTCTTCCTACAAGCAAGACTTCGCTTCAGGTATACTCAGTCACTTTTCAGCTCAAAATAAGCAACATTGTACATGAAGCTCAAATGTTTCTCGCTCTTAAGTGAGAACCATTGGATGTTAGTGGACCAGTGGTTTTTTTCCTGTTTCACAAGCAAAGTTGAACTAGATAAGGTCCGTATGTGTAGCCAACATAGTTCTTTTGTTCAGAGCATTCTCATGTTTCCTGCTTTATTAGAGACTGTAGAAAGCAAGTGTGTGCTTCTTGCTCTAAAGCACAGTCTGTTTCATGGATGAGAACTGTGCTGTGTGTTTCCCTTCAGAAAAGGTGTTAAATCCCAGGCTCTGTGTCTTTGTACAAGCAAGACTTCGTTTCAGGTGAACGCAGTAATTTTTCAGCTCTAATGAAGTTTCTTTGTTCACCAAGCACACACGGTTCTCGCTCTTAACTGAAAAACATTGGATGTTAGAGGACCTATGTTTTTAATCAGTTCCAGAAGCAGAGTTGAACTAGATATGATCCATGAGTATAGGAACCACAGTTCTTTTGTTCTGAGCATACTCACGTGTCTTTCTGTCTTAGAGACTCTAGAAAGGAAGAGCGTTGTTCTTGCTCCGAAGCAGATTGTATTTCAGGATGTGAACTGAATTGTGTGTTTCCCTTAAGACATGGAGTTAAATCCAAGCCTCTCAGTCTCCTACAAGCAAGACTTCCTTTCAGGTAAACGCAGTCACATTTAGCTCAAACGAAGGTTCATTGTTCACCAAGCACACACGGTTCTCGCTCTTAACTGAAAAGCATTGGATGTTAGAGGTCCTGTGTTTTGTATCAGTTTCAGAAGCAGAGTTGAACTAGATATGGGCCGTGTGTCTAGGAAACACAGTTAATTTTTTCTGAGGGTACGCACGTTTACTGTTGTATTATAGAATCTAGAAGCAAGACCGTGCGTCTTGTTGTAAAGCACAGTATGTTTCATGGATGAGAAATGTGCTGTGTTTTTTTTCCTTGAGAAACTGGGTCAAATCCCAAGCCCTGTGTCTTCCTACCAGCAAGACTTCTTTTCATGTAATCGCAGTCACTTTTTAGCTCAAACAAAGCCATATCGTTCACAAATCAGAAACAGTTCTCACTCTTATTGAAAAGCATTGGATGGTAGAGTTCCTGTGTTTTGTATCAGTTTCCAAAGCAGAGTTGAACCAGCTGTGTGTGTAGGAAACACAGTTCTTTTGTTCACAGCACACTCACATTTCCTGCTCTATTAGAGATTCTAAAATGCAAGAGTGTGCTTCTTGCTCTAAAGCAGAGTGTGTTTCATGGATAGGAACTATGCTGTTGTTTATCTTCAGAAATGGAGTTCAATCCCAGGCTCTTTTACTTCCTACAAGTAAGACCTCTTTTCAGGTAAACACAGTCACTTTTCAGCTCAAAGGACGCTACATATTTCACGAAGCTCACATGTTTCTCTCTCTTAACTGAAAAGCATTCGATGTGAGAAAACCTTTGGTTTGTATCAGTTTCAGAAGCAGAGTTGAACTAGAAATGGTCTGTGTGTGTAGGAAACAGAATTCTTTTTACAGAGCACACTCACATTTCCTGCTGTATTAGAGATTCTAGAATGCAAGAGTGTGCTTCTTGCTCTAAAGCAGAGTGTGTTTCATGGATGAGAAATATGCTGTGTGTTTACCTTCAGAAGTGGAGTTAAATCCCAGGCTCTGTGTCTTCCTACAAGCAAGAATTCGCTTCAGGAAAGCTCAGTCACTTTTCAGCTCAAACGAAGCAACATTGTTCACGAAGCTCACACGTTTCTCGCTCTTAACTGAAAAGCATTGGATGTTAGAGGTCCTGTGGTTTGTATCAGTTTCAGAAAAAGAGTTGAACTAGATATGGTCCGTGTGTGTAGGAAACACAGTTCTTTTGTTCATAGAAAACTCATGTTTCCTGCTGTATTAGAGACAGTAGAAAGCAAGTGTGTGCTTCTTGCTCTAAAGCAGAGGGTGTATCATGGATGAGAACTGTTCTGTGTGTTTCCTGTCAGAAATGTAGGTAAATCCCATGCTCGGTGTATTCCTACAATCAAGAATTCGTTTCAGGTCCTCGCAGTCACTTTTTTAGCTCAACTAAAGATACATCGTACACGAAGCTCACACCTTTCTCGCTCTTAAATGAAAATTATTGGATGATAGAGGACCTCTGTTTTTTATCAGTTGCAGAAGCAGAGTTGAACTAGATATGACCCATTTGTGTAGGAAACACAGTTCTTTTGTTCTGAGCAGACTCTCGTTTCCTCCTCTCTTAGAGACTCTAGAAAGCAAGCGCGTGGTTCTTGCTCTAAAGCAGATTGTGTTTCATGGTTGAGAACTGTGCTGTGTGTTTCCCTTCGGAAATGGAGATTATTCCCAGGCTCTGTGTCTTCCTACAAGCAAGACTTCATTTCAGGTAAACACAGTCACTTTTCAGCTCAAACAAAGCTAAATCGTTCACGAAGCTCACACGTTTCTCGCTCTTAACTGAAGAGCATTGGATGTTAGAGGTCTTGTGTTTTGAATCAGTTTCAGAAGCAGAGTTAAAGTAGATATGGTTTGTGTGTGTAGGAAACACAGTTATTTTGTTCTGAGCGCACACATGTTTACTGTTGTATTAGAGAATCTAGAAGCAAGTACGTGCGTCTTGTTCTAAAGCACAGTGTGTTTCATGGATGAGAACTGTGCTGTGTTTTTCCCTTCAGAAATTGAGTCAAATCCCAAGCACTGTGTCTTCCTACCAGCAAGACTTCTTTTCATGTAAACGCAGTCACTTTTCAGCTCAAACAAAGCTACATCGTTCAAAAAGCACAAAAAGTTCTCGTTCATTTTGAAAAGCATTGGATGTTAGAGTTCCTGTGTTTTGTATCAGTTTCCAAAACAGAGTTGAACTAGATATGGGCCGTGTGTAGGAAACACAGTTCTTTTGTTCACAGCACACTCACATTTACTGCTCTATTAGAGATTCTAGAATGCAAGAATGTGCTTCTTGCTCTAAAGCAGAGTGTTTCACGGATAGGAATTATGCTGTTTTTTATCGACAGAAATTGAGTTAAATAACAGCCTCTGTGTCTTCCTACAAGCAAGACCTCTTTTCAGGTAAACGCAGTCACATTTCAGCTCAAAGGAATACATATTTCACGAAGCTCACATGTTTCTCGCTCTAAACTGAAAAGCATTAAATGTTAGAGAACTTGTGGTTCGTATCAGTTTCAGAAGCAGAGTTGAACTAGATATGGTCCGTGTGTGTAGGAAACACAGTTCTTTTGTTCTGAGCACACTCACATTTCCTGGTCTCTTAGAGACTCTAGAAAGCAAGAGCATGCTTCTTGCTAGGAAGCAGAGTATGTTTCATGGATGAGAACTGTGCTGTGTGTTTCCCTTCAGAAATGGAGTTTAATCCCAGGCTCTGTGTCATCCTACAAGCAATACTTCGTTTTATGTAAACGCAGTCACTTTTCAGCTCAAAGAAGCTACATTGTTCCCAAAGCTCACACGTTTATCGCTCTTAACTGAAGATCATTGGATGTTAGAGGACCTGAGGTTTGTATCAGTTTCAGAGGAAGAGTTGGACTAGATATGGTCCGTGTTTGTATGAAATACAGTTATTGTGTTCTGAGCACACTCACGTTTCCTGTTGTTTTAGAGAGTCTAGAAGCAAGAGCGGGCTTCTTGTTCTAAAGCAGAGTGTGTTTCATGGATGAGAACTGTGCTGTGTGTTTACCTTGAGAAGTGGAGTTAAATCCCAGGCTCTGTGTCTTCCTACAAGCAAGACCTCTTTTCAGGTAAACACAGTCAATTTTCAGTTCAAAGGAAGCTACATATTTCACGAAGCTCACATGTTCTCGCACTTAACTGAAAATCATTAGATGTTAGAGAACCTGTGGTTTGTATCAGTTTCAGAAGCAGTGTTGAACTAGAAATGGTCCGTGTGTGTAGGAAACACAGTTCGGTTTACAGAGCACACTCACATTTCCTGCTGTATTAGAGATTCTAGAATGAAAGAGTGTGCTTCTTGCTCTAAAGCAGAGTGTGTTTCATGGATGAGAACTGTGCTGTGTGTTTCCCTTCAGAAATGGAGGTAAATCCCATGCTCTGTGTATTCCTACAATCAAGACTTCGTTTCAGGTAAACACATTCACTTTTTTAGCTCAACCAAAGCTACATCATACACGAAGCTCACACGTTTCTCGCTCTTAACTGAAAATCATTGGATTTTAGAGGACCGTTGTTTTTTATCAGTTTCAGAAGCAGAGTTGAACAAGATATGATCCATTTGTGTAGGAAACACAGTTCTTTTGTTCTGAGCAAACTCTCGTTTCCTCCTCTCTTAGAGAATCTAGAAAGCAAAAGCGTGGTTCTTGCTCTAAAGCAGAGTGTGTTTCATGGATGAGAACTGTGCTGTGTTTTTCCCTTCAGAAATTGAGTCAAATCCCAAGCACTGTGTCTTCCTACCAGCAAGACTTCTTTTCATGTAAACGCAGTCACTTTTCAGCTCAAACAATGTTACATCGTTCAAAAAACACAAAAAGTTCTCGTTCATTTTGAAAAGCATTGGATGTTAGAGTTCCTGTGTTTTGTATCAGTTTCCGAAGGAGAGTTTAACTAGATATGGTCCGTGTGTAGGAAACACAGTTCATTTGTTCACAGCACACTCACATTTCCTGCTCTATTAGAGATTCTAGAATGCAAGAATGTGCTTCTTGCTCTAAAGCAGAGTGTGTTTCATGGATGAGACCTGTGCTGTGTGTTTCCCTTCAGAAATGGAGTTTAATGACAGGCTCTGTGTCTTCCTACAAGCATGACTTGATTTCAGGTAAATGCAGTCACATTTGAGCTCAAACAAAGCTACCTCGTTCACAAAGGTCACATGTTTCTCGCTCATAACTGAAAATCAGTGGATGTTAGAGGACCTGTGGTTTGTATCAATTTGAGAAAAAGAATTAAACTATAGATGGTCAATGTGGGTAGGAAACACAGTTGTTTTCTTCAGAGCACACTCACATTTCCTGGTCTCTTAGAGACTCTAGAAAGCAAAGCATGCTTCATCACATTTCAGCTCAAAGGAAGCTACATATTTCACGAAGCTCACATGTTTCTCGCTCTAAACTGAAAAGCATTAAATGTTAGAGAAAGAGTTCGATTCAGGAAAACGCGTCACTTTTTAGCTCAAATGAAGCTATATCGTAAACGAAGCTCAAACGTTTCTCACTCTGAGCACACTCACGTTTCCTCCTCTCTTAGAGACTCTAGAAAGCACGAGCGTGCTTCTTGCTCAAAAGCAGGGCGTGTTTCATGGATGAGAACTGTGCTGTGTGTTTACCTTCAGAAGTGGAGTTAAATCCCAGGCACGGTGTCCCCCTACAAGCAAGAGTTCATTTCAGTTAAACGCGTCACTTTTCAGCTCAAAAAAAGCTACATCGTACACGAAGCTCAAACGTTTCTCACTCTTGACAGAAAATCATTGGATGTTAGAGAACCTGTGGTTTGTATCAGTTTCAGAAGCAGAGTTGAACTAGATATGGTCCGTGTGTGTAGGAAACACAGTTCTTTTGTTCTGAGCACACTCACATTTCCTGGTCTCTTAGAGACTCTAGAAAGCAAGAGCATGCTTCTTGCTAGGAAGCAGAGTATGTTTCATGGATGAGAACTGTGCTGTGTGTTTCCCTTCAGAAATGGAGTTTAATCCCAGGCTCTGTGTCATCCTACAAGCAATACTTCGTTTTATGTAAACGCAGTCACTTTTCAGCTCAAAGAAGCTACATTGTTCCCAAAGCTCACACGTTTATCGCTCTTAACTGAAGATCATTGGATGTTAGAGGACCTGAGGTTTGTATCAGTTTCAGAGGAAGAGTTGGACTAGATATGGTCCGTGTTTGTATGAAATACAGTTATTGTGTTCTGAGCACACTCACGTTTCCTGTTGTTTTAGAGAGTCTAGAAGCAAGAGCGGGCTTCTTGTTCTAAAGCAGAGTGTGTTTCATGGATGAGAACTGTGCTGTGTGTTTACCTTGAGAAGTGGAGTTAAATCCCAGGCTCTGTGTCTTCCTACAAGCAAGACCTCTTTTCAGGTAAACACAGTCAATTTTCAGTTCAAAGGAAGCTACATATTTCACGAAGCTCACATGTTCTCGCACTTAACTGAAAATCATTAGATGTTAGAGAACCTGTGGTTTGTATCAGTTTCAGAAGCAGTGTTGAACTAGATATGATCCATGCGTGTAGGAAACACAGTTCTTTTGTCCTTAGCACATTCAAGTTTCCTCCTCTCTTAGAGACTCTAGAAAGCAAGAGCGTGCTTCTTGCTCTAAAGCAGATTGTGTTTCATGGATAGGAACTATGCTGTGGTTTATCTCCAGAAATGGAGTTAAATCCCAGGCTCTGTGTCTTCCTACAAGCAAGACTTCTTTTCAGGTAAACGCAGTCACATTTCAACTCAAAGGAAGCTACATATTTCACGAAGCTCACATGTTTCTCGCTCTAAACTGAAAAGCATTAAATGTTAGAGAACTTGTGGTTCGTATCAGTTTCAGAAGCAGAGTTGAACTAGATATGGTCCGTGTGTGTAGGAAACACAGTTCTTTTGTTCTGAGCACACTCACATTTCCTGGTCTCTTAGAGACTCTAGAAAGCAAGAGCATGCTTCTTGCTAGGAAGCAGAGTATGTTTCATGGATGAGAACTGTGCTGTGTGTTTCCCTTCAGAAATGGAGTTTAATCCCAGGCTCTGTGTCATCCTACAAGCAATACTTCGTTTTATGTAAACGCAGTCACTTTTCAGCTCAAAGAAGCTACATTGTTCCCAAAGCTCACACGTTTATCGCTCTTAACTGAAGATCATTGGATGTTAGAGGACCTGAGGTTTGTATCAGTTTCAGAGGAAGAGTTGGACTAGATATGGTCCGTGTTTGTATGAAATACAGTTATTGTGTTCTGAGCACACTCACGTTTCCTGTTGTTTTAGAGAGTCTAGAAGCAAGAGCGGGCTTCTTGTTCTAAAGCAGAGTGTGTTTCATGGATGAGAACTGTGCTGTGTGTTTACCTTGAGAAGTGGAGTTAAATCCCAGGCTCTGTGTCTTCCTACAAGCAAGACCTCTTTTCAGGTAAACACAGTCAATTTTCAGTTCAAAGGAAGCTACATATTTCACGAAGCTCACATGTTCTCGCACTTAACTGAAAATCATTAGATGTTAGAGAACCTGTGGTTTGTATCAGTTTCAGAAGCAGTGTTGAACTAGAAATGGTCCGTGTGTGTAGGAAACACAGTTCGGTTTACAGAGCACACTCACATTTCCTGCTGTATTAGAGATTCTAGAATGAAAGAGTGTGCTTCTTGCTCTAAAGCAGAGTGTGTTTCATGGATGAGAACTCCCTTCAGAAATGGAGGTAAATCCCATGCTCTGTGTATTCCTACAATCAAGACTTCGTTTCAGGTAAACACAGTCACTTTTTTAGCTCAACCAAAGCTACATCGTACACGAAGCTCACACGTTTCTCGCTCTTAACTGAAAATCATTGGATTTTAGAGGACCGTTGTTTTTTATCAGTTTCAGAAGCAGAGTTGAACAAGATATGATCCATTTGTGTAGGAAACACAGTTCTTTTGTTCTGAGCAAACTCTCGTTTCCTCCTCTCTTAGAGAATCTAGAAAGCAAAAGCGTGGTTCTTGCTCTAAAGCAGAGTGTGTTTCATGGATGAGAACTGTGCTGTGTGTTTCCCTTCAGAAATGGAGATTAATCCCAGGCTCTGTGTCTTCCTACAAGCAAGACTTCATTTCAGGTAAAGACAGTCACTTTTCAGCTCAAACGAAGCTAAATCGTTCATGAAGCTCACACGTTTCTCGCTCTTTACTGAAAAGCATTGGATGTTAGAGGACCTGTCGTTTGTATCAGTTTCAGAAGCAGAGTTGAACTAGATATGATCCATGCGTGTAGGAAACACAGTTCTTTTGTCCTTAGCACATTCAAGTTTCCTCCTCTCTTAGAGACTCTAGAAAGCAAGAGCGTGCTTCTTGCTCTAAAGCAGAGTGTGTTTCATGGATAGGAACTATGCTGTGGTTTATCTCCAGAAATGGAGTTAAATCCCAGGCTCTGTGTCTTCCTACAAGCAAGACTTCTTTTCAGGTAAACGCAGTCACATTTCAACTCAAAGGAAGCTACATATTTCACGAAGCTCACATGTTTCTCGCTCTAAACTGAAAAGCATTAAATGTTAGAGAACTTGTGGTTCGTATCAGTTTCAGAAGCAGAGTTGACCTAGATATGGTCCGTGTGTGTAGGAAACAGTGTTCTTTTTACAGAGAACACTCACATTTCCTGCTGTATTAGAGATTCTAGAATGCAAGAGTGTGCTTCTTGCTCTAAAGCAGAGTGTGTTTCATGGATGAGAACTGTGCTGTGTATTTACCTTCAGAAGTGGAGTTAAATCCCAGGCACTGTGTCTCCCTACAAGCAACAGTTCGTTTCAGGTAAACGGGTCACTTTTCAGTTCAAAGAAGCTACATTGTACACGAAGCTCAAACGTTTCTCACTCTTAACAGAAAATCATTGGATATTAGAGGACCTGTGGTTTGTATCAGTTTCAGAAGCAGAGTTGAACAAGATATGGTCCATGTGTGTAGGAAACACAGTTCTTTTGTTCTGAGCACACTCACATTTCCTAGGCTCTTAGAGTCTCTAGAAAGCAAGTGCATGCTTCTTGCTAGAGAGCAGAGTATGTTTCATGGATGAGAACTGTGCTGTGTTTTTCCCTTCGGAAATGGTGTTTAATCGCAGGCTCTGTGTCTTCCAACAAGCAATACTTCGTTTTATGTAAACACAGTCACTTTTCAGCTCAAAGAAGCTACATTGTTCCCAAAGCTCACACGTTTATCAATCTTAACTGAAGATCATTGGATGTTAGAGGACCTGAGGTTTGTATCAGTTTCAGAGGAAGAGTTGGACTAGATATGGTCCGTTTTTGTAGGAAATACAGTTATAGTGTTCTGAGCACACTCAGGTTTCCTGTTGTTTTAGAGAGTCTAGAAGCAAGAGCGGGCTTCTTGTCATAAAGCAGAGTGTGTTTCATGGATGAGAACTGCGCTGTGTGTTTCCCTTCAGAAATGGAGTTAAATCCAAGGCTCTGTGTCTTCCTACAAGCAAGACTTCATTTAAGTTAAACACAGTCACTTTTCAGCTCAAAGAAGCTACATTGTTCCCACAGCTCACACGTTGATTACTCTTAACTGAAGATCATTGGATGTTAAAGGACCTGAGGTTTGTGTCAGTTTCAGAGGAAGAGTTAAACTAGATATGGTCCGTGTTTGTAGGAAATACAGTTATTGTGTTCTGAGCACACTCACGTTTCCTGTAGTTTTAGAGAGTGTAGAAGCAAGAGCAGGCTTCTTGTTCTAAAGCAGAGTGTGTTTCATGGATGAGAACTGTGCTGTGTGTTTCCCTTCATAAATGGAGATTAATCCCAGGCTCTGTGTCTTCCTACGAGCAAGACATCATTTCAGGTAAACACAGTCATTTTTCAGCTCAAACGAAACTAATACGTTCACGAGGCTCACACGTTTCTCGCTCATAACTGAAAAGCATTGGATGTTAGAGGACCCGTGGTTTGTATCAGTTTGAGAAGCAGAGTTGAATTAGATATGATCCATGAGTGTAGGAAACACAGTTCTTTTGTTCTGAGCATACTCACGTGTCTTGCTGTCTTAGAGACTCTAGAAAGCAAGAGCGTGGTTCTTCCTCTGAAGCAGATTGTATTTCAGGATGAGAACTGTGGTGTGTGTTTCCCTTCAGACATGGAGTTAAATCCAAGCCTCTGTGTCTTCCTACAAGCAAGACTTCTTTTCAGGTAAACGCAGTCACTTTTCAGTTCAAACGAAGGTTCATTGTTCACCAAGCACACACAGTTCTCGCTCTTAACTGTAAAACATTGGATGTTAGAGGTCGTGTGTTTTGAATCAGTTTCAGAAGCAGAGTTAAATTAGATATGGGCCGTGTGTGTAGGAAACACAGTTATTTTGTTCTGAGCGCACTCACGTTTACTGTTGTATTAGAGAATCTAGAAGCAAGACCGTGCGTCTTGTTCTAAAGCACAGTGTGTTTCATGGATGAGAACTGTGCTGTGTTTTTTCCTTGAGAAATGGGTCAAATCGCAAGCCCTTTGTCTTCTTACCAGAAAGACTTCTTTTCATGTAATCGCAATCACTTTTCAGCTCAAACAATGCTACATCGTTCACAAAGCACAAACAGTTGTCGCTCTTTTTGAAAAGCATTGGATGTTAGAGTTCCTATGTTTTGTATTAGTATCCGAAGCAGAGGTGAACTAGATATGGGCCGTGTGTATAGGAAACACAGTTCTTTTGTTCACAGCACACTCACATTTCCTGCTCTATTAGAGATTCTAGAATTCAAGAGTTTGCTTCTTGGTCTAAAGCAGAATGTATTTCATGGATAGGAAGTATGCTGTTGTTTATCTTCAGAAATGGAGTTAAATCCCAGGCTCAGTGTCTTCCTACAAGCAAGACCACTTTTCAGGTAAACGCGGTCACTTTTCAGCTCAAAGGAAGCTATGTATTTCACGAAGCTCACACGTTTCTCGCTCTTAATTGAAAAGCATTAGATGTTAGAGAACCTGTGGTTTGTATCAGTTTCAGAAGCAGAGTTATACTAGATATGGTCCGTGTGTAGGAAACACAGTTCTTTTGTTCAGAGCAAACTCATGTTTCCTGCTGTATTAGAGACGGTAGAAAGCAAGTGTGTGCTTCTTGCTCTAAAGCAGAGTGTGTATCATGGATGAAAACTGTTCTGTGTGTTTCCATTCAGAAATGGAGGTAAATCCCATGCTCGGTGTCTTCCTACAATCAAGACCTCATTCCAGGTAAACGTAGTCACTTTTTTAGCTCAACTAAAGATACATTGTACAAGAAGCTCACACGTTTCTCGCTCTTAACTGAAAATCATTGGAATTTAGAGGTCCTATGTATTTTATCAGTTGCAGAAGCAGAGTTGAACTAGATATGATTCATTTGTGTAAGAAACACAGTTCTTTTGTTCTGAGCAAACTCACGTTTCCTCCTCTCTTAGAGACTCTAGAAAGCAAGAGCATGGTTCTTGCTCTAAAGCAGAGTGTGTTTCATGGATGAGAACTGTGCTGTGTGTTTCCCTTCAGAAATGGAGATAAATCCCAGTCGCTTTTCATGTAAACGCAGTCACTTTTCATGTAAATGCAGTCACTTTTCACTCAAAGAAGCTACATTGTTCCCACAGCTCACAGGTTGATCGCTCTTAACTGAAAATCATTGGATGTTAGAGGACCTGAGGTTTGTGTCAGTTTCAGAGGAAGAGTTGAACTAGATATGGTCCATGTGTGTAGGAAATACAGTTATTGTGTTCTGATCACACTCACTTTTACTGTTCTATTAGAGAATATAGAAGCAAGAGAGGGCTGCTTGTTCTAAAGCAGAGTGTGTTTCATGGATGAGAACTGTGCTGTGTGTTTCCCTTCAGAAATGGAGTTAAATCCCAGGCTCTGTGTCTTCCTACAAGCAAGACTTCGTTTAAGGTAAACGCAGTTACTTTATAACTCAAAGGAATCTACATAGTTCACAAAGCTCACACGTGTCTCACTCTTAACTGAAAAGCATTGGAAGTTAGAGTACCTGTGGTTTGTGTCAGTTTGAGAAGCAGAGTTGAACTAGATATGTTCCGTGTGTGTAGGAAAAACTGTTGTTTTTTTCAGAGCACACTCACATTTCCTGCAGCATTAGAGACACTAGAATGCAAGAGCGTGGTTCTTGCTCTAAACAGAGTGTGTTTTATGGATGAGAACTGTGCAGTGTGTTTACCTTCAGAAGTGGAGTTAAATCCCAGGCTCTGTGTCTTCCTACAAGCAAGACTTCCTTCAGGTAAACTCAGTCACTTTTCAGCTCAAAATAAGCAACATTGTACACGAAGCTCACACGTTTCTCGCTCTTAACTAAAAAGCATTGGATGTTAGAGGTCCTGTGGTTTGTATCAGTTCCAGAAGCAGAGTTGAACTAGATATGATCCATGTGTGTAGGAAACACAGTTCTTTTGTTCTGAGCACACTCACATTTCCTCCTCTCTTAGAGACTCTAGAAAGCAAGAGCGTGCTTCTTGCTCAAAAGCAGAGTGTGTTTCATGGATGAGAACTGTGCTGTGTGTTTCCCTTCAGAAATGGAGGTAAATCCCATGCTCTGTGTCTTCCTAAAATCAAGACTTCGTTTCAGGTAAACGCAGTCACTTTTTTAGCTCAACCAAAGCTAGATCGTACACGAAGCTCACACGTTTCTCGCTCCTAACTGAAAATCATTAAATGTTAGAGGACCTGTGTTTTTTTATCAGTTGCAGATGCAGAGTTGAACTAGATATGATCCATTTCTGTAGGGAACACAGTTCTTTTGTTCTGAGCAAACTCACGTTTCTTACTCTCTTAGAGGCTCTAGAAAGCAAGAGTGTGGTTCTTGCTCTAAAGCAGAGTGTGTTTCATGGATGAGAACTGTGCTGTGTGTTTACCTTCAGAAGTGGAGTTAAATCCTAGGCTCCATGTCTTCCTACAAGCAAGACATCACTTCAGGTAAACGCAGGCACTTTTCAATCAAAAGAAGCAACATTGTACATGAAGCTCACACGTTTCTTGCTCTTAAATGAGAAGCATTGGATGTTAGAGGACCAGTGGTTTGTGTCTGTTTCACAAGCAGAGTTGAGCTAGATAAGGTCCGTGTGTGTAGCCAACATAGTTCATTTGTTCAGAGCATTCTCATGTTTCCTGCTTTATTAGAGACTGTAGAAAGCAAGTGTGTGCTTCTTGCTCTAAAGCACAGTGTGTTTCATGGATGAGAACTGTGCTGTGTGTTTCCCTTCAGACATGGTGTTAAATCCCAGGCTCTGTGTCTTCCTACAAGCAAGACTTCATTTTAGGTAAACGCAGTCATTTTTCAGCTCTAATGAAGGTTTATTGTTCACCAAGCACACACGGTTCTCGCTCTTAACTGAAAAGCATTGGATGTTAGAGGTCCTGTGTTTTGTATGAGTTTCAGAAGCAGAATTGAACTAGATATGGGCCGTGTGTCTAGGAAACACAGTTATTTTGCTCTGAGGGCACGCACGTTTACTGTGGTATTAGAGAATCTAGAATCAAGAAAGTGCGTCTTGGACTAAAGCACATTGTGTTTCATGGATGAGAACTGTGCTTTCCGTTTCCATTCAGAAATGAATGTAAATCCCATGCTCTGTGTCTTTCTACAATCAAGACTTCATTTCAGGTAAACGCAGTCACTTTTTTACCTCAAATAAAGATACATCATACACGAAGCTCAAACTTTTCTCGCTCTTAACTGAAAATCATTGGATGTTAGAGGACCTGTGTTTTTTATCAGTACCAGAAGCAGAGTTGATTTAGATATAATCCATTTCTGTAGGAAACACAGATCATTTGTTATGAGCAATCTCACGTTTCTTCTTCTCTTAGAGACTCTAGAAAGAAAGAGCGTGGTTCTTGCTCTAAAGCAGAGTGTGTTTCATGGATGAGAACAGTGCTGTGTGTTTCCCTTCCGAAATGGAGATTAATCCCAGGCTCTGTGTCTTCCTACTAGCAAGACCGTATTTCAGGTAAACATATTCACTTTTAAGCTCAAACGAAGCTGCATCGTTCACGAAGCTCACACGTTTATCGCTCTTAACTGAAAATTATTGGATATTAGAGGACCTGTGGTTTGTATCAGTTTGAGAAGCAGAGTTGAACTAGATACGGTCCGTGTGTAGGAAACACAGTTCTTTCGTTCAGAGCACACTCACGTTTCTTGCTATCTTAGATATTCTAGAAAGCAAGAGCGTGTTTCCTGCTCTAAAGCAGAGTGTGTTTCATGAATGAGAATTGTGCTGTGTGTTTACCTTGAGAAGTGGAGTTAAATCCCGGGCTCTGTGTCTTCCTAAAAGCAAGATTTCGCTTCAGGTAAATGCAGTCACTTTTCAGCTGAAATGAAGCAAGATTGTTCACGAAGCTCACACGTTTCTCGCTCTTAACTGAAAAACATTGGATGGTAGAGGACCTGTGGTTTGTATCAGTTTCAGAAACAGAGTTGAACTAGATATGGTCCGTGTGTGTAGGAAACAGTTCTTTTGTTCAGAGCAAACTCATGTTTCCTGCTGTATTAGAGAGGGTAGAAAGCAAGTGTGTGCTTCTTGCTCTAAAGCAGATTGTGTATCATGGATGAGAACTGTTCTGTGTGTTTCCCTTCCAAAATGGAGGTAAATCCCATGCTCTGTGTCTTCCTACAATCAAGACTTCATTTTACGAAACGCAGTCTCTTTTTTAGCTCAACCAAAGCTACATCGTACATGAAGGTTACACGTTTCTCACTCTTAAATGAAAATCATTGGGTGTAAGAGGACCTGTGTTTTTTATCAGTTCCAGAAGCAAAGTTGAACTAGATATGATCCATGAGTGTAGGAAACACAGTTCTTTTTTTCTGAGCATACTCATGTGTCTTGCTGTCTTAGAGACTCTAGAAAGCAAGAGCGTGGTTCTTCTGCTGAAGCAGATTGTATTTCAGGATGAGAACTGTTTTGTGTGTTTCCCTTCAGACATGGAGTTAAATCCAAGCCTCTGTGTCTTCCTACAATCAAGACTTCGTTTCAGGTAAATGCAGTCACTTTTTTAGCTCAACCAATGCTAGATCGTACACGAAGCTCACACGTTTCTCGCTCCTAACTGAAAATCATTGGATGTTAGAGGACCTGTGTTTTTTATCAGTTGCAGATGCAGAGATGAACTAGATATGATCCATGAGTGTAGGAAACACAGTTCTTTGGTTCTGAGCTTACTCACGTGTCTTGCTGTCTTAGAGACTCTACAAAGAAAGAGCATGGGTCTTCCTCTGAAGCAGATTGTATTTCAGGATGAGAACTGTGGTGTGTGTTTCCCTTCTGACATGGAGTTAAATCCAAGCCTCTGTGTCTTCCTACAAGCAAGAATTCTTTTCAGATAAACGCAGTCACTTTTCATCTCAAACAAAGCTACATCGTTCACAAAGCACAAACAGTTCTCGCTCTTATTGAAAAGCATTGGAGGTTAGAGTTCCTGTGTTTTTTTATCAGTTTCTGAAGCATGGTTGAACTAGATATGGGCCGTGTGTGTAGGAAACACAGTTCTTTTGTTCATAGCACACTCACATTTCTTGCTCAATTAGAGATTCTAGAATGCAAGAGTGTGCTTCTTGCTCTAAAGCAGAGTGTGTTTCATGGATAGGAACTATGCTGTTGTTTATCTTCAGAAATGGAGTTAAATCCCAGGCTCTGTGTCTTCCTACAAGCAAGACCTCTTTTCAGGTAAACGTGGTCACTTTTCAGCTCAAAGGAAGCTATGTATTTCACGAAGCTCACACGTTTCTCCCTCTTAATTGAAAAGCATTAGATGTTAGAGAACCTGTGGTTTGTATCAGTTTCAGAAGCAGAGTTATACTAGATATGGTCCGTGTGTAGGAAACACAGTTCTTTTTACAGAGCACACTCACATTTCCTGCGGTAATAGAGATTCTAGAATGCAAGAGTGTGCTTCTTGCTCTAAAGCAGAGTGTTTTTCATGGATGAGAACTGTGCTGTGTGTTTACCTTCAGAAGTGGAGTTAAATCCCAGGCTCTGTGTCTTCCTACAAGCAAGACTTCATTTCAGGTAAACGGGTCCCTTTGCAGCTCAAACGTAGCTACATCATACACGAAGCTCACACATTTCTCGCTCTTAACTGAAAATCATTGGATTTTAGAGGACCTTTGTTTTTTATCAGTTCCAGAAGTAGACATGAAATAGATATGATGCATGTGTGTAGGAAACACAGTTCTTTTGTTCTGAGCACACTCACGTTTCCTCCTCTATTAGAGACTCTAGAAAGCAAGAGCGTGCTTCTTGCTCAAAAGCACAGTGTGTTTCATGGATGAGAACTCTGCTTTGTGTTTCCCTTCAGAAATTGAGTTAAATCTCAAGCTCTGTGTCTTCCTACAAGCAAGTCTTCTTTTCAGGTAAACGCAGTCACTTTTTAGCTCAAACAAAGCTACATCGCAGACAAAGCTCACACATTTCTGGCTCTTAACTGAAAAGCATTGGATGTTAGAGGACCTTTGTTTTTTATCAGTTCCAGAAGTAGAGTTGATCTAGATATGGTCCGTGTGTGTAGGAAACACAGTTCTTTTCTACAGAGCACACACATGTTTACTGCTGTATTAGAGATTCTAGAAAGCAAGAGTGTGCTTCTTGCTCTAATGCAGAGTGCGTTTCATGGAAGAGAACTGTGCTTTGTGTTCCCCTTCAGAAATGGATTTAAATCCCAGGATCTGTGTCTTCCTACAAGCAAGACTTCACTTCAGGTAAACGAGGTCACTTTTCAGCTCAAACGAAGCAACATTTTTCACGAAGCTCACACGTTTCTCACTCTTAAGTGAAAAGCATTGGATGTTAGAGGACCTGTGGTTTGTATCAGTTTGAGAAGCAGAGATGAACTAGTATGGTCGGTGTGTGTAGGAAACACAGTTCTATTTTTCAGAGCACAATCACATTTCCTGCTGTATTAGAGATTATAGAATGCAAGAGTGTGCTTCTTGCTCTAAAGCAGAGTGTGTCTCATGGATGAGAACTGTGCTGTGTGTTTCCCTTCAGACATGTTGTTAAATCGCAGGCTCTGGGTCTTCCTACAAGCAAGACTTCGCTTCAGGTAAATGCAGTCACTTTTCAGCTCAAACAAAGCTACATCATTCACGAAGCTCACACGTTTCTCGCTCTTAATTGAAAAGCATTAGATGTTAGAGAACCTGTGGTTTGTATCAGTTTCAGAAGCAGAGTTATACTAGATATGGTCCGTGTGTAGGAAACACAGTTCTTTTTACAGTGCACACTCACATTTCCTTCTGTAATAGAGATTCTAGAATGCAAGAGTGTGCTTCTTGCTCTAAAGCAGAGTGTTTTTCATGGATGAGAACTGTGCTGTGTGTTTACCTTCAGAAGTGGAGTTAAATTTCAGGCTCTGTGTCTTCCTACAAGCAAGACTTCATTTCAGGTAAACGGGTTCCTTTGCAGCTCAAACATAGCTACATCATACACGAAGGTCACACGTTTCTCGCTCTTAACTGAAAAGCATTGGATGTTAGAGGAGCGGTGGCTTGTATCAGTTTCAGAAGCAGAGTTGAACTAGATATGATCCGTGTGTAGGAAACACAGTTCTTTTGTTCTGAGCACACTCACGTTTGTTGTTGTCTTAGAGATTCTAGAAAGCAAGAGCTTGCTTCTTGCTCTAAAGCAGAATGTGTTTCATGGATGAGAACTGTGCTGTGTGTATACCTTCAGAAGTGGAGTTAAATCCCATGCTCTGTGTCTTACTACGAGCAAGAATTTGCTTCAGGAAAACGCAGTCACTTTTCAGCTCATACGAAGCAACATTGTTCACGAAGCTCAAACGTTTCAAGTTCTTAACTGAAAAACATTTCATGTTTGAGGATCTGTGATTTGTATCAGTTTCAGAAGCAGTTTTAACTAGATATGATCCATGTGTGTAGCAAATACAGTTATTTTGTTCTGAGCACACTCACTTTTCTTGCTGTCTTAGAGACTCTAGAAAGCAAGATCGTGGTTGTTGCTCTAAAGCAGAGTGTGTTTCCTGGATGAGAATTATGCTGTGTGTTTCCCTTCAGACATGGAGTTAAATCCCAGGCTCTGTGTCTTCCTACAAGCAAGACTTCGTTTCAGTTAAACACAGTCACTTTTCAGCTCAAATGAAGTTACACTGTTCACCAAGAACACACGGTTCTTGCTCTTAACTGAAAAGCATTGGATGTTAGAGGTCCTGTGTTTTGTATCAGTTTCAGAAGCAGAGTTGAACTACATATTGGCCGTGTTTGTAGGAAACACAGTTATTTGGTTCTGAGCGCACTCACGTTTATTGTTGTATTAGAGAATCAAGAAGCAAGAAGGCACGCCTTGCTCTAAAGCAGAGTGTGTTTCATGGATGAGAACTGTGCTGTGTGTTTCCCTTCAGAAGTAAAGTTTAATCCCAGGCTCTGGATCTTCCTTCAAGCAAGACTTCATTTCAGGTAAAAGGGTCCCTTTGCAGCTCAAAGGTAGCTACATCGTACACGAAGCTCACACGTTTCACGCTCTTAACTGAAAATCATTGGATTTTAGAGGACCTGTGTTTTATATCAGTTCCAGAAGTAGAGTTGAACTATATATGGTCCGTGTGTGTAGGAAACACAGTTCTTTTCTACAGAGCACACACACATTTACTGCTGTATTAGAGATTCTAGAAAGCAAGAGTGTGCTTCTTGCTCTAATGCAGAGTGTGTTTCATGGATGAGAACTGTGCTTTGTGTTCCCCTTCAGAAATGGATTTAAATCCCAGGATCTGTGTCTTCCTACAAGCAAGTCTTCTTTTCAGGTAAACGCAGTCACTTTTTAGATAAAAAAAAAAGCTACATCGTTCACGAAGCTCACACGTTTCTCGCTCTTAACTGAAAAGCATTGGATGTTAGAGGACCGGTGGTTTGTATCAGTTTCAGAAGCAGAGTTGAACGAAATATGATCCATGTGTGTAGGAAACACAGTTCTTTTGTTCTGAGCACACTCACATTTCCTGGTCTCTTAGTGACTCTTGAAAGCAAGAGCATGCTTCTTGCTCAAAAGCAGAGTATGTTTCATGGATGAGAACTGTGCTGTGTGTTTCCCTTCAGAAATGGAGTTTAGTCCCAGGCTCTGTGTCTTCCTACAAGCAATACTTCGTTTCATGTAAATGCAGTCACTTTTCAGCTCAAATGAAGCTACAATGTTCACAAAGCTCACACTTTTATCGCTCTTAACTGATAATCATTGGATGTTGGAGGACTTGAGGTTTGTATCAGTTTCAGAGGAAGAGTTGAACTAGATATGGTCAGTGTGTGTAGGAAATATAGTTATTGTGTTCTGAGCACACTCACGTTTCCTGTTGTATTGGAGAATGTAGAAGCAAGAGCGTGGTTCTTGCTTTAAAGCAGAATGTATTTCACGGACGAGAACTGTGCTTAGCGTTTCCCTCCAGACAGGGAGTTAAAACCCAGGCTCTGTGTTTCCTACATGCAAGACTTCGTTTCAGGTAAACGCAGTCACTTTTCAGCTCAAATGAAGGTTCATTGTTCACCAAACACACACGGTTCTAGCTCTTAACTGAAAAGCATTGGATGTTAGAGGACCTGTGGTTTGTACCAGTTTCAGAAGCAGAGGTGAACTAGATATGGGCCGTGTGTGTAGGAAACACAGTTCTTTTGTTCACTGCACACTCACATTTCCTGCTCTATTAGAGATTCTAGAATGCAAGAGTGTGCTTCTTGCTCTAAAGCAGAGTGTGTTTCATGGATGAGAACTGTGCTGTGTTTTTCCCTTGAGAAACTGGGTCAAATCCCAAGCCCTGTGCCTTCCTACAAGCAAGACTTCTTTTCATGTAATCGCAGTCACTATTCAGCCAAACAAAGCTACATCGTTCACAAAGGACAAACAGTTCTCGCTCATATTGAAAAGCATTGGATGTTAGAGTTCCTGTGTTTTTTTTATCAGTTTCCGAAGCAGGGTTGAACTAGATATGGGCCGTGTGTGTAGGAAACACAGTTCTTTTGTTCACAGCACACTCACCTTTCCTGCTGTATTAGAGATTCTAGAATGCAAGAGTGTGCTTCTTGCTCTAAAGCAGAGTGTGTTTCATGGATAGGAACTATGCTGTTGTTTATCTTCAGAAATGGAGTTAAATCCCAGGCTCTGTGTCTTCCTACAAGCAAAACCTCTTTTCAGGTAAACACAGTCACTTTTCAGCTCAAAGGAAGCTACGTATTTCACGAAGCTCACGTTTCTCGCTCTTAATTGAAAAGCATTAGATGTTAGAGAAACTGTGGTTTTTATCAGTTTCAGAAGCAGAGTTATACTAGATATGGTCCGTGTGTAGGAAACACAGTTCTTTTTACAGTGCACACTCACATTTCCTTCTGTACTAGAGATTCTAGAATGCAAGAGTGTGCCTCTTGCTCTAAAGCAGAGTGTTTTTCATGGATGAGAACTGTGCTGTGTGTTTACCTTCAGAAGTGGAGTTAAATCCCAGGCTCTGTGTCTTCCTACAACCAAGACTTCATTTCAGGTAAACGGATCCCTTTGCAGCTCAAACGTAGCTACATTGTACACGAAGCTCACACGTTTCTCGCTCTTAACTGAAAATCATTGGATTTTAGAGGACCTGTGTTTTTTATCAGTTCCAGAAGTAGAGTTGAACTAGATATGGTCCGTGTGTGTAGGAAACACAGTTCTTTTCTACAGAGCACACACACGTTTACTGCTGTATTAGAGATTCTAGAAAGCAAGAGTGTGCTTCTTGCTCTAATGCAGAGTGTGTTTCATGGATGAGAACTGTGCTTTGTGTACCCCTTCAGAAATGGATTTAAATCCCAGGATCTGTGTCTTCCTACAAGCAAGTCTTCTTTTCAGGTAAACGCAGTCACTTTTCAGATCAAAAAATGCTACATCGTTCACGAAGCTCACACGTTTCTCGGTCTTAACTGAAAAGCATTGGATGTTAGAGGACCTGTGGTTTGTATCAGTTTCAGAAGCAGAGTTGAACTAGATATGGGCCGTGTGTGTAGGAAACACAGTTCTTTTGTTCACATTTCCTGCTCTATTAGAGATTCTAGAAGGCAAGTGTGTGCTTCTTGCTCTAAAGCAGAGTGTGTTTCATGGATGAGAACTGTGCTGTGTGTTTACCTTGAGAAGTGGAGTTAAATCCCTGGCTCTGTGTCTTCCTAAAAGCAAGATTTCGCTTCAGGTAAACGCAGTCACTTTTCAGCTGAAATGAAGCAACATTGTTCACGAAGCTCACACGTTTCTCGCTCTTAAATGAAAAACATTGGATGTTGGAGGACCTGTGGTTTGTATCAGTTTCAGAAACAGAGTTGAACTAGATATGGTCCGTGTGTGTAGGAAACAGTTCTTTTGTTCAGAGCAAACTCATGTTTCCTGCTATATTAGAGAGGGTAGAAAGCAAGTGTGTGCTTCTTGCTCTAAAGCAGAGTGTGTATCATGGATGAAAACTGTTCAGTGTGTTTCCCTTCCGAAATGGAGGTAAATCCCATGCTCTGTGTCTTCCTACAATCAAGACTTCATCTCAGGAAACGCAGTCACTTTTTTAGCTCACCCAAAGCTACATCGTACATGAAGGTTACACGTTTCTCGCTCTTAAATGAAAATCATTGGATGTAAGAGGACCTGTGTTTTTTATCAGTTCCAGAAGCAAAGTTGAACTAGATATGATCCATGAGTGTAGGAAACACAGTTCTTTTGTTCTGAGCATACTCATGTGTCTTGCTGTCTTAGAGACTCTAGAAAGCAAGAGCGTGGTTCTTCTGCTGAAGCAGATTGTATTTCAGGATGAGAACTGTGTTGTGTGTTTCCCTTCAGACATGGAGTTAAATCCAAGCCTCTGTGTCTTCCTACAATCAAGACTTCGTTTCAGGTAAATGCAGTCACTTTTTTAGCTCAACCAATGCTAGATCGTACACGAAGCTCACACGTTTCTCGCTCCTAACTGAAAATCATTGGATGTTAGAGGACCTGTGTTTTTTATCAGTTGCAGATGCAGAGTTGAACTAGATATTGTCCATGAGTGTAGGAAACACAGTTCTTTGGTTCTGAGCATACTCACGTGTCTTGCTGTCTTAGAGACTCTACAAAGAAAGAGCATGGTTCTTCCTCTGGAGCAGATTGTATTTCAGGATGAGAACTGTGGTGTGTGATTCCCTTCTGACATGGAGTAAATCCAAGCCTCTGTGTCTTCCTACAAGCAAGACTTCTTTTCAGATAAACGCAGTCACTTTTCAGCTCAAATGAAGGTTCATTGTTCACCAAGCACACACGGTTCTCGCACTTAATTGAAAAGCATTGGATGTTAGAGGTCCTTTATTTTGAATCAGTTTCAGAAGCAGAGTTAAATTAGATATGGGCCGTGTTTGTAGGAAACACAGTTATTTTGTTCTGAGCACACTCACGTTTACTGTTGTATTAGCGAATCTAGAAGCAAGAACGTGCGTCTTGTTCTGAAGCACAGTGTGTTTCATGGATGAGAACTGTGCTGTGTTTTTCCCTTGAGAAACTGGGTCAAATCCCAAGCCCTGTGTCTTCCTAACAGCAAGACTTCTTTTCATGTAATCGCAGTCACTTTTCAGCTCAAACAAAGTTACATCGTTCACAAAGGACAAACAGTTCTCGCTCATATTGAAAAGCATTGGATGTTAGAGGTCCTGTGTTTTTTTTTTATCAGTTTCCAAAGCAGGGTTGAACTAGATATGGGCCATGTGTGTAGGAAACACAGTTCTTTTGTTCACAGCACACTCACATTTCCTGCTCTATTACAGATTCTAGAATGCAAGAGTGTGCTTCTTGCTCTAAAGCAGAGTGTGTTTCATGGATAGGAACTATGCTGTTGTTTATCTTCAGAAATGGAGTTAAATCCCAGCCTCTGTGTCTTCCTACAAGCAAGACCTCTTTTCAGGTAAACACAGTCACTTTTCAGCTCAAAGGAAGCTACGTATTTCACGAACCTCACGTTTCTCGCTCTTAATTGAAAAGCATTAGATGTTAGAGAACCTGTGGTTTGTATCAGTTTCAGAAGCAGAGTTATACTAGATATGGTCCGTGTGTAGGAAACACAGTTCTTTTTACAGTGCACACTCAAATTTCCTGCTGTAATAGAGATTCTAGAATGCAAGAGTGTGCTTCTTGCTCTAAAGCAGAGTGTTTTTCATGGATGAGAATTGTGCTGTGTGTTTACCTTCAGAAGTGGAGTTAAATCCCAGGCTCTGTGTCTTCCTACAACCAAGACTTCATTTCAGGTAAACGGATCCCTTTGCAGCTCAAACGTAGCTACATCGTACACGAAGCACACACATTTCTCGCTCTTAACTGAAAATCATTGGATTTTAGAGGACCTGTGTTTTTTATCAGTTCCAGAAGTAGAGTTGAACTAGATATGGTCCGTGTGTGTAGGAAACACAGTTCTTTTCTACAGAGCACACACACGTTTACTGCTGTATTAGAGATTCTAGAAAGCAAGAGTGTGCTTCTTGCTCTAATGCAGAGTGTGTTTCATGGATGAGAACTGTGCTTTGTGTACCCCTTCAGAAATGGATTTAAATCCCAGGATCTGTGTCTTCCTACAAGCAAGTCTTCTTTTCAGGTAAACGCAGTCACTTTTCAGATCAAAAAATGCTACATCGTTCACGAAGCTCACACGTTTCTCGGTCTTAACTGAAAAGCATTGGATGTTAGAGGACCTGTGGTTTGTATCAGTTTCAGAAGCAGAGTTGAACTAGATATGGGCCGTGTGTGTAGGAAACACAGTTCTTTTGTTCACATTTCCTGCTCTATTAGAGATTCTAGAAGGCAAGTGTGTGCTTCTTGCTCTAAAGCAGAGTGTGTTTCATGGATGAGAACTGTGCTGTGTGTTTACCTTGAGAAGTGGAGTTAAATCCCTGGCTCTGTGTCTTCCTAAAAGCAAGATTTCGCTTCAGGTAAACGCAGTCACTTTTCAGCTGAAATGAAGCAACATTGTTCACGAAGCTCACACGTTTCTCGCTCTTAAATGAAAAACATTGGATGTTGGAGGACCTGTGGTTTGTATCAGTTTCAGAAACAGAGTTGAACTAGATATGGTCCGTGTGTGTAGGAAACAGTTCTTTTGTTCAGAGCAAACTCATGTTTCCTGCTATATTAGAGAGGGTAGAAAGCAAGTGTGTGCTTCTTGCTCTAAAGCAGAGTGTGTATCATGGATGAAAACTGTTCAGTGTGTTTCCCTTCCGAAATGGAGGTAAATCCCATGCTCTGTGTCTTCCTACAATCAAGACTTCATCTCAGGAAACGCAGTCACTTTTTTAGCTCACCCAAAGCTACATCGTACATGAAGGTTACACGTTTCTCGCTCTTAAATGAAAATCATTGGATGTAAGAGGACCTGTGTTTTTTATCAGTTCCAGAAGCAAAGTTGAACTAGATATGATCCATGAGTGTAGGAAACACAGTTCTTTTGTTCTGAGCATACTCATGTGTCTTGCTGTCTTAGAGACTCTAGAAAGCAAGAGCGTGGTTCTTCTGCTGAAGCAGATTGTATTTCAGGATGAGAACTGTGTTGTGTGTTTCCCTTCAGACATGGAGTTAAATCCAAGCCTCTGTGTCTTCCTACAATCAAGACTTCGTTTCAGGTAAATGCAGTCACTTTTTTAGCTCAACCAATGCTAGATCGTACACGAAGCTCACACGTTTCTCGCTCCTAACTGAAAATCATTGGATGTTAGAGGACCTGTGTTTTTTATCAGTTGCAGATGCAGAGTTGAACTAGATATTGTCCATGAGTGTAGGAAACACAGTTCTTTGGTTCTGAGCATACTCACGTGTCTTGCTGTCTTAGAGACTCTACAAAGAAAGAGCATGGTTCTTCCTCTGGAGCAGATTGTATTTCAGGATGAGAACTGTGGTGTGTGATTCCCTTCTGACATGGAGTAAATCCAAGCCTCTGTGTCTTCCTACAAGCAAGACTTCTTTTCAGATAAACGCAGTCACTTTTCAGCTCAAATGAAGGTTCATTGTTCACCAAGCACACACGGTTCTCGCACTTAATTGAAAAGCATTGGATGTTAGAGGTCCTTTATTTTGAATCAGTTTCAGAAGCAGAGTTAAATTAGATATGGGCCGTGTTTGTAGGAAACACAGTTATTTTGTTCTGAGCACACTCACGTTTACTGTTGTATTAGCGAATCTAGAAGCAAGAACGTGCGTCTTGTTCTGAAGCACAGTGTGTTTCATGGATGAGAACTGTGCTGTGTTTTTCCCTTGAGAAACTGGGTCAAATCCCAAGCCCTGTGTCTTCCTAACAGCAAGACTTCTTTTCATGTAATCGCAGTCACTTTTCAGCTCAAACAAAGTTACATCGTTCACAAAGGACAAACAGTTCTCGCTCATATTGAAAAGCATTGGATGTTAGAGGTCCTGTGTTTTTTTTTTATCAGTTTCCAAAGCAGGGTTGAACTAGATATGGGCCGTGTGTGTAGGAAACACAGTTCTTTTGTTCACAGCACACTCACATTTCCTGCTCTATTACAGATTCTAGAATGCAAGAGTGTGCTTCTTGCTCTAAAGCAGAGTGTGTTTCATGGATAGGAACTATGCTGTTGTTTATCTTCAGAAATGGAGTTAAATCCCAGCCTCTGTGTCTTCCTACAAGCAAGACCTCTTTTCAGGTAAACACAGTCACTTTTCAGCTCAAAGGAAGCTACGTATTTCACGAACCTCACGTTTCTCGCTCTTAATTGAAAAGCATTAGATGTTAGAGAACCTGTGGTTTGTATCAGTTTCAGAAGCAGAGTTATACTAGATATGGTCCGTGTGTAGGAAACACAGTTCTTTTTACAGTGCACACTCAAATTTCCTGCTGTAATAGAGATTCTAGAATGCAAGAGTGTGCTTCTTGCTCTAAAGCAGAGTGTTTTTCATGGATGAGAACTGTGCTGTGTGTTTACCTTCAGAAGTGGAGTTAAATCCCAGGCTCTGTGTCTTCCTACAACCAAGACTTCATTTCAGGTAAACGGATCCCTTTGCAGCTCAAACGTAGCTACATCGTACACGAAGCACACACATTTCTCGCTCTTAACTGAAAATCATTGGATTTTAGAGGACCTGTGTTTTTTATCAGTTCCAGAAGTAGAGTTGAACTAGATATGGTCCGTGTGTGTATGAAACACAGTTCTTTTCTACAGAGCACACACACGTTTACTGCTGTATTAGAGATTCTAGAAAGCAAGAGTGTGCTTCTTGCTCTAATGCAGAGTGTGTTTCATGGATGAGAACTGTGCTTTGTGTTCCCCTTCAGAAATGGATTTAAATCCCAGGATCTGTGTCTTCCTACAAGCAAGTCTTCTTTTCAGGTAAACGCAGTCACTTTTCAGATCAAAAAAAGCTACATCGTTCACGAAGCTCACACGTTTCTCGCTCTTAACTGAAAAGCATTGGATATTAGAGGACCTGTGGTTTGTATCAGTTTCAGAAGCAGAGTTGAACTAGATATGGGCCGTGTGTGTAGGAAACACAGTTCTTTTGTTCACATTTCCTGCTCTATTAGAGATTCTAGAAGGCAAGTGTGTGCTTCTTGCTCTAAAGCAGAGTGTGTTTCATGGATGAGAACTGTGCTGTGTGTTTACCTTGAGAAGTGGAGTTAAATCCCTGGCTCTGTGTCTTCCTAAAAGCAAGATTTCGCTTCAGGTAAACGCAGTCACTTTTCAGCTGAAATGAAGCAACATTGTTCACGAAGCTCACACGTTTCTCGCTCTTAAATGAAAAACATTGGATGTTAGAGGACCTGTGGTTTGTATCAGTTTCAGAAACAGAGTTGAACTAGATATGGTCCGTGTGTGTAGGAAACAGTTCTTTTGTTCAGAGCAAACTCATGTTTCCTGCTGTATTAGAGAGGGTAGAAAGCAAGTGTGTGCTTCTTGCTCTAAAGCAGAGTGTGTATCATGGATGAAAACTGTTCAGTGTGTTTCCCTTCCGAAATGGAGGTAAATCCCATGCTCTGTGTCTTCCTACAATCAAGACTTCTTCTCAGGAAACGCAGTCACTTTTTTAGCTCACCCAAAGCTACATCGTACATGAAGGTTACACGTTTCTCGCTCTTAAATGAAAATCATTGGATATAAGAGGACCTGTGTTTTTTATCAGTTCCAGAAGCAAAGTTGAACTAGATATGATCCATGAGTGTAGGAAACACAGTTCTTTTGTTCTGAGCATACTCATGTGTCTTGCTGTCTTAGAGACTCTAGAAAGCAAGAGCGTGGTTCTTCTGCTGAAGCAGATTGTATTTCAGGATGAGAACTGTGTTGTGTGTTTCCCTTCAGACATGGAGTTAAATCCAAGCCTCTGTGTCTTCCTACAATCAAGACTTCGTTTCAGGTAAATGCAGTCACTTTTTTAGCTCAACCAATGCTAGATCGTACACGAAGCTCACACGTTTCTCGCTCCTAACTGAAAATCATTGGATGTTAGAGGACCTGTGTTTTTTATCAGTTGCAGATGCAGAGTTGAACTAGATATGATCCATGAGTGTAGGAAACACAGTTCTTTGGTTCTGAGCATACTCACATGTCTTGCTGTCTTAGAGACTCTACAAAGAAAGAGCATGGTTCTTCCTCTGAAGCAGATTGTATTTCAGGATGAGAACTGTGGTGTGTGTTTCCCTTCTGACATGGAGTAAATCCAAGCCTCTGTGTCTTCCTACAAGCAAGACTTCTTTTCAGATAAACGCAGTCACTTTTCAGCTCAAATGAAGGTTCATTGTTCACCAAGCACACACGGTTCTCGCACTTAATTGAAAAGCATTGGATGTTAGAGGTCCTTTGTTTTGAATCAGTTTCAGAAGCAGAGTAAAATTAGATATGGGCCGTGTTTGTAGGAAACACAGTTATTTTGTTCTGAGCACACTCACGTTTACTGTTGTATTAGCGAATCTAGAAGCAAGAACGTGCGTCTTGTTCTAAAGCACAGTGTGTTTCATGGATGAGAACTGTGCTGTGTTTTTCCCTTGAGAAACTGGGTCAAATCCTAAGCCCTGTGTCTTCCTACCAGCAAGACTTCTTTTCATGTAATCGCAGTCACTTTTCAGCTCAAACAAAGTTACATCGTTCACAAAGGACAAACAGTTCTCGCTCATATTGAAAAGCATTGGATGTTAGAGGTCCTGTGTTTTTTTTTTATCAGTTTCCAAAGCAGGGTTGAACTAGATATGGGCCGTGTGTGTAGGAAACACAGTTCTTTTGTTCACAGCACACTCACATTTCCTGCTCTATTACAGATTCTAGAATGCAAGAGTGTGCTTCTTGCTCTAAAGCAGAGTGTGTTTCATGGATAGGAACTATGCTGTTGTTTATCTTCAGAAATGGAGTTAAATCCCAGCCTCTGTGTCTTCCTACAAGCAAGACCTCTTTTCAGGTAAACACAGTCACTTTTCAGCTCAAAGGAAGCTACGTATTTCACGAAGCTCACGTTTCTCGCTCTTAATTGAAAAGCATTAGATGTTAGAGAACCTGTGGTTTGTATCAGTTTCAGAAGCAGAGTTATACTAGATATGGTCCGTGTGTAGGAAACACAGTTCTTTTTACAGTGCACACTCAAATTTCCTGCTGTAATAGAGATTCTAGAATGCAAGAGTGTGCTTCTTGCTCTAAAGCAGAGTGTTTTTCATGGATGAGAACTGTGCTGTGTGTTTACCTTCAGAAGTGGAGTTAAATCCCAGTCTCTGTGTCTTCCTTCAAGCAAGACTTCATTTCAGGTAAACGGATCCCTTTGCAGCTCAAACGTAGCTACATCGTACACGAAGCTCACACGTTTCTCGCTCTTAACTGAAAATCATTGGATTTTAGAGGACCTGTGTTTTTTATCAGTTCCAGAAGTAGTGTTGAACTAGATATGGTCCGTGTGTGTAGGAAACACAGTTCTTTTCTACAGAGCACACACACGTTTACTGCTGTATTAGAGATTCTAGAAAGCAAGAGTGTGCTTCTTGCTCTAATGCAGAGTGTGTTTCATGGATGAGAACTGTGCTTTGTGTTCCCCTTCAGAAATGGATTTAAATCCCAGGATCTGTGTCTTCCTACAAGCAAGTCTTCTTTTCAGGTAAACGCAGTCACTTTTCAGATCAAAAAAAGCTACATCGTTCACGAAGCTCACACGTTTCTCGCTCTTAACTGAAAAGCATTGGATATTAGAGGACCTGTGGTTTGTATCAGTTTCAGAAGCAGAGTTGAACTAGATATGGGCCGTGTGTAGGAAACACAGATCTTTTGTTCACTGCACACTCACATTTCCTGCTCTATTAGAGGTTCTAGAATGCAAGTGTGTGCTTCTTGCTCTAAAGCAGAGTGTGTTTCATGGATGAGAACTGTGCTGTGTTTTTACCTTGAGAAGTGGAGTTAAATCCCTGGCTCTGTGTCTTCCTAAAAGCAAGATTTTGCTTCAGGTAAACGCAGTCACTTTTCAGCTGAAATGAAGCAACATTGTTCACGAAGCTCACACGTTTCTCGCTCTTAACTGAAAAGCATTGGATGTTAGAGGACCTGTGGTTTGTATCAGTTTCAGAAGCAGAGTTGAACGAAATATGATCCATGTGTGTAGGAAACACAGTTCTTTTGTTCTGAGCACACTCACATTTCCTGGTCTCTTAGAGACTCTTGAAAGCAAGAGCATGCTTCTTGCTCAAAAGCAGAGTATGTTTCATGGATGAGAACTGTGCTGTGTGTTTCCCTTCAGAAATGGAGTTTAATCCCAGGCTCTGTGTCTTCCTACAAGCAATACTTCGTTTCATGTAAACGCAGTTACTTTTCAGCTCAAATGAAGCTACAATGTTCACAAAGCTCACACGTTTATCGCTCTTATCTGATAATCATTGGATGTTAGAGGACCTGATGTTTGTATCAGTTTCAGAGGAAGAGTTGAACTAGATATGGTCAGTGTGTGTATGAAATATAGTTATGGTGTTCTGAGCACACTCACGTTTCCTGTTGTATTAGAGAATGTAGAAGCAAGAGCGTGGTTCTTGTTTTAAAGCAGAATGTATTTCACGGACGAGAACTGTGCTGAGTGTTTCCCTCCAGACACGTAGTTAAAACCCATGCTCAGTGTTTCCTACATGCAAGACTTCGTTTCAGGTAAACTCAGTCACTTTTCAGCTCAAATGAAGGTTCATTGTTCACCAAACACACACGGTTCTCGCTCTTAACTGAAAAGCATTGGATGTTAGAGGACCTGTGGTTTGTATCAGTTTCAGAAGCAGAGTTGAACTAGATATGGGCTGTGTGTGTAGGAAACACAGTTCTTTTGTTCACTGCACACTCACATTTCCTCCTCTATTAGAGATTCTAGAATGAAAGAGTATGCTTCTTGCTCTAAAGCAGAGTGTGTTTCATGGATGAGAACTGTGCTGTGTGTTTACCTTGAGAAGTGGAGTTAAATCCCTGGCTCTGTGTCTTCCTAAAAGCAAGATTTCGCTTCAGGTAAACGCAGTCACTTTTCAGCTGAAATGAAGCAACATTGTTCACGAAGCTCACATGTTTCTCGCTCTTAAATGAAAAACATTGGATGTTAGAAGACCTGTGGTTTGTATCAGTTTCAGAAACAGAGTTAAACTAGATATGGTCCGTGTGTGTAGGAAACAGTTCTTTTGTTCAGAGCAAACTCATGTTTCCTGCTGTATTAGAGACGGTAGAAAGCAAGTGTGTGCTTCTTGCTCTAAAGCAGAGTGTGTATCATGGATGAAAACTGTTCTGTGTGTTTCCCTTCCGAAATGGAGGTAAATCCCATGCTCTGTGTCTTCCTACAATCAAGACTTCATCTCAGGAAACGCAGTCACTTTTTTAGCTCACCCAAAGCTACATCGTACATGAAGGTTACACGTTTCTCGCTCTTAAATGAAAATCATTGGATGTAAGAGGACCTGTGTTTTTTATCAGTTCCAGAAGCAAAGTTGAACTAGATATGATCCATGAGTGTAGGAAACACAGTTCTTTTGTTCTGAGCATACTCATGTGTCTTGCTGTCTTAGAGAATCTAGAAAGCAAGAGCGTGGTTCTTCTGCTGAAGCAGATTGTATTTCAGGATGAGAACTGTGTTGTGTGTTTCCCTTCAGACATGGAGTTAAATCCAAGCCTCTGTGTCTTCCTACAATCAAGACTTCGTTTCAGGTAAATGCAGTCACTTTTTTAGCTCAACCAATGCTAGATCGTACACGAAGCTCACACGTTTCTCGCTCCTAACTGAAAATCATTGGATGTTAGAGGACCTGTGTTTTTTATCAGTTGCAGATGCAGAGATGAACTAGATATGATCCATGAGTGTAGGAAACACAGTTCTTTGGTTCTGAGCTTACTCACGTGTCTTGCTGTCTTAGAGACTCTACAAAGAAAGAGCATGGGTCTTCCTCTGAAGCAGATTGTATTTCAGGATGAGAACTGTGGTGTGTGTTTCCCTTCTGACATGGAGTTAAATCCAAGCCTCTGTGTCTTCCTACAAGCAAGAATTCTTTTCAGATAAACGCAGTCACTTTTCATCTCAAACAAAGCTACATCGTTCACAAAGCACAAACAGTTCTCGCTCTTATTGAAAAGCATTGGAGGTTAGAGTTCCTGTGTTTTTTTATCAGTTTCTGAAGCATGGTTGAACTAGATATGGGCCGTGTGTGTAGGAAACACAGTTCTTTTGTTCATAGCACACTCACATTTCTTGCTCAATTAGAGATTCTAGAATGCAAGAGTGTGCTTCTTGCTCTAAAGCAGAGTGTGTTTCATGGATAGGAACTATGCTGTTGTTTATCTTCAGAAATGGAGTTAAATCCCAGGCTCTGTGTCTTCCTACAAGCAAGACCTCTTTTCAGGTAAACGTGGTCACTTTTCAGCTCAAAGGAAGCTATGTATTTCACGAAGCTCACACGTTTCTCCCTCTTAATTGAAAAGCATTAGATGTTAGAGAACCTGTGGTTTGTATCAGTTTCAGAAGCAGAGTTATACTAGATATGGTCCGTGTGTAGGAAACACAGTTCTTTTTACAGAGCACACTCACATTTCCTGCGGTAATAGAGATTCTAGAATGCAAGAGTGTGCTTCTTGCTCTAAAGCAGAGTGTTTTTCATGGATGAGAACTGTGCTGTGTGTTTACCTTCAGAAGTGGAGTTAAATCCCAGGCTCTGTGTCTTCCTACAAGCAAGACTTCATTTCAGGTAAACGGGTCCCTTTGCAGCTCAAACGTAGCTACATCATACACGAAGCTCACACATTTCTCGCTCTTAACTGAAAATCATTGGATTTTAGAGGACCTTTGTTTTTTATCAGTTCCAGAAGTAGACATGAAATAGATATGATGCATGTGTGTAGGAAACACAGTTCTTTTGTTCTGAGCACACTCACGTTTCCTCCTCTATTAGAGACTCTAGAAAGCAAGAGCGTGCTTCTTGCTCAAAAGCACAGTGTGTTTCATGGATGAGAACTCTGCTTTGTGTTTCCCTTCAGAAATTGAGTTAAATCTCAAGCTCTGTGTCTTCCTACAAGCAAGTCTTCTTTTCAGGTAAACGCAGTCACTTTTTAGCTCAAACAAAGCTACATCGCAGACAAAGCTCACACATTTCTGGCTCTTAACTGAAAAGCATTGGATGTTAGAGGACCTTTGTTTTTTATCAGTTCCAGAAGTAGAGTTGATCTAGATATGGTCCGTGTGTGTAGGAAACACAGTTCTTTTCTACAGAGCACACACATGTTTACTGCTGTATTAGAGATTCTAGAAAGCAAGAGTGTGCTTCTTGCTCTAATGCAGAGTGCGTTTCATGGAAGAGAACTGTGCTTTGTGTTCCCCTTCAGAAATGGATTTAAATCCCAGGATCTGTGTCTTCCTACAAGCAAGACTTCACTTCAGGTAAACGAGGTCACTTTTCAGCTCAAACGAAGCAACATTTTTCACGAAGCTCACACGTTTCTCACTCTTAAGTGAAAAGCATTGGATGTTAGAGGACCTGTGGTTTGTATCAGTTTGAGAAGCAGAGATGAACTAGTATGGTCGGTGTGTGTAGGAAACACAGTTCTATTTTTCAGAGCACAATCACATTTCCTGCTGTATTAGAGATTATAGAATGCAAGAGTGTGCTTCTTGCTCTAAAGCAGAGTGTGTCTCATGGATGAGAACTGTGCTGTGTGTTTCCCTTCAGACATGTTGTTAAATCGCAGGCTCTGGGTCTTCCTACAAGCAAGACTTCGCTTCAGGTAAATGCAGTCACTTTTCAGCTCAAACAAAGCTACATCATTCACGAAGCTCACACGTTTCTCGCTCTTAATTGAAAAGCATTAGATGTTAGAGAACCTGTGGTTTGTATCAGTTTCAGAAGCAGAGTTATACTAGATATGGTCCGTGTGTAGGAAACACAGTTCTTTTTACAGTGCACACTCACATTTCCTTCTGTAATAGAGATTCTAGAATGCAAGAGTGTGCTTCTTGCTCTAAAGCAGAGTGTTTTTCATGGATGAGAACTGTGCTGTGTGTTTACCTTCAGAAGTGGAGTTAAATTTCAGGCTCTGTGTCTTCCTACAAGCAAGACTTCATTTCAGGTAAACGGGTTCCTTTGCAGCTCAAACATAGCTACATCATACACGAAGGTCACACGTTTCTCGCTCTTAACTGAAAAGCATTGGATGTTAGAGGAGCGGTGGCTTGTATCAGTTTCAGAAGCAGAGTTGAACTAGATATGATCCGTGTGTAGGAAACACAGTTCTTTTGTTCTGAGCACACTCACGTTTGTTGTTGTCTTAGAGATTCTAGAAAGCAAGAGCTTGCTTCTTGCTCTAAAGCAGAATGTGTTTCATGGATGAGAACTGTGCTGTGTGTATACCTTCAGAAGTGGAGTTAAATCCCATGCTCTGTGTCTTACTACGAGCAAGAATTTGCTTCAGGAAAACGCAGTCACTTTTCAGCTCATACGAAGCAACATTGTTCACGAAGCTCAAACGTTTCAAGTTCTTAACTGAAAAACATTTCATGTTTGAGGATCTGTGATTTGTATCAGTTTCAGAAGCAGTTTTAACTAGATATGATCCATGTGTGTAGCAAATACAGTTATTTTGTTCTGAGCACACTCACTTTTCTTGCTGTCTTAGAGACTCTAGAAAGCAAGATCGTGGTTGTTGCTCTAAAGCAGAGTGTGTTTCCTGGATGAGAATTATGCTGTGTGTTTCCCTTCAGACATGGAGTTAAATCCCAGGCTCTGTGTCTTCCTACAAGCAAGACTTCGTTTCAGTTAAACACAGTCACTTTTCAGCTCAAATGAAGTTACACTGTTCACCAAGAACACACGGTTCTTGCTCTTAACTGAAAAGCATTGGATGTTAGAGGTCCTGTGTTTTGTATCAGTTTCAGAAGCAGAGTTGAACTACATATTGGCCGTGTTTGTAGGAAACACAGTTATTTGGTTCTGAGCGCACTCACGTTTATTGTTGTATTAGAGAATCAAGAAGCAAGAAGGCACGCCTTGCTCTAAAGCAGAGTGTGTTTCATGGATGAGAACTGTGCTGTGTGTTTCCCTTCAGAAGTAAAGTTTAATCCCAGGCTCTGGATCTTCCTTCAAGCAAGACTTCATTTCAGGTAAACGGGTCCCTTTGCAGCTCAAAGGTAGCTACATCGTACACGAAGCTCACACGTTTCACGCTCTTAACTGAAAATCATTGGATTTTAGAGGACCTGTGTTTTATATCAGTTCCAGAAGTAGAGTTGAACTATATATGGTCCGTGTGTGTAGGAAACACAGTTCTTTTCTACAGAGCACACACACATTTACTGCTGTATTAGAGATTCTAGAAAGCAAGAGTGTGCTTCTTGCTCTAATGCAGAGTGTGTTTCATGGATGAGAACTGTGCTTTGTGTTCCCCTTCAGAAATGGATTTAAATCCCAGGATCTGTGTCTTCCTACAAGCAAGTCTTCTTTTCAGGTAAACGCAGTCACTTTTTAGATAAAAAAAAAAGCTACATCGTTCACGAAGCTCACACGTTTCTCGCTCTTAACTGAAAAGCATTGGATGTTAGAGGACCGGTGGTTTGTATCAGTTTCAGAAGCAGAGTTGAACGAAATATGATCCATGTGTGTAGGAAACACAGTTCTTTTGTTCTGAGCACACTCACATTTCCTGGTCTCTTAGTGACTCTTGAAAGCAAGAGCATGCTTCTTGCTCAAAAGCAGAGTATGTTTCATGGATGAGAACTGTGCTGTGTGTTTCCCTTCAGAAATGGAGTTTAGTCCCAGGCTCTGTGTCTTCCTACAAGCAATACTTCGTTTCATGTAAATGCAGTCACTTTTCAGCTCAAATGAAGCTACAATGTTCACAAAGCTCACACTTTTATCGCTCTTAACTGATAATCATTGGATGTTGGAGGACTTGAGGTTTGTATCAGTTTCAGAGGAAGAGTTGAACTAGATATGGTCAGTGTGTGTAGGAAATATAGTTATTGTGTTCTGAGCACACTCACGTTTCCTGTTGTATTGGAGAATGTAGAAGCAAGAGCGTGGTTCTTGCTTTAAAGCAGAATGTATTTCACGGACGAGAACTGTGCTTAGCGTTTCCCTCCAGACAGGGAGTTAAAACCCAGGCTCTGTGTTTCCTACATGCAAGACTTCGTTTCAGGTAAACGCAGTCACTTTTCAGCTCAAATGAAGGTTCATTGTTCACCAAACACACACGGTTCTAGCTCTTAACTGAAAAGCATTGGATGTTAGAGGACCTGTGGTTTGTACCAGTTTCAGAAGCAGAGGTGAACTAGATATGATCCATGAGTGTAGGAAACACAGTTCTTTTGTTCTGAGCATACTCATGTGTCTTGCTGTCTTAGAGAATCTAGAAAGCAAGAGCGTGGTTCTTCTGCTGAAGCAGATTGTATTTCAGGATGAGAACTGTGTTGTGTGTTTCCCTTCAGACATGGAGTTAAATCCAAGCCTCTGTGTCTTCCTACAATCAAGACTTCGTTTCAGGTAAATGCAGTCACTTTTTTAGCTCAACCAATGCTAGATCGTACACGAAGCTCACACGTTTCTCGCTCCTAACTGAAAATCATTGGATGTTAGAGGACCTGTGTTTTTTATCAGTTGCCTACGCAGAGTTGAACTAGATATTGTCCATGAGTGTAGGAAACACAGTTCTTTGGTTCTGAGCATACTCACGTGTCTTGCTGTCTTAGAGACTCTACAAAGAAAGAGCATGGTTCTTCCTCTGGAGCAGATTGTATTTCAGGATGAGAACTGTGGTGTGTGTTTCCCTTCTGACATGGAGTAAATCCAAGCCTCTGTCTCTTCCTACAAGCAAGACTTCTTTTCAGATAAACGCAGTCACTTTTCAGCTCAAATGAAGGTTCATTGTTCACCAAGCACACACGATTCTCGCACTTATTTGAAAAACATTGGATGTTAGAGGTCCTTTGTTTTGAATCAGTTTCAGAAGCAGAGTTAAATTAGATATGGGCCGTGTTTGTAGGAAACACAGTCATTTTGTTCTGAGCACACTCACGTTTACTGTTGTATTAGCGAATCTAGAAGCAAGAACGTGCGTCTTCTTCTAAAGCACAGTGTATTTCATGGATGAGAACTGTGCTGTGTTTTTCCCTTGAGAAACTGGGTCAAATCCCAAGCCCTGTGTCTTCCTACCAGCAAGACTTCTTTTCATGTAATCGCAGTCACTTTTCAGCTCAAACAAAGTTACATCGTTCACAAAGGACAAACAGTTCTCACTCATATTGAAAAGCATTGGATGTTAGAGTTCCTGTGTTTTTTTTATCAGTTTCCGAAGCAGAGTTGAACTACATATGGGCCGTGTGTGTAGGAAACACAGTTCTTTTGTTCACAGCACACTCACATTTCCTGCTCTATTAGAGATTCTAGAATGCAAGAGTGTGCTTCTTGCTCTAAAGCAGAGTGTGTTTCATGGATAGGAACTATGCTGTTGTTTATCTTCAGAAATGGAGTTAAATCCCAGCCTCTGTGTCTTCCTACAAGCAAGACCTCTTTTCAGGTAAACACAGTCACTTTTCAGCTCAAAGGAAGCTACGTATTTCACGAAGCTCACGTTTCTCGCTCTTAATTGAAAAGCATTAGATGTTAGAGAACCTGTGGTTTGTATCAGTTTCAGAAGCAGAGTTATACTAGATATGGTCCGTGTGTAGAAAACACAATTCTTTTTACAGTGCACACTCAAATTTCCTGCTGTAATAGAGATTCTAGAATGCAAGAGTGTGCTTCTTGCTCTAAAGCAGAATGTTTTTCATGGATGAGAACTGTGCTGTGTGTTTACCTTCAGAAGTGGAGTTAAATCCCAGGCTCTGTGTCTTCCTACAAGCAAGACTTCATTTCAGGTAAACGGATCCCTTTGCAGCTCAAACGTAGCTACATCGTACACGAAGCTCACACGTTTCTCGCTCTTAACTGAAAATCATTGGATTTTAGAGGACCTGTGTTTTTTATCAGTTCCAGAAGTAGAGTTGAACTAGATATGATCCGTGTGTGTAGGAAACACAGTTCTTTTCTACAGAGCACACACACGTTTACTGCTGTATTAGAGATTCTGGAAAGCAAGAGTGTGCTTCTTGCTCTAATGCAGAGTGTGTTTCATGGATGAGAACTGTGCTTTGTGTTCCCCTTCAGAAATGGATTTAAATCCCAGGATCTGTGTCTTCCTACAAGCAAGTCTTCTTTTCAGGTAAACGCAGTCACTTTTCAGATCAAAAAAAGCTACATCGTTCACGAAGCTCACACGTTTCTCGCTCTTAACTGAAAACCATTGGATGTTAGAGGACCTGTGGTTTGTATCAGTTTCAGAAGCAGAGTTGAACGAAATATGATCCATGTGTGTAGGAAACACAGTTCTTTTGTTCTGAGCACACTCACATTTCCTGGTCCCTTAAGACTCTTGAAAGCAAGAGCATGCTTCTTGCTCAAAAGCAGAGTATGTTTCATGGATGAGAACTGTGCTGTGTGTTTCCCTTCAGAAATGGAGTTTAATCCCAGGCTCTGTGTCTTCCTACAAGCAATACTTCGTTTCATGTAAACGCAGTTACTTTTCAGCTCAAATGAAGCTACAATGTTCACAAAGCTCACACGTTTATCGCTCTTAACTGATAATCATTGGATGTTAGAGGACCTGAGGTTTGTATCAGTTTCAGAGGAAGAGTTGAACTAGATATGGTCAGTGTGTGTAGGAAATATAGTTATGGTGTTCTGAGCACACTCACGTTTCCTGTTGTATTAGAGAATGTAGAAGCAAGAGCGTGGTTCTTGTTTTAAAGCAGAATGTATTTCACGGACGAGAACTGTGCTGAGTGTTTCCCTCCAGACACGTAGTTAAAACCCATGCTCAGTGTTTCCAACATGCAAGACTTCGTTTCAGGTAAACTCAGTCACTTTTCAGCTCAAATGAAGGTTCATTGTTCACCAAACACACACGGTTCTCGCTCTTAACTGAAAAGCATTGGATGTTAGAGGACCTGTGGTTTATATCAGTTTCAGAAGCAGAGTTGAACTAGATATGGGCCGTGTGTGTAGGAAACACAGTTCTTTTGTTCACTGCACACTCACATTTCCTCCTCTATTAGAGATTCTAGAATGCAAGAGTATGCTTCTTGCTCTAAAGCAGAGTGTGTTTCATGGATGAGAACTGTGCTGTTGTTTACCTTGAGAAGTGGAGTTAAATCCCTGGCTCTGTGTCTTCCTAAAAGCAAGATTTCGCTTCAGGTAAACGCAGTCACTTTTCAGCTGAAATGAAGCAACATTGTTCACGAAGCTCACACGTTTCTCGCTCTTAAATGAAAAACATTGGATATTAGAGGACCTGTGGTTTGTATCAGTTTCAGAAACAGAGTTAAACTAGATATGGTCCGTGTGTGTAGGAAACAGTTCTTTTGTTCAGAGCAAACTCATGTTTCCTGCTGTATTAGAGACGGTAGAAAGCAAGTGTGTGCTTCTTGCTCTAAAGCAGAGTGTGTATCATGGATGAGAACTGTTCTGTGTGTTTCCCTTCCGAAATGGAGGTAAATCCCATGCTCTTTGTCTTCCTACAATCAAGACTTCGTTTCAGGTAAATGCAGTCACTTTTTTAGCTCAACCAATGCTAGATCGTACATGAAGCTCACACGTTTCTCGCTCCTAACTGAAAATCATTGGATGTTAGAGGACCTGTGTTTTTTATCAGTTGCAGATGCAGAGTTGAACTAGATATGATCCATGAGTGTAGGAAACACAGTTCTTTGGTTCTGAGCATACTCACATGTCTTGCTGTCTTAGAGACTCTACAAAGAAAGAGCATGGTTCTTCCTCTGAAGCAGATTGTATTTCAGGATGAGAACTGTGTTGTGTGTTTCCCTTCTGACATTGAGTTAAATCCATGCCTCTGTGTCTTCCTACAAGCAAGACTTCTTTTCAGATAAACGCAGTCACTTTTCAGCTCAAATGAAGGTTCATTGTTCACCAAGCACACATGGTTCTCGCACTTAATTGAAAAGCATTGGATGTTAGAGGTCCTTTGTTTTGAATCAGTTTCAGAAGCAGAGTTAAATTAGATATGAGCCGTGTTTGTAGGAAACACAGTTATTTTGTTCTGAGCGCACTCACGTTTACTGTTGTATTAGAGAATCTAGAAGCAAGAACGTGCGTCTTGTTCTAAAGCACAGTGTGTTTCATGGATGAGAACTGTGCTGTGTTTTTCCCTTGAGAAACTGGGTCAAATCCCAAGCCCTGTGTCTTCCTACCAGCAAGACATCTTTTCATGTAATCGCAGTCACTTTTCAGCTCAAACAAAGTTACATCGTTCACAAAGCACAAACAGTTCTCGCTCATATTGAAAAGCATTAGATGTTAGAGTTCCTGTGTTTTTTTTATCAGTTTCTGAAGCAGGGTTGAACTAGATATGGGCCGTGTGTGTAGGAAACACAGTTCTTTTGTTCACAGCACACTCACATTTCCTGCTCTATTACAGATTCTAGAATGCAAGAGTGTGCTTCTTGCTCTAAAGCAGAGTGTGTTTCATGGATAGGAACTATGCTGTTGTTTATCTTCAGAAATGGAGTTAAATCCCAGCCTCTGTGTTTTCCTACAAGCAAGACCTCTTTTCAGGTAAACGCAGTCACTTTTCATCTCAAAGGAAGCTACGTATTTCACGAAGCTCACGTTTCTCGCTCTTAATTGAAAAGCGTTAGATGTTAGAGAACCTGTGGTTTGTATCAGTTTCTGAAGCAGAGTTATACTAGATATGGTCCGTGTGTAGGAAACACAGTTCTTTTTACAGTGCACACTCACATTTCCTGCTGTAATAGAGATTCTAGAATGCAAGAGAGTGCTTCTGGCTCTAAAGCAGAGTGTTTTTCATGGATGAGAACTGTGCTGTGTGTTTACCTTCAGAAGTGGAGTTAAATCCCAGGCTCTGTGTCTTCCTACAAGCAAGACTTCATTTCAGGTAAACGGGTCCCTTTGCAGCTCAAACGTAGCTACATCTTATACGAAGCTCACACGTTTCTCGCTCTTAACTGAAAATCATTGGATTTTAGAGGACCTGTTTTTTTTATCACTGCCAGAAGCAGACATGAAGTAGATATGATGCATGTGTGTAGGAAACACAGTTCTTTTGTTCTGAGCACACTCACGTTTCCTCCTCTATTAGAGACTCTAGAAAGCAAGAGCATGCTTCTTGCTCAAAAGCACAGTGTGTTTCATGGATGAGAACTCTGCTTTGTGTTTCCCTTCAGAAATTGAGTAAATGTCAAGCTCTGCGTCTTCCTACAAGCAAGACTTCGTTTCAGGTAAACGCAGTCACATTTCAGCTCAAAAAAAAGGACAACGTTACGAAGCTCACAGGTTTCTCGCTCTTAACTGAAAAGCATTGGATGTTAGAGCACTGGTGGTTTGTATCAGTTTCAAAAGCAGAGTTGAACTAGATGTGGTCCATATGCGTAGGAAACACAGTTCTTTTGTTCTGAGCACACTCACGTTTCCTGCTGTATTAGAGACTCTAGAAAGCAAGAGCATGCTTCTTGCTCTAAAGCAGAGTGTCTTTCATGGATGAGAACTGTGCAGTTTGTTTCCCTTCAGAACTGGTTTTAAATCCCAGGTTCTGTGTCTTCCTACAAGCAAGACTTCGTTTCATGTAAACACAGTCCCTTTTCAGCTCAATTAAGCTACATCGTTCACGAAACTCACACGTTCGTCGCGCTAGAGTGAAAAGCTTTGGATGTGAGAGGACCTGTGGTTTGTATCAGTTTCAGAATCAGAGTTGAACTAAATATGGTCCGTATGTGTAGGAAACACCGTTCTTTTGTTCTTAGCACACTCACGTTTCCTGCTGTATTAGAGATTCTAGAAAGCAATAGCGTCCTTCATGCTCTAAAGCAGAGTGTGTTTCGAGGATGGGAACTGTGCTCAATGATGCTCTTCAGAAATGGACTTAAATCCCTTGTTCTCTGTCTTCCTACAAGCAAGACATCGTTTCAGGTAAACACAGTCACTTTTCAGTTCAAACGGAGCTACATCATTTACAATGCTCACACATTTCTCGTGCTTAACTGAAAAGCATTGGATGTTAGAGGTCCTGTGGTTTGTATCAGTTTCAGGAGCAGAGTTGAACTCGATATGGTCCGTATGTGTAGGAAACACAGTCCGTTGGTTATGATCACACTCACGTTCCTGCTGTATTACAGACTCGAGAAAGCAACAGCATGCTTCTCGCTATAAAGCAGAGTGTGTTTCATGGATGGGAACTGTGCAGTTTGTTTCACTTCAGAAATAGAGTTAAGTCCCAGGCTCTGTGTCTTCCTACAGGCAACACTTCATTTCAGGTAAACGCAGTCCCTTTTCAGCTCAAATGAAGCTACATCTTTCACGAAGCTTACACGATTGTTGCGCTTAAGTGAAAAGCTTTGGATGTTAGAGGACCTGTGGTTTGTATCAGTTTCATAAGCTGAGTTGAACTAAATATGGTCCGTATGTGTAGGATAAGACCATTCTTTGGTTCTGAGCACACTCACTTTTCCTGCTGTATTAGAGACTCTAGAAGCAACAGTGTGCTTCTCGCTCTAAAGCAGAGTGTGTTTCCTAGATGGGAACTGTTCAGTTTGTTTCACTTCAGAAATTGAGACAAGTCCCAGGGTCTGTGTCTTCCTACAAGCAACACTTCGTTTCTGGTAAAGGCAGTCCCTTTTCAGCTCAAAGGAGGCTACTTCGTTCACGATGCTCACACGTTTTTCGCTCTTAACTGAAAAGCATTGGATGTTAGAGGACCTGTGGTTTGTATCAGTTTCAGAAGCAGATTTGAACTAGATGTGTTCCATATGGTTAGTAAACACGGTTCTTTTGTTTTGAGCAAACACAGGTTTCCTGCTGTAATAGAGACTCTCGAAAGCAAGAGCGTGCTTCTTTCTCTAAAGCAGAGTGTGTTTCATGGATGGGAACTGTTCTGTGTGTTTTCCTTCAGAAATGGAGTTAAATCCCAGGCTCTGTGTCTTCTTACAAGCAAGACTTCGTTTCAGGTAAACACAGTCACTTTTGAGCTCAAAAAAAAAAAGGACAACGTTCACGAAGCTCACAGGTTTCTCGCTCTTAACTTGAAAAGCATTGGATGTTAGAGCACTGGTGGTTTGTATTAGTTTCAAAAGCAGAGTTTAAGTAGAAGTGGTCCATATGCGTAGGAAACACAGTTCTTTTGTTCTGAGCACACTCACGTTTCCTGCTGTAATAGAGACTCTACAAAGCAAGAGCATGCTTCTTGCTCTAAAGCAGAGTGTCTTTCATGGATGAGAACTGTGCAGTTTGTTTCCCTTCAGAAATGGAGTTAAATCCCAGGTTCTGTGTCTTCCTACATGCAAGACATTGTTTCAAGTTAAGAAAGTCCCTTTTCGGCTCAAAGGAAGCTAAATCGTTCACACAGCTCACAAGTTTTCGCTATTTACTGAGAAGCATTGGATGTTAGAGGATCTGTGGTTTGTATCAGTTCCAGAAGCACAGTTAAGCTCGCTATGGTCCATATGTGTAGGAAACACATTACTTTGGTTATGATCACACTCATGTCTCCTGCTGTATTACAGACTCTAGAAAGCAAGAGCATCCTTCTTGCGCTAAAGGAGAGTGTGTTTGATGGATGGGAACTGTGCTGAGTGTTGCCCTTCAGAACTGGTTTTAAATCCCAGACTCTGTGTCTTCCTACAAGCAAGACTTCGTTTCATGTAAACGCAGTCCCTTTTCAGCTCAAAGGAAGCTACATCGTTCACGAAACTCACACGTTTGTCGCGCTAGAGTGAAAAGCTTTGGATGTGAGAGGACCTGTGGTTTGTATCAGTTTCAGAATCAGAGTTGAACTAAATATGGTCCGTATGTGTAGGAAACACCGTACTTTTGTTCTTAGCACACTCACGTTTCCTGCTGTATTAGAGATTCTAGAAAGCAATAGTGTCCTTCATGCTCTAAAGCAGAGTATGTTTCATGGATGGGAACTGTGCTGAATGATGCTTTTCAGAAATGGACTTAAATCCCATGTTCTCTGTCTTCCTACAAGCAAGACATTTTTTCAGGTAAACACAGTCACTTTGCAGCTCAAATGGAGGTACATCATTTACAAAGCTCACATGTTTCTCACGCTCAACTGAAAAGCATTGCATGTTAGAGGTCCTGTGGTTTGTATCAGTTTCAGGAGCAGAGTTGAACTCGATATGGTCCGTATGTGTAGGAAACACAGTTCTTTTCTACAGAGCACACACACGTTTACTGCTGTATTAGAGATTCTAGAAAGCAAGAGTGTGCTTCTTGCTCTAATGCAGAGTGTGTTTCATGGATGATAACTGTGCTTTGTGTTCCCCTTCAGAAATGGATTTAAATCCCAGGATCTGTGTCTTCCTACAAGCAAGACTTCATTTCCGGAAAATGCAGTCACTTTTCAGATCAAAAAAAGCTACATCGTTCACGAAGCTCACACGTTTCTCGCTCTTAACTGAAAACCATTGGATGTTAGAGGACCTGTGGTTTGTATCAGTTTCAGAAGCAGAGTTGAACGAAATATGATACATGTGTGTAGGAAACACAGTTCTTTTTTTCAGAGCACACTCACATTTCCTGCAGAATAAGAGAAAATAGAATGCAAGAGTGTGCTTGTTGTTCTAAACAGAGTGTGTTTCATGGATGTGAAATGTGCTGTGTTTTTACCTTCAGAAGTGGAGTTAAGTCCCTGGCTCTGTGTCTTCCTACAAGCAAGACTTTGTTTCAGGTAAACTCAGTCACTTTTCAGCTCAAAGGAAGCAACATTGTTCACGAAGCTTATATGTTTCTCGCTCTTAAATGAAAAGCATTGAATGTTAGAGGACCTGTGGTTTGTATCAGTTTCAGAAGCAGAGTTGAACTAGATATGGTCCGTGTTTTTTTGGAAACACAGTTCTTTTGTTCTGAGCACTCTCACGTTTCTTGCTGTCTTAGAGACTCTAGAAAGCATGAGCGTGGTTCTTGCTCTAAAGCAGAGTGTTTTTCAGGGATGGGAACTGTGCTGTGTGATTCTCTTCAGACATGGAGTTAAATCCCAGGCACTGTATCTTCCTACAAGCAAGACTTCGTTTCAGGTAAATGCAGTCACATTTAAGCTCAAAAGAAGCTACATCGACACAAAGCACACAAGTTTCTCACTCCTAACTGAAAAGCATTGGATGTTAGAAGACCTCTGGTTTGTATCAGTTTCAGAATCAGAGTTGAACAAGATATGGTCCGTGTGTAGGAAACACAGTTCTTTTGTTCTGAGAACACTCACGTTTCTTGCTGTTTTAGAGAATCTAGAAGCAAGACCTTGCGTCTTGCTCTAAAGCACAGTGTGTTTCATGGATGAGAACTGTGCTTTCTTTTTCCCTTTAGAAATGGTGTTAAATCCCAGGCTCTGTGTCTTCCTACAAGCAAGACATCGCTTCAGGTAAATGCAGTCACTTTTCAGCTCAAAGGAAGCTACATATTTCACGAAGCTCACACGTTTCTAGCTCTTAACTGAAAAGCATTGGATGTTAGAGGAGCGGTGGTTTGTATCAGTTTCATAAGCAGAGTTGAACTAGATATGATCCGTGTGTAGGAAACACAGTTCTTTTGTTCTCAGCACACTCACGTTTGTTGTTTTCTTAGAGATTCTAGAAAGCAAGAGCTTTCTTCTTGCTCTAAAGCAGAGTGTGTTTCATGGATGAGAACTGTGCTGTGTGTATATCTTCAGAAGTGGAGTTAAATCCCAGGCTCTGTGTCTTACTACGAGCAAGAATTTGCTTCAGGAAAACGCAGTCACTTTTCAGCTCATACGAAGCAACATTGTTCACGAAGCTCACACGTTTCAAGTTCTTAACTGAAAAACATTGCATGTTTGAGGATCTGTGATTTGTATCAGTTTCAGAAGCAGTTTTAACTAGATATGATCCATGTGTGTAGCAAATACAGTTATTTTGTTCTGAGCACACTCAGATTTCTTGCTGTCTTAGAGACTCTAGAAAGCAAGATCGTGGTTGTTGCTCTAAAGCAGAGTGTGTTTCCTGGATGAGAACTATGCTGTGTGTTTCCCTTCAGACATGGAGTTAAATCCCAGGCTCTGTGTCTTCCTACAAGCAAGACTTCGTTTCAGTTAAACACAGTCACTTTTCAGCTCAAATGGAGTTACACTGTTCACCAAGAACACAAGGTTCTTGCTCTTAACTGAAAAGCATTGGATGTTAGAGGTCCTGTGTTTTGTATCAGTTTCAGAAGCAGAGTTGAACTACATATGGGCCGTGTTTGTAGGAAACACAGTTATTTGGTTCTGAGCGCACTCACGTTTATTGTTGTATTAGAGAATCAAGAAGCAAGAAGGCACGTCTTGCTCTAAAGCAGAGTGTGTTTCATGGATGAGAACTGGGCTGTGTGTTTCCCTTCAGAAGTAAAGTTTAATCCCAGGCTCTGGATCTTCCTTCAAGCAAGACTTCCTTTCAGGTAAACACAGTCACTTTTCAGCTCAAACGAAGCTACATCGTTCACAAAGCTCACACGATTCTCGCTCTTAAATGAAAATCATTGGATGTTAGAGGACCTCTGGTTTGTATCAGTTTCATAAGCAGAGTTGAACTAGATATGGTCGGCGTGTGTAGGAAACACAGTTCTTTTGTTCTGAGAACACTCATGTTTCTTGCTGTCTTAAAGATTCTAGAAAGCAAGAGCTTGCTTCTTGCTCTAAAGCAGAGTGTGTTTCATGGATGAGAACTGTGCTGTGTTTTTCCCTTCAGAAATTAAGTTAAATCCCAAGCTCTGTGTCTTCCTACAATCAAGACTTATTTTCAGGTAAACGCAGTCACTTTTCAGCTCAAAGGAAGCTACATATTTCACGAAGCTCACACGTTTCTAACTCTTAAATGAAAAGCATTGGATGTAAGAGGAGCTGTGTTTTGCATCAGTTTCATAAGCAGAGTTGAACTAGATATGGTCCGTGTGTGTAGGAAACACAGTTCTTTTTTTCAGAGCACACTCACATTTCCTGCTGTATTAGAGATTCTAGAATGCAAGAGTGTGCTTCTTGCTCTAAAGCAGAGAGTGTTTCATGGATGAGAACTGTGCTATTTGTTTACCTTCAGAAGTGGAGTTAAAACCCATGCTCTATGTCTTCCTACAATCAAGACTTCGTTTCAGGTAAACGCAGTCAATTTTCAGCTCAAACGAAGCTACATCATTCACAAAGCTCACATGTTTCTCTCGCTTAACTGAAAAGCATTGGATGTTAGAGGTCCTGTGGTTTGTACCAGTTTCAGGAGCAGAGTTGAACTCGATATGGTCCGTGTGTGTAGGAAACACAGTCCTTTGGTTATGATCACACTCACGTTCCTGCTGTATTACAGACTCTAGAAAGCAACAGCGTGCTTCTCGCTATAAAGCAGAGTATGTTTCATGGATGGGAACTGTGCAGTTTGTTTCACTTCAGAAATAGAGTTAAGTCCTTGGCTCTGTGTCTTCCTACAAGCAACATTTTGTTTCTGGTAAACGCAGTCCCTTTTCAGCTCAAAGGAGGCTAATTTGTTCACGATGCTCACACGTTTTTGGCTCTTAACTGAAAAGCATTGCATGTTAGAGGACCTGTGGTTTGTATCAGTTTCAGAAGCAGAGTTGAACTAGATGTGTTCCATATGGTTAGTAAACACGGTTCTTTTGTTTTGAGCAAACACAGGTTTCCTGCTGTAATAGAGAATCTCGAAAGCAAGAGCGTGCTTCTTTCTCTAAAGCAGAGTGTGTTTCATCGATGGGAACTGTTCTGTGTGTTTTCCTTCAGAAATGGTGTTAAATCCCAGGCTCTGTGTCTTCTTACAAGCAAGAATTCGATTCAGGTAAACACAGTCAATTTTCAGCTCAAAAAAAAGGACAACGTTCACGAAGCTCACAGGTTTCTCGCTCTTAACTTGAAAAGCATTGGATGTTAGAGCACTGGTGGTTTGTATCAGTTTCAAAAGCAGAGTTGAGCTAGATGTGGTCCATATGCGTAGGAAACACAATTCTTTTGTTCTGAGCACACTCACGTTTTCTGCTGTATTAGAGACTCTAGAAGCAATAGCATGCTTCTCGCTCTAAAGCAGAGTGTGTTTCATGGATGGGAACTGTGCAGTTTGTTTCACTTCAGAAATTTAGTTAAGTCCCAGGCTCTGTGTCTTCCTACAAGCAACACTTCGTTTCAGGTAAACGCAGTCCCTTTTCGGCTCAAATGAAGCTACATCTTTCACGAAGCTTACATGATTGTTGCGCTTAAGTGAAAAGCATTGGATGTTAGAGCACTGGTGGTTTGTATCAGTTTCAAAAGTAGAGTTGAACTAGAAGTGGGCCATATGCGTAGTAAACACAGTTCTTTTGTTCTGAGCACACTCACGTTTCCTGCTGTATTAGAGACTCTAGAAGCAACAGCATGCTTCTCGCTATAAAGCAGAGTGTGTTTCATGGATGGGAACTGTGCAGTTTGTTTCACTTCATTAATAGAGTTAAGTCCCTGGCTCTGTGTCTTCCTACAAGCAACATTTTGTTTCTAGTAAACGCAGTCCCTTTTCGTCTCAAATGAAGCTACATCTTTCACGAAGCTTACATGATTGTTGCGCTTAAGTGAAAAGCTTTGGATGATAGAGGACCTGTGGTTTGTATCAGTTTCATAAGCTGAGTTGAACTAAATATGGTCCGTATCTGTAGGATAAGACCGTTCTTTGGTTCTGAGCACACTCACTTTTCCTGCTGTATTAGAGACTCTAGAAGCAATACCATGCTTCTCGCACTAAAGCAGAGTGTGTTTCATAGATGGGAACTGTTCAGTTTGTTTCACTTCAGAAATTGAGACAAGTCCCAGGGTCTCTGTCTTCCTACAAGCAACACTTCGTTTCAGGTAAACGCAGTCCCTTTTTGGCTCAAATGAAGCTACATTTTTCACGAAGCTCACACGTTTCTCGCTCTTAACTGAAAAGCATTGGATGTTAGAGGTCTTGTGGTTTGTATCAGTTTCAGTAGCAGAGTTGAACTGGATATGGTCCGTATGTGTAGGAAACACAGTCCTTTGGTTATGATCACACTCACGTTCCTGCTGTATTACAGACTCTAGAAAACAACAGCGTGCTTCTCGCTATAAAGCAGAGTGTGTTTCTTGGATGGGAACTGTGCAGTTTGTTTCACTTCAGAAATAGAGTTAAGTCCCAGGCTCTGTGTCTTCCTACAAGCAACACTTCGTTTCAGGTAAACGCAGTCCCTTTTCGTCTCAAATGAAGCTACATCTTTCACGAAGCTTACACGATTGTTGCACTTAAGTGAAAAGCTTTGGAAGTTAGCGGACCTGTGGTTTGTATCAGTTTCATAAGCTGAGTTGAACTAAATATGGTCCGTAGGTGTAGGATAAGACCGTTCTTTGGTTCTGAGCACACTCACTTTTCCTGCTGTATTAGAGACTCTAGAAGCAACAGCGTGCTTCTCGCTCTAAAGCAGAGTGTGTTTCCTAGATGGGAACTGTTCAGTTTGTTTCACTTCAGAAATTGAGACAAGTCCCAGGGTCTGTGTCTTCCTACAAGCAACACTTTGTTTCTGGTAAATGCAGTCCCTTTTCAGCTCAAAGGAGGCTACTTCGTTCACGATGTTCACAGGTTTTTCGCTCTTAACTGAAAAGCATTGGATGTTAGAGGACCTGTGGTTTGTATCAGTTTCAGAAGCAGAGTTGAACTAGATGTGTTCCATATGGTTAGTAAACACGGTTCTTTTGTTTTGAGCACACACACGTTTCCTGCTGTATTAGAGACTCTGGAAAGCAAGAGCGTGCTTCTTTCTCTAAAGCAGAGTGTGTTTCATGGATGGGAACTGTTCTGTGTGTTTTCCTTCAGAAATGGAGTTAAATCCCAGGCTCTGTGCCTTCTTACAAGCAAGACTTCGTTTCAGGTAAACGCAGTCACTTTTCAGCTCAAAAAAAAGGACAATGTTCACGAAGCTCACAGGTTTCTTGCTCTTAACTTGAAAAGCATTAGATGTTGGAGCACTGGTGGTTTGTATCAGTTTCAAAAGCAGAGTTGAACTAGATGTGGTCCGTATGCGTAGGAAACACAGTTCTTTTGTTCTGAACACACTCACGTTTCCTGCTCTATTAGAGACTCTAGAAAGCAAGTGCATGCTTCTTGCTCTAAAGCAGAGTGTCTTTTATGGATGAGACCTGTGCAGTTTGTTTCCCTTCAGAAATGGAGTTAAATCCCATGCTCTGTGTCTTCCTACAAGCAAGACTTCGTTTCAGGTTAACACAGTCCCTTTTCAGGTCAAAGGAAGATACATCGTTCACACAGCTCACAAGTTTTCGCTATTTACTGAGAAGCATTGGATGTTAGAGGATCTGTGGTTTGTATCAGTTTTGGAAGCAGAGTTGAACTCGCTATGGCCCGTATTTGTAGGAAACACAGTCCTTTGGTTATTGTCACACTCACGTTCCTGCTGTATTACAGACACTAGAAAGCAACAGCGTGCTTCTTGCTCTAAAGCCGAGTGTGTTTCATGGATGGGAACTGTGCAGGTTGTTTCACTTCAGAAATGGAGTTAAGTCCCAGACTCTGGGTCTTCCTACAAGCAACATTTCGTTTCAGGTAAATAAGTCCCTTTTCAGCTCAAATGAAGCTACATCTTTCACGAAACTCACACGTTTGTCGCGCTAGAGTGAAAAGCTTTGGATGTGAGAGGACCTGTGGTTTGTATCAGTTTCAGAAGCAGAGTTGAACTAAATATGGTCCGTATGTGTAGGAAACCCCGTTCATTTGTTCTTAGCACACTCACGTTTCCTGCTATATTAGAGATTCTAGAAAACAATAGCGTCCTTCATGCTCTAAAGCAGAGTGTGTTTCATGGATGGGAACTGTGCTGAACAATGCTCTTCAGAAATGGACTTAAATCCCATGTTCTCTGTCTTCCTACAAGCAAGACATCATTTCAGGTAAACACAGTCACTTTTTAGTTCAAAGGGAGCTACATCATTTACAAAGCTCACATGTTTCTCGCGCTTAACTGAAAAGCATTGGATGTTAGAGGTCCTGTGGTTTGTATCAGTTTCAGGAGCAGAGTTGAACTCGATATGGTCCGTGTGTGTAGGAAACACAGTCCTTTGGTTATGATCACACTCACGTTCCTGCTATATTACAGACTCTAGAAAGCAACAGCGTGCTTCTCGCTATAAAGCAGAGTGTGTTTCTTGGATGGGAACTGTGCAGTTTGTTTCACTTCAGAAATAGAGTTAATTCCCAGGCTCTGTGTCTTCCTACAAGCAACACTTCGTTTCAGGTAAACGCATTCCCTTTTCAGCTCAAATGAAGCTACGTCTTTCACGAAGCTTACACGATTGTTGCGCGTAAGTGAAAAGCTTTGGATGTTAGCGGACCTGTGGTTTGTGTCAGTTTCATAAGCTGAGTTGAACTAAATATGGTCCATAGGTGTAGGATAAGACCGTTCTTTGGTTCTGAGCACACTCACTTTTCCTGCTGTATTAGAGACTCTAGAAGCAACAGCGTGCTTCTCGCTCTAAAGCAGAGTGTGTTTCCTAGATGGGAACTATTCAGTTTGTTTCACTTCAGAAATTGAGACAAGTCCCAGGGTCTGTGTCTTCCTACAAGCAAAACTTCGTTTCTGGTAAATGCAGTCCCTTTTCAGCTCAAAGGAGGCTACTTCGTTCACGATGCTCACACGTTTTTCGCTCTCAACTGAAAAGCATTGGATGTTAGAGGACCTGTGGTTTGTATCAGTTTCAGAAGCACAGTTGAACCAGATGTGTTCCATATGGTTAGTAAACACGGTTCTTTTGTTTTGAGCACACACATGTTTCCTGCTGTATTGGAGACTCTGGAAAGCAAGAGCGTGCTTCTTTCTCTAAAGCAGAGTGTGTTTCATGGATGGGAACTGTTCTGTGTGTTTTCCTTCAGAAATGGAGATAAATCCCAGGCTCTGTGCCTTCTTACAAGCAAGACTTCGTTTCAGGTAAACGCAGTCACTTTTCAGCTCAAAAAAAAGGACAACGTTCACGAAGCTCACAAGTTTCTCACTCTTAACTTGAAAAGCATTGGATGTTAGTGCACTGGTGGTTTGTATCAGTTTCAAAAGCAGAGTTGAACTAGATGTGGTCCATACGCGTAGGAAACACAGTTCTTTTGTTCTGAGCACACTCTCATTTCCTGCTGTATTACAGACTCTAGAAAGCAAGAGCATCCTTCTTGCGCTAATGCAGAGTGTGATTGATGGATATGAACTGTGCTGAGTGTTGCCCTTCAGAACTGGTTTTAAATCCCAGGCTCTGTGTCTTCCTACAAGCAAGACTTCGTTTCATGTAAACGCAGTCCTTTTTCAGCTCAAAGGAAGCTACATCGTTCACGAAACTCACACGTTTGTCGTGCTAGAGTGAAAAGCTTTGGATATGAGATGACCTGTGGTTTGTATCAGTTTCAGAATCAGAGTTGAACTAAATATGGTCCGTATGTGTAGGAAACTCGGTTCTTTTTTTTTGAGCACACACGTTTCCTGCTGTATTAGAGACTCTAGAAAGTAAGAGCATGCTTCTTTCTCTAAAGCAGAGTATCTTTCATGGATGAGAACTGTGCAGTTTATTTCCCTTCAGAAATGGAGTTAAATCCCATGCTCTGTGTCTTCCTACAAGCAAGACTTCGTTTCAGGTTAACACAGTCCCTTCTCAGCTCAAAGGATGCTACATCGTTCACACAGCTCGCAATTTTTCGCTCTTAACTGAAAAGCATTGCATGTTAGAGGTCCTGTGGTTTGTATCAGTTTCAGAAGCAGAGTAGAACACGCTAATGCCTGTATGTGTAGGAAACACAGTCCTTTGGTTATGATCACACTCACGTTCCTTCTGTATTACAGACTCTAGAAAGCAACATCTTGCTTCTCGCTCTAAAGCAGAGTGTGTTTCATGGATGGTAACTGTGCAGTTTTTTTCACTTCAGAAATGGAGTTAAGTCCCAGGCTCTGTGTCTTCCTACAAGCAACACTTCGTTTCAGGTAAATAAAGTCCCTTTTCAGCTCAAATGAAACTACATCGTTCACGAAGCTTACACGTTTGTCGCGCTTAAGTGAAAATCTTTGGATGTTAGAGGACATGTGGTTTGTATCAGTTTCACAAGCTGAGATGAACTAAATATGGTCCGTATGTGTAGGAAAGACCGTTCTTTGGTTCTGAGCACACTCACATTTCCTGATGTATTAGAGACTCTAGAAGCAACAGCGTGCTTCTCACTCTAAAGCAGAGTGTGTTTCATGGATGGGAACTGTGCAGTTTGTTTCACTTCAGAAATGGAGTTAAATCCCAGGATCTGTGTCTTCCTGCAAGCAAGACTTCGTTTCAGGAAAACGCAGTCCCTTTTCAGATGAAAGGAAGCTACATCGTTCACACAGCTCACAAGTTTTCGCTATTTACTGAGAAGCATTGGATGTGTGAGGACCTGTGGTTTGTGTCAGTTTCATAAGCTGAGTTGAACTAAATATGGTCCATAGGTGTAGGATAAGACCGTTCTTTGGTTCTGAGCACACTCACTTTTCCTGCTGTATTAGAGACTCTAGAAGCAACAGCGTGCTTCTCGCTCTAAAGCAGAGTGTGTTTCCTAGATGGGAACTTTTCAGTTTGTTTCACTTCAGAAATTGAGACAAGTCCCAGGGTCTGTGTCTTCCTACAAGCAAAACTTCGTTTCTGGTAAATGCAGTCCCTTTTCAGCTCAAAGGAGGCTACTTCGTTCACGATGCTCACACGTTTTTCGCTCTTAACTGAAAAGCATTGGATGTTAGAGGACCTGTGGTTTGTATCAGTTTCAGAAGCACAGTTGAACCAGATGTGTTCCATATGGTTAGTAAACACGGTTCTTTTGTTTTGAGCACACACACGTTTCCTGCTGTATTGGAGACTCTGGAAAGCAAGAGCGTGCTTCTTTCTCTAAAGCAGAGTGTGTTTCATGGATGGGAACTGTGCAGTTTGTTTCACATCAGAAATGGAGTTAAATCCCAGGATCTGTGTCTTCCTGCAAGCAAGACTTCGTTTCAGGAAAACGCAGTCCCTTTTCAGATGAAAGGAAGCTACATCGTTCACACAGCTCACAAGTTTTCGCTATTTACTGAGAAGCATTGGATGTGTGAGGACCTGTGGTTTGTATCAGTTTCAGAAGCAGAGTTGAACTAAATATGGTCCGTATGTGTAGGAAACACGGTTCTTTTGTTTTGAGCACACACACGTTTCCTGCTGTATTAGAGACTCTCAAAAGCAAGAGCGTGCTTCTTTCTCTAAAGCAGAGTGTGTTTCATGGATGTGAACTGTTCTGTGTGTTTTCCTTCAGAAATGGAGTTAAATCCCAGGCTCTGTGTCTTCTTACAAGCAAGACTTCGTTTCAGGTAAACGCAGTCACTTTTCACCTCAAAAAAAAAAGGACAACGTTCACGAAGCTCACAGGTTTCTCGCTCTTAACTTGAAAGCATTGGATGTTAGAGCACTGGTGGTTTGTATCAGTTTAAAAAGCAGAGTTGAACTAGATGTGGTCCATATGCGTAGGAAACACAGTTCTTTTGTTCTGAGCACACTCACGTTTCATGCTGTATTAGAGATTCTAGAAAGCAATAGCGTCCTTCATGCTCTAAAGCAGAGTGTGTTTCGTGAATGGGAACTGTGCTGAATGATGCTCTTCAGAAATGGACTTAAAACCCATGTTCTCTGTCTTCCTACAAGCAAGACATCGTTTCAGGTAAACACAGTCACTTTTCAGCTCAAACGGATGTACATCATTTACAAAGCTCACACGTTTCTCACGCTCAACTGAAAAGCATTGCATGTTAGAGGTCCTGTGGTTTGTATCAGTTTCAGAAGCAGAGTTGAACTCGATATGGCCCATATGTGTAGGAAACACAGTCCTTTGGTTATGATCACACTCACGTTCCTGCTGTATTACAGACTCTTGAAAGCAACAGCTTGCTCTCGCTCTAAAGCAGAGTGTGTTTCATGGATGGGAACTGTGCAGTTTTTTTCACTTCAGAAATGGAGTTAAGTCCCAGGCTCTGTGTCTTCCTACAAGCAACACTTCGTTTCAGGTAAATAAAGTCCCTTTTCAGCTCAAATGAAGCTACATCGTTCACGAAGCTTACACGTTTGTCGCGCTTAAGTGAAAATCTTTGGATGTTTGAGGACATGTGGTGTGTATCAGTTTCATAAGCTGAGTTGAACTAAATATGGTCTGTATGTGTAGGAAAGACAATTCTTTGGTTCTGAGCACACTCACTTTTCCTGCTGTATTAGAGACTCTAGAAGCAACAGCGTGCTTCTCACTCTAAAGCAGAGTGTGTTTCATGGATGGGAACTGTGCAGTTTGTTTCACTTCAGAAATGGAGTTAAATCCCAGGCTCTGTGTCTTCCTACAAGCAAGACTTCGTTTCAGGTTAACACAGTCCCTTTTCAGCTCAAAGGAAGCTACATTGTTCACACAGCTCACAAGTTTTCACTCTGAACTGAGAAGCATTGGATGTTAGAGGATCTGTGGTTTGTATCAGTTCCAGAAGCAGAGTTAAGCTCGCTATGGTCCATATGTGTAGGAAACACATTACTTTGGTTATGATCACACTCACATTTCCTGCTGTATTACAGATTCTAGAAAGCAAGAGCATCATTCTTGCGCTAAAGGAGACTGTGTTTGATGGATGGGAACTGTGCTGAGTGTTGCTGTTCAGAACTGGTTTTAAATCCCAGGCTCTGTGTCTTCCTACAAGAAAGACTTCGTTTCAGGTAAAGGCAGTCCCTTTTCAGCTCAAACGATGCTACATCGTTCACGAAACTCACACGTTTGGCGCGCTTAAGTGAAAAGCTTTGGATGTGAGAGGACCTGTGGTTTGTATCAGTTTCAGAAGCAGAGTTGAACTCGATATGGTCCGTATGTGTAGGAAAGACCGTTCTTTTGTTCTTAGCACACTCAAGTTTCCTGCTGTATTAGAGATTCTAGAAAGCAAGAGCGTGCTTCTAGCTCTAAAGCAGAGTGTGTTTCATGGATGGGAACTGTGCTGAATGATGCTCTTCAGAAATGGACTTAAATCCCATGTTCTCTGTCTTGCTACAAGCAAGACTTCATTTCAGGTTAACACAGTCCCTTTTCAGCTCAAAGGAAGCTACATCGTTCACACAGCTCACATGTTTTCGCTCTTAACGGAAAAGCATTGCATGTTAGAGGTCCTGTGGTTTGTATCAGTTTCAGAAGCAGAGTTGAACTCGATATGGTCCGTATGTGTAGGAAACACAGTCCTTTGGTTATAATCACATTCACGTTCCTGCTGTGTTACAGACTCTAGAAAACAACAGCTTGCTTCCTGCTCTAAAGCAGAGTGTGTTTCATGGATGGGAACTGTGCAGGTGGTTTCACTTCAGAAATGGAGTTAAGTCCCAGGCTCTGTGTCTTCCTACAAGCAACACTACGTTTCAGGTAAATGAAGTCACTTTTCAGCTCAAATGAAGCTACAGCTTTCACGAAGCTTACACGTTTGTCGCGCTTAAGTAAAAGCATTGGATGTTAGAAGACATGTGATTTGTATCAGTTTCGTAAGCTGAGTTGAACTAAATATGGTCCGTATGTGTAGGAAAGACCGTTCTTTGGTTCTGAGCACACTCACTTTTAATGCTGTATTAGAGACTCAAGAAGCAACAGCGTGCTTCTCACTCTAAAGCAGAGTGTGTTTCATGGATGGGAACTGTGCAGTTTGTTTCACTTCAGAAATTGAGACAAGTCCCAGGGTCTGTGTCTTCCGACAAGCAACACTTGGTTAATGGTAAACGCAGTCCCTTTTCAGCTCAAAGGAGGCTACATCGTTCACGAAGCTCACACGTTTTTCGCTCTTAACTGAAAAGCATTGGATGTTAGAGGACCTGTGGTTTGTATCAGTTTCAGAAGAGTTGAACTAGATGTCGTCCATATGGGTATGAAACACAGTTCTTTTGTTCTGAGGACACTTATGTTTCCTACTGTGTCTGAGAAGCTAGAAAGCAAGAGCGTGCTTCTTGCTTTAAAGCAGAGTGTGTTTCATGGATGGGAACTGTGCTGTGTGTTTTCCTTCAGAAATGGAGTTAAATCCCAGGCTCTGTGTCTTCCTATACGCAACACTTCGTTTCACGTTAACACAGTCCCTTTTCCGCTCAAAGGAAGCTACATCGTTCACATAGCTCACAAGATTTTGTTCTTAACTGAGAAGCATTGGATGTTAGAGGATCTGTGGTTTCTATCAGTTTCAGAAGCAGAGTTGAACTAGATGTGGTCCATATTGGTAGGAAACACCGTTCTTTTGTTTTGAGCACACTCACATTTCCTGCTGTATTAGAGATCTAGAAAGCAATAGCGTGCTTCATGCTCTAAAGCATAGTGTGCTTCATGGATGGGAACTGTGCTGAATGATGCTCATCAGAAATGGAATTAAATCCCATGTTCTCTGTCTTCCTACAAGAGACATCGTTTCAGGTAAACACAGTCACTTTTTAGCTCAAAGGAATCTACATCATTTACAAAGCTCAAACGTTTCTTGCGCTTAACTCTAAAGCATTGGATGTTAGAGGTCCTGTGGTTTGTATCAGTTTCAGAAGCAGAGTTGAACTCGATATGGTCCATAAATGTAGAAAACTCAGTCCTTTGTTATGATCACACTCAAGTTCCTGCTGTGTTAGAGACTCTCAAAAGCAAGAGCGTGCTTATTGCTCTAAAGCAGAGTGTGTTTCATGGCTGAGAAATGTGCTGTGTGTTTCCCTTCATAAATAGAGTTACATCCCAGGCTCTGTGTCTTCATACAAGCAAGACTACATTTCAGGTAAACACAGTCCCTTTTCAAGTCAAACAAAATGACAACGTTCACGAAGCACACATGTTTCTCGCTCTTAACTTGAAAAGCATTGTATGTTAGAGGATCTGTGGTTTTTATCAGTTTCAGAAGCATAGTTGAACTAGATGTGGTCCATAAGGGTAGGAAACAGCGTTCTTTGGTTTTGAGCACACTCACGTTTCTTGCTGTATTAGAGACTCTAGAAAGCAAGAGCGTGCTTCTAGCTCTAAAGCAGAGTGTGTTTCATGGATGGGAACTGTGCTGAGTGTTGCCCATCAGAAATGGAGTTACATCCCAGGGTCTGTGTCTTCCTACAAGCAAAACTTCGTTTCTGGTAAATGCAGTCCCTTTTCAGCTCAAAGGAGGCTACTTCGTTCACGATGCTCACACGTTTTTCTCTCTTAACTGAAAAGCATTGGATGTTAGAGGACCTGTGGTTTGTATCAGTTTCAGAAGCACAGTTGAACCAGATGTGTTCCATATGGTTAGTAAACACGGTTCTTTTGTTTTGAGCACACACACGTTTCCTGCTGTATTGGAGACTCTGGAAAGCAAGAGCGTGCTTCTTTCTCTAAAGCAGAGTGTGTTTCATGGATGGGAACTGTTCTGTGTGTTTTCCTTCAGAAATGGAGATAAATCCCAGGCTCTGTGCCTTCTTACAAGCAAGACTTCGTTTCAGGTAAACGCAGTCACTTTTCAGCTCAAAAAAAAGGACAACGTTCACGAAGCTCACAAGTTTCTCACTCTTAACTTGAAAAGCATTGGATGTTAGTGCACTGGTGGTTTGTATCAGTTTCAAAAGCAGAGTTGAACTAGATGTGGTCCATACGCGTAGGAAACACAGTTCTTTTGTTCTGAGCACACTCTCATTTCCTGCTGTATTACAGACTCTAGAAAGCAAGAGCATCCTTCTTGCGCTAATGCAGAGTGTGATTGATGGATATGAACTGTGCTGAGTGTTGCCCTTCAGAACTGGTTTTAAATCCCAGGCTCTGTGTCTTCCTACAAGCAAGACTTCGTTTCATGTAAACGCAGTCCTTTTTCAGCTCAAAGGAAGCTACATCGTTCACGAAACTCACACGTTTGTCGTGCTAGAGTGAAAAGCTTTGGATATGAGATGACCTGTGGTTTGTATCAGTTTCAGAATCAGAGTTGAACTAAATATGGTCCGTATGTGTAGGAAACTCGGTTCTTTTTTTTTGAGCACACACGTTTCCTGCTGTATTAGAGACTCTAGAAAGTAAGAGCATGCTTCTTTCTCTAAAGCAGAGTATCTTTCATGGATGAGAACTGTGCAGTTTATTTCCCTTCAGAAATGGAGTTAAATCCCATGCTCTGTGTCTTCCTACAAGCAAGACTTCGTTTCAGGTTAACACAGTCCCTTCTCAGCTCAAAGGATGCTACATCGTTCACACAGCTCGCAATTTTTCGCTCTTAACTGAAAAGCATTGCATGTTAGAGGTCCTGTGGTTTGTATCAGTTTCAGAAGCAGAGTAGAACACGCTAATGCCTGTATGTGTAGGAAACACAGTCCTTTGGTTATGATCACACTCACGTTCCTTCTGTATTACAGACTCTAGAAAGCAACAGCTTGCTTCTCGCTCTAAAGCAGAGTGTGTTTCATGGATGGTAACTGTGCAGTTTTTTTCACTTCAGAAATGGAGTTAAGTCCCAGGCTCTGTGTCTTCCTACAAGCAACACTTCGTTTCAGGTAAATAAAGTCCCTTTTCAGCTCAAATGAAGCTACATCGTTCACGAAGCTTACACGTTTGTCGCGCTTAAGTGAAAATCTTTGGATGTTAGAGGACATGTGGTTTGTATCAGTTTCACAAGCTGAGATGAACTAAATATGGTCCGTATGTGTAGGAAAGACCGTTCTTTGGTTCTGAGCACACTCACATTTCCTGATGTATTAGAGACTCTAGAAGCAACAGCGTGCTTCTCACTCTAAAGCAGAGTGTGTTTCATGGATGGGAACTGTGCAGTTTGTTTCACTTCAGAAATGGAGTTAAATCCCAGGATCTGTGTCTTCCTGCAAGCAAGACTTCGTTTCAGGAAAACGCAGTCCCTTTTCAGATGAAAGGAAGCTACATCGTTCACACAGCTCACAAGTTTTTGCTATTTACTGAGAAGCATTGGATGTGTGAGGACCTGTGGTTTGTGTCAGTTTCATAAGCTGAGTTGAACTAAATATGGTCCATAGGTGTAGGATAAGACCGTTCTTTGGTTCTGAGCACACTCACTTTTCCTGCTGTATTAGAGACTCTAGAAGCAACAGCGTGCTTCTCGCTCTAAAGCAGAGTGTGTTTCCTAGATGGGAACTGTTCAGTTTGTTTCACTTCAGAAATTGAGACAAGTCCCAGGGTCTGTGTCTTCCTACAAGCAAAACTTCGTTTCTGGTAAATGCAGTCCCTTTTCAGCTCAAAGGAGGCTACTTCGTTCACGATGCTCACACGTTTTTCGCTCTTAACTGAAAAGCATTGGATGTTAGAGGACCTGTGGTTTGTATCAGTTTCAGAAGCACAGTTGAACCAGATGTGTTCCATATGGTTAGTAAACACGGTTCTTTTGTTTTGAGCACACACACGTTTCCTGCTGTATTGGAGACTCTGGAAAGCAAGAGCGTGCTTCTTTCTCTAAAGCAGAGTGTGTTTCATGGATGGGAACTGTGCAGTTTGTTTCACATCAGAAATGGAGTTAAATCCCAGGATCTGTGTCTTCCTGCAAGCAAGACTTCGTTTCAGGAAAACACAGTCCCTTTTCAGATGAAAGGAAGCTACATCGTTCACACAGCTCACAAGTTTTCGCTATTTACTGAGAAGCATTGGATGTGTGAGGACCTGTGGTTTGTATCAGTTTCAGAAGCAGAGTTGAACTAAATATGGTCCGTATGTGTAGGAAACACGGTTCTTTTGTTTTGAGCACACACACGTTTCCTGCTGTATTAGAGATTCTCAAAAGCAAGAGCGTGCTTCTTTCTCTAAAGCAGAGTGTGTTTCATGGATGTGAACTGTTCTGTGTGTTTTCCTTCAGAAATGGAGTTAAATCCCAGGCTCTGTGTCTTCTTACAAGCAAGACTTCGTTTCAGGTAAACGCAGTCACTTTTCACCTCAAAAAAAAAGGACAACGTTCACGAAGCTCACAGGTTTCTCGCTCTTAACTTGAAAGCATTGGATGTTAGAGCACTGGTGGTTTGTATCAGTTTAAAAAGCAGAGTTGAACTAGATGTGGTCCATATGCGTAGGAAACACAGTTCTTTTGTTCTGAGCACACTCACGTTTCATGCTGTATTAGAGATTCTAGAAAGCAATAGCGTCCTTCATGCTCTAAAGCAGAGTGTGTTTCGTGAATGGGAACTGTGCTGAATGATGCTCTTCAGAAATGGACTTAAAACCCATGTTCTCTGTCTTCCTACAAGCAAGACATCGTTTCAGGTAAACACAGTCACTTTTCAGCTCAAACGGATGTACATCATTTACAAAGCTCACACGTTTCTCACGCTCAACTGAAAAGCATTGCATGTTAGAGGTCCTGTGGTTTGTATCAGTTTCAGAAGCAGAGTTGAACTCGATATGGCCCATATGTGTAGGAAACACAGTCCTTTGGTTATGATCACACTCACGTTCCTGCTGTATTACAGACTCTTGAAAGCAACAGCTTGCTCTCGCTCTAAAGCAGAGTGTGTTTCATGGATGGGAACTGTGCAGTTTTTTTCACTTCAGAAATGGAGTTAAGTCCCAGGCTCTGTGTCTTCCTACAAGCAACACTTCGTTTCAGGTAAATAAAGTCCCTTTTCAGCTCAAATGAAGCTACATCGTTCACGAAGCTTACACGTTTGTCGCGCTTAAGTGAAAATCTTTGGATGTTTGAGGACATGTGGTGTGTATCAGTTTCATAAGCTGAGTTGAACTAAATATGGTCTGTATGTGTAGGAAAGACAATTCTTTGGTTCTGAGCACACTCACTTTTCCTGCTGTATTAGAGACTCTAGAAGCAACAGCGTGCTTCTCACTCTAAAGCAGAGTGTGTTTCATGGATGGGAACTGTGCAGTTTGTTTCACTTCAGAAATGGAGTTAAATCCCAGGCTCTGTGTCTTCCTACAAGCAAGACTTCGTTTCAGGTTAACACAGTCCCTTTTCAGCTCAAAGGAAGCTACATTGTTCACACAGCTCACAAGTTTTCACTCTGAACTGAGAAGCATTGGATGTTAGAGGATCTGTGGTTTGTATCAGTTCCAGAAGCAGAGTTAAGCTCGCTATGGTCCATATGTGTAGGAAACACATTACTTTGGTTATGATCACACTCACATTTCCTGCTGTATTACAGATTCTAGAAAGCAAGAGCATCATTCTTGCGCTAAAGGAGACTGTGTTTGATGGATGGGAACTGTGCTGAGTGTTGCTGTTCAGAACTGGTTTTAAATCCCAGGCTCTGTGTCTTCCTACAAGAAAGACTTCGTTTCAGGTAAAGGCAGTCCCTTTTCAGCTCAAACGATGCTACATCGTTCACGAAACTCACACGTTTGGCGCGCTTAAGTGAAAAGCTTTGGATGTGAGAGGATCTGTGGTTTGTATCAGTTTCAGAAGCAGAGTTGAACTCGATATGGTCCGTATGTGTAGGAAAGACCGTTCTTTTGTTCTTAGCACACTCAAGTTTCCTGCTGTATTAGAGATTCTAGAAAGCAAGAGCGTGCTTCTAGCTCTAAAGCAGAGTGTGTTTCATGGATGGGAACTGTGCTGAATGATGCTCTTCAGAAATGGACTTAAATCCCATGTTCTCTGTCTTGCTACAAGCAAGACTTCATTTCAGGTTAACACAGTCCCTTTTCAGCTCAAAGGAAGCTACATCGTTCACACAGCTCACATGTTTTCGCTCTTAACGGAAAAGCATTGCATGTTAGAGGTCCTGTGGTTTGTATCAGTTTCAGAAGCAGAGTTGAACTCGATATGGTCCGTATGTGTAGGAAACACAGTCCTTTGGTTATAATCACATTCACGTTCCTGCTGTGTTACAGACTCTAGAAAACAACAGCTTGCTTCCTGCTCTAAAGCAGAGTGTGTTTCATGGATGGGAACTGTGCAGGTGGTTTCACTTCAGAAATGGAGTTAAGTCCCAGGCTCTGTGTCTTCCTACAAGCAACACTACGTTTCAGGTAAATGAAGTCACTTTTCAGCTCAAATGAAGCTACAGCTTTCACGAAGCTTACACGTTTGTCGCGCTTAAGTAAAAGCATTGGATGTTAGAAGACATGTGATTTGTATCAGTTTCGTAAGCTGAGTTGAACTAAATATGGTCCGTATGTGTAGGAAAGACCGTTCTTTGGTTCTGAGCACACTCACTTTTAATGCTGTATTAGAGACTCAAGAAGCAACAGCGTGCTTCTCACTCTAAAGCAGAGTGTGTTTCATGGATGGGAACTGTGCAGTTTGTTTCACTTCAGAAATTGAGACAAGTCCCAGGGTCTGTGTCTTCCGACAAGCAACACTTGGTTAATGGTAAACGCAGTCCCTTTTCAGCTCAAAGGAGGCTACATCGTTCACGAAGCTCACACGTTTTTCGCTCTTAACTGAAAAGCATTGGATGTTAGAGGACCTGTGGTTTGTATCAGTTTCAGAAGAGTTGAACTAGATGTCGTCCATATGGGTATGAAACACAGTTCTTTTGTTCTGAGGACACTTATGTTTCCTACTGTGTCTGAGAAGCTAGAAAGCAAGAGCGTGCTTCTTGCTTTAAAGCAGAGTGTGTTTCATGGATGGGAACTGTGCTGTGTGTTTTCCTTCAGAAATGGAGTTAAATCCCAGGCTCTGTGTCTTCCTATACGCAACACTTCGTTTCACGTTAACACAGTCCCTTTTCCGCTCAAAGGAAGCTACATCGTTCACATAGCTCACAAGATTTTGTTCTTAACTGAGAAGCATTGGATGTTAGAGGATCTGTGGTTTCTATCGGTTTCAGAAGCAGAGTTGAACTAGATGTGGTCCATATTGGTAGGAAACACCGTTCTTTTGTTTTGAGCACACTCACGTTTCCTGCTGTATTAGAGATCTAGAAAGCAATAGCGTGCTTCATGCTCTAAAGCATAGTGTGCTTCATGGATGGGAACTGTGCTGAATGATGCTCATCAGAAATGGAATTAAATCCCATGTTCTCTGTCTTCCTACAAGAGACATCGTTTCAGGTAAACACAGTCACTTTTTAGCTCAAAGGAATCTACATCATTTACAAAGCTCAAACGTTTCTTGCGCTTAACTGTAAAGCATTGGATGTTAGAGGTCCTGTGGTTTGTATCAGTTTCAGAAGCAGAGTTGAACTCGATATGGTCCATAAATGTAGAAAACTCCGTCCTTTGTTATGATCACACTCAAGTTCCTGCTGTGTTAGAGACTCTCAAAAGCAAGAGCGTGCTTATTGCTCTAAAGCAGAGTGTGTTTCATGGCTGAGAAATGTGCTGTGTGTTTCCCTTCATAAATAGAGTTACATCCCAGGCTCTGTGTCTTCATACAAGCAAGACTACATTTCAGGTAAACACAGTCCCTTTTCAAGTCAAACAAAATGACAACGTTCACGAAGCACACATGTTTCTCGCTCTTAACTTGAAAAGCATTGTATGTTAGAGGATCTGTGGTTTTTATCAGTTTCAGAAGCATAGTTGAACTAGATGTGGTCCATAAGGGTAGGAAACAGCGTTCTTTGGTTTTGAGCACACTCACGTTTCTTGCTGTATTAGAGACTCTAGAAAGCAAGAGCGTGCTTCTAGCTCTAAAGCAGAGTGTGTTTCATGGATGGGAACTGTGCTGAGTGTTGCCCATCAGAAATGGAGTTACATCCCAGGCTCTGTGTCTTCCTACAAGCAAGACTTCGTTTCAGGTAACCGAAGTCCCTTTTCTGCTCAAACGAAACTACATCGTTCACGAAGCTCACATGTTTATCGTGCTTTACTGAAAGGCATTGGATATTAGAGGACCTGTGGTGTGTATCAGTTTCAGAAGCAGAGTTGAACTAGATACGGTCCGTATGTGTAGGAAACACTGCTGTTTTGTTCTGAGCTCACTCACCTTTCCTGCTCTATTACAGACCCTTGAAAGCAAGAGCGTGCTTCTTGTTCTAAAGCAGAGTGTGTTTCATGCATGAGAACTGTGCTGTGTTTCCTTTCAGAAATGGAGTTAAATCCCATACTCTGTGTCTTCCTATAAGCAAGACATCGTTTTAGGTAAATGCAGTCCCTTTTCGGCTCAAACGAAGCTACAGCGTTCACGAAGCTCACCCGTTTCTCACGCTTAAATGAAAAGCATTGGATGTCAGAGGACATGTGGTTTGGAGCACTTTAATAGGCAGAGTTGAAATCGACATGGTCCGTATGTGTAGGAAACACAGTCCTTTCGTTATGATCACACTCACATTTCCTGCTGTTAGAGACTCTAGAAAGCAAGAGCGTGCTTCTTGCTCTAAAGCAGATTGTGTTTCATGGATGGGAACTGTGCTGAGTGCTGCTCTTCAGAATGGGAGTTAAATCCCAGATTCTGTGTCATCCTACAAGCAAGACCTCGTTTCAGGTAAACGCAGTAACTTTTCAGCTCATACCAAGCTACATCATTCAAGAAGCTCACACATATCTCGCTCTTAACTTAAAAGCATTGACGTTAGAGGACCTGTGTGTGTATCAGTTTCAGAAGCAGCGTTGAAGTAGATGTGGTACATATGTGTAGGAAACACTGTTTTTTTAATGATCACACTCACGTTTCCTGCTGTATTAGAGAATCTAGAAAGCAAGAACATGATTCTTGCTCTAAGGCAGAGTGTGTTTCATGGATGGGAACAGTGCTGTATGTTTCCCTACAGAAATTGAGTTAAATCCCAGGCTCTGTGTCATCCTACAAGCAAGACTTCGTTTCAGGTAAATGCAGTCCCTTTAAGCTCAATGGAATCTACATTGCTCAGGAAGCTCAGACGTTTCTCGCTCTTAAATGAGAAGCATTGGATCTTAGAGGATCTGTAGTTTCTATCAGTTTCAGAAGCAGACTTGAACTAGATGTTGTCCATAGGGGTAGGAAACACAGTTCTTTTTTTCTGAGCACACTCACGTTTCCTGCTGTATTAGAGATTCTAGAAGGCAAGAGCGTGCATCTTGCTCTAAAGCAGAGTGTGTTTCATGGATGGGAAGTGTGCTGAGTGCTGCTCTTCAGAAATGGAGTTAAATCCCAGTGTCTGTGTCTTCCTACAAACAATAGTTCGTTTCAGGTAAAGGCAGTCCCCTTTCAGCTCAAAGGAATCTACATTGTTCACAAGGCTCACATGTTTCTTGCTCTTAAATGAGAAGCATTGGATGTTACAGGACCTATGGTTTGTATCAGTTTCAGAAGCAGCATTGAAGTAGATGTGGTCCATATGTGTAGGAAACACCGTTCTTTTTTCTGATCACACTCACGTTTCCTGCTGTATTAGACACTCTAGAAAGCAAGAATATGATTCTTGCTCTAAAGTATAGTGTGTTTCATGGATGGGAACAGTGCTGTATGTTTCCCTGCAGAAACTGAGTTAAATCCCAGGCTCTGTGTCATCCAACAAGCAAGCCTTCGTTTCAGGTATACGCTGTCCCTTTTCAGCTCAAAGGAATCTACATCATTCAGGAAGCTCAGACGTTTCTCGCTCTTAAATGAGAAGCATTGGATGTTAAAGGATCTGTGGTTTCTATCTGTTTCAGAAGCAGAGTTGAACTAGATATGGTCTGTATGTATAGTAAACACTCTTCTTTTGTTCTGAGCACTCCCAGGTTTCCTGATCTATTATAGACTCTAGAAAGCAACAGCGTGTTTCTTGCTCTGAAGAACAGTACGTTTCAAGGAGGAGAACTGTGTTGTGTGTTTCCTTTCAGAAATGGAGTAAAACCCCAGGCTCTGTATCTCCCTACAAGCAAGACTTTGTTTCAAATAAACGCAGTCCCTTTTCACCTGAAATGAAGCTACATCCTTCACAAAGCTCACAAGTTTCTCGCTCTTAACTGAAAAGAATTGGATTTTAGAAGACCTGCGGTTTGTATCAGTTTCAGAAGGAGAGTTGAACTAGATATGGTCTGTATGTGTAGGAAACACCGTTTTTGGTTTGTGAACACCAACGTTTCCTGCTTTATTAGAGACTCCAGAAACCAAGATCGTTCTTCTTGCTCTAAAGCACAGTGTTTTTCATGGATGAGAACTGTGCTGAGTGTTTCCCTTTAGAAATGGAGTTAAATCCCAGTATCTTTGTCTTCCAACAATCAAGAATTCATTTCAAGTAAACGCAGTCCCTTTTCAGCTCAAAAGAAACTACATCTTTCATGAAGCTCACACATTTGTCGCTCTTACCTGAAAATCATTGGATGTTAGAGGACCTGTGGTTTGTATCAGTTTCAGAAGCAGAGTTTAACTAGATATGGTTCGTATGTATAGTAAACACTCTTCTTTTGTTCTGAGCACACCCTGGTTTCCTGCTCTATTATAGACTCTAGAAAGTAAAAGCGTGTTTCTTGCTCTGAAGAACAGTGTGTTTCATGGATGAGAACTGTGTTGTGTGTTTCCCTTCAGAAATGGAGTAAAATCCCAGGCTCTGTGTCTCCCTACAATCAAGACTTTGTTTCAAATAAACGCAGTCCCTTTACATCTGAATCGAAGCTACATCGTTCACAAACCTCACAAGTTTCTCGGTCTTAACTGAAAAGAATTGGATTTTAGAAGACCTGTGGTTTCTATCAGTTTCAGAAGGAGAGTTGAACTAGATATGGTCTGTATGTGCAGGAAACACTGTTTTTTGTTTTGTGAACACCAACTTTTCCTGCTTTATTAGAGACTCAAGAAACCAAGAGTGTGCTTCCTGCTCTAAAGCACAGTGTTTTTCATGGATGAGAACTGTGCTGAGTGTTTCCCTTTAAATGGAGTTAAATCCCAGTCTCTGTGTCTTCCAACAATCAAGACTTCGTTTCAAGTAAACGCAGTCCCTTTTCAGCTCAAACGAAGCTACATCTTTCAGGAGCTCACACATTTGTCGCTCTTACCTGAAAATCATTGGATGTTAGAGGACCTGTGGTTTGTATCAGTTTCAGAGGCAGAGTTGAACTAGATGTGGTCCGTATGTATAGTAAACACCGTACTTAGCTTCTGAGCCCACCCAACTTTCCTGCTCTTTTATTGACTCTAGAAAGCAAGAGCGTGTTTCTTGCTCTGAAGCACAGTGTGTTTCATGGATGAGAACTGTGCTATGTGTTTCCCTTCAGAAATGGAGTAAAATCCCAGGCTCTGTGTCTTCCTACAAGCAAGACTTCCTTTCACGTAAGGGTAGTCACTTTTCAGCTCAAAGGACTTATATCGTTCACGAAGCTCACATATTTCTCTTATTAACTGAAGCATTGGATGTTAAAGGACCTGAGGTTTGTATCAGTTTCAGAAGCAGACTTGAAGTAGATATGGTCCATATGTGTAGTAAACACCATACTTTTGTTCTGACCACACCCACGTTTCCTGCTGTATTAGAGACTCAAGAAACCAAGAGTGTGCTTCTTGCTCTAAAGCACAGTGGGTTTCATGGATGAGAACTGTGCTATGTGTTTTCCTTCAAAAGTGGAATTAAATCCCAGGTTCTGTGTCTTCCTTCAAGCAAGACTTCATTTCAAGTAAACTCAGTCCCTTTTCAGCTCCAACGAAGCTACATCGTTTACGAAGCTCATACGTTTCTGGCCCTTACCTGAAAAGAATTGGAATTTAGAGGACCTGCGGTTTGCATCAGTTTCAGAAGGAGAGTTGAACTAGATATGGACAGTATGTGTAGGAAACACCGGTTTTTGTTTTGAGAACACCCACGTTTCCTGCTGTATTAGAGACTCTAGAAAGCAAGAGCGTGCTTCTTGCTCTAAAGCACAGTGTGTTTCATGGATGAGAAATGTGCAGAGTGTTTCCCATTTGAAATGGAGTTAAATCCCAGGCTCTGTGTCTTCCTATAAGCAAGACTTCGTTTTAAGTAAACGCAGTCCTTTTTCAGCTCAAAGGAAGCTACATTGAGCAGGAAGCTCACACGTTTCTCGCTCTAAATGAAAATCACTGGATGTTAGTGTACCTGTGGTTTGGATCAGTTTCAGAAGCAGAGTGGAACTAGATATGGTCCGTATGTGTAGGAAACACCGTACTTTTGTTCTGAGCACACCCACGTTTCCTGCTGTATTAGAGACTCTAGAAAGCAAGAGAGTGCTTCTTGCTCTAAAGCAGAGTGTGTTTCATGGATGAGAACTGTGCTGTGTGTTTCCCTTCAGAAAAGGAGTTCAATCCCATGTTCTGTGTCTTCCTACAAGCAAGACTTCATTTCTGCTAAACTCAGTCCCTTTTTATGCTCAAAAGAAGCAATATCGTTCACGAAGCTCACACGTTTCTCACTCTTAACTGAAAAGCATTGGATGTTAGAAATCCTGTGGTATGTATCATTTTCAGAAGCAATTTGAACTAGATGTGGTCTATATGTGTGGTAAACACCGTTCTTTTTTTCTGTGCACACTCACATTTCCTGCTGTATTAGAGACTCTAGGAAGCAAGAGCGGACTTCTTGCTCTAAAGCAGAGTGTGTTTCATGGATGAGAACTGTGCTGTGTGTTTCCCTTCTGAAATTGAGTTAAATCCCATGCTCTTTGTCTTCCTACCAGCAAGACTGCTTTTCATGTAAGGGTAGTCACTTTTCCGCTCAATGGACCTACATCGTTCACGAAGCTCACATATTTCTCTTATTAACTGACAAGCATTGGATGTTAGAGGACCTTAGGACTGTATCAGTTTCAGAAGCAAAGATGAACTACATAGGGTCTGTATGTATAGTAAATATTGTTCTTTTGTTCAGAGTACACTCACCTTTTCTGCTCTAATAGATACCCTAGAAAGCAAGTGCGTGTTTCTTGCTCAAAAGCACAGTGTGTTTCATGGATGAGAACTGTGCTGTGTGTTTCCCTTCAGAAATGGATTTAAATCCCAGGCTCTGTGTCTTCCTACAAGCAAGACTTTGTTTCAAATAAATGCAGTCGCTTTTCAGCTGAAACAAAGCTACATCGTTCATGAAGCTCACAAGTTTCTCGCTCTTAACTGAAAAGAATTGGATTTTAGAAGACCTGCGGTTTTTATCAGTTTTAGGAGAAGAGTTGTACTAGATATGATATGTATGTTTTGGAAATACCGTTTTTTCGTTCTGTGCAAACTGACGTTTACTGGTGTATTAGAGTCTCTAGAAAGCAAGCTCATGCCTCTTGCTCAAAATCAGAGTGTGTTTCATGGATGAGAACTGTGCTTTTTGTTTCCCTTCAGAAATGGAGTTAAATCCCAAGTTCGGTGTCTTCCTACAATCCAGACTTTGTTTCAAGTAAACTCAGTCCCTTTTCAGCTCAAATGAAGCTACATCGTTCACAAAGCTCACACGTTTCTTGCTCTTAACTGAAAATCATTGGATGTTAGTGGACATGTGGTTTCGATCAGTTTCAGAAGCAGGGTGGAATTAGATATGATCTGTATGTGTAGGAAACACTGTACTTTTGTTCTGAGCACACCCACATTTCCTGCTGTATTAGAGACCCTAGAAAGCAAGAGAGTGCTTCTTGCTCTAAAGCAGAGTGTGGTTTATGGATGAGAACTGTGCTGTGTGTTTCCCTTCAGAAAAGGAGTTAAATGCCAGGTTCTGTGTCTTCCTCCAAGCAAGACTTCATTTCAGGTAAACCCAGTCCCTTTTCAGCTCAAACGAAGCAACATCATTCACGAAGCTCACATGTTTCTCGCTCTTAACCGAAAAGCACTGGATGATAGAAATCCTGTGGTTTGTATCAGTTTCAGAAGCAATTTGAACTAGATGTGGTATATATGTGTGGGAAACACCTTTCTTTGCTTCTGTGCACACTCACGTTTCCTGCTGTATAAGAGACTCTAGGAAGCAAGAGCGGGCTTCTTGCTCTAAAGCAGAGTGTGTTTCATGGATGAGAACTGTGCTGTGTGTTTCCCTTCAGAAACGGAGTTAAATCCCAGGTTCTTTGTCTTCCTACAAGCAAGACTTCGTTTCAAGTAAACACAGTCCCTTTTCAGCTCATACGAAGCTACATTGTTCTTGAAGCTCACACGTTTCTCGCTCTTAACTGAAAGCATTGGATGTTAGAGGACCTGTGGTTTGTATCAGTTTCAGAAGCAGAGTTGAACTAGATATGGTCCGTATGTGTCGTAAACTTCGTTCTTTTGTTCTGTGCACACCCACGTTTAATGCTGTATTAGATACTCTGGAAAGCAAGAGCGTGCTTCTTCCTCTAAAGCACAATGGGTTTCATCGATGGGAAAGGTGCTGTGTGTTTCCCTTTAGAAATGGAGTTAAATCCCAGGCTCTGTGTGTTCCTACAAGCAAGACTTCTTTTCAGGAAAGGGCAGTCTCTTTTCAGCTCAAAGGACCTAAATCGTTCACAAAGCTCACATATTTCTCTTTCTAACTGACAAGCATTGGATGTTAGAGGACCTGAGGTTTGTATCATTTTCAGAAGCAGACTTGAACTAGATATGGTCCGTATGTGTATTAAACACCGTACTTTTGTTCTGAGCACACCCACTTTTCCTGCAGTATTAGAGACTCTAGAAAGCAAGAGCGTGCGTCTTGCTCTGAAGGACAGTATGTATCATGGATGAGAACTGTGCTATGTGTTTCCCTTGAAATGGATTTAAATCTCAGGCTCTGTGTCTTCTTACAAGCAAGACTTCGTTTCAGGTAAACACAGTCCCTTTTCAGCTCAAACAAAGCTTCATCGTTCACGAAGCTCACACATTTCTCTTATTAACTGACAAGCATTGGATGTTAGAGGAACTCTGGTTTGTATCACTTTCAGAAGCATAGTTGAACTACATATGGTCCGTATGTGTACGACACTCAGTTCTTTTGTTCTGAGCACACTCACTTTTCCTGCTCTCTTAGAGACTCTAGAAAGCAAGAGCGTGCTTTTTGCTCTAAAGCAGAATGTGTACCATGGATGAGAACTGTGCTGTGTGTTTCCCTTCAGAAATGGAGGTAAATCCCAGGCTCTGGGTCTTCCTACAAGCAAGTCTTCGTTTCAGGTAAACACAGTCACTTTAGAGCTCAAAGGAAGCTAAATTGTTTACGAAGCTCACACGTTTTTTGCTCTTAAATGAAATGCATGGAATGTTAGAGGACATGTGGTTTGTTTCACATTCAGAAGCAGGGTTGATCTATATATGGTCCGATTGTGCAGGAAACACTGTCGTTTTGTTCTGAGCACACTCAGGTTTCCCTCTGTATTACAGATTCTAGAAAGCAAGAACGTGCTTCTTGCTCTAAATCAGAGTGTGTACCATGGATAAGACCTGTGCTGTGTGTTCCCCTTCAGAAATGGAGTTAAATTCTGGGCTCTGTTTCTTCTTACAAGCAAACTTCGTTTCAGGTAACCACAGTAACTTTTCATCTCAAACAAAGCTGTATCGTTCATGAAGCTCACACGTTTATCACTTTTAAATGACAAGCATGGGATGTTAGAGGACCTGTGGTTTGTATCAGTTTCAGAACCAGAGTTGAACTAGATATAGTCTGTATGTGTATGACACACAATTATTTGTTCTGAGCACACTCATGTTTCCTGCTCTCTCAGAGACTCTAGAAAGCAAGAGCGTGCTTCTTGCTCTGAAGCAGAGTGTGTTTCATAGATGAGAACTGTGCTGTGTGTTTCCATCAGAAATGGATTTAAATCCCAAGTTCTGTGCCTTCCTATAAGCAAGACTTCCTTTACGGTAATCACAGTCAGTTTAGAGCTCAAAGGATGCTACTTTGTTCACGAAGCTCACATGTTTTTCGCTCTTACCTGAAAAGCATTGGATGCTAGAGGACCTGTGGTTTGTATCACTTTCAGAAGCAAAGTTGAACTACATATTGTCCGAATGTGTAGGACACACAGTGCTTTTTTTATGAGGACACACACGTTTACTGCTGTATTAGAGAGTATAGAAAGCAAGAGCGTGCTTTTTGCTCTAAAGCACAGTTTGTTTCATGGATGAGAACGGTACTGTGTGTTTCCCTTCAGAAATGGATTTAAATCCCATGCTCTGTGTCTTCCAACAAGCAAGACTTCGTTTCAGGTAACCACAGTAACTTTAGAGCTCAACGTAAACTACATCGTTTACGGAGCTCACAAGTTTTTCGCTCTAAAATGAAAAGCATTGGATGTTAGAGGACCTGTGGTTTCTATGAGTTTCAGAAGCAGAGTTGAACTAGATATGGTCCAAATGTGTAGGAAAAACAATTCTTTTGTTCTGAGCACACTCATGTTTCCTGATGTATTAGAGACTCTAGAAAGCAAGAGCATGCTTCTTGCTCTAAAGCAGAGTGTGTTCAACGGATGAGAACTGTGCTATTTGTTTCCCTTCAGAAATGGAGTTAAATCCCAGGCTCTGTGTCTTCCTACATGTAAGACTTCCTTTCAGGTAAACGTAGTCACTTTTCAGCTCAAACGAAGCTACATTGTTCACAAAGCTCACACGTTGCTCGCTCTTAACTGAAAAGCATTGGATGTTGGAGGACCTCTGGTTTGTATCACTTACAGAAGCAAAGTTGAACTAGATATGGTGCGTATGTGTATGATACACATTCTTTTGTTCTGAGAACACTCAGGTTTCCTGCTCTCTTAGAGACTCTAGAAAGCAATAGCGTGCTTCTTGCTCTAAAGCAGAATGTGTACCATGGATGAGAACTGTGCTGTGTGTTCCCCTTCAGAAATGGAGTTAAATATCAGGCTCTGTGTCTTCCAACAAGCAAGACTTCCTTTCAGGTAAGGGCAGTCACTTTTCCCCTCAAACTATCTACATCGTTCATAAAGATCACACGATTCTCATCTTAACTGACAAGCATTGGATGTTAGAGGACCTGTGGTTTTTATCAGTTTCAGAAGCAGAGTTGACCTCAATATGGTCCATATGTGTATATGACACACAATTCTTTTGTTCTTAGCACACTCACGTTTCCTGCTCTCTTAGAGACTCTAGAAAGCAAGAGCGTGCCTCTTGCTCAAAAGCAGAGTGTGTTTCATGGATGAGAACTGTACTGTATGTTTCCATCAGAAATGGATTTAAATCCCATGGCTGTGTCTTCCTACAAGCAAGACTTCGTTTCATGTAATCACAGTCAGTTTAGAGCTCAAAGGATGCTACATCGTTCACGAAGCTCACATGATTTTCGCTCTTACCTGAAATGCATTGCATGGTAGACGACCTGTAGTTTGTATCACTTTCAGAAGCAGAGTTGACTAGATTTGGTCGGAATGTGTAGGAAACACAGTGCTTTTTTTATTAGCACACTCACGTTTACTGCTGTATTAGAGAGTATAGAAAGCAAGAGCGTGATTTTTGCTATAAAGCAGACTGTGTTTCATGGCTGAGAACGGTGCTGTGTGTTTCCCTTCAGAAATGGAGTTAAATCCCATGCTCTGTGTCTTCCAACAAGCAAGATTTCGTTTCAGGTAACCACAGTAACTTTAGTGCTCATAGGAAGCTACATCGTTCATGAATCTCACACGTTTTTTGCTCTTAACTGAAAAGCATTTTATGTTAGAGGACCTGTAGTTTGTATAATTTTCAGAAGCAGAGTTGACTAGATATGGTCCGAATGTGTAGGAAACACCGTTGTTCTGTTCTGAGCACTCTCACGTTTCCTGCTGCATTAGAGAGTCTAGAAAGCAAGAGCGTGCTTCTTGCTCTTAAGCAGATAGTGTTTCAGGGATGAGAACTGTGCTGTGTGTTTCCCTTCAGAAATAGAGTTAAATCCTAGGTTCTGTGTCTTCCTACAAGCAAGACTTCGTTTCAAGTAAACACAGTCCCTTTTCAGCTCATATGAAGCTACATTGTTCTTGAAGCTAACACGTCTCTCACTCTTAACTGAAAGCATTGGATGTTAGAGGACCTGTGGTTTGTATCAGTTTCAGAAGCAGTGTTGAACTAGTTATGGTCCGTATGTGTCGTAAACTTCGTTCTTTTGTTCTGAGCACACCCACGTTTCCTGCTGTTTTAGAGACTCTAGAAAGCAAGAGCGTGCTTCTTCCTCTAAAGCACAATTTGTTTCATCGATGGGAAAGGTGCTGTGTGTTTCCCTTTAGAAATGGTGTTAAATCCCAGGCTCTGTGTGTTCCTACAAGCAAGACTTCTTTTCAGGAAAGGGCAGTCTCTTTTCAGCTCAAAGGACCTAAATCGTTCACAAAGCTCACATATTTCTCTTTCTAACTGACAAGCATTGGATGTTTGAGGACCTGAGGTTTGTATCATTTTCAGAAGCAGACATGAACTAGATATGGTCCGTATGTGTAGTAAACACCGTACTTTTGTTCTGAGCACACCCACGTTTCCTACTGTATTAGAGACTCTAGAAAGCAAGAGCGTGCGTCTTGCTCTGAAGTACAGTATGTTTCATGGGGGAGAACTGTGCTGTGTGTTTCCCTTCAGAAACGGAGTTAAATCCCAGGCTCTTTGTCTTCCTACATGCAACACTTCTTTTCAGGTAAATGCAGTCCCCTTTCAGCTCAAATGCAGCTACATCGTACTCAAAGCTCACACATTTCTCTTATTAACTTACAAGTATTGGATGTTAGAGGACCTGTGGTTTATATCAGTTTCAGAAGCATAGTTGAACTAGATATGGTCCGTATGTGTAGTAAACACTGTTCTTTTGTTCTGACCACACCCACGTTTCCTGCTGTATTACAGAGTGTAGAAAGCAAGAACGTGCTTCTTGCTCTAAAGCAGAGTGTGTTTCATGGATGAGAACTGTGCTATGTTTTAGCCTTCAGAAATCCAGTTAAATCCCATGCTCTGTGTCTTCCTACAAGCAAGGCTTCATTTCAGTTAAACCTAGTACCTTAAGAACTCAAAGGAAGCTACATCGTTTACGAAGCTCACACGTTTCTCGCTCTTAACTGACAAGCATTGGATATTAGAGGACCTGTGGTTTGTATCAGTTTCAGAACCATAGTTGAACTAGATATGGTCCGTATGTGTAGGAAACACAGTTCTTTTGTTCTGAGCAGACTCACGTTTCCTGCTCTCTTAGAGACTCTAGAAAGCAAGAGCATGCTTCTTGCTATAAAGCAGAGTGTGAATGATGGATGAGAACTGTGCTCTGTGTTTCCATCAGAAATGGAGGTAAATCCCAGCCTCTGTGTCTTCCTACAAGCAAGAATTTATTTCAGGTAAACACAGTCAGTTTAGAGCACAAAGGAAGCTACATCATTCACGAAGTTCACACGTTTCTCGCACTTAACTGACAAGCATTGGATATTAGAGGACCTGTGGTTTGTTTCAGTTTCAGAAGGATAGTTGAACTTGATATGGTCCGTATGTATAGGAAACACCGTTCTTTTCTTCTTAGCTCACTCACTTTTCCTGCTGTATTAGAGACTCTAGAAATCAAGAGCGTGCTTCTTGCTCTAAATAAGAGTGTGTACCATGGATAAGAACTGTGCTGTGTTTTCCCCTTCAGAAATGGAGTTAAATATCAGGCTCTGTGTCTTCCTACAAGCAAGACTTCCTTTCAGGTAAGGGCAGTCACTTTTCAGCTCAAATTATCTACATCGTTCATGAAGACCGCACGTGTCTCGTCTTAACTGACAAGCATTGGAAGTTAGAGGACCTGTGGTTTGTATCAGTTTCAGAAGCAGAGTTGAACTAGATATGGTCTGTATGTGTAGGAAACCCCGTTCTTTTGTTCTGAGCACGCTCACGTTTCCTGCAGTATTAGAGAGTATAGAAAGCAAGAGCGTGATTTTTGCTCTAAAGCAGAGTGTGTTTCATGGATGAGAAAGGTGCTCTGTGTTTCCATCAGAAATGGAGGTAAATCCCAGCCTCTGTGTCTTCCTACAAGCAAGAATTTATTTCAGGTAAACACAGTCAGTTTAGAGCACAAAGGAAGCTACATCATTCACGAAGCTCACACGTTTCTCGCACTTAACTGACAAGCATTGGATATTAGAGGACCTGTGGTTTGTTTCAGTTTCAGAAGGATAGTTGAACTAGATATGGTCCGTATGTATAGGAAACACCATTCTTTTCTTCTTAGCACACTCACTTTTCCTGCTGTATTAGAGACTCTAGAAATCAAGAGCGTGCTTCTTGCTCTAAATAAGAGTGTGTACCATGGATAAGAACTGTGCTGTGTTTTCCCCTTCAGAAATGGAGTAAAATCCCAGGCTCTTTGTTTTCCTACAAGCAACACTTCTTTTCAGGTAAATGCAGTCCCCTTTCAGCTCAAACGCAGCTACATCGTTTTCGAAGCTCACACATTTCACTTATTAAATTACAAGTATTGGATGTTAGAGGTCCTGTGGTTTATATCAGTTTCAGAAGCATAGTTGAACTAGATATGGTCCGTATGTGTAGTAAACACTGTTCTTTTGTTCTGACCACACCCACGTTTCCTGCTGTATTAGAGACTGTAGAAAGCAAGAGCGTGCTTCTTGCTCTAAAGCAGAGTGTGTTTCATGGATGAGAACTGTGCTTTGTCTTTCCCTTCAGAAATGGAGTTAAATCCCATGCTCTGTGTCTTCCAACAAGCAATACTTTGTTTCAGTTAACCACAGTAACTTTAGAGCTCAATGGAAGCTACATCGTTCACGAAACTCACAAGTTTTTCGCTCTAAACTGAAAAGCATTTGATGTTAGAGGACCTCTGGTTTGTATCAGTTTCAGAAGCAGAGTTGAACTAGACTGTTCCGAATGTGTAGGAAAAACAGTTCTTTTGTTCTGAGCACACTCATGTATCCTGATGTATTAGATAATCTAGAAAACAAGAGCATGCTTCTTGCTCTAAAGCAGAGTGTGTTCAACGGATGAGAACTGTGCTATGTGTTTCCCTTCAGAAATGGAGTTAAATCCCTGGCTCTGTGTCTTCCAAAAAGTAAGACTTCCTTTCAGGTAAACATAGTCTCTTTTCATCTCAATCGAAGCTACATTGTTCACGAAGCTCACACATTTCTCGCTCTTAACTGAAAAGCATTGGATGTGAGAGGAACTCTGGTTTGTATCACTTTCAGAAGCATAGTTGAACTACATATGGTCTGTATGTGTACGACACTCAGTTCTTTTGTTCTGAGCACACTCACTTTTCCTGCTCTCTTAGAGATTCTAGAAAGCAAGAGCGTGTTTCTTGCTCTAAAGCAGAGTGTGTTTCATGGATGAAAACTGTGCTATGTGTTTCACTTCAGAAATGGAGTTAAATCCCAGGCTCTGTGTCTTCCTACATGTAAGACTTCCTTTCAGGTAAACGTAGTCACTTTTCAGCTCAAACGAAGCTACATTGTTCACGAAGCTAACATGTTGCTCGCTCTTAAATGAAATGCATGGAATGTTAGAGGACATGTGGTTTGTATCACATTCAGAAGCAGGGTTGATCTATATATGGTCCGATTGTGCAGGAAACACTGCCGTTCTGTTCTGAGCACACTCAGGTTTCCCTCTGTATTAGAGAGTCTAGAAAGCAAGAGCGTGCTTCTTGCTCTAAAGCAGATAGTGTTTCATGGATGAGAGCTGTGCTGTGTGTTTCCCTTCAGAACTTGAGTTAAATCCCAGGCTCTCTTTGTTCTTACATGCAAGACTTTGTTTCAGGTAAGCACAGTCACTTTTCAGCTCAAACGAAGCTATATCGTTCATGAAGCTCACACGCTTCTCACTCTTATGTGACAAGCATGGGATGTTAGAGGACCTGTGGTTTGTATCAGTTTCAGAAGCAGAGATGAACTAGATATGGTCCAAATGTGTAGGAAAAACAGTTCTTTTGTTCTGAGCACACTCACGTTTCCTGATGTATTAGAGACTCTAGAAAGCAAGAGCGTGCTTCTTGCTCTAAAGCAGAGTGTGTTTCATGGATGAGAACTGTGCTGTGTGTTACCCTTCAGAAATGGAGTTAAATCACAGTTTCTGTGTCTTCCTACAAGCAAGACTTCGTTTCAAGTAAACACAGTCCCTTTTCAGCTCATACAAAGCTACATTGTTCTTGAAGCTCACACGTTTCTCGCTCTTAACTGAAAGCATTGGATGTTAGAGGACCTGTGGTTTGTATCAGTTTCAGAAGTAGAGTTGAACTAGTTATGGTCCGAATGTGTCGTAAACTTCGTTCTTTTGTTCTGAGCACACCAACGTTCCCTGCTGTTTTAGAGACTCTAGAAAGCAAGAGCGTGCTTCTTCCTCTAAAGCACAATGGGTTTCATCGATGGGAAAGGTGCTGTGTGTTTCCCTTTAGAAATGGAGTTAAAGCCCAGGCTCTGTGTGTTCCTACAAGCAAGACTTCTTTTCAGGAAAGGGTAGTCACTTTTCAGCTCAAAGGACCTAAATCGTTCACAAAGCTCACATATTTCTCTTTCTAACTGACAAGCATCAGATGTTAGAGGACCTGAGGTTTGTATCATTTTCAGAAGCAGACTTGAAGTAGATATGGTCCATATGTGTAGTAAACACCGTACTTTTGTTCTGAGCACACCCACTTTTCCTGCAGTATTAGAGACTCTAGAAAGCAAGAGCGTGCGTCTTGCTCTGAAGTACAGTATGTTTCATGGATGAGAACTATGCTGTGCGTTTCCCTTCAGAAATGGAGTTAAATCCCAGGCTCTTTGTTTTTCTACAAGCAACACTTCTTTTCAGGTAAATGCAGTCCCCTTTCAGCTCAAACGCAGCTACATCGTTCTCGAAGCTCACACATTTCACTTATTAACTTACAAGTATTGGATGTTACAGGACCTGTGGTTTATATCAGTTTCAGAAGCATAGTTGAACTAGATATGGTCCGTATGTGTAGTAAACACTGTTCTTTTGTTCTGACCACACCCACGTTTCCTGCTGGATTAGAGAGTGTAGAAAGCAAGAACGTGCTTCTTGCTCTAAAGCAGAGTGTGTTTCATGGATGAGAATTGTGCTATGTGTTAGCCTTCAGAAATACAGTTAAATCCCATGCTCTGTGTCTTCCTATAAGCAAGGCTTCGTTTCAGTTAAACCTAGTACCTTTACAACTCAAAGGAAGCTACATCGTTTACGAAGCTCACACGTTTCTCGCTCTTAACTGACAAGCATTGGATATTAGAGGACCTGTGGTTTGTATCAGTTTCAGAACCATAGTTGAACTAGATATGGTCCGAATGTGTAGGAAACACAGTTCTTTTGTTCTGAGCAGACTCACGTTTCCTGCTGTCTTAGAGAGTCTAGAAAGCAAGAGCGTGCTTCTTGCTATAAAGCAGAGGGTGAATGATGGATGAGAACTGTGCTGTGTGTTTCCATCAGAAAAGGAGTTAATTCCCAGCCTCTGTGTCTTCCTACAAGCAAGAATTTATTTCAGGTATACACAGTTAGTTTAGAGCACAAAGGAAGCTACATCGTTCACGAAGCTCACATGTTTCTCACTCTTAACTGACAAGCATGGGATGTTAGAGGACCTGTGGTTTGTATCAATTTCAGAAGCATAGTTGAACTAGATATGGTCCGAATGTGTAGGAAAAACAGTTCTTTAATTCTGAGCACACTCACGTTTCCTGCTGTATTAGAGACCCTAGAAAGCAAGAGCATGTTTCTTGCTCTAAAGCAGAGTGTGTTCAAGGGATGAGAACTGTGCTCTGTGTTTCCCTTCAGAAATGGAGTTAAATCCCAGGCTCTGTGACTTCCTACATGTAAGACTTCGTTTCAGGTAAACGCAGTCACTATTCAGCTCAAACGAAGCTACATTGTTCACGAAGCTCACACGTTGCTCACTCTTAACTGAAAAGCATTGGATGTTAGAGGACCTCTGGTTTGTATCACTTACAGAAACAGAGTTGAACTAATATGGTCCGTATGTGTATGACACACAGTTCTTTTCTTCTGAGAACACTCAGGTTTCCGGCTCTATTAGACCCTAAGAAAGCAATAGCGTGCTTCTTGCTCTAAAGCCGAATGTGTACCATGGATGAGAACTCTGCTGTGTGTTTCCCTTCAGAAATGGAGGTAAATACCAGGCTCTGTGTCTTCCTACAAGCAAGTCTTCGTTTCAGGTAAACACAGTCACTTTAGAGCTCAAAGGAAGCTAAATCGTTTACGAAGCTCACAAGTTTTTCGCTCTTAAATGAAATGCATTGAATGTTAGAGGACCTGTGGTTTGTATCACATTCAGAAGCAGGTTTGATCTATATATGGTCCGATTGTGCAGGAAACACTGTCGTTTTGTTCTGAGCACACTCAAGTTTCCCTCTGTATTAGAGACTCTTGCAAGCAAAAACGGGCTTCTTGCTCTAAATGAGAGTGTGTACCATGGATAAGAACTGTGCTGTGTGTTCCCCTTCAGAAATGGAGTTAAATATCAGGCTCTGTGTCTTCCAACAAGCAAGACTTCCTTTCAGGTAAGGGCAGTCACTTTTCCGCTCAAATTATCTACATCGTTCATGAAGATCACACGTTTCTCATCTTAACTGACAAGCATTGGATGTTAGAGGACATGTGGTTGGTATCAGTTTCAGAAGCAGAGTTGAACTAGATATGGTCCGTATGTGTACGACACACAATTCTTTTGTTCTTAGCACACTCACATTTCCTGCTCTCTTAGAGACTCTAGAAAGCAAGAGCTTGCCTCTTGCTCAAAAGCAGAGTGTGTTACATGGATGAGAACTGTGCTGTGTGTTTCCATCAGAAATGGATTTAAATCCCATGTCTGTGTCTTCCTACAAGCAAGACTTCGTTTCATGTAATCACAGTCAGTTTAGAGCTCAAAGGACGCTACATCGTTCACGAAGCTCACATGTTTTTCGCTCTTACCTGAAAAGCATTGCATGGTAGAGGACCTGTGGTTTGTATCACTTTCAGAAGCAGAGTTGAACTAGATATGGTCTGTATGTGTAGGAAACACTGTTCTTTTGTTCTGGGCACACTCACATTTCCTGCTGTAGTAGAGAATCTAGATAGCAAAAGCGTGCTTCTTGCACTAAAGCAGATGGTGTTTCATGGATGAGAACTGTGCAGTGTATTTCCCTTCAAAAATGGAGTTAAATTCTAGGCTCTTTTTTTTCTTACAAGCTAACTTCGTTTCAGGTAACCACAATAATTTTTCATCTCAAACAAAGCTGTATCGTTCATGAAGCTCACACGTTTATCACTTTTAAATGACAAGCATGGGATGTTAGAGGACCCGTGGTTTGTATCAGTTTCAGAAGCATAGTTGAACTAGATATGGTCCGAATGTGTAGGAAAAACATTTCTTTTGTTCTGAGCACACTCACGTTTCCTGCTGTATTAGAGACCCTAGAAAGCAAGAGCATGTTTCTTGCTCTAAAGCAGAATGTGTTCAAGGGATGAGAACTGTGCTCTGTGTTTCCCTTCAGAAATGGAGTTAAATCCCAGGCTCTGTGTCTTCCTACATGTAAGACTTCGTTTCAGGTAAACGCAGTCACTATTCAGCTCAAACGAAGCTACATTGTTCAGGAAGCTCACACGTTTCTCGCTCTTAACTGAAAAGCATTGGATGTTAGAGGACCTATGGTTTGTATCAGGTTCAGAAGCAGAGTTGAACTAGATATGGTCCCCATGTGTAGGAAACACAGTTCAGTTGTTCTGAGCAAACTCACGTTTCCTGCTGTATTATAGACCCTAGAAAGCAAGAGCATGTCTTGCGCTAAAGCAGAGTGTGGTCAAGGGATGAGAACTGTGCTCTGTGTTTCCCTTCAAAATGGAGTTAAATCCCAGGCTCTGTGTCTTCCTACATGTAAGACTTCGTTTCAGGTAAACGCAGTCACTATTCAGCTCAAACGAAGCTACATTTTTCACGAAGCTCACACGTTTCTCGCTCTTAACTGACAAGCATGGGATGTTAGAGGACCTGTGGTTTGTATCAGGTTCAGAAGCAGAGTTGAACTAGATATGGTCTGTATGTGTATGACACACAATTATTTGTTCTGAGCACACTCACGTTTCCTGCTGTCTTAGAGAGTCTAGAAAGCAAGAGCGTGCTTCTTGCTATAAAGCAGAGTGTGAATGATGGATGAGAACTGTGCTGTGTGTTTCCATCAGAAATGGAGTTAAATCCCAGCCTCTGTGTCTTCCTACAAGCAAGAATTTATTTCAGGTATACACAGTTAGTTTAGAGCACAAAGGAAGCTACATCGTTCACGAAGCTCACATGTTTCTCGCTCTTAACTGACAAGCATGGGATGTTAGAGGACCTGTGGTTTGTATCAGTTTAAGAAGCATAGTTGAACTAGATATGGTCCGAATGTGTAGGAAAAACAGTTCTTTTGTTCTGAGCACACTCACGTTTCCTGCTGTATTAGAGTCCCTAGAAAGCAAGAGCATGTTTCTTGCTCTAAAGCAGAGTGTGTTCAAGGGGTGAGAACTGTGCCGTGTGTTTCCCTTCAGAAATGGAGTTAAATCCCAGGCTCTGTGTCTTCCTACATGTAAGACTTCGTATCAGGTAAACGAAGTCACTATTCAGCTCAAATGAAACTACATTTTTCACAAAGCTCACACGTTTCTCGCTCTTAACTGAAAAGCATTGGATGTTAGAGGACCTGTGGTTTGTATCAGGTTCAGAAGCAGAGTTGAACTAGATATGGTCTGTATGTGTGTGACACACAATTATTTGTTCTGAGCACACTCATGTTTCATGCTCTCTTAGAGAGTCTAGAAAGCAAGAGCGTGCTTCTTGCTCTAAAGCAGAGTGTGTTCAACAGATGAGAACTGTGCTATGTGTTTCCCCTCAGAAATGGAGTTAAACCCCGGCTCTGTGTCTTCCTACACGTAAGACTTCGTTTCATGTAATCACAGTCAGTTTAGAGCTCAAAGGACGCTACATCGTTCACGAAGCTCACATGTTTTTCGCTCTTACCTGAAAAGCATTGCATGGTAGATGACCTGTGGTTTGTATCACTTTCAGAAGCAGAGTTGAACTAGATATGGTCTGTATGTGTAGGAAACACTGTTCTTTTGTTCTGGGCACACTCACATTTCCTGATGTATTAGAGACTCTAGAAAGCAAGAGCGTGCTTCTTGCACTAAAGCAGATTGTGTTTCATGGATGAGAACTGTGCAGTGTATTTCCCTTCAGAAATGGAGTTAAATTCTAGGCTCTTTTTTTTCATACAAGCAAACTTCGTTTCAGGTAGCCACAGTAACTTTTCATCTCAAACAATGCTGTATCGTTCATGAAGCTCACACGTTTATCACTTTTAAATGACAAGCATGGGATGTTAGAGGACCTGTGGTTTGTATCAGTTTCAGAAGCATAGTTGAACTAGATATTGTCCGAATGTGTAGGAAAAACATTTCTTTTGTTCTGAGCACACTCACGTTTCCTGCTGTATTAGAGACCCTAGAAAGCAAGAGCATGTTTCTTGCTCTAAAGCAGAGTGTGTTCAAGGGATGAGAACTGTGCTCTGTGTTTCCCTTCAGAAATGGAGTTAAATCCCAAGCTCTGTGTCTTCCTACATGTAAGACTTCGTTTCAGGTAAACGCAGTCACTATTCAGCTCAAACGAAGCTACATTGTTCACGAAGCTCACACGTTGCTCGCTCTTAACTGAAAAGCATTGGATGTTAGAGGACCTCTGGTTTGTATCACTTACAGAAGCAGAGTTGAACTAGATATGGTCCGTATGTGTATGACACACAGTTCTTTTCTTCTGAGAACACTCAGGTTTCCTGCTCTATTAGACACTCTAGAAAGCAATAGCGTGCTTCTTGCTCTAAAGCCGAATGTGTACCATGGATGAGAACTCTGCTGTGTGTTTCCCTTCAGAAATGGAGGTAAATACCAGGCTCTGTGTCTTCCTACAAATAAGTCTTCGTTTCAGGTAAACACAGTCACTTTAGAGCTCAAAGGAAGCTAAATCGTTTACAAAGCTCACAAGTTTTTCGCTCTTAAATGAAATGCATTGAATGTTAGAGGACCTGTGGTTTGTATCACATTCAGAAGCAGGTTTGATCTATATATGGTCCGATTGTGCAGGAAACACTGTCGTTTTGTTCTGAGCACACTCAAGTTTCCCTCTGTATTAGAGACTCTTGCAAGCAAAAACGGGCTTCTTGCTCTAAATGAGAGTGTGTACCATGGATAAGAACTGTGCTGTGTGTTCCCCTTCAGAAATGGAGTTAAATATCAGGCTCTGTGTCTTCCAACAAACAAGACTTCCTTTCAGGAAAGGGCAGTCACTTTTCCGCTCAAACTATCTACATCGTTCATGAAGATCACACGTTTCTCATCTTAACTGACAAGCATTGGATGTTAGAGGACCTGAGGTTTGTATCAGTTTCAGAAGCAGGGTTGAACTAGATATGGTCCATATGTGTATACGACACACAATTCTTTTGTTCTTAGCACACTCACATTTCCTGCTCTCTTAGAGACTCTAGAAAGCAAGAGCTTGCCTCTTGCTCAAAAGCAGAGTGTGTTACATGGATGAGAACTGTGCTGTGTGTTTCCATCAGAAATGGATTTAAATCCCATGTCTGTGTCTTCCTACAAGCAAGACTTCGTTTCATGTAATCACAGTCAGTTTAGAGCTCAAAGGACGCTACATCGTTCACGAAGCTCACATGTTTTTCGCTCTTACCTGAAAAGCATTGCATGGTAGAGGACCTGTGGGTGTATCACTTTCAGAAGCAGAGTTGAACTAGATATGGTCTGTATGTGTAGGAAACACTGTTCTTTTGTTCTGGGCACACTCACATTTCCTGCTGTAGTAGAGAATCTAGATAGCAAAAGCGTGCTTCTTGCACTAAAGCAGATGGTGTTTCATGGATGAGAACTGTGCAGTGTATTTCCCTTCAAAAATGGAGTTAAATTCTAGGCTCTTTTTTTTCTTACAAGCTAACTTCGTTTCAGGTAACCACAATAATTTTTCATCTCAAACAAAGCTGTATCGTTCATGAAGCTCACACGTTTATCACTTTTAAATGACAAGCATGGGATGTTAGAGGACCCGTGGTTTGTATCAGTTTCAGAAGCATAGTTGAACTAGATATGGTCCGAATGTGTAGGAAAAACATTTCTTTTGTTCTGAGCACACTCACGTTTCCTGCTGTATTAGAGACCCTAGAAAGCAAGAGCATGTTTCTTGCTCTAAAGCAGAATGTGTTCAAGGGATGAGAACTGTGCTCTGTGTTTCCCTTCAGAAATGGAGTTAAATCCCAGGCTCTGTGTCTTCCTACATGTAAGACTTCGTTTCAGGTAAACGCAGTCACTATTCAGCTCAAACGAAGCTACATTGTTCAGGAAGCTCACACGTTTCTCGCTCTTAACTGAAAAGCATTGGATGTTAGAGGACCTATGGTTTGTATCACTTTCAGAAGCAGAGTTGAACTAGATATGGTCCCCATGTGTAGGAAACACAGTTCAGTTGTTCTGAGCAAACTCACGTTTCCTGCTGTATTATAGACCCTAGAAAGCAAGAGCATGTCTTGCGCTAAAGCAGAGTGTGGTCAAGGGATGAGAACTGTGCTCTGTGTTTCCCTTCAAAATGGAGTTAAATCCCAGGCTCTGTGTCTTCCTACATGTAAGACTTCGTTTCAGGTAAACGCAGTCACTATTCAGCTCAAACGAAGCTACATTTTTCACGAAGCTCACACGTTTCTCGCTCTTAACTGACAAGCATGGGATGTTAGAGGACCTGTGGTTTGTATCAGGTTCAGAAGCAGAGTTGAACTAGATATGGTCTGTATGTGTATGACACACAATTATTTGTTCTGAGCACACTCACGTTTCCTGCTGTCTTAGAGAGTCTAGAAAGCAAGAGCGTGCTTCTTGCTATAAAGCAGAGTGTGAATGATGGATGAGAACTGTGCTGTGTGTTTCCATCAGAAATGGAGTTAAATCCCAGCCTCTGTGTCTTCCTACAAGCAAGAATTTATTTCAGGTATACACAGTTAGTTTAGAGCACAAAGGAAGCTACATCGTTCACGAAGCTCACATGTTTCTCGCTCTTAACTGACAAGCATGGGATGTTAGAGGACCTGTGGTTTGTATCAGTTTAAGAAGCATAGTTGAACTAGATATGGTCCGAATGTGTAGGAAAAACAGTTCTTTTGTTCTGAGCACACTCACGTTTCCTGCTGTATTAGAGTCCCTAGAAAGCAAGAGCATGTTTCTTGCTCTAAAGCAGAGTGTGTTCAAGGGGTGAGAACTGTGCCGTGTGTTTCCCTTCAGAAATGGAGTTAAATCCCAGGCTCTGTGTCTTCCTACATGTAAGACTTCGTATCAGGTAAACGAAGTCACTATTCAGCTCAAATGAAACTACATTTTTCACAAAGCTCACACGTTTCTCGCTCTTAACTGAAAAGCATTGGATGTTAGAGGACCTGTGGTTTGTATCAGGTTCAGAAGCAGAGTTGAACTAGATATGGTCTGTATGTGTGTGACACACAATTATTTGTTCTGAGCACACTCATGTTTCATGCTCTCTTAGAGAGTCTAGAAAGCAAGAGCGTGCTTCTTGCTCTAAAGCAGAGTGTGTTCAACAGATGAGAACTGTGCTATGTGTTTCCCCTCAGAAATGGAGTTAAACCCCGGCTCTGTGTCTTCCTACACGTAAGACTTCGTTTCATGTAATCACAGTCAGTTTAGAGCTCAAAGGACGCTACATCGTTCACGAAGCTCACATGTTTTTCGCTCTTACCTGAAAAGCATTGCATGGTAGATGACCTGTGGTTTGTATCACTTTCAGAAGCAGAGTTGAACTAGATATGGTCTGTATGTGTAGGAAACACTGTTCTTTTGTTCTGGGCACACTCACATTTCCTGATGTATTAGAGACTCTAGAAAGCAAGAGCGTGCTTCTTGCACTAAAGCAGATTGTGTTTCATGGATGAGAACTGTGCAGTGTATTTCCCTTCAGAAATGGAGTTAAATTCTAGGCTCTTTTTTTTCTTACAAGCAAACTTCGTTTCAGGTAGCCACAGTAACTTTTCATCTCAAACAATGCTGTATCGTTCATGAAGCTCACACGTTTATCACTTTTAAATGACAAGCATGGGATGTTAGAGGACCTGTGGTTTGTATCAGTTTCAGAAGCATAGTTGAACTAGATATTGTCCGAATGTGTAGGAAAAACATTTCTTTTGTTCTGAGCACACTCAAGTTTCCTGCTGTATTAGAGACCCTAGAAAGCAAGAGCATGTTTCTTGCTCTAAAGCAGAGTGTGTTCAAGGGATGAGAACTGTGCTCTGTGTTTCCCTTCAGAAATGGAGTTAAATCCCAAGCTCTGTGTCTTCCTACATGTAAGACTTCGTTTCAGGTAAACGCAGTCACTATTCAGCTCAAACGAAGCTACATTGTTCACGAAGCTCACACGTTGCTCGCTCTTACCTGAAAAGCATTGGATGTTAGAGGACCTCTGGTTTGTATCACTTACAGAAGCAGAGTTGAACTAGATATGGTCCGTATGTGTATGACACACAGTTCTTTTCTTCTGAGAACACTCAGGTTTCCTGCTCTATTAGACACTCTAGAAAGCAATAGCGTGCTTCTTGCTCTAAAGCCGAATGTGTACCATGGATGAGAACTCTGCTGTGTGTTTCCCTTCAGAAATGGAGGTAAATACCAGGCTCTGTGTCTTCCTACAAATAAGTCTTCGTTTCAGGTAAACACAGTCACTTTAGAGCTCAAAGGAAGCTAAATCGTTTACAAAGCTCACAAGTTTTTCGCTCTTAAATGAAATGCATTGAATGTTAGAGGACCTGTGGTTTGTATCACATTCAGAAGCAGGTTTGATCTATATATGGTCCGATTGTGCAGGAAACACTGTCGTTTTGTTCTGAGCACACTCAAGTTTCCCTCTGTATTAGAGACTCTTGCAAGCAAAAACGGGCTTCTTGCTCTAAATGAGAGTGTGTACCATGGATAAGAACTGTGCTGTGTGTTCCCCTTCAGAAATGGAGTTAAATATCAGGCTCTGTGTCTTCCAACAAACAAGACTTCCTTTCAGGAAAGGGCAGTCACTTTTCCGCTCAAACTATCTACATCGTTCATGAAGATCACACGTTTCTCATCTTAACTGACAAGCATTGGATGTTAGAGGACCTGAGGTTTGTATCAGTTTCAGAAGCAGGGTTGAACTAGATATGGTCCATATGTGTATACGACACACAATTCTTTTGTTCTTAGCACAATCACGTTTCCTGCTCTCTTAGAGACTCTAGAAAGCAAGAGCGTGCCTCTTGCTCAAAAGCAGAGTGTGTTTCATAGATGAGAACTGTGATTTATGTTTCCATCAGAAATGGATTTAAATCCCATGTCTGTGTCTTCCTACAAGCAAGACTTCGTTTCATGTAATCACAGTCAGTTTAGAGCTCAAAGGATGCTACATCGTTCACGAAGCTCACATGTGTTTCGCTCTTATCTGAAAAGCATTGCATGGTAGAGGACCTGTGGTTTGTATCACTTTCAGAAGCAGAGTTGAACTAGATATGGTCCCCATGTGTAGGAAACACAGTTCAGTTGTTCTGAGCAAACTCACGTTTCCTGCTGTATTATAGACCCTAGAAAGCAAGAGCATGTCTTGCGCTAAAGCAGAGTGTGGTCAAGGGATGAGAACTGTGCTCTGTGTTTCCCTTCAAAATGGAGTTAAATCCCAGGCTCTGTGTCTTCCTACATGTAAGACTTCGTTTCAGGTAAACGCAGTCACTATTCAGCTCAAACGAAGCTACATTTTTCACGAAGCTCACACGTTTCTCGCTCTTAACTGACAAGCATGGGATGTTAGAGGACCTGTGGTTTGTATCAGGTTCAGAAGCAGAGTTGAACTAGATATGGTCTGTATGTGTATGACACACAATTATTTGTTCTGAGCACACTCACGTTTCCTGCTGTCTTAGAGAGTCTAGAAAGCAAGAGCGTGCTTCTTGCTATAAAGCAGAGTGTGAATGATGGATGAGAACTGTGCTGTGTGTTTCCATCAGAAATGGAGTTAAATCCCAGCCTCTGTGTCTTCCTACAAGCAAGAATTTATTTCAGGTATACACAGTTAGTTTAGAGCACAAAGGAAGCTACATCGTTCACGAAGCTCACATGTTTCTCGCTCTTAACTGACAAGCATGGGATGTTAGAGGACCTGTGGTTTGTATCAGTTTAAGAAGCATAGTTGAACTAGATATGGTCCGAATGTGTAGGAAAAACAGTTCTTTTGTTCTGAGCACACTCACGTTTCCTGCTGTATTAGAGTCCCTAGAAAGCAAGAGCATGTTTCTTGCTCTAAAGCAGAGTGTGTTCAAGGGGTGAGAACTGTGCCGTGTGTTTCCCTTCAGAAATGGAGTTAAATCCCAGGCTCTGTGTCTTCCTACATGTAAGACTTCGTATCAGGTAAACGAAGTCACTATTCAGCTCAAATGAAACTACATTTTTCACAAAGCTCACACGTTTCTCGCTCTTAACTGAAAAGCATTGGATGTTAGAGGACCTGTGGTTTGTATCAGGTTCAGAAGCAGAGTTGAACTAGATATGGTCTGTATGTGTGTGACACACAATTATTTGTTCTGAGCACACTCATGTTTCATGCTCTCTTAGAGAGTCTAGAAAGCAAGAGCGTGCTTCTTGCTCTAAAGCAGAGTGTGTTCAACAGATGAGAACTGTGCTATGTGTTTCCCCTCAGAAATGGAGTTAAACCCCGGCTCTGTGTCTTCCTACACGTAAGACTTCGTTTCATGTAATCACAGTCAGTTTAGAGCTCAAAGGACGCTACATCGTTCACGAAGCTCACATGTTTTTCGCTCTTACCTGAAAAGCATTGCATGGTAGATGACCTGTGGTTTGTATCACTTTCAGAAGCAGAGTTGAACTAGATATGGTCTGTATGTGTAGGAAACACTGTTCTTTTGTTCTGGGCACACTCACATTTCCTGATGTATTAGAGACTCTAGAAAGCAAGAGCGTGCTTCTTGCACTAAAGCAGATTGTGTTTCATGGATGAGAACTGTGCAGTGTATTTCCCTTCAGAAATGGAGTTAAATTCTAGGCTCTTTTTTTTCTTACAAGCAAACTTCGTTTCAGGTAGCCACAGTAACTTTTCATCTCAAACAATGCTGTATCGTTCATGAAGCTCACACGTTTATCACTTTTAAATGACAAGCATGGGATGTTAGAGGACCTGTGGTTTGTATCAGTTTCAGAAGCATAGTTGAACTAGATATTGTCCGAATGTGTAGGAAAAACATTTCTTTTGTTCTGAGCACACTCACGTTTCCTGCTGTATTAGAGACCCTAGAAAGCAAGAGCATGTTTCTTGCTCTAAAGCAGAGTGTGTTCAAGGGATGAGAACTGTGCTCTGTGTTTCCCTTCAGAAATGGAGTTAAATCCCAAGCTCTGTGTCTTCCTACATGTAAGACTTCGTTTCAGGTAAACGCAGTCACTATTCAGCTCAAACGAAGCTACATTGTTCACGAAGCTCACACGTTGCTCGCTCTTAACTGAAAAGCATTGGATGTTAGAGGACCTCTGGTTTGTATCACTTACAGAAGCAGAGTTGAACTAGATATGGTCCGTATGTGTATGACACACAGTTCTTTTCTTCTGAGAACACTCAGGTTTCCTGCTCTATTAGACACTCTAGAAAGCAATAGCGTGCTTCTTGCTCTAAAGCCGAATGTGTACCATGGATGAGAACTCTGCTGTGTGTTTCCCTTCAGAAATGGAGGTAAATACCAGGCTCTGTGTCTTCCTACAAATAAGTCTTCGTTTCAGGTAAACACAGTCACTTTAGAGCTCAAAGGAAGCTAAATCGTTTACAAAGCTCACAAGTTTTTCGCTCTTAAATGAAATGCATTGAATGTTAGAGGACCTGTGGTTTGTATCACATTCAGAAGCAGGTTTGATCTATATATGGTCCGATTGTGCAGGAAACACTGTCGTTTTGTTCTGAGCACACTCAAGTTTCCCTCTGTATTAGAGACTCTTGCAAGCAAAAACGGGCTTCTTGCTCTAAATGAGAGTGTGTACCATGGATAAGAACTGTGCTGTGTGTTCCCCTTCAGAAATGGAGTTAAATATCAGGCTCTGTGTCTTCCAACAAACAAGACTTCCTTTCAGGAAAGGGCAGTCACTTTTCCGCTCAAACTATCTACATCGTTCATGAAGATCACACGTTTCTCATCTTAACTGACAAGCATTGGATGTTAGAGGACCTGAGGTTTGTATCAGTTTCAGAAGCAGGGTTGAACTAGATATGGTCCATATGTGTATACGACACACAATTCTTTTGTTCTTAGCACAATCACGTTTCCTGCTCTCTTAGAGACTCTAGAAAGCAAGAGCGTGCCTCTTGCTCAAAAGCAGAGTGTGTTTCATAGATGAGAACTGTGATTTATGTTTCCATCAGAAATGGATTTAAATCCCATGTCTGTGTCTTCCTACAAGCAAGACTTCGTTTCATGTAATCACAGTCAGTTTAGAGCTCAAAGGATGCTACATCGTTCACGAAGCTCACATGTGTTTCGCTCTTATCTGAAAAGCATTGCATGGTAGAGGACCTGTGGTTTGTATCACTTTCAGAAGCAGAGTTGAACTAGATATGGTCCAAAAGTGTAGGAAACACAGTGCTTTTTTTATGTGCACACTCACGTTTACTGCTGTATTAGAGAGTATAGAAAGCAAGAGCATGGTTTTTGCTGTGAAGCAGAGTGTGTTTCATGGATGAGAGCTGTGCTATGGGTTTCCCTTCAGAAATGGAGTTAAATCCCAGGCACTGTGTCTTCCTACAATCAAGAATTCGTTTCAGGTAAACACAGTCACTTTTCAGCTCAAATGAAGCTACATTGTTCACGAAGCTCACACATTTATCGCTCTTAACTGAAAAGCATTGGATGTTAAGGACCTGTGGTTTGTATCAGATTCAGAAGCAGAGTTGAACTAGATATGGTCTGTGTGTGTAGAAAACACAGTTCTTTTGTTTTGAGCACACTCATGTTTCCAGCTGTATTAGAGACCCTAGAAAGCAATAGCGTGCTTCTTGCTCTAAAGCAGAGTGTGTTCATTGGATGACAGCTGTGCTGTGGGTTTCCCTTCAGAAATGGATTTAAATCCCAGGCTCTGTGTCTTCCTACAATCAAGAATTCGTTTCAGGTAAACACAGTCACTTTTCAGCTCAAATGAAGCTACATCATTGACGAAACTCACATGTTTCTCACACTTACCTGAAAAGAATTGGATGATAAAGGCCCTGTGGTTTGTATCAGTATATGAAGCAGAGTTGATCTAGATATGGTCCGTGTGTGTAGGAAACAGAGTTCTTTTGTTCTGAGCACACTCATGTTTCCTGCTGTATTACAGACTCTAGAAAGCAAGAGCTTGTTTCTTGCTCTAAAGCAGAGTGCATTGCATAGATGAGAACTTGCTGTGTGTTTCACTTCAGAATTGGAGTTAAATCCCAGGCTTTGTGTCTTCCTACAAGCAAGACTTCGTTTCAGGTAAACGCAGTTACTTTTCAGCCCAAAAGAAGCTACATCGTTCAAAAAGCTCACACGTTTCTCGCTCTTAACTGAAATGCTTTGGATGTTAGAGGACCTCTGGTTTGTATCAGTTTCAGAAGCAGAGGTTATCTACATATTGTCCTTATGTGTAGGATACACAGTTCTTTTGTTCTGAGCACATTCATGTTTCCTGATGTATTAGAGACTCTAGAAAGCAAGAGCGTGCTTCTTGCTCTAAAGAAGTGTGTGTTTCATGGATGAGATCTCTACTGTGTGTTTCCCTTCAGAAATGGAGTTAAATCCCAGGCTCTGTGTATTCCTACAAGCAACAATACTTTTCAGGTAAATGCAGTCACTTTTCAGATCAAACGAATCTACATTGTATTGGTGAAATTATTAAGGACAGTCCACATAGTTAAAAGGGAGGTTTATTTTTTGTGGTAACTTACAAATGAAAGGGTAGGTTACAGATTTTGGCAAGGGTATAGCGCAGTCCGGCGGTGTTCTCTGGAGAACTCTGCTCGGTCTACCTCAAGCGTCCAGAGTCTGGGAACCAAGAGATGGAGCTCTTCCCGATCTTTGGACTTGCACTTCTTCCTCTCCCCGCCTTGTGGGCGTGAACATTACTGAAGCCTCAGTGGGGGTTGGAACTTCCAGGCCAATGCTGGGATGGCTACATAGTTCACGAAGGTCACACGTTCCTTGCTCTTAACTGAAAAGCATTGGAAGTTAGAAGAACTGTGCTTTGTATCAGTTTCTGAAGCAGAGATCATCTCGATAAGGTCCTTATGTGTAGGATACACAGTTCTTTTATTCTGAGCACACTCACGTTTCTTATTCTCTTAGAGAATCTAGAAAAAAAGAGCGTGCTTCTTGCTCTAAAGCAGAGTGTGTTTGATGGATGAGAACTATGCTGTGTGTTTCCCTTCAGAAGTAGAGTTAAATCGCATGCTCTTTGTCTTTCTACAAGCAAGACTTCGTTTCATGTAAACGCAGTCACTTTTCAGCTCCAACGAAGCTACATCGTTTACGAAGTTCAAATGTTTCTTGCTCTTAACTGAAAAGATTGGATGTTCGGGGACCTGTGGTTTGTATCAGTTTCAGAAGCAGAGTTGAACTAGATATGGTCCCCATGTGTAGGAAACACAGTTCAGTTGTTCTGAGCACACTCACGTTTCCTGCTGTATTAGAGACTCTAGAAAGCAAGAGCGTACTCTTGCTCTAAAGCAGAGTTTGTTCCATGGATGAGAACTGTGCTGTGTGTTGCCCATCAGAAATGGAGTTAAATCCCTGGCTGTGTGTCTTCCTACAAGCAAGACATCATTTCAGGTAAACACTGTCATTTTTCAGCTCAAACGAAGCTATGTCGTTCAGGAAGCTCACACGATTCTCGCTCTTAACTGAAAAGCATGGGAAGTTAGAGGAACTCTGGTTTGTATCAGTTTCTGAAGCAGAGTTGTTCTCGATATGGTCCTTATGTGTAGGCTACACAGTCTTTTTGTTCTGAGCACACTCACGTTTCTTACTGTCAGAGAATCTAGAAAGCAAGAGCGTGCTCCTTGCTCTAAAGCAGAGTGTGTTCCATGGATGAGAACTGTGCTGTGTGTTTCCCTTCAGAAGTAGAGTTAAATCCCATGCTCTTTGTCTTTCTACAAGTAAGACATCTTTTCCTGTAAACGCAGTCACTTTTCAGGTCAAACGAAGCTACATCGTTCACGAAGCTCATGTGTCTCTCGATCTTAACTGAAAAGATTGGATGTACGAGGACCTGTGGTTTGTATCAGTTTCAGAAGCAGAGTTGAACTAGATATGGTCCCCAAGTGTAGGAAACACAGTTCTCTTGTTCTGAGCACACTCACTATTCCTGCTGTATTACAGACTCTAGAAAGCAAGAGGGTGCTCCTTGCTCTAAAGCAGAGTGTGTTTCATGGATGAGAACTGTGCTGTGTGTTTCCCATCAGAAATTGAGTTAAATGCCTGGCTCTGTGTCTTCCTACAAGGAAGACATCATTTCAGGTAAACACAGTCATTTTTCAGCTCAAACGAAGCTATGTCGTTCAGGAAGCTCACATGTTTCTCGCTCTTAACTGAAAAGCATGGGAAGATAGAGGAACTGTGGTTTGTATCAGTTTCTGAAGCAGAGTTGATCTCGATATGGTCCTTATGTGTAGGATACACAGGCCTTTTGTTCTGAGCACAGTCACGTTTCTTACTGTCTTAGAGAATCTTGAAAGCAAGAGGGTGTTCTTTGCTCTAAAGCAGAGTGTGTTTCATGGATGAGAACTGTGCTGTGTGTTGCCCATGAGAAATGGAGTAAAATCCCTTGCTCTGTGTCTTCCTACAAGCAAGACCTCATTTCAGGTAAACACGGTCACTTTTCAGCTCAAACGAAGCTACATAGTTCAAGAAACTCACACGTTTCTCGCTCATAACTGAAAAGCATTTGATGTTAGAGGAACTGTGGTTTGTATCAGTTTCCGAAGCAGTGTTGAATTCATTGTGGTCCATATGTGTAGGATACACAGTTCTTTTGTTCTGAGCACACTCACGTTTCAACCTGCATTAGAGACCCAAGAAAGCAAGTGTGTGCTTCTTGCTCTAAAGCTGAGTGTGTTTCATGGATGAGAACTGTGCTGTGTGTTTCCCTTCAGAAAAGGAGTTAAATCCCAGTCTCTGTGTCTTCCTACAAGCAACACTTCGTTTCAGGTAAACGCAGTCACTTTTTAGCTCAAAGGAAGCTACATTGTTCACGAAGCTCACACTTTTCTCGCTCTTAAATGAAAAGCATTGGAAGTTAGAGGAACTGTGTTTTGTATCAGTTTCAGAAGAAGAGTTGATATCGATATGGTCCTTATGTGTAGGATACGCAGTCCTTTTGTTCTGAGCACACTCACGTTTCTGAGTGTCGTTGAGAATTTAGAAATCAAGAGTGTGCTCCGTGCTCTAAAGCAGAGTGTGTTCCATGGATGAGAACTGTGCTGTTTGTTGCCCATCGGAAATGGATTTAAATCCGTGGCTCTGAATCTTCCTACAAGGAAGACTTCATTTCACGTAAACGCAGTCACTTTTCAGCTCAAAGGAAGCTACAGCCTTTACGAAGTTCACACGTTTCTCGCTCGTAACTGAAAAGCATTGGATGTTAGAGGAACTGTGGTTTGTATCAGTTTCTGAAGCAGAGTTGAACACGATATGGTCCATATGTGTGGTATACACAGTTCTTTTGTTCTGAGCACACTCACGTTTCTTCCTGCCTTGGAGACCCTAGAAAGCAAGTGTGGGCTTCTTGTTCTAGAGCAGAGTGTGATTCATGGATGAGAACTGTCCTGTGTGTTTCCCTTCAGAAAAGGAGTTAAATTCCAGGCTCTGTGTCTTCCTCCAAGCAAGACTTTGTTTGAGGTAAACACAGTCACTTTTCAGCTCAAAAGAAGCTACATCATTCACGAAGCTCACACGTCTCGCACTTAACTTAAAAGCATTGTATGTTAGAGGAACTGTGGTTTGTATCAGTTTCTGAAGCAGAGTTGAACTCGATATGGTCCATATGTGTAGAATACACAGTTCTTTAGTTCTGAGCACACTCACGTTTCTTACTGCCTCAGAGACTCGAGAAATCAAGAGTATGCTTCTTGCTCTAAAGCAGAGTGTGTTCATTGTTTGAGAACTGTGCTTTGCTGCCCATCAGAAATGGAGTTAAAACCCTGCTCTGTGTCTTCCAACATGCCAGACTTCTTTGCAGGTAAACACAGTCACTTTTCAGCTCAAATGAAGCTACATAGTTCAAAAAGCTCACAGGATTCTCGCTCTTAACTGAAAAGCATTGGATGTTAGAGGTCCTGTGGTTTTTTCAGTTTCAGAAGCAGCGTTGAACTAGATATGGTCCGTGTGTAGGAAACACAATTCTTTTGTTTGAGCACACTCATCTTTCCTTCTGTATTAGAAACTCTAGAAAGCAAGTGCTTGCTTCTTGCTCTAAAGCAGAGTGTGTTTCATGGATGAGAACTGTGCTGTGTGTTGCACGTCAAAAATGGAGTTAAATCCCTGGCTCAGTGTCTTCCTACAGGCCAGACTACATTGCAGGTAAACGCAGTCACTTTTCAGCTCAAACGAAGCTACATAGTTCACGAAGGTCACACGTTCCTTGCTCTTAACTGAAAAGCATTGGAAGTTAGAAGAACTGTGCTTTGTATCAGTTTCTGAAGCAGAGATCATCTCGATAAGGTCCTTATATGTAGGATACACAGTTCTTTTATTCTGAGCACACTCACGTTTCTTATTCTCTTAGAGAATCTAGAAAAAAAGAGCGTGCTTCTTGCTCTAAAGCAGAGTGTGTTTGATGGATGAGAACTATGCTGTGTGTTTCCCTTCAGAAGTAGAGTTAAATCGCATGCTCTTTTCTTTCTACAAGCAAGACTTCGTTTCATGTAAACGCAGTCACTTTTCAGCTCCAACGAAGCTACATCGTTCAGTAAGCTCATACGTTTCTGGCTCTTAACTGAACAGCCTTGAAAGTTAGAGGACCTGTAGTTTGTATCAGTTTCTGAAGCACAGTTGATATCCATATGGTCCTTATTTGTAGGATACACAGTCCTTTTGTTCTGAGCACACTCACGTCTCTTACTGTCTTAGAGAATATAGAAAGCAAGAGCATGTTCTTTGCTCTAAAGCAGAGTGTGTTCCATGGATGAGAACTGTGCTGTGTGTTTCCCATCAGAAATGGAGTTAAATCCCTCATTCTGTGTCTTCCTACAAGCAAGACTGCATTTCAGGTAAACACAGTCAGTTTTCAGCTCAAACGAAGCTACACCGTACATGAAGTTCATACCTTACTCATTCTTAACTGAAAAGCCTTGGAAGTTAGAGGAACTGTGGTTTATATCACTTTCTGAAGCAGAGTTGATCTCGATATGGTCCTTATGTGTTGGATACACAGTCCTTTTTTTCTGAGCACACTCACGTTTCGTACTGTCTTAGATAATCTAGCAAGAACGAGAGTGCTTCTTGCTCTAAAGTAGAGTGTGTTTCATGGATGAGAACTGTGCTGTGTGTTTCCCTTCAGAAATAGAGTTAAATCCCATGCTCTGTGTCTTTCTAGATGCAAGACTTCGTTTCAGGTACACAAGTCACTTTTCAGGTCAAATGAAGCTTAAAAATTCACGAAGCACACACGGTTCTCGCTCTTAACATAAAAGCATTGGATGTTAGAGCACTTGTGGTTTGTATCAGTTTCAGAAGCAGAGTTGAACTACATATGGTCCCTATGTGTAGGATACACTGTTCTTTTGTTCTGACCACACTCACGATTCCTGCTCTATTAGAGACTCTAGAAAGCAAGAGCGTGCTTCTTGCTCTATATTAGAGTGTGTTCTATGGATAAGAACTGTGCTGTGTGTTGCACGTCAGAAATGGAGTTAAATCCATGGCTCTGTGTCTTCCTACATGCCAGACTTCGTTGCAGGTAAATGCAGTCACTTTTCAGCTCAAACGAAGCTACATAGTTCAGGAAGCTCACATGTCTCTCGCTCTTAACTGAAAAGATTGGATGCTTGAGGACCTGTGGTTTGTAGCAGTTTCAGAAGCAGAGTTGATCTCGATATGTACCTTATGTGTAGGATACACAGTTCTTTTGTTCTGAGCACACTCATGTTTCTTACTGTCTTAGAGTATCTAGAAAGAAATAGCGTGCTTCTTGCTCTAAAGCAGAGTGTGTTTGATGGATGAGAACAGTGCTGTGTGTTTCCCTTCAGAAAAGGAGTTAAATCCCAGTCTCTGTGTCGTCCTCCAAGCAAGACTTCGTTTCGGGTAAACACAGACCCTTTTCAGCTCAAACTAAGCTACATCGTTCACGAAGCTCACACATTTCTCGCTCTTAACTGAAAAGCATTGGATGTTTGAGGAACTGTGGTTTGTAACAGTTTCAGAAGTAGATTTGAAATCGATATGGTCCATATGTGTAGGATACACAGTTCTTTTGTTCTGAGCACACTCACTTTTCTTACTGCATTAGAGACCCATGAAAGCAAGAGTGTGCTTCTTGCTCTAAAGCTGAGTGTGTTTCATGGATGAGAACTGTGCTGCGTGTTTCACTTCAGAAGTAGAGTTAAATCCCATGCTCTTTTTTTTTTCTACAAGCAAGACTTCGTTTCATGTAAAGGCAGTCACTTTTCAGCTCCAACATGGCTACTTCGTTCAGGAAGCTCACACGTTTCTGGCTCTTAACTGAACAGCCTTGGAAGTTAGAGGACCTGTAGTTTGTATCAGTTTCTGAAGCACAGTTGATATCCATATGGTCCTTATTTGTAGGATACACAGTCCTTTTGTTCTGAGCACACTCACGTTTCTTACTGTCTTAGAGAATCTAGAAAGCAAGAGCATGTTCTTTGCTCTAAAGCAGAGTGTGTTCCATGGATGAGAACTGTGCTGTGTGTTTCCCATCAGAAATGGAGTTAAATCCCTCACTCTGTGTCTTCCTACAAGCAAGACTGCATTTCAGGTAAACACAGTCAGTTTTCAGCTCAAATGAAGCTACACCGTACATGAAGTTCATACCTTCCTCACTCTTAATTGAAAAGCATTGGAAGTTAGAGGAACTGTGGTTTGTATCACTTTCTGAAGCAGAGTTGATCTCGATATGGTCCTTATGTGGAGGATACACAGTCCTTTTGTTCTGAGCACACTCACGTTTCGTACTGTCTTAGAGAATCTAGCAAGAACGAGAGTGCTTCTTGCTCTAAAGCAGAGTGTGTTTCATGGATGAGAACTGTGCTGTGTGTTTCCCTTCAGAAATAGAGATAAATCCCATGCTCTGTGTCTTTCTAGAAGCAAGACTTCGTTTCAGGTAAACACAGTCACTTTTCAGGTCAAATGAAGCTTAATCATTCACGAAGCACACACGTTTCTAGCTCTTAACTTAAAAGCATTGGATGTTAGAGGACTTGTGGGTTGTTCAGTTTCAAAAGCAGAGTTGAACTACATATGGTCCGTATGTGTAGGATACACTATTCTTTTTTTCTGAGCACACTCACGTTTCCTGCTCTTTTAGAGACCTTGAAAGCAAGAGCGTGCTTCTTGCTCTAAATCACAGTGTGTTCCATGGAAGAGAACTGTGCTGTGAGTTGCACGTCAAAAATGGAGTTAAATCCCTGGCTCTGTGTCTTCCTACATGCCAGATTTCGGTGCAGGTAAACGCAGTCACTTTTCAGCTCAAACGAAGCTACATAGTTCACGATAAGGTTCTTATGTGTAGGATACACAGTTCTTTTTTTCTGAGCACACTCACGTTTCTTACTCTCTTAGAGAATCTAGAAAAAAAGAGCACACGTCTTGCTCTAAAGCAGAGTGTGCTTGATGGATGAGAACTTTTCTGTGTGTTTCCCTTCAGAAGTAGAGTTAAATCCCATGCTCTTTGTCTTCCTACAAGCAAGACATCATTTCAGGTAAACACAGTCATTTTTCAGCTCATATGTAGCTATGTCGTTCAGGAAGCTCACACGTTTCTCGCTCTTAACTGAAAAGCATGCAAAGTTGGAGGAACTGTGGTTTGTATCAGTTTCTGAAGCACAGTTGATCTCGATATGGTCCTTATGTGTATGATACACAGTCCTTTTGTTCTGAGCACAATCACATTTCTTACTGTCTTTGAGAATCTAGAAAGCAAGAGCGTGTTCTTTGCTCTAAAGCAGAGTGTATTTCATGGATGAGAACTGTGCTGTGTGTTGCCCATCAGAAATGGAGTAAAATCCCTTGCTCTGTGTCTTCCTACAAGCAAGACTTCATTTCAGGTAAACACAGTCAATTTTCAGCTCAAATGAAGCCACATCGTTCATGAAGCTCACATGTTCTTCACTCTTAACTGAAAAGCATTGGAAGTTAGATGATCTCTGGTTTGTATCAGTTTCTGAAGCAGAGTTGATCTCGATATGGTCCTTATGTGTAGGCTACACAGTCCTTTTGTTCTGAGCACACTCACGTTTCTTACTGTGAGAGAATCTAGAAAGCAAGAGCATGCTCCTTGCTCTAAAGCAGAGTGTGTTCCATGGATGAGAACTGTGCTGTGTGTTTCCCTTCAGAAGTAGAGTTAAATCCCATGCTCTTTGTCTTTCTACAAGCAAGACTTCTTTTCTTGTAAACGCAGTCACTTTTCAGCTCAAACGAAGCTACATCCTTCACGAAGCTCACATGTCTCTCGTTCTTAACTGAAAAGATTGGATGTTGGAGGATCTATGGTTTGTATCAGTTTCAGAAGTAGAGTTGACCTAGAGATGGTCTGTATGTTTAGGATACACAGTTCTTTTGTTCTGAGTACACTCATGTTTCCTGCTGTATTAGAGACTCTAGAAGGCAAGAGCGTGCTTCTTCCTCTAAAGCAGAGTGTGTTCCACGGATGAGAACTGTGCTGTGTGATGCCCATCAGAAATGGATTTAAATAACTCGCTCTGTGTCTTCCTACATACCAGACTTCGTTGCAGGTAAACGCAGTCCCTTTTCACCTCAAAGGAAGATACATCATTCACGAAGGTCAGATGTTTTTCGCTCTTAATTAAAAAGCATTGCGAGTTAGAGGAATTGTGGTTGTAACAGTTTCTGATCAGAGTTGATCTCGATATGGTCCTTATGATTAGGATACACAGTTGTTTTTTTCTGAGCACACAAACGTTTCTTACTGTCTTAGAGAATCTAGAGAGCAAGAGCGTGCTCCTTGGTCTAAAGCAGAGTGTGTTTCATGGATGAGAACTGGGCTGTGTTTTTGCCTTCAGAAATGGAGTGAAATCACAGACACTGTGTATTCCTACAGGCAAGACTTCGTTTCATGTAAACGCGGTCACTTTTCAGCTCAAACCAAGCTACTTCGTTCATGCTCACACCTTTCTCTCTTAACTTAAAAGCAATGGATGTTAGAGGACCTGTGGTTTGTATCAGTTTCAGAAGCATAGTTGAACTAGATATGGTCCCCATGTTTAAGGAACACAGTTCTCTTGTTCTGAGCACACTCACATTTCCTGCTGTATAAGAGAATATAGAAAGCAAGAGCGTGCTCCTTGCTCTAAAGCAGAGTGTGTTACATGGAAGAGAACTGTGATGTGTGTTGCCCGTCAGAAATGGAGATAAATCCCTGGCTCTGTGTCTACCTACAAGCAAGACTTCATTTCAGGTAAACGCAGCAATTTTTCAGCTCTAAAGTAGCCACATGGTTCACGAACCTCACACATTTCTCGCTCTTCAGTGAAAAGCAATCGATGTTAGAGGAGCAGTGGTTTGTATCAGTTTCTGAAGCAGAGTTGATCTAGATATGGTCCTTACGTGTAGGATACACAGTCCTTTTGTTCTGAGCACAATCACGTTTCTTACTGTCTTAGAGAATGTAGAAAGAAAGAGCGTGCCTCTTGCTCTAAAGCAGAGTGTGTTTCATGGATGAGAACTGCGCTGTGTTTTTCCCTTCAGAAATAGAGTTAAATCCCATGCTCTGTGTCTTTCTACAAGCAAGACTTCGTTTCAGGTAAACACAGTCACTTTTCAGCTCAAATGAAGCTTAATCATTCACGAAGCACACACGTTTCTCACTCTTAACTTAAAAGCATTGGATGTTACAGGACCTGTGGTTTGTATCAGTTTCAGAAGCAGAGTTGAACTAGATATTGTCCGTTTGTGTAGGAAACACAGTTCTTTTGTTTGGAGCACACTCATTTTTACAGCTGTATTAGAGACTCTAGAAAGCAAAATCATGCTTCTTGCTCAAAGCAGAGTGGGTTCATTGGATGAGAACTGTGCTGTGGGTTTCCCTTCAGAAATGGAGTTAAATCCCAGGCTCTGTGTCTTCTTACAAGCAAGAATTCGTTTCAGGTAAACGCAGTCACTTTTCAGCTCAAACGAAGTTACATAGTTCACCAAGCTCACATGTTTCCCCCTCTAAACTGAAAAGATTTGAAAGTTAGAGGACATGTGTTTTGTATCAGTTTCAGAGGCAGAGTTGAACTACATATGGTCCGTATGTGTAGGATACACTGTTCTTTTGTTCTGAGCTCACTCACGTTTCCTGCTGTATTAGAGACTCTAGAAAGCAAGAGCGTGCTTCTTCCTCTAAATCAGATTGTGTTACATGGATGAGAAATGTGCTCTGTGTTTCCCTTCAGAAATGGAGTTAAATCCCTGGCTCTGTGACTTCCTACAAGCAAGACTTCGTTTCAGGTAAACGCAGTCACTTTTCAGCTCAAATGAAGCTACATCGTTCACGAAGCTCACACGTTTCTAGCTCTTAACTGAAAAGCATTGGAAGTTAGAGGAACTGTGGTTTGTAAAAGTTTCTGAAGCTGAGTTGATCTCGATATGGTCCTTATGTGTAGAATACACAGTTCTTTTTTTCTGAGCACACTCAAGATTTCTGCAGTATTAGAGAATATAGAGAGCAAGAGCGTGCTTCTTGCTCTAAGGCAGAGTGCGTTCAATGGATGAGAACTGTGCTGTGTGTTGCCCCTGAGAAATGGAGTTAACTCCCTTGCTCTGTGTCTTCCTACATGCCAGACTTCGTTGCAGGTAAACGCAGTCACTTTCCAGCTCAAACGAAGCTACATCATTCACGAAGGTCACAGGTTTCTCGCTCTTAACTGAAAAGCATTGGAAGTTAGAGGACCTATGGTTTTTAACAGTTTCTGATGCAGAGTTGTTCTTGATATGGTCCTTTTGTGTATGATACACAGTTCTTTTGTTCTGAGCACACTCACTTTTCTTAATGTCTTACAGAATCTAGAAAGAGAAAGCGTGATTCTTGATCTAAAGCAGAGTGTGTTCCATGGATGAGAACCGTGCTCTTTGTTTCCCTTCAGAAATGGGGTTAAATTCCACCCTCTGTGTCTTCCTACAAGCAAGACATCTTTTCAGGTAAACACAGTCACTTTTCAGCTCAAAGTAGCTACATCGTTCACGAAGCTCAGACGTTTCTCGCTCTTAACTGAAAAGCATTGGAAGTTAGAGGAACTGTGGTTTGTAACAGTTTTTTAAGCAGAGTTGATCTCGATATGGTCCTTATGTATAGGATACACAGTTCTTTTGTTCTGAGCACACTCACATTTATTACTGCCTTTGAGACCCGAGAAAGCAATAGTGTGCTTCTTGCTCTAAAGCAGAGTATGTTTCATGGATGAGAACTGTCCTGTGTGTTTCCCTTCACAAAAGGAGTTATATCCCAGACTCTGTGTCTTCTGCCAAGCAAGACTTCGTTTCAGGTAAACACAGTTACTTTTCAGCTCAAATGAAGCTACATCTTTCATGAAGCTCACACGTTTCTCGCTCTTAACTTAAAAGCATTGGATATTAGAGAACCTGTGGTTTGTATCAGTTTTAGAAGCAGAGTTGAACTAGATATGGTCCGTATGTATAGGATACACAGTTCTTTTGTTCTGAGTACACTCCCGTCTCCTGCTGTATTAGAGATTCTAGAAGGCAAGAGCGTGCTTATTGCTCTAAAGCACTGTGTGTTCCATGGATGAGAACTGGGCTGTGTGATGCCCATCAGAAATGGAGTTAAATCTCTCGGTCTGTGTCTTCCTACATGCCAGACTTCATTGCAGGGAAACGCAGTCACTTTTCAGCTCAAAGGAAGATACATCATTCACGAAGGTCACACGTTTCTCGCTCTTAACTGAAAAGTATTGGAAGTTAGAGGAACTGTGGTTGTCACAGTTTCTGAAGCAGAGTTGACCTAGATATGGTCCCCATGTGTAGGAAACACACTTCTTTTGTTATGAGCACACTCATGTTTCCTTCTGTATTAGAGACTCTAGAAAGCAAGACCTTGCTTCTTGCTCTAAAGCAGAGTGTGTTTCATGGATGGGAACTGTGCTGAGTGCTGCTCTTCAGAAATGGCGTTAAATGCCATACTCTGTTTCTTCCTACATGCAAGACTTCGTTTCAGCTAAACGCAATCCCTATTCAGATCAAATGAAACTACATCGTTCACTAAGCTCACACGTTAATTGCACCTGACTGAAAAGCATTGGATGTTATAGGACCTATGGTTTGTATCAGTTTCAGAAGCAAAGTTGAACTAAATATAGTTTGTATGTGTAGGAAACATCGTTCTTTTGTTCGGGGAACACACACGTTTCCTGCTTTATTAGAGACTTTAGAAATCTAGAGCGTGCTTCTTGCTCTAAAGCAGAGTGTGTTTCATGGATGGGAACTGTGCTGAGTGTTGCCCTAAAGAAATGGTTTTAAATCCCACGCTCTGTGTCTTCCTACAAGCATGACTTCGTTGCAGGTAAACCCAGTTCCTATTCTGCTCAAACGAAGCTACATCAATCACAAGCTAACACGTTTCTTGCTCTTAACTGAAAAGCATCTGATGTTAGAGGATCTGTTGCTTCTATCAGTTTTAGAAGCAGGGTTGAACTAGATGTGGTCCATATGGATAGGAAACACCGTACTTTTGTTTTGAGCACACTCACGTTTTGTGATATATTTGAGACTCTAGAAAGCAAGAGTGAGCTTCTTGCTCTAAAGCAGAGTGTGTTTCATGGCTGAGAACTGTGCTGTGTGTTTCCCTTCAGAAATGGAGTAAAATCCCAGGCTCTGTGTCTTCCTAAAAGCAATTCTTATTTTCAGGTGAACGCAGTTCCTTTTCAGATCAAACAAAGCAACAAATTTCACGAAGCTCACATGTTTCTCGCTCTTAACTGAGAAGCATTGGATGTTAGAGGACCTGTGGTTTATATCAGTTTCAGATGCAGAGTTGAACTCCATATGGTCCGTATGTGTAGGAAACACAGTCCTTTTGTTATGATCACACTCACTTTCCTGATGTATTACAGACTCTAGAAGCAAGAGCGTCCTTCTTGCTCTAAAGCAGAGTGTGTTTCATGGATGGGAACTGTGCTGAGTGTTTCCCTTCAGAAATGGAGTTAACTCCCAGGCTTTGTGTCTTGCTACAAGAAAGACTTCGTTTCAGGTAAACACAGTCCCTTTTCAGATCAAACCAATCTACATCGTTCACGAAGCTCACACGTTTATCGCGCTTGACTGAAAAGTATTGGAAGTTAGAGGAACTGTGGTTTGCATCAGTTTTTGAAGCTGAGTTGAACTAAATATGGTCCTTATATATAGGAAACACTCTTCCTCTGTTCTGAGCACACTCACGTTTCCTGCTGTATTAGAGATTCTAGAAGCAATAGCATGCATCTCAGTCTAAAGCAGAGTGTGTTTTATGGATGAGAACAGTGCATTTGTTTCCCTTTAGAAGTGGAGTTAAATCCCAGGCTCTGTGTCTTCCTACAAGCAAGACTCCATTTCAGGAAATCGCAGACCCTTTTCAGCTCAAACGATGCTGCATCGTCCACAAAGCTCACACGTTTCTCGCTCTTATCTGAAAAGCATTGGATGTTAAAGGACCTGTGGTGTGTATCAGTTTTAGAAGCAGAGTTGAAGTCCATATGGTCTGTATGTGTAGGAAACACAGTCCTTTGGTTATGATCACACTCACGTTCCTGCTGTATTACAGACTCTAGAAAGCAAGAGCGTGCTTCTTCCTCTAAAGCAGAGTGTGTTTCATGGATGGGAACTGTGCTGAGTGCTGCTATTCAGGAATGGTGTTAAATGACATACTCTGTGTCTTCCTACATGCAAGACTTCGTTTCAGGTAAACGCAGTCCCTATTCAGCTCAAATGAAACTAAATCTTTTACGAAGCGCACACGTTTTCGCACTTGAGTGAAAAGCATTGGATGTTAGAGGACCTATGGTTTGTATCAGTTTCAGAAGCTGAGTTGAACTAAATATGGTCCGTATATGTAGGAAACAACGTTCTTTTGTTCTGAGCACGCTCACGTTTCCTGCTGTATTAGAGAACCTAGAATGCAAGAGCATGATTCTTGCTCTAAAGCAGAGTGTGTTTCATGGATGAGAACTGTGCTGAGTGATTCCCTTCAGAAATGGAGTTAAATCCCAGGCTCTGTGTCATCCTACATGCAAGACTTTGTTTCAGGTAAAGAATATCACTCTTCAGCAAAAAAGATGCTACATCGTTCACAAAGCTCTCACGTTTCCCGCTCTTAACTGAAAAGCATTGGATGTTAGAGGACCTGTGGTGTGAATCAGTTTCAGAAGCAGTGTTGAACTAGATACAGTCTGTATGTGTAGTTAACACCGCTCTTTTGTTCTGAGCACACTCACGTTTCTTCCTGTATTAGAGACTCTAGAAAGCAAGAGCGTGCTTCTTGCTCTAAAGCAGAGTGTGTTTCATGGATGAGAACTGTGCTGTGAGTTTCGCTTCAGAAATGGAGTGAAATCACAGGCTGTGTGTCTTCCTACAAGCAAGATTTCGTTTCAGGTAATAGAGGTCACTTTTCAGCTGAAACAAAACTACAATGTTCACGAGGCTCACACGATACTCGCTCTTAACTGAAAAGCATTGGATGTTAGAGAACAGTGGTTTGTATCAGTTTAAAAAGCAGAGTTGAAATAGATAAGGTCTGTACGTGTAGGAAACACCATTATTTTGTTCTGGGAACACACATGTTTCCTGCTTTATTAGAGACTTTAGAAAACAAGAACGTGCATCTTGCTCTAAAGCAGAGTGTGTTTTATGGATGGGAACTGTGCTGAGTGTTGCCCTTCAGAAATGGTCTTAAATCCAAGGCTATGTGTCTTCCTACAAGGAAGACTTCCTTTAAGGTAAACGCAAACACTTTTCAGCTAAAACAAAGCAACAACGTACTAGAAGCTCACACGTGTCTCGCTCTTAACCAACAAGCATAAGATGTTAGAAGACCTGTGGTTTGTATCAGTTTCCTGAACAGAGTTGAACTCGATATGGTCCGTATATGTAGGAAACTCAGTCCTTTGGTTGTGATCACACTCAGGTTTCCTGATCTATTAGAGACTCTAGAAAGTAAGAGCTTGCTTCTTGCTCTAAAGCAGCGTGTGTTTCATTGCTGGGAACTGTGCTGAGTGTTCCTCTTCAGAAATGGAGTTAAATCCCAGGCTCTGTGTCTTCCTACAAGCAAGACTTTTTTTCAGGTAAACGCAGTCACTTTTCAGCTCAAACAATACTACAACGTTCACGAAGCTCTCATGCTTCTCGCTCTTAACTGAAAAGCATTGGATGTTTCAGGACCTTTGGTTTGTAAGAGTTTGAGAAGCAGAGTTGAACTAGATGTTGTCCATATGCGTAGGAAACACAGTTCTTTGTTCTGATCACACTCACGTTTCCTGCTGTATTAGAGACTCTAGAAACCAAGAGAGTGCTACTTGCTCTAAAGCAGAGTGTGTTTCATGGACGGGAACTGTACTGAGTGCTGTTCTTCAGAAATGGCATTAAATCCCATTGTCTGTGTCTGCCTACAAGTAAGACTTCGTTTCAGGTAAATCCAGTCCCTTTTCAGCTCAAACAAAACTAGAACATTCACAAAGCTCACACTCATCTTGCTCTTAACTGAAAAGCATTGGATGTTAGAGGACCTGTGGTTTGTAACAGTTTCAGAAGCAGAGTTGACCTAGATGTTGTCCATATGCGTAGGAAACACAGTTCTTTTGTTCTGAGCACACTCACGTTTCCTGCTCTATTAGAGATTCTAGAAAGCAATAGCGTGCTTCTTGCTCTAAAGCAGAGTGTGTTTCATGGATGGGAACTGTGCTGAGTGCTGCTCTTCAGAAATGGACTTAAATCCCATGTTTTCTGTCTTCCTACAAGCAAGACATTGTTTCAGGTAAACTCAGTTCCTATTCAGCAAAACGAAGCTACATTGTTCACGAAGGTCACACATTTCTCGACCTTAACTGAGAAGCATTGGATGTTAGAGGACCTATGTTTTCTATCAGTTTCACAAGCTGAGTTGAACATGATGTGGTCCATATGGGTAGAAAACACCGTTCTTTTGTTTTGAACACACTCACATTCATGCTGTATTAGAGACTCTAGAAGCAATAGCGTGCTTCTTGCTCTAAAGCAGAGAGTGTTTAATGGATGAGAACTGTCGTGTGTGTTTCCCTTCAGAAATGGAGTTAAATCCCAGGCTCTGTGTCTTCCTACAAGCAAGACTTTTTTTCAGGTAAACGCAGTCACTTTTCAGCTCAAACAATACTACAACGTTCACGAAGCTCTCATGCTTCTCGCTCTTAACTGAAAAGCATTGGATGTTACAGGACCTTTGGTTTGTAAGAGTTTGAGAAGCAGAGTTGAACTAGATGTTGTCCATATGCGTAGGAAACACAGTTCTTTGTTCTGATCACACTCACGTTTCCTGCTGTATTAGAGACTCTAGAAACCAAGAGAGTGCTACTTGCTCTAAAGCAGAGTGTGTTTCATGGACGGGAACTGTACTGAGTGCTGTTCTTCAGAAATGGCATTAAATCCCATTGTCTGTGTCTGCCTACAAGTAAGACTTCGTTTCAGGTAAATCCAGTCCCTATTCAGCTCAAAAGAAGCTACATCGTTCACGAAGCTCACACTTTTCTTGCTCTTAAGTGAGAAGCATTGGATGTTAGAGGACCTGTGGTTTGTATCAGTTTCAGAAGCAGAGTTGAACTAGATGTGGTCCATATGGGTAGGAAACACCGTTCTTTTGTTTTTGCACAGTCACATTTCCTGCTCTATTACAGACTCTAGCAAGCAAGAGCGTGCTTCTTGCTCTAAAGTAGAGTGTGATTCATGGATGAGAACTGTGCTGTGTGTTTCCCTTCAGAAATGGAGTTAAATCCCAGGCTCTATGTCATTCTACAAGCAAGAATTTGTTTCAGGTAAACACAATCACTTTTCAGCTCACACGATGCTACATCGTTCACAAAGCTCACATGTTTCTCACTCTTAACTGAAAAGCAATGGATGGTAGACAACCTGTGGTGTGTATCAGATTCAGAAGCAGAGTTGAACTAGATACGGTTAGTATGTGTAGTTAACACCACTCTTTTGTTTCGAGCACACTCACATTTCCTCCTGTATTAGAGACTCCAGAAAGAAAGAGCATGCTTCTTGCTCTAAATCAGAGTGTGTTTCATGGATGGGAACTGTGCTGAGTGTTGCCCTTCAGAAATGGAGTTAAATCCCAGGCTCTGTGTCTTCCTACAAGTCAGACATAGTATCAGGTAAACGCAGTCCCTTTTCAGCTCAAACGAATCAACAACGTTCACGAAGCTAACACGTTACGTGTTCTTAACTGAAAAGCATTGGATGTTAGAGGACCTGTGGATTCCATCACTTTCCGAAGCATTGTTGAACTCGATATGGTCCGTATATGTAGGAAACACAGTCCTTTGGTTATGATCATACTCACGTTCCTGCTGTATTACATACTCTAGAAAGCAAGAGTGTGCTTCCTGCTCTAAGGCAGAGTGTGTTTCATGGATAAGATCTGTGCTGTGTATTTCCCTTCAGAAATGGAGTTAAATCCCAGGCTCTGTTTCTTTGTATGAGGAAGACTTCGTTTCAGGTAAACGCAAACATTTATCAGCTAAAAAAAAAGCAACAACGTACCAGAAGCTCACTCGTGTCTCGCTCTTAACTGACAAGCATGAGATGTTAGAGGACCTGTGGTTTGTATCAGTGTCCTTGGCAGAGTGGAATTCGATATGGTCCATATATGTAGGAAACTCAGTCCTTTGGTTTTGATCACACTCACATTTACTGCTGTATTAGAGACTCTAGAAAGCAAGAGCATGCTTCTTGTTCTAAAGCAGAGTGTGTTTCATGGATGAGAACTGTGCTGTGTGTTTCCCTTCAGATATGGAGTTAAATCACAGTCTCTGTGTTTTCCTACAAGCAAGAATTAGTTTCAGGTAAACGCAGTACATTTTCAGCTCAAACAAAGCAACAACTTTCACGAAGCTCACACGTTTCTCGCTCTTAACTGAAAAGCATTGGATGTAAGAGGACCTGTGGTTTCTATCAGTTTCAGAAGAAGAGTTCAACTTGATATGGTCCGTATGTGTAGGAAACACAGTCCTTTGGTTATGATCACACTCATGTTCCTACAGTATTACAGACTCTAGAAAGTAAGAGCATGCTTCTTGCCATAAAGCAGAGTGTGTTTCGTGGAACAGTGCTGAGTACTGATCTTCAGAAATGGCGTTAAATCCCATACTCTGTGTCTTCCTACAAGCAAGACTCCTTTTCTGGTAAACGCAGTTCCTATTCAGCTCAAAGGAAGCTACATCGTTCACAAAGCTCACATGTTTCTCGCTCTTAACTGAGAAGCATTGGATGTTAGAGGATCTATGATTTCTATCAATTTCAGAAGCAGAGTTGAACTAGATGTGGTCCACATGGGTAGGAAACACCAATCTTTTCTTTTGAGCACACTCACGTTTCCTGCTGTATAGAGACTCAAGAAAGCAAGAGCATGCTTCTTGCTCTAAAGCAGAGTGTGTTTCATGGATGAGAACTGCGCTGTGTGTTTCCCTTCAGAAATGGAGTTAAATTCCAGGCTCTGTGTCTTCCTACAAGCCAGACTTAATTTCAGGTAAATGCAGTCCCTTTTCAGCTCAAAAGAATCAACAACGTTCACGAAGCTCAAAGATTCTCGCTCTTAACTGAAAAGCGTGGATGTTAGAGGACCTGTGGTTTGTATCAGTTTCAGAAGAAGAGTGGAACTAGATGTGGTCCATATGGGTAGGAAACACAGTTATTTTGTTCTGAGCACACTTACGTTTCCTGCTGTATTAGAGAATCTAGAAAATAAGAGCATGCTCCGTGCTCTAAATTAGAGTGTGTTTCATGGTTGAGAACTGTGCTGTGTGTTTACCTTCAGAAATGGACTTAAATCCCATGTTTTCTGTCTTCCTACAAGCAAGATTTCGTTTCAGGTAAACACAGTACCTTTTCAGCTCAAAGGAAGCTACATCATTCACAAAGCTCACACTTTTCTCGTGCTTAACTGAAAAGCATTTTATGTTAGAGCACCTGTGGTTTATATCAGTTTCAGAAGCAGAGTTGAACTCGATATGGTCCACATGTGTAGGAAACACAGTCCTTTGGTTATGATCACACTGACGTTCCTGCTGTATTACAGACTCTAGAAAGCAAAAGCATGCTTCTTGCTCTAAAGCAGAGTGTGTTTCATGGATAAGAACTGTACTATGTGTTTCCCTTCAGAAAAGGAGTTAAATCCAAGGCTCTGTTTCTTCCTACAAGGAAGACTTCGTTTCAGGTAAACGCAAAATCTTTTCAGCCAAATCAAAGCAACAACGTACAAGAAGCTCACACGTGTCTTGCTCTTAACTGACAAGCATGAGATCTTAGAGGACCTGTGGTTTGTATCAGTTTCCTGAGCAGAGTTGAACTCGATATGGTCCGTATATGTAGGAAACTCAGTCCTTTTGTTGTGATCACACCCACGTTTCTTGCTGTATTAGAGACTCTAGAAAGCAAGAGCGTGCTTCTTGTTCTAAGCCAGAGTGTGTTTCATGGATGGCAACTGTGCTTAGTGTTGCCCTTCAGAAATGCAGTTAAATCACAAGCTCTGCGTCTTCCTACAAGAAAGACATCATTTCAGGTAAACGCAGTCCCTTTTCAGCTCAAACAAAGCTATATCATTCACAAAGCTAACAGGTTTCTTGGTCTTAACTGAAAAGCATTGGATGTTAGAGGACCTGTGGTTTCTATCAGTTTCAGAAGCAGAGTTGAACTCGATACGGTCCGTATGTGTAGGAAACACAGTCCTTTGGTATGATCACACTCATGTTCCTGCTGTATTAGAGACTCTAGAAAGCAAGAGGGTGCTTCTTGATCTAAAGCAAAGTGTGTTTCATGGCTGAGAACTGTGCTGTCTGTTTCCCTTCAGAAATGGTGTTAAATCCCAGGCTCTGTGTCTTCCTAAAAGCAAGACTTAGTTTCACGTAAACACAGTCCCTTTTCAGCTCAAACGAAGCAACAACGTTCACGGAGCTCACACGTTTCCCACTCTTAACTGAAAAGCATTGGATGTTAGAGGACATCTGGTTTGTATCAGTTTCAGAAGCAGAGTTGAACTCGATATAGTCCGTATAGGTAGGAAACACACTTCTTTGTTTATGATCACACTCACATTTCCTGTATTACAGAATCTAGAAAGCAAGACCATGTTTCTTGCTCTAAAGCAGAGATTGTATGATGGATGTGAACTGTGCTGAGTGTTTCCCTTCAGAAATGGAGTTAAATCCCAGACTCTGTGTCTTCCTACAATAATGCCTTCATTTCAGGTAATCGCAGTCCCTTTTCAGCTCAAACGTAGCTACATCATACACGAAGCTAACATGTTTATTGCGCTTGGGGGTAAATCATTGGATGATAGAGGACCTGTGGTTTGTAACACTCTCAGAAGCAGAGTTGAACTAAATATGGTCCATATGTGTAGGAAAGACCGTTCTTTTGTTCTGAGCAAACTCACGTTTCCTGCTGTATTAGAGACCCTAGAAAGCAAGAGCATGCTTCTTGCTCTAAAGCAGAGTGTGTTTCATGGATGAGAATTGTGCAGTTTGTTTCCCTTCAGAAATGGATTTAAATCCCAGGCTCTCTGTCTTCCTACAAGCCAGACATCTTTTCAGGTTAACTCAGTCCCTTTTCAGCTCAAAGGAAGCTACATCATTCACAAAGCTCACAAGTTTTCACTCTTAAATGAGAAGCATTGGATGTTAGAGGATCTGTGTTTCCTATCAGTTTCAGAAGCAGAATTGAACTAGATGTGATACATTTGGGTAGGAAACACAGTTCTTTTGTTCTGAGCACACTCAAGTTTCCTGCTGTATTAGAGGCTCTAGAAAGCAAGAGCGTGCTTCTTGCACTAAAGCAGAGTGTGTTTCATGGATGGGAAATGTGCTGAGTGCTGCTCTTCAGAAAGGGACTTAAATCCCAGGTTCTCTGCCTTGCTACAAGCAAGAATTCGTTTCACGTAAACGCAGTCCCTTTTCTGCTTAAACGAAGCTACATCGTTCACGGAGCTCACACGTTTCTCGTGCTTAACTGAAAAGCATTGCATGTTAGAGGACCTGTGGTTTGTATCAGTTTCAGAAGAAGAGTTGAACTAGATGTGGTCCATATGGGTAGGAAACACAGTCCTTTGGTTATGATCACACTCACGTTCCTGATATATTACAGACTCTAGAAAGTAAGAGCGTGCTACGTGCTCTAAAGTAGAGTGTGTTTCATGGTTGAGAACTGTGGTGTTTGTTTCCCTTCAGAAATGGAGTTAAATACCAGGATCTGTGTCTTCGTACATGCAAGACTTCGTTTCATATAAATGCAATCACTTTTAAGCTCAAACAAAACTACAACGTTCACGAAGCTCACACGTTTCTCGCTCTTAAATGACAAGCATGAGATGTTAGAGGACCTGTTGTTTGTATCAGTTTCCTGAGCAGAGTTGAACTCGATATTGTCTGGTTATGTAGGAAACTGAGTCCTTTGGTTGTGATCACACTCACGTTCCTGCTTTATTACAGACTCTAGAAAGCAAGGGCTTGCTTCTTGCCATAAAGCAGAGTGTGTTTCATGGATGGGAACTGTGCTGAGTGCTGCTCTTCAGAAATGGCGTTAAATCCCATACTCTTCGTCTTCCTAAAAGCAAGACTTCGTTTCAGGTAAACGCAGTTCCTACTCAGCTCAAATGAAGCAACATCGTTATCAAAGCTCACACATTTCTCGCTCTTTACTGAGAAGCATTGGATGTTAGAGGATCCATGTTTTCTATCAGTTTCAGAAGCAGAGTTTAACTAGATACGGTCCATATGCGTAGTCAACACCGCTCTTTTTTCTGAGCACAATCATGTTTCCTGCTGTGTTAGAGATTCTAGAAAGCAATAGCGTGCTTCTTGCTCTAAAGCAGAATGTGTATCATGGATGGGAACTGTGCTGAGTGCTGCTCTTCAGAAATGCCATTAAATCTCATACTCTGTGTCTTCCTACAAGCAAGACTTCGTTTCAGGTAAACGCAGTCCCTATTCAGCTCAAACGAAGCTAGGTCGCACACAGAGCTCACACGTTTATCATGCTTAACTGAAAAGCTTTGGATGTTAGATGACCTATTGTTTGTATCAGTTTAAGAAACAGAGTTGAACTAAATATCGTTTGTATGTGTAGGAAATACCGTTCTTTTGTTCTGAGCACACCCATGTTTCCTGCTGTATTAGAGACTTTAGAAAGCAAGAGCTTGATTTTTGCTCTAAAGCAGAGTGTGTTTCATTGATGAGAACTGTGCAGTGTGTTTCCCTTTAGAAATGGCGTTAAAACCCAGTCTCTGTGTCTTCCTACAAGCGAGACTTAGTTTCAGGTAATCGCAGTCCCTTTTCAGTTCAAAGGAAGCTACATCGTTCATAAAGTCTACACGTTTCTCTCTCTTAACTGAAAAGCATTGGCTGTTAGAGGACCTGTGGTTTGTATCAGTTTCAGAAGCACTGTTGAACTAGATAGGTCAATATGCCTAGGAAACACAGTTCTTTTCTTCTGAGGACACTCACGTTTCCTGCTGTATTAGAGCTTTTAGAAAGCAAGAGTTTGCTTCTTGCTCTAAAGCAGAGAGTGGTTCATGGATGAAAACTGTGCTGTGTGTTTCCCTACAGAAATGGAGTTCAATCCCATGCTCTGTTTCTTCCTACAAGGAAGACTTCTTTTCAGGTAAATGCAATCAGTTTCCAGCTAAAACAAAGCAACAACGTACAAGAAGCTCACAAGTGTCTATCTCTTAACAGACAAGAATGGTATGTTAGAGGACCTGTGGTTTGTATCAGTTTCAGAAGCAGAGTTTAACTCGATATGGTCCGTAGTGTAGGAAACACAGTCCTTTGCTTATGTTCACACTCCCATTTCCTGCTCTATTACAGATTCTGGAAAGCAAGAGCGTGCTTCTTACTTGAAAGCAGAGTGTGTTTCATGTATGAGAACTGTGCTGTGTGTTCCCCTTCAGAAATGGAGTTAAATCCCAGGCTCTGTGTCTTACTACATTCAAGACATCGTTCAGGAAAATGCAATCCCTATTCAGCTCGAAGGAAGCTACATGGTTCACGAAGCTCACTGGTTTCTCGCACTTAACTGAAAAGCATTGGATGTTAGAGCACCTGTGGTTTGTATCAGTTCAGAAGCAGAGTTGAAGTAGATAAGGTATGTATGTGCAGAAAACAACGTTCTCTTGCTCTGAGCACATTCACGTTTACTGCTGTATTAGAGAATTTAGAAAGCAAGAGTGTGCTTCTTGCTCTAAAGCAGAGAGTGTTTCATAGATGAATACTGTGCTGTGTATTTCCCTTCAGAAATGGAGTTCAATCCTATGCTCTGTTTCTCCCTACAAGGAAGAATTCTTTTCAGGTAAATGCAATCACTTTTCAGCTAAAACAAAGCAACAACGTACAAGAAGCTCACACGTGTCTCGCTCTTAACAGACACGAATGGCATGTTAGAGGACCTGAGGTTTGTATCAGTTTCAGAAGCAGAGTTTAACTCGATATGGTCCGAGGGTAGGAAACACAGTCCTTTGGTAATGTTCACACTCCCATTTCCTGCTGTATTACAGATCCTAGAAAGCAAGAGCATGCTTCTTGCTTGAAAGCAGAGTGTGTTTCATGGATGAGAACTGTGCTGTGTATTTCCCTTCAGAAATTGAGTTAAATCCAGGGCTCTGTGTCTTACTATATTCAAGACATCTTTCAGGAAAACGCAGTCCCTATTCAGCTCAAACGAAGCTACATCAATTACGAAGCTCACACGTTTATCACGCTTGACTGAAAGGCATTGGATGTTAGAGGACCTATGGTTTGGGTCAGTTTCAGAAGCAGAGTTGAACTAAATATCGTCCATATGTGTATGAAACAACGTTCTTTTGTTCTGAGCACACCCACTTTTCCGCCTATATTAGAGATTTTAGAAAGCAAGAGCGTGCTTTTTTCTCTAAAGCAGAGTGTGTTTCATGAATGAGAACTGTGCAGTGTGTTTACTTCAGAAATGGAGTTAAATCCCAGGCTCTGTCTTCCTACAAGCAAGACTTCGTTTCACGTAAATGCAGTCCCATTTCTCCTCAAAGCTCACACATTTCTCGCTCTTAACTGAGAAACATTGGATGTTAGAGGATCTGTGGTTTCTATCAGTTTCAGAAGCAGAGTTGAACTAGATGTGGTCCATCTGCGTAGGAAACACAGTACTTTTGTCCTGAGCACACTCACATTTCCTGCTCTATTAGAGAATCTAGGAAGCAATAGCGTGCTTCTTGCTCTAAAGCAGAGTGTGTTTCATAGAAGGAAACTGTGCTGAGTTCTGCTCTTCAGAAATGGACTTAAATCCCATGTTCTATGTCTTCCTACAAGCAAGACTTCGTTTCAGGTAAAAGCAGTCACTTTTCAGCTCAAACGAAGCTAAATCATTCACAAAGCTCACACGTTTCTCCCGCTTAACTGAAAAGCATTGGATGTTATAGGACCTGTGGTTTCTATCAGTTTCAGAAGCAGAGTTGAACTAGATGTGGTCCATTTAGGTAGGAAACACCGTTTCTTTTATTCTGAACACACTCACGTTTCATGCTCTATTAGAGACTCTAGAAAGCAAAAGTGTGCTTCTTGCTCTAAAGCACAGTGTGTGTCATGGATGAGGACTGTGCTGTGTGTTTCCTGGGCAGAGTTGAACTCGATATGGTCCATATATGTAGGAAACACAGTCCTTTGGTTGTGATCACACTCAGGATTCCTGCTGTATTAGAGACTCTAGAAAGCAAAAGCGTGCTTCTTCTACTAAAGCAGATTATGTTTCAAGGATGGGAACTGTGGTGAGTGTTGCCCTACAGAAATGGGGTTAAATCCTAGGCTCTGTGTCTTCCCACAACCAAGACTTCGTTTAAGGTAAACACAGTCACTTTTCAGATCAAACAAAACAACAACGTTCACGAAGCTCACACGTTTCCCGCTCTTAACTGAAATGAATTGGATGTTAGAGTACCTGTGATTTGTGTCACTTTCAGAAGCAGAGTTGAGCTAGATGTGGTCTGTATGTGTAGGAAACACCGCTTTTTTGTTCTGAGCACACTCACGTTTCTTGATGTATTAGAGATTCTAGAAAGGAAGAGCGTGCTTCTTGCTCTAAAGCAGAGTGTGTTTCATGGATGAGAACTGTGCTGTGTGTTTCCCTTCAGAAATGGAGTTAAATCCCAGGCTATGTTTCTTTCTACAAGGAAGACTTCGTTTCAGGTAAACGCCATCACTTTTCAGGTAAAATAAAGCAACAACGAACAAGAAGCTCAAACATTTCTCGCTCTTAACTGAAAATCATTGGATGATAGAGGACCTCTTGTTTGTATCAGTTTCAGAAGCAGAGTTGAAGTAGATACTGTCCATATGTGTAGTTAACACCGCTCTTGTGTTCTGAGCACACTAAGGTTTCCGGCTGTATTAGAGACTCTAGAAAGCAAAAGTGTGCTTCTTGCTCTAAAGCAGAGTGTGTTTCATGGGTGGGAACTGTGCAGTGTGTTTCCCTTCAGAAATGGAGTTAAATCCCAGGTGCTGTGTCTTCCTACAAGCAAGACTTCGTTTCGGGTAAACGCAGTCACTTTTCAGCTCAAAGGAAGCTACATCATTCACGAAACTCACACGTTTCTTGCGCTTAATTGAAATGCATTGGATGTTAGAGTACCTGTGATTTGTGTCACTTTCAGAAGCAGAGTTGAGCTAGATGTGGTCCATATGGGTAGGAAACACTGTTCTTTTTTTTTTAGCACACTCACGTTTCCTGCTGTATTAGACACTCAAGAATGCAAGAGCGTGCTTCTTGCTCTAAAGCAGAGTGTCCTTCATGGATTAGAACTGTGCTGTGTGTTTCCCTTCATAAAGGGAGTTAAATCCCAGGTTCTGTTTCTTCCTACAAGCAAGACTTCGTTTCCGGTAAACGCAGTCACTTTTCAGCTCAAACAAAGCAACAATGTTCACGAAGCTCACACGTTTCTCGCTTTTAACTGAAAAGCATTGGATGTTAGGGGACCTGTGGTGCGTATCAGTTTCAGTAGCAGAGTTGAACTAGATATCGTCTGTAAGTGTAGGAAACACCGCTCTTTTGTTCTGAGTTGAACCCGATATGGTCTATATATGTAGGAAACACAGTCCTTTGGTTGTGATCACACTCACGTTTCCTGCTGTATTAGAGACTCTAGAAACAAGATCGTGCTTCTTCCTCTGTAGCAGATTGTTTTTCATGGATGGGAACTGTGCTGAGTGTTGACCTTCCGAAATGGAGTTAAATCCCAGGCTCTGTGTCTTCCTACAAGCATGACTTCATTTCAGGTAAATGCAGTCCCTTTTCAGCCCAAACGAAGCTACATCCTTCAAGAAGCTCACACGTTTTTCACGCTTAACTGAAAAGCATTCGATGTTAGAGGATCTGTGATTTGTGTCAGTTTCAGAAGTAGAGTTGAAGTAGATGAGGTCTGTATGTGTACAAAACACTGTTCTCTTGTTCTGAGAACACTCACGTTTCCTGCTGTATTAGAGATTTTAGAAATCAAGAGTGTGCTTCTTGCTCTAAAGCAGAGTGTGTTTCATGGATGGGAACTGTGCAGCGTGTTTCCCTTCAGAAATGGAGTTAAATCCCAGGTGCTGTGTCTTCCTACCAGCAAGACTTCGTTTTGGGTAAACACAGTCACTTTTCAGCTCAAAGGAAGCTACATCGTTCACAAAACTCACACGTATCTCGCGCTAAATTGAGATGCATTGGAAGTTAGAGTACCTGTGATTTGAGTCAGTTTCAGAAGCAGAGTTGAACTAGATGTGGTCCATATGGGTAGGAAACACTCTTCTTTTGTTTTGAGCACACTCACGTTTCCTGCAGTATTAGACACTCTAGAATGCAAGAGCGTGCTTCTTGCTCTAAAGCAGAGTGTCTTTCATGGATTAGAACTGTGCTGTGTTTTTCGCTTCAGAAATGGAGTAAAATCCCAGGCTCTGTGTCTTCCTACAAGCAAAACTTCTTTTCAGGTAAACGCAATCACTTTTCAGCTCAAACAAAACTGCAACTTTCACGAAGCTCACACGTTTCTCGCTCTTATCTGAGAAGTATTGGATTTTAGAGGATCTGTGGTTTCTATCAGTTTCAGAAGCAGAGTTGAACTAGATGTGGTCCATTTAGGTAGGAAACACCGTCCTTTTGTTTTGAGCACACTCACGTATCCTGCTGTATTAGAGACTCTAGAAAGCAAGAGCGTGCTTCTTGCTCTAAAGCAGAGTGTGTTACATTGATGAGAACTGTGCTGTGTGTTTCCTTTCTGAAATGGAGTTAAATCCCAGGCTCTGTTTATTCCTACAAGGAAGGCTTCGTTTTATAGTAAACGCAAACACTTTTCAGCTAAAAAAAAGCAACAACGTACAAGGAGCTATCATGTGTCTCGCTCTTAACTCACAAGCATGAGATGTTAGAGGACCTGTGGTTTGTATCAGTTTTCTGAGCAGAGTTGAACTCGATATGGTCCGTATATGTAGGAATCACATTCCTTTGGTTGTGATCACACTCACGTTTCCTGCTGCATTATAGACTCTATAAGCAAGACCATGCTTCTTGCTCTAAAGCCGTGTGTGTTTCATGGGTGAAAACTGTGCTGTGTGTTTCCCTTCAGAAATGGAGTTAAATCCCACCGCCTGTGTCTTCCTACAAGCAAGACTTTGTTTCAGGCAAAGGCAGTCACATTTCAGATCAAGCAAAACTACAACGTTCACGAAGCTCACACGTTTCTCGCTCTAAACTGAAAAGCACTCGATGTTATAGGACCTGTGGTTTGTATCAGTTTCAGAAGAAGAATTGAACTCGATATGGTCTGTATGTGTAGGAAGCACAGTTCTTTGTTAATGATGTCACTCACAATTCCTGCTGTATTACAGACTCTAGAAAGCAAGAGCGTGCTTCTTGCTCTAAAGCAGAGTGTGTTTGATGGATGGGAACTGTGCTGAGTGTTGCCATTCAGAAATGGAGTTAAATCACAAGCTCTGTGTCTTCTTAGAAACAAGACATGCTTTCAGGTTAACGCAGGCCCTTTTCACATTGTAGGACGCTACTTTGTTCACAAAGCTCAAAGTTTTCGCTCTTAACTGAGAAGCATTGTGTGTTAGCGGATCTGTGGTTTCTATCAGTTTCAGAAGCACAGTTGAACTCTATATGGTCCATATGTGTAGTAAACACAGACCTTTGGTTATTATCACACTCACGATTCCTGTTCTATTACAGACTTTAGAAAGCAAGAGCGTGCTTCTTGCTCTAATGTAGAGTGTGTTTCATGGAGGAGAACTGTGCTGTGCGTTTCCCTTCAGAAATGGAGTTAAATCCCAGCTTCTGTGTCTTGCTACAAGCAAGAATTCCTTTAAGGTTAATGCCGTCACTTTTCAGATCAAACAAATCAACAACAATCATGAAGCTCACACTTTTCTCGCTCTTAAATGTCAAGCATGGGATGTTAGAGGCCCTGTGGTTTGTATCAGTTTCCTGAGCAGAGTTGAACTCGATATGGTCTATATATGTATGAAACACAGTCCTTTGGTTGTGATCACACTCACCTTTCCTGCTGTATTAGAGACTCTAGAAACAAGATCGTGCTTCTTCCTCTGTAGCAGATTGTTTTTCATGGATGGGAACTGCGCTGAGTGTTGACCTTCCGAAATGGAGTTAAATCCCAGGCTCTGTGTCTTCCTACAAGCATGACTTCATTTCAGGTAAATGCAGTCCCTTTTCAGCCCAAACGAAGCTACATCCTTCAAGAAGCTCAGACGTTTTTCGCGCTTAAATGAAAAGCATTCGATGTTAGAGGATCTGTGATTTGTGTCAGTTTCTGAAGCAAAGTTGAAGTAGATGAGGTTTCTATGTGTACAAAACACCGTTCTCTTGTTCTGAGAACACTCACGTTTCCTGCTCTATTAGAGACTTTAGAAAGCAAGAGTGTGCTTCTTGCTCTAAAGCAGATTGTGTTTCATGGATGGGAACTGTGCAGCGTGTTTCCCTTCAGAAATGGAGTTAAATCCCAGGTACTGTGTCTTCCTACCAGCAAGACTTCGTTTTGGGTAAACACAGTCACTTTTCAGCTCAAAGGAAGCTACATCGTTCACAAAACTCACACGTATCTCGCGCTTAATTGAGATGCATTGGAAGTTAGAGTACCTGTGATTTGTGTCAGTTTCAGAAGCAGAGTTGAACTAGATGTGGTCCATATGGGTAGGAAACACTCTTCTTTTGTTTTGAGCACACTCACGTTTCCTGCTGTATTAGACACTCTAGAATGCAAGAGCGTGCTTCTTGCTCTAAAGCAGAGTGTCTTTCATGGATTAGAACTGTGCTGTGTTTTTCCCTTCAGAAATGGAGTTAAATCCCAGGCTCTGTGTCTTCCTACAAGAAAGACTTTGTTTCATGTAAATGCAATCACTTTTCAGCTCAAACAAAGCAACAACATTCACGAAGCTCACACGTTTCTCGCTGTTAACTGAAAAGCATTGGATGTTAGAGCACCTGTGGTGTGTATCAGTTTCAGAAGCAGAGTTGAACTAGATAAGGTCCGTATGTGTAGGAAACACCGCTCTTTTGCTCTGAGCACACTCACGTTTCCTGCTGTATTAGAGACTCTAGAAAGCAAGAGCGTGCTTCTTGCTCTAAAGCAGAGTGTGTTTCATGGATGAGAACTGTGCTGTGTGTTTCCCTTCATAAACGGAGTTCAATACCAGGCTCTGTGTCTTCCTACAAGCAAGAATCCATTTAAGGTAAACGCAGTCACTTTTCAGATCAAACAAAACAAAAACGTTCACGAAGCTCACACATGTCTCGCTCTTAACTGTCAAGCATGGGATGTTAGAGGCCCTGTGGTTTGTATCAGTTTCCTGAGCAGAGTTGAACTCGATATGGTCCATATATGTAGGATACATAGTCCTTTGGTTGTGATCACACTCACGTTTCCTCCTGTATTAGAGAATCTAGAAAACAAAACCATGCTTCTTGCTCTAAAGCAGATTGCGTTTCATGGATGGGAACTGCGCTGAGTGTTGACCTTCAGAAATGGAGTTAAATCCCAGGCTCTGTGTCTTCCTACAAGCATGACTTCATTTCAGGTAAATGCAGTCCCTTTTTAGCCCAAACGAAGCTACATCCTTCAAGAAGCTCACACCTTTCTCGCGCTTAACTGAAAAGCATTCGATGTTAGAGGATCTGTGATTTGTGTCAGTTTCAGAAGCATAGTTGAAGTAGATAAGGTCTGTAAGTGTAGAAAACACCGTTCCATTGTTCTGAGAACACTCACTTTTCCTGCTGTATTAGAGACTTTAGAAAGCAAGAGTGTGCTTCTTGCTCTAAAGCAGAGTGTGTTTCATGGATGGGAACTGTGCAGTGTTTCCCTTCAGAAATGGAGTTAAATCCCAGGCGCTGTGTCTTCCTACATGCAAGACTTCGTTTCAGGTAAACGCAGTCACTTTTCAGCTCAAAGGAAGCTACATCGTTCACAAAACTCACACGTTTTTCGTGCTTAATTGAAATGCATTGGATGTTAGAGGACCTGTGGTTTGTATCAGTTTCAGAAGAAGAGTTGAACTAGATGTGGTCCATATGAGTACGAAACACCATTCTTTGTTTTGAGCACACTCACGTTTCCTGCTGTATTAGAGACTCTAGAAAGCAAGAGCATGCTTCTTGCTCTAAAGCAGAGTGTGTTTCATGAATGAGAACTGTGCTGTGTATTTCCCTTCAGAAATGGAGTTAAATCCCAGGCTATGTTTCTTTCTACAAGGAAGACTTCGTTTCAGGTAAACGCCATCACTTTTCATATAAAATAAAGAAACAACGAACAAGAAGCTCACACGTTTCTCGCTCTTAACTCAAAATCATTGGACGATAGAGGACCTCTTGTTTGTATCAGTTTCAGAAGCAGAGTTGAAGTAGATATTGTCCATATGTGTAGTTAACACCGCTCTTTTGTTCTGAGCACACTAACGTTTCCGGCTGTATTAGAGAATCTAGAAAGCAAAAGTGTGCTTCTTGCTCTAAAGCAGAGTGTGTTTCATGGGTGGGAACTGTGCAGTGTGTTTCCCTTCAGAAATGGAGTTAAATCCCAGGTGCTGTGTCTTCCTACAAGCAAGACTTCCTTTTCGGGTAAACGCAGTCACTTTTCAGCTCGAAGTTACATCGTTCACGAAACTCACACGTTTCTTGCGCTTAATTGAAATGCATTGGATGTTAGAGTACCTGTGATTTGTGTCACTTTCAGAAGCAGAGTTGAGCTAGATATGGTCCATATGGGTAGGAAACACTGTTCTTTTTTTTTTGAGCACACTCACGTTTCCTGCTGTATTAGACACTCTAGAATGCAAGAGCGTGCTTCTTGCTCTAAAGCAGAGTGTCTTTCATAGATTAGAACTGTGCTGTGTGTTTCCCTTTATAAAGGGAGTTAAATCCCAGGTTCTGTTTCTTCCTACAAGCAAGACTTCATTTCAAGTAAACGCAGTCACTTTTCAGCTCAAACAAAGCAACAATGTTCACGAAGCTCACACGTTTCTCGCTGTTAACTGAAAAGCATTGGATGTTAGAGGACCTGTGGTGCGTATCAGTTTCAGTAGCAGAGTTGAACTAGATATCGTCTGTAAGTGTAGGAAACACCGCTCTTTTGTTCTGAGCAAACTCAAGTTTCCTGCTGTATTAGAGACTCTAGAAAGCAAGAGCGTGCTCCTTGCTCTAAAGCAGAGTGTGTTTCCTGGTTGAGAACTGTGCTGTGTGTTTCCCTTCAGAAATGGAGTTAAATCCCAGGCTCTGTGTCTTCCTACAAGCAAAACTTCATTTCAGGTAAATGCAATCACTTTTCAGCTCAAAGAAAACTACAACGTTCACGAAGCTCACACGTTTCTCGCTCTTATCTGAGAAGCATTGGATGTTAGAGGATCTGTGGTTTCTATCAGTTTCAGAAGCAGAGTTCAACTATATATGATCCATATGTGTAGGAAACACCGCTCTTTTGTTCTGAGCCCACTCACGTTTCCTGCTCTATTACAGACTCTAGAAAGCAAAAGTGTGCTTCTTGCTCTAAAGCAGAGTGTGTTACATGGATGAGAACTGTGCTGTGTATTTCCCTTCAGAAATGGAGTTAAATCCCAGCCTCTGTGTCTTCCTACAAGCAAGAATTCGTTTAAGGTAAATGCAGTCACATTTCAGATCAAAGAAAACAACAACGTTCACGAAGCTCACACGTTTCTCACGCTTAATTGAAATGCATTGGATGTTAGAGGACCTGTGGTTTCTATCAGTTTCAGAAGAAGAGTTGAACTCGATAAGGTCCATTTGTGTAGGAAACACAGTCCGTTGGTTATGATCACACTCACATTTCCTGATGTATTACAGACTCTAGAAAGCAAGAACGTCCTTCTTGCTCTAAAGCAGAGTGTGTTTAATGGATGGGAACTGTGCTGAGTGTTGCCATTCAGAAATGGAGTTAAATCCCAGCCCCTGTGTCTTCCTACAAGCATGACTTCATTTCATGTAAATGCAGTTCCTTTTCAGCACAAACGAAGCTACATCATTCAAGAAGCTCACACGTTTTTCGTGCTGAACTGAAAAGCATTGGATGTTAGAGGATCTGTGCTTTGTGTCAGTTTCAGAAGCAGAGTTGAAATAGATGAGGTCTGTATTGTAGAAAACACCGTTTTCTTGTTCTGAGAACACTCAAGTTTCCTGCTGTATTAGAGATTCTAGAAAGCAAGAGCATGCTTCTTGCTCTAAAGCAGAGTGTGTTTCATGGATGGGAACTGTGCAGTGTGTCCTTCAGAAATGGAGTTAAATCCCATGCGCTGTGTCTTCCTACAAGCAAGACTTCGTTTCAGGTAAACGCATTCACTTTTCAGCTCAAAGGAAGATACATCATTTTCAACACTCACACGTTTCTCGCACTTAATTGAAATGAACTGGATGTTAGAGGACCTGTGGTTTGTATCAGTTTCAGAAGAAGTGTTGAACTCGATATGGTCCGTATGTGTAGGAAACATAGTCCGTTGAATATGATCACACTCACATTTCCTGCTGTATTACAGATTCTAGAAAGCAAGAGCGTCCTTCTTGCTTTAAAGCAGAGTGTATTTCATGGATGGGAACTGTGCTGAGTGTTGCCTTTCAGAAATGGAGTTAAATCCCAAGCTCTGTGTCTTCCTACAAGCAAGACTTCGTTTCTGGTAAATGCAATCAATTTTCAGCTCAAACAAAACAAAAACCGTCATGAACCTCACACGTTTCTCGCTTTAAAATACAAAGCATTGGATGTTAGAGGACCTGTGGTTTGTAACAGTTTAAGAAGCAGGGCTGAAGAAGATGAGGTCCATTTGCATAGGAAAAACAGTTCTTTTGTTCTGAGCACACTCACGTTTTCTGCTGTATTAGAGATTCTAGAAAGCAATAGCATGCTTCTTGCTCTAAAGCAGAGTGTGTTTTATGGATGGGAACTTTGCTGCGTGCTGCTCTTCAGAAATGGCGTTAAATCCCATACTCTGTGTCTTCTACAAGCAAGACTTCGTTTCAGGTAAACACAGTCCCTTTTCAAATCAAAAAAACAACGTTCACGAAGCTCACACGTTTCTTGCTCTTAACTGAAAAGCATTGGATGTTAGAGGTCCTGTGGTTTGTATCAGTTTCAGAAGCAGAGTTGAACTAAATATCTTCCGTATTGTAGGAAACACCGTTCTTTGGTTCTGAGCACCCTCACGTTTCCTGCTGTATTAGAGTTTTTAGAAACAATAGCGTGCTTCTTGCGCTAAAGCAGACTGTGTTTCATGGATGAGAACTGTGGAGTGTGTTTCCCTTTAGAAATGGAGTTAAATCGCAGGCCCTGTGTCTTCCTACAAGCAAGACTTCTTTTTAGGTAAACACAGTCGTTTTTCAGCTCAAAGGAAGCTACATCATTCACGAAGCTCACACGTTTCTCGCTCTTAACTGAGAAGCGTTGGATGTTAGAGGACCTGTGGTTTGTATCAGTTTGAGAAGCAGAGTAGAACTAGATGTGGTCCATATGGGTAAGAAACAAGGTCCTTTTGTTTTGAGCACACTCACATTTCCTGCTCTATTAGAGACTCTAGAAAGCAAGATCATGCTTCTTGCGCTAAAGCAGAGTGTGATTCATGGATGGGAACTGTGCTGTGTTTTTCCTTCAGAAATGGAGTTAAATCCCAGGCTCTGTGTCTTCCTACAACAAGACTTAGTTTCAGGTAAAAGCAGTCTCTTTTCAGCCAAAACAAAGCAACAACGTTAACAAAGCTCACACGTTTCTTGCTCTTAACTGAAAAGCATTGGATGTTAGAGGTCCTGTGGTTTGTATCAGTTTCAGAAGCAGAGTTGAACTAAATATCGTCCGTATTGTAGGAAACACCGTTCTTTGGTTCTGAGCACCCTCACGTTTCCTGCTGTATTAGAGTTTTTAGAAACAATAGCGTGCTTCTTGCACTAAAGCAGACTGTGTTTCATGGATGAGAACTGTGGAGTGTGTTTCCCTTTAGAAATGGAGTTAAATCGCAGGCCCTGTGTCTTCCTACAAGCAAGACTTCTTTTTAGGTAAACACAGTCGTTTTTCAGCTCAAAGGAAGATACATCATTCACGAAGCTCACACGTTTCTCGCTCTTAACTGAGAAGCGTTGGATGTTAGAGGACCTGTGGTTTGTATCAGTTTGAGAAGCAGAGTAGAACTAGATGTGGTCCATATGGGTAAGAAACAAGGTCCTTTTGTTTTGAGCACACTCACATTTCCTGCTCTATTAGAGACTCTAGAAAGCAAGATCGTGCTTCTTGCGCTAAAGCAGAGTGTGATTCATGGATGGGAACTGTGCTGTGTTTTTCCTTCAGAAATGGAGTTAAATCCCAGGCTCTGTGTGTTCCTACAACAAGACTTAGTTTCAGGTAAAAGCAGTCTCTTTTCAGCCAAAACAAAGCAACAACGTTAACAAAGCTCACACGTTTCACGCTCTTTTCTGAAAAGCATTGGATGTTAGAGGACCTGTGGTTTGTATCAGTTTCAGAAGCAGAGTTGACCTCGATATGGTCCGTACGTGTAGGAAACAAAGTTCTTCATTTATGATCACACTCACATTTCCTGCTTTATTACAGACTCTAGATAGCAAGAGCGTGCTACTTGCTCTAAAGCAGAGTGTGTTTCATGGATGAGACTGTGCTGTATGTTTCCTTCAGAAATGGAGTTAAATCCCAGGCGCTGTGTCTTCCTACAAGCAAGACTTTGTTTCAGGTAAACGCATTCACTTTTCAGCTCAAAGGAAGCTACATCGTTTTCAAAACTCACACGCTTCTCTCGCTTGATTGAAATGCATTGGATGTTAGAGGACCTGTGGTTTGTATCAGTTTCAGAAGAAGAGTTGAACTCGATATGGTCCTTATGTGTAGGAAACCCAGTCCGGTGGTTATGATCACACTCACATTTCCTGCTGTATTACAGACTCTAGAAAGCAAGAGCATGCTTCTTGCTCTAAAGCAGAGTGTGTTTCATGGATGGGAACTGTGCTGAGTGTTGCCCTTCAGAAATGGAGTTAAATCCCAGGCTCTGTGTCTTCCTACAAGAAAGACTTCGTTTCAGGTAAACGCAGTCACTTTTCAGCTCAAATGAAGCTACACCGTTCACGAAGCTCACACGTTTCTCGCGCTTAACTGAGAAGCATGGGATGTTAGAGGATCTGCGGTTTCTATCAGTTTCAGAAGCAGAGTTGAACTATATGATCCATATGTGTAGGAAACACCGCTCTTTTGTTCTGAACACACTCACGTTTCATGCTCTATTAGAGACTCTAGAAAGCAAAAGTGTGCTTCTTGCTCTAAAGCACAGTGTGTGTCATGGATGAGGACTGTGCTGTGTGTTTCCCTTCAGAAATGGAGTTAAATCCCAGCCTCTGTGTCCTCCTACAAGCAAGATTTTGTTTAAGGTAAACGCAGTCACTTTTCAGATCAAACAAAACAACAAAGTTCACGAAGCTCACATGTGTCTCGCTCTTAACAGTCAAGCATGGGATGTTAGAGGCCCTGTGGTTTGTATCAGTTTCCTGAGCAGAGTTGAACTCGATATGGTCCATATATGTAGGAAACACAGTCCTTTGGTTGTGATGACACTCACGATTCCTGCTGTATTAGAGACTCTAGAAAGCAAAAACGTGCTTCTTCCTCTAAAGCAGATTATGTTTCATGGATGGGAACTGTGCTGAGTGTTGCCCTACAGAAATGGGGTTAAATCCTAGGCTCTGTGTCTTCCCACAACCAAGACTTCGTTTAAGGTAAACACAGTCACTTTTCAGATCAAACAAAACAACAACGTTCAAGAAGCTCACACGTTTCCCGCTCTTAACTGAAAAGCATGGGATGTTAGAGGCCCTGTGGTTCGTATCAGTTTCAGAAGCAGAGTTGAACTCGATATGGTCCGTATGTGTAGGAAACACCGCTCTTTTGTTCTGAGCACACTCACGTTTCCTGCTGTATTAGAGACTCTAGAAAGCAAGAGCGTGCTTCTTGCTCTAAAGCAGAGTGTGTTTCATGGATGAGAACTGTGCTGTGTGTTTCCCTTCAGAAATGGAGGTTAATCCCAGCCTCTGTGTCTTCTACAAGCAAGACTTCGTTTCAGGTAAACGCAGTCCCTTTTCAGATCAAAAAAACAACGTTCACGAAGCTCACACGTTTCTTGCTCTTAACTGAAAAGCATTGGATGTTAGAGGACCTGTGGTTTGTATCAGTTTCAGAAGCAGAGTTGAACTAAATATCGTCCGTATTGTAGGAAACACCGTTCTTTTGTTCTGAGCACCCTCACCTTTCCTGCTGTATTAGAGTTTTTAGAAGCAATAGCGTGCTTCTTGCTCTAAAGCAGGCTGTGTTTCATGGATGAGAACTGTGGAGTGTGTTTCCCTTTAGAAATGGAGTTAAATCGCAGGCCCTGTGTCTTCCTACAAGCAAGACTTCTTTTTAGGTAAACACAGTCGCTTTTCAGTCAATGGAAGCTACACCGTTCATGAAGCTCACACGTTTATCGCTCTTAACAGAGAAGCGTTGGATGTTAGAGGACCTGTGGTTTGTATCAGTTTGAGAAGCAGAGTAGAACTAGATGTGGTCCATATGGGTAAGAAACAAGGTCCTTTTGTTTTGAGCACACTCACATTTCCTGCTATATTAGAGACTCTAGAATGCAAGATCGTGCTTCTTGCGCTAAAGCAGAGTGTGTTTCATGTATGGGAACTGTGCTGAGAGTTGCCCTACAGAAATGGGGTTAAATCCTAGGCTCTGTGTCTTCCCACAACCAAGACTTCGTTTAAGGTAAACACAGTCACTTTTCAGATGAAACAAAACAACAACGTTCACGAAGCTCACACGTTCCCGCTCTTAACTGAAAAGCATGGGATGTTAGAGGCCCTGTGGTTCGTATCAGTTTCAGAAGCAGAGTTGAACTCGATATGGTCCGTATGTGTAGGAAAGACAGTTCTTTTTTTATGATCACACTCACATTTCCTGCTGTATTACACACTCTAGAAAGCAAGAGCGTGCTACTTGCTCTAAAGCAGAGTGTGTTTCATTGATGGGAACTGTGCTGAGTGTTGCCATTTAGAAATGGAGTTACATCCCAGGCTCTTTGTCTTCCTACAAGAAAGACTTCGTTTCAGGTAAACGCAGTCCCTTTTCAGCTCAAACGAAGCTACACCGTTCATGAAGCTCACACGTTTATCGCTCTTAACTGAGAGGCATTGGATGTTAGAGGATCTGTGTTTTGTGTCATTTTCAGAAGCAGAGTTGAAGTAGATAAAGTCCGTATGTGTAGAAAACACTGTTCTCCTGTTCTGAGAACACTCACGTTTCCTGCTGTATTAGAGACTATAGAAAGCAAGAGCGTGCTTCTTGCTCTAAAGCAGAGTGTGTTTCATGGATGGGAACTGTGCAGTGTGTTTCCCTACAGAAATGGTGTTAAATCCCAGGTGCTGTGTCTTCCTACAAGCAAGACTTCGTTTCGGATAAATGCAGTCCCTTTTTAGCTGAAACGAAGCTACATCGTTCAAGAAGTTCTCACGTTTCTTGTAGTTAAATGAAAATCATTGTATCTTAGAGGCCCTGATATTTGTGTCAGTTTCATAAGCAGAGTTGAAGTAGATAAGGTCTGTATGTGTAGAAAACACCGTTCTTTTGGTCTGAGCACACTCATGTTTCCTTCTCTATTATAGACTCTAGAAAGCAGGAGTGTTCTTCTAGCTCTAAAGCAGAGTGTGTTTCATGGATGAGAACTGGGCTGAGTGTTTCCCTTCAGAAATGGAGTTTAATCCCAGCCTCTGTGTCTTCCTACAAGCAAGACTTCGTTTAAGGTAAACGCAGTCAATTTTCAGATCAAACAAAGCAACAACGTTCACAAAGCTCACGCGTTTCTCACTCTTAACTGAAAAGCATTGGATGTTAGAGGACCTGTGGTTTGTATCAGTTTCAGAAGCAGAGTTGAACTCGATATGGTCCGAATGTGTAGGAAACAATGCTCTTTGTTTTTGATCCCACTCACATTTTCTGCTGTATTACAGAATCTAGAAAGTAAGAGCGTGCTTCTTGCTCTAAAGCAGAGTGTGTTTCATGGATGAGACTGTGCTGTGTGTTTCCTTCAGAAATGGAGTTAAATCCCAGGCTCTCTGTCTTCCTACAAGCAAGACTTCGTTTCTGGTAAACGCAATCACTTTTCAGCTCAAACAAAACAAAAACCGTCATGAACCTCACACGTTTCTTGCTTTAAAATATAAATCATTGGATGCTAGAGGACCTGTGGTGTGTATCAGTTTCAGAAGCAGAGTTGAACTAGAAATGGTATGTATGTGTAGGAAACACCGCTCTTTTGTTCTGAGCACAATCAAGTTAACTGCTGTATTAGAGACTCTAGAATGCAAGAGCGTGCTTCTTGCTCTAAAGCAGAGTGTGTTTCCTGGTTGAGAACTGTGCTGTGTGTTTCCCTTCAGAAATGGAGTTAAATCCCAGGCTCTGTGTCCTCCTACAAGCAAAACTTCATTTCAGGTAAACGCAATCACTTTTCAGCTCACACAAATCTACAACGATCACAAAGCTCACACGTTTCTCGCTCTTATCTGAGAAGCATTGGATTTTAGAGGATCTGTGGTTTCTATCAGTTTCAGAAGCAGAGTTGAACTAGATGTGGTCCATTTAGGTAGGAAACACCATCCTTTTGTTTTGAGCACACTCACGTTTCCTGCTGTATTAGAGACGCTAGAAAGCAAGAGCGTGCTTCTTGCTCTAAAGCAGAGTGTGTTACATGGATGAGAACTGTGCTGTGTGTTTCCCTTCTGAAATGGAGTTCAATCCCAGGCTCTGTTTATTCCTACAAGGAAGGCTTCGTTTTAAGTAAACGCAAACACTTTTCAGCTAAAACAAAGCAACAATGTACAAGGAGCTCTCACGTTTCTCGCTCTTAACTCACAAGCATGAGATGTTAGAGGACCTGTGGTTTGTATCAGTTTCCTGAGCAGAGTTGAACTCGATATGGTCCGTATATATAGGAATCACATTCCTTTGGTTGTGATCACACTCACGTTTCCTGCTGTATTAGAGACTCTAGAAACCATGACCATGCTACTTGCTCTAAAGCCGTGTGTGTTTCATGGATGAAAACTGTGCTGTGTTTTTCCCTTCAGAAATGGAGTTAAATCCCAGGTTCTGTGCCCTCCTACAAGCAAGACTTCGTTTCAGGCAAAGGCAGTCACATTTCAGATCAAGCAAAACTACAACGATCACGAAGCTCACACGTTTCTCGCTCTAAACTGAAAAGCAATCGATGTTATAGGACCTGTGGTTTGTATCAGTTTCAGAAGAAGAATTGAACTCGATATGGTCTGTATGTGTAGGAAGCACAGTTCTTTGTTAATGATCTCACTCACATTTCCTGCTGTATTACAGACTCTAGAAAGCAAGAGCGTGCTTCTTGCTCTTAAGCAGAGTGTGTTTGATGGATGGGAACTGTGCTGAGTGTTGCCATTCAGAAATGGAGTTAAATCCCAAGCTCTGTGTCTTCTTAGAAACAAGACATGCTTTCAGGTTAACACAGGCCCTTTTCACATTGTAGGACGCTACTTTGTTCACAAAGCTCAAAGTTTTCGCTCTTAACTGAGAAGCATTGTGTGTTAGCGGATCTGTGGTTTCTATCAGTTTCAGAAGCACAGTTGAACTCTATATGGTCCATATGTGTAGTAAACACAGACCTTTGGTTATTATCACACTCACGATTCCTGTTCTATTAGAGACTCTAGAAAGCAAGAGCGTGCTTCTTGCTCTAAAGTAGAGTGTGTTTCATGGAGGAGAACTGTGCTGTGTGTTTCCCTTCAGACATGGAGTTAAATCACAGGCTCTGTGTCTTCCCACAACCAAGACTTCGTTTAAGGTAAACGCAGTCCCTTTTCAGCTCAAACGAAGCTACATCGTTCAAGAAGTTCTCACGTTTCTTGCGCTTAAATGAAAAGCATTGTATGTTAGAGGCCCTGATATTTGTGTCAGTTTCATAAGCAGAGTTGAAGTAGATAAGGTCTGTATGTGTAGAAAACACCGTACTTTTGGTCTGAGCACACTCACGTTTCCTGCTCTAATAGAGACTCTAGAAAGCAGGAGCGTTCTTCTTGCTCTAAAGCAGATTGTGTTTCATGGATGAGAACTGGGCTGTGTGTTTCCCTTCAGAAACGGAGTTTAATCCCAGCCTCTGAGTCTTCCTACAAACAAGACTTCGTTTCAGGTAAACGCAGTCCCTTTTCAGATCAAAAAAACAACGTTTACGAGCTCACACGTTTCTTGCTCTTAACTGAAAAGAATTGGATGTTAGAGGACCTGTGGTTTGTATCAGTTTCAGAAGCAGAGTTGAACTAAATATCGTTCGTATTGTAGGAAACACCGTTCTTTTGTTCTGAGCACCCTCACGTTTCCTGCTGTATTAGAGTCTTTAGAAGCAATAGCGTGGTTCTTCCTCTAAAGCAGACTGTGTTTCATGGATGAGAACTGTGCAGTGTGTTTCCCTTTAGAAATGGAGTTAAATTGCAGGCCCTGTGTCTTCCTACAAGCAGGACTTCTTTTTAGGTAAACACAGTTGCTTTTCACCTCAAAGGAAGCTACATCATTCACGAAGCTCACACGTTTCTCGCTCTTAAATGAGAAGCGTTGGATGTTAGAGGATCTGTGGTTTCTATCAGTTTGAGAAGCAGAGTAGAACTAGATGTGGTCCATATGGGTAAGAAACAAGGTCCTTTTGTTTTGAGCACACTCACATTTCCTGCTCTAGTAGAGACTCTAGAAAGCAAGATCGTGCTTCTTGTGCTAAAGCAGAGTGTGTTTCATGGATGGGAACTGTGCTGTGTATTTCCTTCAGAAATAGAGTTAAATCCCAGGCTCTGTGTCTTCCTACAACAAGACTTAGTTTCAGGTAAACGCAGTCCCTTTTCAGCTAAAGCAAAGCAACAACATTAACAAAGCTCACACTTTTCCTGCTCTCTTCTGAAAAGCATTGAATGTTAGAGGCCCTGTGGTTCGTATCAGTTTCAGAAGCAGAGTTGAACTCGATATGGTCCGTATGTGTAGGAAACAAAATTCTTCGTTTATGATCACACTCACATTTCCTGCTTTATTACAGACTCTAGAAAGCAAGAGCGTTCTACTTGCTCTAAAGCAGAGTGTGTTTCATGGATGAGACTGTGCAGTGTGTTTCCTTCAGAAATGGAGCTAAATCCCAGGTGCTGTGTCTTCATACAAGGAAGACTTCGTTTCAGGTAAACGCATTCACTTTTCAGCTCAAAGGAAGCTACATCATTTTCAAAACTCACACGTTTCTCTCGCTTAATTGAAATGCATTGGATGTTACAGGACCTGTGGTTTGTATCAGTTTCAGTAGAAGAGTTGAACTCGATATGGGCCGTATGTGTAGGAAACACAGTCCGGTGGTTATGATCACACTCACATTTCCTGCTGTATTACAGACTCTAGAAAGCAAGAGCGTGCTTCTTGCTCTAAAGCAGAGTGTGTTTCATTGATGGGAACTGTGCTGAGTGTTGCCCTTCAGAAATGGAGTTAAATCCCAGGCTCTGTGTCATCCTACAAGAAAGACTTCGTTTCACGTAAACGCAGTCACTTTTCAGCTCAAATGAAGCTACATCGTTCAGGAAGCTCACATGTTTCTCGCGCTTAACTGAGAAGCATGGGATGTTAGAGGATCTGTGGTTTCTATCTGTTTCAGAAGCAGAGGTGAACTATATGATCCGTATGTGTAGGAAACACCGCTCTTTTGTTCTGAGCACACTCACGTTTCCTGCTCTCTTAGAGACTCTAGAAAGCAAAAGTGTGCTTTTTGCTCTATAAAGCACGGTGTGTTTCATGGATGAGAACTGTGCTGTGTGTTTCCCTTCAGAAATGGAGTTAAATCCCAGCCTCTGTGTCCTCCTACAAGCAAGACTTCGTTTAAGGTAAACGCAGTCACTTTTCAGATCAAACAAAACAACAACGTTCACGAAGCTCACACGTGTCTCGCTCTTAACTGTCATGCATGGGATGTTAGAGGCCCTGTGGTTTGTATCAGTTTCCTGAGCAGAGTTGAACTCGATATGGTCCATATATGTAGTACACACAGTCCTTTGGTTGTGATCACACTCGCGATTCCTGCTGTATTAGAGACTCTAGAAAGCAAAAACGTGCTTCTTGCTCTAAAGCAGATTATGTTTCATCGATGGGAACTGGGCTGAGTGTTGCCCTACAGAAATTGTGTTAAATCCCAGGATCTGTGTCTTCCTACAAGCATGATTTCATTTCAGGTAAATGCAGTCCCTTTTCAGCTCAAACGAAGCTACATCTTTCAAGAAGGTCACACGTTTCTCACTCTTAACTGAGAAGCATTGGATGTTAGAGGACCTGTGGTGTGTATCAGTTTCAGAAGTAGAGTTGAACTAGATACAGTCTCTATGTGTAGGAAACACCGCTCTTTGGTCTGAGCAAACTCACGTTTCCTGATGTATTAAAGACTCTAGAAAGCAAGAGCATCCTACTTGCTTTAAAGCAGAGTGTGATTCATGGATGGGAACTGTGCTGAGTTTGCCATTCAGAAATGGAGTTACACCCCAGGCTCTTTGTCTTCCTACAAGAAAGCCTTCGTTTCAGGAAAACGCAGTCCCTTTTCAGCTCAAAGGATGCTACATCGTTAACGAAGCTCACATGTTTCTCGCTCTTAACTGAAAAGCATTGGATGTTAGAGGACCTGTGGTGTGTATCAATTTCAGAAGGAGAGTTGAACTAGATACAGTCCGTATGTGTAGTTAACATTGCTCTTTTGTTCTGAGCACACATACGTTTCCAGCTGTATTAGAGACTCTGGAAACAAGAGCATGCTTCTTGCTCTAAAGTAGAGTGTGTTTCATGGATGAGAACTGTGCTGTGTGTTCCCCTTGAGAACTTGTGTTAAATCACAGGTTCTGTGTCTTCCTGAAAGCAAGACTTCGTTTCAGGTAAAAGCATTCACTTTTCAGCTCAGACAAAACTACAACGTTCACGAAGCTCACACGTTTCACGTGCTTAACTGAAAAGCATTGGATGTTAGAGAACCTGTGGTTTGTATCAGTTTCAAAAGCAGAGTTGAAATAGATAAGGTCTATATGTGTAGGAAACAACATTCTTTTGATTTGGGCACACTCACGTTTCCTGCTGTATTAGAGACTTTAGAAAGCAAGAGCGTGCTTCTTTCTTTAAAGCAGAGTGTGTTTCATGGATGGGAACTGTGCAGTGTGTTTCCTTCAGAAATGGTGTTAAATCCCAGTCTCTGTCTTCCTCCCAGAAAGATTCCATTTCAGGTAAACGCAGTCCCATTTCAGCTCAAAGACAGCTACATCGTTAACGAAGCTCACATGTTTCTCGCTCTTAACTGAAAAGCATTGGATGTTAGAGGACCTGTGGTTTGTATCAGTTTCAGAAGCAGAGTTGAACTTGATAGGTCCGTATGTGTAGGAAACACTGCTCTTTTGTTCTGAGCACACTCACGTTTCCTGCTCTATTAGTGACTCTAGAAAGCAAAAGCGTGCTTCTTGCTCTAAAGCAGACTGTGTTTCATGGATGAGAACTGTGCTGTGTGTTTCCCTTCAGAAATGGAGTTTAATCCCAGCCTTTGTGTTTTCCTACAAGCAAAACTTCGTTTAAGGTAAACGCAGTCACTTTTCAGATCAAACAAAACAACAACGTTCACGAAGCTCACACGTTTCTCGCTCTTAAATGAAAAGCATTGGATATTAGAGGACCTGTGGTTTGTATCAGTTTCAGAAGCAGAGTTGAAATAGATATGGTCCGTATGTGTAGGAAGCACAGTCCTTTGGTTGTGATCACACTCACTTTTCTTGCTGTATTACAGACTCTAGAAATCAAGAGCATGCTACTTGCTCTAAAGCAGAGTGTGTTTCATGGATGAGAACTGGGCTGTGTGTTTCCCTTCAGAAATGGAGTTCAATCCCAGGCTCTGTGTCTTCCTAGAAGCAAGACTTCCTTTCTGGTAAACACATTCCTTTTTCAGCTCAAATGAAGCTACATAGTTCACGATGCTCACACATTTCTCGCTCTTAACTGAAAAGCATTGGATGTTAGAGGAACTGTGGTGCGTTTCAGTTTAAGAAGCAGAGTTGAACTAGATATGGTCTGTGTGGTTAGGAAATAGCGCTCGTTTGTTCTGAGCACACTCATGTTTCCTGCTTTAATAGAGACTCTAGAAAATGACAGCATGCTTCTTGTTCTAAATCAGAGTGTGTTTCATGGATGGGAACTGTGCAGTATGTTTCCCTTCAGAAATGGAGTTAAATGCCAGGCGCTGTGTCTTTCTACAAACAAGACTTCCTTTCAGGAAAACACAGTCCCATTTCAGCTCAAAGGAAGCTACATCATTCACGAAGCTCACACGTTTCTCGCTCTTAACTGAAAAGCATTGGATGTTAGAGGACCTGTGGTTTGTATCAGTTTCAGAAGCAGAGTTGAACTCGATGGGTCTGTAAGTGTAGGAAACAACGCTTTTTTTTTCTGAGCACACTCACGTTTCCTGCTCTATTAGAGACTCTAAAAAGCAAAAGCGTGATTCTTGCTCTAAAGCAGACTGTGTATCATGGATGAGAACTATGCTGTGTGTTTCCCTTCAGAAATGGAGTTCAATCCCAGGCTCTGTGTCTTCCTACAAGCAAGACTTCGTTTAAAGTAAACACAGTCACTTTTCAGCTCAAAGGATGCTACATCGTTAACGAAGCTCACATGTTTCTCACTCTTAACTGAAAAGCATTGGATGTTAGAGGACCTGTGGTGTGTATCAATTTCAGAAGGAGAGTTGAACTACATACAGTCCATAAGTGTAGGTAACACCGCTCTTTTGTTCTGAGCACACTCACGTTTCCGGGTGTATTAGAGACACTGAAAAGCAAGAGCATGCTTCTTGCTTTAAAGCAGAGTGTGTTTCATGGATGAGAACTGTGCTGTGTGTTTCCCTTCAGAAATGGAGTTTAATCCCAGCCTCTGTGTCTTCCTACAAGCAAGACTTCGTTTAAGGTAAACACAGTCACTTTTCAGATCAAACAAAACAACAACGTTCACAAAGCTCACACGTTTCTCGCTCTTTACTGAAAAGCATTGGATGTTAGAGGACCTGTGGTTTGTATCAGTTTCAGAAGCAGAGTTGAACTAGATATGGTCCGTATGTGTAGGAAACACATTTCTTTTTATGATCACACTCACTTCCTGCTGTATTACAGACTCTAGAAATCAAGAGCATGCTACTTGCTCTAAAGCAGAGTGTGTTTCATGGATGAGAACTGTGCTGTGTGTTTCCCTTCAGAAATGGAGTTTAATCCCAGGCTCTGTGTCTTCCTACAAGCAAGACTTCCTTTCAGGGAAACACAGTCACTTTTCAGCTCAAACGAAGCTACATCGTTCACGCAGCTCACACGTTTCTCTCTCTTAACTGAAAAGCATTGGATGTTAGTGGACCGGTGGTGTGTATCAGTTTCAGAAGCAGACTTGAACTAGATATACTCCTTATGTGTAGTTAACACTGCTCTTTCGTTCTTAGCACACTCACCTTTTTGGCTTTATTAGAGACTCTAGAAAGCAAGAGCGTGCTTCTTTCTCCAAAGCAGAGTATGTTTCGTGGATGGGAACTCTGCAGTGTGTTTCCTTCAGAAATGGTGTTAAATCCCAGGCTCTGTCTTCCTACAAGCAAGATTCCGTTTCAGGTAAACGCACTCCCATTCCAGTTCAAGGGAAGCTACATCGTTCACGAAGCTCACACGTTTCTCACTCTTAACTGTAAAGCAATGGATGTTACAGGACCTGTGGTTTGTATCTGTATCAGAAGCAGAGTTGAACTCGATATGGTCCGTAAGTGTAGGAAACACAGTCCTTTGCTTATGATTAAACTCACATTTCCTGCTGTATTACAGACTCTAGAAAGCAAGAGCGTCCTTCTTTCTCTAAAGCAGATTGTGTATCATGCATGGGAACTGTGCTGAGTGTTGCCCTTCAGAAATGGAGTTAAATCTCAGGTTCTGTTTCTTCCTACAAGCAAGACTTTGTTTGAGGTAAACACAGTCCCTTTTCAGCTCAAACAAAGCAACAATGTTCACGAAGCTCACACGTTTATCACGCTTAACTGATAAACATTGGATGTTAGATGATCTGTGGATTATATCAGTTTCAGAAGCAGAGTTGAACTAGTTGTGGTCCATATGGGTAGGATACACCGTCCTTTTGTTTTGAGCACAGTCACGTTTACTGCTGTATTAGAGACTATACAAAGCAAGAGCGTGCTTTTTGCTCTAAAGCAGAGTGAGTTTCATGAAAGAGAACGGAGCTGTGTGTTTCCCTTCAGAAATGGAGTTAAATCCCAGGCTCTGTTTCTTCCAACAAGGAAGACTTCATTTCATGTAAACGCCATCACTTTTCAGCTACAATAAACAACAACGTACAAGAAGCTCACACGTGTCTCGCTCTTAACTGACAAGCATGGGATGATAGAGGACCTGTGGTTTGTATCAGTTTCCTAAGCAGAGTGGAACTCGATATGGTCTGTATATTAGGAAACAAAGTCCTTTGGTTATGATTAAACTCACATTTCCTGCTGTATTACAGACTCTAGAAAGCAAGAGCGTCCTTCTTTCTCTAAAGCAGATTGTATATCATGCATGGGAACTGTGCTGAATGTTACCCTTCAGAAATGGTGTTAAATCTCAGGTTCTGTTTCTTCCTACAAGCAAGACTTTGTTTCAGGTAAACACAGTCCCTTTTAGCTCAAACAAAGCAACAATGTTCACGAAGCTCACACGTTTATCACGCTTAACTGATAAACATTGGATGTTAGAGGATCTGTGGTGCGTTTCAGTTTCAGAAGCAGAGTTGAACTAGATATGGTCCATATGGGTAGGAAAAACCGTCCTTTTGTTTTGAGCACACTCACGTTTCCTGCTCTATTACAGACTCTAGAAAGCAAGAGCATGCTTTTTGCTCTAAAGCAGAGTGAGTTTCATGAAAGAGAATTGTGCTATGTGTTTCCATTCAGAAATGGAGTTAAAGCCCAGGTTCTGTTTCTTCCTACAAGGAAGACTTCGTTTCAGGTAAACGCCATCACTTTTCAGCTACAATAAAGCAACAATGTACAGGAAGCTCACACGTGTCTCGCTCTTAACTGACAAGCATGGGGTGTAAGAGGACCTGTGGTTTGTATCAGTTTCCTGAGCCGAGGTGAACTCGATATGGTCCCTATATGTAGGAAGCACAGTCCTTTGGTTGTGATCACACTCATGTTTCCTGCTGTATTAGAGACTCTAGAAAGCAAGAGCATGCTTCTTGCTCTAAAGCAGAGTGTGTTTCATAGATGAGAACTGTGCTGTGTGTTTCCCTTCAGAAATGGAGTTCAATCCCAGGCTCTGTGTCTTCCTACAAGCAAGACATCGTTTCAGGTAAACGCAGTCAGTTTTCAGCTCAAACACAGCAATAATGTTCACGAAGCTCACACATTTCTCGCTCTTAACTGAAAAGCATTGGATGTTAGAGGAACTGTGGTGCGTTTCAGTTTCAGAAGCAGAGTTGAACTAGATATGATCCGTATGTGTAGGAAACACCGCTCTTTTTTTCTGAGCACACTCATGTTTCCTGCTGTAATAGAGACTCTAGAAAGTGACAGCGTGCTTCTTGTTCTAAAGCAGAGTGTGTTTCATGGATGAGAACTGTGGTGTGTGTTTCCCTTCAGAAATGGAGTTAAATCCCAGGCTCTGTGTCTTCCTACAAGCAAGACTTCCTTTCAGGTAAACACATTCCCTTTTCAGCTCATAAGAAGCTACATCATTCACGAAGCTCACATGTATCTCGCTCTTAACTGAAAAGCATTGGATGTTAGAGGACCTGTGGTTTGTATCAGTTTGAGAAGAAGTGTTGAACTAGATGTGGTCCATAGGGGTATGAAACACAGCTCTTTATTTTTTTGAGCACACTCACGTTTCCTGCTCTATTAGAGACTCTAGAAAGAAAGAGCGTGCTTCTTGCTCTAAAGTACAGTGTGTTTCATGGAGGAGAACTGTGCTGTGTGTTTCCCTTCAGAAATAGAGTTAAAACCCAGGCTCTGTGTCATCCTACAAGCAAGACCTTGTTTCAGGTAAAATCAATCCCTTTTCAGCTCAAACGATGCTACATTGTTCACGAAGCTCACACGTTTCTCGCTCTTAACTGAAAAGCATTGGATGTTAGTGGACCAGTGTTGTGTATCAGTTTCAGAAGCTGAGTTGAACTAGATACAGTCTGTATGTGTAGTTAACACCGCTCTTTCGTTCTGAGCACACTCATGTTTCTGGCTGTATTAGAGACTCTAGAAAGCAAGAGCGTGCTTCTTTCTCTAAATCAGAGTGTGTTTCATGGATGGGAACTGTGCAGTATGTTTCCCTTCAGAAATGGAGTTAAATGCCAGGCGCTGTGTCTTTCTACAAACAAGACTTCCTTTCAGGTAAACACAGTCCCATTTCAGCTCAAAGGAAGCTACATCATTCACGAAGCTCACACGTTTCTCGCTCTTAACTGAAAAGCATTGGATGTTAGAGGACCTGTGGTTTGTATCAGTTTCAGAAGCAGAGTTGAACTCGATGGGTCTGTAAGTGTAGGAAACAACGCTTTTTTTTTCTGAGCACACTCACGTTTCCTGCTCTATTAGAGACTCTAAAAAGCAAAAGCGTGATTCTTGCTCTAAAGCAGACTGTGTATCATGGATGAGAACTATGCTGTGTGTTTCCCTTCAGAAATGGAGTTCAATCCCAGGCTCTGTGTCTTCCTACAAGCAAGACTTCGTTTAAAGTAAACACAGTCACTTTTCAGCTCAAAGGATGCTACATCGTTAACGAAGCTCACATGTTTCTCACTCTTAACTGAAAAGCATTGGATGTTAGAGGACCTGTGGTGTGTATCAATTTCAGAAGGAGAGTTGAACTACATACAGTCCATAAGTGTAGGTAACACCGCTCTTTTGTTCTGAGCACACTCACGTTTCCGGGTGTATTAGAGACTCTGAAAAGCAAGAGAATGCTTCTTGCTTTAAAGCAGAGTGTGTTTCATGGATGAGAACTGTGCTGTGTGTTTCCCTTCAGAAATGGAGTTTAATCCCAGCCTCTGTGTCTTCCTACAAGCAAGACTTCGTTTAAGGTAAACACAGTCACTTTTCAGATCAAACAAAACAACAACGTTCACAAAGCTCACATGTTTCTCGCTCTTTACTGAAAAGCATTGGATGTTAGAGGACCTGTGGTTTGTATCAGTTTCAGAAGCAGAGTTGAACTAGATATGGTCCGTATGTGTAGGAAACACATTTCTTTTTATGATCACACTCACTTCCTGCTGTATTACAGACTCTAGAAATCAAGAGCATGCTACTTGCTCTAAAGCAGAGTGTGTTTCATGGATGAGAACTGTGCTGTGTGTTTCCCTTCAGAAATGGAGTTTAATCCCAGGCTCTGTGTCTTCCTACAAGCAAGACTTCCTTTCAGGGAAACACAGTCACTTTTCAGCTCAAACGAAGCTACATCGTTCACGCAGCTCACACGTTTCTCTCTCTTAACTGAAAAGCATTGGATGTTAGTGGACCTGTGGTGTGTATCAGTTTCAGAAGCAGACTTGAACTAGATACACTCCTTATGTGTAGTTAACACTGCTCTTTCGTTCTTAGCACACTCACCTTTTTGGCTTTATTAGAGACTCTAGAAAGCAAGAGCGTGCTTCTTTCTCCAAAGCAGAGTATGTTTCGTGGATGGGAACTCTGCAGTGTGTTTCCTTCAGAAATGGTGTTAAATCCCAGGCTCTGTCTTCCTACAAGCAAGATTCCGTTTCAGGTAAACGCACTCCCATTCCAGTTCAAGGGAAGCTACATCGTTCACGAAGCTCACACGTTTCTCACTCTTAACTGTAAAGCAATGGATGTTACAGGACCTGTGGTTTGTATCTGTATCAGAAGCAGAGTTGAACTCGATATGGTCCGTAAGTGTAGGAAACACAGTCCTTTGGTTATGATTAAACTCACATTTCCTGCGGAAGACTTCATTTCATGTAAACGCCATCACTTTTCAGCTACAATAAACAACAACGTACAAGAAGCTCACACGTGTCTCGCTCTTAACTGACAAGCATGGGATGATAGAGGACCTGTGGTTTGTATCAGTTTCCTAAGCAGAGTGGAACTCGATATGGTCTGTATATTAGGAAACAAAGTCCTTTGGTTATGATTAAACTCACATTTCCTGCTGTATTACAGACTCTAGAAAGCAAGAGCGTCCTTCTTTCTCTAAAGCAGATTGTATATCATGCATGGGAACTGTGCTGAATGTTACCCTTCAGAAATGGTGTTAAATCTCAGGTTCTGTTTCTTCCTACAAGCAAGACTTTGTTTCAGGTAAACACAGTCCCTTTTAGCTCAAACAAAGCAACAATGTTCACGAAGCTCACACGTTTATCACGCTTAACTGATAAACATTGGATGTTAGAGGATCTGTGGTGCGTTTCAGTTTCAGAAGCAGAGTTGAACTAGATATGGTCCATATGGGTAGGAAAAACCGTCCTTTTGTTTTGAGCACACTCACGTTTCCTGCTCTATTACAGACTCTAGAAAGCAAGAGCATGCTTTTTGCTCTAAAGCAGAGTGAGTTTCATGAAAGAGAACTGTGCTGTGTGTTTCCCTTCAGAAATGGAGTTCAAACCCAGGCTCTATGTCTTCCTATAAGCAAGATATCGTTTCAGGTAAACACAGTCACTTTTCAGCTCAAACACAGCAATAATGTTCACGAAGCTCACACATTTCTCGCTCTTATCTGAAAAGCATTGGATGTTAGAGGAACTTTGGTGCGTTTCAGTTTCAGAAGCAGAGTTGAACTAGATATGGTCCATATGTGTAGGAAACACCGCTCTTTTGTTCTGAGCACACTCACGTTTTCTGCTATAATAGAGACTCTAGAAAGCGAGAGCATGCTTCTTGCTCTAAAGCAGAGTGTGTTTCATGGATGGGAACATTGCAGTATGTTTCTCTTCAGAAATGGAGTTAAATCCCAGGCGCTGTGTCTTTCTACAAGGAAGACTTCGTTTCAGGTAAACGCAGTCCCATTTCAGCTCAAAGGAAGCTACATCGTTCACGAAGCTCACACGTTTCTCGCTCTTAACTGAAAAGCATTGGATGTTAGAGGACCTGTGGTATGTATCAATTTCAGAGGAGAGTTGAACTAGATGCAGTCCGTATGTGTAGTTCACACCGCTCTTTTGTTCTGAGCACACTCACGTTTCCTGCTGTATTAGAGACGCTGAGAAGCAAGAGCATGCTCCTTGCTCTAAAGCGGACTGTGTTTCATGGATGAGAACTGTGCTGTGTGTTTCCCTTCCTAAATGGAGTTTAATCCCATGCCTCTGTGTCTTCCTACAAGCAAGACTTCGTTTCAGGTAAATGCAGTCCCATTTCAGCTCAAAGGAAGCTACATCGTTCACGAAGCTCACACGTTTCTCGCTCTTAACTGAAAAGCATTGGATGTTAGAGGACCTGTGGTTTGTATCAGCTTCAGAAACAGAGTTGAACTAGATATGGTCTGTATGTGTAGGAAACACAGTTCTTTTTATGATCACGCTCACTTTTCCTGCTGTAGTACAGACTCTAGAAATCAAGAGCATGCTACTTGCTCTAAAGCAGAGTGTGTTTCATGGATGAGACTGTGCTGTGTGTTTCCCTTCAGAAATGGAGTTAAATCCCAGGCTCTGTGTCTTCCTACAAGCAAGACTTCCTTTCAGGTAAACACATTCCCTTTTCAGCTCAAACGAAGCTACATTATTCACAAAGCTCACATGTTTCTCGCACTTAACTGAAAAGCATTGGATATTAGAGGACCTTTGGTTTGTAACAGTTTCAGAGGCAGAGTTGATGTGCTCCATATGCGTTGGAAACACCATTCTTGTGTTCTGAGCACACTCACGTTTCATGCTGTATTAGAGATTCTAGAGCAATAGCTTGCTTCTTGTTCTAAAGCAGAGTGTGTTTCACGGATGGGAACTGTGCTGAGTGCTGCTCATCAGAAATGGACTTAAATCCCTTGTTTTCTGTCTTCCTACAAGCAAGACTTCGTTTCAGGTAAAAGCAGTCACTTTTCAGCTCAAACGAAGTTACATCATTCAAAAATCTAACATGTTTCTCGCGCTTAAATGAAAAGAATTGTATGTTAAAGGACCTGTGGTTTATATCAGATTCAGAAGCAGAGTTGAACTCGATATGGTCTGTATGTGTAGGAAACACAGTCCTTTGGTTATGATCACACTCACGTTCCTGCTGTATTTCAGACTCTAGAAAGCAAGAGCGTGCTTCTTGCTCTAAAGCAGAGTTTGTTTCATGGATTGTAACTGTGCTAAGATCTGCTCTTCATAAATGGCGTTAAGTCCCATACTTTGTGTCTTCCTGCAAGCAAGACTTCGTTTCAGGTAAACCCAGTTCCTATTCAGCTCAAACGAAGCTACATCATCCACGAAGCTCACACGTTTCTCGCTCTTAACTGTGAGGCATTGGATGTTAGAGGATCTATGTTTTCTATCAGTTTCAGAAGCAGAGTTGAACTAGATGTGGTCCATATGGGTAGGAAACACCGTTCTTTTGTTTTGAGCACACTCATGTTTCCTGCTGTATTAGAGACTCTAGAAAGCAAGTGCGTGCTTCTTGCTCTAAAGCAGAGCATGTTTCATCAATGGGAATTGTGCTGATTGCTGCTCTTCAGAAATGGACTTAAATCCCTTGTTCTCTGTCTAACTACAAGCAATACTTCGTTTAAGGTAAACACAGTCCCTTTTCAGCTCAAACAAATCTACATTATTCACGAAGCTCACACGTTTCTCGCTTTTAACTGAAAAGCATTGGATGTTATAGGACCTGTGTTGTGTATCAGTTTCAGAAGCAGAGTTGAACTAGATATGGTCCGTATGTGTAGTTAAACCCGATCTTTTGTTTTGAGCACACTCACGTTTTCTGCTGTATTAGAGACTCGAAAGCAAGAGCGTCCTACTTGCTCTAAAGCAGAGTGTGTTTCATGGATGGGAGCTGTGCTAAGTGCTGCTCTTCAGAAATGGCATTAAATGCCATACTCTGTGTCTTCCTACATGCAAGACTTCGTTTCAGGTAAAGGCAGTCCCTATTCAGCTCTAATGAAACTACATCGTTCACAAAGCTCACACGTTTATCGCGCTTGACGTAAAAGTACTGGATGTTAGAGGACCTATGGTTTGTATCAGTTTCATAACAGAGTTGAACTATATATGGTCCGCATGTATAGGAAAAACCGTTCTTTTGTTCTGAGCACACTCAAGTTTCCTGCTGTATTAGAGACTCTAGAAAGCAAGAGCATGCTTCTTGCTCTAAAGCAGAGTTTGTTTCATGGATGAGAAATGTGCTGTGTGTTTCCCTTCAGAAATGGAGTTAAATCCCAGGCACTGGTTCTTACAAAAGCAAGAATTTGTTTCAGGTAAACGCAGTCACTTTTCAGCTCAAACAAAACAACAATTTTCACGAAGCTCACACGCTTCTCGCTCTTAACTGAAAAGCATTGGATGATAGAGGACCTTTGGATTATAACTGTTTCAGAGGCAGAGTTGAACTAGATGTGGTCCATTTGCGTAGGAAACACAGTTTTTTTGTTCTGAGCACACTCAGTTTCCTGCTGGATTAGAGATTCTAGAGCAATAGCGTGCTTCTTGCTCTAAAGCAGAGTGTGTTTCACGGATGGGAACTGTACTGAGTGCTGCTCTTCAGAAATGGACTTAAATCCCATGTTTTCTGTCTTCCTACAAGCAAGACTTCGTTTCAGGTAAAAGAAGTCACTTTTCAGCTCAAACGAAGTTACATCATTCATAAAGCTCACACTTTTCTCACGCTAAACAAAAAGCATTGTATGTTAGAGGATCTATATTTTCTATCAGTTTCAGAAGCAGAGTTGAACTAGATATGTTCCATATGGGTAGAAAACACCGTTCTTTTGTTTTGAGCACACTCATGTTTCCTGCTGTGTTAGAGACAATAGAAAGCAAGTGCGTGCTTCTTGCTCTAAAGCAGAGTGTGTTTCATGGATGGGAATTGTGCTGATTGCTGCTCTTCAGAAATGGACTTAAATCCAATGTTCTCTGTCTTCCTTCAAGCAATACTTCGTTACAGGTAAACGCAGTTCATATTCAGCTCAAACAAATCTACATAATTCACGAAGCTCACATGTTTCTCCCTTTTAACTGAAAAGCATTGGATGTTAGAGGACCTGTGGTGTGTATCAGTTTCAGAAGCAGAGTTGAACTAGATATGTTCCGTATGTGTAGTTAACACCGATCTTTTGTTCTGAGCACACTCACGTTTTCTGCTGTATTAGAGATTCTATAAAGCAAGTGCTTCCTACTTGCTCTAAAGCAGAGTGTGTTTCATGGATGGGAACTGTGCTGAGTGCTGTTCTTCAGAAATGGAGTTAAATGCCATAATCTGTGTCTTCCTACATGCAAGACTTCGTTTAAGGTAAAGGCAGTCCCTATTCAGCTCTAAGGAAACTACATCGTTCACGAAGCTCACACGTTTATTGCGCTTGACTAAAAACATAGGAGGTTAGAGGTCCTATGGTTTGTATCAGATTCAGAACAGAGTTGAACTATATATGGTCCGCATGTATAGGAAATACTGTTCTTTTATTCTGAGCACACTCAATTTTCCTGCTGTATTCGAGACTCTAGAAAACAAGAGCGTGCTTCTTGCTCTAAAGCAGAGTGTGTTTCATGAATGGGAACTGTGCTAAGTGCTGCTCTTCAGAGATGTACTTAAAACCCCTGTTTTCTGTCTTCCTACAAGCAAAACTTTGTTTCAGGTAAAAGCAGTCACTTTTCAGCTCAAACGAATTACGTTATTCACAAAGCTCACACGTTTCTCCCGCTTAACTGAAAAGCATTGTTTGTTAGAAGACCTGTTGTTTATATCAGTTTCAGAAGCAGAGTTGAACTAGATGTCATCCTTTCAGGTAGGAAACACTGTCCTTTCGTTTTGAGCACACTCACATTTCCTGCTGTATTAGAGACTCTAGAAAGCAAGAGTGTGCTGCCTACTCTAAAGCAGAGTGTGTTTCTTGGATGAGAACTGTGCTGTGTGTTTCCCTTCTCAAATGGAGTTAAATCCCAGGCTCTGTGTTTTCCTACAAGCAATACTTCTTTTCAGGTAAACGCAGTCCCTTCTCAGCTCAAACGAAGCAACAACGTACAAGTAGCTCACATGTGTCTCGCTCTTAACTAACAAGCATGAGATGTTAGAAGACCTGTGGTTTGTATCAGTTTCCTGAGCAGAGTTGGACTCGATATGGTCTGTATATGTAGGAAACTCAGTCCTTTGGTTGTGAAATCACTCACGTTTCCTGCTGAATTAGAGACTCTAGAAAGCAATAGCTTGCTTCTTGTTCTAAAGCAGAGTGTGTTTCACGGATGGGAACTGTGCTGAGTGCTGCTCATCAGAAATGGACTTAAATCCCTTGTTTTCTGTCTTCCTACAAGCAAGACTTCGTTTCAGGTAAAAGCAGTCACTTTTCAGCTCAAACGAAGTTACATCATTCAAAAATCTAACATGTTTCTCGCGCTTAAATGAAAAGAATTGTATGTTAAAGGACCTGTGGTTTATATCAGATTCAGAAGCAGAGTTGAACTCGATATGGTCTGTATGTGTAGGAAACACAGTCCTTTGGTTATGATCACACTCACGTTCCTGCTGTATTTCAGACTCTAGAAAGCAAGAGCGTGCTTCTTGCTCTAAAGCAGAGTTTGTTTCATGGATTGTAACTGTGCTAAGATCTGCTCTTCATAAATGGCGTTAAGTCCCATACTTTGTGTCTTCCTGCAAGCAAGACTTCGTTTCAGGTAAACCCAGTTCCTATTCAGCTCAAACGAAGCTACATCATCCACGAAGCTCACACGTTTCTCGCTCTTAACTGTGAGGCATTGGATGTTAGAGGATCTATGTTTTCTATCAGTTTCAGAAGCAGAGTTGAACTAGATGTGGTCCATATGGGTAGGAAACACCGTTCTTTTGTTTTGAGCACACTCATGTTTCCTGCTGTATTAGAGACTCTAGAAAGCAAGTGCGTGCTTCTTGCTCTAAAGCAGAGCATGTTTCATCAATGGGAATTGTGCTGATTGCTGCTCTTCAGAAATGGACTTAAATCCCTTGTTCTCTGTCTAACTACAAGCAATACTTCGTTTAAGGTAAACACAGTCCCTTTTCAGCTCAAACAAATCTACATTATTCACGAAGCTCACACGTTTCTCGCTTTTAACTGAAAAGCATTGGATGTTATAGGACCTGTGTTGTGTATCAGTTTCAGAAGCAGAGTTGAACTAGATATGGTCCGTATGTGTAGTTAAACCCGATCTTTTGTTTTGAGCACACTCACGTTTTCTGCTGTATTAGAGACTCGAAAGCAAGAGCGTCCTACTTGCTCTAAAGCAGAGTGTGTTTCATGGATGGGAGCTGTGCTAAGTGCTGCTCTTCAGAAATGGCATTAAATGCCATACTCTGTGTCTTCCTACATGCAAGACTTCGTTTCAGGTAAAGGCAGTCCCTATTCAGCTCTAATGAAACTACATCGTTCACAAAGCTCACACGTTTATCGCGCTTGACGTAAAAGTACTGGATGTTAGAGGACCTATGGTTTGTATCAGTTTCATAACAGAGTTGAACTATATATGGTCCGCATGTATAGGAAAAACCGTTCTTTTGTTCTGAGCACACTCAAGTTTCCTGCTGTATTAGAGACTCTAGAAAGCAAGAGCATGCTTCTTGCTCTAAAGCAGAGTTTGTTTCATGGATGAGAAATGTGCTGTGTGTTTCCCTTCAGAAATGGAGTTAAATCCCAGGCACTGGTTCTTACAAAAGCAAGAATTTGTTTCAGGTAAACGCAGTCACTTTTCAGCTCAAACAAAACAACAATTTTCACGATGCTCACACGCTTCTCGCTCTTAACTGAAAAGCATTGGATGATAGAGGACCTTTGGATTATAACTGTTTCAGAGGCAGAGTTGAACTAGATGTGGTCCATTTGCGTAGGAAACACAGTTTTTTTGTTCTGAGCACACTCAGTTTCCTGCTGGATTAGAGATTCTAGAGCAATAGCGTGCTTCTTGCTCTAAAGCAGAGTGTGTTTCACGGATGGGAACTGTACTGAGTGCTGCTCTTCAGAAATGGACTTAAATCCCATGTTTTCTGTCTTCCTACAAGCAAGACTTCGTTTCAGGTAAAAGAAGTCACTTTTCAGCTCAAACGAAGTTACATCATTCATAAAGCTCACACTTTTCTCACGCTAAACAAAAAGCATTGTATGTTAGAGGATCTATATTTTCTATCAGTTTCAGAAGCAGAGTTGAACTAGATATGTTCCATATGGGTAGAAAACACCGTTCTTTTGTTTTGAGCACACTCATGTTTCCTGCTGTGTTAGAGACAATAGAAAGCAAGTGCGTGCTTCTTGCTCTAAAGCAGAGTGTGTTTCATGGATGGGAATTGTGCTGATTGCTGCTCTTCAGAAATGGACTTAAATCCAATGTTCTCTGTCTTCCTTCAAGCAATACTTCGTTACAGGTAAACGCAGTTCATATTCAGCTCAAACAAATCTACATAATTCACGAAGCTCACATGTTTCTCCCTTTTAACTGAAAAGCATTGGATGTTAGAGGACCTGTGGTGTGTATCAGTTTCAGAAGCAGAGTTGAACTAGATATGTTCCGTATGTGTAGTTAACACCGATCTTTTGTTCTGAGCACACTCACGTTTTCTGCTGTATTAGAGATTCTATAAAGCAAGTGCTTCCTACTTGCTCTAAAGCAGAGTGTGTTTCATGGATGGGAACTGTGCTGAGTGCTGTTCTTCAGAAATGGAGTTAAATGCCATAATCTGTGTCTTCCTACATGCAAGACTTCGTTTAAGGTAAAGGCAGTCCCTATTCAGCTCTAAGGAAACTACATCGTTCACGAAGCTCACACGTTTATTGCGCTTGACTAAAAACATAGGAGGTTAGAGGTCCTATGGTTTGTATCAGATTCAGAACAGAGTTGAACTATATATGGTCCGCATGTATAGGAAATACTGTTCTTTTATTCTGAGCACACTCAATTTTCCTGCTGTATTCGAGACTCTAGAAAACAAGAGCGTGCTTCTTGCTCTAAAGCAGAGTGTGTTTCATGAATGGGAACTGTGCTAAGTGCTGCTCTTCAGAGATGTACTTAAAACCCCTGTTTTCTGTCTTCCTACAAGCAAAACTTTGTTTCAGGTAAAAGCAGTCACTTTTCAGCTCAAACGAATTACGTTATTCACAAAGCTCACACGTTTCTCCCGCTTAACTGAAAAGCATTGTTTGTTAGAAGACCTGTTGTTTATATCAGTTTCAGAAGCAGAGTTGAACTAGATGTCATCCTTTCAGGTAGGAAACACTGTCCTTTCGTTTTGAGCACACTCACATTTCCTGCTGTATTAGAGACTCTAGAAAGCAAGAGTGTGCTGCCTACTCTAAAGCAGAGTGTGTTTCTTGGATGAGAACTGTGCTGTGTGTTTCCCTTCTCAAATGGAGTTAAATCCCAGGCTCTGTGTTTTCCTACAAGCAATACTTCTTTTCAGGTAAACGCAGTCCCTTCTCAGCTCAAACGAAGCAACAACGTACAAGTAGCTCACATGTGTCTCGCTCTTAACTAACAAGCATGAGATGTTAGAAGACCTGTGGTTTGTATCAGTTTCCTGAGCAGAGTTGGACTCGATATGGTCTGTATATGTAGGAAACTCAGTCCTTTGGTTGTGAAATCACTCACGTTTCCTGCTGAATTAGAGACTCTAGAAAGCAATAGCTTGCTTCTTGTTCTAAAGCAGAGTGTGTTTCACGGATGGGAACTGTGCTGAGTGCTGCTCATCAGAAATGGACTTAAATCCCTTGTTTTCTGTCTTCCTACAAGCAAGACTTCGTTTCAGGTAAAAGCAGTCACTTTTCAGCTCAAACGAAGTTACATCATTCAAAAATCTAACATGTTTCTCGCGCTTAAATGAAAAGAATTGTATGTTAAAGGACCTGTGGTTTATATCAGATTCAGAAGCAGAGTTGAACTCGATATGGTCTGTATGTGTAGGAAACACAGTCCTTTGGTTATGATCACACTCACGTTCCTGCTGTATTTCAGACTCTAGAAAGCAAGAGCGTGCTTCTTGCTCTAAAGCAGAGTTTGTTTCATGGATTGTAACTGTGCTAAGATCTGCTCTTCATAAATGGCGTTAAGTCCCATACTTTGTGTCTTCCTGCAAGCAAGACTTCGTTTCAGGTAAACCCAGTTCCTATTCAGCTCAAACGAAGCTACATCATCCACGAAGCTCACACGTTTCTCGCTCTTAACTGTGAGGCATTGGATGTTAGAGGATCTATGTTTTCTATCAGTTTCAGAAGCAGAGTTGAACTAGATGTGGTCCATATGGGTAGGAAACACCGTTCTTTTGTTTTGAGCACACTCATGTTTCCTGCTGTATTAGAGACTCTAGAAAGCAAGTGCGTGCTTCTTGCTCTAAAGCAGAGCATGTTTCATCAATGGGAATTGTGCTGATTGCTGCTCTTCAGAAATGGACTTAAATCCCTTGTTCTCTGTCTAACTACAAGCAATACTTCGTTTAAGGTAAACACAGTCCCTTTTCAGCTCAAACAAATCTACATTATTCACGAAGCTCACACGTTTCTCGCTTTTAACTGAAAAGCATTGGATGTTATAGGACCTGTGTTGTGTATCAGTTTCAGAAGCAGAGTTGAACTAGATATGGTCCGTATGTGTAGTTAAACCCGATCTTTTGTTTTGAGCACACTCACGTTTTCTGCTGTATTAGAGACTCGAAAGCAAGAGCGTCCTACTTGCTCTAAAGCAGAGTGTGTTTCATGGATGGGAGCTGTGCTAAGTGCTGCTCTTCAGAAATGGCATTAAATGCCATACTCTGTGTCTTCCTACATGCAAGACTTCGTTTCAGGTAAAGGCAGTCCCTATTCAGCTCTAATGAAACTACATCGTTCACAAAGCTCACACGTTTATCGCGCTTGACGTAAAAGTACTGGATGTTAGAGGACCTATGGTTTGTATCAGTTTCATAACAGAGTTGAACTATATATGGTCCGCATGTATAGGAAAAACCGTTCTTTTGTTCTGAGCACACTCAAGTTTCCTGCTGTATTAGAGACTCTAGAAAGCAAGAGCATGCTTCTTGCTCTAAAGCAGAGTTTGTTTCATGGATGAGAAATGTGCTGTGTGTTTCCCTTCAGAAATGGAGTTAAATCCCAGGCACTGGTTCTTACAAAAGCAAGAATTTGTTTCAGGTAAACGCAGTCACTTTTCAGCTCAAACAAAACAACAATTTTCACGATGCTCACACGCTTCTCGCTCTTAACTGAAAAGCATTGGATGATAGAGGACCTTTGGATTATAACTGTTTCAGAGGCAGAGTTGAACTAGATGTGGTCCATTTGCGTAGGAAACACAGTTTTTTTGTTCTGAGCACACTCAGTTTCCTGCTGGATTAGAGATTCTAGAGCAATAGCGTGCTTCTTGCTCTAAAGCAGAGTGTGTTTCACGGATGGGAACTGTACTGAGTGCTGCTCTTCAGAAATGGACTTAAATCCCATGTTTTCTGTCTTCCTACAAGCAAGACTTCGTTTCAGGTAAAAGAAGTCACTTTTCAGCTCAAACGAAGTTACATCATTCATAAAGCTCACACTTTTCTCACGCTAAACAAAAAGCATTGTATGTTAGAGGATCTATATTTTCTATCAGTTTCAGAAGCAGAGTTGAACTAGATATGTTCCATATGGGTAGAAAACACCGTTCTTTTGTTTTGAGCACACTCATGTTTCCTGCTGTGTTAGAGACAATAGAAAGCAAGTGCGTGCTTCTTGCTCTAAAGCAGAGTGTGTTTCATGGATGGGAATTGTGCTGATTGCTGCTCTTCAGAAATGGACTTAAATCCAATGTTCTCTGTCTTCCTTCAAGCAATACTTCGTTACAGGTAAACGCAGTTCATATTCAGCTCAAACAAATCTACATAATTCACGAAGCTCACATGTTTCTCCCTTTTAACTGAAAAGCATTGGATGTTAGAGGACCTGTGGTGTGTATCAGTTTCAGAAGCAGAGTTGAACTAGATATGTTCCGTATGTGTAGTTAACACCGATCTTTTGTTCTGAGCACACTCACGTTTTCTGCTGTATTAGAGATTCTATAAAGCAAGTGCTTCCTACTTGCTCTAAAGCAGAGTGTGTTTCATGGATGGGAACTGTGCTGAGTGCTGTTCTTCAGAAATGGAGTTAAATGCCATAATCTGTGTCTTCCTACATGCAAGACTTCGTTTAAGGTAAAGGCAGTCCCTATTCAGCTCTAAGGAAACTACATCGTTCACGAAGCTCACACGTTTATTGCGCTTGACTAAAAACATAGGAGGTTAGAGGTCCTATGGTTTGTATCAGATTCAGAACAGAGTTGAACTATATATGGTCCGCATGTATAGGAAATACTGTTCTTTTATTCTGAGCACACTCAATTTTCCTGCTGTATTCGAGACTCTAGAAAACAAGAGCGTGCTTCTTGCTCTAAAGCAGAGTGTGTTTCATGAATGGGAACTGTGCTAAGTGCTGCTCTTCAGAGATGTACTTAAAACCCCTGTTTTCTGTCTTCCTACAAGCAAAACTTTGTTTCAGGTAAAAGCAGTCACTTTTCAGCTCAAACGAATTACGTTATTCACAAAGCTCACACGTTTCTCCCGCTTAACTGAAAAGCATTGTTTGTTAGAAGACCTGTTGTTTATATCAGTTTCAGAAGCAGAGTTGAACTAGATGTCATCCTTTCAGGTAGGAAACACTGTCCTTTCGTTTTGAGCACACTCACATTTCCTGCTGTATTAGAGACTCTAGAAAGCAAGAGTGTGCTGCCTACTCTAAAGCAGAGTGTGTTTCTTGGATGAGAACTGTGCTGTGTGTTTCCCTTCTCAAATGGAGTTAAATCCCAGGCTCTGTGTTTTCCTACAAGCAATACTTCTTTTCAGGTAAACGCAGTCCCTTCTCAGCTCAAACGAAGCAACAACGTACAAGTAGCTCACATGTGTCTCGCTCTTAACTAACAAGCATGAGATGTTAGAAGACCTGTGGTTTGTATCAGTTTCCTGAGCAGAGTTGGACTCGATATGGTCTGTATATGTAGGAAACTCAGTCCTTTGGTTGTGAAATCACTCACGTTTCCTGCTGAATTAGAGACTCTAGAAAGCAAGAGCTTGCTTCTTGCTCTAAAGCAGAGTGTGTTTCATGGATGGTAACTGTGCTGAGTGTTGCCTTCAGAAATGGAGTTAAATCCCAAGCTCTGTGTCTTCCACCAAGCAAGACTTTGTTTCAGGTAAATGCAGTCCCTTTTCAGCTCATACAAAGCTACATCTTTCACGAAACATACACGTTTCTCGTGCTTAACTGTAAAGCATTGGATGTTAGAGGACCTGTGGTTTGTATCAGTTTCAGAAGCAGAGTTGAACTAGACACAGTCTGTATGAGTAGTTAACACCAATCTTTTGTTCTGAGCCCACTCACGTTTCCTGCTGTATTAGAGACTTTAGAAAACAAGAGTGTGCTTCTTGCTCTAAAGCAGAGTGTGTTTCATGGATGGGAACTGTGCTGAGTGTTGCCCTTCAGAAATGGTTTCATATCCCAGGCTCTGTGTCTTTGTACAAGGAAGACTTCGTTTCAGGTAAATGCAGTCCGTTTTGAGCTCAAACGAAGCTACATCATTCTGAAGCTCACACGTTTATCGCACTTGACTGAAAAGCATTGGATGATAGAGGACCTCTGTTTTGTATCAGTTTCAGATCAGAGTTGAACTAAATATCATCCGCATGTATAGGAAACACCGTTCTTTTGTTCTTACCACACTCAAGTTTCCTCCTGTATTATAGAATCTAGAAAGCAAGAGCGTGCTTCTTGCTCTAAAGTAGAGTGTGTTTCATGGATGAGAACTGTGATGTGTGTTTCCCTTCAGAAATAGAGTTAAATTCCAGTATCTGTGTCTTCCTACAAGCAAGACTTCATTTCAGGTTAACGCAGTACCTTTTCAGCTCAAAGGAAGGTACATCGTTCACAAAACTCACAAGTGTTCGCTCTTAACTGAGAAGCATTGGATGTTAGAGGATCTGTGGTTTCTATCAGTTTCAGAAACAGAACTGAACTAGATGTGGTCGATATGGGTAGGAAACAGTGTTCTTTTGTTTTGAGCACACTCATGTTTACTGCTGTATTAGAGACTCTAGAAAGCAAGAGCATGCTTTTTGCTCTAAAGTAGAGTGTGTTTTATTGATGAGAACTGTGCAGTGTGTTTCCCTTCAGAAATGGAGTTAAATCCCAGGCTCTGTGTATTCCTACAAGCAAGAATTCGTTTCAGGAAACTGCAGTCCCTTTTCAGCTCAATGAAGCAACTATGTTCACAAAACTCACACGTTTCTCGCTCTTAACTGAAAAGCTTGGATGTTGTAGGATCTGTGGTTTCTATCAGTTTCAGAAGGAGAGTTGAACTAAATGTGTTCCATTTAGGTAGGAACACCGTCCTTTTGTTTTGAGCACACTCACGTTTCATGCTGTACTAGAGACTCTAGAAAGCAAGAGCATGCCGCCTGCTCTAAAGCAGAGTATATTTAATGGATGAGAAATGTGCTGTGTGTTTCCCTTCACAAATGGAGTTAAATCCCAGGTTCTGTTTCTTCCTACAAGGAAGACTTCGTTTCATGTAAACGCAAACACTTTTCAGCTTAAACAAAGCAACAATGTACAAGAAGCTCACACGTGTCTCGCTCTTAACTGACAAGCATGAGATGTTAGAGAACCTGTGGTTTGTATCAGTTTCCTGAGCAGAGTTGAACTCGATATGGTCCGTATACGTTGGACACTCAGTCCTTTGGTTGTGAACTCACTCAGGTTTCCTGCTGTATTAGAGACTCTAGAAAGCAAGAGCTTGCTTCTTGCTCTAAATCAGAGTGTGTTTCATGGATGGGAACTGTGCTGAGTGTTGCCTTCAGAAATGGAGTTAAATCCCAAGCTCTGTGTCTTCCAACAAGCAAGACTTCATTTCAAGTAAATGCAGTCCCTTTTCAGCTCATAGAAAGCTACATCTTTCAGGAAACTTACACGTTTCTCGCGCTTAACTGTAAAGCATTGGATGTTAGAGGACCTCTGTTTTGTATCAGTTTCAGATCAGAGTTGAACTAAATATCATCCGCATGTATAGGAAACACCGTTCTTTTGTTCTTACCACACTCAAGTTTCCTCCTGTATTATAGAATCTAGAAAGCAAGAGCGTGCTTCTTGCTCTAAAGCAGAGTGTGTTTCATAAATGGGAACTGTGCTGTGTGTTTCCCTTCAGAAATGGAGTTAAATCCCAGGCTCTGTGTATTCCTACAAGCAAGACTTCGTTTCAGGTAACTGCAGTCCCTTTTCAGCTCAATGAAGCAACAACATTCACAAAACTCACACGTTTCTCGCTCTTAACTGAAAAGCTTGATTGTTGTAGGATCTGTGGTTTCTATCAGTTTCAGAAGGAGAGTTGAACTAAATGTGTTCCATTTAGGTAGGAACACCGTCCTTTTGTTTTGAGCACACTCACGTTTCATGCTGTACTAGAGACTCTACAAAGCAAGAGCGTGCCGCCTGCTCTAAAGCAGAGTATATTTCATGGATGAGAAATGTGCTGTGTTTTTCCCTTCACAAATGGAGTTAAATCCCAGGCTCTGTTTCTTCCTACAAGGAAGACTTCGTTTCATGTAAACGCAAACACTTTTCAGCTTAAACAAAGCAACAACGTACAAGAAGCTCACACGTGTCTCTCTCTTAACTGACAAGCATGAGATGTTAGAGAACCTGTGGTTTGTATCAGTTTCCTGAGCAGAGTTGAACTTGATATGGTCCGTATACGTTGGAAACTCAGTCCTTTGGTTGTGAACTCACTCACGTTTCCTGCTGTATTAGAGACTCTAGAAAGCAAGAGCTTGCTTCTTGCTCTAAAGCAGAGTGTGTTTCATGGATGGGAACTGTGCTGAGTGTTGCCTTCAGAAATGGAGTTAAATCCCAAGCTCTGTGTCTTCCAACAAGCAAGACTTCGTTTCAAGTAAATGCAGTCCCTTTTCAGCTCATACAAAGCTACATCTTTCAGGAAATTTACACGTTTCTCGCGCTTAACTGTAAAGCATTGGATGTTAGAGGACCTGTGGTTTGTATCAGTTTCAGAAGCAGAGTTGAACTAGACATGGTCTGTATGTGTAGTTAACACCGATCTTTTGTTCTAAGCCCACTCACGTTTCCTGCTGTATTAGAGACTTTAGAAAACAAGAGTGTGCTTCTTGCTCTAAAGCAGAGTGTGTTTCATGGATGGGAACTGTGCTGTGTGTTGCCCTTCAGAAATGGTTTTAAATCCCAGGCTCTGTGTCTTCCTACAGGGAAGACTTCGTTTCAGGTAAACGCAGTCCCTTTTCAGCTCAAAAGAAGCTACATCGTTCTGAAGATCACATGTTTATCACACTTGACCGAAAAGCATTGGATGATAGAGGACCTGTGTTTTGTATCAGTTTCAGATCAGAGTTGAACTAAATATTGTCCACATGTATAGGAAACACCGTTCTTTTTTGTAAGCACACTCACGTTTCCTCCTGTATTAGAGACTCTAGAAAGCAAGAGCGTGCTTCTTGCTCTAAAGTAGAGTGTGTTTCATGGATGAGAACTGTGTTGTGTGTTTCCCTTCAGAAATAGAGTTAAATCCCAGCATCTGTGTCTTCCTACAAGCAAGACTTCATTTCAGGTTAACGCAGTACCTTTTCAGCTCAAAGGAAGCTACATCGTTCACAAAACTCACAAGTGTTCGCTCTTAACTGAGAAGCATTGGATGTTAGAGGTTCTGTGGTTTCTATCAGTTTCAGAAGCAGAATTAAACTAGATGTGGTCCATATTGGTAGGAAACACTGTTCTTTTGTTTTGAGCACACTCATGTTTCCTGCTGTATTAGAGACTCTAGAAAGCAAGAGCGTGCTACTTGCTCTAAAGTAGAGTGTGTTCATGGATGAGAACTGTGATGTGGGTTTCCCTTCAGAAATGGAGTTAAATCCCTGGCTCTGTGTCTTCCTACAAACAAGACTTTTTTTCAGGTAAACGCAGTCCCTTTTCAGTTCAAAAGGAGCTACATCATTCTGAAGCTCACATGTTTATCTCGCCTGACTGAATAGCATTGGATGTTAGAGGACTTGTGTTTTGTATCAGTTTCAGATCAGAGTTGAACTAAATATCATCCGCATGTATAGGAAACACCGTTCTTTTGTTCTTACCACACTCAAGTTTCCTCCTGTATTATAGAATCTAGAAAGCAAGAGCGTGCTTCTTGCTCTAAAGCAGAGTGTGTTTCATAAATGGGAACTGTGCTGTGTGTTTCCCTTCAGAAATGGAGTTAAATCCCAGGCTCTGTGTATTCCTACAAGCAAGACTTCGTTTCAGGTAACTGCAGTCCCTTTTCAGCTCAATGAAGCAACAACATTCACAAAACTCACATGTTTCTCGCTCTTAACTGAAAAGCTTGATTGTTGTAGGATCTGTGGTTTCTATCAGTTTCAGAAGGAGAGTTGAACTAAATGTGTTCCATTTAGGTAGGAACACCGTCCTTTTGTTTTGAGCACACTCACGTTTCATGCTGTACTAGAGACTCTACAAAGCAAGAGCGTGCCGCCTGCTCTAAAGCAGAGTATATTTCATGGATGAGAAATGTGCTGTGTTTTTCCCTTCACAAATGGAGTTAAATCCCAGGCTCTGTTTCTTCCTACAAGGAAGACTTCGTTTCATGTAAACGCAAACACTTTTCAGCTTAAACAAAGCAACAACGTACAAGAAGCTCACACGTGTCTCTCTCTTAACTGACAAGCATGAGATGTTAGAGAACCTGTGGTTTGTATCAGTTTCCTGAGCAGAGTTGAACTTGATATGGTCCGTATACGTTGGAAACTCAGTCCTTTGGTTGTGAACTCACTCATGTTTCCTGCTGTATTAGAGACTCTAGAAAGCAAGAGCTTGCTTCTTGCTCTAAAGCAGAGTGTGTTTCATGGATGGGAACTGTGCTGAGTGTTGCCTTCAGAAATGGAGTTAAATCCCAAGCTCTGTGTCTTCCAACAAGCAAGACTTCGTTTCAAGTAAATGCAGTCCCTTTTCAGCTCATACAAAGCTACATCTTTCAGGAAATTTACACGTTTCTCGCGCTTAACTGTAAAGCATTGGATGTTAGAGGACCTGTGGTTTGTATCAGTTTCAGAAGCAGAGTTGAACTAGACATGGTCTGTATGTGTAGTTAACACCGATCTTTTGTTCTAAGCCCACTCACGTTTCCTGCTGTATTAGAGACTTTAGAAAACAAGAGTGTGCTTCTTGCTCTAAAGCAGAGTGTGTTTCATGGATGGGAACTGTGCTGTGTGTTGCCCTTCAGAAATGGTTTTAAATCCCAGGCTCTGTGTCTTCCTACAGGGAAGACTTCGTTTCAGGTAAACGCAGTCCCTTTTCAGCTCAAAAGAAGCTACATCGTTCTGAAGATCACATGTTTATCACACTTGACTGAAAAGCATTGGATGATAGAGGACCTGTGTTTTGTATCAGTTTCAGATCAGAGTTGAACTAAATATTGTCCACATGTATAGGAAACACCGTTCTTTTTTGTAAGCACACTCACGTTTCCTCCTGTATTAGAGACTCTAGAAAGCAAGAGCGTGCTTCTTGCTCTAAAGTAGAGTGTGTTTCATGGATGAGAACTGTGTTGTGTGTTTCCCTTCAGAAATAGAGTTAAATCCCAGCATCTGTGTCTTCCTACAAGCAAGACTTCATTTCAGGTTAATGCAGTACCTTTTCAGCTCAAAGGAAGCTACATCGTTCACAAAACTCACAAGTGTTCGCTCTTAACTGAGAAGCATTGGATGTTAGAGGTTCTGTGGTTTCTATCAGTTTCAGAAGCAGAATTAAACTAGATGTGGTCCATATTGGTAGGAAACACTGTTCTTTTGTTTTGAGCACACTCATGTTTCCTGCTGTATTAGAGACTCTAGAAAGCAAGAGCGTGCTACTTGCTCTAAAGTAGAGTGTGTTCATGGATGAGAACTGTGATGTGGGTTTCCCTTCAGAAATGGAGTTAAATCCCAGGCTCTGTGTCTTCCTACAAACAAGACTTTTTTTCAGGTAAACGCAGTCCCTTTTCAGCTCAAAAGGAGCTACATCATTCTGAAGCTCACATGTTTATCTCGCCTGACTGAATAGCATTGGATGTTAGAGGACTTGTGTTTTGTATCAGTTTCAGAACAGAGTTGAACTAAGTATCGTCCGCATGTATAGGAAATACCGTTCTTTTGTTCTGAGCACACTCAAGTTTCCTGCTGTATTAGAGACTCTAGAAAGCAAGAGCGTGCTTCTTGCTCTAAAGCAAAGTGTGTTTCATGGATGAGAACTGTGCTGTGTGTTAAGCTTCACAAATGGAGTTAAATCCCAGGCTCTGTGTCTTCCTACAAGAAAGACTTCATTTCAGGTAAACGCAGTCCCTTTTCAGCTCAAACGAAGCAACTACATTCACAAAACTCACACATTTCACGCTCTTAAATGAAAAGCTTGGATGTTGTAGGATCTGTGTTTTCTATCAGTATCAGAAGCAGGGATGAACTGGATGTGTTCCATTTAGGCAGGAAACAACGTCCCTTTCTTTTAAGCACACTCACGTTTCATGCTGTATTAGAGACTCTGGAAAGCAAGAGCGTGCCACCTGCTCTAAAGCAGAGTGTGTTTCATGGATGAGAACTGTGCTGTGTGTTTCCCGTCAAAAATGGAGTTAAATCCCAGGCTATGTTTCATTTTACAAGGAAGAATTCTTTTGAGGTAAACGCAAACACTTTTCAACTAAAACAAAGCAACAACATACAAGAAGCTCACACGTGTCTCACTGTTAAATGACACGCATGAGATGTTAGAGGACCTGTGGTTTTTATCAGTTTCCTGAGCAGAGTTGAACTCGATATGGTCCGTATACTTAGGAAACTCAGTCCTTTGGTTGTGAACTCACTCACGTTTCCTGCTGTATCAGAGACTCTAGAAAGCAAGAGCTTGCTTCTTGCTCTAAAGCGGATTGTGTTTCATGGATCGGAACTGTGCTTAGTGCTGCTCTTCAGAAATGGAGTTAAATGCCATACTCTGTGTCTTCCTACTAGCAAGACTTCGTTTCAGGTAAACGCAGTCCCTATTCACCTCAAATGAAGCTACATCGATCACGAAGCTCAGACGTTTATCGCGCTTGACTGAAAAGCATTGGATGTTAGAGGACCTATGGTTTGTATCAGTTTAAGAGGCAGAGTTGAACTAAATATCATCTGTATGTGTAGGAAACACCGTTCTTTTTTTCTGAGCACACTCACCCTTCCTGCTGTATTAGAGAATTTAGGAAGCAAGAGCGTGCTACTTGCTCTAAAGCAGAGAGTGTTTCATGGATGAGAACTGTACAGTGTGTTTTCCTTGAGAAATGGAGTTAAATCCCAAGCTCTGTGTCTTCCAACAAGCAAGACTTCGTTTCAGGTAAATGCAGTCCCTTTTCAGCTCATACAAACCTACATCTTTCATGAAACTTACACGTTTCTCGCGCTTAACTGAAAAGCATTGGATTTTAGAGGACATGTGTTTTTTATCAGTTTCAGAAGCAGAGTTGAACTAGACACGGTCCTTATGTGTAGTTAACACCGATCTTTTGTTCTGAGCCCACTCACGTTTCCCTCTGTATTAGAGACTGTAGAAAACAAGAGTGTGCTTCTTGCTCTAAAGCACAGTGTGTTTCATGGATGGGAACTGTGCTGAGTGTTGCCCTTCAGAAATGGTTTTAAATCTCAGGCTCTGTGTCTTCCTACAAGGAAGACTTCGTTTCAGGTAAACGCAGTCCCTTTTCAGCTCAAGTGGAGCTACATCATTCTGAAGCTCACACGTTTATCGCGTTTGATTGAATAGCATTGGATGTTAGAGGACCTGTGTTTTGTATCAGTTTCAGGACAGAGTTGAACTAAATATGGTCTGCATGTATAGGAAACACCGTTCTTTTGTTCTGAGCACACACAACTTTCCTGCTGTATTAGAGACTCTAGAATGCAAGTGCGTGCTTCTTGCTCTAAAGCAGAGTGTGTTTTATGGATGAGAACTGTGCTGTGTGTTATCCTTCAGAAATGGAGTTAAATCCCAGGCTCTGTGTCTTACTATAAGCAAGACATAGTTTCAGGTAAACGCAGTCCCTTTTCAGCTCAAACTAAGCAACTGTGTTCACAAAACTCACACGTTTCTCACTCTTAACTGGAAAGCTTGTTTTTTAGAGGATCTGTGGTTCTATCAGTTTCAGAAGCAGAGTTGAACTAGATGTGGTCTATTTAGGTATGAAACTCCGTCCGTTTTTTTTTTTTAGCACACTCACATTTCCTGCTCTATTAGAGTCTCTAGAAAGTAAGAGCATGCCAACTGCTCTAAAGCAGAGTGTGTTTCATGGCTGAGAGCTGTGCTATGTGTTTCCTTTCAGAAATGGCCTTAAATCCCATACTCTGTGTCTTCCTATAAGCAAGACTTTGTTTCAGGTAAAAGCAGTCATTTTTCAGCTCAAAGGAAGCTACATCATTCACAAAGTTCACACCTTTCTCACGCTTAAATGAAAAGCATTGTATGTTAGAGGACCTGTGGTTTATATCAGGTTCAGAAGCAGAATTGAACCCGATAGGGTCTGTGTGTGTAGGAAACACCATTCTATTGTTCTGGGAACACACACGTTTCATGATTTATTAGAGACTTTAGAAAGCAAGAGCGTGCTTCTTGCTCTAAAGCAGAGTGTGTTTCATGGATGAGAACTGTGCAGTGTGTTTCCCTTTAGAAATGGAGTTAAATCCCAGGCGCTGTGTCTTCCTACAAGCAAGACATAATTTCAGGTAAACGCAGTCCCTTTTCAGCTCAAACGAAGCAACTATGTTCACAGAACTCACACGTTTCTCGCTCTTAACTAAAAGCTTGGATGTTTGAGGACCTGTGGTGTGTATACGTTTCAGAAGCAGAGTTGAACTAGATATAGTCCGTATGTGTAGTTAACACAGCTCTTTTGTTCTGAGCACACTCATGTTTCCTGCTGTATTAGAGACTCTATAAAGCAAGAGTGTCCTACTTGTTTTAAAGCAGAGTGTGTTTCAGGTATGAGAACTGTGCTGTGTGTTTCACTTCAGAAATGGAGTTAAATCACAGGCTCTGTGCCTTCCTACAAGCAAGACTGCGTTTCAGGTAAAAGAAGTTACTTTTCAGCTCAAACAAAACTACAACTCTTACAAAGCTGACACGTTTCTCGTGCTTAACTGAAAAGCATTGGATATTAGAGAACCTGTGGTTTGTATCAGTTTAAGAAGCAGTGTTGAAATAGATAAGGTCTGTATGTGTAGGAAACACCATTCTTTTGTTCTGTGAACACACATGTTTCCTGCTTTATTAGAGACTTTAGAAAACAAGAGCGTGCTTCTTGCTCTAAAGCAGAGTGTTTTTCCTGGATGGGAACTGTGCAGAGTGTTGCCCTTCAGAAATGGTGTTAAATCCCAGGCTCTCTGTCTTCCTACAAGAAAGACTTCATTTCAGGAAAACGCAGTCCCTTTTCAGCTCAAACAAAGCTACATCGTTCACGTAGCTCACACATTTATCTTGCTTGGCTGACAAGCATTGGATGTTAGAGGACCTGTGTTTTGTATGAGTTTCAGAACAGAGTAGAACTAAATATGGTCCATATGTATAAGAAACACCGTGCTTTTGTTCTGAGCACACTCACGTTTCCTGCTGTATTAGAGAGTTTAGAAAGCAAGAGCGTGATTCTCGCTCTAAAGCACAGTATGTTCCTTGGATGAGAACAGTGCAGTGTGTTTCCCTTTAGAAAAGGAGTTAAATCCCAGGCTCTGTGTCTTCCAACAAACAAGACTTTGTTTCCGGTAAACGCAGTCCCTTTTCAGCTCAAAGGAAGCTACAGCGTTCACGAAGCTCACACGTTTCTCGCTCTTAACTGAGAAGCATTGGATGTTAGAGGATCTGTAGTTTCTCTCAGTTTCAGAAGCAGAGTTGAACTAGATATGGTCCATATGGGTAGGAAACACCGTTCTTTTGTATTTGCACACTCAGGTTTCCTGCTCTATTAGAGACTCTAGAAAGCAAGAGCCTGCTTCTTGTTCTAAAGTTGAGTGTGTTTCATGGATGAGAACTGTGCTGTGTGTTTCCCTTAAGAAATGGAGTTAAATCCCAGGTTCTGTGTCATCCTACAAGCAAGATTTTGTTTCAGGTAAACTCAATCACTTTTCAGCTCAAAGGATTCTACATCGTTCACAAATCTCACAGGTTTCTCGCTCTTAACTGAAAAGCATTGGATGTTAGAGGACCTTTGGTGTGTATCAGTTTCAGAAGAAGAGTTGAAAAGGATGTGGTCCATAGGGGTAGGAATCACAGTTATTTTGTTCTGAGCACACTCACGTTTCCTGCTATATTAGAGAATCTAGAAGCAATTGCATGCTTCTTGCTCTAAAGCAGAGTGTGTTTCATGGATGGGAACTGTGCTGAGTGCTTCTCTTCAGGAATGGACTAAAATCCCATGTTTTCTGTCTTCCAACAAGCAAGACTTCTTTTCAGGTAAATGCAGTCTCTTTTCAGCTCAAACGAAGCTACATTGTTCACAAAGCTTATACGTTTCTCGCGCTTAACTGAAAAGCATTGGTTGTTAGATGACCTGTAGTTTGTATCAGTTTCAGAAGCAGAGTTGAACTAGATATGGTCCGTATGTGTAGGAAACACAGTTCTTTTTTATGATCACACTCACATTTCCTGCTGTATTAATGACTCTACAAAGTAACAGTGCGCTTCATGCTCTAAAGCAGAGTGTGTTTAATGGATGGGAACTGTGCTGAGTGCTGCTCTTCAGAAATGGCGTTAAATGCCATATTCTGTGTCTTCCTACAAGAAAGACTTCGTTTCAGGTAAATGCAGTCCCTATTCACCTCAAATGAAGCTACATCGTTCACGAAGCTCACACGTTTATCGCCCTTGACTGAAAAGCATTGGATGTTAGAGGACCAGTGGTTTGTATCAGTTTCAGAATCAGAGTTGAAATAAATATTGTCCGTGTGTTTAGGAAACACCGTTCTTTTGTTCTGAGCACACTCACGTTTCCTGCTGTATTAGAGACTCTAGAAAGCAAGAGCATGCTTCTTGCTCTAAAGCAGAGTGTGTTTCATGGATGAAAACTGTGCATTGTGTTTCCCTTTAGAAATGGAGTTGAATCCCAGGCTCTGTTTCTTCCAACAAGCAAGACTTCGGTTCAGGTAAACGCAGTCACTTTTCAGCTCAAACAAAGCAACAACGTTCACGAAGCTCACACGTTACTCACTCTTAACTGAGAAGCATTGGATGTTAGAGGACCAGTGGTTTGTATCAGTTTCAGAAGCAGAGTTGAACTAGATTTGGTCCATATGTGTAGGAAACACAGTTCTTTTGTTCTGAACACACTTACGTTTCCTGCTGTATTAGAGACTCTAGAAAGCAAGTGCGTGCTACATGCTCTAAAGCAGAGTGTTTTTTATGGATGAGAACTGTGCTGTGTGTTTCCCTTTAGAAATGGAGTTAAATCCCAGGCTATGTGTCTTTCAACAAGCAAGACTTTGTTTCAGGTAAGCACAATCACTTTTCAGTTCAAAGGATGCAACATCGTTCACAAAGCTCACATGTTTATCGCTCTTCACTGAAAAGCATTAGATGTAAGAGGACATGTGGTGTGTATCAGTTTCAGAAGCAGAGTTGAAATAGATATGGTACGTATGTGTAGTTAACCCCGCTCTTTTGTTCTGAGCACACTCAGTTTTCCTGCTGCATTAGAGACTCTAGAAAGCAAGAGCGTGCTTCTTGCTGTAAAGCAGAGTGTGTTTCATGGATGAGAACTCTGATGTGTGTTTCCCTTCAGAAATGGAGTTAAATCACAGGCTCTGTTTCTTCCTACAAGGAAGACTTCGTTTCAGATAAACGCAAACACTTTTCAGCTTAAACAAAGCAACAACCTACAAGAAGCTCACACGTGTCTCGCTCTTAAGTGACAAGCATGAGATGTTAGAAGACCTGTGGTTTGTATCAGTTTCATGAACAGAGTTGAACTCGATATCGTCCGTATATGTAGGAAACTCAGTCCTTTGGTTTTGATCACACTCTTGTTTCCTGCTGTATTAGAGACTCTAGAAAGCAAGAGCGTGCTTCTTGCTCTAAAGCAGAGTGTGTTTCATGGATGGGAACTGTGCTGAGTGATTCCCTTCAGAAATGGAGTTAAATCCCAAGCTCTGTGTCTTCCTACAAGCAAGACTTCTTTTCCGGTAAGTGCAGTCCCTTTTCCGCTCATACAAAGCTACATTGTTCACGAACCTCACATTTTTCTCGCGCTTAACTGAAAAGCATTGGATGTTAGAGGACCTGTGGTTTGTATCAGTTTCAGAAACAGAGTTGAAATGGATGTGGTCCATATGGGTAGGAATCACAGTTCTTTTGTTCTGAGCACACTCACGTTTCCTGCTATATTAGAGATTCTAGAAGCAATTGCATGCTTCTTGCTCTAAAGCAGAGTGTGTTTCATGGATGGGAACTGTGCTGAGTGCTTCTCTTCAGGAATGGACTAATATCCCATGTTTTCTGTCTTCCTACAAGCAAGACTTCTTTTCAGGTAAACGCAGTCCCTTTTCAGCTTAAACGAAGCTACATCATTCACAAAGCTCACACATTTCTCGCGCTTAACCTGAGAAGCATTGTATGTTATAGGACCTGTGGTTTTTATCAGTTTCAGAAGCAGAGTTGAACTCGATATGGTCCGTATATGTAGGAAACTCAGTCCTTTGGTTGTGATCACACTAACATTTCCTGCTGTATTAGAGACTCTGGAAAGGAAGAGCATGCTTCTTGCTCTAAAGCAGAGTATGTTTCATGGCTGGGACCTGTGCTGAGTGTTGCCCTTCAGAAATGGAGTTAAATCCCAAGCTCTGTGTCTTCCTGCAAGGAAGACTTCTTTTCAGGTAAATGCATTCCCTTTTCAGCTCAAACAAAGCTACATTGTTCACAAAGCTTATACGTTTCTCGCGCTTAACTGAAAAGCATTGGTTGTTAGAGGACCTGTAGTTTGTATCAGTTTCAGAAGCAGAGTTGAACTAGATATGGTCCGTATGTGTAGGAAACACAGTTCTTTTTTATGATCACACTCACATTTCCTGCTGTATTAATGACTCTACAAAGTAACAGTGCGCTTCATGCTCTAAAGCAGAGTGTGTTTAATGGATGGGAACTGTGCTGAGTGCTGCTCACAGAAATGGCGTTAAATGCTATACTCTGTGTCTTCCTACAAGAAAGACTTCGTTTCAGGTAAATGCAGTCCCTATTCACCTCAAATGAAGCTACATCGTTCACGAAGCTCACACGTTTATCGCCCTTGAATGAAAAGCATTGGATGTTAGAGGACCAGTGGTTTGTATCAGTTTCAGAATCAGAGTTGAACTAAATATTGTCCGTGTGTTTAGGAAACACTGTTCTTTTCTTCTGAGCACACTCACGTTTCCTGCTGTATTAGAGACTCTAGAAAGCAAGAGCATGCTTCTTGCTCTAAAGCAAAGTGTGTTTCATGGATGAGAACTGTGCAGTGTGTTTCCCTTTAGAAATGGAGTTGAATCCCAGGCTCTGTTTCTTCCAACAAGCAAGACTTCGGTTCAGGTAAATGCAGTCCCTTTTCAGCTCAAACAAAGCAACAACGTTCACGAAGCTCACACGTTACTCGCTCTTAACTGAGAAGCATTGGATGTTAGAGGACCAGTGGTTTGTATCAGTTTCAGAAGCAGAGTTGAACTAGATGTGGTCCATATGTGTAGGAAACACAGTTCTTTTGTTCTGAGCACACTTACGTTTCCTGCTGTATTAGAAACTCTAGAAAGCAAGTGCGTGCTACATGCTCTAAAGCAGAGTGTGTTTCATGGATGAGAACTGTGCTGTGTGTTTCCCTTTAGAAATGGAGTTAAATCCCAGGCTCTGTGTCTTTCTACAAGCAAGACTTTGTTTCAGGTAAAGACAATCACTTTTCAGTTCAAACGATGCAACATCATTCACAAAGCTCACATGTTTATCGCTCTTCACTGAAAAGCATTAGATGTAAGAGGACATGTGGTGTGTATCAGTTTCAGAAGCAGAGTTGAAATAGATATGGTACGTATGTGTAGTTAACCCCGCTCTTTTGTTCTGAGCACACTCAGTTTTCCTGCTGCATTAGAGACTCTAGAAAGCAAGAGCGTGCTTCTTGCTGTAAAGCAGAGTGTGTTTCATGGATGAGAACTCTGATGTGTGTTTCCCTTCAGAAATGGAGTTAAATCACAGGCTCTGTTTCTTCCTACAAGGAAGACTTCGTTTCAGATAAACGCAAACACTTTTCAGCTTAAACAAAGCAACAACCTACAAGAAGCTCACACATGTCTCGCTCTTAAGTGACAAGCATGAGATGTTAGAAGACCTGTGGTTTGTATCAGTTTCCTGAACAGAGTTGAACTCGATATCGTCCGTATATGTAGGAAACTCAGTCCTTTGGTTTTGATCACACTCTTGTTTCCTGCTGTATTAGAGACCCTAGAAAGCAAGAGCGTGCTTCTTGCTCTAAAGCAGAGTGTGTTTCATGGATGGGAACTGTGCTGAGTGATTCCCTTCAGAAATGAAGTTAAATCCTAAGCTCTGTGTCTTCCTACAAGCAAGACTTCTTTTCCGGTAAATGCAGTCCCTTTCCCGCTCATAGGAAGCTACATTGTTCACGAAGCTCACATTTTTCTCGCGCTTAACTGAAAAGCATTGGATGTTAGAGGACCTGTGGTTTGTATCAGTTTCAGAAACAGAGTTGAACTCGATATGGTCAGTATGTGTAGGAAACACAGTCCTTTGGTTATTATCACACTCACGTTCTTGCTGTATTACTGACTCTAGAAAGCAAGAGCGTTCTTCTTGCTCTAAAGCAGAGTGTGTTTCATGGATGGGAACTGTGCTGAGTATTGCCCCTCAGAAATGGTGTTAAATCCCAGGTCTGTGTCTTTCTACTAGAAAGACTATGTTTCAGGTAAAAGCAGTCCCTTTTCAGCTCAAAGAAAGCTACATCTTTCACACAGCTCACAGGATTATCGCGCTTGAACGAAAAGCATTGGATGTTAGAGAACCTGTGGTGTGTATCAGTTTCAGAAGCTGACTTGAACTAAATATGGTCCGTATGTGTAGGAAACATCATTCTTTTGTTCTGAGCACACTCAACTTTCATGCTGTATTAGAGACTTTAAAAAGAAAGAGCGTGCTTCTCGCACTAAAGCAGAGTGTGTTTCATGAAGGAGAACAGTGCAGTGTGTTTCCCTTTAGAAAAGGAGTTAAATACCAAGCTCTGTGTCTTCCTACAGGAAGACATCTTTTCAGGTAAACGCAGTCCCTTTTCAGGTCAAACGAAGCTACGTCGTTCACGAAGCTAACACGTTTCTTGCTCTTAACTGAAAAGCATTGGATGTTAGAGGACCTGTGGTTTCTATCAGTTTCAGAAGCAGAGTTGAACTAGATGTGGTCCATATGGGTTGGAAACTCGTTCTTTTGTTCTGAGCACACTCACGTTTCCTGATGAATTAGAGAATCTAGAAAGCAAGAGCATGCTTCTTTTTCTAAAGCAGAGTGTATTTCATGGCTGAGAACTGTGCTGTGTGTTTCCCTTCAGATATGGAGTTAATTCCCAGGCTCTGTGTCATCCTACAAGCAAGACTTTTTTTCAGGTAAACGCAGTAACTTTTCATCTCACACAAAACTACAACGTTCACGAAGCTCACACGCTTCTCGCTCTTAACTGAGAAGCATTGGATATTGGAGGATCTGTGGTTTCTATCAATTTCAGAAGCAGAGTTGAAGTAGATGTGGTCCATTGGGTAAGAAACACTGTTATTTTGTTCTGAGCACACTCACGTTTCCTGCTGTATTAGAGACTCTAGAAAGCAAGAGCATGCTTCTTGCTCTAAAGCAGAGTGTGTTTCATGGATGAGAACTGTGCAGTGTGTTTCCCTTTAGAAATGGAGTTGAATCCCAGGCTCTGTTTCTTCCAACAAGCAAGACTTCGGTTCAGGTAAACGCAGTCCCTTTTCAGCTCAAACAAAGCAACAACGTTCACGAAGCTCACACGTTACTCGCTCTTAACTGAGAAGCATTGGATGTTAGAGGACCAGTGGTTTATATCAGTTTCAGAAGCAGAGTTGAACTAGATGTGGTTCATATGTGTAGGAAACACAGTTCTTTTGTTCTGAACACACTTACGTTTCCTGCTGTATTAGAGACTCTAGAAAGCAAGTGCGTGCTACATGCTCTAAAGCAGAGTGTGTTTCATGGATGAGAACTGTGCTGTGTGTTTCCCTTTAGAAATGGAGTTAAATCCCAGGCTCTGTGTCTTTCTACAAGCAAGACTTTGTTTCAGGTAAACACAATCACTTTTCAGTTCAAACGATGCAACATCGTTCACAAAGCTCACATGTATATCGCTCTTCACTGAAAAGCATTAGATGTTAGAGGACCTGTGGTGTGTATCAGTTTCAGAAGTTGAAATAGATATGGTACATATGTGTAGTTCACCCCGCTCTTTTGTTCTGAGCACACTCAGTTTTCCTGCTGCATTAGAGACTCTAGAAAGCAAGAGCGTGCTTCTTGCTGTAAAGCAGAGTGTGTTTCATGGATGAGAACTCTGATGTGTGTTTCCCTTCAGAAATGGAGTTAAATCACAGGCTCTGTTTCTTCCTACAAGGAAGACTTCGTTTCAGATAAACGCAAACACTTTTCAACTTAAACAAAGCAACAACCTACAAGAAGCTCACACGTGTCTCACTCTTAAGTGACAAGCATGAGATGTTAGAAGACCTGTGGTTTGTATCAGTTTCATGAACAGAATTGAACTCGATATCGTCCGTATATGTAGGAAACTCAGTCCTTTGGTTTTGATCACACTCTTGTTTCCTGCTGTATTAGAGACTATAGAAAGCAAGAGCGTGCTTCTTGCTCTAAAGCAGAGTGTGTTTCATGGATGGGAACTGTGCTGAGTGATTCCCTTCAGAAATGGAGTTAAATCCCAAGCTCTGTGTCTTCCTCCAAGCAAGACATCTTTTCCGGTAAATGCAGTCCCTTTTCTGCTCATACAAAGCTACATTGTTCACGAAGCTCACATTTTTCTCGCGCTTAACTGAAAAGCATTGGATGTTAGAGGACCTGTGGTTTGTATCAGTTTCAGAAACAGAGTTGAAATGGATGTGGTCCATATGGGTAGGAATCACAGTTCTTTTGTTCTGAGCACACTCACGTTTCCTGCTATATTAGAGATTCTAGAAGCAATTGCATGCTTCTTGCTCTAAAGCAGAGTGTGTTTCATGGATGGGAACTGTGCTGAGTGCTTCTCTTCAGGAATGGACTAAAATCCCATGTTTTCTGTCTTCCTACAAGCAAGACTTCTTTTCAGGTAAACGCAGTCCCTTTTCAGCTTAAACGAAGCTACATCATTCACAAAGCTCACACATTTCTCGCGCTTAACCTGAGAAGCATTGTATGTTATAGGACCTGTGGTTTTTATCAGTTTCAGAAGCAGAGTTGAACTCGATATGGACGTATATGTAGGAAACTCAGTCCTTTGGTTGTGATCACACTAACATTTCCTGCTGTATTAGAGACTCTGGAAAGGAAGAGCATGCTTCTTGCTCTAAAGCAGAGTATGTTTCATGGCTGGGACCTGTGCTGAGTGCTGCCCTTCAGAAATGGAGTTAAATCCCAAGCTCTGTGTCTTCCTGCAAGGAAGACTTCTTTTCAGGTAAATGCAGTCCCTTTTCAGCTCAAACAAAGCTACATTGTTCACAAAGCTTATACGTTTCTCGCGCTTAACTGAAAAGCATTGGTTGTTAGGGGACCTGTAGTTTGCATCAGTTTCAGAAGCAGAGTTGAACTAGATATGGTCCGTATGTGTAGGAAACACAGTTCTTTTTTATGATCACACTCACATTTCCTGCTGTATTAATGACTCTACAAAGTAACAGTGCGCTTCATGCTCTAAAGCAGAGTGTGTTTCATGGATGGGAACTGTGCTGAGTGCTGCTCTTCAGAAATGGCGTTAAATGCCATACTCTGTGTCTTCCTAGAAGAAAGACTTCGTTTCAGGTAAATGCAGTCCCTATTCACCTCAAATGAAGCTACATCGTTCACGAAGCTCACACGTTTATCGCCCTTGACTGAAAAGCATTGGATGTTAGAGGACCAGTGGTTTGTATCAGTTTCAGAATCAGAGTTGAACTAAATATTGTCCGTGTGTTTAGGAAACACTGTTCTTTTCTTCTGAGCACACTCACGTTTCCTGCTGTATTAGAGACTCTAGAAAGCAAGAGCATGCTTCTTGCTCTAAAGCAAAGTGTGTTTCATGGATGAGAACTGTGCAGTGTGTTTCCCTTTAGAAATGGAGTTGAATCCCAGGCTCTGTTTCTTCCAACAAGCAAGACTTCGGTTCAGGTAAACGCAGTCACTTTTCAGCTCAAACAAAGCAACAACGTTCACGAAGCTCACACGTTACTCGCTCTTAACTGAGAAGCATTGGATGTTAGAGGACCAGTGGTTTGTATCAGTTTCAGAAGCAGAGTTGAACTAGATGTGGTCCATATGTGTAGGAAACACAGTTCTTTTGTTCTGAGCACACTTACGTTTCCTGCTGTATTAGAGACTCTAGAAAGCAAGTGTGTGCTGCACGCTCTAAAGCAGAGTGTGTTTCATGGATGAGAACTGTGCTGTGTGTTTCCCTTTAGAAATGGAGTTAAATCCCAGGCTCTGTGTCTTTCTACAAGCAAGACTTTGTTTCAAGTAAACACAATCATTTTTCAGTTCAAATGATGCAACATCGTTCACAAAGCTCACATGTTTATCGCTCTTCACTGAAAAGCATTAGATGTTAGAGGACCTGTGGTGTGTATGAGTTTCAGAAGCAGAGTTGAAATAGATATGGTACGTATGTGTAGTTAACCCCGCTCTTTTGTTCTGAGCACACTCAGTTTTCCTGCTGCATTAGAGACTCTAGAAAGCAAGAGCGTGCTTCTTGCTGTAAAGCAGAGTGTGTTTCATGGATGAGAACTCTGATGTGTGTTTCCCTTCAGAAATGGAGTTAAATCACAGGCTCTGTTTCTTCCTACAAGGAAGACTTCGTTTCAGATAAACGCAAACACTTTTCAGCTTAAACAAAGCAACAACCTACAAGAAGCTCACACGTGTCTCGCTCTTAAGTGACAAGCATGAGATGTTAGAAGACCTGTGGTTTGTATCAGTTTCATGAACAGAGATGAACTCGATATCGTCCGTATATGTAGGAAACTCAGTCCTTTGGTTTTGGTCACACTCTTGTTTCCTGCTGTATTAGAGACTCTAGAAAGAAAGAGCGTGCTTCTTGCTCTAAAGCTGAGTGTGTTTCATGGATGGGAACTGTGCTGAGTGATTCCCTTCAGAAATGGAGTTAAATCCCAAGCTCTGTGTCTTCCTACAAGCAAGACTTCTTTTCCGGTAAATGCAGTCCCTTTTCTGCTCATACGAAGCTACATTGTTCACGAAGCTCACATTTTTCTCGCGCTTAACTGAAAAGCATTGGATGTTAGAGGACCAGTGGTTTGTATCAGTTTCAGAAACAGAGTTGAACTTGATATGGTCAGTATGTGTAGGAAACACAGTCCTTTGGTTATTATCACACTCACGTTCTTGCTGTATTACAGACTCTAGAAAGCAAGAGCGTCCTTCTTGCTCTAAAGCAGAGTGTGTTTCATGGATGGGAACTGTGCTGAGTATTGCCCTTCAGAAATGGTGTTAAATCCCAGGTCTGTGTCTTCCTACAAGAAAGACTACGTTTGAGGTAAAAGCAGTCCCTCTTCAGCTCAAAGAAAGCTACATCTTTCACACAGCTCACAGGATTATCGCGCTTGAACAAAAAGCATTGGATGTTAGAGAACCTGTGGTGTGTATCAGTTTCAGAAGCTGACTTGAACTAAATATGGTCCGTATGTGTAGGAAACATCATTCTTTTGTTCTGAGCACACTCAACTTTCATGCTGTATTAGAGACTTTAAAAAGAAAGAGCGTGCTTCTCGCACTAAAGCAGAGTGTGTTTCATGAAGGAGAACAGTGCAGTGTGTTTCCCTTTAGAAAAGGAGTTAAATACCAGGCTCTGTGTCTTCCTACAGGCAAGACTTCGTTTCAGGTAAACGCAGTCCCTTTTCAGCTCAAACGAAGCTACATCGTTCACGAAGCTAACACGTATCTTGCTCTTAACTGAAAAGCATTGGATGTTAGAGGACCTGTGGTTTCTATCAGTTTCAGAAGCAGAGTTGAACTAGATGTGGTCCATATGGGTTGGAAACTCGTTCTTTTGTTCTGAGCTCACTCACGTTTCCTGATGTATTAGAGAATCTAGAAAGCAAGAGCATGCTTCTTTTTCTAAAGCAGAGTGTATTTCATGGCTGAGAACTGTGCTGTGTGTTTCCCTTCAGATATGGAGTTAAATGCCAGGCTCTGTGTCTTCCTACAAGCAAGACTTTTTTTCACGTAAACGCAGTAACATTTCATCTCACACAAAACTACAACGTTCATGAAGCTCACACGCTTCTCGCTCTTAACTGAGAAGCATTGGATATTGGAGGATCTGTGGTTTCTATCAGTTTCAGAAGCAGAGTTGAAGTAGATGTGGTCCATTGGGTAAGAAACGCTGTTCTTTTGTTTTGAGCACACTCACGTTTCCTGATGTATTAGAGACTCTAGAATGCAAGAGCATGCTTCTCTCTCTAAAGCAGAGTGTGTTTCATGGCTGAGAACTGAGAACTGAGGATTGTGTTTCCCTTCAGAAATATAGTTAAATCCCAGGCTCTGTGTCTTCCTACAAGCAAGACTTCGTTTAAGATAAACGCAATCACTTTTCAGCTCAAACAATACTACAATGTTCACGAAGCTCACAAGTTTCTCGCTCTTAAATGAGAAGCATTGGATATTAGAGGATCTGTGGTTTCTATCAGTTTCAGAAGGAGAGTTGAAGTAGATGTGGTCCATTTAGGTAGGAAACACCGTCCTTTTGTTTTGAGCACACTCACGTTTCCTGCTTTATTAGAGAATCTATAAAGCAAGAGTGTGCTTCCTGCTCTAAAGCAGAGTGTGTTTCATGGATAAGAACAGTGCTGTGTGTTTCCCTTTAGAAATGGAGTTAAATCCCAGGCTCTGTTTCTTCCTACAAGGAAGACTTCGTTTCAGGTAAACGCAAACACTTTTCAGCTAAAACAAAGCAACAATGTACAAGAAGCTCACACGCATCTCGCTGTTAACTGAAAAGTATTGGATGTTAGACGACCTGTGGTTTGTAACAGTTTCAGAAGCAGAGTTGAACTAGATGTTGTCCATAAGTGTAGGAAACACAGTTCTTTTGTTCTGAGCACACCCCCGTTTCCTGCTGTATTAGAGATTCTAGAAAGCAAGAGCGTGCTTCTTGCACTAAAACAGAGTGTGTTTCATTGGTGGGAACTGTGCTGAGTGTTGATTGAAAAGTATTGAATGTTAGAGGACCTATGGTTTGTATCAGTTTCAGAAGCAGAGTTGAAGTAAATATCATCTGTATGTGTAGGAAACACTGTTCTTTTGTTCTGAGCACACTCACGTATCCTGCTGTATTACAGACTCTAGAAAGCAAGAGCGTCCTTCTTGCTCTAAAGCAGAGTGTGTTTCATGGATGGAAACTGTGCTGAGTGTTGCCCTTCTAAAATGGAGTTAAATCCCAGACTCTGTATCTTTCTACGAGAAAGAATTCGTTTCAGTTAAACACAGTCCCTTTTCAGCTCATACGAATCTACACCGTTCACGAAGCTCACAGGATTATCGAGCTTACTGAGAAGCATTGGATGTTAGAGGATCTGTGGTTTCTATCAGTTTCAGAAGCCGAGTTGAACTAGATGTGGTCCATATGGGTAGGAAACACCGTCCTTTTGTTTTGAGCACACTCACGTTTCCTGCTGTATTAGAGACTCTAGAAAGCAAAAGCGTGCTTCTTGCTCTAAAGCAGACTGTGTTTCATGAATGAGAACAGTGCTGTGTGTTTCCTTCAGAAATGGCGTTAAATCCCAGGCTCTGTGTCTTCCTACAAGCAGTACTTCGTTTCAGGTAAAAGGAGTCACTTTTCAGCTCAAAAAAAGCAACAATGTTCACGAAGCTCACATGTTTCTCGCACTTAACTGAAAAGCATTGGATGATAGAGGACCTGTGGTGCATATCAGTTTCAGAAGCAGAGTAAAAGTATATATGGTCCATATGTGTAGGAAACACCGCTCTTTGGTTCTGAGCACACTCACGTTTCCTGCTCTATTAGAGAATCTAGAAAGCAAATGCATGCTTCTTGCTCTAAAGCAGAGTGTGTTTCATGGATGAGAACTGTGATGTATGTTTCCCTTCAGAAATGGAGTTAAATCCCATGCTCTGTGTCTTCCTGCAAGCAAGACTTCTTTTCAGGTAATAGCAGTTACTTTTCAGCTCAAAGGCAGCTACATCGTTCACGAAGCTCACACATTTCTCGCTCTTAACTGAAAAGCATTGGATGATAGAGAACCCCTGGTTTGTATCAGTTTTAGAAGCAGAGTTGAAAGAGATAAGGTCTGTATGTGTGGGAAACACCATTCTTTTGTTCTGGGCACACTCATGTTTCCTGCTGTATTAGCGACTTTAGAAAGCAAGAGCGGGCTTCTTTCTTTAAATCAGAGTGTGTTTCATGGATGGGAACTGTGCAGTGTGTTTCCTTCATAAACGGTGTTAAATCCTAGGCTCTGTTTTCCAACAAGCTAGATTCCGTTTCAGGTAAATGCAGTCCCATTTCAGCTAAAAGGAAGCTACATGGTGCACGAAGCTCACACGTTTCTCCCTCTTACCTGAAAAGCATTTGATGTTAGAGGACCTGTGGTTTGTATCAGTTTCAGAAGCAGAGTTGTACTCGATATGGTCAGTATGTATAGGGAACACAGTCCTTTTGTTATGATCACACTCACATTTCCTGCCATATTACAGACTCTAGAATGTAAGAGTGTCCTTTTTACTCTAAAGCAGATTGTGTTTCATGGATGGGATCTGTGCTGAGTGTTGCCCTTCAGAAATGGTGTTAAATCCCTTGCTCTGTGTCTTCCTACAAGAAAGACTGCGTTTCAGGTAAACGCAGTCCCTTTTCAGCTCAAACAAAGCAACATTGTTCACAAAGCTCACACTTTTCTCTCGCTTAAATGAAAAGCATTGGATGTTAGAGGACCTGTGGTGTGTATCAGTTTCAGAAGCAGAATAAAAGTATAAATGGTCCATATAGGTAGGAAACATCGCTCTTTTTTTCTGAGCACACTCTCGTTTCCTGCTCTATTAGAGACTCTAGAAAGGAAAAGCGCGCTTCTTGCTCTAAAGCAGAGTGTGTTTCATGGATGAGAACTGTGCTGTGTGTTTCCCTTCAGAAATGGAGTTTAATCCCAGCCTCTGTGTCTTTCTACAAGCAAGACTTCGTTTAAGGTAAACGCAGTCACTTTTCAGATCAAATAATACAACGTTCATGAAGCTCACACATTTCTCGCTCTTAACTGAAAAGCATTGGATGTTAGAGGACCTGTGGTTTGTATCACTTTCCTTTGCAGAGTTGAACCCGATATGGTCTGTATATGTCGGAAACACAGTGCTTTGGTTGTGATCACACTCATGTTTCCTGCAGGTAAAAGCAGTCACTTTTCAGCTCGAACAAAACTTCAACTTTCACGATGCTCACACGTTTCTGGTGCTTAACTAAAAAGCATTGGATGTTAGAGAACCTGTGGTTTGTATCAGTGTCAGAAGCAGAGTCGAAATAGATAAGGTCTGTATGCAATCACTTTTCAGCTCAAACGAAGCACTATTGTTCACAAAGCACAAAAGTTTTCGCTCTTAACTGTGAAGCATTGGATGTTAGAGGATCTGTGGTTTGCATCAGTTTCAGAAGCAGAGTTGAACAAGTTGAGGTCCATATGTGTAGGAAAAACACTTGTTTTGTTCTGAGCACACTCATATTTCCTGCTGTATTAGAGACTCTAAAAAGCAAGAGCATGCTTCTTGCTCTAAAGCAGAGTGTGTTTCATGGATGGGAACTGTGCTGTGTGATGCTCTTCAGAAATGGCGTTAGATCCCATACTCTGTGTCTTCTACAAACAAGACATTGTTTCAGGTAAACACAGTCCCTATTCAGCTCAAATGTAGCTACATCGTTCACGAAGCTCACACATTTCCCGTGCATGACTGAAAAGCATTGCATGTTAGAGGACCTGTGGTTTGTATCAGTTTCAGAAGTAGAGTTGAAGTAGAAAAGGCCTGAGTGTGTAGAAAACACTGTTGTTTTCTTCCGAGCACACTCACGTTTCCTGCTCTATTACAGACTTTGAAAAGCAAGAGAATGCTTCTTGCACTAAAGCAGAGTGTGTTTCATGGATGGGAACTGTTCAGTGTGTTTCCCTTCAGAAATGGAGTTAAATCCCAGGCTCTGTGTCTTCCTACAAGCAAGACTTCGTTTCAGGTAAATGCAGTCCTTTTTTATCTCAAAGGAAGCTTCATTGTTCACAAAGCTCACACGTTTATCGCGCTTAAATGAAAAGCATTGGATGTTAGAGGACCTGTGGTTTATATCAGTGTCAGAAGCAGAGTTGAACTATCTGTGGTCCATATGTGTAGGAAACACTGTTCTTTTGTTTTGAGCACACTCACATTTATTGATGTATTAGAGACTCTAGAAAGTAAGAGCATGCTTCTTGCTATAAAGCAGAGTGTGTTTCATGGATGAGATCTGTGCTGTTTATTTCTCTTTAGAAATGGAGTTAAATCCCAGGCTCTGTGTCTTCCTACAAGCAAGACTTCATTTAAGGCAAACACAGTCACTTTTACCCTCAAACAAAGCAACAATGTTCACGAAGCTCACAAGATTTTTGCTCTTAACTGTAGCATAGGATGTTAGGGGACCGGTGGTTTGTATCGGTTTCAGAAGCAGAGTTGAATTCGGTATGGTCTGTATGTGTAGGAAACACAGTCCTTTGGTTATGATCACACTTACATTTCCTGCTGTATTACAGACTCTAGAAAGCAAGAGCATGCTTCTTGCTCTAAAGCAGAGTATGTTTCATGGATGGGAGCTGTGCTGAGTGTTGCCCTTCAGAAATGGAGTTAAATCCCAGGCTATGAGTCTTCCTACAAGCAAGACTTCGTTTCAGATAAATGCAGTCCCTTTTCAGCTCAAACGAATGTACATCGTTCAAGAAGCTCACACGTTTCGTGTGCTTAAATTAAAAGCATTGGATGTTAGAAGACCTTTGATTTGTGTCAGTTTCAGAAGCAGAGTTGAAATAGATAAGGTCTGTATGTGTAGAAAACACTGTTCTTTTGTTTTGAGCACACTCATGTTTCCTGCTTTATTAGAAACTCTAGAAAGCAATAGCGTGCTACTTCCTCTAAAGCAGAGTGTGTTTCATGGATGTGAACTGTGCTGTGTGTTTCCCTTCAGAAATGGAGTTAAATCCCAGGCTCTTTGCCTTACTACAAGCAACACTTCGTTTATTCTTAACACAGTCCCTTTTCAGCTCAAAGGAATCTACATTGTTTATGAAGCTCACACGTTTCTCGCGCATAACTGAAGAGCATTGGATGTTAGAGGACCTGAGTTTGTATCAGTTTCAGAAGCAGAGTTGAACTAGATGTGGTCCATATGGGTAGGAAAAACCGTTCTTTTGTTTTGAGCACACTCATGTTTCCTGCAGTATAAGAGACTCTAGAAAGCAAGAGCGTGCTTCTTGCTCTAAAGCAGAGTGTGTTTCATGGCTGAGAACTGTGCAGTGTGTTTCCTTAAGAAATGCTGTTAAATCCCAGGCTCTGTCTTCCTACAAGCAAGATTTCCTTTCAGGGAAACGCAGTCCCTTTTCAGCTCAAAGGAAGCTACATTGTTCAAGAAGCTCACATGTATCTCTCTCTTAACAGAAAAGCATAGGATGTTAGAGGACCGGTGGTTTGTAGCAGTTTCAGAAGCAGAGTTGAATTCGATATGGTCCGTATGTTTAGGAAACACAGTCCTTTGGTTATGATCACACTCACATTTCCTGCTGTATTACAGATTCTAGAAAGCAAGAACGTGCTTCTTGCTCTAAAGCAGAGTGTGTTTCATGGATGGGAACTGTGCTTAGTGTTGCCCTTCAGAAATGGAATTAAATCCCAGGCTATGAGTCTTTCAACAAGCAAGACTTCGCATCAGATAAATGCAGTCCCTTTTCAGCTCAAACGAAGGTACATCGTTCAAGAAGCTCACACGTTTCTCGTGCTTAAATGAAAAGCATTGGATGTTAGAGGAACTTTGATTTGTGTCAGTTTCAGAAGCAGAGTTGAAGTAGATAAGGTCTGTATGTGTAGAAAACACCGTTCTTTTCTTCTGAGCACACTCACATATCCTGCTCTTTTAGAGACTCTAGAAAACAAGAGCATGCTTCTTACTCTAAAGCAGAGTGTGTTTCATGGATGGGAACTGTCCTGAGTGCTGCTCTTCAGAAATGGAGTTAAATCCCAGGCTCTGTTTCTTCCTACAAGGAAGACTTCATTTCAGGTAAACGCCATTACTTTTCACCTAAAATAAAGCAACAACATACAAGAAGCTCATACGTGTCTTGCTCTTCACTGACAAGCATGGGATGTTAGAGGGCCTGTGGTTTGTATCAGTTTCCTGAGCAGAGTTGAACTCGATATGGTCCGTTTGTTTAGGAAACACAGTCCTTTGGTTATGATTACACTCATGTTCCTGCTGTATTACAGATTTTAGAAAGCAAGAGCGTGTTTCTTGCTCTAAAGCAGAGTGTTTTTCATGGATGGGAACAGTGCTGACTGCTGCTCTTCAGTAATGGCGATAAATCCATACTCTGTGTCTTCCTACAAGGAAGACTTCGTTTCAGGTAAACGCCATCCCTAATCAGATCAAACAAAACAACAATGTTCACGAAACTCACACGTTTCTGGCTCTTAACTGAAAAGCATTTGATGTTAGAGGACTTGTGGTTTGTATCAGTTTCAGAAGCAGAGTTGAACTCGATATGGTCCGTATGTGTAGGAAAACCAGTTCTTTGTTCATGATCACACTCACATTTCCTGCTGTATTACAGACTCTAGAAAGCAAGAGTGTGCTACTTGCTCTAAAGCAGAGTGTGTTTCATGGTTGGGAACTGTGCTGAGTGCTCTTCTTCAGAAATGGAGTTAAATCCCATGTTCTGTGTCTTCCTACAAGCAAGAATTCGTTTCAGGTAAACGCAGTCACTTTTCACCTAAAAACAAAACTACAAAGTTCATGAAGCTCACATGTTTTTCACGCATAACTGAAAAGCATTGGATGTCAGAGGATGTGTAGTTTGTATCAGTTTCAGAAGCAGAGTTGAAATAGATAAGGTCCGTATGTGTAGGAAACACCATTCTTTTGTTCTGAGCACACTCACGTTTCTTGCTGTATTAGAGACTCTAGAAAACAAGAGCGTGCTTCTTGCTCTAAAGCAGAGTGTGTTTCATGGATGAGATCTGTGCTGTGTGGTTCCCTTCAGAGACGGAGTTAAATCACACACTCTGTGTCTTCCTACAAGAAAGACTTTGTTTCACGTAAAAGCCAGCACTTTTCAGCTAAAACAAAGCAAGAACGTACAAGAAGCTCACATGTGACTCGCTCTTAACTGACAAGTATGGGATGTTAGAGGACCTGTGGTTTGTATCAGTTTCCTGAGCAGTGTTGAACTCGATATGGCCCGTATATGTAGGAAACACAGTCCTTCTGTTGTGATCACACTCACGCTTCCTGCTGTATCAGAGATTCTAGAAAGCAATAGCATGCTTCTTGCTCTAAAGCAGGTGTGTTTCATGGATGGGAACTGTTTGAGTGCTGCTCTTCAGATATGGCGTTAAATCCCATACTCTGTGTCTTCCTACAAGGAAGACTTCCTTTCAGGTAAAGGCAGTCTCTATTCAGCTCAAACAAAGCTACAGTTCACGAAGCTCACACGTTTCTCGCGCTTGACTGAAAAGCATTGGATGTTAGGGGACCTGTGGTTTGTATCAGTTTCAGAAGCAGAGTGAACTCGATAAGGTCTGTATGTTTAGGAAACACATTTCTTGTTTTATGATCACACTGACATTTCCTGTTGAATTACAGACTCTAGAAAGCAAGAGCGTGCATCTTCACTAAAACAGAGTACGTTCCATGGATAAGAACTGTGCTGTGTGTTTCCCTTCAGAAATGGAGTTAAATCAAAGGCTCTGTGTCTTCCTACAAGCAAGACTTCGTTTCAGGTAAACGCAGTCCCTTTTCAACTCAAACAAAGCTACATTATTCACGAAGCTCAGACGTTTCTCGCGTTTAAATGAAAAGCATTGGATGTTAGAGGACCTGTGGTTTGTATCAGTTTCAGAAGCAGAGTTGAAATAGATAAGGTCTGTATGTGTAGGAAACGCCGTTCTTTTGTTCTGAGCAACTCATGTTTCCTGCTGTATTAGAGACTATAGAAAGCAAGAGTTTGCTTTTAGCTCTAAAGCAGAGTGTGCTTCGTGGATGAGAACTGTGCTGTGTGTTTCCATTCAGAAATGGAGTTAAATCACAGTCTCTGTGTCTTCCTACAAGAAAGACTTCGTTTCAGGTAAACGCAGTTACATTTCAGCTCAAACAAAACTACAACGTTCACGAAGCACATACGTTTCTCCGGCTTAACAGAAAAGCATTTTATGTTAGAGAACCTGTGGTTTGTATCAGTTTCAGAAGCAGAGTTCAAATGGATAAGGTGTGTATGTGTAGGAAACATCATTCATTTGTTCTGGGAACACTCACATTTCCTGCTGTATTAGAGTCTTTAGAAAGCAAGAGCGTGCTTCTTGCTCTAAAGCAGAGTGTGTTTCATGGCTGGAAACTGTGCAGTGTGTTTCCTTCAGAAATGGTGTTAAATCCCAGGCTCTGTGTCTTCCTACAAGCAAGACTTCGTTTCAGGTAAACGCAGTCCCTTATCAGCACTAACAAATCTAACGTTCACAAAGCTCACACGTTTATCACGCTTAACTGAGAAGCATTGGATGTTAGAGGACCTCTGGTTTGTATCAGTTTCACACACTGAGTTGAATTAAATATCGTCCGTATGTGTAGGAAACACCGATCTTTTGTTCTGAGCACACTCACATTTCCTGCTGTATTAGAGACTTTAGAAAGCAAAAGCGTGCTTCTCTCTATAAAGCAGAGTGTGTTTCATGGAGGAGAACTGTGCTGTGTGTTTTCCTTCAGAAATGGAGTTAAATCAAAGGCTCTGTGTCTTCCTACAAGCAAGACTTCGTTTCAGGTAAACGCAGTTATTTTTCAGCTCAAACAAAACTACAGCGTTCACGAAGCTCATACATTTCTCGCGCTTAACTGAAAAGCAGTGGATGTTAGAGAACCTGTAGTTTGTATCAGTTTCAGAAGCAGAGTTCAAATAGATAAGGTGTGTATGTGTAGGAAACACCATTCTTTTGTTCTGGGATCTCTCACGTTTCCTGTTGTATTAGAGACTTTAGATAGCAAGAGCGTGCTTCTTCCTCTAAAGCAGAGTGTGTTTCATAGATGTGAACTATGCTGAGTCTTGCTCTTCAGAAAAGGACTTAAATCCCAGGCTCTGTTACTTCCTACAAGCAAGACTTCGTTTCAGGTAAATGCAGTCCCTTTTCACCTCAAAGGAAGATACATCATTCACAAAGCTCACATGTTTCTCGCTCTTAAATGAGAATCATTGCATGTTTGAGGATCTGTGGTTTCTATCCGTTTCAGAAGCAGAGTTGAACTAGATTTAATCCCTATTGGTAGGAAACACCATTGTTTTGTTTTGAGCACACTCACGTTCCTGCTGTATTACAGATTATAGAAAGCAAGAGTGTGCTTCTTGCTCTAAAGCAGACTGTGTTTCATGGATGGGAACTGTGCTGATTGTTGCCCTTCAGAAACAGAGTTAAATTCCAGGCTCTGTGATTTCCTACAAGCAAGACTTCGTTTCAGGTAAATGCAGTCTCTTTTCAGCTCAAAGGAAGCTACATTGTTCACGAAGCTCACACGTTTCTCTCACTTAACTGAAAAGCATTGGATGTTAGAGGACCTGTGGTTTGTATCAGTTTCAGAAGAAGAGTTGAACTAGATGTGGTCCATATGGGTAGGAAACACAGCTCTTTTTTTTTTTTTGAGCACACTCACGTTTCCTGCTCTATTAGAGACTCTAGAAAGCAAGGGCGTGCTTCTTGCTCTGAAGCACAGTGTGTTTCATTGATGGGAACTGTGTTGAGTGTTGTGCTTCAGAACTGGAGTTAAATCCCAGGCTCTCTGTCTTCCTACAAGAAATAATTTGTTTCAGGTAAACACAGTCCGTTTTCAATTCAAACGAAGCTACATCGTTCACGAATCTCACACGTTTCTCACTCTTAACTGAAAAGAATTGGATTTTAAAAGACCTGCGGTTTGTATCAGTATCAGAAGGAGAGTTGAACTAGATATTGTCTGTATGTGTAGGAAACACCGTTTTTTGTTTTGAGAACACCAACATTTCCTGCTTTATTAGAGACTCTAGAAAGCAAGAGCGTGCGTCTTGCTCTAAAGCAAAGAGTGTTTCAAGGATGAGAACTGTGCTGTGTGTTTCCCTTCAGAAATGGAGTAAAATCCCAGGCTCTGTGTCTTCCTACAAGCAAGACTTTCTTTCAGGTAAACACAGTCCCTTTTCAGCTCAAACTAAGCAACATCGTTCACGAAGCTCACACAATTCTCTTATTAACTGACATATATTGGACCTTAGAGGACCTGTGGTTTATATCAGTTTCAGAAGCAAAGTTGAACTAGATATGGTCCGTATGTATAGTAAACACTGTTCTTTTGTTCTGAGCACACCCAGGTTTCCTGCTCTATTATAGACTCTAGAAAGCAATAGCGTGTTTCTTGCTCTGAAGAACAGTGTGTTTCATGGATGAGAATTGTGCTGTGTGTTTCCTTTCAGAAATGGTGTAAAATTCCAGGCTCTGTGTCTCCCTACAAGCAAGACTTTGTTTCAAATAAACGCAGTCCCTTTTCAACTGAAACGAAGCTACATCGTTCATTAAGCTCACAAGTTTCTCGCTGGTAATTGAAAAGAATTGGATTTTAAAAGACCTGCAGTTTGTATCAGTATCAGAAGGAGAGTTGAACTAGATATTGTCTGTATGTGTATGAAACACCATTTTTTGTTTTGAGAACACCAACATTTCCTGCTTTATTAGAGACTCTAGAAAGCAAGAGCGTGCGTCTTGCTCTAAAGCAAAGAGTGTTTCAAGGATGAGAACTGTGCTGTGTGTTTCCCTTCAGAAATGGAGTTAAATCCCAGGCTCTGTGTCTTCCTACAAGCAAGACTTTCTTTCAGGCAAACACCGTCCCTTTTCAGCTCATACGAAGCAACATCGTTCATGAAGCTCACACTTTTCTTCCTCTTAACTGAAATTCATTGGATGTTAGAGGACCTGTGGTTTGTATCAGTTTCAGAAGCAGAGTTGAACTAGTTATGGTCCGTATGTGTAGTAAAATTGTTCTTTAGTTCTGAGCACAACAATGTTTCCTGCTGTATTAGAGACAATAAAAGCAAGAGCATGCGTCTTGTTCTAAATCAGAATGTGTTTCATGGATGAGAACTGTGCTGTGTGTTTCCCTTCAGAGACGGAGTTAAATCGCACACTCTGTGTCTTCCTACAAGAAAGACTTCGTTTCAGGTAAACACCATCACTTTTCAGCTAAAACAAAGCAAGAACGTACAAGAAGCTCCCACGTGTCTCGCTCTTAACTGACAAGTATGGGATGTTAGAGGACCTGTGGTTTGTATCAGTTTCCTGAGCAGTGTTGAACTCGATATGGTCCGTATATGTAGGAAACACAGTCCTGTTGTTGTGATCACACTCACGTTTCCTGCTGTATCAGAGATTAAAGAAAGCAATAGCATGCTTCTTGCTCTAAAGCAGGTGTGTTTCATGGATGGGAACTGTTCTGAGTGCTGCTCTTCAGATATGGCGTTAAATCCCATACTCTGTGTCTTCCTACAAGGAAGACTTCCTTTCAGGTAAAGGCAGTCTCTATTCAGCTCAAACAAAGCTACAGTTCACGAAGCTCACATGTTTCTTGCGCTTGACTGAAAAGCATTGGATGTTAGGGGACCTGTGGTTTGTATCAGTTTCAGAAACAGAGTGAACTCGTTAAGGTCTGTATGTTTAGGAAACACATTTCTTGTTTTATGATCACACTGACATTTCCTGTTGAATTACAGACTCTAGAAAGCAAGAGAGTGCATCTTGCACTAAAACAGAGTACGTTCCATGGATAAGAACTGTGCTGTGTGTTTCCGTTCAGAAATGGCGTTAAATCCCATACTCTGTGTCTTCCTACAAGGAAGACTTCCTTTCAGGTAAACGCAGTCCCTTTTCAACTCAAACAAAGCTACATTATTCACGAAGCTCAGACGTTTCTCGCGTTTAAATGAAAAGCATTGGATGTTAGAGGACCTGTGGTTTGTATCAGTTTCAGAAGCAGAGTTGAAATAGATAAGGTCTGTATGTGTAGGAAATGCCGTTTTTTTGTTCTGAGCAACTCATGTTTCCTGCTGTATTAGAGACTATAGAAAGCAAGAGTTTGCTTTTAGCTCTAAAGCAGAGTGTGCTTCATGGATGAGAACTGTGCTGTGTGTTTCCATTCAGAAATGGAGTTAAATCACAGTATCTGTTTCTTCCTACAAGAAAGACTTCGTTTCAGGTAAACGCAGTTACTTTTCAGCTCAAACAAAACTACAACGTTCACGAAGCTCACACGTTTCTCCGGCTTAACAGAAAAGCATTGGATGTTAGAGACCCTGTTGTTTGTATCTGTTTCAGAAGCAGAGTTCAAATAGATAAGGTGTGTATGTGTAGGAAACACCATTCTTTTGTTCTGGGATCTCTCACGTTTCCTGTTGTATTAGAGACTTTAGATAGCAAGAGCGTGCCTCTTCCTCTAAAGCAGAGTGTGTTTCATAGATGTGAACTATGCTGAGTCTTGCTCTTCAGAAAAGGACTTAAATCCCAGGCTCTGTTACTTCCTACAAGCAAGACTTCGTTTCAGGTAAATGCAGTCCCTTTTCACCTCAAAGGAAGATACATCATTCACAAAGCTCACATGTTTCTCGCTCTTAAATGAGAATCATTGCATGTTTGAGGATCTGTGGTTTCTATCCGTTTCAGAAGCAGAGTTGAACTAGATTTAATCCCTATTGGTAGGAAACACCATTGTTTTGTTTTGAGCACACTCACGTTCCTGCTGTATTACAGATTATAGAAAGCAAGAGTGTGCTTCTTGCTCTAAAGCAGACTGTGTTTCATGGATGGGAACTGTGCTGATTGTTGCCCTTCAGAAACAGAGTTAAATTCCAGGCTCTGTGATTTCCTACAAGCAAGACTTCGTTTCAGGTAAATGCAGTCTCTTTTCAGCTCAAAGGAAGCTACATTGTTCACGAAGCTCACACGTTTCTCTCACTTAACTGAAAAGCATTGGATGTTAGAGGACCTGTGGTTTGTATCAGTTTCAGAAGAAGAGTTGAACTAGATGTGGTCCATATGGGTAGGAAACACAGCTCTTTTTTTTTTTTTTTTGAGCACACTCACGTTTCCTGCTCTATTAGAGACTCTAGAAAGCAAGGGCGTGCTTCTTGCTCTGAAGCACAGTGTGTTTCATTGATGGGAACTGTGTTGAGTGTTGTGCTTCAGAACTGGAGTTAAATCCCAGGCTCTCTGTCTTCCTACAAGAAATAATTTGTTTCAGGTAAACACAGTCCGTTTTCAATTCAAACGAAGCTACATCGTTCACGAATCTCACACGTTTCTCGCTCTTAACTGAAAAGAATTGGATTTTAAAAGACCTGCGGTTTGTATCAGTATCAGAAGGAGAGTTGAACTAGATATTGTCTGTATGTGTAGGAAACACCGTTTTTTGTTTTGAGAACACCAACATTTCCTGCTTTATTAGAGACTCTAGAAAGCAAGAGCGTGCGTCTTGCTCTAAAGCAAAGAGTGTTTCAAGGATGAGAACTGTGCTGTGTGTTTCCCTTCAGAAATGGAGTAAAATCCCAGGCTCTGTGTCTTCCTACAAGCAAGACTTTCTTTCAGGTAAACACAGTCCCTTTTCAGCTCAAACTAAGCAACATCGTTCACGAAGCTCACACAATTCTCTTATTAACTGACATATATTGGACCTTAGAGGACCTGTGGTTTATATCAGTTTCAGAAGCAAAGTTGAACTAGATATGGTCCGTATGTATAGTAAACACTGTTCTTTTGTTCTGAGCACACCCAGGTTTCCTGCTCTATTATAGACTCTAGAAAGCAATAGCGTGTTTCTTGCTCTGAAGAACAGTGTGTTTCATGGATGAGAATTGTGCTGTGTGTTTCCTTTCAGAAATGGTGTAAAATTCCAGGCTCTGTGTCTCCCTACAAGCAAGACTTTGTTTCAAATAAACGCAGTCCCTTTTCAACTGAAACGAAGCTACATCGTTCATTAAGCTCACAAGTTTCTCGCTGGTAATTGAAAAGAATTGGATTTTAAAAGACCTGCAGTTTGTATCAGTATCAGAAGGAGAGTTGAACTAGATATTGTCTGTATGTGTATGAAACACCATTTTTTGTTTTGAGAACACCAACATTTCCTGCTTTATTAGAGACTCTAGAAAGCAAGAGCGTGCGTCTTGCTCTAAAGCAAAGAGTGTTTCAAGGATGAGAACTGTGCTGTGTGTTTCCCTTCAGAAATGGAGTTAAATCCCAGGCTCTGTGTCTTCCTACAAGCAAGACTTTCTTTCAGGCAAACACCGTCCCTTTTCAGCTCATACGAAGCAACATCGTTCATGAAGCTCACACTTTTCTTCCTCTTAACTGAAATGCATTGGATGTTAGAGGACCTGTGGTTTGTATCAGTTTCAGAAGCAGAGTTGAACTAGTTATGGTCCGTATGTGTAGTAAACATTGTTCTTTAGTTCTGAGCACAACAATGTTTCCTGCTGTATTAGAGACAATAAAAGCAAGAGCATGCGTCTTGTTCTAAATCAGAATGTGTTTCATGGATGAGAACTGTGCTGTGTGTTTCCCTTCAGAGACGGAGTTAAATCGCACACTCTGTGTCTTCCTACAAGAAAGACTTCGTTTCAGGTAAACACCATCACTTTTCAGCTAAAACAAAGCAAGAACGTACAAGAAGCTCCCACGTGTCTCGCTCTTAACTGACAAGTATGGGATGTTAGAGGACCTGTGGTTTGTATCAGTTTCCTGAGCAGTGTTGAACTCGATATGGTCCGTATATGTAGGAAACACAGTCCTGTTGTTGTGATCACACTCACGTTTCCTGCTGTATCAGAGATTAAAGAAAGCAATAGCATGCTTCTTGCTCTAAAGCAGGTGTGTTTCATGGATGGGAACTGTTCTGAGTGCTGCTCTTCAGATATGGCGTTAAATCCCATACTCTGTGTTTTCCTACAAGGAAGACTTCCTTTCAGGTAAAGGCAGTCTCTATTCAGCTCAAACAAAGCTACAGTTCACGAAGCTCACATGTTTCTCGCGCTTGACTGAAAAGCATTGGATGTTAGGGGACCTGTGGTTTGTATCAGTTTCAGAAACAGAGTGAACTCGTTAAGGTCTGTATGTTTAGGAAACACATTTCTTGTTTTATGATCACACTGACATTTCCTGTTGAATTACAGACTCTAGAAAGCAAGAGCGTGCATCTTGCACTAAAACAGAGTACGTTCCATGGATAAGAACTGTGCTGTGTGTTTCCGTTCAGAAATGGCGTTAAATCCCATACTCTGTGTCTTCCTACAAGGAAGACTTCCTTTCAGGTAAACGCAGTCCCTTTTCAACTCAAACAAAGCTACATTATTCACGAAGCTCAGACGATTCTCGCGTTTAAATGAAAAGCATTGGATGTTAGAGGACCTGTGGTTTGTATCAGTTTCAGAAGCAGAGTTGAAATAGATAAGGTCTGTATGTATAGGAAATGCCGTTTTTTTGTTCTGAGCAACTCATGTTTCCTGCTGTATTAGAGACTATAGAAAGCAAGAGTTTGCTTTTAGCTCTAAAGCAGAGTGTGCTTCATGGATGAGAACTGTGCTGTGTGTTTCCATTCAGAAATGGAGTTAAATCACAGTATCTGTTTCTTCCTACAAGAAAGACTTCGTTTCAGGTAAACGCAGTTACTTTTCAGCTCAAACAAAACTACAACGTTCACGAAGCTCACACGTTTCTCCGGCTTAACAGAAAAGCATTGGATGTTAGAGACCCTGTTGTTTGTATCTGTTTCAGAAGCAGAGTTCAAATGGATAAGGTGTGTATGTGTAGGAAACACCATTTTTTTGTTCTGGGAACACTCACATTTCCTGATGTATTAGAGTTTTAGAAAGCAAGAGCGTGCTTCTTGCTCTAAAGCAGAGTGTGTTTCATGGATGGGAACTGTGCAGTGTGTTTCCTTCAGAAATGGTGTTAAATCCCAGTCTCTGTCTTCTTAAAAGCAAGATTTCGTTTCAGGTAAACGCATTCCCTTTTCTTCTCAAAGGAAGCCACATCGTTCACAAAGCTCACATGTTTATCGCGCTTAACTGAAAAGCATTGGATGTTAGCGGACCTGTGGTTTGTAGCAGTTTCAGAAGCAGAGTTGAAAAAGATAAGGTCTGTATGTGTAGGAAACACCGTTCTTTTGTTCTGAGCACACTCACGTTTCCTGCTGTATTAGAGACTCTAGAAAGCAAGAGCGTGCTTTTTTCTGTAAAGCAGAGTGTGTTTCATGGATGAGAACTGTGCTGTGTGTTTCCTTTCAGAAATGGAGTTAAATCCCAAGCTCTGTGTCTTCCTACCAGCAAGACTTCGTTTCAGGTAAACGCAGTCCCTTTTCAGCACTAACAAAACTAAAGTTCACAAAGCTCACACATTTATTGCGCTTAACTGAGAAGCATTGGATGTTAGAGGACCTCTGGTTTGTATCAGTTTCACACGCTGAGTTGAACTAAATATTGTCCGTATGTGTAGGAAACACTGATCTTTTGTTCTGAGCACACTCACGTTTCCTGCTGTATTAGAGACTTTAGAAAGCAAAAGCGTGCTTCTCTCTATAAAGCAGAGTGTGTTTCATGGACGAGAACTGTGCTGTGTGTTTTACTTCAGAAATGGAGTTAAATCACAGGCTCTGTGTATTCCTACAAGCAAGACTTCGTTTCAGGTAAACGCAGTTATTTTTTAGCTCGAACAAAACTACAGCGTTCACGAAGCTCACATGTTTCTCGCGCTTAACTGAAAAGCAGTGGATGTTAGAGAACCTGTAGTTTGTATCAGTTTCAGAAGCAGAGTTCAAATAGATAAGGTGTGTATGTGTAGGAAACACCATTCTTTTGTTCTGGGATCTCTCACGTTTCCTGTTGTATTAGAGACTTTAAAAAGCAAGAGCGTGCTTCTTGCTCTAAAGCAGAGTGTGTTCCATAGATGTGAACTATGCTGAGTCTTGCCCTTCAGAAAAGGACTTAAATCCCAGGCTCTGTTACTTCCTACAAGCAAGACTTCGTTTCAGGTAAATGCAGTCCCTTTTCACCTCAAAGGAAGATACATCATTCACAAAGCTCACATGTTTCTCGCTCTTAAATGAGAATCATTGCATGTTAGAGGAACTGTGCTTTCTATCCGTTTCAGAAGCAGAGTTGAACTAGATTTAATCTCTATTGGTAGGAAACACCATTGTTTTGTTTTGAGCACACTCACGTTCCTGCTGTATTACAGATTATAGAAAGCAAGAGTGTGCTTCTTGCTCTAAAGCAGACTGTGTTTCATGGATGGGAACTGTGCTGATTGTTGCCCTTCAGAAACAGAGTTAAATTCCAGGCTCTGTGATTTCCTACAAGCAAGACTTCGTTTCAGGTAAATGCAGTCTCTTTTCAGCTCAAAGGAAGCTACATTGTTCACGAAGCTCACACATTTCTCTCACTTAACTGAATAGCATTGGATGTTAGAGGACCTGTGGTTTGTATCAGTTTCAGAAGAAGACTTGAACTAGATGTGGTCCATATGGGTAGGAAACACAGCTCTTTTTTTTTTCCTGCTCTATTAGAGACTCTAGAAAGCAAGGGCGTGCTTCTTGCTCTGAAGCACAGTGTGTTTCATGGATGGGAACTGTGTTGAGTGTTGTGCTTCAGAACTGGAGTTAAATCCCAGGCTCTCTGTCTTCCTACAAGAAATAATTTGTTTCAGGTAAACACAGTCCCTTTTCAATTCAAACGAAGCTACATCGTTCACGAATCTCACACGTTTCTCGCTCTTAACTGAAAAGAATTGGATTTTAAAAGACCTGAGGTTTGTATCAGTATCAGAAGGAGAGTTGAACTAGATATTGTCTGTATGTGTAGGAAACACCGTTTTTTGTTTTGAGAACACCAACATTTCCTGCTTTATTAGAGACTCTAGAAAGCAAGAGCGTGCGTCTTGCTCTAAAGCAAAGAGTGTTTCAAGGATGAGAACTGTGCTGTGTGTTTCCCTTCAGAAATGGAGTAAAATCCCAGGCTCTGTGTCTTCCTATAAGCAAGACTTTCTTTCAGGTAAACACAGTCCCTTTTCAGCTCAAACTAAGCAACATCGTTCACGAAACTCATACTTTTCTTCCTCTTAACTGAAATGCATTGGATGTTAGAGGACCTGTGGTTTGTATCAGTTTCAGAAGCAGAGTTGAACTAGTTATGGTCCGTATGTGTAGTAAACATTGTTCTTTAGTTCTGAGCACAACAAGGTTTCCTGCTCTATTAGAGACAATAGAAAGCAAGAGCATGCGTCTTGTTCTAAAGCAGAGTGTGTTTCATGGATGAGAACTGTGCTGTCTGTTTCCCTTCAGAAATGGAGTTAAATCCCAGGCTCTGTGTCTTCCTAAAAGCAAGACTTCTTTTCAGGTAATAGCAATCCCTGTTCAGCTCAAATGAAGCTACAAAGTTCACAAAGCTCACACGTTTATCGCGCTTTACTGAAAAGCATTGGATATTAGATGACCTGTGGTGTGTATCAGTTTCAGAAGCAGAGTTGAATTAGATATTGTCCGTATGTGTAGGAAACATCCCTCATTTGTTCTGAGCACACTCACATTTCCTGCTGTATTACAGACACTTGAAAGCAAGAGCGTGCTTCTTGTTCTAAAGCAGAGTGTGTTTCATGGATGAGAACTGTGCTCTGTGTTTCCCTTCAGAAATGGAGTTAAATCACAGGCTCTGTGTCTTCCTACAAGAAAGACTTCGTTTCAGGTAAACGCCATCAATTTTCAGGTAAAACAAAGCAAGAACGTACAAGAAGCTCCCACGTGTCTCGCTCTTTCATGACTAGCATGGGATGTTAGAGGACATGTGGTTTGTATCATTTTCTTGAGCAGAGTTGAAGTCGATAAGGTCCGTATATGTAGGAAACACAGTCCTTCGGTTTTGATCACACTCACGTTTCCTGCTGTATCAGATTTTCTAGAAAGCAAGAGCGTGCTTCTTGCTCAAAAGCAGAGTGTGTTTCATGGATGATAACTGTGCTGTGTGTTTCCCTTCAGAAATGGAGTTAAATCCCAGGCTCTGTGTCTTCCTACAAGCAAGACTTCGTTTCAGGAAAACGCAGTCCCTTTTCAGATGAAAGGAAGCTACATTGTTCACAAAGCTCCACGTATCTCGCTCTTAACTGAAAAGCATTGGACGTTAGAGGAACTGTGTGTGTATCAGTTTCAGAAGCAGAGTTGAACTAGATACAGTCCATATGTGTAGGAAACAGTGCTCTTTTGTTCTGAGCACACTCACCTTTCCTGCTCTATTAGAGGTTCTAGAAAGCAACAGCGTGCTTCTTTCTCTAAAGCAGAGTGTGTTTCATGGATGGGAACAGTGCTGAGTGCTGCTCTTCAGAAATGGAGTTTAATTCCAGGCTCTGTGTCTTCCTACAAACAAGACATCGTTTCAGGTAAATGCAGTCACTTTTCGGCTCAAATGAAGCTACATCGTTCACAAAGCTCACCCCTTTCTCACGCTTAAATGAAAAGCAATGGATGTCAGAGGACCTGTGGTTTGTAGCCGTTTAATAAGCAGAGTTGAAATCGATATGGTCAGTATGTGTAGGAAACACAGTCCTTTCGTTATGATCACACTCAAGATTCCTGCTGTATTAGAGACTCTAGAAAGCAAGAGCTTCCTTTTTGCTATATAGCAGAGTGTGTTTCATGGATGAGAACTGTGCTGTGTGTTGCCCTTCTGAAATGGAGTTAAATCACAGGCTCTGTGTCTTCCTACAAGCAAGACTTCGTTTCAGGTAAACGCAGTCCCTTTTCAGCTCAAACAATACTACAACGTTCACGAAGCTCACACGTTTATCGCACTTAACTGAGAAGCATTGGATGTTAGAGGACCTGTGGTTTGTATCAGTTTCAGAAGCAGAGTTGAACTAGATACGTTACGTATGTGTAGGAAACACAGTCCTTTCGTTATGATCACACTCAAGATTCCTGCTGTATCAGAGAATATAGAAATCCAGAGCGTGCTTCTTGCTCTAAAGCAGAGTGTGTTTCATGGATGACAACTGTGCTGTGTGTTTCCCTTCAGAAATGGTGTTAAATCCCAGGCTCTGTGTCTTCCTATAAGCAAGACTTCGTTTCAGTTAAATGCAGTCACTTTTCAGCTCAAACAAAGCAACAATGTTCACGAAGCTCACACGTTTCTCTGTCTTAACTGAAAACCATTGAATGTTAGAGGACCTATGGTGAGTATCAGTTTCACAAGCAGAGTTGTACTAGATACGGTGCGTATGTGTAGGAAACACCGCTCTTTTGTTCTGAGCACACACATGTTTCCTGCTCTATTAGAGACTTTAGAAAGCAAGAGCGTGTTTCTCACTCTAAAGCAGAGTATGTTTCATGGATGAGAACAGTGCTGTGTGTTTCCCTTCAGAAATGGAGTAAAATCAAAGGCTCTGTGTCTTCCTACAAGAAAGACTTCGTTTCATGTAAACGCCATCACTTTTCAGCTAAAACAAAGCAAGAACGTACAAGAAGCTCCCACGTGTCTCGCTCTTTACTGACCAGCATGGGATGTTAGAGGACCTGTGGTTTGTATCAGTTTCCTGAGCAGAGTTCAAGTCATTATGGTCCGTATATGTAGGAAACAGAGTCCATCGGTTGTGATCACACTCACGTTTCCTGCTGTATCAGAGATTCTAGAGAGCAAGAGCGTGCTTCTTGCTCTAAAGCAGAGTGTGTTTCATGGATGGGAAGTATGCTGAGTGTTCCCCTTCAGAAATGGAGTTAAATCCCAGTCAATGTGTCTTCCTAAAAGCAAGACTTCGTTTCAGGTAAAGGTTGTCCATTTTCAGCTCAAAAGAAGATACATCGTTCAAAAAGCTCACGTGATTCTCGCGCTTAATTGAAAAGCATTGGATGTTAGAGGACCTGTGGTATGTTTCACTTTCATAAGCAGATTAGAAATAGACAAGGTCTGTATGTGTAGGAAACACCGTTCTTTTGTTCTGAGCACACTCACTTCTCGTGCTGTATTAGAGAATTTAGAAAACAAGAGCATGCCTGTTGCTCTAAAGCAGAGTGTGTTTCATGGATCAGAACTGTGCGAAGTGTTGCTCATCAGAAATGGAGTTACATCCCAAGCTCTGTGTCTTCCTACAAGCAAGACATCTTTTCAGGTATTAGCAGTCCCTTTTCAGCTCAAACGAAGCTACATTGTTCACGAAGCTCACACGTTTATTGCGCTTTACTGAAAATCATTGGATATTAGAGGACCTATGGTGTGTATCAGTTTCAAAAGCAGAGTTGAACTAGATACGGTCCGTATTTGTAGGAAACACCACTCTTTTGTTCTGAGCACACTCACGTTTCCTGCTGTATTAATGACACTTGAAAGCAAGAACGTGCTTGTTGTTCTAAAGCAGGTGTGTTTCATGGTTGGGAACTGTGCTGAGTGCTGCTCTTCAGAAATGGCGTTAAATACCATACTCTGTGTCTTCCTACAAGCAAGACTTCGTTTCAGGTAAAGGCAGTCCCTATTCAGCTCAAACGAAGCTACAAAGTTCACGGAGTTCACACGTTTCTCGCGACTGACTGAAAAGCATTGGATGTTAGAGGACCAGTGGTTTGTATCAGTTTCAGAAGCTGAGTTGAACTAAATATGGTCCGTATGTGTAGGAAACACCGTTCTTTTGTTCTGAGCACACTCACGTTTCATGCTGTATTAGATAATTTAGAATGCAAGAGCGTGCTTCTCGCTCTAAAGCAGAGTATGTTTCATGGATGAGAACAGTGCTGTGTGTTTCCCTTCAGAAATGGAGTAAAATGACAGGCTCTGTGTCTTCCTACAAGAAAGACTTCGTTTCAGGTAAACGCCATCACTTTACAGCTAAAACAAAGCAAGAACATACAAGAAGCTCCCACATGTCTCGCTCTTTACTGACAAGCATGGGATATTAGAGGACCTGTGGTTTGTATCAGTTTCCTGAGCAGAGTTGAAGTCGATATGGTCCGTATATGTAGGAAACACAGTCCTTAGTTTGTGATCACACTCACTTCTCCTGCTGTATTAGAGATTTTAAAAACAAGAGCGTGCTTCTTACTCTAAAGCAGAGTGTGTTTCATGGATGGGAACTGTGCTGAGTGTTGCCCTTCAGAAATGGAGTTAAATCCCAAGCTCTGTGTCTTCCTCCAAGCAAGACCTCTTTTCAGGTAAACGCAGTCCTTTTTCGGCTCAAACGAAGCTACATCGTTCACGAAGCTCACCCGTTTCTCACGCTTAAATGAAAAGCATTGGATGTCAGAGGACTTGTGGTTTGTAGCAGATTAATAAGCAGAGTTGAACTCGATATGGTCCGTAGTGTAGGAAACACAGTCCTTTGGTTATGGTCACACTCACATTCCTGCTATATTACAGGCTCTAGAAAGCAAGAGCATGCTTCTTGCTCTAAAGCATAGTGTGTTTCATGGATGGGAACTGTGCTGAGTGCTGCTCTTCAGAAATAGAGTTAAATCCCAGGCTCTGTGTCTTCCTACAAACAAGACTTCATTTCAGGTAAAGGCAGTCCCCTTTCAGCTCAAACAAAGCAACAATGTTCACGAAGCTCACACATTTCTCGCTCTTAACTGAAAAGCATTGGATGTTAGAGGACCTGTGGTTTGTAACAGTTTCAGAAGTAGCGTTGAACTAGATGAGGTCCATATGTGTAGGAAACACTGTTCTTTTTTCTGATCACACTCACGTTTCCTGATGTATTAGTCACTCTAGAAAGCAAGAACATGATTCTTGCTCTAAAGCAGAGTGTGTTTCATGGATTGGAACTGTGCTGAGTGTTGCCCATCAGAAATGGAGTTAAATCCCAGGCTCTGTGTCTTCCTACAAGCAAGACTTCGTTTCAGGGAAAGGCAGTCCGTTTTCAGCTCAAACAAAGCAACAATGTTCACGAAGCTCACACGTTTATTGCGCTTAAATGAAAAGCATTGGATGTTAGAGGACCTGTGGTTTGTATCAGTTTCAGAAGCAGCGTTGAACTAGATGTGGTCCATATGTATAGAAAACACCGTTCTTTTTTCTGATCATACTCACGTTTTCTGCTGTATTAGACACTCTAGAAAGCAAGAACATGATTCTTGCTTTAAAGCAGAGTCTGTTTGATGGATGGGAACAGTGCTGTATGTTTCCCTACAGAAATTGAGTTAAATCGCAGGCTCTGTGTCTTCCTACAAGAAAGACTTCGTTTCAGGTAAACGCAGTCCCTTTTAAGCTCAAAGGAAGCTACATCGTTAATGAAGCTCAGATGATTCTCGCTCTCAAATAAGAAGCATTGGATTTTAGAGGATCTGTGGTTTCTATCAGTTTCAGAAGCAGACTTGTACTGGATGTGGACCATAGGGGTAGGAAACACAGTTCTTTGTTATGAGCACACTCATGTTTCCTGCTGTATTAGAGATTCTAGAAGGCAAGAGCGTGCTTCTTGCTCTAAAGCAGAGTGTGTTTCATGGATGGGAACTGTGCTGATTGCTGCTCTTCAGAAATGGAGTTAAATCCCAGGCTCTGTGTCTTCCTACAAACAAGACTTCGTTTCAGGTAATGGCAGTCCCTTTTCAGCTCAAAGGATGCTACATTGTTCACGAAGCTCACACATTTCTCATGCTTAACTGAAAAGCCCTGGATGTTAGAGTACCTGTGGTTTGTATCAGTTTCAGAAGCAGAGTTGAAATAGATAAGGTCTGTATGTGTAGGAAACACCGCTCTTTGTTTTGGGCACACTCACGTATCCTGCTGTATTAGAGAATTTAGAAAGCAAAAGCATTCTTCTTGCTGTAAAGCAGAGTGTGTTTCATGGATGAGAAATGTGCAGTGTGTTTCCTTCAGGAATGGAGTTAAATCCCATGCTCTATGTCTTCCTACAAGCAAGACTTCCTTTCAGATAAACGCAATCACTTTTCAGCTAAAACAAGCAAAAACGAACACGAATCTCACATGTTTCTCTCTCTTAACTGAAAAGCATTGGATGTTAGAGGACAGGTGGTTAGTATCAGTTTCAGAAGCAGCGTTGAACTTGATGTGGTCCAAATGTTTAGGAAGCACCATTCTTTTTTCTGATCACACTTATGTTTCCTGCTGTATTAGACACTCTAGAAAGCAAGAGCGTGCTTCTTGCTCTAAAGCAGAGTGTGTCTCATGGATGGGAACAGTGCTGTGTGTTGCCCTACAGAAATTGTGTTAAATCCCATGCTCTCTGTCATTCTACAAGCAAGACTACGTTTCAGGTAAACGCAGTCCCTTTTCAGCTCGAAGGAAGCTACATCGTTCACAAAGCTCACATATATATCGCTCTTAACTGAAAAGCATTGGATGTTAGGGGACCTGTGTTTTGTATCAGTTTCCAAAGCTACGTTGAACTAGATGTGGTCCATATGTGTAGGAAACACCGTTCTTTTTTCTGATCACACTCACATTTCCTGATGTATTATACACTCTAGAAAGCAAGAACATGATTCTTGCTCTAAATCAGAGTGTGTTTCATGGATGGGAACTGTGCTGAGTGTTGCCCTTCAGAAATGGAGTTAAATCCCAGGCTCTGTGTCTTCCTACAAGCAAGAATTCGTTTCAGTAAAGACAGTACCTTTTCAGCTCAAACACAGCAACAATGTTCACAAGCTCACATGTTTCTCGCGCTTAAATGAAAAGCATTGGTTGTTACAGGACCTGTGGTTTGTATCAGTTTCAGAAGTAGCGTTGAACTAGATGTGGTCCATATGTGTAGGAAACACCGTTCTTTTTTCTGATCACACTCCCGTTTCCTGAAGGATAATACACTCTAGAAAGCAAGAACATGATTCTTGCTCTAAAGCAGAGTGTGTGTGATGGATGGGAACTGTGCTGAGTGCTGCTCTTCAGAAATGGAGTTAAACCGCAGGCTCTGTGTCTTCCTACAAACAAGATTTCGTTTCAGGTAAAGGCAGTCCCTTTCAACTCAAAGGAAGCTACATCGTTCACGAAGTTAACACGTTTCTCATGCTTAACTAAAAAGCACTGGATGTTAGAGGACCTGCGGTTTGTATCAGTTTCAGAAGCAGAGTTGAAATAGATAAGGTCTGTATGTGTAGGAAACACGGCTCTTTGTTTTGGGCAAACTCACGTTTCCTGCTGTATTAGAGAATTTAGGAAGCAAGCGCGTGCTTCTTGCTCTAAAGCAGAGAGTGTTTCATGGATGAGAACTGTGCAGTGTGTTTCCTTCAGAAATGGAGTTAAATCCCAGGCTCTGTGTCTTCCTACAAGCAAGATTTTGTTTCAGGAAAATGCAGTCCCTTTTCAGCTCGAATGAAGCTACATTTTTCACGAAGCTCACACATTTCTCGCGCTAAACTAAAAATCATTGCATGTTAGAGGACCTGTGCTATGTATCAGTTTCAGAAGCAGCATTGGACTAGATGTGGTCCATATGTGTAGGAAACACCACTCTTTTTTCTGATCACACTCATGTTTCCTGCTCTATTAGAGATTCTAGAAAGCAAGAGCGTGCTTCTTGCTCTAAAGCAGAGTGTGTTTCGTAGATGAGAACTCTGCTGCGTGTTTCCATTCAGAAATGGAGTTAAATCCCATGCTCTGTGTCTTCCTAAAAGCAAGACTTCGTTTTAAGAAAACACAATCACTTATCAGCTAAAAGAAGCAATAATGAACACGAAGCTGACACGTTTTTTGCTCTTACCTGAAAAGGATTGGATGTTAGAGGACCTGTGGTTTGTATCAGTTTCAGAAGCAGAGTTGAAATAGACAAGGTCTGTATGTGTAGGAAACACCGTTCTTTTGCTCCAAGCACACTCACGTCCCCTGCACTATTAGAGAATTTGGAAAGCACGAGCATACTTCTTGCTCTAAAGCAGAGTGTGTTTCATGGATGGGAACTGTGCAGTGTGTTTCCCTTCAGAAATGGTGTTAAATCTCAGGCTCTTTGTCTTCCTAAAAGCAAGACTTCATTTGAGGTAAACGCAGTCCCTTTTCAGCTCAAAGGAAGATAAATCATTCACAAAGCTCACATGTTTCTCACTCTTAAATGAGAATCATTGCATGTTAGAGGATCTGTGGTTTCTATCCATTCCAGAAGCAGAGTTGAACTAGATTTGGTCCCTATTGGTAGGAAACACCGTTGTTTTGTTTTGGGCACACTCACGTTCCTGCTGTATTACAGACTATAGAAAGCAAGAGTGTGCTTCTTGCTCTATAGCAGACTGTGTTTCATGGATGGGAACTGTGCTGATTGTTGCCCTTCCGAAACAGAGTTAAATTCCAGGCTCTGTGATTTCCTACAAGCAAGACTTCGTTTCAGGTAAATGCAGTCTCTTTTCAGCTCAAAGGAAGCTACATTGTTCACAAAGCTCACACGTTTCTCTCACTTAACTGAAAAGCATTGGATGTCAGAGGACCTGTGTTTTATAGCAGTTTCATAAGCAGAGTTGAACTCAATATGGTCCGTATGTGTAGGAAGCACCGTTCTTTTGTTCTGAGCACACTCACATTTCCTGCTGTATTAGAGACTCTAGAAAGCAAGGGCGTGCTTCTTGTTATGAAGCACAGTGTGTTTTATGGATGGGAACTGTGTTGAGTGTTATGCTTCAGAACTGAAGTTAAATCCCAGGCTCTGTGTCTTCCTACAAGAAATAATTTGTTTCAGGTAAACACAGTCCCTTTTCAATTCAAACGAAGCTACATCGTTCACGAATCTCACACGTTTCTTGCTCTTAACTGAAAAGAATTGGATGTTAGAGGACCTGTGGTTTGTATCAGTTTCAGAAGTAGAGTTGAACTGGATATGGTCCATATGTTCAGGAAACACCGTTCTGTGGTTCTGTGCACCCTCACGTTTGCTGTTGTATTAGAGACTCTAGAAAGCAAGAGCATGCGTCTTGCTCTAAAGCAAAGAATGTTTCATGGATGAGAACTGTGCTGTGTGTTTCACTTCAGAAATGGAGTTAAATCCCAGTCTGTGTGTCTTCCTACAAGCAAGACTTCCTTTCAGTTAAACGCATTGCCTTTTCAGCTCAAATGAAGCTACATCTTTCTCGAAGCTCACACATTTCTCTTATTAACTGACATATATTGGACCTTAGAGGACCTGTGGTTTATATCAGTTTCAGAAGCAGAGTTGAACTAGATATGGTCCGTATGTATAGTAAACACTGTTCTTTTGTTCTGAGCACACCCAGGTTTCCTGCTCTATTATAGACTCTAGAAAGCAATAGCGTGTTTCTTGCTCTGAAGAACAGTGTGTTTCATGGATGAGAATTGTGCTGTGTGTTTCCCTTCAGAAATGGAGTAAAATCCCAGGCTCTGTGTGACCCTACACGCAAGACTTTGTTTCAAATAAACGCAGTCCCTTTTCAACTGAAATGAAGCTACATCGTTTATAAAGCTCACAAGTTTCTCGCTCGTAACTGAAAAGAATTGGATTTTAAAAGACCTGCGGTTTGTATCAGTATCAGAAGGAGAGTTGAACTAGATACGGTCTGTATGTGTAGGAAACACCGTTTTTTGTTTTGAGAACACCAACATTTCCTGCTTTATTAGAGACTCTAGAAAGCAAGAGCATGTGTCTTGCTCTAAAGGAAAGAGTGTTTCAAGGATGAGAACTGTGCTGTGTGTTTCCCTTCAGAAATGGAGTTAAATCCCAGGCTCTGTGTCTTCCTACAAGCAAGACTTTCTTTCAGGTAAACACCGTCCCTTTTCAGCTCAAACGAAGCAACATCGTTCATGAAGCTCACACTTTTCTTGCTCTGAACTGAAATGCATTGGATGTTAGAGGTCCTGTGGTTTGTATCAGTTTCAGAAGCAGAGTTGAACTAGTTATGGTCCGTATGTGTAGTAAACTTTGTTCTTTAGTTCTGAGTACACCAACGTTTCCTGCTGTATTAGGGACTCTACAAAGCAAGAGCGTGCTTCTGGCTCTAAAGTACAATGTGTTTCATGAATGGGAAATCTGCTGTGTGTTTCCCTTCAATAATGGAGTTAAATCCCAGGCTCTGTGTCTTCCTACAAGCAAGACTTCGTTTCAGAAAAGGGTAGTCACTTTTCAGCTCAAAGGACCTATATCGTTCACGAAGCTCACATATTTCTCTTATTAACTGAAGCATTGGATGTTAAAGGACCTGAGGTTTGTATCATTTTCAGAAGCAGACTTGAACTAGATATGGTCCATATGTGTAGTAAACACCATACTTTTGTTCTGAACACACCCACGTTTCCTGCTGTATTAGAGACTCAAGAAACCAAGAGCGAGCTTCTTGCTCTAAAGCACAGTGTGTTTCTTGGATGAGAACTATGCTGAGTTTTTCCCTTAAGAAATGGAGTTAAATCCCAGGCTCTGTGTCTTCCTACAAGCAAGAATTCATCTCAAGTAAACGCAGTCCCTTTTCAGCTAAACGAAGCTACATAGTTCAGGAAGCTCACACATTTGTCGCACTTACCTGAAAATCATTGGATGTTTGAGGACCTGTGGTTTGTATCAGTTTCAGAAACAGAGTTGAACTATATATGGTCCATATGTGTAGTAAACACAGTTCTTTTGTTCTGAGCACACCCAGATTTCCTGCTCTATTAGAGACTCTGGAAAGCAAGAGCGTGTTTCTTGCTCTGAATCACAGTGTGTTTCATGTATGAGAACTGTGCTGTGTGTTTACCTTCAGAAATGGAGTAAAATCTCAGGCTCTGTGTCTTCCTACAAGCAAGACTTCATTTTAAGGAAATGCAGTCCCTTTTCAGCTCAAAAGAAGCGACATCATTCACGACGCACACACGTTTCTGGATCTTAAATGAAAATCATAGGATGTTAGAGGACATGTGGTTTGTATCAGTTTCAGAACCACAGATGAACAAGATATGGTCTGTAAGTGTAGTAAACACCATACTTTTGTTCTGAGCACAACCACGTTTCCTGCTGCATTAGAGACGCTAGAAAGAAAGAGTGTGCTTCTTGATCTAAATCAGAGTGTGTTTCATAGATGAGAACTGTGCTGTGTGTTTCCCTTCAGAAATGGAGTTAAATCCCTGTCTCTGTCTTCCTACAAGCAATTCTTCCTTTCAGGTAAACACAGTGCCTTTCCAGCTCAAACGAACCTACATCCTTCTCGATGCTCACACATTTATCTTATTAACTGACAAGTATTGGATGTTAGAGGACCTGTGGTTTATATCAGTTTCAGAAGCAGAGTTGAACTAGATATGATCCCTATGTATAGTAAACACTGTTCTTTTGTTCTGAGCACACCCACGTTTCCTGCTCTTTTATAGATTCTAGAAAGCCAGAGCGTGTTTCTTGCTCTGAAGCACAGTGTGTTTCATGGATGAGAACTCTGCTGTGTGTTTCCCTTCAGAAATGGAGTTAAATCTCAAGCTCTGTGTGTTCCTATGAGCAAGACTTCGTTTCAGGAAAGGGTAGTCACTTTTCAGCTCAAAGGACCTACATAGATCTCAAAGCTCACATATTTCTCTTTTTAACTGACAAGCATTGGATGTTAGAGGACCTGAGGTTTGTATCATTTTCAGAAGCAGACTTGAACTAGATATCGTCCGTATGTGTAGTAAACACCATACTTTTGCTCTGAGCACACCCACGTTTCCTGATCTATTAGAGACTCTAGAAACCAGGAGCATGCTTCTTGCTCTAAAGCAGATTGTGTTTCATGGATGAGAACTGTGCTGTGTGTTTCACTTCAGAAATGAAGTTACATCGCAGGTTCTGTGTTTTCCTACAAGCAAGACTTCGTTTCAAGTAAACGCAGTCCCTTTTCAGCTCAAACGAAGATACATTGTTTTTGTAGCTCACACGTTTCTCGTTCTTAACTGAAAGCATTGGATGATAGAGAACCTGTGGTTTGTATCAGTTTCAGAAGCCGAGTTGAACTACTTATGGTCCGTATGTGTAGTAAACTTCATTCTTTTGTTCTGAGCACACCCATGTTTCCTGCTGTATTAGTCTAGAAAGCAAGAGCGTGCTTCTTGCTCTAAAGCACAATGTGTTTCATCGATGGGAAAGGTGCTGTGTGTTTCCCTTCAGAAATGGAGTTAAATCCCAAGCTCTGTGTGTTCCTACAAGCAAGACTTCGTTTCAGGAAAGGGTAGTCACTTTTAAGCTCAAAGGACCTACATAGTTCACAAAGCTCACATATTTCTCTTTTTAACTGACAAGCATTGGATGTTAGAGGACCTGAGGTTTGTATCATTTTCAGAGGCAGACTTGAACTAGATATCGTCCGTATGTGTAGTAAACACCATACTTTTGTTCTGAGCACACCCACATTTCCTGATCTATTAGAGACTCTAGAAACCAGGAGCGTGCTTCTTGCTTTAAAGCACAGTGTGTTTCATGGATGAGAACTGTGCTCAGTGTTTCCCTTTAGACATGGAGTTAAATCCCAGGCTCCTTGTCTTCCGACAAGCAAGACTTTGTTTCAAGTAAACGCAGTCCCTTTTCAGCTCAAACGAAGCTACATAATTCAGGAAGCTCACACGTTTCTCGCTCTTACCTGCAAATAATTGGATGTTAGAGGACCTTTGGTTTGTATCAGTTTCAGAATCAGAGTTGAACTAGTTGTGGTCCGTATGTGTAGTAAACACCGTTCTTTTGATCTGAGCACACACACGTTTCCTGTTATATTAGAGACTCTAGAAAGCAAGAGCGTGCCTCTTGCTCTAAAGCAGAGTGTGTTTCACGGATGAGAACTGTGCTGTGTGTTTCCCTTCAGAAATGGAGTTAAATCCCAGGTTCTGTGCCTTCCTACAAGCAATACTTCGTTTCAAGTAAACGCAGTCCCTTTTCAGGTAAAACGAAGCAACGTCATTCACAAAACTCACAAGGTTCTCGGTCTTAACTGAACAGAATTGGATTTTATAGGACCTGTGGTTTGTATCAGTTTCAGATTGAGAGTTGAAATAGATATGGTCCGTATGTGTAGGAAACACCGTTTTTTGTTTTGAGAACACCCACATTTCCTCCTGTATTAGAGACTCTAGAAAGCAAGAGCGTGCGTCTTGCTCTAAGTAAAGTGAGTTTCATGGATGAGAACTGTGCTGTGTGTTTTACGTCAGAAATTTAGTTAAATCCCAATCTCTGTGTCTTCCTACAAGCAAGACTTCCTTTCAGGTAAACACAGTGACTTTTCAGCTTAAAGGAAGCTAAATCGTTCTCAAAGCTCACACATTTCTCTTATAACTGACAAGTATTGGATGTTAGAGGACCTGTGGTTTATATCAGTTCCAGAAGAAGAGTTGAACTAGATATGGTCCTTATGTGTAGTAAACACCATACATTTGTTCTGAACACACCCACGTTTCCTGCTGTATTAGAGTCTCTAGAAAGCAAGAGCGTGCTTCTTGCTCTAAAGCACAATGTGTTTCATCAATGGGAAAGGTGCTGTGTGTTTTTCTTCAGAAATGGAGTTAAATCCCAATGTCTGTGTGTTACTAAAAGCAAGACTTCGTTTCAGGTAAGGCTAGTCACTTTTCAGCTTAAAGGACCTACATCGTTCACAAAGCTCTCATATTTCTCTTTTTAACTGACAAGTATTGGATGTTAGAGGACCTGTGGTTTATATCAGTTCCAGAAGAAGAGTTGAACTAGATAAGGTCCGTATGTATAGTAAACACTGTTCTTTTGTTCTGAACACACCCAGGTTTCCTGCTCTATTATAGACTCTAGAAAGCAAGAGCATGCTTCTTGCTCTAAAGCAGAGTGTGTTTCATGGATGAGAACTGTGCTGTGTATTTCCCTTCAGAAATGGTGTTAAATCCCATGTTCTGTGTCTTCCTCCAAGCAAGACTTCGTTTCAGGTAAACACAGTCCCATTTCAGTTCAAACGAAGCTACATCATTCACGAAGCTCACAGGTTTCTTGCTCTTAACTGAAAAGAATTGGATTTAGAAATCCTGTGGTTTGTATCAGTTTCAGAAGCAATTTGAACTAGATTTGGTCTATATGTGTGGTAAACACCGTTCTTTAGTTCTGTGCACACTCACGTTTCCTGCTGTATTAGAGACTCTAGGAAGCAGGAGCGTGCTTCTTGCTCTAAAGCAGAGTTTGTTGCATGGTTGAGAACTGTGCTGTGTGTTTCCCTTCAGAAATGGAGTTAAATCCCAGGTTCTGTGCCTTCCTACAAGCAATATTTCTTTTCAAGTAAACGCAGTCCCTTTTCAGGTAAAACGAAGCAACGTCATTCTCAAAACTCACAAGGTTCTCGGTCTTAACTGAACAGAATTGGATTTTAGAGGACCTGCGGTTTGTATCAGTTTCAGAAGGAGAGTTAAACTAGATATGGTCCATATATGTAGGAAACACTGTTTTTTGTTTTGATATCACCCACATTTCCTCCTGTATTAGAGTCTCTAGAAAGCAAGAGCATGTGTCTTGCTCTAAGTAAAGTGAGTTTCATGGATGAGAACTGTGCTGTGTGTTTTACGTCAGAAATTTAGTTAAATCCCAATCTCTGTGTCTTCCTACAAGGAAGACTTCCTTTCAGATAAACACTGTGACTTTTCAGTTCAAAGGAAGCCACATCGTTCTCAAAACTCACAAATTTCTCTTATAGCTGACAAGTATTGGATGTTAGAGGACCTGTGGTTTATATCAGTTCCAGAAGAAGAGTTGAACTAGATATGGTGTGTATGTGTAGTAAACTTCGTTCTTTTGTTCTGAACACACCCATGTTTCCTGCTGTATTAAAGACTCTAGAAAGCAAGAGCGTGCTTCTTGCTCTAAAGCACAATGTGTTTCATCAATGGGAAAGGTGCTGTGTGTTTTTCTTCAGAAATGGAGTTAAATCAAAAGCTTTGTGTGTTCCTACAAGCAAGACTTCGTTTCAGGTAAGGCTAATCACTTTTCAGCTCAAAGGACCTACATCATTCACAAAGCTCACATATTTCTCTTTTTAACTGACAAGCATTGGATGATAGAGGACCTGAGGTTTGTATGACTGTCAGAAGCAGACTTGAACCTCATATGGTCTGTACGGATAGTAAACACTGTACTTTTGTTCTGAGCACACCCAGGTTTCCTGCTCTATTTTAGATTCTAGAAAGCAAGAGCGTGTTTCTTGCTCTAAAGCACAGTGTGTTTCATGGATGAGAACTGTGCTGTGTGTTTCCCTTCAGAAATGGAGTAAAATCCTAGGCTCTGTGTCTTCCTACAAGCAAGACTTCCTTTCAAGTAAATGCAGTCCCTTTTCAGCTCAAACGAAGCTACATTGTTGATGTATATCACACATTTCTTACTGACAAGTATTGGATGTTAGAAGACCAGTGGTTTATATCAGTTTCAGAAGGATAGTTGAACTAGATATGGTATGCATGTGTAGTAAACAATGTTCTATTGTTCTGAGCACACACAGGATTCCTGCTGTATTATAGACTCTAGAAAGCAAGAGCGTGTTTCTTGCTCTGAAGCACAGTGTGTTTCATGGATGAGAACTATGCTGTGTGTTTCCCTTCAGAAATGGAGTAAAATCCCAGGCTCTGTGTCTTCCTACAGGCAAGACGTTGTTTCACCTAAACAAAGTCACTTTTCAGCTCAAACGAAGCTACATCCTTCATGAAACTCACAAGTTTTTCGCTCTTAACTGAAAGTAAGTGGATTTTAGAGGACCTGCGGTTTGTATCAGGTTCCGAAGGAGAGTTGAACTAGGTATGGCCCGTATGCTTAGGACACACCGTTCTTTGGTTCTGTGCACGATCATGTTTCCTGCTGTATTAGAGACTCTAGAAAGCAAGACCGTGCTTCTGGCTCTAAAGCAGATTGTGTTTCATGGATGAGAACTGTGCTGTGTGTTTCACTTCAGAAATGAAGTTACATTGCAGGTTCTGTGTTTTCCTACAAGCAAGACTTCGTTTCAAGAAAACGCAGGCTCTTTTCAGCTCAAACGAAGATACATTGTTCTTGAAGCTCACACGTTTCTCGCTCTTAACTGAAAGCATTGGATGTTAGAGAACCTGTGGTTTGTATCAGTTTCAGAAGCAGAGTTGAACTAGTTATGGTCCGTATGTGTAGTAAACTTCGTTCTTTTGTTCTGAGCACACCCACGTTTCCTGTTGTATTAGTCTAGAAAGCAAGAGCGTGCTTCTTGCTCTAAAGCACAATGTGTTTCATCGATGGGAAAGGTGCTGTGTTTCCCTTCAGAAATGGAGTTAAATCCCAAGCTCTGTGTGTTCCTACAAGCAAGACTTCGTTTCAGGAAAGGGTAGTCACTTTTCAGCTCAAAGGACCTACATCGTTCACAAAGCTCACATATTTCTCTTTTTAACTGACAAGCATTGGATGTTAGAGGACCTGAGGTTTGTATCATTTTCAGAAGCAGACTTGAACTAGATATCGTCCGTATGTGTAGTAAACACCATACTTTTGTTCTGAGCACACCCACGTTTCCTGAACTATTAGAGACTCTAGAAACCAGGAGCGTGCTTCTTGCTCTAAAGCACAGTGTGTTTCATGGATGAGAACTGTGCTCAGTGTTTCCCTTTAGATATGGAGTTAAATCCCAGGCTCCTTGTCTTCCGACAAGCAAGACTTTGTTTCAAGTAAACGTAGTCCCTTTTCAGCTCAAACGAAGCTACATAGTTCAGGAAGCTCACACGTTTCTCGCTCTTACCTGTAAATAATTGGATGTTAGAGGACCTTTGGTTTGTATCAGTTTCAGAATCAGAGTTGAACTAGATGTGGTCCGTATGTGTAGTAAACACCGTACTTTTGTTCTGAGCAAATCCACGTTTCCTGCTGTATTAGAGACTCTAGAAATCAAGAGCGTGTTTCTTGCTCCAAAGCAGAGTGTGTTTCATGGGTGGGAACTGTGGTGTGGGTTTCACTTCAGAAATGGATTAAAATCCCAGGCTCTGTATCTTCCTACAAGCAATACTTCCTTTCTGGTTAAACCCAGTCCCTTTTCAGCTCAAAGGAAGTACATCATTCAGTAAGCTCACACATTTCTCTTATAAACTGACAAGTATTGGATGTTACTGGACCTGTGTTTTGTATCAGTTTTAGAAACAGAGTAGAACTACATACGGTGCGTATGTGTAGTAAAACTGTTCTTTTGTTCTGAGCACAGCCAGGTTTCCTGCACTATTATAGACTGTAGAAAGCAAGAGCGTGTTTCTTGCTCTGTAGCACAGTGTGTTTCATGGATGAGAACTGTGCTGTGTATTTCCCTTCAGAAATGGAGTAAAATCCCAGGCTCTGTGTCTTCCTACAAGCAAGACTTCATTTCAGGAAAACATAGTCACCTTTCACCTCAAACGAAGCTACATCCTTCACGAAACTCACAGGTTTCTCGCTCTTAACTGAAAATAAGTGGATTTTAGAGGACCTGTGGTTTGTATCAGTTTAAGAAAGAGAGTGGAACTAGATATGGTCCGAATGTTTAGGAAACACCGTTCTTTGGTTCTGTGCAAGCTCATGTTTCATGCTGTATTAGAGACTCTAGAAAGCAAGAGCATGCTTCTTGCTCTAAACAGAGTGTGTTTCATGGATGAGAACTGTGTTGTGTTTTTCCCTTCAGAAATGAAGCTACTTCCCATGTTCTGTGCCTTCCTACAAGCAAGACTTCGTTTCAAGTAAACACAGTCCCTTTTCAGCTCAAACGAAGCTACATTGTTCTTGAAGCTCACACATTTCTAGCTCTTAACTGAAAACATTGGATGTTAGAGAACCTGTGGTTTGTATCAGTTTCAGAAGCAGAGTTGAACAAGTTATGGTCCGTATGTGTAATAAACTTCCTTCTTTTGTTCTGAACACACCCACGTTTCCTGCTGTATTAGAGACTCTAGAAAGCAAGAGCGTGCTTCTTGCTCTAAAGCACAATGTGTTTCATCAATGGGAAAGGTGCTGTGTGTTTTTTTTTCAGAAATGGAGTTAAATCCCAAGCTTTTTGTGTTCGTACAAGCAAGACTTCGTTTCAGGTAAGCCTAGTCTCTTTTCAGCTCAAAGGACCTACATCGTTCACAAAGCTCACATATTTCTCTTTTTAACTGACAAGCATTGGATGTTAGAGGACCTGAGGTATGTATCATTTTCAGAAGCAGACTTGAACTAGATATGGTCCGTATGTGTAGTAAACACCATTCTTTTCTTCTGAGCACACCCATGTTTCATGCTCTATTAGAGACTCTAGAAACCAAGAGTGTGCTTCTTGATCTAAAGCAGAGTGTGTTTCATGGATGGGAAAGGTGCTGTGTGTTTCCCTTCAAAACTGGAGTAAAATCCCAGGCTCTGTATCTTCCTACAAGAAGGACTTCTTTTCAAAAAAACGCAGTCCATCGTCAGCTCAAACGAAGCTACATCGTTCAAGAATCTCACACATTTTTCTTATTAACTGACAAGCATTGGACATTAGAGGACCTATGGTTTGTATCAGTTTCAGAAGCAAAGTTGAACTAGTTATGGTCCGTATGTGTAGTAAACACCGTTCTTTTGTTCTGAGCACACACTTTTCCTGCTGTATTAGAGACTCTAGAAAGCAAGAGCGTGCTTCTTGCTCTAAAGCAGAGTGTGTTTCATGGATGGGAACTGTGCTGTGTGTTTCTCTTCCAAAATGGAGTTAAAACCTGGCGCTGTGTTTTCCTACAAGCAAGACTTTGTGTAAGGTAAATGCATACCCTTTAAAGCTCAAACGAAGCCACATCGTTCACGAAGCTCAAACATTTCTCTTATTAACTGACAAGCATTGGATGTTAGATGACCTGATGTTTGTATCATTTTCAGAAGCAGACTTGAACTAGTTATGGTCGGTATGTGTAGTAAACAACGTTCTTTTGATCTGAGCACACACATCTCTCCTGCTATATTAGAGACTCTAGAAAGCAAGAGCGTGCCTCTTGCTCTAAAGCAGAGTGTGTTTCACGGATGAGAAGTATGCTGAGTGTTTCCCTTTAGAAATGGAGTTAAATTCCAGGCTCTGTGTCTTCCTACAAGCAAGAGTTCTTTTCTAGTAAACGCAGTCCCTTTTCAGCTCAAACGAAGCTACATCGTTCAGGAAGCTCACACGTTTCGCGCTCTTACCTGAAAATCATTGGATGTTATAGGACCTGTGGTTTGTATCAATTTCAGAAGCAGAGTTGCCCTTGATGTGGTCAGTATGTGTAGTAAACTCCGTACTTTTGTTTTGAGCCCACCCACGTTTCCTGCTGTATTAGAGACCCTAGAAAGCAACAGCGTGCTTCTTGCTCTAAAGCAGAGTGTGTTTCACGGATGAGAAGTGTGCTGTTTGTTTTTCTTCAGAAATGGAGTTAAATCCCAGGTTCTGTGCATTCCTACAAGCAATACTTCGTTTCAAGTAAACTCAGTCCCTTTTCAGGTAAAACGAAGCAACCTCATTCACAAAACTCACAAGGTTCTCGGTCTTAACTGAACAGAATTGGATTTTAGAGGACCTGCGGTTTGTATTAGTTTCAGAGGGAGAGTTGTACTAGATATGGTCCGTATGTGTAGGAAACACCGTTTTTTGTTTTGAGAACACCCACATTTCCTCCTGTATTAGAGACTCTAGAAAGCAAGAGCGTGCGTCTTGCTCTAAGTAAAGTGAGTTTCATGGATGAGAACTGTGCTGTGTGTTTTACGTCAGAAATTTAGTTAAATCCCAATCTCTGTGCCTTCCTACAAGCAAGACTTCCTTTCAGGTAAACAATGTGACTTTTCAGCTCAAAGGAAGCTACATCGTTCTCAAAGCTAAAACATTTCTCTTATAGCTGACAAGTATTGGATGTTAGAGGACCTGTGGTTTATATCAGTTCCAGAAGAAGAGTTGAACTAGATATGGTCCGTATGTGTAGTAAACTTCTTTCTTTGTTCTGAACACACCCATGTTTCCTGCTGTATTAGAGACTCTAGAAAGCAAGAGTGTAATTCTTGCTCTAAAGCATAATGTGTTTCATCAATGGGAAAGGTGCTGTGTGTTTTTCTTCAGAAATGGAGTTAAATCTCAAGGTCTGAGTGTTCCTACAAACAAGATTTCGTTTCAGGTAAGGCTAGTCACTTTTCAGCTTAAAGGACCTACATCGTTCACAAAGCTCTCATATTTCTCTTTTTAACTGACAAGCATTGGATGTTGGAGGACCTGAGGTATGTATCATTTTCAGAAGCAGACTTGAACTAGATATGGTCCGTATGTATAGTAAATACTGTTCTTTTGTTCTGAACACACCCAGGTTTCCTGCTCTATAATAGACTCTAGAAAGCAAGAGCATGCTTCTTGCTCTAAAGCAGAGTGTATTTCATGGATGAGAACTGTGCTGTGTATTTCCCTTCAGAAATGGAGTTAAATCCCAGGTTCTGTGTCTTCCTCCAAGCAAGACTTCCTTTCAAGTAAACGCAGTCCCTTTTCAGGTCAAACGAAGGTACATCATTCACGAAGCTCACAGGTTTCTCGCTCTTAACTGAAAAGAATTGGATTTAGAAATCCTGTGGTTTGTATCAGTTTCAGAAGCATTTTGAACTAGATGTGGTCTATATGTGTGGTAAACACCATTCTTTAGTTCTGTGCACACTCACGTTTCCTGCTGTATTAGAGACTCTAGGAAGCAAGAGCGTGCTTCTTGCAATAAAGCAGAGTTTGTTGCATGGTTGAGAACTGTGCTGTGAGTTTCCCTTCAGAAATGGAGTTAAATCCCAGGTTCCTTGTCTTCCTACAAGCAAGACATCGTTTCAAGTAAACGCAGTCCCTTTTCAGATGAAATGAATCTAGATCGTTCAGGAACCTCACACGTTTCTCACTCTTAACTGAAAAGAATTGGATGTTAGAGGACCTGCGTTTGTATCAGTTTCAGAAGGAGAGTTGAACTACATATGGTCCGTACGTGTAGTAAACACCATTCTTTTGTTCTGAACACACCCATGTTTCCAGGTCTAATAGAGACCCTCGAAATCACGTGCATGTTTCTTGCTCTGAAGCAGAGTGTGTTCCATGGAGGAGAACTGTGCTGTGTGTTTCCCTTCAGAAATGGAGTTAAATCCCAGGCTATGTGTCTTCTTACAAGCAAGACTTCCTTTCAGGAAATTGCAGTCCCTTTTCAGCTCAAACGAAGCTACATCATTCACGAAGCTCACACATTTCTCTTATTAACTGAGACTTATTGGATGTTAGAAGACCTGTGGTTTATATCAGTTTTAGAAGCATAGTTGAACTAGATATGGTCCGTTTGTGTAGTAAACAATGTTCTATTGTTCTGAGCAAACACAGGATTCCTGCGCTATTATAGACTCTAGAAAGCAAGAGCGTGTTTCTTGCTCTGAAGCACTGTGTGTTTCATGGATGAGAACTGTGCTGTGTATTTCCCTTCAGAAATGGAGTAAAATCCCAGGCTCTGTGTCTTCCTACAAGCAAGACTTTGTTTCAGGTAAACACAGTCACTTTTCAGCTCAAACGAAGCTACATCCTTCACGAAACTCACATGTTTCACGCTCTTTACTGAAAATAAGTGGATTTTAGAGGACCTGCGGTTTGTATCAGTTTCAGAAGCAGAGTTGAACTAGATATGGTCCGTAGGTTTAGGAAACACCATTCTTTGGTTCTGTGCATGCTCATGTTTCCTGCCCTATTAGAGACTCTAGAAAGCAAGAGCGTGCTTCTTGCTCTAAAGCAGAGTGTGTTTCATGGATGAGAACGGTGCTGTGTGTTTCCCTTCAGAAATGAAATTACAATCCAGGTTCTGTGTTTTCCTACAAGCAAGACTACGTTTCAAGTAAAGGCAATCACTTTTCAGCTCAAACGATGCTACATTGTTCTTGAAGCTCACACGTTTCTCGCTCATAACTGAAAGCATTGGATGGTAGAGAACATGTTGTTTGTATCAGTTTCAGAAGCAGAATTGAACTAGTTGTGGTCTGTATGTGTAGTAAACTTCGTTCTTTTGTTCTGAGCACACCCACGTTTAATCGTGTATTAGAGACTCTAGAAAGCAAGAGCGTGCTTCTTGCTCTAAAGCACAATGTGTTTCATCGATGGGAAAGTTGCTGTGTGTTTCCCTTCAGTAATGGAGTTAAATATAAAGCTCTGTGTGTTCCTACAAGCAAGACTTGGTTTCAGGTAAGTCTAGTCACTTTTCAGCTCATAGGACCTACATCGTTCACAAAGCTCACATATTTCTCTTTTTAACTGACAAGCATTGGATGTTAGAGGACCTGAGGTTTGTATCATTTTCAGAATCTGACTTGAACTAGATATGGTCCGTATGTGTAGTAAACACCATACATTTGTTCTGAGCACACCCATGTTTCCTGCTGTATTAGAGACTCTAGAAAGCAATAGCGTGCTTCTTGCTCTAAAGGAGAGTGTGTTCCATGGATGAGAACTGTGCTGTGTGTTTCGCTTAAGAAATGGAGTTAAATCCCAGGTTCTGTGCCTTCCTACAAGCAAGACTTCTTTTCAAGTAAACGTAGTCCCTTTTCAGCTCAAAGGAACCACAATCATTCACGAAGCTCACAAGTTTCTCGCTCTTAACTGAAAAGAATTGGATTTTAGAGGACCTGCGGTTTGTATCAGTTTCAGAAGGAGAGTTGAACTAGATATGGTCTGTATATGTAGGAACCAAAGGTTTTTGTTTTGAAAAAACCCACGTTTCCTGCAGTATTAAAGATTCTAGAAAGCAAGAGCGTGCTTCTTGCTCTAAAGCAGAGTGTGTTTCATGGATGGGAACTGTGCTGTGTGTTTCTCTTCCAAAATGGAGTTAAAACCTGGCGCTGTGTCTTCCTACAAGCAAGACTTTGTTTAAGGTAAACGCAGTCCCATTTCAGCTCAAACGTAGCTACACCGTTCACGAAGCTCACACATTTCACTTATTAACTGACAAGCCTTGGATGTTAGAGGACCTGATGTTTGTATCATTTTCAGAAGCAGACTTGAACTAGTTATGGTCTGTATGTGTAGTAAACACCATTCTTTTGTTCTGAGCACACACAGGTTTCCTGCTGTATTAGAGACTCTAGAAACCAAGAGCGTGATTCTTGCTCTATAGCACAGTGTGTTTAATGGATGAGAACTATGCTGAGTGTTTCCCTTTAGAAACGGAGTTAAATCCCAGGCTCTGTGTCTTCCTACAAGCAAGACTTCTTTTCAAGTAAACCCAGTCCCTTTTCAGCTCAAACGAAGCTACATCATTCAGGAAGCTCACACGTTTCTAGCTCTTATTCTCAAACTCATTGGATGTTGTATGACCTGTGGTTTGTATCAGTTTCAGAAGCAGAGTTGACCTAGGTATGGTCTATATGTGTAGGAAACACCGTTTTTTGGTTTGAGAACACTCACATTTCCTGCTGTATTAGAGACTCTAGAAAGCAAGAGCGTGCGTCTTGCTTTAAATCAAAGTGTGTTTCATGGATGAGAACTGTGCTGTGTGTTTCACTTCAGAAATGGAGTTAAATCTCAGTCTCTGTGTCTTCCTACAAGCAAGACTTTCTTTCAGGTAAACGCGGTGACTTTGCAGCTCAAAGGAAGCTACATCGTTCTAGAAGCTCACACATTTCTCTTATTACTGAAAAGTATTGGATGTTAGAGGACCTGTGGTTTATATCAGTTCCAGAAGAAGAGTTGAACTGGATATGGTCTGTATGTATAGTAAACACTGTTCTTTTGTTCTGAACACAACAGTTTGTTCCAGAAACCCAGGTTTCCTGCTCTATTATAGACTCTAGAAAGCAAGAGCATGCTTCTTGCTCTAAAGCAGAGTGTGTTTCATGGATGAGAACTGTGCTGTGTGTTTCCCTTCAGAAATGGAGTTAAATCCCAGGTTCTGTGTCTTCCTCCAAGCAAGACTTCTTTTCAAGTAAACACAGTCCCATTTCAGCTCAAACGAAGCTACATCATTCACGAAGCTCATATGTTTCTCGCTCTTAACTGAAAAGAATTGGATTTAGAAATCCTGTGGTTTGTATTATTTTCAGAAGCAATTTGAACTAGATGTGGTCTATATGTGTGGTAAACACCGTTCTTTAGTTCTGTGCATACTCACGTTTCCTTCTGTATTAGAGACTCAAGGCAGCAAGAGCGTGCTTCTTGCTCTAAAGCAGAGTTTGTTGCATGGTTGAGAACTGTGCTGTGTGTTTCCATTCAGAAATGGAGTTAAATCCCAGGCTCTGTGTCTTCCTACAAGCAAGACCTCGTTTCAGGTAAGGGGGGTCACTTTTCAGCTCAAAGGACCTACATTATTCACAAAGCTCACATATTTCTCTTATTAACTGACAACCATCGTATGTTAGAGGACCTGTGGTTTGTATCAGTTTCAGAAGCAAAGTTGAACTACATATGGTCCGTATGTGTAGTAAACACCATTCTTTTGTTCTGAGCACACCCACGTTTCCTGCTCTAATAGAGACCCTAGAAATCAAGTGCGTGTTTCTTGCTCTGAAGCACAGTGTGTTTCAGGGAGGATAATTGTGCTGTGTGTTTCACTTCAGAAAGGGATTTAAATCCCAGGTTCTGTGTCTTCCTACAAGCAAGACTTCCTTTCAGGTAAATGCAGTCCCTTTTCAGCTCAAACGAAGCTACATCGTTCACGAAGCTCACACATTTCTCTTATTAACTCACAAGTATTGGATGTTAGAGACCTGTGGTTTATATCAGTTTCAGAAGCATAGTTGAACTAGATATGGTCCGTATGTGTAGTAAACAATGTTCTATTGTTCTGAGCACACACAGGATTCCTGCTCTATTATAGACTCTAGAAAGCAAGAGCATGTTTCTTGCTCTGAAGCACAGTGTGTTTCATGGGTGAGAACTGTGCTGTGTGTTTCCCTTCAGAAATTGAGTAAAATTCCAGGCTCTGTGTCTTCCTATAAGCAAGACTTTGTTTCACCTAAACAAAGACACTTTTCAGCTCAAACGAAGCTACATCCTTCACGAAACTCACAAGTTTCACATTCTTAACTGAAAATAAGTGGATTTTAGAGGTCCTGCGGGTTGTATCAGTTTCAGAAGGAGAGTTGAACTAGATATGGTTCGTATGTTTAGGAAACACCATTTTATGGTTCTGTACACGCTCATGTTTCCTGCTGTATTAGAGACTCTAGAAAGCAAGAGCGTGCTTCTTGCTCTAAAGCAGAGTGTGTTTAATGGATGGGAACTGTGCTGTGTGTTTCTCTTCAGAAATTTATTTAAATCCGAGGTGCTGTGTCTTCCTAGAAGCAAGAGTTTGTTTATGGTAAACGCAGACCCTTTTCAGCTCAAAGGATGCTCCATCATTCTCGAAGCTCACACATTTCTCTTATAACTGACAAGTATTGGATGTTAGAGGACATGTGGTTTATATCAGTTCCAGAAGCAGAGTTGAACTAGATATGGTCCGTATGTATAGGAAACACTGTTCTTTTGTTCTGACACACCCGGGTTTCCTGCTCTATTATAGACTCTAGAAAGCAAGAGCGTGTTTCTTGCTCTGAAGCAGAGTGTGTTTCATGGATGAGAACTGTGCTGTGTGTTTCCCTTCAGAAATGGAGTAAAATCCCAGACTCTGTGTCTTCCTACAAGCAAGACTTCGTTTCACATAAATGCAGTCCATTTTGAGCTGAAACGAAGCTACATCTTTCACGAAGCTCACAAGTTTCTCGCTCTTAACTGAAAAGAATTGGATTTTAGATGACATGTGGTTTGTATCAGTTTCAGAAAGAGAGGTGAACTAGATATGGTCTGTATGTGTAGGAAACAACGGTTTTTGTTTTGAGATCACCCATGTTTCCTGCTGTATTAGAGTCTCTAGAAAGCAAGAGCGTGCTTCTTGCTCTAAAGCCGAGTGTGTTTCATGGATGAGAACTGTGCTGTGTGTTTCACATCAGAAATGAAGTTACATCCCAGGTTCTGTGTGTTCCTACAAGCAAGACATCGTTTCAAGTAAACACAGTCCCTTTTCAGCTCAAAGAGAGCTACATTGTTCTTGAAGCTCACACGTTTCTAGGTCATAACTGAAAGCATTGGATGGTAGAGAACCTGTGGTTTGTATCAGTTTCAGAAGCAGAGTTGAACTAGTTATGGTCCGTATGTATAGTAAACTTTGTTCTTTTGTTCGGAGCACACCCACGTTTCCTGCAGTATTAGAGACTCTAGAAAGCAAGAGCGTGCTTCTTGATCTAAAGCACAATGTGTTTCATCAATGGGAAAGGTGCTGTGTGTTTCCCTTCAGAAATGGTGTTAAGTCCCAAGGTCTGTGTGTTCGTACAAGCAAGACTTCGTTTCAGGTAGGGCTAGTCACTTTTCAGCTCAAAGGACCTACATCGTTCACAAAGCTCACATATTTCTCCTTTTAACTGACAAGCATTGGATGTCAGAGCACCTGAGGTTTGTATCATTTTCAGAAGCAGACTTGAACTAGATATGGTCCATATGTGTAGTAAACACCATACATTTGATCTGAGCAAACCCACGTTTCCTGCTCTATTAGAGACTCTAGAAACCAAGAGCGTGCTTCTTGCTCTAAAGCACAGTGTGTTTCATGGATGAGAACTGTGCTGAGTGTTTCGCTTTAGAAATGGAGTTAAATCCCAGGCTCCTTGTCTTCCTACATGTAAGACTTTGTTTCAAGTTATCGCAGTCCCTTTTCAGCTCAAAGGAAGCTACAATGTTCAGGAAGCTCACACGTTTCTCGCTCTTACATGAAAATCATTGGATGTTAGAGGACCTTTCGTTTCTATCAGTTTCAGAAGCAGAGTTGAACTAGTTGTGGTCTGTATGTGTAGTAAACACCGTACTTTTGTTCTGAGCACACCCACGTTTCCTGCTGTATTAGAGACTCTAGAAAGCAAGAGCGTGCGTCCTGCTCTAAAGCAGTGTGTGTTTCATGGATGAGAACTGTGCAGTGTGATTCCCTTCAGAAATGGAGTTAAATCCCATGTTCTGTGCCTTCCTACAAGCAAGACTTCTTTTCAAGTAAACCTAGTCCCTTTTCAGCTCAAAGGAAGCTCCCTCAATCATGAAGCTCATAAGTTTCGCTCTCTTATCTGAAAAGAATTGGATTTTAGAGGACATGCGGTTTGTATCAGTTTCAGAAGGAGAGTTGAACTAGATATGGTCCGTATGTGTAGGAAACACCATTTTTTGTTTTATGAACACCCACATTTCCTGCTGTATTAGAGACTCTAGAAAGCAAGAGCTTGCGTCTTGCTCTAAAGCAATGTGAGTTTCATGGATGAGAACTGTGCTGTTTGTTTCACTCCAGAAATGGAGTTAAATCCCAGTCTCTGTGTCTTCCTACAAGCAAGACTTTCTTTCAGGTAAACACAGTGACTTTTCAGTTCAAAGGAAGCTCTATCGTTCTCGAGGCTCACATATTTATCATATAACTGACAAGTATTGGATGTTAGAGGAGCTGTGGTTTTATCAGTTCCAGAAGCAGAGTTGAACTAGTTGTGGTCTGTATGTATAGTAAATACTGTTCTTTTGTTCTGAGCACACCCAGGTTTCCTGCTCTATTATAGACTCTAGAAAGCAAGAGCGTGTTTCTTGCTCTGATGAACAGTGTGTTTCATGGATGAGAACTGTGCTGTGAGTTTCCCTTCAGAAATGGATTAAAATCCCAGGCTCTGTGTCTTCCTACAAGCAAGACTTCGTTTCAAATAAATGCAGTGCATTTTCTGCTGAAACGAAGCTACATCGTTCACGAAGCTCACAAGTTAATCGCTCTTAACTGAAAAGAATTGGATTTTAGAGGACCTGCGGTTTGTATCAGTTTCAGAAGGAGAGGTGAACTAGATGTGGTCTGTATGTGTAGGAAACAAGGTATTTGTTTTGAGAACACCCATGTTTCCTGCTGTATTAGAGACTCTAGAAAGCAAGAGCGTGCTTCCTGCTCTAAAGCAGAGTGTGTTTCTTGGATGGGAACAGTGCTGTGTGTTTCTCTTCCGAAATGGAGTTAAATCCCTGGTGCTGTATCTTCCTGCAAGGAAGAGTTCGTTTTAGGTAAACGCAGTCCCTTTTCAGCTCAAACGAATCTACATCGTACACGAAGCTCACACATTTCTCTTATTAAATGACAAGCATTGGATGTTAGACGACCAGTGATTTGTATCAGTTTCAGAAGCAGAGTTGAACTAGATATGGTCTGTATGTGTAGAAAACACTGTTCTTTTTTCTGAGCACACCCAGGTTTCCGGCACTATTAGAGACTCTACAAAGCAAGAGTGTGTTTCTAGCTCTGAAGCACAGTGTGTTTCATGGATGAGAAATGTGCTGTGTGTTTCCCTTCAGAAATGGAGTAAAATCCCAGGCACTGTGTCTTCCTACAAGCAAGACTTCGTTTCAGGTAAACACAGTCACTTTTCAGCTCCAAAGATGCTACATCCTTCATGAAGCTCACAAGTTTCTTGCTCCTAACTGAAAAGAATTGGATTTTAGATGACATGTGGTTTGTATCAGTTTCAGAAAGAGAGGTGAACTAGATATGGTCTGTATGTGTAGGAAACAACGGATTTTGATTTGAGATCACCCATGTTTCCTGCTGTATTAGAGTCTCTAGAAAGCAAGAGCGTGCTTCTTGCTCTAAAGCCGAGTGTGTTTCATGGATGAGAACTGTGCTGTGTGTTTCACATCAGAAATGAAGTTACATCCCAGGTTCTGTGTGTTCCTACAAGCAAGACATCGTTTCAAGTAAACACAGTCCCTTTTCAGCTCAAAGAGAGCTACATTGTTCTTGAAGCTCACACGTTTCTAGGTCATAAGTGAAAGCATTGGATGGTAGAGAACCTGTGGTTTGTATCAGTTTCAGAAGCAGAGTTGAACTAGTTATGGTCCGTATGTATAGTAAACTTTGTTCTTTTGTTCGGAGCACACCCACGTTTCCTGCAGTATTAGAGACTCTAGAAAGCAAGAGCGTGCTTCTTGATCTAAAGCACAATGTGTTTCATCAATGGGAAAGGTGCTGTGTGTTTCCCTTCAGAAATGGTGTTAAGTCCCAAGGTCTGTGTGTTCGTACAAGCAAGACTTCGTTTCAGGTAGGGCTAGTCACTTTTCAGCTCAAAGGACCTACATCGTTCACAAAGCTCACATATTTCTCCTTTTAACTGACAAGCATTGGATGTCAGAGCACCTGAGGTTTGTATCATTTTCAGAAGCAGACTTGAACTAGATATGGTCCATATGTGTAGTAAACACCATACATTTGATCTGAGCAAACCCACGTTTCCTGCTCTATTAGAGACTCTAGAAACCAAGAGCGTGCTTCTTGCTCTAAAGCACAGTGTGTTTCATGGATGAGAACTGTGCTGAGTGTTTCGCTTTAGAAATGGAGTTAAATCCCAGGCTCCTTGTCTTCCTACATGTAAGACTTTGTTTCAAGTTATCGCAGTCCCTTTTCAGCTCAAAGGAAGCTACAATGTTCAGGAAGCTCACACGTTTCTCGCTCTTACATGAAAATCATTGGATGTTAGAGGTCCTTTCGTTTCTATCAGTTTCAGAAGCAGAGTTGAACTAGTTGTGGTCTGTATGTGTAGTAAACACCGTACTTTTGTTCTGAGCACACCCACGTTTCCTGCTGTATTAGAGACTCTAGAAAGCAAGAGCGTGCGTCCTGCTCTAAAGCAGTGTGTGTTTCATGGATGAGAACTGTGCAGTGTGATTCCCTTCAGAAATGGAGTTAAATCCCATGTTCTGTGCCTTCCTACAAGCAAGAATTCTTTTCAAGTAAACCTAGTCCCTTTTCAGCTCAAAGGAAGCTCCCTCAATCATGAAGCGCATAAGTTTCTCTCTCTTATCTGAAAAGAATTGGATTTTAGAGGACCTGCGGTTTGTATCAGTTTCAGAAGGAGAGTTGAACTAGACATGGTCCGTATGTGTAGGAAACACCATTTTTTGTTTTATGAACACCCACATTTCCTGCTGTATTTGAGACTCTAGAAAGCAAGAGCTTGCGTCTTGCTCTAAAGCAATGTGATTTTCATGGATGAGAACTGTGCTGTTTGTTTCACTCCAGAAATGGAGTTAAATCCCAGTCTCTGTGTCTTCCTACAAGCAAGACTTCCTTTCCGGTAAACACAGTGACTTTTCTGTTCAAAGGAAGCTCTAGCGTTCTCAAAGCTCACACATTTATCGATAACTGACATGTATTGGATGTTAGGGGAGCTGTGGTTTTATCAGTTCCAGAAGCAGAGTTGAACTAGTTGTGGTCTGTATGTATAGTAAACACTGTTCTTTTGTTCTGAGCCCACCCAGGTTCCCTGCTCTATTATAGACTCTAGAAAGCAAGAGCGTGTTTCTTGCTCTGATGAACAGTGTGTTTCATGGATGAGAACTGTGCTGTGAGTTTCCCTTCAGAAATGGAGTAAAATCCCAGGCTCTGTGTCTTCCTACAAGCAAGACTTCGTTTCAAATAAATGCAGTCCATTTTCTGCTGAAACGAAGCTACATCGTTCACGAAGCTTACAAGTTAATCGCTCTTAACTGAAAAGAATTGGATTTTAGAGGACCTGCGGTTTGTATCAGTTTCAGAAGGAGAGGTGAACTAGATGTGGTCTGTATGTGTAGGAAACTAGGTATTTGTTTTGAGAACACCCATGTTTCCTGCTGTATTAGAGACTCTAGAAAGCAAGAGCGTGCTTCCTGCTCTAAAGCAGAGTGTGTTTCTTGGATGGGAACAGTGCTGTGTGTTTCTCTTCCGAAATGGAGTTAAATCCCTGGTGCTGTATCTTCCTGCAAGGAAGAGTTCGTTTTAGGTAAACGCAGTCCCTTTTCAGCTCAAACGAATCTACATCGTACACGAAGCTCACACATTTCTCTTATTAAATGACAAGCATTGGATGTTAGACGACCAGTGATTTGTATCAGTTTCAGAAGCAGAGTTGAACTAGATATGGTCTGTATGTGTAGAAAACACTGTTCTTTTTTCTGAGCACACCCAGGTTTCCGGCACTATTAGAGACTCTACAAAGCAAGAGTGTGTTTCTAGCTCTGAAGCACAGTGTGTTTCATGGATGAGAACTATGCTGAATGTTTCCCTTCAGAACTGGAGTTAAATCCCAGGCACTGTGTCTTCCTACAAGCAAGACTTTGTTTCAGGTAAACACAGTCACTTTCAGCTCAAAAGAAGCTACATCCTTCACGAAGCTCACAAGTTTCTTGCTCCTAACTGAAAATAATTGGATTTTAGAGGAACTGCGGTTTGTATCAGTTTCAGAAGGAGAGTTGAATTAGATATAGTCTGTATGTTTATGAAACACCATTCTTTGCTTCAGTGCATGCTCACGTTTCCTGCTGTATTAGAGAATCTAGAAAGCAAGAGCATGCTTCTAGCTCTAAAGCAGATTGTGTTTTATGGATGGGAAAGGTGCTGTGTGTTTCCCTTCAAAAATGGAGTTAAATCCCAGGCTCTGTGTCTTCCTACAAGCAAGACTTCGTTTCACATAAATGCAGTCCATTTTGAGCTGAAACGAAGCTGCATCTTTCACGAAGCTCACAAGTTTCTCGCTCTTAACTGAAAAGAATTGGATTTTAGATGACATGTGGTTTGTATCAGTTTCAGAAAGAGAGGTGAACTAGATATGGTCTGTATGTGTAGGAAACAACGGTTTTTGTTTTGAGATCACCCATGTTTCCTGCTGTATTAGAGTCTCTAGAAAGCAAGAGCGTGCTTCTTGCTCTAAAGCCGAGTGTGTTTCATGGATGAGAACTGTGCTGTGTGTTTCACATCAGAAATGAAGTTACATCCCAGGTTCTGTGTGTTCCTACAAGCAAGACTTCATTTCAAGTAAACACAGTCCCTTTTCAGCTCAAAGGAAGCTACATTGTTCTTGAAGCTCACACGTTTCTAGGTCATAAGTGAAAGCATTGGATGGTAGAGAACCTGTGGTTTGTATCAGTTTCAGAAGCAGAGTTGAACTAGTTATGGTCCGTATGTATAGTAAACTTTGTTCTTTTGTTCGGAGCACACCCACGTTTCCTGCAGTATTAGAGACTCTAGAAAGCAAGAGCGTGCTTCTTGATCTAAAGCACAATGTGTTTCATCAATGGGAAAGGTGCTGTGTGTTTCCCTTCAGAAATGGTGTTAAGTCCCAAGGTCTGTGTGTTCGTACAAGCAAGACTTCGTTTCAGGTAGGGCTAGTCACTTTTCAGCTCAAAGGACCTACATCGTTCACAAAGCTCACATATTTCTCCTTTTAACTGACAAGCATTGGATGTCAGAGCACCTGAGGTTTGTATCATTTTCAGAAGCAGACTTGAACTAGATATGGTCCATATGTGTAGTAAACACCATACATTTGATCTGAGCAAACCCACGTTTCCTGCTCTATTAGAGACTCTAGAAACCAAGAGCGTGCTTCTTGCTCTAAAGCACAGTGTGTTTCATGGATGAGAACTGTGCTGAGTGTTTCGCTTTAGAAATGGAGTTAAATCCCAGGCTCCTTGTCTTCCTACATGTAAGACTTTGTTTCAAGTTATCGCAGTCCCTTTTCAGCTCAAAGGAAGCTACAATGTTCAGGAAGCTCACACGTTTCTCGCTCTTACATGAAAATCATTGGATGTTAGAGGACCTTTCGTTTCTATCAGTTTCAGAAGCAGAGTTGAACTAGTTGTGGTCTGTATGTGTAGTAAACACCATACTTTTGTTCTGAGCACACCCACGTTTCCTGCTGTATTAGAGACTCTAGAAAGCAAGAGCGTGCGTCCTGCTCTAAAGCAGTGTGTGTTTCATGGATGAGAACTGTGCAGTGTGATTCCCTTCAGAAATGGAGTTAAATCCCAGGTTCTGTGCCTTCCTACAAGCAAGACTTCTTTTCAAGTAAACCTAGTCCCTTTTCAGCTCAAAGGAAGCTCCCTCAATCATGAAGTACATAAGTTTCTCTCTCTTATCTGAAAAGAATTGGATTTTAGAGGACCTGCGGTTTGTATCAGTTTCAGAAGGAGAGTTGAACTAGACATGGTCCGTATGTGTAGGAAACACCATTTTTTGTTTTATGAACACCCACATTTCCTGCTGTATTAGAGACTCTAGAAAGCAAGAGCTGGCGTCTTGCTCTAAAGCAATGTGATTTTCATGGATGAGAACTGTGCTGTTTGTTTCACTCCAGAAATGGAGTTAAATCCCAGTCTCTGTGTCTTCCTACAAGCAAGACTTCCTTTCAGGTAAACACAGTGACTTTTCAGTTCAAAGGAAGCTCTATCGTTCTCAAAGCTCACACATTTATCGTATAACTGACAAGTATTGGATGTTAGAGGAGCTGTGGTTTTATCAGTTCCAGAAGCAGAGTTGAACTAGTTGTGGTCTGTATGTATAGTAAACACTGTTCTTTGTTCTGAGCCCACCCAGGTTCCCTGCTCTATTATAGACTCTAGAAAGCAAGAGCGTGTTTCTTGCTCTGATGAACAGTGTGTTTCATGGATGAGAACTGTGCTGTGAGTTTCCCTTCAGAAATGGAGTAAAATCCCAGGCTCTGTGTCTTCCTACAATCAAGACTTTGTTTCAAATAAATGCAGTGCATTTTCTGCTGAAACGAAGCTACATCGTTCACGAAGCTCACAAGTTAATCGCTCTTAACTGAAAAGAATTGGATTTTAGAGGACCTGCGGTTTGTATCAGTTTCAGAAGGAGAGGTGAACTAGATGTGGTCTGTATGTGTAGGAAACAAGGTATTTGTTTTGAGAACACCCATGTTTCCTGCTGTATTAGAGACTCTAGAAAGCAAGAGCGAGCTTCTTGCTCTAAAGCAGAGTGTGTTTCTTGGGTGGGAACAGTGCTGTGTGTTTCTCTTCCGAAATGGAGTTAAATCCCTGGCGCTGTATCTTCCTGCAAGGAAGAGTTCGTTTTAGGTAAATGCAGTCCCTTTTCAGTTCAAACGAATCTACATCATACACGAAGCTCACACATTTCTCTTATTAAATGACAAGCATTGGATGTTAGACGACCAGTGATTTGTATCAGTTTCAGAAGCAGAGTTGAACTAGATATGGTCTGTATGTGTAGAAAACACTGTTCTTTTTTCTGAGCACACCCAGGTTTCCGGCTCTATTAGAGACTCTACAAAGCAAGAGTGTGTTTCTAGCTCTGAAGCACAGTGTGTTTCATGGATGAGAACTGTGCTGTGTGTTTCCCTTCAGAAATGGAGTAAAATCCCAGGCACTGTGTCTTCCTACAAGCAAGACTTCGTTTCAGGTAAACACAGTCACTTTTCAGCTCCAAAGAAGCTACATCCTTCATGAAGCTCACAAGTTTCTTGCTCCTAACTGAAAATAATTGGATTTTAGAGGAACTGCGGTTTGTATCAGTTTCAGAAGCAGAGTTGAACTAGATGTGGTCCGTATGGGTAGTACACACCGTACTATTGTTCTGAGCCCACCCACGTTTCCTGCTATATTAGAGACTTTAGAAACCAAGAGCGTGCTTCTTGCTCTAAAGCACAGTGTGTTTCATGGATTAGAACTATGCTGAATGTTTCCCTTTAGAACTGGAGTTAAATCCCAGGCTCTGTGTCTTCCTACAAGCAAGACTTTGTTTCAGGTAAACACAGTCACTTTCAGCTCAAAAGAAGCTACATCCTTCACGAAGCTCACAAGTTCCTGGCTCCTAACTGAAAATAATTGGATTTTAGAGGAACTGCGGTTTGTATCAGTTTCAGAAGGAGAGTTGAATTAGATATAGTCCATAGGTTTATGAAAAACCATTCTTTGGTTCGGTGCACGCTCACGTTTCCTGCTGTATTAGAGAATCTAGAAAGCAAGAGCGTGCTTCTAGCTCTAAAGCAGAGTGTGTTTCATGGATGGGAAAGATGCTGTCTGTTTCCCTTCAAAAATGGAGTTAAATCCCAGGCTCTGTGTCTTCCTACAAGCAAGACTGCGTTTCAGGTAAACCCAGTCCCTTTTCAGCTCTAACGAAGCTACATCATTCACAAAGCTCCCACATTTCTCTTCGCAACTGACAAGCATTGGATGTTAGAGGACCTGTGGTTTGTATCAGTTTCAGAAGCAGAGTTGAAGTAGATATGGTCCGTATGTTTAGTAAACGCCGTTCTTTTTTTTCCTGAACACACGCAAGTTTCATGCTCTACTAGAGACTCTAGAAAGCAAGAGCGTGTTTCTTGCTCTGAAGCACAGTGTGTTTAAAGGATGAGAACTGTGCTGTGTGTTTCCCTTCAGAAATGCAGTTAAATCCCTGGCTCTGAGTCTTCCTACAAGCAATACTTCATTTCAGGTAAGAACAACCACTTTTCAGCTCAAACGAAGCTACAACCTTCAGGAAGCTCACACGTTTCTCGCTCTTAACTGAAAAGCATTGGATCTTAGAGGACCTGTGGTTTTTATAAGTTTCAGAAGCAGAGTTGAACTAGATATGGTCCGTAGGTATAGTAAACACTGTTCTTTTGTTCTGAGCACACACAAGTTACCTGCTGTATTAGAGAATCTAGAAAGCAAGAGCGCGCTTCTTGCTCTAAAGCAGAGTGTGTTTCATGGATGGTAACTGTGCTGTGTGTTTCTCTTCCAAAATGGAGTTAAATCCCTGGCGCTGTGTCTTCCTCCTAGCAAGAGTTCGTTTCAGGTAAAGGCAGTCCCTTTTCAGCTCAAACGAAGCTACATCGTTCACGAAGCTCACACATTTCTCTTATTAACTGACAAGCATTGGATGTTTGAGGACCTGTTGTTTGTATCAGTTTCGGAAGCAGAGTTGAACTAGATATGGTCCGTATGTGTAGTAAACACTGTTCTTTTGTTCTGAGCACACCCACGTTTCCTCGTGTTTTAGAGAATCTAGAAAGCAAGAGCGTGCTTCTTGCTCTAAAGCACAGTGTGTTTCATCGATGAGAACTGTGCTGAGTGTTTCCCTTTAGTAATGGAGATAAATCCCAGGCTCTGTGTCTTACCACAAGCAAGCCTTGTTTCAAGTAAACGCAGACCCTTTTCAGCTCAAACGAAGCTACATTGTTCACGAAGCTGACACATTTTTGCTCTTAACTGAAAATCATTGGATGTTAGAGGACCTGTGGTTTGTATAGTTTCAGAAGGAGACTTGACCTAGATATGGTCTATATATGTAGGAAACACCGTTTATTGTTCTGAGCACACTCACGTTTTCTGGTGTATTGGAGACTCCTGGAAGCAAGAGTATGCTTCTTGCTCTAAAGCATAGTTTGTTTAATGGATTAGAACTCTGCTGTGTGTTTACCTTCAGAAATGGAGAAAAATCCCAGGCTCTGTGTCTTGCTACAAGCAAGACTTCATTTCAGGTAAACACAGTCACTTTTCAGCTCAAAGGAAGCTACATCTTTCACGAAGCTCACACGTTTCTTGCTCTTAACTGAAAAGCATTGGATGTTAGAGGACCAGTGGTTTGTATCACTTTCATGAGCAGAGTTGAACTAGATATGGGCCTCATTCGTAGGAAACACAGTCCTTTGGTTATGAGCACACTCACATTTCCTGCTGTATTAGAGACTCTAGAAAGCAAGTGCGTTCTTCTTGCTCTAAAGCAGAGTGTGTTTCCAGGATGTGTGTTTCCCTTCAGAAATGGAGTTAAATCCAAGGTTCTCTGTCTTCCTACAAGCTAGACTACTTTTCAAGTAAACGCAGTCCCTTTTCAGCTCAAATGAAGCTACATCGTTCACAAAGCTCCCACATTTCTCTTCGTAACTGACAAGCATTGGATGTTAGAGGACCTGTGGTTTGTATCAGTTTCAGAAGCAGAGTTGAAGTAGATATGGTCCGTATGTTTAGTAAATGCCATTCTTTTTTTCCTGAACACTTGCAAGTTTCATGCTCTACTAGAGACTCTAGAAAGCAAGAGCGTGTTTCTTGCTCTGAAGCAAAGTGTGTTTAAAGGATGAGAACTGTGCTGTGTGTTTCCCTTCAGAAATGCAGTTAAATCCCAGACTCTGTGTCTTCCTACAAGCAATACTTCATTTCAGGAAAGAACAACCACTTTTCAGCTCAAACGAAGCTACAACCTTCAGGAAGCTCACACGTTTCTCGCTCTTAACTGAAAAGCATTGGATCTTAGAGGACCTGTGGTTTTTATCAGTTTCAGAAGCAGAGTTGAACTAGATATGGTCCGTAGGTATAGTAAACACTGTTCTTTTGTTCTGAGCACACACAAGTTACCTGCTGTATTAGAGACTCTAGAAAGCAAGAGCGCGCTTCTTGCTCTAAAGCAGAGTGTGTTTCATGGATGGTAACTGTGCTGTGTGTTTCTCTTCCAAAACGTAGTTAAATCCCTGGCGCTGTGTCTTCCTCCTAGCAAGAGTTCGTGTCAGGTAAAGGCAGTCCCTTTTCAGCTCAAACGAAGATACATCGTTCACAAAGCTCACACATTTCTCTTATTAACTGACAAGCATTGGATGTTTGAGGACCTGTGGTTTGTATCAGTTTCGGAAGCAGAGTTGAACTAGATATGGTCTGTATGTGTAGTAAACACTGTTCTTTTGTATTGAGCACACCCAGGTTTCCTGATCTATTAGAGAATCTAGAAAGCAAGAGTGTGTTTCTAGCGCTGAAGAACAGTGTGTTTCATGGATGAAAACTGTGCTTTGTATTTCCCTTCAGAAATGGAGTAAAATCTCAGTCTCTGTTTCCTCCTACAAGCAAGACTACATTTCAGGTAAACCCCGTCACTTTTCAGCTCAATCGAAGCTTCATCGTTCATGAATCTCACACAATTTTCCCTCTTAACTGAAAATCATTGGATGTTAGAGGACCTGTGGTTTCTATCAGTTTCAGAAGGAGACTTTCCTAGATATGGTCTGTATGTGTAGGAAACACCATTTTTTGTTCTGAGCACACTCACGTTTTCTGGTGTATTGGAGACTCTAGGAAGAAAGGGCGTGCTTCTTGCTCTAAAGCAGAGTGTGTTGCATGGATGAGAACTGTTCTGTGTGTTTCCCTTCAGAAATGGAGTTAAATCCCAGGCTCTGTGTCTTCCTACAAGCAAAACTTCGTTTCATGTATGGGTAGTCACTTTACAGCTCAAAGGACCTACATCGTTCACAAAGCTCGCATATTTCTCTTATTAACTGACAAGCATTGGATGTTAGAGTACCTGTGGTTTGTATCAGTTTCAGAATGAGAGTTGTACTAGATATGATCCATATGTTTAGGAAACGCCGTTTTTTGTTCTGAGCACACCAACTTTTCTTGCTCTATTAGGGACTCTAGAAAGCAAGAGCGTGTTTCTGGCTCTGAAGCACAGTGTGTTTCATGGATGAGAACTCTACTGTGTGTTTACCTTCAGAAATGGAGTAAAATTCCAGGCTCTGTGTCTTCCTACAAGCAAGACTTTGTTTAAGGTAAACACAGTCACTTTTCAGCTCAAAGGAAGCTACATCCTTATCGAAGCTCACACGTTTCTCGCTCTTAACTGAAAAGCATTGGATGTTAGAGGACCTGTGGTTTGTATCACTTTCATGAGCCGAGTTGAACTAGATATGGTCCTTATTCGTAGGAAACACAGTCCGTTGGTTATGGGCACACTCACATTTCCTGCTTTATTATAGACTCTAGAAAGCAAGTGCGTGCTTCTTGCTCTAAAGCACATTGTGTTTCACAGATGAGAACTGTGCTGAGTTTTTTCCCTTAGGAAATGGAGTTAAATCCCAGGCTCTCTGTCTTCCTACAAGCAAGATTTCATTTCAAGTAAACGCAGTCCCTTTTCATCTCAAATGCAGCTACATTGATCAGGAAGCTCACACGTTTCTCACTCTTAACTTAAAATCATTGGATGGTAGAGGGCCTGTGGTTTGGATCAGTTTCAGGAGCAGAGTTGAACTAGATATGTTCTATATGTGTAGTAAACAACGTTCTTTTGTTCTGAGCACACCCACGTTTTCTCATGTATTAGAGATTCTAGAAAGTAAGAGCGTGCTTCTTGCTCTAAAGCACAGTGTGTTTCATGGATGAGAACTGTGCTGAGTGTTTCCCTTTAGAAATGGATGTAAATCCCAGGCTCTGTGTCTTCCTACAAGCAATACATCGTTTCAAGTAAACGCAGTCCCTTTTTAGCTCAAACGAAGCTACATTGTTCACGAAGCTCACACATTTTTCGCTCTTAACTGAAAATCATTGGATGTGAGAGGACCTGTGGTTTGTATTAGTTTCAGAAGGAGACTTGTCCTAGATATGGTCCATATATGTAGGAAACACCGTTTATTGTTCTGAGCACACTCACGTTTTCTGGTGTATTAGAGACTCTAGGAAGCAAGAGCGTGCTTCTTGCTCTAAAGCATAGTATGTTTCATGGATTAGAACTGTGCTGTGTGTTTCCTTTCAGGCTCTGTTTCTTCCTACAAGTAAGACTTCATTTCAGGTAAACACAGTCACTTTACAGCTCAAAGGACCTACATCGTTCACAAAGCTCGCATATTTCTCTTATTAACTGAGAAGCATTTGATGTTAGAGGACCTCTGTTTTGTATCAGTTTCAGAAGGAGAGTTGTACTAGATATGGTCCGTATGTGTAGGAAACACCATTTATTGTACTGAGCACACCCACGTTTCCTGCTCTATTAGGGACTCTAGAAAACAAGAGCGTGTTTCTTGCTCTGAAGCATAGTGTGTTTCATGGATGAGAACTGTGCTCTGTGTTTCCATTCAGAAATGGAGTAAAATCCCAGCCTCTGTTTCTTGCTACAAGCAAGACTTCGTTTCAGGTAAACACAGTCTCTTTTCAGCTCAAAGGAAGTTACATCTTTCATGAAGCTCACACGTTTCTCGCTCTTAACTGAAAAGCATTGGATGTTAGAGGACCTGTGGTTTGTATCACTTTCATGAGCAGAGTTGAACTAGATATGGTACTCATTCGTAGGAAACACAGTCCTTTGGTTATGAGCACACTCATATTTCCTGCTGTATTATAGACTCTAGAAAGCAAGTGCGTGCTTCTTGCTCTAAAGCACAGTGTGTTTCAAGGATGAGAACTGTACTGTGTGTTTCCCTTCAGAAATGGAGTTAAATCCCAGGTTCTGTGTCTTCCTACAAGCTAGACTTCTTTTCAATTAAACACAGTCCCTTTTCAGCTCAAACGAAGCTACATCATTCACAGAGCTCCCACATTTCTCTTCGCAACTGACAAGCATTGGATGTTAGAGGACCTGTGGTTTGTATCAGTTTCAGAAGCAGAGTTGAAGTAGATATGGTCCGTATGTGTAGTAAACACCGTTCTTTTTTTCTGAACTCACCCAAGTTTTCTGCTCTACTAGAGACTCTAGAAAACAAGAGCTTGCTTCTTGCTTTGAAGAACAGTGTGTTTCATTGATGAGAACTGTGCTGTGTGTTTCCCTTCAGAAATGGAGTTAAATCCCAGGCTCTGTGTCTTCCTACAAGCAATACTTCATTTCAGGTAAGAACAATCACTTTTCAGCTCAAACAATGCTACATCCTTCACGAAGCTCACACGTTTCTCGCTCTTAACTGAAAAGCATTGGATCTTAGATTACCTGTGGTTTGTATCAGTTTCATAACCAGAGTTGAACTAGATATAGTCCGTATTTGTAGGAATCACAGTCCTTTGGTTATGGGCACACTCCTGTTTCCTGCTATATTAGAGACACTAGAATGCAAGAGTGTGCTTCTTGCTCTAAAGCACAGTGTGTTTCATGGATGAGAACTTTGCTGAGTGTTTCCCTTCAGAAATGGAGTTAAATCCCAGGCGCTGTGTATTCCTACAAGCAAGACTTCGTTTCAGGTAAACTCAGTCCCTTTGCACTCAAACGAAGCTACATCGTTCACGAAGCTCACATGTTTCTCACTCTTAACTGAAAAGCATTGGATTTTATAGGTCCTGTGCATTGTATCAGTTTCAGTAGCAGTTTGAACTAGATGTGGTCCGTATGTGTATGAAACACCGTTCTTTTGTTCTGTGCACACTCATGTTTCCTGCTTTATTAGAGATTCTAGATAGCAAGAGCGTGCTTCTTGCTCTAAAGCAGAGTGTGTTTCCTGGATGGGATCTGTTGTGGACGTTTCCCTTCAGAAATGGAGTTAATTCTCAGGCTCTGTGTCTTCCTACAAGCAAGACTTCGTTTCAAATAAACACATTTCTTTTATGTGGGCATGCTCATGTTTCCTGCTGTATTGGCGAAGCTGGAAAATAGAGCATGCTTCTTGGGTTAAAACAGTGTGTGTTTCATGGATAACCACACTGGTCTCAATTTCCCTTCAGAGAAGGAGGGAAATGTCAAGATCTGTGTCTTCCTGCAATCTGGAGTTCAATTCTGTTCAACCGTGTAAATTTATATCTGAAAAAATTTACACATTTCAGGAACCCAATGCGTTTATCACTATTAAGTAAACAGCCTTTAATTAACAGGATTGTGGTTTGTATCAGTTTCATGAGCAGAGTTAACTAGATATGCTCCATATCAGTTTAGAAACACAGTTCTTTTTTTCTGGGCATGTTCATATTTCTTGCTGTAATATGGATGATAGAAAGAAGAGCATGCTTCTTGCATTATAACAGATTGTGTTTCATGGATGAGAACACTGGTCTGAATTTCCCTTCAGAAACGGAGTTAAACCCTATGATCTGTGTCTTCCTACAAGCAAGAGTTCAATTCTCTTAAACCCAGTTAATTTTGGGCTCAAATGAAATTACACAGTTCACTAACCCTACTCATTTCTCACTATTAACTAAAGAGCATTTATGTAATAGACCTTGTGGTTTGGATCAGTTTCATAAGCAGAGTTAACTAGATATGGTCTGTATTAATAGGAAACACAGTTCTTTTTTTCTGGGCAAGCTCACGTTTCTTGCTGTATTAGACACGCTGGAAAAAAGAGCATGCTTCTTGTGTTAAATAAGAGTGTGTTTCATGGATGAGAACACTGGTGTGAATTTCCCTTCAGAAACAGAGTTAAATGCCAGATTCAGTGTCTTCCAAAAAGATTGAGTTTAATGATGGTAAACCCAGTGAATTTTGGGTTCAAATGTATTCATAGATTTCAGGAATCCAACGCATTTCAACCTATTAACTAAAGGGCATTCATGTAAGATGTGCTGTGAATTTTACCTGTTTCATGAGCCTAGTTGAAGTAGATAGGGACGTATGAGTATGAAACACAGTAATTTTTTGGGGGCATTCTCATGGTTCTTTCTGTATTGGAGAACCCATAAGGAAGAGCATGCTTCTTCCCTTAAAACAGAGTGTGTTTCATGGATGAGAACACTGGTCAGAATTTCCCTTCAGAAACGGGGTTAAACCCTAGTATCTGTGCCTTGCGACAAGTAAGAGTTCAATACTGGAAAACTGAGTGTATTTTGGGCTGAAATGAATTTACACAGTTCACAAACCCAACACATTCATCACTATTAACTAAAGAGCATTTATGTAAGAGGAGCTATGGATTGTATCAGATTCATAAGAAGAGTTTAACTAGATATGACCCGTATGAGTAGGAAACACAGTTCTTTTCTTCAGGGCAAGCTCATGTTTCTTGCTGTATTAGACACGCTAGAAAAAACGAGCATGCTTCTTGCTTTGAAAAGAGTGTTTTTCATGGATGAGAACGCTGGTCTGAATTTCCCTTCAGAATCGGAGGTTAATGCAAGGATCTGTGTCTTCCAATAAGAAAGAGTTCAATTCTGGAAAACGCAGTGAATTTGCAGTTCAAATGAAATTACACATTTCAGGAATCCAATGCGTTTCTCACTATTAACTTATGAGCATTTATGTAAGATGAGCTGTGGTTTGTATCAGGTTGATAAGCAGAGTTAACTACATATGGTCCATATGAGTAGGAAACAGAGTCTTTTTTCTGGGCATGCTCATGTTTCCTGCTCTATTCTAGAGGCTGGAAAGAAGAGCATGCTTCTTGCGTTAAAACAAAGTGTGTATCATGGTTGAGAACACTGGGTCTGAATTTCCCTTCAGAAATGGAATTAAACCCCAGGCTCTGTGTCTACCTACAAGCCAGAGTCAATTCTGGAAAACCCAGTGAATTTTGGGCTCAAATGAATTTACACAGTTCAGGAACCCAACGAGTTTCTCACTATTAAATAAAGAGCATTTATGTAAGAGGAGCTGTAATCTGTATCAGTTTCTTATGCAGAGTTTGACTATATATGGTCAATATGAATAGGAAACACAGTTCTTTTTTTCTGCGCATGCTCATATTTCTTGTTGTATTGGAGATGATGGAAAGAAGACCATGCTTCTTGCATTAAAACAGATTGTGTTTCATGGATGAGAACAGTGGTCTGAATTTCCCTTCAGAAATGGAGTTAAATGCAAGGATCTGTGTCTTCCCACAAGCAAGAGTTCATTTCTGGTAATCCCAGTGAATTTTGGGCTCAAATGAAATTACACAGTTTACTCACCCCACACATTTCTGACTATTAACTAAAAAGCATTTATGTAAGATGAGCTGTTGATTGTATCAGTTTCATAAGCAGTGTTTAACTAGATATGGTCCTAGGAGTAGGAAACACAGTTATATTTACTGGGCATGCTCATGTTTCTTGCTCTATTGGAGCAGCTAGAAAGAAGAGCATGCTTCTTGCCTTAAAACAGAGTGTGTTTCATGGATCAGAACACTCGTCAGAATTGCCCTACAGAAACAGAGTTAAATGCAAGAATCTGTGTCTTCCTACAAGCTAGAGTCAATTCTGGAAAACCCAGTGAATTTTGGGCTCAAATGAATTTACACAGTTCAGGAACCCAACGAGTCTCTCACTATTAACTAAAGAGCATTTATGTAAGAGGAACTGTGATTTGTATCAGTTTCATCAGCATAGTTTAACTAGATATGGTCAATGTGAGTAGGAAACACAGTTCTTTATTTCTGGGCATGCTCATGTTTCTTGCTGTATTAGAGATGATGGAAAGAAGAGCATGTGTCTTGCGTTAAAACAGATTGTGTCAGGGATGAGAACACTGGTATGAATTTCCCTTCAGAAACGGAGTTAAATGCAAGGATCTGTGTCTTCCCACAAGCAAGCATTAATTTCTGGTAAACCCAGTGAGTATTGGGCTCAAATGAAATTACACAGTTCACGAACCCAACGCGTCTCTCACTTTTACCTAAAGAGCATTTATCTTAGAGGAGCTGTGGTATCAGATTCATAAGTAGAGTTTAACTAGATATGATCCCTATGAGTAGGAAACACAGTTATTTTTTTATGGGCATGCTCATGTTTCTGGATATATTGGAGACGCTAGAAATAAGTGCAGGCTTGTTGCTTTAAAACAGAGTGTGTTTCATGGATGAGAACACTGGTCTGAATTTCCCTTCAGAAACGGAGTTAAAACACAGGATCTGTGTCTTCCTACAAGTAAGAGTAGAATTCTGGAAAGCCCAGTGAATTTTGGGCTCAAATGAATTTATATAGTTCACAAACCAATGCGTTTCTCACTATTAACTAAAGAGCATTTATTTAATAGGAGTTGTGGTTTGTATCAGTTTTATAAGCAGAGTTAACTAGATATGGTCCGTATTAATAGGAAACACAGTTCTTTTTTTCTGGGCAAGCTCATGTTTCTTGCTGTATTAGAGATGCTGGAAAAAAGAGCATGCTTCTGGTGTTAAAACAGAGTGTGTTTCATAGGTGAGAACACTGGTCTGAATTTCCCTTCAGAAATGGAGATAAATGCCATGATCTGTGTCTTCCTACAAGCCAGAGTTCAATTCTGGAAAACCCAGTGAATTTTGGGTTAAAATGAAAATACACAATTCAGGAACACAACGAGTTTCTCACTATTAACTAAAGACCATTTATTTAAGAGGAGCTGTGGTTTGTATCAGTTTCCTAAGCAGAGTTAACTAGTTATGGTCCATATGAGGAGGAAACAGAGTTCGTTTTTTCTGGGCATGCTCATGTTTCTTGCTGTGTTAGAGATGGTAGAAAGAAGACCATACTGCTTGCATTAAAACAGATTGTGTAATGGATGAGAACACTGGTGTGAATTTCCCTTCAGAAACGGAGTTAAACCCCATGATCCACGTCTTCCCACAAGCAAGAGTTTATTTCTGGTAAACCCAGTGAATTTTGGACTCAAATGATTTTTAGCAGTTCACGAACCCAACACGATTCTCACTATTAACTAAAGTGCATTTATGTAAGAGGAGATGTGGTTCATATCAGTGAAATAAGCAGAGTTGATCTACATATGGTCCCTATGAGTAAGAAACACAGTTCTTTTTTTCTGGACATGAACATGGTTCTTGCTGTATTGGAGATGCTGGAAAGAAGAGCTTGCTTCTTGCGTTAAAACAGAGTGTGTTTCATGGATGAGAACACTGGTCTGAATTTCCTTCAGAAACGGAGTTAAACCACAGGATCTGTGTCTTCCTACAAGCAAGAGTTCATTTCTGGTAAACCATGTGAATTTTGGGCTTAAATGATTTTACACATTTCACAAACCCATCACGATTCTCAATACTAAGTAAAGAGCATTTACGTAAGAGGAGCAGTGGATTGTATCAGATTCCTAAGCACAGTTTAACTTGATATGGCCAAATGAGTAGGAAACACAGTTATTTTTTCTGTGCATGCTCATGTTTCTTGCTGTATTGGAGACGTTTGAAAGAAGAGCATGCTTCTTGCGATAAAAGAGAGTGTGTTTCATGGAAGAGAACACTGGTCTGAATTGCTCTTCAGAAACGGAGTTAAATGCAAGGATCTTTGTCTTCCCACAAGGCAGAGTTCAATTCTGGAAAACCCAGTGAATTTTGGGTTACAATGAAAATACACAATGCAGGAACCCAACGAGTTTCTCACTATTAACTAAAGAGCATTTATTTAAGAGGAGCTGTGGTTTGTATCAGTTTCATAAGCAGAGTTAACTAGTAATGGTCCATATGAGGAGGAAACAGAGTTCGTTTTTTCTGGGCATGCTCATGTTTCTTGCTGTAGTAGAGATGGTAGAAAGAACACCATGCTTCTTGCGTTAAAACAGATTGTGTCATGGATGAGAACACTGGTCTGAATTCCCCTTTAGAAACGGAGGTAAATGCAAGGATCTGTGTCTTCCCACAAGCAAGAGTTCAATTCTGGTAAACCCACTGAATTTTGGGCTCAAGTGAAATTACACAGTTCACTAACCCGACATATTTCTCACTATTAACTGAAGAGCATTTATGTAAGAAGAGCTGTGGATTGTATCAGTTCCATAAGCAGAGTTTAACTAGATATGGTCCGTATGAGTAAGAAACACAGTTTTTTTTCTGGGCATGATCATGTTTCTTGATGTATTGGAGACACTAGAAGGAAGAGCAGGCTTGTTGTTTTAAAACAGAGTGTGTTTCATGGATGAAAACACTGGTCGGAAATTCCCTTCAGGAACGGAGTTAAACACCAAGATCTGTGTCTCTCTACAACAAGAGTTCAATTCTGGAAAACCCAGTGAATTTTGGGCTCAAATGAATTTATACAGTTCATGAACCTACACGTTTCTGACTATTAACTAAGAGAATTTATGTAATAGGAGTTGTGGTTTGTATCAGTTTCATAAGCAGAGTTAACTAGATATGGTCCATATTAATAGGAAACACAATTCTCTTTTTCTGGACATGCTCATGGTTCTTGCTCTATTGGAGCAGCTAGAAAGAAGAGAATGCTTCTTGCCTTAAAACAGAGTGTGTTTCATGGATGACAACAATGGTCAGTATTTCCCTTCAAATACGGAATTAAGTGCAAGGATCTGTGTCTTCCCACAAGCCAGAGTCAATTCTGGAAAACCCAGTGAATTCTGGGCTCAAATGAATTTTCACAGTTCAGGATCCCAACGAAAAGTTCAATATGAGTAGGAAACACAGTTCTTTTTTTTTCTTGGCATGCTCATGTTTCTTGCTGTATTAGAAATGATGGAAAGAAGACCAATCTTCTTGCCTTAAAACAGAGTGTGTTTCATGGATAAGAACAATGGTCAGTATTTCCCTTCAGAAACGAAGTTAAATGCAAGGATCTGTGTCTTCCCACAAGCATGAGTTCAATTCTGGAAAACCCAGTGAATTTTGGGCTCAAATGAAATTACACAGTTCACAAACCTGACACCTTCTCACTATTAACTAAAGAGAATTTATGTAAGAGGAGCTGTGGATCAGTTTCATAAGCAGTGTTTAACTAGATATGGTCCTAGGAGTAGGAAACACAGTTCTTTTTTTCTGGGCATGCTCATGTTTCTTGCTGTATTGGAGACGCTGGAAAGAAGAGCAGGCTTGTCGCTTTAAAACAGAGTGTGTTTCATGGATGAGAACACTGGTCTGAATTTCCCTTCAGAAACGGAGTTAAATGTAAGGATCTGTGTCTTCCCACATGCAAGAGTTCAATTCTGGTAAACCCAGTGAAATTTGTGTTCAAGTGAAATTACACAGTTCACTAACCCGACACATTTCTCACTATTAACTAAAGAGCATTTATGTAAGAAGAGCTGTGGATTGTATCAGTTCCATAAGCAGAGTTTAACTAGATATGGTCCGTTTGAGTAGGAAACACAGTCTTTTATTTCTGGGCATGCTCATGTTTCTTGATGTATTGGAGACGCTAGAAAGAAGAGCAGTCTTGTCGCTTTAAAACAGAGTGTGTTTCATGGATGAGAACACTGGTCAGAATTTCCCTTCAGAAACGGAGTTAAACCCTAGGTTTTGTGTCTTCCTACAAGCAAGAGTTCAATTCTGGTAAACCCAGTGAATTTTGGGCTCAAATGAAATTACACAGTTTCCAAACCCAACACATTTCTCTCTATTAACTAAAGAGCATTTATTTAAGAGGAGCTGTGGATTGTATAAGTTTCATAAGCAGGTTTTAACTAGATATGGACCTAGGAGTAGGAAACACAGTTCTTTTTTTATGGGCATGCTCATGTTTCTAGCTGTAATAGAGATGATGGAAAGAACAACATGCTTCTTGAATTATAACACATTGTGTTTCATGGATGAGAACACTGATCTGAATTTCCCTCCAGAAATGGAGTTAAACCCTAGGATCTGTGTCTTCCTACAAGCAAGAGTTCAATTCTAGTAAACACAGTGAATTTTGGTCTCAAATGAAATTACACAGTTCACTAACCCAACGCGTTTCTCACTATTCAATAAAGAGCATTTATGTAAGAGGACCTGTGGATTGTATCAGTTTCATAAGCAGAGTTTAGCTAAATATGGTCCTATGAGTAGGAAACACAGTTTTTTTTCTGGGCATGCTCATGGTTTTTGCTCTTTTGTAGCAGCTAGTATAAAGAGCATGCTTCTTGCCTTAAAACTGAGTGTGTTTCATGGATGAGAACTCTGGTCTGAATTTCCCATCAGAAACGGAATTAAACCCCAGGGTCTGTGTCTTCCTATAAGCACGAGTTCATTTCTGGAAAACCCAGTGAATTTTGGGCTCAAATGAAATTACACAGTTCACAAACCCGACACATTTCTCACTATTAACTAAAGTGCATTTATTTAAGAGGAGCTGTGGATTGTATCAGTTTCATAAGCAGGGTTTAACTAGATATGGACCTAGGAGTAGGAAACACAGTTCTTTTTTTCTGGGCAAGCTCATGTTTCTTGCTGTATTAGAGAGGCTGGAAAAAAGAACATGGTTCTTGCGCTAAAAAAGAGTGTGTTTCATGGATGAGAACGCTGGTCTGAATTTCCTTTCAGAAACGGAGGTAAATGCAAAGATCTCTGTCTTCCCATAAGAAAGAGTTCAATTCTGTAAAACCCAGTGAATTTGGGCTTCAAATGAAAGTAGACATTTCACGAACCCAACGCATCTCTCACATTTAACTAAAGAGCATTTATGTTACAGGAGCTGTGGTTTCTATCAGATTCATAAGTAGAGTTTAACTAGATATGATCCACATGAGTAGGAAACATAGTTCTCTTTTTCTGGGCAAGCTCATGTTTCTTGCTGTATTACAGACGCTGGAAAAATGAGCATGCTTCTTACGTTAAAACTGAGTGTGTTTCATACATGAGAACACTGGTCTGAATTTCCCTTCAGAAATTCAGTTAAATGCCATGATTTTTGTCTTCCTACAAGCAAGGGTTCATTTCTGGTAAACACAGGGAATATTGGGCTCAAATGAAATTACACAGTTCACGAACCCAACACGTCTCTCACTATTAACTAAAGAGCATTCATGTAATGGGAGCTGTGGATTGTATCAGTTTCATAAGCAGTGTTTAACTATATATGGTCCTATGAGTAGGAAACACAGTTCTTTTTTTCTGGGCATGCTCATGTTTCTTGCTGTAATAGAGATGATGGAAAGAAGAGCATGCTTCCGGCATTATAACAGATTGCGTTTCATGGATGGGAACACTGGTCGGAATTTCCCTTCAGAACGGAGTTAAAACCTAGGAATTGTGTCTTCCTACAAGCAAGAGTTCAATACTGGAAAACCCAGTGAATTTTGGGCTCAAATGAATTTACACAATTCACGAACCCAACGCATTTCTCACTATTAACTGAAGAGCATTTATGTAAGAGGAGCTGTATATTGTATCCGTTCCATAAGCAGATTTTAACTAGATATGGTACTTATGAATAGGAAACACAGTTTTTTTTTCTGGGCATGCACATTTTTCTTGATGTATTGGATATGCTAGAAAGAAGAGCAGGCTTGTTGCTTTAAAACAGAGTGTGTTCCATGGATAGAACACTGGTCATAATTTCCCTTCAGAAACGGAGTTAAATGCAAGGATCTATGTCTTCCCACAAGCCAGAGTTCAATTCTGGTAAACCCAGTGAAATTTGTGCTCAAATGAAATTACACAGTTCACAAAACCGACACATTTCTCACTATTAACTAAAGAGCATTTATGTTAGAGGAGCTGTGGATTGTATCACTTTCATAAGCAGAGTTTAACTAGATATGGTCCTAGGAGTAGGAAACACAGTTCATTTTTTCTGGGCATGCTCATGTTTCTTGCTATAATAGAGATGATGGAAAGAAGAGCATGCTTCTTGAATTATAACAGATTGTGTTTCATGGATGAGAACACTGGTCTGCATTTCCCTTCAGAAATGAAGTTAAACCCTAGGATCTGTGTCTTCCTACAAGCAAGAGTTTAATTCTGGTAAACCCAGTGAATTTTGGGCTCAAATGAAATTACACAGTTCACTAACCCGACACGTTTCTCACTATTAACTAAAGAGCTTATATTTTAGAGGAGCTGTGGATTGTATCAGTTTTATAAGCAGAGTTTAACTAGATATGGTCCATATGAGTAGGAAACAACGTTCTTTTTTCTGGGCATGTTCATGGTTCTTGCTATATTGGAGACGATGGAAAGAAGAGCATGCTTCTTGCATTAAATCAAAGTGTGTATCATGGATGAGAACACTGGTCTGAATTTCCCTTAAGAAACGGAGTTAAACCCTAAGAATTGTTTCTTCCTACAAGCACGAGTTCAATACTGGACAACCCAGTTAATTTTTGGGCTCAAATGAATTTAAACAATTCATGATCCCAAAGCATTGTTCACTATTAAATAAAGAGCATTTATGTCATAGGTGTTGTGGTTTCTATCAGTTTCATAAGCAGAGTTTAACTAGCTGTGGTCCTCTAAATAGTTAACACAGTTTTTTTTCTGGGCATGGTCATGTTTCTTGCTATATTAGAGATGATGGAAAGAAGACCATGCTTCTTTCGTTAAAACACATTGTGTCATGGATGAGAACACTGGTCTGAATTTCCCTTCAGAAACGGAATTAAATGCAAGGATCTGTGTTTTCCCACAAGCAAGAGTTCAATGCTGGTAAACTCAGTGAATTTTGGGCTCAAATGAAATTACACAGTTCGCTAACCCGATGCGTTTCTCACTATTAACTAAAGAGCATTTATGTAAGAGGAGCTGTGGATTGTATCAGTTTCATCAGCAGAGTTTAACTTGATATGGTCCATAGGAGTAGGAAACAGAGATATTTTTTTTCTGGGCAAATCATGGTTCTTGCTCTGCTGGAGAAGCTAGAAAGAAGAGCATGCTTCTTGCCTTAAAACAGAGTCTGTTTCATGGATGAGAACACTGGTCTGAATTTTCCTTCCAAAACAGAGTCAAACCCCAGGCTCTGTATCTACCTTCAAGTAAGAGTTCATTTCTGGTAACCCCAGTGAGTATTGGGCTCTAATGAAATTACACAGTTCACGAACCCAATGAGTCTTTCACATTTAACTAAAGAGCATTTATGTTAGAGGAGCTGTGGTTTGTATCAGATTCATAAGCAGAGTTGTACTGCATATGGTCCGTATGAGTAGGAAATACAGTTCTTTTTTTCTGGGCATGCTCATGTTTCTTGCTGTATTAGAGAAAATAGAAAGAAGAGCATGCTTCAGGCGTTTATACAGAATGTGTTTCATGATCGATATCACTGGTCTGAATTTCCCTTTAGACACGGAGTTCAACCACAGGATGTATGTCTTCCTCCATGCAAGAGGTCATTTCTGGTAAACCCACTGAATTTTGGTCTCAAATGAATTTACACAGTTCACACACCCAACGCGTTTCTCACTTTTATCTAAGGAGCATTTATGTAACAGGAGCTTTGGTTTGTTTCAGTTTCTTAAGCAGAGTTGAACTACATATGGTTCGTATGAGTAGGAAACACAGTTCTTTTTTTCTGGCCTTGCTCTAATTTCTTTCTCTATTGGAAACGCTGGAGAGAAGAGTGTGCTTCTCACATTAAAACAGAGTGTGTTTCATAGATGAGAACACTGGTATGAATTTCCCTTCAGAAACGGAGTTCAACCTCATGACCTTGTCTTCCTACAAGCATGAGGTCTTTTCTGGTAACCCCACTGAATTTTGGGCTCCAATGAATTCACACAGTCCACGAACCCAACGCATTTCTCACTCTTAACTAAAAAGCATTCATGTAAGAGGAGCTGTGATTTGTATCAGTTTCATAAGCAGTGTGGAACTAGATATGTTTGGTATGAGTAGGAAACACAGACCTTTTTTTCAGGGCATGCTCATGTATCTTTCTTTATTAGAGACCCTGGAAAGAAGAGCATGCTTCTAGCGTTAATACAGAGTGTGTTTCATGGATGAGAACACTGGTCTGAAATTCCCTTCAGAAAAGTAGTTACTATCCAGGATCTCTCTCATCCTACATGCAAGAGGTCATTTCTGGTAAACCCACTGAATTTTGGCCTCAAATGAATTTCCATAGTTCACAAACCCAACGCGTTTCTCACTATTAACTAAAGAGCATTTATTTCACATGAGCTGTGGTTTGTATCAGTTTCATAAGCTGAGTTGAATTAGATATCGTCGGTATGAGTAGAAAACATAGTTCTTTTTTTCTGGGCTCACTCATGTTTCTTGCTGTATTAGAGACACTGGAAAGAAGAGCATGATTCTTGCGTTAAAACAGAGTGTGTTTTATGGATGAGAACACTGGTCTGAATTTCCCTTGGATAAAGTAGTTACTATCCAGGATCTGTGTCTTCCTACATGCAAGGGGTCATTTCTGGAACACCCAATGAATTTTGTGCTCAAATGAATTTACACAGTTCACAAACCCAACATGTTTCTCACTATTAACTACAGAGCATTTATGTAAGAGGAGCTGTGGTTTGTTTCAGTTTCATAAGCAGAGTAGAACTAGATATGGTCCCTTTGAGTCAGAAACACAGTTCTTTTTTTCTGGGCATGCTCATTTTTCTTTTTGTATTAGAGGAAATAGAAAGAAGAGCATGCTTCTTGCGTTTATACAGAATGTGTTTCATGATTGAGAACACTGGTCTGAATTTCCCTTCAGAAACGGAGTTCAACCACACGATCTGTGTCTTCCTACATGCAAGAGGTCATTTCTGGTAAATCCACTGAATTTTGGGCTCAAATGAATTTACACAGTTCACTAACCCTGCATGTCTCTTACTATGAACTAAAAAGCATTAATGTAAGAGGTGCTGTGATTTGTATCAGCGTCATAAGCTTAGTTGAACTAGATATGGTCCCAATGAGTAGGAACCATCCTTCTTTTTTACTGGTCTTGCTCATGTTTCTTGCTGTATTGGAGATGCTGGAAAGAAGAGCATGCTTATTGCGTTAAAACAGAGTGTGTTTCATGGTTGAGAACACTGGTGTGAATATCCCTTCAGATACGGAGTTAAACCACAGGATCTGTGTCTTCCTATAAGCATGAGGTCTTTTCTGGTAACCCCACTGAATTTTGGGCTCAAATGAATTCACACATTCCACGAACCCAACGCATTTCTCACTCTTAACTAAAAGGCATTTATGTAAGAGGAGCTGTGATTTGTATCAGTTTCATAAGCAGTGTTGAACTAGATGTGTTTGGTATGAGTAGGAAACACAGACCTTTTTTTCAGGGCATGCTCATGTTTCTTTCTTTATTAGTGACCCTGGAAAGAAGAGCATGCTTCTAGCGTTAATACAGAGTGTGTTTCATAGATGAGAACACTGGTCTGAAATTCCCTTTAGAAAAGTATTTACTATCCAGGATCTCTCTCATCCTACATGCAAGAGGTCTTTTCTGGTAAACCCACTGAATTTTAGCCTCAAATGAATGTCCATAGTTCACAAACCCAACGCGTTTCTCACTATTAACTAAAGAGCATTTATTTCACATGAGCTGTGGTTTGTGTCAGTTTCATAAGCTGAGTTGAACTAGATATCATCCATATGAGTAGGAAACATAGTTCTTTTTTTCTGGGCTTGGTCATGTTTCTTGCTGTATTAATGAGACTGGAAAGAAGAGCATGCTTCCTGCGTTAAAACAGAGTGTGTTTCATGGATGAGAACACTTCTCTGAATTTCCCTTCATACAAGGATTTCAATCACAGGATCTTTGTCTTCCTACATGCAAGAGGCCATTTCTGGTATACCCACTGAATTTTGGGTTCAAATGAATTTGCACAGTTCACTAACCCAGCATGTCTCTTTATCATTAAATAAAAAGTATTAATGTAAGAGGTGCTGTGATTTGTATCAGTTTCATAAGCAGAGTTGAACTAGATATGGTCCCTATGAGTAGGAAACATAGTTCTTTTTTTCTGTGCTTGCTCATGATTCTTGCCGTATTGGAGACGCTGGAAAGAAGAGCATGCCTCTTGCATTAAAACAGAGGGTGTTTCATGGTTGAGAACACTGGTCTGAATTTCCCTTCAGAAACGGAGTGAAACCACAGGATCTGTGTCTTCCTACAAGCAAGTGTTCATTTCTGGTATACCCAGAGAATTTTGGCCTCAAATAAGTTTCCACAGTTAACAAACCCAGTGCGTTTCTCACTATTAACTAAAGAGCATTTATTTCACAGGAGCTGTGGATTGTATCAGTTTCATAAGCTGAGTTGAACTAGATATCGTCCGAATGAGTAGAAAACATAGTTCTTTTTTTCTGGGCTCACTCATGTTTCTTGCTGTTTTAGAGACACTGGAAAGAAGAGCATGATTCTTGCGTTAAAACAGAGTGCGTTTCATGGATGAGAACACTGGTCTGATTTTCCCTTCATGCAAGGAGTTCAACCACAGGACTGTGTCTTCCTACAAGCAAGAGGTCATTTTTGGTAACCACACTGAATTTGGGGCTGAATTGAATTTACACAGTTCACAAACGCAACACGTTTCTCACTATTAACTAAAATGCATTTATGTAAGAGGAGCTGTGATTTGTATCAGTTTCATAAGCAGAGTTGAACTACATATGTTTGGTGTGAGTAGGAAACACAGACCTTTTAATCAGGGCATGCTCATGTTTCTTGCTGAATTAGAGACCCTGGAAAGAAGAGCATGCTTCTTGCGTTAAAACAGAGTGTGTTTCATGGATGAGAACACTGGTCTGAATTTCCCTTCAGAAACGGAGTTCAACCACAGAATCTGTGTCTTCCTACAAGCAAGAGTTCCTTTCTGGTAAACCCAGTGAATTTTGGGCTCAAATAAATTTACACAGTTCACGAACCCAACGCATTTCTCACTATTAACTAAACAGCATTTATGTAGGAGGAGCTGTGATTTGTATCAGTTTCATAAGCAGAGTTGAACTAGATATGTTTGGTGTGAGTAGGAAACACAGACCTTTTATTCTGGGCATGCTCATGTGTCTTGCTTAATTAGAGATCCTGTAAAGAAGAGCATGGTTCTTGCATTAAACACAGCATGTTTCATGGATGAGAACACTGGTCTGAATTTACCTTCAGAGAAGTAGTTAAGATCCAGGATCTGGGTCTTCCTGCAAGCAAGACATCATTTCTGGTAAACCCAGTGAATTTTGGGCTCAAATGAATTCGCACAGTTCACTAACCCAACGTGTTCCTGACTGTTTACTAAAGAGCATTTATGTAAGAAGAGCTGTGGTTTGTTTCAGTTTCTTAAGCAGAGTTGAAGTAGATATGTTTGGTATGAGTAGGAAACAAAGTCCTTTCTTTCAGGGCATTCTCATATTTCTTGCTGTATTAGAGATACTGGAAAGAAGAGCATGCTTCTTGTGTTAAAACAGAGTGTTTTATATATGAAAACACTGGTCTGAATGTCCCTTCAGAAATGAAGTTAAACCACAGGATCTGTGTCTTCCTACAAGCAAGTGTTCTTTTCTGGTATACCCAGTGAATTTTGGCCTCAAATGAATTTACACTGTTCACAAACCCAACGCGTTTCTCACTATTAACTAAAGAGCATTAAATTCATAGGAGCTTTGGTTTGTATCAGTTTCATAAACTGAGTTGAACCAGATATCGTCCGTATGAGTAGGAAACATAGTTCTTTTTTTCTGGGCTTGCTCATTTTTCTTGCTGTATTAGAGACACTGGAAAGAAGAGCATGTTTCTTGTGTGAAAACAGAGTGTGTTTCATGGATGAGATCACTGGTCTGAATTTCCCTTCAGAAACGGAGTTCAACCACAGGATCTGTGTCTTCCTACATTCAAGAGGTCATTTCTGGTAAACCCACTGAATTTTGGCTTCAAATGAATTTACACAATTCACGAACCCAGCATATCTCTTAATATTAACTAAAAAGCATTAATGTAAGAGGTGCTGTGATTTTTATCAGTTTCATAAGCTGAGTTGAACTAGTTATCGTCCATATGAGTAGGAAACATACGTCTTTTTTTCTGGGCTTGCTCATTTTTCTTGCTGTATTAGAGACACTGGAAAGAAGAGCATGCTTCTTCTGTTAAAACAGAGTGTGTTTCATGGATGAGAATACTGGTCTGAATTTCCCTTCAGAAAAGAGGTTAAGATCCAGGATCTGATTCTTCCTGCAAGCAAGAGGTCATTTCTGGTAAACCCAGTGAATTTGGGGCTAAAATGAATTTGCACAGATCACTAACCCAAAGCATTCCAAACTCTTAACTTAAGAGCATTTATGTAACAGGAGCTGTGGTTTGTTTCAGTTTCTTAAGCAGAGTTGAACTAGATATGGTCCGTATGAGTAAGAAACACAGACATTTTTTTCAGGGCATCCTCATGTTTCTTGCTGAATTGGAGACCCCGGAAAGAAGAGCATGCTTCTTGCGTTAAAACAGAGTGTGTTTCATGGATGAGAACACTTTTATGAATTTCCCTTCAGAAACGGAGTTCAACCAGAGGATCTGTGTCTTCCTACAAGCACGTGGTCATTTCTGATAAACCCACTTATTTTGTGCTCAAATGAATTTACAAAGTTCATGAACCCAACGGGTTTCTCACTATTAACTAAAAAGCTTTTATGTAAGAGGTGCTGTGGTTTGTATCAGATTCATAAGAAGAGTTGAACTAGATATATTTGCTATGAGTAGGAAACACAGTCCTTTTTTTCAGAGCATGGTCATGTTTCTTGCTGTATTAGAGACACTGGAAAGAAGAGCATTCTTCTTGTGTTAAAACAGAGTTTGTTTCATGGAAGAGAACACTGGTCTGAATTTCCCTTCAGAAATATATTTAAGATCCAGGAACTGGGTCTTCCTGCAAGCAAGAGGTCATTTCTGGTAAACCCAGTGAATTTTGGTCTCAAATGAATTTACACAGTTCACACACCCAATGCGTTTTTCACTATTTACGAAAGAGCATTTATGTAACAGGAGCTTTGGTTTATTTCAGTTTCTTAAGCAGAGTTGAAGTAGATATGGTGCGTATGAGTAGGAAACACAATTCTTTTTTTCTGGACATGCTCATATTTCTTGCTGTATTGGAGACGCTGGAAAGAAGAGCATGCTTCTCGCATTAAAACAGAGTGTGATTCATGGATGAGAACACTGGTCTGAATTTCCCTTCAGAAACGGAGTTCAACCACAGGATCGGTGTCTTCCTACAAGCATGAGGTCATTTCTGGTAACCCCACTGAATTTTGGGCTCAAATGAATTTACACAGTTCACGAACCCAACGTGTTTCTCACTATTAACTAAACAGCATTTATGTAAGAGGAGCTGTGATTTGTATCAGTTTCATAAGTAGAGTTATACTAGATATGTTTGGTGTGAGTAAGAAACACAGACATTTTATTCAGGGCATGCTCATATTTCTTCCTGAATTAGAGACCATGTAAAGAAAAGCATGCTTCTTGCATTAAAACAGAGAGTTTTCCATGGATGAGAACATTGGTCTTAATTTCCCATCAGAAAAGTAGTTACTATCCAGGATCTGTGTGTTATTACATGCAAGAGGTCATTTTTGGTACACCCAATGAATTTTGTGCTCAAATGAATTTACACAGTTCACAAACCCAACGCGTTTCTCACTATTTACTACAGAGCATTTACATAAGAGGAGCTGTGGTTTGTATCATTTTCATAAGCAGAGTAGAACTAGATATGGTCCCTATTAGTAGGAAACACAGTTCTTTTTTCTGGGCTTGCTCATGTTTCTTGCTGTATTAGAGACACTGGAATGAAAAGCATGCTTCTTGCTGTATAACAGAGTGGTTTTCATTGATGAGAACACTGGTCTGAATTTCCCTTCAGAAACGGATTTAAGATACAGGATTGGTGTCTTCCTCCAAGCAAGAGGTAATTTCTGGTAACCCCACTGAATTTTGAGCTCAAATGAATTTACACAGTTCACGAACCCAGCATGTCTCTTACTATTAACTAAAAAGCATTAATGTAAGAGGTGCTGTGATTTGTATCAGTTTCATGAGCAGAGTTGAACTAGATATGGTCCCTAAGGGTAGGAAACATAGTTCTTTGTTTCTGGGCTTGCTCATGTTTCTTGTTGTATTGGAGATGCTGGAAAAGAAGAGCATGCTTCTTGTGTTAAAACAGAGTGTGTTTCATGGTTGAGAACACTGGTGTGAAAATCTGTTCATAAACGGAGTTCAACCACGGCATGTGTGTCTTTCTACAAGCAATAGGTCATTTCTGGATTTCCACTGATTTTTTGGCTTAAATGAATTTACACAGTTCACGAACCCAAACGCATTTCTCACTATTAACTAAAAAGCATTTATGTAAGAGGAGCTGTGGTTTGTATCAGATTCATAAGCAGAGTTCAACTAGGTATATTTGGTATGAGTAGGAAACACAGTCCTTTTTTTAGGGCATGCTCATTTTTCTTCCTGAATTTGAGACCCTGGGATGAAGAGCATGTGTCTTGCCTTGAAACAGATTGTGTTTCATGGATGAGGAAACTGGTATGAATTTCCCTTGAGAGAAGTAGTTTCTATCCAGGATCTGTGTCTTCCTCCATGCAAGAGGTCATTTCTGGTAAACCCACTGAATTTTTGTGCTCAAATGTATTTGCACAGTTCACGAACCCAACGCATTACTCACTATTAACTAAAAAGCATTTATGTAAGAGGAGCTCTGATTTGTACCACATTCATAAGCAGAGTTGAACTAGATATGGTCCGTATGAGTAGGAACCTCAGTTCTTTTTTTCCGGGCTTGCTCATGTTTCTTGCTGTATTGGAGACGCTGGAAATAAGAGCATGCTTCTTGCGTTAAAACAGAGCTTGTTTCATGGATGAGAACAGTGGTCTGTATTTCCGTTCATAAATGGAGTTCAACCACGGCATCTGTGTCTTCCTACAAGCCAGAGGTCATTTTGGGATTTTGACTGAATTTTGGAATGAAATGAATTTACACAGTTCACCAACCCAAACGCGTTTCTCACTATTAACTAAAGAGCATTTATGTAAGAGGAGCTGTGGTTTGTATCAGATTCATAAGCAGAGTTCAACTAGGTATATTTGGTATGAGTAGGAAACACACTCTTTTTTTTCAGCAATCGCTCATGTTTCTTGCTGTATTAGAGACACTGGAAAGAAGACCATGCTTCTTGCGTTAAAACAGAATGTGTGTCATCGATGGGAACACTGGTCTGAATTTCCCTTCAGAAAAGTAGTTAAGATCCAGGATCTGTGTCTTCCTGCATGCAAGAGGTCATTTCTGGTAAACCCAGTGAATTTTGTGCTCAAATGTATTTACACAGTTCACAAACCCAACGCGTTTCTCACTATTAACTAAAGAGCATTTATGTAACAGGAGCTGTGGTTTGTATCAGTTTCTTAAGCAGAGTTGAACTAAATATGGTCTGTATGAGTAGAAACACAGAATTATTTTAAGGGCATGCTCATGTTTCTTGCTGAATTAGAGACCCTGGAAAGAAGAGCATGCTTCTTGCGTTAATACAGAGTGTGTTTCATGGATGAGAACACTGGTCTGGATTTCCCTTGAGAAAGTAGTTACTATCGAGGATCTGTGTCATCCTAAATGCAAGAGGTCATTTCTGGTATATCCACTGAATTTATGCTCAAATAATTTACACAGTTCACGAACCCATCATGTCTCTTACTATTAACTAAAAAGCATTAATGTAAGAGGTGCTGTGATTTGTTTCAGTTTCTTAAGCAGAGTTGAACTAGATATGGTCCATATGAGTAGGAAGCACAGTTCTTTTTTTTTTTGGCCCTTCTCAAGTTTCTTGCTATATTGGAAACGCTGGAAAGAAGAGCATGCTTCTCGCATTAAAACAGAGTGTGTTTCATGGATGAGAACACTGGTATAAATTTCCCTTCAGAAATGGAATTCAACCACAAGACCTGTGTCTTCCTACAAGCATGAGGTCATTCCTGGTAACCCCACTGAATTTTTTGCTCAAATGAATTTACACAGTTCACAAACCCAACACGTTTCTCCCTATTAACTAAAAAGCATTTATGTAAGAGGAGCTGTGGTTTGTTTCAGTTTGTAAAGCAGAGTTGAACTAGATATGGTACGTATGAGTAGGAACCTCAGTTCTTTTTTTCAGGGCATGCTCATGTTCCTTGCTGTATTAGAGAACCTGCAAAGAAGAGCATGCTTCTTGCGTTAAAACAGAATGTGTTTCATGGAGGAGAACACTGTCTGAATTTCCCTTCAGAAAAGTAGTTACTATCCAGGATCTGTGTTTTCCTACATGCAAGAGTTCATTCCTGGTACACCCAATAAATTTTGTAATCAAATGAATTTACACAGTTCACAAACCCAACCCATTTCTCACTATTAACTAAAGAGCATTTATGTAAGAGGAGCTGTGGTTTCTATCAGTTTCATAGGCAGAGTAGAACTAGATATGGTCCTTATGAGTAGGAAACACAGTTCTTTTTTTCTGGCATTGCTCATGTTTCTTGCTGTATTAGGGACACTGGAAAGAAGATCATGTTTCTTGCAATAAAACAGAGTGTGTTTCATGGATGAGATCACTGTTCTGAATTTTCCTTCTGAAACGGAGTTCAACCACAGGATCGGTGTCTTCCTACATGCAAGAGATCATTTCTGTTTAACACACTGAATTTTTGGTTCAAATGAATTTACACAGTTCATGAACTCAACATGTCTCTTACTATTAACTAAAAAGCATTAATGTAAGAGGTGCTGTGATTTGTATCAGTTTCATAAGCAGAGGTGAACCATACATGGTCCCTATGAGTAGGAAACATAGTTCTTTTTTTCTGGGCTTGCACATTTTTCTTGCTTCATTGGATACGGTGGAAAGAAGAGCATGCATCTTGTGTTAAAACAGAGTGTGTTTCATGGTTGAGAACACTGTCTGAATTTCCCTTGAGAAAGTAGTTACTATCGAGGATCTGTGTCATCCTAAATGCAAGAGGTCATTTCTGGTAAATCCACTGAATTTTGTGCTCAAATAATTTACACATTTCCGAACCCATCATGTCTCTTACTATTGACTAAAAAGCATTAATGTAAGAGGTGCTGTGATTTGTTTCAGTTTCATAAGCAGAGTTGAACTAGATAAGGTCCGTATGAGTAGGAAGCACAGTTCTTTTTTTCTAGGCTTGCTCATTTTTTTTTGCTGTCTTATAGACGCTGGAATGAAGAGCAAGCTTTTTGAGTTAAAGCAGAGTGTGTTTAATGGATGAGAACACTTGTCTGAATTTCCCTTCAGAAACGGAGTAAAACCACAGGATCTGTGTCTTCCTGCAAGCAAGAGTTCAATTCTGGAAAACCCAGTTAATTTTGGGCTCAAATGAATTTACACAGTTCAGGAACCCAACTCGTCTCTCTATTAACTAAAGTGCATTTATTTAACAGGAGCTGTGTTTGGTATCAGTTTCATAAGCAGAGTTGAACTAGATGTGGTCCGTATGAATAGGAAATATACTTCTTTTTTTCGGGCTTGCTCATTTTTCTTGCTGTATTGGAGACGCTCTAAAGAAGAGCATGCTTCTTGCGTTAAAATAGAGTGGGTTTCATGGATGAGAACACTGTTCTGAATTTCCCTTCAGAAACGGAGTTCAACCACAGGATCTGTGTCTTCCTACAAGCAAGAGGTCATTTCTGGTACACCCACTGAATTTTGTGCTCAAATGAATTTACACTGTTCACAAACCCAACACGTTTCTCACTATTAACTAAAGAGCATTTATGTAGGAATAGCAGTGGTTTGTATCAGTTTCATAAGCAGAGTAGAACTAGATATGGTCCCTATGAGTAGGAAATACAGTCCTTTTTTTCTGGGCTTGCTCATGTTTCTTGCTCTATTAGAGACACTGGAAAGAAGAGTATGTTTCTTGCGTTAAAACAGAGTGGGTTTCATGGATGAGAACACTGGTCTGAATTTCCCTTGAGAAACGGAGGTCAACCACAGGATCTTTGTCTTCCTACAAGCAAGAGGTCATTTGCCGCAGACCACCCAGAGGGAAACCACCACTGGTGGTGTATCAGGGAGAAGGCTCAAGCAGAAGTCAGGAATCGTCCAGGAGAATGACAGACAGACACATGACATGTTGATGTGCTTCTGGAATTTTACTTCTGTATAGGCAATGCTTACATACTTTTACAATCAAGGAACTTGGCAGGGGGTTACCTCAGACCATTATTTTTTACAATTACTCAGAATCAGGTAATTTCCACTTTCGGGGATCCACCTAGGGGCTGTCCACCAGCTCTCTCCTAAAAAGTACTGTGTATACCCCCCGGGAAGTGTGTGGTGAGGAATTTTCTCTAACTCTTTTTCTCTAGAAGGGTCTGGCTCGCTATGTTTATTCCTTCATAACATTTTTATTTTTACTTTCTGTTTTGGGCTCTCTGGCTCTGTTTCTGACAAGAGCTTGCGCTGCTCTCCTGTAAACAGGAACGACCCCAGAGATGTATTTGAGGAAGTCTTTTGAGCTTCCTTATACACTGGTCTGATAAATGGAGATGCTCTGGGTACAGGGTCATCTGGGTCAGTCATGTTGGTGCCAAACTGTACTGGTTGTGTTGTTAACTGGAGAACACACAGATAAACATACAGAGAAAGATCATGATTAGTGCCAACAAGGACTGTCCTCAAGGCCATTTCGTTCTCTAGGGCTTACTGGGATCCTCAGGCTGCATGATGATCGCTGATTGTGGGGGAACCGCTTGAGGCCACTCTCCAGGAAGCTCTAAACTCAACCCTTCAGCTGCTGGGCCCCAGTGCAGCATCATACTTGCTACAGCTACACAGGTGTCACAGCTGTGGGCGTAGCAGTTCCTCCTTTTCTGTTTTTAAAATGAAGCCCAAACACCTCCTGTTGCACTGTCTTTACAGAAGTATAGAGACATTTAATAAGACAAGGAAAAAGAAAAACAACAAGCACTACGAGTAAAAAGAGCACTCCAATAAAAATAAAATATTGTAGCCAATCTATGGGGTTCATATCCTTAATTCCTTTTTTTTATTTCTGTAGCTAGATCTTGTAATCCGCCTATTTGCAAATGAGCCTGACTCATAGCCGAAATATCTTTCTGTAAAGAAGCCAGATCATGGGCAATATCTGTATCATGCCAGATTCCCTGCAAATGAGTCTTAACCTTCTCCCAAGGCTGGGAAGCATTATAAAGCAACGGGGTAACACACATGGATTTGAAGTTACCATGGCAGCGAGCAGACATTGTGGTTTTGAGTTGGAAATATCCTGTCCTATAGCCAAAACCACTTCTTCCAAAACATTGATCTTAGACTCTAATTTTTTATCTATTGCTTCTTGCTCAAGTAAAGCCATAGTAATATTCTTATTAAGAGTATTGACATAATGAGCTGTATGAATTTCCTGAACTAATGCGGTTGTTGCAACAGCAAAGGTAGTAATAATCGAAATTAGAGCAGTAATACCTAGAATCAAAGCAGCAACAAACCGTTTTAGATGAATCAAATCTTTTAAAGTATTTAAAACTTGCAAGGCCGAATTGTCATACCAAGGTTCAGGGCCCAACTCTACAGGCAACATGACAAACGGAGGTCGCTGGACTATGAGAACCGTCCCTAGATCTTTGGGCTCTGAGGAAGTGATACAATTAGTCAATTTACAAGAATTACATATTATCTGAAAAGAATTACCATCCTGGGTAATATTAATAAAGGAAGATTGTGCTAAGAGCAGAGCATTAGGGTAAGACATGCAGGCTCTAAGGCCAACGGCCTCTGATTGAGTATGGTTAGGTCTTTTTTCTAGCATCATGTTGGAAGCTGCAACAAGCCTAAACAAACCAGAATGTCTCCTAGTAATGTTGCCTTGTATTGCAAACCATGTAGGTTTTACAAAGCCTGGACAGAACCATCTCCTAAGAGGTTCTCCATGTCCTTCAAAAACATAATTATGAAATTTCTCCTTATGAGTATTTAGATAACTCTTATAAGTGTCCTCCTTATCATTAGAATTAGAGTAATCCCATACCCTGAGGGATCCTGACGACCCCTGTGGTTTATACCTTGCAGCTGCATTTGGAAAACCGCAAGTCAACCATGCTGGGAATTTGGACAGAGAAGAATCCCCAAATTGATCTTTATCCCGGTACTTTTGAATACAGGGAATGATAGGAATGTGATTGACTTGAGTAAAATTATCCTTATACAATTGATTCCCTAAAGTCTGTATCTGGAGCTCCCACACCCATCTCTTACCAGCGCTTGCCCTGTCTGGGCCGTCAGTCAGGAAGGTCCTGTAAGATGTCGGAAAGCAGCTGTAAGGCACTTTCCCCTGCAGCGTCAGGCAGATTGGGAGCGTATCTGCTCTGCCCTCAAAATTTATTAAGGAGGAGGAGCTGCTTCGAGCGTCAGAATCCTGTGCTCCACCCAATCTTACTGAGTCATTGGTTAACACCTTGATAGGCTCCCGATCTAACCATCCTACGGGCTGAATAATCGGGGGATTAGGAACATACGCCCAGTAGGAAATTCCCTGGGTTACCGGCAGTGGGGTGGAAATTAAAGATAGAAAGGCAAGGAAATAAAAAGAAGCTGTAAGGGTTTTCCCCTGTTTAATTAAAAGTTTCTTCACTTTCTGAGTCAGAAGCCGAATCTGCGACCAAGTCACTTTCGGTTTCTCGCCGCTGAGCTTCATCTTTTTCATGTCCGTCACCAGTTCCCTCTGCTGCTTTCTCCAGCGGCGCTTGTGCCTTCTCTTTTCCCTTTGCAGGTTGGATAAGGCAATCTGGGATCCAGATGGGGGAGTCGGCATCCTGTGGGAAAACACAAGCGTACCCTCATCCCGCGGTTATAAGAACATCCGGTCCCTTCCATGTACCAGACAACAAGTCCTTCCAATATACTAGTGGCAAAGGAGTCTTATGGAATTCACGATCCCAATGAATCAGGGCTGCAGTGAGTCCCTTGTCATTTGTATTCAGATGATTGAGCACAAACAGGGCATGGGATAAGACATGATGAGGAGTAAAATACCCATTAGAGGCTTGTAGCCTCTCTATTTGTAATTTTAAATTTTGATGAGTCCTTTCTATAATGGCCTGTCCTTGAGGATTGTAGGGTATACCTGTAACATGGGCGATTCCCCATTGGCCACAAAATTGTTCAAAAGCTTTAGAAGTGTAAGCAGGCCCATTATCTGTTTTTATTTGTGAGGGAAGACCCATGATTTGAAAACACTGTATAAGGTGTTGAACCACATCTTTGACTGCTTCCCCGGTCCTAGCTGAGGCACAGGTGAAATGGGAGTACGTGTCTACTGTGACATGTACATAACCCATTCTTCCAAAAGAAGAGATGTGAGTCACATCCATTTGCCAAATAACATTAGGCTTCAAACCTCTAGGGTTACACCCATCTTTTGTGGGTGATGTACCGGGGGGCAATGAGTGCATTCTTTTACTATATGTCTGGCCTGTTCCCTTGTTATAGAGAACATTTTTCTTAGAGCAGATGCATTTTGATGATGTATGGCATGACTTTGCTGAGCCTCATGTACAGAAAACACTCCCGAAGAATTTTGGGTTAATAAATCCGCCATAGCATTACCTTGATCCAGTGGATCAGGTAATTTGCTATGTCCTCTAATATGTCCTACATAAAATTTTTGTGACCTTTTTTGGACTAAATTTTGCAATCTCTGCAAAAATGGTAAAATGGGGGACTTTCCTGACAAAAGGGCAGTTTCCAACGCTGGAAACAAGTTAGCTACATATTTAGAATCTGTAAAAAGGTTAAACTCTTGAGAGAACTTTTCAAAGGCCAAAATAGCTGCTCTAATTTCTGCTTGCTGTGCAGAAGTCTTCTCTCCTTCCTCTACCCACAGGCCATGTGTCTGGGTAAAAACCACAGCTCTTCCTGAGGAGAAACCATCTGTAAAAATATTTACAGCATGATCTAAGGGGCTATGAGAGAACCAGACAGGAAATATCAAGTCCATATGTCTTGCAAATTCTATTATAGGGTGTCTAGGGTAATGAAATAATATCTGACCTGTAAAATTCTGTAGTGCCGAAATCCAATCTTCATTGAATTGATATAAATGTTCCAATTGTGCTTTATTATATGGAATAATAAGCTTATGTGGTTCCTTCCCAAACAATTCTTTTGACCGATTATGACATTTACATATTAATATGGAGCATAAATAAGGATAATTGGGCAGCATCTTAGCTTGAGTATGTGGTAAATGTAACCATTCCATCACTCCATCTTGCCATAGGCAAGCAGTGGGTGTATAAGAAGTTGCAAAAAGTATCAAAGACCATGGCTCTGCATAATTTACTTGTTTAACCTTAGCTGCAGTTAAAGCCTTTTCTACCAATTGCAAGGCCTTAATAGCTTCTTTTGTCAACTCACGTAAGGATTTTGGATTAGAATCACCATGTAAAGTTGAATATAGAGGGCTCAGCATTCCAGTGGTAATTTTTAAATAAGGTCTAAGCCAGTTAATATCACCTAATAATTTCTGAAAATCATTTAAAGTTTTCAATTTATCCCTTCTGATGGAGACCTTTTGAGAGGTAATATAATCTTCTTTAATTATTTGTCCTAAATAATTTAGAGGCCTGTCTTTCTGTATCTTGTCAGGGGCTATCACTAATCCATACAGGGTTAGTGCCTCTATGGTCTCTTCTAATATGTGTTCCAACTGAGTTTTATCTTTATGGACCAGAAGTATGTCATCCATATAGTGACTGAGATATAAATCAGGATATTTTTGTCTTATTTTCTGTAAAGCTAGATCTACAAATTTTTGGCACAATGTAGGAGAATTTTTCATTCCTTGAGGCAATGTTACAAATTGATATCTTTTAAAAGGCTGCTTAAAATTCTCTGAGGGAACACTAAAGGCAAAATATTCACTATCTGAGGGGTTAAGTTTGATGGTAAAAAAACAGTCTTGTAAGACTTTGACAATTATATGCCATGCTTGAGGCACAGCCACAGGAGAGGGCAGGCCAGGTTGCAATGGCCCCATATCCTTCATCACTGCATTGATGGTCCTAAGGTCCTGCAACTGTCTCCATTTCCCTGATTTCTTCTTGATAACAAAGACAGGGGTATTCCATGGGCTGTTAGATTCTATTATATGCCTTTTTTGTAATTGGTCCTGCACCAGTTGTTCCAGAGCCTGTATCTTTTCCGTTGCTAGGGGCCACTGACTCACCCATACAGGCTCCTGAGTAAGCCACTCTATTTTGTCTGCATATAGATGTTCTGCAGTGGCCCCTATGAAAAATTTTGATAACTAATTTGATCTGATGTCACTAGTTTAATATCCATGGAATCAAGCATGTCTCTCCCCCACAAAGTGAATGGGAGAGACGGGAGCACATAAGGCTCTATCAAGCCTTCTTTACCTTCACTTTTCCACTTCAATAATGCAGTACTCTGCATAACCCCTGAAGCAGAGCCGAGTCCCAACAAGGAGGATCCTGTTTTGTGAATGGGCCAATTACTAGGCCATTCTGAAGCAGCTATACAAGTCCTGTCTACACCTGTGTCCATTAGACCCCGAAATTTCCGTCCATTAATCAAGATACACTTAAAGGGTCTCTCTCCAAGATCCTGTACCATGAACATTCCTTCAGTGGACCCAAATTGTCCTTGCCCCCGTGCATCCTTCATGACAGGATTGGGTAATTTAACAAAAGGTAAGAGGACCAGCTGACCCAACCTCTATCCTTTGTGAATCTGTATGGTCTCTGCTAATGGCCTCACCATAACTTTAATAGTATTTTCTGTATCTGCATCAATTACACATGGAAGAACCTCAAAGTTCTTTTGATAATTTGAACTTCATCCGATGACTAGTCCCACAGTTTGTGGCAGCAGAGTGCCCAGTACATTAATAGGAACTAAAGCTATTCCATCCCATCTGGACAGTATCATGTCCTTAGTGCTAGCAAGATCCAAGCGGGCACTTTCTGGAGTTGCTCTAGGCAAAGCATGGACAGTGAACTCTGGAGCTTCAGGGTTTAGCCCTGAGTGAGGTGCTTGTAGTCTCCTCTCCTCTCCCTTTGGTGCAGGGTTAGGAGAACACCCCTGACTTAGTTTTTTGTCTCTTCCTGCTCATCGTCAGAGCCCCCTTTTCCTAGGGGCGTTCCATCCTTATGGAACTTTGATTTACACTCATTTCTCCAATGTTTCCCTTTCTTGCAGCAAGGGCATAGGCCAGGAGCCCCCCTTTTAGGTCCGGTTTTGTTTCCCTGTCAGCAATCTTTTTGCATATGTCCTTCCTTTCCACATTGAAAGCAAGTTGGAGATTGGGCAGTTTTCCTGCCATTCCCATATGTCTGTTTAATATAAGCGCTAAATTTTTGTCCTTTCATGGCTGCGGTGTAGGCCATTCCTTGCACTACAACCGGTGAGTCATTCTGACATGCTTTTATGTAGTCCTGGACGGTTCCAGTTTTTCTTATTGATCTAATCAGATCTTGACATAGAGCATTGGCATTTTCCCATGCTAACTGCTTCAATAGAATATTCGTCCCCTCTGAGGGGGGAGCATTCTAGAGACAGCTTCCTCAAGCCGAGCTATAAAATCCTGGTAGGATTCTTCAGTACCTTGTCTAATACTAGCCAATGCTCCTCCCTTGGTTCCCTGAGGGGGAATTTTTCGCCATGATTGTACGGCGTTAGTTGTTATCAATTGCAAGACATCTCTAGGTATCTTTGTCTGTGATTGTGGGGTGGCGTAATCCTCTGTCCCCATAAGCATTGCAATAGTGGGCTTGGGCCCACATTTCTTAAGTGATTGTAACACTGGCTCCTTACTTTTGTCTTCATATTCAGTCTTCCAGAGAATATAGTCTCCGGGACTGAGAGTGGCCTTTGCAGTTTGCATCCAGTCATAAGGTGTCAACCAAGAACTGGCAACCACATCCACAATCTGCAGCATATAAGGAGCAGAAGCACCAACACTCTTCACAGCAGATTGTAATTCTTTTAATACCTTCAAGGGGAGAGGCTCCCATACAGGTCCCTCATCATCCCATAATTCTGTGACAGGGAAAATTCCAAAGAAGGCATCACCCGTCCTGCGAGCCTCGGCTATGGCTCCTTGGAAGGCAACGGGAGGCAAAGGGGGGTGATTTCTTGGCTTTGGCATGGGCTGCTGACCAGCCGCAGTGCCAATTACCTTAAGAGATCGATGATTTTCAGAATGATCTCTATAGTCATCCTCCCATTCCTGTTCTGCTTGTTGATCATCAAGACCCCAATCATCATCATTTTCCTTTATTTTCCTGGTACTATATTGCATGGGGGGAGCAGAGGCAGTAAGCAGCATACGCTCTTCCTCATCCCCGTCCTCTGGACCCACTTCATCATAAATGGGGGATTCCCCTGGGTCAGAGGCAGTCTCCCTACAAAGTCCTTGAAATGGGGTTGTATCTGATAAGAGGTCCCTTAAATAGAACCATAATTGAAATGCTTGGGGAGGCAGAGTTTTTTCGCCACTAGCCTGCACATATTTACGCATCTCTTTCCCCACTCTTTTCCATTCATCTATAGTCAATGATCCCTCCTCAACAAACCAAGGGCTGGTCTTCTTTAAAAAGGCAATAAATTGCTCCACATCTGTAACTGATGTCTGAAACCCTGATTTAGTTAACATACGCTGTATCATAGTTACCAGCATTTTCTCATTCTTAGCCAGCACGTGCCCCATGGTTCCTTGTTTACTTACACTTAACTGGTGATCCTTTAACGGCGGGACTGCAGCTCCCTGGTAAGAACCGTACCTGATTTCTGAAGAGGAAAGAAAAAGGGGGGAAAAGATTACCTGTCCTTCAAGTCCCTGTGTTTGGGCGCCACCTGCTGCAGACCACGCAGAGGGAGACCACCACTGTGGGAGAACCAGGGAGAAGGCTCAAGGAGAAGTCAGGAATCGGCGAGGAGAATGACAGACAGACACATGATATGTTGATATGCTGCTGCAATTTTACTTCTGTATAGGCAATGCTTATATACTTTTACAATCAAGGAACTTGGCAGGGGGTTACATCAGACCATTATTTTTTACAATTACTCAGAATCAGCAAGAAACAATAACAAGAGACATCCATATCTATTTTTGTGTATCACTTCCGCAGCAGGAGTTCATTGTGGCTATTGTCTGAGGGCATGATCTCTGAATTTTGTGAAATCTGTCTCACGCCAGCGACCACATCTGTGGGAGCCAAACTCTTACCAGCCTGTGTTATATTCTACTATTATATACCCATTTGCTTTCAAAGTCGTTTTTCCCCTCATAATTTACACATCTGTTCCCAACTTCATCATAACTTCCTGTATATGGGAGCAGCTCTAGGTAATTTCCACTTTCAGGGGTCCACCTAGGGGCTATACACAAACTCCCTCCTAAAAAGTACTGTGTATACCCCCCGGGAAGTGTGTGGTAAGAAATTTTCTCACTCTTTTTCTCTAGAAGGGTCTGGCATGCTATGTTTATTCCTTCATAACATTTTTATTTTTACTTTCAGTTTTGGGCTCTCAGGATCTGTTTCTGACAAGAGCTAGCGCTGCTCTACTCTAAACAGGAATGACCCCAGAATTTATTTGAGGAAGTCTTTTGAGCTTCCTTATACACTGGTCTGATAAATGGAGGTGCTAGGGGTACAGGGTCATGTGGGTCAGTCATGTTGGTGCCGACCTATACAGGTTGTGTTGTTAACTGGAGAACACACAGATAAGACATACAGAGAAAGATCATGATTAGTGCCAACAAGGACTGTCCTAAAAGGCCATTTTGTTCTCCAGGACTTCCTGGGATCCTCAGGGTGTATGATGATCTCTGATTGTGGGGGAAACGCTTGAGGCCACGCTCCAGGAAGATCTAACCGCAACCCTTCAGCTGCTGGGCCCCAGTGCAGCAGCATACTTGCTACAGCTACACAGGAGTCACAGATGTGGGCGTAGCAGTCATTTCTGGTAAACCCACTGAATTTTGGCCTCAAATGTATTTACACAGTTAATGAACCCAACACGTTACTCACTATTAACTAAAAAGCATTTATGTAAGAGGAGCTGTGATTTGTATCACATTCAAAAACAGAGTTGTACTAGATAGGTTTGGTATGAGTAGGAAACATAGTTCTTTCTTTCAGGGCATGGTCATGTTTCTTGCTGTATTAGAGACAGTGGAAAGAAGAGCATGCTTCTTGCGTTAAAACAGAGTGTGTTTCATGGATGAAAACACTGGTCTGAATTTCCTTTCAGAAACGGAGTTAAACCACAGTATCTGTGTCTTCCTAAAAGCAAGTGTTCATTTCTGGTATACCGAGTGAATTTTGGCCTCAAATGAATTAACACACTTCACAAACCCAATGCGGTTCTCACTATTAACTAAAGAGCATTTATTTCACAAAAGGTGTGGTTTGTATCAGTTTAATAAGCTGAGTTGAACTACATATCGTCCATATGAGTAGGAAACATAGTTCTTTTTTCTGGGCTTGCTCATGTTTCTTGCTTTATTGGAGACGCTGGAAAGATGAGCATGATTCTTGCGTTAAAACAGAGTGTGTTTCATGGATGGGAACACTTGTCTGAATTTCGGTTCAGAAACGGAGTTCCACCACACTATCTGTGTCTTTCTACAAGCAAGAGGTCATTTCTGGTAAACCCACTGTATTTTGGGATCAAATGAATTTTCACAGTCCACGAACCCAACGGGTTTCTCACTATTAACTAAAAAGCATTTATGTAAGAGGAGCTGTGATTTGTATCACATTCATAAGCAGAGTTGAAATAGATATGTTTGGTATGAGGAGGAAACACAGACCTTTTATTCACGGCATTCTCATGTTTCTTGCTGAATTAGAGACCCTGGAAAGAAGATCATGCTTCTTGGGATAAAACAGAGTGTGTGTTTCATGGAGGAGAACACTGGTCTGAATTTCCCTTCAGAAAAGTAGTTAATATCCAGGATCTGTGTCTTCCTACATGCAAGAGTTCATTTCTGGTAAACCCACTGAATTTTGTGTTCAAATGAATTTACACAGTTCACAAACCCAAAGCGTTTCTCAATATTAACTAAGGAGCATTTATGTAACAGGAGCTGTGGTTTGTATCAATTTCATGAGCAGAGTTGAAGTAGATAAGGACAGTATGAGTAGGAAACACAGTTCTTTTATTCTGGGATTGCTCATGTTTCTTGCTTTATTGGAGACGCTGGAAAAAAGAGCATGATTCTTGCGTTAAAACAGAGTGTGTTTCATGGATGAGAACACTGGTCTGAATTTCCCCTCAGAAAAGTAGTGAAGATCCAGGATCTGTGTGTTCCTATAAGCAAGAGGTCATTTCTGGTACACCCACTGAATTTTGTGCTCAAAGGAATTTACACAGTTCACAAACTCAACGCATTTCTCACTTTTAACAAAAGAGCATTTATGTAAGAGGAGATGTGGTTTGTATCAGTTTCATAAGCAGAGTACAACTAGACAAGTTTGGTATGAGTAGGAAACACAGTTGTTTTTTTCATGGCATGCTCATGTTTCTTGCTGTATTAGAGATGCTGGAAAGAAAAGCTTGCTTCTTGCTTTAAAACAGAGTGTGTTTCATGGATGAGAACACTGGACTAAATTTTCCTTCAGAAACGGAGTTACACCAGAGTATCTGTGTCTTCCTGCAAGCAAGAGTTCATTTCTGGTACACGCAGTGAATTTTGGGCTCAAATGCACATCAAAGTTCTCGAAGACAACGCGTTTCTCACTATTAAGTAAAGAGCATTTATGTAAGCGGAGCTGTGGTTTGTATCAGTTTCATTAGCATAGTTGAACTACATATGGTCCTTATGAGTAGGAAACAGAGTCCTTTTTTTCAGAGCATGCTCATGGTTCTTGCTCTATTGATGACACTGGACAGAAGAGCTTGCTTCTTGCATAAAAACAGAGTATGTTTCATGGATGAGAACTCTGGTCTGAATTTCCATGCAGAAACGGAGTTACACCAGAGTATCTGTGTCTTCCTGCAAGCAAGAGTTCATTTCTGGTACACGCAGTGAATTTTGGGATAAAATGCACATCAAAGTTCTCAAAGACAACGCGTTTCTCACTATTAAGTAAAGAGCATTTATGTAAGCAGAGCTGTGGTTTGTATCAGTTTCATAAGCATAGTTGAACTACATATGGTCCTTATGAGTTGGAAACACACTTCTTTTTTACTATGCATGCTCATGGTGCTTGCTGTATTGGAGAATCTGTTAGGAAGAGCTTGTTTCTTGTGCTAAAACAGAGTGTGTTTCATGGAAGAGTACTCTGGTCTGAATTTCCCTTCAGGAATGGAGTTAATTCCAGCATCTGTGTCTGCTTACAAGCAAGAGATCATTACTGGTAAACCCAGTGATTTATGGGCTCACATGAATTTACACAGTTCATGAACCCAAAGCGTTTCTCACTATTAACTAAAGAGCATTTATGTAAGAGGAGCTTTATTTTAATCAGTTTCATGAGCAGAGTTGAACTAGATATGGTCCGTATGAGTAGGAAACACAGTTCTTTTTTTCTGGGCATGCTCATGGTGCTTGATTTATTGGAGACACTGGAAAGAAGAATTTGCTTCTTGCTTTAAAACAGAGTGTGTTTCGTAGATGAAAACACTGGTCTGAATTTCCCTTCAGAAACGGAGTTTAACCCCAGGATCTGTGTCTTCTTACAAGCAAGAGATCATTTCTGGTAAACATAGTGAATTTTGGGCTCCAATGAATTTACACAGCTCACGAAACCAAGGCCTTTCTCACTATTAACTAAAGAGCATTTATGTAAGAGGAGCTTTATTTTACTCAGTTTCATAGGCAGGGTTGAACTATATATGGTCCTTACGAGTAGGAAACGCAGTTCTTTTTTTCTGGGCATGTTCATGGTTCATGCTGTTTTGGATACGCTGGAAAGAAGAGGATGTTTCTTGCCATAAAATAGAGTGTGTTTCATGGATGAGAACACTGGTCTGAATTTCCCTTTAGAAACGGAGTTAAACCCCAGGATCTGTGTCTTCCTACAAACATGAGTTCATTTCAGGGAAACCAAGTGAAATATGGACTCAAAGGAATTTCCACAGTTCACAAACACAACGCGGTTCTCAATATTAACTAAAGAGCATCTATGTAAGAGTAGTTGTATTTTGTATCACTTTCATAAGCAGAGTTGAACTAGATATGGACAGTATGTGTAGGAAACACAGTTCCTTTGTTCTGGGCATGCTCATATTTCTTGCTGTATTGGAGAATCTGTTAGGAAGAGCTTGTTTCTTGTGTTAAAACAGAGTGTGTTTCATGGATGAGAACTCTGGTCTGAATTTCCCTTCAGAAACAGAGTTAAACCCCACTATCTCTGTTAGCTTACAAGCAAGAGATAATATCTGGTAAAACCAGTGATTTATGGGCTCAAATGAATTTACACAGTTCATGAACCCAAAGCGTTTCTCACTATTAACTAAAGAGCATTTATGTAAGAGGAGCTTTATTTTAATCAGTTTCATGAGCAGAGTTGAACTAGATATGGTCCGTATGAGTAGGAAACACAGTTCTTTTTTTCTGGGCATGCTCATGGTGCTTGATTTATTGGAGACACTGGAAAGAAGAATTTGCTTCTTGCTTTAAAACAGAGTGTGTTTCACGGATGAGAACACTGGTCTGAATTTCCCTTCAGAAACGGAGTTTAACCCCAGGATCTGTGTCTTCTAACAAGCAAGAGATCAAATCTGGTAAACATAGTGAATTTTGGGCTCCAATGAATTTACACAGCTCACGAAACCAAGGCGTTTCTCACTCTTAACTAAAGAGCATTTATGTAAGAGGAGCTTTAATTTAATCAGTTTCATAAGCAGGGTTGAACTAGATATGGTCCATATGAGTAGGAAACACTGTTCTTTTTTTCTGTGCATGCTCATGGTTCTTGAGTATTGATGACACTGGACAGAAGAGCTTGCTTCTTGCATTAAAACAGCATGTGTTGCATGAATGAGAACACTGGTCTGAATTTCCCTTCAGAAACGGTGTTATACCAGAGTGTCTGTGTCTTCCTACAAGCAAGAGTTCATTTCTGGTACATGGAGTGAATTTTGGGCTTCAGAAACGGAGTTAAAGGACAGGATCTGTGTCTTCCAATAAGCAAGAGTTCAGTTCTGGTAAAAAAAAAAAAGTGAATTTTGAGCTCAAGTGATTTTTCGCAGTCCGTGAATCCAAAGCGATTCTCACATTTAACTAAAGAGCATATATGTAAGAGGAGCTGTGGTTTGTATCAGTTTCATAAGCAGAGTTGAACTGCATATGGTCCTTATGAGTAGGAAACCCAGTTCTTTTTCTCAGGGCATGTTCATGGTTCTTGCTTTATTGGGGAATCTGGAAAGATGAGCTTGTTTCTTGTGTTAAACCAGAGTGTGTTTCATGGATGAGTACACTGGTCTGAATTTCCTTACAGAAACGGAGTTAAACCACAGGATCTGTGTCCTCCTACAAGAAAGAGTTCATTTCTGGTAAACAAAGTGAATTTTGGCCTCAAATAATTTTACACAGTTCACGAACCCAACGCGTGAGTAACTATTAACTAAAGATAATTTATGTAAGAGGAATTGTGGTTTGTATCAGTTTCATAAGCAGAGTTGAACTACATATGTTCCATATGAGTAGGAAACACAGTTCATTTTTTATGGGCATTCTCATTTTTCATACTGTATTGAAGACGCTTGAAAGAAGAGCTGGCTTCTTGATTGAAAAAAGAGTGTGTTTCATGGATGAGAACACTGGTCTGAATTTCCCTTCAGAAATGGAGGTAAACCCCAGGATCTGTGTCTTCCTTCAAGCAAGAGTTCTTTTCTGGAACACATGGAGAATTTTGGGCTCAAATGATTTTACAAAATTCAGAAACCCATCGCGATGCTCACTAATAACTAAAGAGCATATATATAAGATGAGCTGTGGTTTGTATCAGTTTCATAAGCAGAGATGAACTGCATCTGGTCTGTATGAGTAGGAAGCACAGTTCTCTGGCCATGCTCATGGTTCTTGATGTATTGGAGATTTTGGAAAGAAGAGGATGCGTTTTGCCTTAAAACAGAGTGTGTTTCAGGGATGAGAACTCTGGTCTGAATTTCCCTTCAGAAACGGAGTTAAACCCCAGGATCTGTGTCTTCCTACAAGCAATAGTTCATTTCTGGTAAACCCAGTGAATTTTGGGCTCCTATGATTTTTCGTAGTCCATGAAGCCAACACGATTCTCACTATTAACTAAAGAGCATATATGTAAGAGGAGCTGTGGTTTGTATCAGTTTCATAAGCAGAGTTGAACTACATATCGTCCTATGAGTAGGAAACACAGTTCTTTTTTTCTGGGCATGCTCATGTTTCTTGCTGTACTGGAGGCGCTGGAAAGAAGAGCTTGCTTCTTGCGATAAAACAGAGTGTGTTTCATAGATGAGAACTCTATTCTGAATTTCCCTTGAGAAACGGAGTTAAATCCCAGGATCTGTGTGTTTCTACAAGCAAGAGTTCATTTTTGGTAAACCAAGTGAATTTTGGGATCATATGATTTTACACAGTTCAGAAACCCATCGTGATTGTCACTATTAACTAAAGAGAATTCATGTAAGAGGAGCTATGGTTTGTATCAGTTTCATAAGCAGACTTGAACAACATATGGTCCATACAAGAAGGAAACAAGTTCTTTTTATCTGGGCATTCTCATGGTTCTTGCTGTATTGGAGACGCTGGAAAAAAGAGCATGCTTCTTGCGTTAAAGCAGAGTGTGTTTTTTGGATGAGAACACTGGTATGAATTTCCCTTCAGACACAGAGTTAAAATCCAGGACCTGTGCCTTCCTACAAGCAAGAGTTCATTTCTGGTAATCCCAGTTAATTTTTTGGCTCAAATGATTTAACACAGTTAAAGAACCCAACCAGATTCTCACTAGTAAACAAAGAGCCTTTATGTAAGTGGACCTGTGGTTTGTATCAGTTTCATATGTAGAGTTGAACTACATATGGTCCGTATGAGTAGGAAACACAGTTCTTTTTTTCCGGGCATGCCCATGGTACTTGCTGTATTGGAGACGCTGGAAAGAACAGCTTGCTTCTTATGTTAAAACAGAGTGTGTTTCATGGATGAGAACACTGGTATGAATTTCCCTTCAGAATCGGAGTTAAACCACAGGATCTGTGTCTTCCTACAATCAAGAGTTCATTTCTGGTAAACAAAGAGAATTTTGGGATCAAATGATTTTACACAGTTCAGAAATGCATCGCAATTCTCAATATTAACTAAAGAGCATTTATGTAAGAGGAGCTGTGGTTTGTATCAGTTTCATAAGCAGACTTGAACTACATATGGTCCATATGAGAAGGAAACACAGTTCTTTTTTTCTGGGCATTCGCATGGTTCTTGCTGTATTGGAGATGCTGGAAAGAAGAGCTTGCTTCTTGCGTTAAAACAGAGTGTGTTTCATGGATGAGAACACTGGTCTGATTTTCCCTTCAGAAACGGAGTTACACCAGAGTATCTGTGTCTAACTACAAGCAAGAGTTCATTCCTGGTACACGCAGTGAATTTTGGGCTCAAATGAATATCGACAGTTCACGAACACAACGCGTTTCTCACTGTTATTAAAGAGCATTTATGTAAGAGGAGCTGTGATTTGTACCAGTTTCATAAGCAGAGTTGAAGTACATATGGTCCTTATGAGTTGGAAACACACTTCTTTTTTAATGCTCATGCACATGGTTCTCGCTGTATTGGAGACGCTGGAAAGAAGAGGATGATTCTTGCCTTAAAACAGATTGTGTTTCATGGATGAGAACTCAGGTCTGAATTTCCCTTCAGAAACGGAGTTAACCCCCAGGATCTGTGTCTTCCTACAGGCATGAGTTCATTTCAGGTAAACCCAGTGAATGATGGGCTCAAATGATTTTACACAGTTCAGGAACACAATGCGTTTCTCAGTATTAACTAAAGGGCATTTATGTAAGAGGAGCTGTATTTTGTATCAGTTTCATAAGCAGAGTTGAACTATATATGGTCCTCACGATTAGGAAACACAGTTCTTTTTTTCTGGGCATGTTCATGGTTCATGCTGCATTGTATACGCTGGAAAAAAGAGGATGTTTCTTGCCATAAAACAGAATCTGTTTCTTGGATGAGAACTATGGTGAATTTCCATTCAGAAACAGAGTTACACCCCAGGATCTGTGTCTTCCTACAAACAGGAATTCATTTCAGTGAAACCCAGTGAAATATGGACTCAAAGGTATTTCCACATTTCACAAACACAACGTGGTTCTCACTATTAACTAAAGAGCATCTATGTAAGAGTAGCTATATTTTGTATCACATTCACAAGCAGAGTTGAACTAGATATGGACCGTATGAGTAGGAAACACAGTTAGTTCCTTTGTTCTGGGCATGCTCATATCTCTTGCTGTATTGGAGAATTTGTTAGGAAGACCTTGTTTCTTGTGTTAAAACAGAGTGTGTTTCATGGATTAGAACTCTGGTCTGAATTTCCCTTCAGAAACGGAGTTAAACCCAGGGATGTGTGTCTTCCTACAAGCCAGAGATCACTTCAGGTAAACCCAGTGATTTATGGGCTCAAAGGAAATCACACAGTTCATGAACCCAACCCGTTTCTCACTATTAACTAAAGAGAATTTATATAAGATAAGCTTTATTTTTTATCAGTTTCATAATCAGAGTTGAACTAGATATGGTCCGTACCATTAGGAAACACAGTTCTTTTTTTCTGGGCATGCACATTGTGCTTGCTGTATTGGAGACATGATAAAGAAATGTTTGCTTCTTGTTTTAAAACAGAGTGTGTTTCATGGATGAGGACATTGGTCTGAATTTCCTTTTAGTAATGGAGTTAAACCCCACTATCTCTGTCTGATTACAAGCAAGAGATCATTTCTGGTAAACCCAGTGATTTATGGGCTCAAATGTATTTACACAGTTCATGAACCCAACGTGATTCTCACTATTAACTAAAGAGGATTTATGTAGAGGAGTTGTGGTTTGTATCAGTTTCATAATCAGAGTTGACCTATATATGGTCCGTATCACTAGGAAACACAGTTCTTTTTCAGGGCATGCTCATGGTTCTTGCTGTATTGGAGACGCTGGAAAGAAGAGCTTGCTTCCTGCCTTAAAACAGAGTGTGTTTCAAGGATGAGAACACTAGTCTGAATTTCCCTTCAGAAACGTAGTTAAACGCCAGGATCTGTGTCTTCCAAAATGCAAGAATTCATTTGTGGTAAACCCAGTGAATTTTGGGCTAAAATGATTTTACTCAGTTAAAGAACCCAACGCGATTCTCACTATTAACAAAAGAGCATTTATGTAAGAAGAGCTGTGCTTTGTATCCGTTTCATAAGCAGAGTTGATCTACCTATGGTCCTTATGAGTATGAAACACAGTTATTTTTTGAGGGCATGCTCATTGTTTTTGCTGTATTGGAGACGCTGGAAAAAGAGGATGCTTCTTGCGTTAAAACAGAGTGTGTTTCATGGATGAGAACACTGGTCTGAAATTCCTTTCCAAAACGGAGTTATACCCCAGGATTGGAATCTTCCTATAAACAAGAGTTCATTTCTGTTAAACCAAGTGAATTTGGGGCTCAAATATTTAACACAGTTCATGAACCCAACGAGATTCTCACTATTAACTAAATAGTATTTATGTTAGAGAAGCTGTGGTATGTATCAGTTTCATAAGCAGATTTGAACTACATATGGTCTGTATGAGTAGGAAACACAGTTCTCTTTTCCTGGGCATGCTCATGGTTCTTGATGTATTGGAGACGCTGGAAAGAAGAGCTTGCTTCTTGCGTAAAAACAGAGTGTGTTTCATGGATGAGAACACTGTTCTGAATTTACCTTCAGAAACGTATTTAAACCCCAGGATCTGTGTCTTCCTACAAGCAAGAATTCATTTCGGGTAAACCCAGTGATTTTTGGGCTCAAATGATTTTTCGCAGTTCACGACACCAACGCGATGCTCACTAATAACTAAAGAGCATATATATAAGATGAGCTGTGGTTTGTATCAGTTTCATAAGCAGAGATGAACTGCATCTGGTCTGTATGAGTAGGAAGCACAGTTCTCTGGCCATGCTCATGGTTCTTGATGTATTGGAGATGCTGGAAAGAAGAGGATGCGTTTTGCCTTAAAACAGAGTGTGTTTCAGGGATGAGAACTCTGGTCTGAATTTCCCTTCAGAAACGGAGTTAAACCCCAGGATCTGTGTCTTCCTACAAGCAAGAGTACATTTCTGGTAAACCCAGTGAATTTTGGGCTCCTATGATTTTTCGCAGTCCGTGAAGCCAACACAATTCTCACTATTAACTAAAGAGCATATATGTAAGATGAGCTGTGGTTTGTATCAGTTTCATAAGCAGAGTTGAATCACATATGGTACGTATGAGGAGGAAACACAGTTCTTTTTTTCAGGGCATGTTCATGGTTCTTGCTGTATTGGAGACAGTGGAAAGAAGAGCTTGCTTCTTGCATGAAAACAGAGTGTGTTTCAGCGATGAGAACTCTGGTGTGAATTTAACTTCAGAAACAGAGTTAAACCCCAGGGTCTGTTTCTTCCTACAAGCAAGAGTTCATTTCTGGTAAACCAAGTGAATTTTGGTTCAAATGATTTTACAGAGTTCTAGACCCTACGTGATTCTCACTATTAACTAAGGAGCATTTATGTAAGTGGAGCTGTGGTTTGTATCTGTTTCATAAGCAGAGTTGAACTACATATGGTCCGTATGAAGAGGAAACACAGTTCTTTTTTTCAGGGCAAACTCATGGTACTTGCTGTAGTGGAGATGCAGGAAATAAGAGATTCCTTCTTGCGTTAAAACAGAGTGTCTTTCATGGAGGAGAGCACTGGTCTGAATTTCCCTTCAGAAACGTAGTAAAACCCCAGGAACAGTGTCTTCCTACAAGCAAGAGTTCTCTTCTGGTAAACCCAGTGAATTTTGGGCTCAAATGATTTTAAACAGTTCACAAACCCAACGCGATTCTCACTATTAACTAAAGAGCATATATGTAAGACGAGCTGTGGTTTGCATCAGTTTCATAAGCAGTGTTGACCTACATATGGTCTGTATGAGTAGGAAACACAGTTCTTTTTTTCAGGGCATGATCATGGTTCTTGCTGTATTGGAGATGCGGGAAAGAAGAGCTTGCTTCTTGCGTGAAAACAGAGTGTGTTTCATGGATGAGAACACTGGTCTGAATTTGCATTCAGAAACGGAGTTAAAGGACAGGATCTGTGTCTTCCAATAAGCAAGAGTTCAGTTCTGGTAAAAAAAAAAAAAGTGAATTTTGGGCTCAAGTGATTTTTCGCAGTCCGTGAACCCAAAGCGATTCTCACATTTAACTAAAGAGAATATATATAAGAGGAGATGTGGTTTGTATCAGTTTCATAAGCAGAGTTGAACTGCATATGGTCCTTATGAGTAGGGAACCCAGTTCTTTTTCTCAGGGCATGCTCATGGTTCTTGCTTTATTGGGGAATCTGGAAAGATGAGCTTGTTTCTTGTGTTAAACCAGAGTGTGTTTCATGGATGAGTACACTGGTCTGAATTTCCTTACAGAAACGGAGTTAAACCACAGGATCTGTGTCCTCCTACAAGAAAGAGTTCATTTCTGGTAAACAAAGTGAATTTTGGCCTCAAATAATTTTACACAGTTCACGAACCCAACGCGTGAGTAACTATTAACTAAAGATCATTTATGTAAGAGGAATTGTGGTTTGTATCAGTTTCATAAGCAGAGTTGAACTACATATGTTCCATATGAGTAGGAAACACAGTTCATTTTTTATGGGCATTCTCATTTTTCATGCTGTATTGAAGACGCTTGAAAGAAGAGCTGGCTTCTTGATTGAAAACAGAGTGTGTTTCATGGATGAGAACTCTGGTCTGAATTTCCCTTCAGAAACCGAGTTAAACCCCAGGATCTGTGTCTTCCTACAAGCAATAGTTCATTTCTGGTAAACCCAGTGAATTTTGGGCTCCTATGATTTTTCGTAGTCCGTGAAGCCAACACGATTCTCACTATTAACTAAAGAGCATATATGTAAGAGTAGCTGTGGTTTGTATCAGTTTCATAAGCAGAGTTGAACTACATATCGTCCTATGAGTAGGAAACACAGTTCTTTTTTTCTGGGCATGCTCATGTTTCTTGCTGTACTGGAGGCGCTGGAAAGAAGAGCTTGCTTCTTGCTTGAAAACAGAGTTTGTTTCATGGATGAGAACACTGCTCTGAATTTCCCTTCAGAAACGAAGTTAAACACCAGGATCTGTGTGTTCCTACAAGCAAGAATTCATTTCTGGTAAGCCCAGTGATTTATGGCTAAAATGATTTTACTCAGTTCACGAACCCTATCGCAATTCTCAATATTAACTAAAGAGAATTTATGTAAGAGGAGCTGTGGTTTGTATCTGTTTCTAAAGCAGAGTTGAACTACATATGGTCTGTATGAGTAGGAAACACAGTTATTTTTGTCAGGGCATGTTCATGGTACTTGCTGTATTGGAGACCCTGGAAATAAGAGCTTGCTTCTTGCTTTAAAGCAGAGTGTGTTTCACGGATGAGAACACAGGTCTGAATTTCCCTTCAGAAACGGAGTTAAATCCCAGGATCTGTGTCTTCCTACAAGCAAGAGTTCCTTTCCAGTAAACAAAGAGAATTTTGGGCTCAAATGATTTTACAAACTTCAGAAACCCATCGCGATTCTCACTATTAACTAAAGAGCGTTTATCTAAGAGGAGATGTGGTTTGTATCAGTTTCATAAGAAGAGTTGAAGTGCATATGATCTGTATGAGTAGGAAACACAGTTCTTTTTTCTGGGCATTCTCATTGTTCTTGCTGTATTGGAGAGTCTGGAAAGAATAGGATGCTTCTTGCGTTAAAACAGCATGTGTTTCATGGATGAGAACACTGGTCCTAATTTCCCTTCAGAGTCAGTGTTAAAACCCAGGATGTGTGACTTCCTACAAGCAAGAGTTCATTTCTGGTAAACCCAGTGAATGTTGGTCTCAAATGATTTTTAGCAGTTCATGAACCCAACACGATTCTCACTATAAACTAAAGAGAATATATGCAAGACAAGCTGTTGTTTGTATCAGTTTTATGAGCAGAGTTGATCTACATATGGTCCCTATGAGTAGGAAACACAGTGCTTTTTTTCATGGCATGCTCATGATTCTTGCTGTATTGGAGACGCTGGAAATAAGAGCTTGCTTCTTGTGTTAAAACAGAGTGTGTTTCATGGATGAGAGCACTGGTCTGTATTTCCCTTCAGTAATGGAGTTAAACCCCAGCATCTGTGTCTTCCTAAAGGAAGAGGTCATTTTTGGGAAAACCAGTGAATTTTGGGCTTAAATAATTTTACACAGTTCTCAAAACCAACGCGATTCTCACTATTAACTAAAGAGCATTTATGTAAGTGGAGCTGTGGTTTGTATCAGTTTCATAAGCAGAGTTGCACTACATATAGTCCTATGAGTAGGAAACACAGTTCTTTTTTTCTGGGTATGCTCACGGTTCTTGCTGTTTTTGAGACCATGGAAGGAAGAGCTTGCTTCTTGCTTGAAAACAGAGTGTGTTTCAGGGATGAGAACTCTGGTGTAAATTTGCTTCAGAAACGGAGTTAAACCCCAGGATCTGTGTCTTCCTACAATCAAGAGTTCATTTCTGGTAAACCCAGTGAATTTTGGGCTCAAATGATTTTTCGCGGTTCACGAAACCAACGCGATTCTCCCTATTAAATAAAAAGCATTTTGGTGAGAAGAGCTGTGGTTTGTATCAGTTTCATAAGCAGAGTTGAAATACATGTGATCCGTATGAGTAGGAAACACAGTTCTTTTTTTCAGGGCAAGCTCATGTTTCTTGCTGTATTGTAGACGCTGGAAAGGAGAACTTGCTTCTTGCGTTAAAACAGAGTGTGATCCATGGCTGAGAATACTGGTCTGAATTTCCCCTCAGAAACGGAGTTAAACCCCAGGATCTGTGTCTTCCTACAAGCAAGAGTTCATTTCTGTAAACCAAGTGAATTTTGGGCTCAAATGATTTTGCACAGTTCAAGCACCCAATGTGATTCTCACTATAACTAAGAGCATTTATGTAAGTGGAGCTGTGGTTTGTATCAGTTTCATAAGCAGAGTTGAACTACGTATGGTCTGTATGAGAAGGGAATACAGTTCTTTTTTTCAGGGCATGCTCATAGAACTTGCTGTATTGGAGACGCTGGAAAGAAGCGCTTGCTTCTTGCATTAAAACAGAGTGTGTTCCATGGATGAGAACACTGGTCTGAATTTCCCTTCAGAAACGGAGTTAAACCCCAGGGCCTGTGTCTTCCTACAATCTAGAGATCATTTCTGGTAATCAAAGAGAATTTTGGGCTCATATGATTTTACACAGTTCAGAAACCCATCTCGATTCTCACTATTAACTAAAGAGCATTTATGTAAGAGGAGCTGTGGTTCGATTCAGTTTCCTAAGCATAGTTGAACTACATATCGTCCGTATGAGTAAGAAACATAGTTCTTTTTTCTGGGCAGGCTCATGTTTCTTGCTGTATTGGAGACGCTGGAAAGAAGAGCTTGCTTCTTGTGTTAAAACAGAGTGTGTTTCATGGATGAGAACTCTGCTCTGAATTTCCCTTGAGAAACGGAGTTAAATCCCAGGATCTGTGTGTTTCTACAAGCAAGAGTTCATTTTTGGTAAACAAGTGAGTTTTGGGATCATATGATTTTACATAGTTCAGAAACCCATCGTGATTGTCACTATTAACTAAAGAGAATTCATGTAAGAGGAGCTGTGGTTTGTATCAGTTTCATAAGCAGACTTGAACAACATGTGGTCCATACGAGAAGGAAACACAGTTCTTTTTATCTGGGCATTCTCATGGTTCTTGCTGTATTGGAGACGCTGGAAAAAAGAGCATGCTTCTTGCGTTAAAGCAGAGTGTGTTTTTTAGATGAGAACACTGGTCTGAATTTCCCTTCAGACACAGAGTTAAAACCCAGGACCTGTGCCTTCCTACAAGCAAGAGTTCATTTCTGGTAATCCCAGTTAATTTTTTGGCTCAAATGATTTAACACAGTTAAAGAACCCAACCAGATTCTCACTAGTAAACAAAGAGCCTTTATGTAAGTGGACCTGTGGTTTGTGTCAGTTTCATATGTAGAGTTGAACTACGTATGGTCTGTATGAGTAGGGAATACAGTTCTTTTTTTCAGGGCATGCTCATGGTTCTTGCTGTATTGGAGACGCTGGAAATAACAGCTTGCTTCTTATGTTAAAACAGAGTGTGTTTCATGGATGAGAACACTGGTATGAATTTCCCTTCAGAATCGGAGTTAAACCACAGGATCTCTGTCTTCCTACAATCAAGAGTTCATTTCTGGTAAACAAAGAGAATTTTGGGATCAAATGATTTTACACAGTACAGAAACGCATCGCAATTCTCAATATTAACTAAAGAGCATTTATGTAAGAGGAGCTGTGGTTTGTATCAGTTTCATAAGCAGACTTGAACTACATATGGTCCGTATGAGAAGGAAACACAGTTCTTTTTTTCTGGGCATTCTCATGGTTCTTGCTGTATTGGAGATGCTGGAAAGAACAACTTGCTTCTTATGTTAAAACAGAGTGTTTTTCATGGATGAGAACACTGGTATGAATTTCCCTTCAGAATCGGAGTTAAACCACAGGATCTGTGTCTTCCTACAATCAAGAGTTCATTTCAGGTAAACAAAGAGAATTTTGGGATCAAATGATTTTACACAGTTCAGAAACGCATCGCAATTCTCTATATTAACTAAAGAGCATTTATGTAAGAGTAGCTGTGGTTTGTATCAGTTTCATAAGCAGACTTGAACTACATATGGTCCGTATGAGAAGGAAACACAGTTCATTTTTCTGGGCATTCGCATGGTTCTTGCTGTATTGGAGATGCTGGAAAGAAGAATTTGTTTCTTGCGTTAAAACAGAGTGTGTTCCATGGCTGAGAATACTGGTCTGAATTTCCCCTCAGAAACGGAGTGAAACCCCAGGATCTGTGTCTTCCTACAAGCAAGAGTTCATTTCTGTAAACCAAGTGAATTTTGGTCTCAAATGAATTTGCACAGTTCAAGCACCCAATGCGATTCTCACTATAACTAAGAGCATTTATGTAAGTGGAGCTGTGGTTTGTATCAGTTTCATAAGCAGAGTTGAACTACGCATGGTCTGTATGTGTAGGGAATACAGTTCTTTTTTTCAGGCATGCTCATGGAACTTGCTGTATTGGAGACGCTGGAAAGAAGCGCTTGCTTCTTGCATTAAAGCAGTGTGTAGTCCATGGATGAGAACACTGGTCTGAATTTCCCTTCAGAAACAGAGTTAAACCCCAGGGTCTGTGTCTTCCTACAAGCTAGAGATCATTTCTGGTAATCAAAGAGAATTTTGGGCTCATATGATTTTACACAGTTCAGAAACCCATCGTGATAATCACTATTAACTAAAGAGCATTTATGTAAGAGGAGCTGTGTTTGGATTCAGTTTCCTAAGCATAGTTGAACTACATATCGTCTGTATGAGTAAGAAACACAGTTCTTTTTTTCTGGGCAGGCTCATGGTTCTTGCTGTATTGTAGACGCTGGAAAGAAGAGCTTGTTTCTTTCGTTATAACAGAGTGTGTTTCATGGATGAGAACACTGGTCTGAATTTCCCATCATACACGGAGTTTTAAAACCCAGGATCTGTGTCTTCCAACAAGTAAGAGTTCATTTCTGGTAATCCCAGTTAATTTTTTGGCTGAAATGATTTTACACAGTTAAAGAACCCAACACAATTCTCACTATTAACTAAAGAGCATTTATGTAAGAGTATAGCTGTAGTTTCAGTCAGTTTCATAAGCAGACTTGAACTACATATGATCCGATGAGAAGAAAACACAGTTCTTTTTTTCTAGGCATGCTCATGGTTCTTTCTGTATTGGAGATGCTGGAAAGAAGAGGATGCTTCTTGCGTTAAAACAGAGTGTGTTTCAGGGATGAGAACTCTGGTCTGAATTTCCCTTCAGAAACGGAGTTAAACCCCAGGATCTGTGTCTTAGTACAAGCAAGATTTCTTTTCTGGTAAACCCAGTGAATTATGGGCTAAAATGATTTTACACAGTTCACGAACCCAACCCATTTCTCACTATAAACTAAAGAGCATTTAAGTAAGAGGAGCTGTGGTTTGTATCAGTTTCATAAGGAGAGTTGAATTAGATATGGTCCTTATGAGTAGGAAACACAGTTATTTTTTTCTGGGCATGCACAGTGTTCTTGCTGTATTTGAGACGCTGGACAAAGAGGATGTTTCTTGCCTTAAAACAGCATGTGTATCAGGGATGAGAAATCTGGTCTGAATTTGCCTTCAGAAACGGAGTTAAAACAAAGGGATCTTTGTCTTTCTACAAGCAAGAGTTCATTTCTGGTAAACCAAGTGAATTTTGGGTTCACATGAGGTTACAAAGTACACCAACCCAACGTGATTCTCACTATTAACTAAAGAGTGTTTATGTCAGAGAAGCTGTGGTTTGTATCAATTTCTTAAGCGAAGTTGAAATATATGTGGTCCTTATGAGAAGGAAACACAGTTCTTTTTTGGGGGGCATCGTCAAGTTTCTTGCTGTTTTGGAGATGCTGGAAAGAAGATGATGCTTCTTGCGTTAAAACAGAGTGTGGTTCAGGGATGAGAACTCTGGTCTGAATTTCGCTTCAGAAACAGAGTTAAACACCAGGATCTTTGTCTTCCTACAAGCAAGATTTCTTTCCTGATAAATCCATGTAATTTTGGGCTCAAATGATTTTACACACTTCACGAACCCAACGTGTTTCTCCCTAGTAACTAAAGAGCCTTATGTAAGAGGAGGTGTGGTTTGTATCAGTTTCATAAGGAGAGTTGAATTAGATGTGGTCCTTTTGTGTAGGAAACATAGTTCTTTTTTTCTAGGTATGCTCATATTTTTGCTGTATTGGAGACGCTGGAAAGAAGAGGATGCTTCTTGCGTTAAAACAGAATGTGTTTCAGGGATGAGAACTCTGGTCTCAATTTCCCTTCAGAAATGGGGTTAAACTCCAGCATCTGTGTCTTCCTACAACCAAGCGTTCATATCTGGTAACTCCAGAGAATTTTGGCTCAAATGATTTTACACAGTTCACGAACTCAAGGCGTTTCTCACTATTAACCCAAAAGAATTTATGTAAGAGGAGCTGTGGTTTGTATCAGTTTCATAAGCAGAGTTGAACTACATATCGTCCGTATGATTAGGAAACACAGTTCTTTTTTCTGGGCATGCTCATGGTTCTTGCTGTATTGCAGATGCTGGAAAGAAGAGGATGCTTCTTGCGTTAAAACAGAGTGTGTTTCAGGGAAGAGAACTCTGGTCTGAATTTTCCTTCAGAAACGGAGTTAAACCCCAGGATCTGTGTCTTCCTACAAGCAAGATTTCTTTCCTGGTAAACCCAGTTACTTATGGGCTCAAATGATTTTACACAGTTCACGAACCCAACCCATTTCTCACTATAAACTAAAGAGCATCTGTGTAAGAGGAGGTGTGGTTTGTATCAGTTTCATAAGGAGAGTTGAATTAGATGTGGTCCTTATGAGTAGGAAACATAGTTCTTTTTTTCTGGGTATGCTCTTTTTTTTGGCTGTATTGGAGATGCTGGAAAGGAGAGGATGCTTCTTGCCTTAAAACAGAGTGTGTTTCAGGGATGAGAACTCTGGTCTGAATTTCCCTTCAGAAATGGAATTAAACCCCAGGATCTGTGTCTTCCTACAAGCAAGAGTTCTCTTCTGGTAAACCCAGTGAACTATGGTCTCAAATGATTTTACACAGTTCACGAACTCAACCCATTTCTCACTATAAACTAAAGAGCATTTAAGTAAGAGGAGGTGTGGTTGGTATCAGCTTCATAAGGAGAGTTGAATTAGATTTGGTCCTTTTGTGTAGGAAACATAGTTCTTTTTTTCTAGGTATCCTCATGTTTTTGCAGTATTGGAGATGCTGGAAAGAATAGGATGCTTCTTGCGTTAAAATAGAATGTGTTTCAGGGATCAGAACTCTGGTCTGAATTTCCCTTCAGAAATGGGGTTAAACCCCAGGATCTGTGTCTTCCTACAACCAAGAGTTCATTTCTGGTAACTCCACAGAATTTTGGCTCTAATTATTTTACACAGTGCACGAACCCAACGCGATTCTCACTATTAACTAAAGAGCATTTATGTAAGAGATGCTGTGGTTTTTATCAGTTTCGTAAGAAGTGTTGAACTACATATGGTCCGTATGAGTAGGAAACACAGTTCTTTTTTTCTGGGCATGTTCATATTTCTTTCTGTGTTGGAGACGCGGGAAAGAAGAGCATGCTTCTTGCGTTAAAATCTCATATTTTTCATGGATGGGAACACTGGTTCTGAACTTCCAATCAGATGTGGAGTTAAAGCCGTGGATCTGTTTCTTCCAACAAGCAAGAGTTCATTTCTGGTAAACCCAGGTAATTGTGGCCTCTAATGATTTTATACAGTTTAGGAAATCAATACGTTTCTCACTATTAACTCAAAAGCATTTATGTAAGAGGAGGGGTGGATTGTATCACATTAATAAGCAGAGTTGAATTAGATGGGGTACTTATGAGTAGGGAACACAGTTCTTTTTTTCTGGGCATCCTCATGGGTGTTGCTGTATTGGAGACACTGGAAAGAAGAAGATGCTTCTTGCCATAAAACAGAGTGTGTTTCAGGGATGAGAACACTGGTGAGAATTTGCCTTCAGAAACGAAGTTAAACCTCAGGATCTGTGTCTTCCTACAAGCAAGATTTCTTTTCTGGTAAACACAATGAATTATGGGCTCAAATGATTTTACACAGTTCACGAACCCAACCCATTTCTCACTATAAACTAAAGAGCATTTAAGTAAGAGGAGCTGTGGTTTGTATCAGTGTCATAATCATAGTTGCTGTAGATATGGTCTGCATGAGTAGGAAACACAGTTCTTTTTTTCTTGGCATGCTCATATTTCTTGCTCTGCTGTAGACGTTGGAAAGAGGAGCATGCTTCTTGCGTTAAAACCGTGTGTTTTTCATGGATGAGAAAACTGGTCTGATTTTCCCTTCAGAATCAGAGTTAAACACATGGATCTGCATCTTCCTACAAGCAAGAGTACATTTCTGGTAAACCAAGTGAATTTTGGTCTCAAATGAATTTACACAGTTCACGAAACCAATGCATTTCTCACTATTAACTAAACAGCATTTATGTAAGAGGATGTACGGTTTGTATCAGTTTCATAATCAGATTTGAACTACATATGATCCGTATGAGTAGGAATCACAGTTCTTTTTTCTGGTCATGATCATGGTTCTTGTTGTATTGGAGACTATGGAAAGAAGAGGGTGCTTCTTGCCTTAAAACAGACTGTGTTTTAGGGATGAGAACTGTGGTCTGAATTTCCCTTCAGAAACGGAGTTAAACCCCAGGATCTGTGTCTTCCTACAAGCAAGATTTCTTTCCTGGTTAACCCAGTGCATTATGGGCTCAAATGATTTTACAAAGTTCCCAAACTCATCCCGTACCTCACTATTAACTCAAAAGTATTTATGTAGCAGGAGCTGTGGTTTGTATCAGTGTCATAATCATACTTGATGTAGATATGGTCTGTATGAGTAGGAAACACGGTTCTTTTTTTCTTGGTATTCTCATATTTCTTGCTCATTTGTAGACGCTGGAAAGAAGAGCATGCTTCTTGCGTTAAAACCGTGTGTTTTTCATGGATGAGAACACTGGTCTGTTTTTCCCTTCAGAATCAGAGTTAAACACATGGATCTGCTTCTTCCTACAAGCAAGAGTACCTTTCTGGTAAACCAAGTGAATTTTGGGCTCAAATGATTTTACACAGTTCACGAACTCAAGGCGTTTCTCACTATTAACTAAACAGCATTTATGAAAGAGGATGTGCGGTTTGTATCAGTTTCATAAGCAGAGTTGAACTACATATGGTCCGTATGAGTAGGAAACACAGTTCTTTTTTTCTGGGCATGCTCATGGTTCTTGCTGTATTGCAGATGCTAGAAAGAAGAGGATGCTTCTTGCGTTAAAACAGAGTGTGTTTCAGGGAAGAGAACTCTGGTCTGAATTTTCCTTCAGAAACGGAGTTAAACGCCAGGATCTGTGTCTTCCTACAAGCAAGATTGCTTTCTAGGTAAACCCAGTGCATTATGGGCTCAAATGATTTTACAAAGTTCACGAACTCAACCCATTTCTCACTATAAACTAAAGAGCATTTATGTAAGAGGAGGTGTGGTTGGTATCAGTTTCATAAGGAGAGTTGAATTAGATTTGGTCCTTTTGTGTAGGAAACATAGTTCTTTTTTTCTAGGTATGCTCATGTTTTTGCAGTATTGGAGACGCTGGAAAGAATAGGATGCTTCTTGCGTTAAAACAGAATGTGTTTCAGGGATCAGAACTCTGGTCTGAATTTCTCTTCAGAAATGGGGTTAAACCCCAGGATCTGTGTCTTCCTACAACCAAGAGTTCATTTCTGGTAACTCCACAGAATTTTGGCTCTAATTATTTTACACAGTGCACGAACCCAACGCGATTCTCACTATTAACTAAAGAGCATTTATGTAAGAGGAGGTGTGGTTTGTATCAGTTTCGTAAGCAGAGTTGAACTACATATGGTCCGTATGAGTAGGAAACACAGTTCTTTTTTTCTGGGCATGCTCATGGTTCTTGATGTATTGGAGATGCTGGAAAGACGAGGATGCTTCTTGCGTTAAAACAGAGTGTGTTTCAGGGAAGAGAACTCTGGTCTGTATTTGCCTTCAGAAACGGAGTTAAACCCCAGGATTTGTGTCTGACTACAAGCAACATTTCTTTCCTTGTAAACCCAGTGCATTATGGGCTCAAATGATTTTACACAATTCACAAACCCATTCCATTTCTCACTATTAACTAGGAGCATTTAAGTAAGAGGAGCTGTAGTTTGTATCAGTTTCATAAAGAGAGTTGAATTAGATGTGGTCCTTTTGTGTAGGAAACATAGTTCTTTTTTTCTAGGTATGCTCATGTTTTTGCTGTATTGGAGACGCTGGAAAGAAGAGGATGCTTCTTGCGCTAAAACAGAATGTGTTACAGGGATGAGAACTCTGGTCTGAATTTCCCTTCAGAAATGGGGTTAAACCCCAGGATCTGTGTCTTCCTACAACCAAGCGTTCATTTCTGGTAACTCCAGAGAATTTTGGCTCAAATGATTTTACACAGTTCATGAACTCAAGGAGTTTCTCACTATTAACCCAAAAGAATTTATGTAAGAGGAGGTGTGGTTTGTATCAGTTTATTATGCAGAGTTGAACTACATATGGTCCGTATGAGTAGGAAACACAGTTCCTTTTTTCTGGGCATTCTCATGGTTCTTGCTGTATTGGAGATGTTGGAAAGAAGAGGAGGCTTCTCTCGTTAAAACAGAGTTTGTTTCAGGGAAGAGAACTCTGGTCTGAATTTTCCTTCAGAAACGGAGTTAAATGCCAGGATCAGTGTCTTGCTAAAAGCAAGATTTCTTTCCTGGTTAACCCAGTGCATTATGGGCTCAAATGATTTTACACAATTCACGAACCCAACCCATTTCTCACTATTAACTAAAGAGCATCATTGTAAGGGGAGCTGTGGTTTGTATCTGTTTCATAAGGAGAGTTGAATTAGATGGGATCATTGTGAGTAGGAAACATAGTTATTTTTCCTGGGTATGCTCACGTTTATGCTGTATTGGGGATGCTACAAAGGAGAGGATGCTTCTTGCCTTAAAACAGAGTGTGTTTCATGGATGAGAACTCTGGTCTGAATTTCCCTTCAGAAACAGAGTTCAACTCCAGAATCTGTGTCTTCCTACAAGCAAGGGATCATTTCTGGTAAACCAAGTGAATTTTGGGCTCAAATGAATTTACACAGTTCACGAAACCAACACATTTCACACTATTAACTAAAGAGAATTTATGTAAGAGGATGTGTGGTTTGTATCAGTTTCATAATCCGAGTTGAACTACATATGGTGCGTATGAGTAGGAATCACAGTTCTTTTTTCCTGGGCATTCTCATGGTTCTTGCTGTATTGGAAATTCAGGAAAGAAGAAGATGCTTCTTGCGTTAACACAGAGTGTGTTTCAGGGATGAGAACTCTGGTCTGAATTTCCCTTCAGAAACAGAGTTAAACCCCAGGATCTGTGTCTTCCTACAAACAAGAATACATTTCGGTTAAACCCAGTGATTTTTGGGTTCAAAAGATGTTACACAGTTCAGGAACCCAACGTGATGCTCACTATTAACTAAAGAGCATTTATGTAAGAGAAGCTGTGGTTTGTATAAGTTTCATAATCAGAGTTGAACTACATATGGTCCGTATGAGTAGGAATCACAGTTCTTTATTTCTGGGCATGCACAGCGTTCTTGCTGTATTTGAGATGCTGGAAAGAATAGTATGCACCATGCGTTAAAACAGAGTGTGTTTCAGGGATGAGAACTCTGGTCTAAATTTACCTTCAGAAACGGAGTTAAACCAAAGGATCTGTGTCTTCCTACAAGCAAGAGTTCATTTCTGGTAAACCAAGTGTAATTTGGGCTCAAATGATTTTACACAGTGCACGAACGCAACGTGATTCTAACTACTAACTAAAGAGCATTTATGTAATAGAAGCTGTGGTTTGTATTACTTTCATAAGTAGAGTTGTATTTGAGGTGGTCCTTATGAGTAGGAAACACTGTTCTTTTTCTCTGGGAATCCTCATGTTTCTTGCTGTATTGGAGACGCTAGAAAGAAGAGGACGCTTCTTGCCATAAAACAGAGTGTGTTTAAGGGATGAGAACTCTGGTCTGAATTTCCCTTCAGAAACGGAGTTAAACCACAGGATCTGTGTCTTCTAACCAGCAAGAGTTCATTGCTGGTAAACCAAGTGTAATTTGGGCTCAAATGATTTTACACAGTTCACGAACCCAACCCATTTAGCATTATTAACTAAAGAGCATTTAAGTAAGAGGAGCTGTGGTTTGTATCAGTTTCATAAGCAGAGCTGAACTACATGTGGTCCGTATGAGTAGGAAACACAGTTCTTTTGTTCCGGGCATGCTCATGTTTCTTGCTGTATTAGAGCAGAGGGAAAGAAGAGGATGCTTCTTGCGTTACAACAGAGTGTGTTTCATGGATGAGAACTCTGGTCTGAATTTCCCTTCAGAAACGGAGTTAAACCACAGGATCTGTGTCTTCCTACAAGCAAGAGTTCATTTCTGGTAAACCAAGTGTAATTTGGGGTCAAATGATTTAACACAGTGCACGAACCCAAAGCGATTCTAACTACTAACTAAAGAGCCTTTATGTAAGAGAAGCTGTGGTTTGTATCACTTTCATAAGTGAAGTTGTTTTTGAGATGGTCCTTATGAGTAGGAAACACAGTTCTTTTCTTCCAGGCTTGCTCATGTTTCTTGCTGTATTGGAGCAGCGGGAAAGAAGAGGATGCTTCTTGCGTTAAAACAGAGTGTGTTTCAGGTATGAGAACTCTGGACTGAATTTCCCTTCAGAAACAGAGTTAAACCCCAGGATCTGTGGCTTCCTAAAAGCAAGAATTAATTTCTGGTAAACCCAGTGAATTATGGGCTCAAAGATTTTAAAAAGTTCCCAAACTCATTCCGTTTCTCACTATTAACTCAAAAGTAATTTTGTAGGAGGAGCTGTGGTTTGTATCAGTGTCATAATCATAGTTGATGTAGTTATGGTCTGTATGAGTTGGAAACACAATTCTTTTATTCTTGGCATGTTCATATTTCTTGCTGTGTTGGAGACGCTGGAAAGATGAGCATGCTTCTTGGGTTAAAACCGCGTGTTTTTCATGGATGAGAACACTGGTCTGAATATCCTTTCAAAAGCAGAGTTAAACCCCTCAATCTGTGTCTTTCTACAAGCAAGAGATCATTTCTGGTAAACCAAGTGAATTTTGGGCTCAAATGAATTTACACAGTTCACGAAACCAACGCATTTCACACTATTAACTAAAGAGCATTTATGTAAGAGGATGTGTGGTCTGTATCGGTTTCATAAGCAGAGCTGAACTACATATGGTCCGTCTGAGTAGGAAACACAGTTCTTTTTTTTCTCGGCATGCTCATATTTGTTGGTGTGTTGGAGACGCTGGAAAGAAGAGCATGCTTCTTGGTTAAAACCGCATGTTTTTCATGGATGACAACACTGGACTGAATTTCCCTTCAGAAACGTAGTTAAACCCCAGGATCTGTGTCTTCCTACAAGCAAGAGTTCATTTCTGGTAAACCAAGTGTAATTTGGGCTCAAATGATTTTACACAGTTCACGAACCCAACCCATTTAGCATTATGAACTAAAGAGCATTTAAGTAAGTGGAGCTGTGGTTTGTATCAGTTTCATAAGCAGAGCTGAACTACATGTGGTCCGTATGAGTAGGAAACACAGTTCTTTTGTTCCGGGCATGCTCATGTTTCTTGCTGTATTAGAGCAGAGGGAAAGAGAGGATGCTTCTTGCGTTAAAACAGAGTGTGTTTAATGGATGAGAACTCTGGTCTGAATTTCCCTTCAGAAACGGAGTTAAACCACAGGATCTGTGTCTTCCTACAAGCAAGAGTTCATTTCTGGTAAACCAAGTGTAATTTGGGGTCAAATGATTTAACACAGTGCACGAACCCAAAGCGATTCTAACTACTAAATACAGAGCCTTTATGTAAGAGAAGCTGTGGTTTGTATCACTTTCATAAGTGAAGTTGTTTTTGAGGTGGTCCTTATGAGTAGGAAACACATTTCTTTTTTTCTGGGAATCCTCATAGTTCTTGCTGTATTGGAGACGCTAGAAAGAAGAGGACACTTCTTGCCATAAAACAGAGTGTGTTTCAGGGATGAGAATTCTGGTCTGAAATTCCCTTCTGAAATGGAGTTAAACCCCAGGACCTGTGTCTTCCTACAACCAAGAGTTCTTTTCTGGTAAACCCAGTGAATTATGGGCTCAAATGATTTTACACAGTTCACGAACCCAACCCATTTAGCACTATTAACTAAAGAGCATTTAAGTAAGAGGAGCTGTGGTTTTTATCAGTTTCATAAGCAGAGCTGAACTACATATGGTCCGTATGAGTAGGAAACACAGTTCTTTTCTTCCGGGCTTGCTCATGTTTCTTGCTGTATTGGAGCAGCGGGAAAGAAGAGGATGCTTCTTGCGTTAAAACAGAGTGTGTTTCAGGTATGAGAACTCTGGACTGAATTTCCCTTCAGAAACAGAGTTAAACCCCAGGATCTGTGGCTTCCTACAAGCAAGAGTTAATTTCTGGTAAACCCAGTGAATTATGGGCTCAAAGATTTTAAAAAGTTCCCAAACTCATTCCGTTTCTCACTATTAACTCAAAAGTAATTATATAGGAGGAGCTGTGGTTTGTATCAGTGTCATAATCATAGTTGATGTAGATATGGTCTGTATGAGTTGGAAACACAGTTCTTTTTTTCTTGGCATGTTCATATTTCTTGCTGTGTTGTAGACGCTGGAAAGATGAGCATGCTTCTTGGGTTAAAACTGCGTGTTTTTCATGGATGAGAACACTGGTCTGAATATCCTTTCAAAAGCAGAGTTAAACCCCTCAATCTGTGTCTTTCTACAAGCAAGAGATCATTTCTGGTAAACCAAGTGAATTTTGGGCTCAAATGAATTTACACAGTTCACGAAACCAACGCATTTCACACTATTAACGAAAGAGCATTTATGTAAGAGGATGTGTGGTCTGTATCAGTTTCATAAGCAGAGCTGAACTACATATGGTCCGTCTGAGTAGGAAACACAGTTCTTTTTTTTCTCGGGATGCTCATATTTGTTGGTGTGTTGGAGACGCTGGAAAGAAGAGCATGCTTCTTGGTTAAAACCGTGTGTTTTTCATGGATGACAACACTGGACTGAATTTCCCTTCAGAAACGTAGTTAAACCCCAGGATCTGTGTCTTCCTACAAGGAAGAGTTCATTTCTGGTAAACCAAGTGTAATTTGGGCTCAAATGATTTTTACACAGTTCACGAACCCAACCCATTTAGCATTATTAACTAAAGAGCATTTAAGTAAGTGGAGCTGTGGTTTGTATCAGTTTCATAAGCAGAGCTGAACTACATGTGGTCCGTATGAGTAGGAAACACAGTTCTTTTTTTCCGGGCATGCTCATGTTTCTTGCTGTATTAGAGCAGAGGGAAAGAAGAGGATGCTTCTTGCGTTACAACAGAGTGTGTTTCATGGATGAGAACTCTGGTCTGAATTTCCCTTCAGAAACGGAGTTAAACCACAGGATCTGTGTCTTCCTACAAGCAAGAGTTCATTTCTGGTAAACCAAGTGTAATTTGGGGTCAAATGATTTAACACAGTGCACGAACCCAAAGCGATTCTAACTACTAACTAAAGAGCCTTTATGTAAGAGAAGCTGTGGTTTGTATCACTTTCATAAGTGAAGTTGTTTTTGAGGTGGTCCTTATGAGTAGGAAACACATTTCTTTTTTTTCTGGGAATCCTCATAGTTCTTGCTGTATTGGAGACGCTAGAAAGAAGAGGACACTTCTTGCCATAAAACAGAGTGTGTTTCAGGGATGAGAATTCTGGTCTGAAATTCCCTTCTGAAATGGAGTTAAACCCCGGGACCTGTGTCTTCCTACAAGCAAGAGTTCTTTTCTGGTAAACCCAGTGAATAATGGGCTCAAATGATTTTACACAGTTCACGAACCCAACCCATTTAGCACTATTAACTAAAGAGCATTTAAGTAAGAGGAGCTGTGGTTTTTATCAGTTTCATAAGCAGAGCTGAACTACATATGGTCCGTATGAGTAGGAAACACAGTTCTTTTCTTCCGGGCTTGCTCATGTTTCTTGCTGTATTGGAGCAGCGGGAAAGAAGAGGATGCTTCTTGCGTTAAAACAGAGTGTGTTTCAGGTATGAGAACTCTGGACTGAATTTCCCTTCAGAAACAGAGTTAAACCCCAGGATCTGTGGCTTCCTAAAAGCAAGAATTAATTTCTGGTAAACCCAGTGAATTATGGGCTCAAAGATTTTAAAAAGTTCCCAAACTCATTCCGTTTCTCACTATTAACTCAAAAGTAATTATGTAGGAGGAGCTGTGGTTTGTATCAGTGTCATAATCATAGTTGATGTAGTTATGGTCTGTATGAGTTGGAAACACAATTCTTTTATTCTTGGCATGTTCATATTTCTTGCTGTGTTGGAGACGCTGGAAAGATGAGCATGCTTCTTGGGTTAAAACCGCGTGTTTTTCATGGATGAGAACACTGGTCTGAATATCCTTTCAAAAGCAGAGTTAAACCCCTCAATCTGTGTCTTTCTACAAGCAAGAGATCATTTCTGGTAAACCAAGTGAATTTTGGGCTCAAATGAATTTACACAGTTCACGAAACCAACGCATTTCACACTATTAACTAAAGAGCATTTATGTAAGAGGATGTGTGGTCTGTATCGGTTTCATAAGCAGAGCTGAACTACATATGGTCCGTCTGAGTAGGAAACACAGTTCTTTTTTTTCTCGGCATGCTCATATTTGTTGGTGTGTTGGAGACGCTGGAAAGAAGAGCATGCTTCTTGGTTAAAACCGCATGTTTTTCATGGATGACAACACTGGACTGAATTTCCCTTCAGAAACGTAGTTAAACCCCAGGATCTGTGTCTTCCTACAAGCAAGAGTTCATTTCTGGTAAACCAAGTGTAATTTGGGCTCAAATGATTTTACACAGTTCACGAACCCAACCCATTTAGCATTATGAACTAAAGAGCATTTAAGTAAGTGGAGCTGTGGTTTGTATCAGTTTCATAAGCAGAGCTGAACTACATGTGGTCCGTATGAGTAGGAAACACAGTTCTTTTGTTCCGGGCATGCTCATGTTTCTTGCTGTATTAGAGCAGAGGGAAAGAGAGGATGCTTCTTGCGTTAAAACAGAGTGTGTTTAATGGATGAGAACTCTGGTCTGAATTTCCCTTCAGAAACGGAGTTAAACCACAGGATCTGTGTCTTCCTACAAGCAAGAGTTCATTTCTGGTAAACCAAGTGTAATTTGGGGTCAAATGATTTAACACAGTGCACGAACCCAAAGCGATTCTAACTACTAACTACAGAGCCTTTATGTAAGAGAAGCTGTGGTTTGTATCACTTTCATAAGTGAAGTTGTTTTTGAGGTGGTCCTTATGAGTAGGAAACACATTTCTTTTTTTCTGGGAATCCTCATAGTTCTTGCTGTATTGGAGACGCTAGAAAGAAGAGGACACTTCTTGCCATAAAACAGAGTGTGTTTCAGGGATGAGAATTCTGGTCTGAAATTCCCTTCTGAAATGGAGTTAAACCCCAGGACCTGTGTCTTCCTACAACCAAGAGTTCTTTTCTGGTAAACCCAGTGAATTATGGGCTCAAATGATTTTACACAGTTCACGAACCCAACCCATTTAGCACTATTAACTAAAGAGCATTTAAGTAAGAGGAGCTGTGGTTTTTATCAGTTTCATAAGCAGAGCTGAACTACATATGGTCCGTATGAGTAGGAAACACAGTTCTTTTCTTCCGGGCTTGCTCATGTTTCTTGCTGTATTGGAGCAGCAGGAAAGAAGAGGATGCTTCTTGCGTTAAAACAGAGTGTGTTTCAGGTATGAGAACTCTGGACTGAATTTCCCTTCAGAAACAGAGTTAAACCCCAGGATCTGTGGCTTCCTACAAGCAAGAGTTAATTTCTGGTAAACCCAGTGAATTATGGGCTCAAAGATTTTAAAAAGTTCCCAAACTCATTCCGTTTCTCACTATTAACTCAAAAGTAATTATGTAGGAGGAGCTGTGGTTTGTATCAGTGTCATAATCATAGTTGATGTAGTTATGGTCTGTATGAGTTGGAAACACAGTTCTTTTTTTCTTGGCATGTTCATATTTCTTGCTGTGTTGTAGACGCTGGAAAGATGAGCATGCTTCTTGGGTTAAAACCGCGTGTTTTTCATGGATGAGAACACTGGTCTGAATATCCTTTCAAAAGCAGAGTTAAACCCCTCAATCTGTGTCTTTCTACAAGCAAGAGATCATTTCTGGTAAACCAAGTGAATTTTGGGCTCAAATGAATTTACACAGTTCACGAAACCAACGCATTTCACACTATTAACTAAAGAGCTTTTATGTAAGAGGATGTGTGGTCTGTATCGGTTTCATAAGCAGAGCTGAACTACATATGGTCCGTCTGAGTAGGAAACACAGTTCTTTTTTTTCTCGGCATGCTCATATTTGTTGGTGTGTTGGAGACGCTGGAAAGAAGAGCATGCTTCTTGGTTAAAACCGCGTGTTTTTCATGGATGACAACACTGGACTGAATTTCCCTTCAGAAACGTAGTTAAACCCCAGGATCTGTGTCTTCCTACAAGCAAGAGTTCATTTCTGGTAAACCAAGTGTAATTTGGGCTCAAATGATTTTACACAGTTCACGAACCCAACCCATTTAGCATTATTAACTAAAGAGCATTTAAGTAAGTGGAGCTGTGGTTTGTATCAGTTTCATAAGCAGAGCTGAACTACATGTGGTCTGTATGAGTAGGAAACACAGTTCTTTTGTTCCGGGCATGCTCATGTTTCTTGCTGTATTAGAGCAGAGGGAAAGAAGAGGATGCTTCTTGCGTTAAAACAGAGTGTGTTTAATGGATGAGAACTCTGGTCTGAATTTCCCTTCAGAAACGGAGTTAAACCACAGGATCTGTGTCTTCCTACAAGCAAGAGTTCATTTCTGGTAAACCAAGTGTAATTTGGGGTCAAATGATTTAACACAGTGCACGAACCCAAAGCGATTCTAACTACTAACTACAGAGCCTTTATGTAAGAGAAGCTGTGGTTTGTATCACTTTCATAAGTGAAGTTGTTTTTGAGGTGGTCCTTATGAGTAGGAAACACATTTCTTTTTTTCTGGGAATCCTCATAGTTCTTGCTGTATTGGAGACGCTAGAAAGAAGAGGACACTTCTTGCCATAAAACAGAGTGTGTTTCAGGGATGAGAATTCTGGTCTGAAATTCCCTTCTGAAATGGAGTTAAACCCCGGGACCTGTGTCTTCCTACAAGCAAGAGTTCTTTTCTGGTAAACCCAGTGAATTATGGGCTCAAATGATTTTACACAGTTCACGAACCCAACCCAATTAGCACTATTAACTAAAGAGCATTTAAGTAAGAGGAGCTGTGGTTTTTATCAGTTTCATAAGCAGAGCTGAACTACATATGGTCTGTATGAGTAGGAAACACAGTTCTTTTCTTCCGGGCTTGCTCATGTTTCTTGCTGTATTGGAGCAGCAGGAAAGAAGAGGATGCTTCTTGCGTTAAAACAGAGTGTGTTTCAGGTATGAGAACTCTGGACTGAATTTCCCTTCAGAAACAGAGTTAAACCCCAGGATCTGTGGCTTCCTACAAGCAAGAGTTAATTTCTGGTAAACCCAGTGAATTATGGGCTCAAAGATTTTAAAAAGTTCCCAAACTCATTCCGTTTCTCACTATTAACTCAAAAGTAATTATGTAGGAGGAGCTGTGGTTTGTATCAGTGTCATAATCATAGTTGATGTAGATATGGTCTGTATGAGTTGGAAACACAGTTCTTTTTTTCTTGGCATGTTCATATTTCTTGCTGTGTTGGAGACGCTGGAAAGATGAGCATGCTTCTTGGGTTAAAACCGCGTGTTTTTCATGGATGAGAACAATGGTCTGAATTTCCCTTCAAAAGCGGAGTTAAACCCCTCGATCTGTGTTTTTCTACAAGCAATAGATCATTTCTGGTAAACCAATTGAATTTTGGGCTCAAATGAATTTACACAGTTCACGAAACAAACGCATTTCACACTATTAACTAAAGAGCATTTATGTAAGAGGATATGTGGTCTGTATCAGTTTCATAATCCGAGTTGAACTACATATGGTGCGTATGAGTAGGAATCACAGTTCTTTTTTTCTGGGCATGCTCATGGTTCTTGCTGTATTGGAGATTCAGGTAAGTATAAGATGCTTCTTGCGCTAAAACAGAGTGTGTTTCAGGGATGAGAACTCTGCTCTGAATTTCCCTTCAGAAACGTAGTTAAACCCCAGGATCTGTGTCTTCCAACAAGCAAGAGTTCTTTTCTGGTAAACCCAGGGAATTATGGGCTCAAAGATTTTACAAAGTTCCCAACCTCATCCCGTTTCTCACTATTAACTCAAAAGTATTTATGTAGGAGGAGCTGTGGTTTGTATCAGTGTTATAATCATAGTTGATGTAGATATGGTCTGTATGAGTAGGAAACACAGTTCTTTTTTTCTTGGCATGCTCATATTTCTTGCTCTGTTGTAGACGCTGGAAAGAAGAGCATGATTCTTGCATTAAATCCGTGTGTTTTTCATGGATGAGTACACTGGTCTGATTTTCCCTTCAGAATCAGAGTTAAACACATGGATCTTCATCTTCCTACAAGCAAGAGTACATTTCTGGTAAACAAAGTGAATTTTGGGCTCAAATGAATTTACACAGTTCACGAAACCAATGCATTTCTCACTATTAACTAAACAGCATTTATGTAAGAGGATGTGCGGTTTTTATCAGTTTCATAATCAGATTTGAACTACATATGATCCGTATGAGTAGGAATCACAGTTCTTTTTTTCTGGGCATAATCATGGTTCTTGCTGTATTTGAGACGCTGGAAAGAAGAGGATGCTTCTTGCCTTAAAACAGACTGTGTTTCAGGGATGAGAACTCTGGTCTGAATTTCCCTTCAGAAACGGAGTTAAACCGCAGGATCTGTGTCTTCCTACAAGCAAGAGTTCTTTTCTGGTAAACCCAGTGAATTATGGGCTCAAATGCTATTACACCGTTCAATGACCCAACCCATTTCTCACTATTAACTAAAGAGCATCTCTGTAAGGGGACCTGTGGTTTGTATCAGTTTCATAAGGAGAATTGAATTAGATGGGGTCAATGTGAGTAGGAAACATAGTTATTTTTCTGGGTATGCTCACGTTTTTGCTGTATTGGAGACGGTGCAAAGAAGAGGATGCTTCATGCCTAAAAACAGAGTGTGTTTCAGGGATGAGAACTCTGAACTGAATTTCCCTTCAGAAACGTAGTTAAACCCCAGGATCTGTGTCTTCCTACAAGCAAGAGTTCACTTCTGGTAAACCAAGTGTAATTTGGGCTCAAAAGATTTTACACAGTGCACGAAACCAACACGATTCTAACTACTAACTAAAGAGCCTTTATGTAAGAGAAGCTGTGGTTTGTATCACTTTCATAAGTAAAGTTGTATTTGAGGTGGTCCTCATGCGAAGGAAACACAGTTCTTTTTTTCTTGGTATCCTCATGGTTCTTGCTGTATTGGAACGCTAGAAGGAAAAGGCCGCTTCTTGCAATAAAACACACTGTGTTTCAGGGATGAGAATTCTGGTCTGAATTTCCCTTCAGAAACAGAGTTAAAACCCAGGATCTATGTCTTTCTACAAGCAAGAGTTCATTTCAGGTAAACCAAGTGAATTTTGGGCTCAAATGATTTTACACAGTGCACGAACCCAACGCGATTCTCACTATTAACTAAAGAGCATTTATGTAAGAGAAGCTGTGGTTTGTATCAGTTTCATAAGAAGGGTTGAACTACATATGGTCCGTATGAATAGGAAACACAGTTCTTTTTTTCTGGGCATGTTCACATTTCTTGCTGTGTTGGAGACGCTGGAAAGAAGAGCATGCTTCTTGCGTTAAAACCGCATGTTTTTCATGGATGACAACACTGGTCTGAATTTCCCTTGAAAAGCGGAGTCAAACCCCTGGATCTGAGTCTTCCTACAAGCAAGAGATCATTTCTGGTAAACTAAGTGAATTTTGGGCTCAAATGAATTTACACAGTTCACAAATCCAACGCATTTCTCACTATTAACTAATGAGCCTTTATGTAAGAGGAGCTGTGGTTTGTAACAGTTTCATAAGCAGAGTTGAACTACATATGGTCCGTATGAATAGGAAACACAATTCTTTTTTTCTGGGCATGCCCAGGGTTCTTGCTGTATTTTAGATGCTGGAAAGAAGAGAATGTTTCTTGCCTTAAATTAGCATGTGTTTCAGGGATGAGAACTCTGGTCTGAATTTCCCTTCAGAAACGGAATTAAACCCCAGGATCAGTGTCTTTCTACAAGCAAGAGTTCATTTCTGGTAAACCAAGTGAATTTTGGGTTCAAATGATGTTACAAAGTGCACGAACGCAACGCGATTCTCACTATTAACTAAAGAGCATTTATGTACGAGGAACTGTGGATTTTATCAGTTTCATAAGCAGAGTTGAATTAGATGTGGTCCATATGTGTAAGAATCACAGTTCTTTTGTTCTGGGCATGCTCATGGTCCTTGCTATATTGGAGACCCTGGAAAGAAGAGGATGCTTCTTGCATTAAAACAGAGTGTGTTTTTGTTATGAGAACTCTGGTCTGAATTTCCCTTCAGAAACGGAGTTAAACCCCAGGATCTGTGGCTCCCTACAAGCAAGAGTTCTTTTCTGGTAAACCCAGTGAATTATGGGCTCTAATGATATTACACAGTTCACAAACCCACCCATTTCTCTCTATTAACTAAAGAGCATTTTTGTAAGGGGAAATGTGGTTTGTATTGGTTTCATAAGGAGAGTTGAATTAGATGTGGTCCTTACGAGTAGGAAACATAGTTATTTTTCTGGGTATGCTCACGTTTTTGCTGTATTGGAGACGCTGGAAAGGAGAGGTTGCTTCATGCCTTAAAACAGAGTGTGTTTCAGGGATGAGAACTCTGTTCTGAATTTCCCTTCAGAAACGGAATTAAACCGCAGGATCTGTGTCTTTCTACAAGCAAGAGTTCATTTCTGGAAAACCAAGTGAATTTTGGGTTCAAATGATGTTACAAAGTGCACGAACGCACCACGATACTCACTATTAACTAAAGAGCATTTATGTACGAGGAGCTGTGGTTTGTATCAGTTTCATAAGGAGAGTTGATAGATGTGGTCCTAATGAGTAGGAAACATATATCTTTTTTTCTGGTTATGCTCATGGTTCTTGCTGTATTGTAGACGCTAGAAAGAAGAGGATGCTTCTTCCCTTAAAACAGAGTGTGTTTCAGGTATGAGAACTCTGGACTGAATTTCCCTTCAGAAACGAAGTTAAACCCCAGGATCTGTGTCTTCCTACAAGCAAGAGTTCTTTTCTAGTAAACCCAGTGAATTATGGGCTCAAATGATTTTACACAGTTCACGAACCCAACCCATTTAGCACTATTAACTGAAGAGCATTTAAGTAAGAGGAGCTGTGGTTTTTATCAGTTTCATAAGCAGAGCTGAACTACATATGGTCCGTCTGAGTAGGAAACACAGTTCTTTTTTTACTCGGCATGCTCATATTTGTTAGTGTGTTGGAGACGCTGGAAAGAAGAGCATGCTTGTTGGGTTAAAACCGGGTGTTTTACATGGATGAGAACACTGGTCTGAATTTCCCTTCAAAAGCAGGGTTAAACCCCTCAATCTGTGTCTTTCTACAAGCAAGAGATCATTTCTGGTAAACCAAGTGAATTTTGGGCTCAAATGATTTTACACAGTTCACAAAACCAACGCATTTCACACTATTAACTAAAGAGCATTTATGTAAGAGGATGTGTGGTTTGTATCCGTTTCATAATCTGAGTTGAACTACATTTGGTCCGTATGAGTAGGAATCACAGTTCTTTTTTTCTGGGCATGCTCATGGTTCTTGCTGTATTGGAAATGCAGGAAAGAAGAAGATGCTTCTTGGGTTAAAACAGAGTGTGTTTCAGGGATGAGAACTCTGGTCTGAATTACCCTTCAGAAACTGAGTTAAACCGCAGGAACTGTGTTTTCCTACAAGCAAGAGTACATTTTTGGTAAACCCAGTCATTTTTGGGTTCAAATGATGTTACAAAGTGCACGAACGCAACGCGATTCTCACTATTAACTAAAGAGCATTTATGTACGAGGAGCTGTGGATTTTATCAGTTTCATAAGCAGAGTTGAATTAGATGTGGTCCATATGAGTAAGAATCACAGTTCTTTTGTCTGGGCATGCTCATGGTCCTTGCTATATTGGAGACCCTGGAAAGAAGAGGATGCTTCTTGCATTAAAACAGAGTGTGATTTTAGGATGAGAACCCAGGTCTGAATTTCCCTTCAAAAACGGAGTTAAAACCCAGGATCTGTGTCTTCCTACAAGCAAGAGTTCATTTCTGATAGACCCATGTAAATTGGGGCTCAAATGATTTTACACAGTTCAGGAACCCAACACTTCTCCCTATTAACGAAAAATCATTTATGTAAGAGGAGCTGTGGTTTGTATCAGTTTCATAAGGAGAGTTGAATTAGATGTGGTCCTAATGAGTAGGAAACATATTTCTTTTTTTCTGGGTATGCTCATGGTTCTTGCTGTATTGGAGACACTGGAAAGAAGAGGATTCTTCTTCCCATAAAACAGAGTTTGTTTCAGGGATGAGAACACTGGTCTGAATTTCCCTTCAGAAACGGAGTTAAACCCCAGGATCTGTGTCTTCCTACAAGCAAGAGTTCTTTTCTGGTAAACCCAGTGATTTATGGGCTCTAATTATATTACACAGTGCACAAACCCACCCATTACTCTCTTTTAACTAAGGAGCATTTTTGTAAGGGGAGCTGTGGTTTGTATCAGTTTCATAAGGAGAGTTGAATTAGATGCGGTCCTTACGAGTATTAAACATAGTTATTTTTCTGGGTATGCTCACGTTTTTGCAGTATTGGAGACGCTGGAAAGGAGAGGTTGCTTCATGCCTTAAACAGAGTGTGTTGCAGGTATGAGAACTCTGGACTGAATTTCCCTTCACAAACGAAGTTAAACCCCAGGATCTGTGTCTTCCTACAAACAAGAGTTCTTTTCTGGTAAATCCAGTGAATTATGGGCTCAAATGATTTTACACAGTTCACGAACCCAACCCATTTAGCACTATTAACTAAAGAGCATTTAAGTAAGAGGAGCTGTGGTTTTTATCAGTTTCATAAGTACAGCTGAACAACATATGGTCCGTATGAGTAGGAAACACTGTTCTTTCTTTTCTCGGCATGCTCATATTTGTTGGTGTGTTGGAGACACTGAAAAGAAGAGCATGCTTCTTGGGTTAAAACCGCGTGTTTTTCATGGATGAGGACACTGGTCTGAATTTCCCTTGAAAAGCAGAGTTAAACACCTGGATCTGTGTCTTCCTACAAGCAAGAGATCATTTAAGGAAAACCAAGTGAATTTTGGGCTCAAATGAATTTACACAGTTCACAAATCCAACACGTTTCTCACTATTAACTAAAGAGCCTTTATGTAAGAGGAGATGTGGTTTTTATCAGTTTCATAAGCAGAGTTGAACTACATATGGTCCGTATGAATAGGAAACACAATTCTTTTTTTCTGGGCATGCCCAGGGTTCTTGCTGTATTTGAGACGCTGGAAAGAAGAATATGTTTCTTGCCTTAAAACAGCATGTGTTTCAGGGATGAGAACTCTGTTCTGAATTTCCCTTCAGAAACGGAATTAAACCCCAGGATCTGTGTCTTTCTACAAGCAAGAGATCATTTCTGGTAAACCAAGTGAATTTTGGGTTCAAATGATGTTACAAAGTGCCCGAACGCACCACGATACTCACTATTAACTAAAGAGCATTTATATAAGAGGAGCTGTGGTTTGTATCAGTTTCATAAGCAGAGTTGAACTATATATGGTGCGTATGAATAGGAAACACAATTCTTTTTTTCTGGGCATGCCCAGGGTTCTTGCTGTATTTGAGATGCTGGAAAGAAGAGTAGGTTTCTTGCCTTAAAACAGCATGTGTGTCAGGGATGAGAACTCTGGACCTAATTTCCCTTCAGAAACGAAGTTAAACCCCAGGATCTTTGTTCTGGTAAACCCAGTGAATTATGGGCTCAAATGATTTTACACAGTTCACGAACCCAACCCATTTAGCACTATTAACTAAAGAGCATTTAAGTAAGAGGAGCAGTGGTTTTTATCAGTTTCATAATTAGAGCTGAACAACACATGGTCCGTATGAGTAGGAAACACAGTTCTTTTGTTCCGGGCATGCTCATGTTTCTTGCTGTATTGGAGCGGCAGGAAAGAAGAGGATGCTTCTTGCGTTAAAACAGAGTGTGTTTCAGGGATGAGAACTCTGGACTGAATTTCCCTTCAGAAACGGAGTTAAACCCCAGGATCTGTGGCTTGCTATAAGCAAGAGATAATTTCTGGTATACCAAGTGAAATATGGGCTCAAATGATTTTATACAGTTCACGAACTCAAGGCCTTTCACACTAATAACTCAAAACAATTTATGTAAGAGGAGCTGTGGTTTGTATCAGTTTCATAAACAGAGTTGAACTACATATGGTCCATATGAGTAGGAAACACTGTTCTTTTTTTTTCTCGGCATGCTTATATTTGTTGCTGTGTTGGAGACGCTGGAAAGAAGAGCATGCTTCTTGGGTAAAAACCGCATGTTTTTCATAAATGAGAACACTGGTCTGAATTTCCCTTGAAAAGCAGAGTCAAACCCCTGGATCTGAGTCTTCCTACAAGCATGAGATCATTTCTGGTAAACCAAGTGAATTTTGGGCTCAAATGAATTTACACAGTTCACAAATCCAACGCGTTTCTCACTATTAACTAAAGAGCCTTTATGTAAGAGGAGCTGTAGTTTTTATCAGTTTCATAAGCAGTGTTGAATTAGATGTGGTCCATATGAGTAAGAATCACAGCACTTTTGTCCTGGGCATGCTCATGGTTCTTGCTATATTGGAGACCCTGGAAAGAAGAGGATGCTTCTTGCATTAAAACAGAGTGTATTTCAGGGATGAGAACCCTGGTCTGAATTTCCCTTCAAAAACGGAGTTAAACCCCAGGATCTGTGTCTTCTTACAAGCAAGAGTTCATTTCTGAAAAACCCATGTAATTTTGGGCTCAAATGATTTTACACAGTTCAGGAACCCAACACTTTTCTCCCTATTAACTAAAAAGCATTTATGTAAGAGGAGCTGTGGTTTGTATCAGTTTCATAAGGAGAGTTGATAGATGTGGTCCTAATGAGTAGGAAACATATTTCTTTTTTTCTGGGTATGCTCATGGTTCTTCCTGTATTGGAGACGCTGGAAAGAAGAGGATGCTTCTTGCCTTATATCAGACTGTGTTTTAAGGATGAGAACTGTGGTCTGAATTTCACTTCAGAAACGAAGTTAAACCCCAGGATCTGTGTCTTCCTACAAGCAAGAATTCTTTTCTGGTAAACCCAGTGAATTATGGGCTCAAATGAGTTTACACAGTTAACGAACCCAACCCATTTAGCACTATTAACTAAAGAGCATTTAAGTAAGAGGAACTGTGGTTTTTATCAGTTTCATAAGTAGAGCTGAACAACATATGGTTCGTATGAGTAGGAAACACAGTTCTTTTGTTCCGGGCATGCTCATGTTTCTTGCTGTATTGGAGCGGCGGGTAAGAAGAGGATGCTTCTTGCCTTAAAACAGACTGTGTTTTAGGGATGAGAACTCTGGACTGAATTTCCCTTCAGAAACGGAGTTAAACCCCAGGATCTGTGTCTTCCTACAAGCAAGAGTACGTTTCTGGTAAATCCAGTAATTTTTGGGTTCAACTGATGTTACACAGTTCAGGAAACCAACGCGATTCTCACTATTAACTAAAGAGCATTTATGTAAGAGAAGCTGTGGTTTGTATCACTTTCATAAGCAAAGTTGAATTAGATGTGGTCCTTATGAGTAGGAAACACAGTTCTTTTTTGTGGGCATCCTCATTGTTCTTGCTTTATAGGAGATGCTAGAAATAAGAGCATGCTTCTTGCCATAAAACAGAGTGTGTTTCAAGGATGAGAACTCTGTTTAATTTCCCTTCAGAAACGGAGTTAAACCCCAGGATCTGTGTCTTCCTACAAGCAAGAGTACTTTTCTGGTAAACACAGTGATTTTTGTGCTCAAATGATTTTACACAGTTCACGAACCCAACACATTTCTTACTATAAACTAAAGAGCATTTAAGTAAGAGGAGCTGTGGTATGTATCAGTTTCATAAAGAGAGTTGAACTACATATGGTCCGTATATGTAGGAAACACTGTTCTTTTTTCTCGGCATGCTCATATTTATTGCTGTGTTGGAGACACTGGCAAGAAGAGGATACTTCTTGGGTTAAAACCGTGTGTTTTTCATGGATGAGGACACTGGTCTGAATTTCCCTTGAAAAGCGGAGTTAAAACCTTGGACCTGTGTCTTCCTACAAGCAAGAGATCATTTCTGGAAAACCAAGTAAATTTTGGGCTCAAATGAATTTACACAGTTCACGAAACCAACGCTTTTCTCACTATTAACTAAAGAGCCTTTATGTAAGAGTAGCTGTGGTTTGTATCAGTTTCATAAGCAGAGTTGAACTATATATGGTGCATATGAATAGGAAACACAATTCTTTTTTCCTGGGCATGCCCTGGGTTCTTGCTGTATTTGAGATGCTGGAAAGAAGAGTAGGTTTCTTGCCTTAAAATAGCAAGTGTTTCAGGGATGAGAACTCTGGACCTAATTTCCCTTCAGAAACGAAGTTAAACCCCAGGATCTTTGTCTTCCTACAAACAAGAGTTCTTTTCTGGTAAACCCAGTGAATTATGGGCTCAAATGATTTTACACAGTTCACGAACCCAACCCATTTAGCACTATTAACTAAAGAGCATTTAAGTAAGAGGAGCAGTGGTTTTTTATCAGTTTCATAATTAGAGCTGAACAACATATGGTTCGTATGAGTAGGAAACACAGTTCTTTTGTTCCGGGCATGCTCATGGTTCTTGCTGTATTGGAGCGGCAGGAAAGAAGAGGATGCTTCTTGCGTGAAAACAGAGTGTGTTTCAGGGATGAGAACTCTGGACTGAATTTCCCCTCAGAAACGGAGTTAAACCCCAAGATCTGTGGCTCGCTACAAGCAAGAGATAATTTCTGGTAAACCAAGTGAAATATGGTCTCAAATGATTTTATACAGTTCACGAACTCAAGTCATTTCAAACTATTAACTCAAAAGAATTTATGTAAGAGGAGCTGTGTTTTGTATCAGTTTCATAAACAGAGTTGAACTACATATGGTCCATATGAGTAGGAAACACTGTTCTTTTTTTTTTCTCGGCATGCTTATATTTGTTGCTGTGTTGGAGACGCTGGAAAGAAGAGCATGCTTCTTGGGTTAAAACCGCGTGTTTTTCATGGATGAGGACACTGGTCTGAATTTCCCTTGAAAAGCGGAGTGAAACCCCTGGATCTGTGTTTTCCTACAAGCAAGAGATCATTTTTGGAAAACCAAGTGAATTTTGGGCTCAAATGAATTTACACAGTACACAAATCCAACGCGTTTCTCACTATTAACTAAAGAGCCTTTATGTAAGAGGAGCTGTGGTTTGTATCAGTTTCATAAGCAGATTTGAACTACATATTGTACGTATGAAAGGAAACACAATTCTTTTTTTCTGGGCATGCCCAGGGTTCTTGCTGTATTTGAGACGCTGGAAAGAAGAGTATGTTTCTTGTCTTAAAACAGCATGTGTATCAGGGATGAGAACTCTGTTCTGAATTTCCCTTCAGAAATGGAATTAAACCCCAGGATCTTGTCTTTCTACAACCAAGAGTTCATTTCTGGTAAACCAAGTGAATTTTGGGTTCAAATGATGTTACAATGTACACGAACGCACCACGATTCTCACTATTATCTAAAGAGCATTTATGTACGAGGAGCTGTGGATTGTATCAGTTTCATAAGCAGTGTTGAATTAGATGTGGTCCATATGAGTAAGAATCACAGCTCGTTTGTTCTGGGAATGCTCATGGATCTTGCTATATTGGAGAACCTGGAAAGAAGAGGATGCTTCTTGCATTAAAACAGAGTGTGTTTCAGGGATGAGAACCCTGGTCTGAATTTCCCTTCAAAAACGGAGTTAAAGCCCAGGATCTGTGTCTTCTTACAAGCGAGAGTTCATTTCTGATAAACCCATGTAATTTTGGGCTCAAATGATTTTACACACTTCAGGAACCCAACACTTTTCTCCCTATTAACTAAAAAGCATTTATGTAAGAGGAGCTGTGGTTTGTATCAGTATTATAAGCAGAGTTGAACTACATATGGTCCGTATGAGTAGGAAACACAATTCTTTCTTCTGGGCATGCACAGGGTTATTGCTGTATTTGAGACACAGGAAAGAAGAGCATTTTTCTTGCAATAAAACAGAGTGTGTTTCAGGGATGAGAATTCTGTTTGAATTTCCCTTCAGAAACGGAGTTAAACCCCAGGATCTGTGTCTTTCTACAAGCAAGAGTTCATTTCTGGTAAACCAAGTGAATTTTGGGTTCAAATGATGATACAATGTGCATGAACCCAACCCGATTCTCACTATTAACTAAAGATCATTTATGTAAGAGGAGCTGTGGTTCTTATCAGTTTCATAAGCAGAGTGAACTACATATGGTCCGTATGAGTAGGGAAAACAGTACTTTTTTTCTGGGCATGCTCATGTTTCTTGCTGAATTGGAAAAACTGGAAAGAAAACGATGCTTCTTGCATTGAAACAGTGTGTGTTCCAGGGATGAGAACTCTGGTCTTAATTTCCCTTCAGAAACGGAGTTAAACCCCATGATCCGTGTCTTTCTATAAGCAAGAGTTCATTTCTGATAAAACAAGTGATTTTTGGGCTCAAATGATTTTACCCAGTTCACGAACCCAACACGATTCTCATTATTAACTGAAGAGCATTTATGTAAGAGGAGCTGTGGTTTGTATCAGTTTCATCAGCAGAGTTGAATTAGATGTGGTCCTTATGAGTCAGAAACACAGTTCTTTTTTTCAGGGCAGCATCATGGTTCTTGCTGTATTGGAGACGCTGGAAAGAAGAGGATGCTTTTTGCCTTAAAACAGAGTGTGTTTCATGGATGAGAACTCTGGTCTGAATTTTCCTTTAGAAACGGAGGTCAACCCCAGGATCTGTGGCTTCCTACAAGCAAGAGTTCATTTCTGGTAAACCCAGTGAGTTATGGGTTCAAATTATTTTACACAGTTCACGAACTCAACACATTTCTCATTATTAACTCAAACCCATTTATGTAAGAGGAGCTGTGGTTTATATCAGTTTCATAAGGAGAATTGAACAACATAAGGTCGGTATGAGTAGGAAAACAGATCTTTCTTTCTTGGCATCCTCACGGTTCTTGCTGTATTGGAGACGCTGGAAAGAACAGGATGCTTCTTGCCTAATACAGAGTTTGTTTCAGGGATGAGAACACTGATGAGATTTTTCCTTCAGAATCGGAGTTAAACCACAGGATCTGCCTCTTCCTACAAGCAAGAGTTCATTTCTGGTAAACCCAGTGAATTATGGGCTCAAATGATTTTATACAGTTCATGTACCCAACCCATTTCTCACTTTTAATTAATGAGCATTTATGAAAGAGGAGCTGTTGTTTCTATCAGTTTCATAAGCAGAGTTGAACTACATATGGTGAGTATGAGTAGGAAAAACAGTTCTTTTTTTCTGGGCATGCTCATGATTCTTGCAGTATTGGAGACACTAAAAGAAGAGCTTGCTTCCTGTGTTAAAACAGAGTGGGTTTCATGGATGAGAACTCTGGTCTGAATATCCCTTCAAAAACAGAGTTAAACCCCAGGATCTGTGTCTTCCTACAAGCAAGAGTTCCTTTCTGGTAAACGTGGTGAATTTTTGGCTCTTATGTATTTACACAGTTCACGAAACCAACACATTTCTCACTATTAACTAGAGAGCATTTAAGTAAGAGGAGCTGTGGTTTTTATCAGTTTCATAAGTAGAGCTGAACAACATATGGTTCGTATGAGTAGGAAACACAGTTCTTTTGTTCCGGGCATGCTCATGTTTTTTGCTGTATTGGAGCGGCGGGAAAGAAGAGGATGCTTCTTGGGTTAAAACAGAGTGTGTTTCAGGGATGAGAACTCTAGACTGAATTTCTCTTCAGAAACGGAGTTAAACCCCAGGATCTGTGGCTTCTTACATACAAGAGTTCTTTGCTGGTAAACCCAGTTACTTATGGGCTCAAATGATTTTACACAGTTCACGAACCCAACCCATTTAGCACTATTAACTAAAGAGCATTTAAGTAAGAGGAGCAGTGGTTTTTATCAGTTTCATAATTAGAGCTGAACAACATATGATCCCTATGAGTAGGAAACACAGTTCTTTGGTTCCGGGCATGCTCATGTTTCTTGCTGTACTGCAGCAGCAGGAAAGAAGAGGATGCTTCTTGCGTTAAAACAGAGTGTGTTTCAGGGATGAGATCTCTGGACTGAATTTCCCTTCAGAAACGGAGTTAAACCCCAGGATCTGTGGCTTCCTACAAGCAAGAGTTCTTTTCTGGTAAACCAAGTGAATTATGGGCTCAAATGATTTTACACAGTTCATGAACCCAACCCATTTAGCACTATTAACTAAAGAGCATTTAAGTAAGAGGAGCAGTGGTTTTTATCAGTTTCATTATTAGAGCTGAACAACATATGGTCCGTATGAGTAGGAAACACTGTTCTTTTGTTCCGGGCATGCTCATGAATCTTGCTGTATAGGAGCGGCAGGAAAGAAGAGGATGCTTCTTGCATTAAAACAGAGTGTGTTTCAGGGATGAGAACTCTGGACTGAATTTCCCTTCAGAAACAGAGTTAAATCCCAGGATCTGTGGCTTCCTACAAGCAAGAGTTCTTTTCTGGTAAACCCAGTGAATTATGGGCTCAAATGATTTTACACAGTTCAGGAACCCAACACTTTTCTCCCTATTAACTAAAAAGCATTTATGTAAGAGGAGCTGTGGTTTGTATCAGTTTCATAAGGAGAGTTGATAGATGTGGTCCTAATGAGTAGGAAACATATTTCTTTTTTTCTGGGTATGCTCATGGTTCTTCCTGTATTGGAGACGCTGGAAAGAAGAGGATGCTTCTTGCCTTATATCAGACTGTGTTTTAAGGATGAGAACTGTGGTCTGAATTTCACTTCAGAAACGAAGTTAAACCCCAGGATCTGTGTCTTCCTACAAGCAAGAATTCTTTTCTGGTAAACCCAGTGAATTATGGGCTCAAATGAGTTTACACAGTTAACGAACCCAACCCATTTAGCACTATTAACTAAAGAGCATTTAAGTAAGAGGAACTGTGGTTTTTATCAGTTTCATAAGTAGAGCTGAACAACATATGGTTCGTATGAGTAGGAAACACAGTTCTTTTGTTCCGGGCATGCTCATGTTTCTTGCTGTATTGGAGCGGCGGGTAAGAAGAGGATGCTTCTTGCCTTAAAACAGACTGTGTTTTAGGGATGAGAACTCTGGACTGAATTTCCCTTCAGAAACGGAGTTAAACCCCAGGATCTGTGTCTTCCTACAAGCAAGAGTACGTTTCTGGTAAATCCAGTAATTTTTGGGTTCAACTGATGTTACACAGTTCAGGAAACCAACGCGATTCTCACTATTAACTAAAGAGCATTTATGTAAGAGAAGCTGTGGTTTGTATCACTTTCATAAGCAAAGTTGAATTAGATGTGGTCCTTATGAGTAGGAAACACAGTTCTTTTTTGTGGGCATCCTCATTGTTCTTGCTTTATAGGAGATGCTAGAAATAAGAGCATGCTTCTTGCCATAAAACAGAGTGTGTTTCAAGGATGAGAACTCTGTTTAATTTCCCTTCAGAAACGGAGTTAAACCCCAGGATCTGTGTCTTCCTACAAGCAAGAGTACTTTTCTGGTAAACACAGTGATTTTTGTGCTCAAATGATTTTACACAGTTCACGAACCCAACACATTTCTTACTATAAACTAAAGAGCATTTAAGTAAGAGGAGCTGTGGTATGTATCAGTTTCATAAAGAGAGTTGAACTACATATGGTCCGTATATGTAGGAAACACTGTTCTTTTTTCTCGGCATGCTCATATTTATTGCTGTGTTGGAGACACTGGCAAGAAGAGGATACTTCTTGGGTTAAAACCGTGTGTTTTTCATGGATGAGGACACTGGTCTGAATTTCCCTTGAAAAGCGGAGTTAAAACCTTGGACCTGTGTCTTCCTACAAGCAAGAGATCATTTCTGGAAAACCAAGTAAATTTTGGGCTCAAATGAATTTACACAGTTCACGAAACCAACGCTTTTCTCACTATTAACTAAAGAGCCTTTATGTAAGAGTAGCTGTGGTTTGTATCAGTTTCATAAGCAGAGTTGAACTATATATGGTGCATATGAATAGGAAACACAATTCTTTTTTCCTGGGCATGCCCTGGGTTCTTGCTGTATTTGAGATGCTGGAAAGAAGAGTAGGTTTCTTGCCTTAAAATAGCAAGTGTTTCAGGGATGAGAACTCTGGACCTAATTTCCCTTCAGAAACGAAGTTAAACCCCAGGATCTTTGTCTTCCTACAAACAAGAGTTCTTTTCTGGTAAACCCAGTGAATTATGGGCTCAAATGATTTTACACAGTTCACGAACCCAACCCATTTAGCACTATTAACTAAAGAGCATTTAAGTAAGAGGAGCAGTGGTTTTTTATCAGTTTCATAATTAGAGCTGAACAACATATGGTTCGTATGAGTAGGAAACACAGTTCTTTTGTTCCGGGCATGCTCATGGTTCTTGCTGTATTGGAGCGGCAGGAAAGAAGAGGATGCTTCTTGCGTGAAAACAGAGTGTGTTTCAGGGATGAGAACTCTGGACTGAATTTCCCCTCAGAAACGGAGTTAAACCCCAAGATCTGTGGCTCGCTACAAGCAAGAGATAATTTCTGGTAAACCAAGTGAAATATGGTCTCAAATGATTTTATACAGTTCACGAACTCAAGTCATTTCAAACTATTAACTCAAAAGAATTTATGTAAGAGGAGCTGTGTTTTGTATCAGTTTCATAAACAGAGTTGAACTACATATGGTCCATATGAGTAGGAAACACTGTTCTTTTTTTTTTCTCGGCATGCTTATATTTGTTGCTGTGTTGGAGACGCTGGAAAGAAGAGCATGCTTCTTGGGTTAAAACCGCGTGTTTTTCATGGATGAGGACACTGGTCTGAATTTCCCTTGAAAAGCGGAGTGAAACCCCTGGATCTGTGTTTTCCTACAAGCAAGAGATCATTTTTGGAAAACCAAGTGAATTTTGGGCTCAAATGAATTTACACAGTACACAAATCCAACGCGTTTCTCACTATTAACTAAAGAGCCTTTATGTAAGAGGAGCTGTGGTTTGTATCAGTTTCATAAGCAGATTTGAACTACATATTGTACGTATGAAAGGAAACACAATTCTTTTTTTCTGGGCATGCCCAGGGTTCTTGCTGTATTTGAGACACTGGAAAGAAGAGTATGTTTCTTGTCTTAAAACAGCATGTGTATCAGGGATGAGAACTCTGTTCTGAATTTCCCTTCAGAAATGGAATTAAACCCCAGGATCTTGTCTTTCTACAACCAAGAGTTCATTTCTGGTAAACCAAGTGAATTTTGGGTTCAAATGATGTTACAATGTACACGAACGCACCACGATTCTCACTATTATCTAAAGAGCATTTATGTACGAGGAGCTGTGGATTGTATCAGTTTCATAAGCAGTGTTGAATTAGATGTGGTCCATATGAGTAAGAATCACAGCTCGTTTGTTCTGGGAATGCTCATGGATCTTGCTATATTGGAGAACCTGGAAAGAAGAGGATGCTTCTTGCATTAAAACAGAGTGTGTTTCAGGGATGAGAACCCTGGTCTGAATTTCCCTTCAAAAACGGAGTTAAAGCCCAGGATCTGTGTCTTCTTACAAGCGAGAGTTCATTTCTGATAAACCCATGTAATTTTGGGCTCAAATGATTTTACACACTTCAGGAACCCAACACTTTTCTCCCTATTAACTAAAAAGCATTTATGTAAGAGGAGCTGTGGTTTGTATCAGTATTATAAGCAGAGTTGAACTACATATGGTCCGTATGAGTAGGAAACACAATTCTTTCTTCTGGGCATGCACAGGGTTATTGCTGTATTTGAGACACAGGAAAGAAGAGCATTTTTCTTGCAATAAAACAGAGTGTGTTTCAGGGATGAGAATTCTGTTTGAATTTCCCTTCAGAAACGGAGTTAAACCCCAGGATCTGTGTCTTTCTACAAGCAAGAGTTCATTTCTGGTAAACCAAGTGAATTTTGGGTTCAAATGATGATACAATGTGCATGAACCCAACCCGATTCTCACTATTAACTAAAGATCATTTATGTAAGAGGAGCTGTGGTTCTTATCAGTTTCATAAGCAGAGTGAACTACATATGGTCCGTATGAGTAGGGAAAACAGTACTTTTTTTCTGGGCATGCTCATGTTTCTTGCTGAATTGGAAAAACTGGAAAGAAAACGATGCTTCTTGCATTGAAACAGTGTGTGTTCCAGGGATGAGAACTCTGGTCTTAATTTCCCTTCAGAAACGGAGTTAAACCCCATGATCCGTGTCTTTCTATAAGCAAGAGTTCATTTCTGATAAAACAAGTGATTTTTGGGCTCAAATGATTTTACCCAGTTCACGAACCCAACACGATTCTCATTATTAACTGAAGAGCATTTATGTAAGAGGAGCTGTGGTTTGTATCAGTTTCATCAGCAGAGTTGAATTAGATGTGGTCCTTATGAGTCAGAAACACAGTTCTTTTTTTCAGGGCAGCATCATGGTTCTTGCTGTATTGGAGACGCTGGAAAGAAGAGGATGCTTTTTGCCTTAAAACAGAGTGTGTTTCATGGATGAGAACTCTGGTCTGAATTTTCCTTTAGAAACGGAGGTCAACCCCAGGATCTGTGGCTTCCTACAAGCAAGAGTTCATTTCTGGTAAACCCAGTGAGTTATGGGTTCAAATTATTTTACACAGTTCACGAACTCAACACATTTCTCATTATTAACTCAAACCCATTTATGTAAGAGGAGCTGTGGTTTATATCAGTTTCATAAGGAGAATTGAACAACATAAGGTCGGTATGAGTAGGAAAACAGATCTTTCTTTCTTGGCATCCTCACGGTTCTTGCTGTATTGGAGACGCTGGAAAGAACAGGATGCTTCTTGCCTAATACAGAGTTTGTTTCAGGGATGAGAACACTGATGAGATTTTTCCTTCAGAATCGGAGTTAAACCACAGGATCTGCCTCTTCCTACAAGCAAGAGTTCATTTCTGGTAAACCCAGTGAATTATGGGCTCAAATGATTTTATACAGTTCATGTACCCAACCCATTTCTCACTTTTAATTAATGAGCATTTATGAAAGAGGAGCTGTTGTTTCTATCAGTTTCATAAGCAGAGTTGAACTACATATGGTGAGTATGAGTAGGAAAAACAGTTCTTTTTTTCTGGGCATGCTCATGATTCTTGCAGTATTGGAGACACTAAAAGAAGAGCTTGCTTCCTGTGTTAAAACAGAGTGGGTTTCATGGATGAGAACTCTGGTCTGAATATCCCTTCAAAAACAGAGTTAAACCCCAGGATCTGTGTCTTCCTACAAGCAAGAGTTCCTTTCTGGTAAACGTGGTGAATTTTTGGCTCTTATGTATTTACACAGTTCACGAAACCAACACATTTCTCACTATTAACTAGAGAGCATTTAAGTAAGAGGAGCTGTGGTTTTTATCAGTTTCATAAGTAGAGCTGAACAACATATGGTTCGTATGAGTAGGAAACACAGTTCTTTTGTTCCGGGCATGCTCATGTTTTTTGCTGTATTGGAGCGGCGGGAAAGAAGAGGATGCTTCTTGGGTTAAAACAGAGTGTGTTTCAGGGATGAGAACTCTAGACTGAATTTCTCTTCAGAAACGGAGTTAAACCCCAGGATCTGTGGCTTCTTACATACAAGAGTTCTTTGCTGGTAAACCCAGTTACTTATGGGCTCAAATGATTTTACACAGTTCACGAACCCAACCCATTTAGCACTATTAACTAAAGAGCATTTAAGTAAGAGGAGCAGTGGTTTTTATCAGTTTCATAATTAGAGCTGAACAACATATGATCCCTATGAGTAGGAAACACAGTTCTTTGGTTCCGGGCATGCTCATGTTTCTTGCTGTACTGCAGCAGCAGGAAAGAAGAGGATGCTTCTTGCGTTAAAACAGAGTGTGTTTCAGGGATGAGATCTCTGGACTGAATTTCCCTTCAGAAACGGAGTTAAACCCCAGGATCTGTGGCTTCCTACAAGCAAGAGTTCTTTTCTGGTAAACCAAGTGAATTATGGGCTCAAATGATTTTACACAGTTCATGAACCCAACCCATTTAGCACTATTAACTAAAGAGCATTTAAGTAAGAGGAGCAGTGGTTTTTATCAGTTTCATTATTAGAGCTGAACAACATATGGTCCGTATGAGTAGGAAACACTGTTCTTTTGTTCCGGGCATGCTCATGAATCTTGCTGTATAGGAGCGGCAGGAAAGAAGAGGATGCTTCTTGCATTAAAACAGAGTGTGTTTCAGGGATGAGAACTCTGGACTGAATTTCCCTTCAGAAACAGAGTTAAATCCCAGGATCTGTGGCTTCCTACAAGCAAGAGTTCTTTTCTGGTAAACCCAGTGAATTATGGGCTCAAATGATATTACACAGTTCACAAACCCATCCCATTTCTCACTATTAACTAAAGGGCATGTACGTAAGGGGAGCTGTGGTTTGTATCGGTTTCATAAGGAGAGTTGAATTAGATGTGGTCCTTATGAGTAGGAAAGATAGCTATTTTTCTGGGTATGCTTACGTTTTTGCTGTATTGGAGACGCTGGAAAGGAGAGGATGCTTCATGCCTTAAAACAGATTGTGTTTCAGGTATGAGAACTCTGGACTGAATTTCCTTTCAGAAACGAAGTTAAACCCCAGGATCTGTGTCTTCCTACAAGCAAGAGTTCTTTTCTGATAAACCCAGTGAATTATGGGCTCAAATGATTTTACACAGTTCACGAACCCAACCCATTTAGCACTATTAACTAAAGAGCATTTAAGTAAGAAGAGCTGTGGTTTGTATCAGTTTCATAAGCAGAGCTGAACTACATATGGTCTGTATGAGTAGGAAACACAGTTCTTTGGTTCCGGGCATGCTCATGGTTCTTGCTGTATTGGAGCAGCAGGAAAGAAGAGGATGCTTCTTGCATTAAAACAGAGTGTGTTTCAGGGATGAGAACTCTGCACTGAATTTCCCTTCAGAAACGGAGTTAAAGCCCAGGATGTGTGGCTTCCTACAAGCAAGAGTTAATTTCTGGTAAACCAATTGAAATATGGGCTCAAACGATTTTATACAGTTCACGAACTCAAGGCATTTCACAGTATTAACCCAAAAGAATTTATGTAAGAGGAGCTGTGGTTTGTATCAGTTTCATGAGCAGAGTTGAACTACATATGGTCCGTCTGAGTAGGAAACACAGTTCTTTTTTTTCTCGGCATGCTCATATTTGTTGGTGTGTTGGAGACGCTGGAAAGAAGAGCATGCTTCTTGGGTTAAAACCGCGTGATTTTCATGGATGAGAACACTGGTCTGAGTTTCCCTTCAAAAGCGGGGTTAAACCCCTCAATCCGTGTCTTTCTACAAGCAAGAGATCATTTCTGGTAAACCAAGTGAATTTTGGGCTCAAATGAATTTACACAGTTCAGAAAACCAACGCATTTCACATTATTAACTAAAGAGCATTTATGTAAGAGGAGCTGTGCTTTGTATCAGTATTATAAGCAGAGTTGAACTACATATGGTCCGTATGAGTATGAAACACAATTCTTTCTTCTGGGTATGCACAGGGTTATTGCTGTATTTGAGACGCAGGAAAGAAGAGCATGCTTCTTGCAATAAAACAGAGTGTGTTTCAGGGATGAGAATTCTGTTTGAATTTCTCTTCAGAAACGGAGTTAAACCCCAGGATCTATGTCTTTCTACAAGCAAGAGTTCATTTCTGGTAAACCAAGTGAATTTTGGGTTCAAATGATGATACAATGTGCATGAACCCAACCCGATTCTCACTATTAACTAAAGATCATTTATGTAAGAGGAGCTGTGGTTCTTATCAGTTTCATAAGCAGAGTGAACTACATATGGTCCGTATGAGTAGGGAAAACAGTACTTTTTTTCTGGGCATGCTCATGTTTCTTGCTGAATTGGAAAAACTGGAAAGAAAACGATGCTTCTTGCATTGAAACAGTGTGTGTTCCAGGGATGAGAACTCTGGTCTTAATTTCCCTTCAGAAACGGAGTTAAACCCCATGATCCGTGTCTTTCTATAAGCAAGAGTTCATTTCTGATAAAACAAGTGATTTTTGGGCTCAAATGATTTTACCCAGTTCACGAACCCAACACGATTCTCATTATTAACTGAAGAGCATTTATGTAAGAGGAGCTGTGGTTTGTATCAGTTTCATCAGCAGAGTTGAATTAGATGTGGTCCTTATGAGTCAGAAACACAGTTCTTTTTTTCAGGGCAGCATCATGGTTCTTGCTGTATTGGAGACGCTGGAAAGAAGAGGATGCTTTTTGCCTTAAAACAGAGTGTGTTTCATGGATGAGAACTCTGGTCTGAATTTTCCTTTAGAAACGGAGGTCAACCCCAGGATCTGTGGCTTCCTACAAGCAAGAGTTCATTTCTGGTAAACCCAGTGAGTTATGGGTTCAAATTATTTTACACAGTTCACGAACTCAACACATTTCTCATTATTAACTCAAACCCATTTATGTAAGAGGAGCTGTGGTTTATATCAGTTTCATAAGGAGAATTGAACAACATAAGGTCGGTATGAGTAGGAAAACAGATCTTTCTTTCTTGGCATCCTCACGGTTCTTGCTGTATTGGAGACGCTGGAAAGAACAGGATGCTTCTTGCCTAATACAGAGTTTGTTTCAGGGATGAGAACTCTGATGAGATTTTTCCTTCAGAAACGGAGTTAAACCACAGGATCTGCCTCTTCCTACAAGCAAGAGTTCATTTCTGGTAAACCCAGTGAATTATGGGCTCAAATGATTTTATACAGTTCACGTACCCAACCCATTTCTCACTTTTAATTAATGAGCATTTATGAAAGAGGAGCTGTTGTTTCTATCAGTTTCATAAGCAGAGTTGAACTACATATGGTGAGTATGAGTAGGAAAAACAGTTCGTTTTTTCTGGGCATGCTCATGATTCTTGCAGTATTGGAGACACTAAAAGAAGAGCTTGCTTCCTGTGTTAAAACAGAGTGGGTTTCATGGATGAGAACTCTGGTCTGAATATCCCTTCAAAAACAGAGTTAAACCCCAGGATCTGTGTCTTCCTACAAGCAAGGGTTACTTTCTGGTAAACGTGGTGAATTTTTGGCTCTAATGTATTTACACAGTTCACGAAACCAACACATTTCTCACTATTAACTAAAGAGCATTTAAGTAAGAGGAGCTGTGGTTTTTATCAGTTTCATAAGTAGAGCTGAACAACATATGGTTCGTATGAGTAGGAAACACAGTTCTTTTGTTCCGGGCATGCTCATGTTTCTTGCTGAATTGGAGCGGCGGGAAAGAAGAGGATGCTTCTTGGGTTAAAACAGAGTGTGTTTCAGGGATGAGAACTCTAGACTGAATTTCCCTTCAGAAACGGAGTTAAACCCCAGGATCTGTGGCTTCCTACAAACAAGAGTTCTTTGCTGGTAAACCCAGTTACTTATGGGATCAAATGATTTTTCACAGTTCACGAACCCAAACCATTTAGCACTATTAACTAAAGAGCATTTAAGTAAGAGGAGCAGTGGTTTTTATCAGTTTCATTATTAGAGCTGAACAACATATGGTCCGTATGAGTAGGAAACACTGTTCTTTTGTTCCTGGCATGCTCATGAATCTTGCTGTATAGGAGCGGCGGGAAAGAAGAGGATGCTTCTTGCATTAAAACAGAGTGTGTTTCAGGGATGAGAACTCTGGACTGAATTTCCCTTCAGAAACAGAGTTAAATCCCAGGATCTGTGGCTTCCTACAAGCAAGAGTTCTTTTCTGGTAAACCCAGTGAATTATGGGCTCAAATGATATTACACAGTTCACAAACCCATCCCATTTCTCACTATTAACTAAAGGGCATGTACGTAAGGGGAGCTGTGGTTTGTATCGGTTTCATAAGGAGAGTTGAATTAGATGTGGTCCTTATGAGTAGGAAACATAGCTATTTTTCTGGGTATGCTTACGTTTTTGCTGTATTGGAGACGCTGGAAAGGAGAGGATGCTTCATGCCTTAAAACAGATTGTGTTTCAGGTAAGAGAACTCTGGACTGAATTTCCCTTCAGAAACGGAGTTAAACCCCAGTATCTGTGACTTCCTACAAGCAAGAGTTCTTTTCTGGTAAACCAAGTGAATTATGGGCTCAAATGATTTTACACAGTTCACGAACCCAACCCATTTAGCACTATTAACTAAAGAGCATTTAAGTAAGAGGAGCAGTGGTTTTTATCAGTTTCATTATTAGAGCTGAACATCATATGGTCCGTATGAGTAGGAAACACTGTTCTTTTGTTCCGGGCATGCTCATGTTTCTTGCTGTATTGTAGCGGCGGGAAAGAAGAGGATGCTTCTTGCATTAAAACAGAGTGTGTTTCAGGGATGAGAACTCTGGACTGAATTTCCCTTCAGAAACGGAATTAAACCCCAGGATCTGTGGCTTCCTACAAGCAAGAGTTAATTTCTGGTAAACCAATTGAAATATGGGCTCAAACGATTTTATACAGTTCACGAACTCAAGGCATTTCACAGTATTAACCCAAAAGAATTTATGTAAGAGGAGCTGTGGTTTGTATCAGTTTCATGAGCAGAGTTGAACTACATATGGTCCGTCTGAGTAGGAAACACAGTTCTTTTTTTTCTCGGCATGCTCATATTTGTTGGTGTGTTGGAGACGCTGGAAAGAAGAGCATGCTTCTTGGGTTAAAACCGCGTGTTTTTCATGGATGAGAACACTGGTCTGAGTTTCCCTTCAAAAGCGGGGTTAAACCCCTCAATCCGTGTCTTTCTACAAGCAAGAGATCATTTCTGGTAAACCAAGTGAATTTTGGGCTCAAATTAATTTACACAGTTCAGAAACCCAACGCATTTCACATTATTAACTTAAGAGCATTTATGTAAGAGGAGATGTGCTTTGTATCAGTATTATAAGCAGAGTTGAACTACATATGGTCCATATGAGTAGGAAACACAATTCTTTCTTTTGGGCATGCACAGGGTTATTGCTGTATTTGAGACGCAGGAAAGAAGAGCATGCTTCTTGCAATAAAACAGAGTGTGTTTCAGGGATGAGAATTCTGTTTGAATTTCCCTTCAGAAACGGAGTTAAACCCCAGGATCTGTGTCTTTCTACAAGCAAGAGTTCATTTCTGGTAAACCAAGTGAATTTTGGGTTCAAATGATGATACAATGTGCATGAACCCAACCCGATTCTCACTATTAACTAAAGATCATTTATGTAAGAGGAGCAGTGGTTCTTATCAGTTTCATAAGCAGAGTGAACAACATATGGTCCGTATGAGTAGGGAAAACAGTACTTTTTTTCTGGGCATGCTCATGTTTCTTGCTGAATTGGAAAAACTGGAAAGAAAACGATGCTTCTTGCATTGAAACAGTGTGTGTTCCAGGGATGAGAACTCTGGTCTTAATTTCCCTTCAGAAACGGAGTTAAACCCCATGATCAGTGTCTTTCTATAAGCAAGAGTTCATTTCTGATAAAACAAGTGATTTTTGGGCTCAAATGATTTTCCCATGTTCACGAACCCAACACGATTCTCATTATTAACTGAAGAGCATTTATGTAAGAGGAGCTGTGGTTTGTATCAGTTTCATAAGCAGAGTTGAATTAGATGTGGTCCTTATGAGTCAGAAACACAGTTCTTTTTTTCAGGGCAGCATCATGGTTCTTGCTGTATTGGAGACGCTGGAAAGAAGAGGATGCTTTTTGCCTTAAAACAGAGTGTGTTTCATGGATGAGAACTCTGGTCTGAATTTTCCTTTAGAAACGGAGGTCAACCCCAGGATCTGTGGCTTCCTACAAGCAAGAGTTCATTTCTGGTAAACCCAGTGAGTTATGGGTTCAAATTATTTTACACAGTTCACGAACTCAACACATTTCTCATTATTAACTCAAACCCATTTATGTAAGAGGAGCTGTGGTTTATATCAGTTTCATAAGGAGAATTGAACAACATAAGGTCGGTATGAGTAGGAAAACTGATCTTTCTTTCTTGGCATCCTCACGGTTCTTGCTGTATTGGAGACGCTGGAAAGAACAGGATGCTTCTTGCCTAATACAGAGTTTGTTTCAGGGATGAGAACTCTGATGAGATTTTTCCTTCAGAATCGGAGTTAAACCACAGGATCTGCCTCTTCCTACAAGCAAGAGTTCATTTCTGGTAAACCCAGTGAATTATGGGCTCAAATGATTTTATACAGTTCACGTACCCAACCCATTTCTCACTTTTAATTAATGAGCATTTATGAAAGAGGAGCTGTTGTTTCTATCAGTTTCATAAGCAGAGTTGAACTACATATGGTGAGTATGAGTAGGAAAAACAGTTCTTTTTTTCTGGGCATGCTCATGATTCTTGCAGTATTGGAGACACTAAAAGAAGAGCTTGCTTCCTGTGTTAAAACAGAGTGGGTTTCATGGATGAGAACTCTGGTCTGAATATCCCTTCAAAAACAGAGTTAAACCCCAGGATCTGTGTCTTCCTACAAGCAAGGGTTCCTTTCTGGTAAACGTGGTGAATTTTTGGCTCTAATGTATTTACACAGTTCACGAAACCAACACATTTCTCACTATTAACTAAAGAGCTTTTAAGTAAGAGGAGCTGTGGGTTTTATCAGTTTCATAAGTAGAGCTGAACAACATATGGTTCGTATGAGTAGGAAACACAGTTCTTTTGTTCCGGGCATGCTCATGTTTCTTGCTGTATTGGAGCGGCGGGAAAGAAGAGGATGCTTCTTGCGTTAAAACAGAGTGTGTTTCAGGGATGAGAACTCTAGACTGAATTTCCCTTCAGAAACGGAGTTAAACCCCAGGATCTGTGGCTTCCTACAAACAAGAGTTCTTTGCTGGTAAACCCAGTTACTTATGGGCTCAAATGATTTTACACAGTTCACGAACCCAACCCATTTAGCACTATTAACTAAAGAGCATTTAAGTAAGAGGAGCTGTGGTTTTTATCAGTTTCATAATTAGAGCTGAAGAACATATGGTCCCTATGAGTAGGAAACACAGTTCTTTTGTTCCGTGTATGCTCATGTTTCTTGCTGTATTGGAGCAGCAGGAAAGAAGAGGATGCTTCTTGCGTTAAAACAGAGTGTGTTTCAGGGATGAGAACTCTGGACTGAATTTCCCTTCAGAAACGTAGTTAAACCCCAGTATCTGTGACTTCCTACAAGCAAGAGTTCTTTTCTCGTAAACCAAGTGAATTATGGGCTCAAATGATTTTACACAGTTCATGAACCCAACCCATTTAGCACTATTAACTAAAGAGCATTTAAGTAAGAGGAGCAGTGGTTTTTATCAGTTTCATTATTAGAGCTGAACATCATATGGTCCGTATGAGTAGGAAACACTGTTCTTTTGTTCCGGGCATGCTCATGTTTCTTGCTGTATTGGAGCGGCGGGAAAGAAGAGGATTCTTCTTGCATTAAAACAGAGTGTGTTTCAGGGATGAGAACTCTGGACTGAATTTCCCTTCAGAAACGGAATTAAACCCCAGGATCTGTGGCTTCCTACAAGCAAGAGTTAATTTCTGGTAAACCAATTGAAATATGGGCTCAAACGATTTTATACAGTTCACGAACTCAAGGCATTTCACAGTATTAACCCAAAAGAATTTATGTAAGAGGAGCTGTGGTTTGTATCAGTTTCATGAGCAGAGTTGAACTACATATGGTCCGTCTGAGTAGGAAACACAGTTCTTTTTTTTCTCGGCATGCTCATATTTGTTGGTGTGTTGGAGACGCTGGAAAGAAGAGCATGCTTCTTGGGTTAAAACCGCGTGTTTTTCATGGATGAGAACACTGGTCTGCGTTTCCCTTCAAAAGCGGGGTTAAACCCCTCAATCCGTGTCTTTCTACAAGCAAGAGATCATTTCTGGTAAACCATGTGAATTTTGGGCTCAAATGAATTTACACAGTTCAGAAAACCAACGCATTTCACATTATTAACTAAAGAGCATTTATGTAAGAGGAGCTGAGCTTTGTATCAGTATTATAAGCAGAGTTGAACTACATATGATCCGTATGAGTAGGAAACACAATTCTTTCTTCTGGGCATGCACAGGGTTATTGCTGTATTTGAGACACAGGAAAGAAGAGCATGCTTCTTGCAATAAAACAGAGTGTGTTTCAGGGATGAGAATTCTGTTTGAATTTCCCTTCAGAAACGGAGTTAAACCCCAGGATCTGTGTCTTTCTACAAGCAAGAGTTCATTTCTGGTAAACCAAGTGAATTTTGGGTTCAAATGATGATACAATGTGCATGAACCCAACCCGATTCTCACTATTAACTAAAGATCATTTACGTAAGAGGAGCTGTGGTTCTTATCAGTTTCATAAGCAGAGTGAACTACATATGGTCCATATGAGTAGGGAAAACAGTACTTTTTTTCTGGGCATGCTCATGTTTCTTGCTGAATTGGAAAAACTGGAAAGAAAACGATGCTTCTTGCATTGAAACAGTGTGTGTTCCAGGGATGAGAACTCTGGTCTTAATTTCCCTTCAGAAACGGAGTTAAACCCCATGATCAGTGTCTTTCTATAAGCAAGAGTTCATTTCTGATAAAACAAGTGATTCTTGGGCTCAAATGATTTTCCCATGTTCACGAACCCAACACGATTCTCATTATTAACTGAAGAGTATTTATGTAAGAGGAGCTGTGGTTTGTATCAGTTTCATAAGCAGAGTTGAATTAGATGTGGTCCTTATGAGTCAGAAACACAGTTCTTTTTTTCAGGGCAGCATCATGGTTCTTGCTGTATTGGAGACGCTGGAAAGAAGAGGATGCTTTTTGCCTTAAAACAGAGTGTGTTTCATGGATGAGAACTCTGGTCTGAATTTTCCTTTAGAAACGGAGGTCAACCCCAGGATCTGTGGCTTCCTACAAGCAAGAGTTCATTTCTGGTAAACCAAGTGAATTATGGGCTCAAATGATTTTACACAGTTCACGAACCCAACCCATTTAGCACTATTAACTAAAGAGCATTTAAGTAAGAAGAGCTGTGGTTTTTAACAGTTTCATAAGCAGAGCTGAACTACATATGGTCTGTATGAGTAGGAAACACAGTTCTTTGGTTCCGGGCATGCTCATGGTTCTTGCTGTATTGGAGCAGCAGGAAAGAAGAGGATGCTTCTTGCATTAAAACAGAGTGTGTTTCAGGGATGAGAACTCTGGACTGAATTTCCCTTCAGAAACGGAGTTAAACCCCAGGATCTGTGGCTTCCTACAAGCAAGAGTTAATTTCTGGTAAACCAATTGAAATATGGGCTCAAACGATTTTATACAGTTCACAAACTCAAGGCATTTCACAGTATTAACCCAAAAGAATTTATGTAAGAGGAGCTGTGGTTTGTATCAGTTTCATGAGCAGAGTTGAACTACATATGGTCCGTCTGAGTAGGAAACACAGTTCTTTTTTTTCTCGGCATGCTCATATTTGTTGGTGTGTTGGAGACGCTGGAAAGAAGAGCATGCTTCTTGGGTTAAAACCGCGTGTTTTTCATGGATGAGAACACTGGTCTGAGTTTCCCTTCAAAAGCGGGGTTAAACCCCTCAATCCGTGTCTTTCTACAAGCAAGAGATCATTTCTGGTAAACCAAGTGAATTTTGGGCTCAAATGAATTTACACAGTTCAGAAAACCAACGCATTTCACATTATTAACTAAAGAGCATTTATGTAAGAGGAGCTGTGCTTTGTATCAGTATTATAAGCAGAGTTGAACTACATATGGTCCGTATGAGTAGGAAACACAATTCTTTCTTCTGGGCATGCACAGGGTTATTGCTGTATTTGAGACACAGGAAAGAAGAGCATGCTTCTTGCAATAAATCAGAGTGTGTTTCAGGGATGAGAATTCTGTTTGAATTTCCCTTCAGAAACGGAGTTAAACCCCAGGATCTGTGTCTTTCTACAAGCAAGAGTTCATTTCTGGTAAACCAAGTGAATTTTGGGTTCAAATGATGATACAATGTGCATGAACCCAACCCGATTCTCACTATTAACTAAAGATCATTTACGTAAGAGGAGCTGTGGTTCTTATCAGTTTCATAAGCAGAGTGAACTACATATGGTCCATATGAGTAGGGAAAACAGTACTTTTTTTCTGGGCATGCTCATGTTTCTTGCTGAATTGGAAAAACTGGAAAGAAAACGATGCTTCTTGCATTGAAACAGTGTGTGTTCCAGGGATGAGAACTCTGGTCTTAATTTCCCTTCAGAAACGGAGTTAAACCCCATGATCAGTGTCTTTCTATAAGCAAGAGTTCATTTCTGATAAAACAAGTGATTCTTGGGCTCAAATGATTTTCCCATGTTCACGAACCCAACACGATTCTCATTATTAACTGAAGAGCATTTATGTAAGAGGAGCTGTGGTTTGTATCAGTTTCATAAGCAGAGTTGAATTAGATGTGGTCCTTATGAGTCAGAAACACAGTTCTTTTTTTCAGGGCAGCATCATGGTTCTTGCTGTATTGGAGACGCTGGAAAGAAGAGGATGCTTTTTGTCTTAAAACAGAGTGTGTTTCATGGATGAGAACTCTGATCTGAATTTTCCTTTAGAAACGGAGGTCAACCCCAGGATCTGTGGCTTCCTACAAGCAAGAGTTCATTTCTGGTAAACCAAGTGAATTATGGGCTCAAATGATTTTACACAGTTCACGAACCCAACCCATTTAGCACTATTAACTAAAGAGCATTTAAGTAAGAAGAGCTGTGGTTTTTAACAGTTTCATAAGCAGAGCTGAACTACATATGGTCTGTATGAGTAGGAAACACAGTTCTTTGGTTCCGGGCATGCTCATGGTTCTTGCTGTATTGGAGCAGCAGGAAAGAAGAGCATGCTTCTTGCATTAAAACAGAGTGTGTTTCAGGGATGAGAACTCTGGACTGAATTTCCCTTCAGAAACGGAGTTAAACCCCAGGATCTGTGGCTTCCTACAAGCAAGAGTTAATTTCTGGTAAACCAATTGAAATATGGGCTCAAACGATTTTATACAGTTCACGAACTCAAGGCATTTCACAGTATTAACCCAAAAGAATTTATGTAAGAGGAGCTGTGGTTTGTATCAGTTTCATGAGCAGAGTTGAACTACATATGGTCCGTCTGAGTAGGAAACACAGTTCTTTTTTTTCTCGGCATGCTCATATTTGTTGGTGTGTTGGAGACGCTGGAAAGAAGAGCATGCTTCTTGGGTTAAAACCGCGTGTTTTTCATGGATGAGAACACTGGTCTGAGTTTCCCTTCAAAAGCGGGGTTAAACCCCTCAATCCGTGTCTTTCTACAAGCAAGAGATCATTTCTGGTAAACCAAGTGAATTTTGGGCTCAAATGAATTTACACAGTTCAGAAAACCAACGCATTTCACATTATTAACTAAAGAGCATTTATGTAAGAGGAGCTGTGCTTTGTATCAGTATTATAAGCAGAGTTGAACTACATATGGTCCGTATGAGTAGGAAACACAATTCTTTCTTCTGGGCATGCACAGGGTTATTGCTGTATTTGAGACGCAGGAAAGAAGAGCATGCTTCTTGCAATAAAACAGAGTGTGTTTCAGGGATGAGAATTCTGTTTGAATTTCCCTTCAGAAACGGAGTTAAACCCCAGGATCTGTGTCTTTCTACAAGCAAGAGTTCATTTCTGGTAAACCAAGTGAATTTTGGGTTCAAATGATGATACAATGTGCATGAACCCAACCCGATTCTTACTATTAACTAAAGATCATTTATGTAAGAGGAGCTGTGGTTCTTATCAGTTTCATAAGCAGAGTGAACTACATATGGTCCGTATGAGTAGGGAAAACAGTACTTTTTTTCTGGGCATGCTCATGTTTCTTGCTGAATTGGAAAAACTGGAAAGAAAACGATGCTTCTTGCATTGAAACAGTGTGTGTTCCAGGGATGAGAACTCTGGTCTTAATTTCCCTTCAGAAACGGAGTTAAACCCCATGATCAGTGTCTTTCTATAAGCAAGAGTTCATTTCTGATAAAACAAGTGATTTTTGGGCTCAAATGATTTTCCCATGTTCATGAACCCAACACGATTCTCATTATTAACTGAAGAGCATTTATGTAAGAGGAGCTGTGGTTTGTATCAGTTTCATAAGCAGAGTTGAATTAGATGTGGTCCTTATGAGTCAGAAACACAGTTCTTTTTTTCAGGGCAGCATCATGGTTCTTGCTGTATTGGAGACGCTGGAAAGAAGAGGATGCTTTTTGCCTTAAAACAGAGTGTGTTTCAGGTATGAAATCTCAGGTCTGAATTTCCCTTCAGAAATGGAGTTCAACACAAAGATCTGTGTCTTCCTACAAGCAAGACTTTACTACTGGTAAACCAAGTGAATTTTTGGCTCAAATGATTTTACACCTTGCATGAACCCAAAGAGATTCTCCCTATTAACTAAAGAGCATTTATGTAAGAGGAGCTGTGGTTTGTATCTGTTTCAAAAGCAGAGTGGAACTACATATGGTCCTTATAAGTAGGAATCACAGTTCCTTTTTTCTGGGCATGCTCGTGGTTCTCCTGTACTGGAGACGATGGAATGATAGGATACTTCCTGCTTTAAATCAGAATGCGTTTCATGAAAATGAACGCTGCTCTGAATTTCCCTTCAGAAGCAGAGTTTAACCCCTAGATCTGTGTCTTCCTAAAAGCAAGAGTTCATTTCTGGTAAACCCAGTGATTTTGGGGCTCTAATGTATGTACACAGTTCAAAAAACCAACGCGTTTCTCGCTATTAACTAAAGAGCATTTAGTAAGAGGCACTGTGGTTTGTATCAGTTTCATAAGCAGAGTTGAACTACATATGGTCCGTCTGAGTAGGAAACACAGTTCTTTTTTTTCTCGGCATGCTCATATTTGTTGGTGTGTTGGAGACGCTGGAAAGAAGAGCATGCTTCTTGGGTTAAAACCGCGTGTTTTTCATGGATGAGAACACTGGTCTGAGTTTCCCTTCAAAAGCGGGGTTAAACCCCTCAATCCGTGTCTTTCTACAAGCAAGAGATCATTTCTGGTAAACCAAGTGAATTTTGGGCTCAAATGAATTTACACAGTTCAGAAAACCAACGCATTTCACATTATTAACTAAAGAGCATTTATGTAAGAGGAGCTGTGCTTTGTATCAGTATTATAAGCAGAGTTGAACTACATATGGTCCGTATGAGTAGGAAACACAATTCTTTCTCCTGGGCATGCACAGGGTTATTGCTGTATTTGAGACACAGGAAAGAAGAGCATGCTTCTTGCAATAAAACAGAGTGTGTTTCAGGGATGAGAATTCTGTTTGAATTTCCCTTCAGAAACGGAGTTAAACCCCAGGATCTGTGTCTTTCTACAAGCAAGAGTTCATTTCTGGTAAACCAAGTGAATTTTGGGTTCAAATGATGATACAATGTGCATGAACCCAACCCGATTCTCACTATTAACTAAAGATCATTTACGTAAGAGGAGCTGTGGTTCTTATCAGTTTCATAAGCAGAGTGAACTACATATGGTCCATATGAGTAGGGAAAACAGTACTTTTTTTCTGGGCATGCTCATGTTTCTTGCTGAATTGGAAAAACTGGAAAGAAAACGATGCTTCTTGCATTGAAACAGTGTGTGTTCCAGGGATGAGAACTCTGGTCTTAATTTCCCTTCAGAAACGGAGTTAAACCCCATGATCAGTGTCTTTCTATAAGCAAGAGTTCATTTCTGATAAAACAAGTGATTCTTGGGCTCAAATGATTTTCCCATGTTCACGAACCCAACACGATTCTCATTATTAACTGAAGAGCATTTATGTAAGAGGAGCTGTGGTTTGTATCAGTTTCATAAGCAGAGTTGAATTAGATGTGGTCCTTATGAGTCAGAAACACAGTTCTTTTTTTCAGGGCAGCATCATGGTTCTTGCTGTATTGGAGACGCTGGAAAGAAGAGGATGCTTTTTGTCTTAAAACAGAGTGTGTTTCATGGATGAGAACTCTGGTCTGAATTTTCCTTTAGAAACGGAGGTCAACCCCAGGATCTGTGGCTTCCTACAAGCAAGAGTTCATTTCTGGTAAACCAAGTGAATTATGGGCTCAAATGATTTTACACAGTTCACGAACCCAACCCATTTAGCACTATTAACTAAAGAGCATTTAAGTAAGAAGAGCTGTGGTTTTTAACAGTTTCATAAGCAGAGCTGAACTACATATGGTCTGTATGAGTAGGAAACACAGTTCTTTGGTTCCGGGCATGCTCATGGTTCTTGCTGTATTGGAGCAGCAGGAAAGAAGAGGATGCTTCTTGCATTAAAACAGAGTGTGTTTCAGGGATGAGAACTCTGGACTGAATTTCCCTTCAGAAACGGAGTTAAACCCCAGGATCTGTGGCTTCCTACAAGCAAGAGTTAATTTCTGGTAAACCAATTGAAATATGGGCTCAAACGATTTTATACAGTTCACGAACTCAAGGCATTTCACAGTATTAACCCAAAAGAATTTATGTAAGAGGAGCTGTGGTTTGTATCAGTTTCATGAGCAGAGTTGAACTACATATGGTCCGTCTGAGTAGGAAACACAGTTCTTTTTTTTCTCGGCATGCTCATATTTGTTGGTGTGTTGGAGACGCTGGAAAGAAGAGCATGCTTCTTGGGTTAAAACCGCGTGTTTTTCATGGATGAGAACACTGGTCTGAGTTTCCCTTCAAAAGCGGGGTTAAACCCCTCAATCCGTGTCTTTCTACAAGCAAGAGATCATTTCTGGTAAACCAAGTGAATTTTGGGCTCAAATGAATTTACACAGTTCAGAAAACCAACGCATTTCACATTATTAACTAAAGAGCATTTATGTAAGAGGAGCTGTGCTTTGTATCAGTATTATAAGCAGAGTTGAACTACATATGGTCCGTATGAGTAGGAAACACAATTCTTTCTTCTGGGCATGCACAGGGTTATTGCTGTATTTGAGACGCAGGAAAGAAGAGCATGCTTCTTGCAATAAAACAGAGTGTGTTTCAGGGATGAGAATTCTGTTTGAATTTCCCTTCAGAAACGGAGTTAAACCCCAGGATCTGTGTCTTTCTACAAGCAAGAGTTCATTTCTGGTAAACCAAGTGAATTTTGGGTTCAAATGATGATACAATGTGCATGAACCCAACCCGATTCTTACTATTAACTAAAGATCATTTATGTAAGAGGAGCTGTGGTTCTTATCAGTTTCATAAGCAGAGTGAACTACATATGGTCCGTATGAGTAGGGAAAACAGTACTTTTTTTCTGGGCATGCTCATGTTTCTTGCTGAATTGGAAAAACTGGAAAGAAAACGATGCTTCTTGCATTGAAACAGTGTGTGTTCCAGGGATGAGAACTCTGGTCTTAATTTCCCTTCAGAAACGGAGTTAAACCCCATGATCAGTGTCTTTCTATAAGCAAGAGTTCATTTCTGATAAAACAAGTGATTTTTGGGCTCAAATGATTTTCCCATGTTCATGAACCCAACACGATTCTCATTATTAACTGAAGAGCATTTATGTAAGAGGAGCTGTGGTTTGTATCAGTTTCATAAGCAGAGTTGAATTAGATGTGGTCCTTATGAGTCAGAAACACAGTTCTTTTTTTCAGGGCAGCATCATGGTTCTTGCTGTATTGGAGACGCTGGAAAGAAGAGGATGCTTTTTGCCTTAAAACAGAGTGTGTTTCAGGTATGAAATCTCAGGTCTGAATTTCCCTTCAGAAATGGAGTTCAACACAAAGATCTGTGTCTTCCTACAAGCAAGACTTTACTACTGGTAAACCAAGTGAATTTTTGGCTCAAATGATTTTACACCTTGCATGAACCCAAAGAGATTCTCCCTATTAACTAAAGAGCATTTATGTAAGAGGAGCTGTGGTTTGTATCTGTTTCAAAAGCAGAGTGGAACTACATATGGTCCTTATAAGTAGGAATCACAGTTCCTTTTTTCTGGGCATGCTCGTGGTTCTCCTGTACTGGAGACGATGGAATGATAGGATACTTCCTGCTTTAAATCAGAATGCGTTTCATGAAAATGAACGCTGCTCTGAATTTCCCTTCAGAAGCAGAGTTTAACCCCTAGATCTGTGTCTTCCTAAAAGCAAGAGTTCATTTCTGGTAAACCCAGTGATTTGGGGGCTCTAATGTATGTACACAGTTCAAAAAACCAACGCGTTTCTCGCTATTAACTAAAGAGCATTTAAGTAAGAAGAGCTGTGGTTTTTAACAGTTTCATAAGCAGAGCTGAACTACATATGGTCTGTATGAGTAGGAAACACAGTTCTTTGGTTCCGGGCATGCTCATTGTTCTTGCTGTATTGGAGCAGCAGGAAAGAAGAGCATGCTTCTTGCATTAAAACAGAGTGTGTTTCAGGGATGAGAACTCTGGACTGAATTTCCCTTCAGAAACGGAGTTAAACCCCAGGATCTGTGGCTTCCTACAAACAAGAGTTAATTTCTGGTAAACCAATTGAAATATGGGCTCAAACGATTTTATACAGTTCACGAACTCAAGGCATTTCACAGTATTAACCCAAAAGAATTTATGTAAGAGGAGCTGTGGTTTGTATCAGTTTCATGAGCAGAGTTGAACTACATATGGTCCGTCTGAGTAGGAAACACAGTTCTTTTTTTTCTCGGCATGCTCATATTTGTTGGTGTGTTGGAGACGCTGGAAAGAAGAGCATGCTTCTTGGGTTAAAACCGCGTGTTTTTCATGGATGAGAACACTGGTCTGAGTTTCCCTTCAAAAGCGGGGTTAAACCCCTCAATCCGTGTCTTTCTACAAGCAAGAGATCATTTCTGGTAAACCAAGTGAATTTTGGGCTCAAATGAATTTACACAGTTCAGAAAACCAACGCATTTCACATTATTAACTAAAGAGCATTTATGTAAGAGGAGCTGTGCTTTGTATCAGTATTATAAGCAGAGTTGAACTACATATGGTCCGTATGAGTAGGAAACACAATTCTTTCTTCTGGGCATGCACAGGGTTATTGCTGTATTTGAGACGCAGGAAAGAAGAGCATGCTTCTTGCAATAAAACAGAGTGTGTTTCAGGGATGAGAATTCTGTTTGAATTTCCCTTCAGAAACGGAGTTAAACCCCAGGATCTGTGTCTTTCTACAAGCAAGAGTTCATTTCTGGTAAACCAAGTGAATTTTGGGTTCAAATGATGATACAATGTGCATGAACCCAACCCGATTCTTACTATTAACTAAAGATCATTTATGTAAGAGGAGCTGTGGTTCTTATCAGTTTCATAAGCAGAGTGAACTACATATGGTCCGTATGAGTAGGGAAAACAGTACTTTTTTTCTGGGCATGCTCATGTTTCTTGCTGAATTGGAAAAACTGGAAAGAAAACGATGCTTCTTGCATTGAAACAGTGTGTGTTCCAGGGATGAGAACTCTGGTCTTAATTTCCCTTCAGAAACGGAGTTAAACCCCATGATCAGTGTCTTTCTATAAGCAAGAGTTCATTTCTGATAAAACAAGTGATTTTTGGGCTCAAATGATTTTCCCATGTTCATGAACCCAACACGATTCTCATTATTAACTGAAGAGCATTTATGTAAGAGGAGCTGTGGTTTGTATCAGTTTCATAAGCAGAGTTGAATTAGATGTGGTCCTTATGAGTCAGAAACACAGTTCTTTTTTTCAGGGCAGCATCATGGTTCTTGCTGTATTGGAGACGCTGGAAAGAAGAGGATGCTTTTTGCCTTAAAACAGAGTGTGTTTCAGGTATGAAATCTCAGGTCTGAATTTCCCTTCAGAAATGGAGTTCAACACAAAGATCTGTGTCTTCCTACAAGCAAGACTTTACTACTGGTAAAGACTTTACTACTGGTAAACCAAGTGAATTTTTGGCTCAAATGATTTTACACCTTGCATGAACCCAAAGAGATTCTCCCTATTAACTAAAGAGCATTTATGTAAGAGGAGCTGTGGTTTGTATCTGTTTCAAAAGCAGAGTGGAACTACATATGGTCCTTATAAGTAGGAATCACAGTTCCTTTTTTCTGGGCATGCTCGTGGTTCTCCTGTACTGGAGACGATGGAATGATAGGATACTTCCTGCTTTAAATCAGAATGCGTTTCATGAAAATGAACGCTGCTCTGAATTTCCCTTCAGAAGCAGAGTTTAACCCCTAGATCTGTGTCTTCCTAAAAGCAAGAGTTCATTTCTGGTAAACCCAGTGATTTTGGGGCTCTAATGTATGTACACAGTTCAAAAAACCAACGCGTTTCTCGCTATTAACTAAAGAGCATTTAGTAAGAGGCACTGTGGTTTGTATCAGTTTCATAAGCAGAGTTGAACTACATATGGTCCGTCTGAGTAGGAAACACAGTTCTTTTTTTTCTCGGCATGCTCATATTTGTTGGTGTGTTGGAGACGCTGGAAAGAAGAGCATGCTTCTTGGGTTAAAACCGCGTGTTTTTCATGGATGAGAACACTGGTCTGAGTTTCCCTTCAAAAGCGGGGTTAAACCCCTCAATCCGTGTCTTTCTACAAGCAAGAGATCATTTCTGGTAAACCAAGTGAATTTTGGGCTCAAATGAATTTACACAGTTCAGAAAACCAACGCATTTCACATTATTAACTAAAGAGCATTTATGTAAGAGGAGCTGTGCTTTGTATCAGTATTATAAGCAGAGTTGAACTACATATGGTCCGTATGAGTAGGAAACACAATTCTTTCTTCTGGGCATGCACAGGGTTATTGCTGTATTTGAGACGCAGGAAAGAAGAGCATGCTTCTTGCAATAAAACAGAGTGTGTTTCAGGGATGAGAATTCTGTTTGAATTTCCCTTCAGAAACGGAGTTAAACCCCAGGATCTGTGTCTTTCTACAAGCAAGAGTTCATTTCTGGTAAACCAAGTGAATTTTGGGTTCAAATGATGATACAATGTGCATGAACCCAACCCGATTCTTACTATTAACTAAAGATCATTTATGTAAGAGGAGCTGTGGTTCTTATCAGTTTCATAAGCAGAGTGAACTACATATGGTCCGTATGAGTAGGGAAAACAGTACTTTTTTTCTGGGCATGCTCATGTTTCTTGCTGAATTGGAAAAACTGGAAAGAAAACGATGCTTCTTGCATTGAAACAGTGTGTGTTCCAGGGATGAGAACTCTGGTCTTAATTTCCCTTCAGAAACGGAGTTAAACCCCATGATCAGTGTCTTTCTATAAGCAAGAGTTCATTTCTGATAAAACAAGTGATTTTTGGGCTCAAATGATTTTCCCATGTTCATGAACCCAACACGATTCTCATTATTAACTGAAGAGCATTTATGTAAGAGGAGCTGTGGTTTGTATCAGTTTCATAAGCAGAGTTGAATTAGATGTGGTCCTTATGAGTCAGAAACACAGTTCTTTTTTTCAGGGCAGCATCATGGTTCTTGCTGTATTGGAGACGCTGGAAAGAAGAGGATGCTTTTTGCCTTAAAACAGAGTGTGTTTCAGGTATGAAATCTCAGGTCTGAATTTCCCTTCAGAAATGGAGTTCAACACAAAGATCTGTGTCTTCCTACAAGCAAGACTTTACTACTGGTAAACCAAGTGAATTTTTGGCTCAAATGATTTTACACCTTGCATGAACCCAAAGAGATTCTCCCTATTAACTAAAGAGCATTTATGTAAGAGGAGCTGTGGTTTGTATCTGTTTCAAAAGCAGAGTGGAACTACATATGGTCCTTATAAGTAGGAATCACAGTTCCTTTTTTCTGGGCATGCTCGTGGTTCTCCTGTACTGGAGACGATGGAATGATAGGATACTTCCTGCTTTAAATCAGAATGCGTTTCATGAAAATGAACGCTGCTCTGAATTTCCCTTCAGAAGCAGAGTTTAACCCCTAGATCTGTGTCTTCCTAAAAGCAAGAGTTCATTTCTGGTAAACCCAGTGATTTGGGGGCTCTAATGTATGTACACAGTTCAAAAAACCAACGCGTTTCTCGCTATTAACTAAAGAGCATTTAGTAAGAGGCACTGTGGTTTGTATCAGTTTCATAAGCAGAGTTGAACTACATATGGTCCGTCTGAGTAGGAAACACAGTTCTTTTTTTTCTCGGCATGCTCATATTTGTTGGTGTGTTGGAGACGCTGGAAAGAAGAGCATGCTTCTTGGGTTAAAACCGCGTGTTTTTCATGGATGAGAACACTGGTCTGAGTTTCCCTTCAAAAGCGGGGTTAAACCCCTCAATCCGTGTCTTTCTACAAGCAAGAGATCATTTCTGGTAAACCAAGTGAATTTTGGGCTCAAATGAATTTACACAGTTCAGAAAACCAACGCATTTCACATTATTAACTAAAGAGCATTTATGTAAGAGGAGCTGTGCTTTGTATCAGTATTATAAGCAGAGTTGAACTACATATGGTCCGTATGAGTAGGAAACACAATTCTTTCTTCTGGGCATGCACAGGGTTATTGCTGTATTTGAGACACAGGAAAGAAGAGCATGCTTCTTGCAATAAAACAGAGTGTGTTTCAGGGATGAGAATTCTGTTTGAATTTCCCTTCAGAAACGGAGTTAAACCCCAGGATCTGTGTCTTTCTACAAGCAAGAGTTCATTTCTGGTAAACCAAGTGAATTTTGGGTTCAAATGATGATACAATGTGCATGAACCCAACCCGATTCTCACTATTAACTAAAGATCATTTACGTAAGAGGAGCTGTGGTTCTTATCAGTTTCATAAGCAGAGTGAACTACATATGGTCCATATGAGTAGGGAAAACAGTACTTTTTTTCTGGGCATGCTCATGTTTCTTGCTGAATTGGAAAAACTGGAAAGAAAACGATGCTTCTTGCATTGAAACAGTGTGTGTTCCAGGGATGAGAACTCTGGTCTTAATTTCCCTTCAGAAACGGAGTTAAACCCCATGATCAGTGTCTTTCTATAAGCAAGAGTTCATTTCTGATAAAACAAGTGATTCTTGGGCTCAAATGATTTTCCCATGTTCACGAACCCAACACGATTCTCATTATTAACTGAAGAGCATTTATGTAAGAGGAGCTGTGGTTTGTATCAGTTTCATAAGCAGAGTTGAATTAGATGTGGTCCTTATGAGTCAGAAACACAGTTCTTTTTTTCAGGGCAGCATCATGGTTCTTGCTGTATTGGAGACGCTGGAAAGAAGAGGATGCTTTTTGTCTTAAAACAGAGTGTGTTTCATGGATGAGAACTCTGGTCTGAATTTTCCTTTAGAAACGGAGGTCAACCCCAGGATCTGTGGCTTCCTACAAGCAAGAGTTCATTTCTGGTAAACCAAGTGAATTATGGGCTCAAATGATTTTACACAGTTCACGAACCCAACCCATTTAGCACTATTAACTAAAGAGCATTTAAGTAAGAAGAGCTGTGGTTTTTAACAGTTTCATAAGCAGAGCTGAACTACATATGGTCTGTATGAGTAGGAAACACAGTTCTTTGGTTCCGGGCATGCTCATGGTTCTTGCTGTATTGGAGCAGCAGGAAAGAAGAGGATGCTTCTTGCATTAAAACAGAGTGTGTTTCAGGGATGAGAACTCTGGACTGAATTTCCCTTCAGAAACGGAGTTAAACCCCAGGATCTGTGGCTTCCTACAAGCAAGAGTTAATTTCTGGTAAACCAATTGAAATATGGGCTCAAACGATTTTATACAGTTCACGAACTCAAGGCATTTCACAGTATTAACCCAAAAGAATTTATGTAAGAGGAGCTGTGGTTTGTATCAGTTTCATGAGCAGAGTTGAACTACATATGGTCCGTCTGAGTAGGAAACACAGTTCTTTTTTTTCTCGGCATGCTCATATTTGTTGGTGTGTTGGAGACGCTGGAAAGAAGAGCATGCTTCTTGGGTTAAAACCGCGTGTTTTTCATGGATGAGAACACTGGTCTGAGTTTCCCTTCAAAAGCGGGGTTAAACCCCTCAATCCGTGTCTTTCTACAAGCAAGAGATCATTTCTGGTAAACCAAGTGAATTTTGGGCTCAAATGAATTTACACAGTTCAGAAAACCAACGCATTTCACATTATTAACTAAAGAGCATTTATGTAAGAGGAGCTGTGCTTTGTATCAGTATTATAAGCAGAGTTGAACTACATATGGTCCGTATGAGTAGGAAACACAATTCTTTCTTCTGGGCATGCACAGGGTTATTGCTGTATTTGAGACGCAGGAAAGAAGAGCATGCTTCTTGCAATAAAACAGAGTGTGTTTCAGGGATGAGAATTCTGTTTGAATTTCCCTTCAGAAACGGAGTTAAACCCCAGGATCTGTGTCTTTCTACAAGCAAGAGTTCATTTCTGGTAAACCAAGTGAATTTTGGGTTCAAATGATGATACAATGTGCATGAACCCAACCCGATTCTTACTATTAACTAAAGATCATTTATGTAAGAGGAGCTGTGGTTCTTATCAGTTTCATAAGCAGAGTGAACTACATATGGTCCGTATGAGTAGGGAAAACAGTACTTTTTTTCTGGGCATGCTCATGTTTCTTGCTGAATTGGAAAAACTGGAAAGAAAACGATGCTTCTTGCATTGAAACAGTGTGTGTTCCAGGGATGAGAACTCTGGTCTTAATTTCCCTTCAGAAACGGAGTTAAACCCCATGATCAGTGTCTTTCTATAAGCAAGAGTTCATTTCTGATAAAACAAGTGATTTTTGGGCTCAAATGATTTTCCCATGTTCATGAACCCAACACGATTCTCATTATTAACTGAAGAGCATTTATGTAAGAGGAGCTGTGGTTTGTATCAGTTTCATAAGCAGAGTTGAATTAGATGTGGTCCTTATGAGTCAGAAACACAGTTCTTTTTTTCAGGGCAGCATCATGGTTCTTGCTGTATTGGAGACGCTGGAAAGAAGAGGATGCTTTTTGCCTTAAAACAGAGTGTGTTTCAGGTATGAAATCTCAGGTCTGAATTTCCCTTCAGAAATGGAGTTCAACACAAAGATCTGTGTCTTCCTACAAGCAAGACTTTACTACTGGTAAACCAAGTGAATTTTTGGCTCAAATGATTTTACACCTTGCATGAACCCAAAGAGATTCTCCCTATTAACTAAAGAGCATTTATGTAAGAGGAGCTGTGGTTTGTATCTGTTTCAAAAGCAGAGTGGAACTACATATGGTCCTTATAAGTAGGAATCACAGTTCCTTTTTTCTGGGCATGCTCGTGGTTCTCCTGTACTGGAGACGATGGAATGATAGGATACTTCCTGCTTTAAATCAGAATGCGTTTCATGAAAATGAACGCTGCTCTGAATTTCCCTTCAGAAGCAGAGTTTAACCCCTAGATCTGTGTCTTCCTAAAAGCAAGAGTTCATTTCTGGTAAACCCAGTGATTTGGGGGCTCTAATGTATGTACACAGTTCAAAAAACCAACGCGTTTCTCGCTATTAACTAAAGAGCATTTAAGTAAGAAGAGCTGTGGTTTTTAACAGTTTCATAAGCAGAGCTGAACTACATATGGTCTGTATGAGTAGGAAACACAGTTCTTTGGTTCCGGGCATGCTCATGGTTCTTGCTGTATTGGAGCAGCAGGAAAGAAGAGCATGCTTCTTGCATTAAAACAGAGTGTGTTTCAGGGATGAGAACTCTGGACTGAATTTCCCTTCAGAAACGGAGTTAAACCCCAGGATCTGTGGCTTCCTACAAGCAAGAGTTAATTTCTGGTAAACCAATTGAAATATGGGCTCAAACGATTTTATACAGTTCACGAACTCAAGGCATTTCACAGTATTAACCCAAAAGAATTTATGTAAGAGGAGCTGTGGTTTGTATCAGTTTCATGAGCAGAGTTGAACTACATATGGTCCGTCTGAGTAGGAAACACAGTTCTTTTTTTTCTCGGCATGCTCATATTTGTTGGTGTGTTGGAGACGCTGGAAAGAAGAGCATGCTTCTTGGGTTAAAACCGCGTGTTTTTCATGGATGAGAACACTGGTCTGAGTTTCCCTTCAAAAGCGGGGTTAAACCCCTCAATCCGTGTCTTTCTACAAGCAAGAGATCATTTCTGGTAAACCAAGTGAATTTTGGGCTCAAATGAATTTACACAGTTCAGAAAACCAACGCATTTCACATTATTAACTAAAGAGCATTTATGTAAGAGGAGCTGTGCTTTGTATCAGTATTATAAGCAGAGTTGAACTACATATGGTCCGTATGAGTAGGAAACACAATTCTTTCTTCTGGGCATGCACAGGGTTATTGCTGTATTTGAGACGCAGGAAAGAAGAGCATGCTTCTTGCAATAAAACAGAGTGTGTTTCAGGGATGAGAATTCTGTTTGAATTTCCCTTCAGAAACGGAGTTAAACCCCAGGATCTGTGTCTTTCTACAAGCAAGAGTTCATTTCTGGTAAACCAAGTGAATTTTGGGTTCAAATGATGATACAATGTGCATGAACCCAACCCGATTCTTACTATTAACTAAAGATCATTTATGTAAGAGGAGCTGTGGTTCTTATCAGTTTCATAAGCAGAGTGAACTACATATGGTCCGTATGAGTAGGGAAAACAGTACTTTTTTTCTGGGCATGCTCATGTTTCTTGCTGAATTGGAAAAACTGGAAAGAAAACGATGCTTCTTGCATTGAAACAGTGTGTGTTCCAGGGATGAGAACTCTGGTCTTAATTTCCCTTCAGAAACGGAGTTAAACCCCATGATCAGTGTCTTTCTATAAGCAAGAGTTCATTTCTGATAAAACAAGTGATTTTTGGGCTCAAATGATTTTCCCATGTTCATGAACCCAACACGATTCTCATTATTAACTGAAGAGCATTTATGTAAGAGGAGCTGTGGTTTGTATCAGTTTCATAAGCAGAGTTGAATTAGATGTGGTCCTTATGAGTCAGAAACACAGTTCTTTTTTTCAGGGCAGCATCATGGTTCTTGCTGTATTGGAGACGCTGGAAAGAAGAGGATGCTTTTTGCCTTAAAACAGAGTGTGTTTCAGGTATGAAATCTCAGGTCTGAATTTCCCTTCAGAAATGGAGTTCAACACAAAGATCTGTGTCTTCCTACAAGCAAGACTTTACTACTGGTAAACCAAGTGAATTTTTGGCTCAAATGATTTTACACCTTGCATGAACCCAAAGAGATTCTCCCTATTAACTAAAGAGCATTTATGTAAGAGGAGCTGTGGTTTGTATCTGTTTCAAAAGCAGAGTGGAACTACATATGGTCCTTATAAGTAGGAATCACAGTTCCTTTTTTCTGGGCATGCTCGTGGTTCTCCTGTACTGGAGACGATGGAATGATAGGATACTTCCTGCTTTAAATCAGAATGCGTTTCATGAAAATGAACGCTGCTCTGAATTTCCCTTCAGAAGCAGAGTTTAACCCCTAGATCTGTGTCTTCCTAAAAGCAAGAGTTCATTTCTGGTAAACCCAGTGATTTTGGGGCTCTAATGTATGTACACAGTTCAAAAAACCAACGCGTTTCTCGCTATTAACTAAAGAGCATTTAGTAAGAGGCACTGTGGTTTGTATCAGTTTCATAAGCAGAGTTGAACTACATATGGTCCGTATGAGTAGGAATCACAGTTCATTTTTTCTGGGCATGCACATCATTCTTGTTGTATTGGAGATGCAGTAAAGAAGAGGATGCTTCTTTCTTTAATACAGAGTGTGTTTCAGGGATGAGAACTCTGGTCTGATTTTTCCTTCAGAAACGGAGTTAAACCCCATGATCTGTGTCTTCCTACAAGCAAGAGTTCATTAATGGTAAACCCAGTGAATTTTGGAATCAAATGATTTTACACAGTTGACAAAATGAACCCGTTTCTAACTATTAACTAAAGAGCCTTTATGTAAGAGGAGCTGTGGTTTGTATCCGTTTCATAAGCAGAGTTGAACTACATATGGTCCGTATGATTAGGAAAAACAGTTCTTTTTCCTGGCATGCTCATGATTGTTGCAGTGGTGCAGACGCTGGAAAGAAGAGCTTGCTTCTTGTGTTAAAACAGAGTGGGTTTCTTGGATGAGAACTCTGTTCTGAATATCCCTTCAAAAACAGAGTTAAACCCCAAGATCTGTGTCTTCCTACAAGCAAGAGTTCATTTCTTGTAAACCCAGGGATTTCTGGGTTCAAATGAATTTACATAGTTCATGAAACCAACTGGTTTCTCACTATTAACTAAAAAGCATTTATGTAAGAGGAGCTGTGTTTTTTGTCAGTTTCATAAGCAGAGTTCACCTAGATATGGTGTATGAGTAGGAAACACAATTCTTTTTTCTGGGCATGCTCATATTTCTTGCTGTCTTGGAGACGCTGGAAAGAAGAGCATGTTTCTTGCCTTAAAACCACGTGTTTTTCATGGGTGAGAACACTGGTCTGAATTTCCCTCCAGAAGCAGAGTTGAACCCCTGGCTCTGTGTCTTCCTAAGCAAGAGGTCATTTCGGGTAAACCCAGTAATTTTTGGCTAAAATGAATTTACACTGCTCACGAAATCAACGTGTTTGTCGCTATTAACTAAAAACACTTTATGTAAGAGGAGCTGTGGTTTGTATCAGTTTCATAAGCAGATTTGAACTACATGTGGTCTGGATGTGTAGGAAAACAGTTCTTTTTTCCTGGGCATGCTCGTGGTTCTTTCTGTATTGGAGACGCTGGAAAGAAGAGGATGCTTCTTGCCTTAAAACTGTGTGTGTTTCAGGGATGAGAACTCTGGTCTGATTTTCACTTCAGAATTGAGGTTCAACCCCATGATCTATATATTCCTACAAGCAAGACTTCATTTCTGGTAAACCCAGTGAATTATGGGCTCAAATGATTTCATACAGTTCACGAACTCAATATGTTTCTCACTATTAACTCAAAAGCATTTATGTAAGAGGTGCTGTGGATTGTATCAGTTTCATAAGCAGAGTTGAATTAGATGTGGTCCTTATCAGTAGGAAACATTGTTCTTTTTTCCTGGATATGCTCATGGTTCCTGCTGTATTGGAGACGCTGGAAAGAAGAGGATGCTTCTTGCGTTAAAACATCGTGTGTTTCATGGATGAGAACTCTGGTCTGAATTTCCCATCAACAACGTAGATAAACCCTAGGAACTGTATCTTCCTTCAAGCAAGAGTTCATTTCTGGTAAATACAGTGAATTTTGGGCTCAAATGGTTTTACACAGTTCCGGAACCCAATTCGTTTCTCACTATTAACTGAAAAGCATTTATGTAAGAGGAGCTGTGGTTTGTATCAGTTTAGTAAGCAGAGTTGACCTAGATATGTTCCATATGAGTAGCAAGCACAGTTCTTGTTTTCTGGGCATGCTCATATTTCATGCTGTGTTGGAGACACTGGAAAGAAGAGCATGCCTTTTTCGTTAAAACAGCATATTTTTCATGGTTGAGAACAGTGGTTTGAATTTCCCTTCAGAAGCGGAGTTGAACCCCTGTATCTGTGTCTTCCTACAAGCAAGAGTTCATTTCTGGTAAACCCAGTGATTTTGGGGCTCAAATGATTTTACCCAGTTCACGAACCCAACACGATTCTGACTATTAACTAAAGAGCATTTATGTAAGAGGAGCTGTGGTTTGTAATAGTTTCATAAGCAGAGTTGAACTACATATGGTCCTTATGAGTAGGAAACACAGTTCTTTTTTTCTGGGTATTCTCATGGTTCTTAATGTATTGGAAATCCTGGAAAGAAGACGATACTTCTTGCCTTAAAACAGAGTGTGATTCAGGGATGAGAACTCTGGTCTGATTTTTCCTTCAGAAACGGAGTTAAACCCCAGTATCTGCGTCTTCCTACAAGCAATAGTTCATTTCTGGTAAACCCAGAGAAATTTTGGCTCAAATGAATTTACACAGTTCACATAACCAACCCATTTCTCACTATTAACTAAAGAGCCTTTATGTAAGAGGAGCTGTGCTTTGTATCAGTTTCATAAGCAGAGTTGAATTAAATGTGGTCCTTATGAGTAGGAAGCACAGTTCTTTTTTTCTGGGCATGCTCATGGTTCTTGCTGTACTTGTGATGCATGAAAGAAGAGGATGCTTCTTGCCTTAAAACAGAGTGTGTTTCAGGGATGAGAACTCTGGTGTGATTTTCCCTTCAGAAACGGAGTTAAACCCCAGGATCTGTGTCTTCCTACAAGCAAGAGTTCATTTGTGGTAAATCCAGTGAATTTGGGCTCAAATGATTTTACACAGTTCACAAACCCAAGGCGTTTCTCACTATTAACTAAAAAGCATTTATGTAGGAGGGACTGTGGTTTGTACCACTTTCATGAGCAGAGTTCACCTAGATATGGTCCGTAAGTGTAGGAAACACAGTTCTTTTTTTCTGGGCGTGCTCATATTTCTTGCTGTGTTTGAGACGCTGGAAAGACGTGCATTATTCTTGCGTTAAAACACCGTTTTTTTTTTTTATGGATGAGAACTCTAGTCTGAATTTCCCTTCAGAAGCGGAGTTGAACCCCTGGATCTGTGTCTTCCTACATATAAGAGCTCATTTCAGGTAAACCCAGTGAATTATGGGCTCAAATGATTTAACACAGTTCACGAATTCAATACGTTTCTCACTATTAACTCAATACCATTTATGTACGAGGAGCTGTGGTTTGTATCAGTTTCATAAGCAGAGTTGAACTACATATGGTCTGAATGTGTAGGAAACACAGTTCTTTTTTTCTGGGCTTGCTCATGATTCTTGCAGCATTGGAGACGCTGGAAAGAAGAGGTTACTTCTTGCATTAAATCAGATTGGGTTTCATGGATGAGAACACTGGTCTGAATTTCCCTTCAGAAACGCAGAAAACCCCAGGATCTGTTTCTTCCTATAAGCAAATGTTCATTTTTGGTATACCAAGTGAATTTGGGGCTCAAATGATTTTACACAGTTCACCAGCCCTACGCGATTCCCACTCTTAACTAAAGAGCATTTATGTAAGAGGAGCTATTGTTTGTAGCAGTGTCATAAGCAGAGTTGAACTACATATTGTCCTTATGAGTAGGAAAAACAGTTCTTTTTTTTCTGGGTATTCTCATGTTTCTTGCTGCATTGGAGACGCAGGAAAGAAGAGGTTGCTTCTTGCCTTAAAACAGTGTGTGTTTTAGTTATGAGAACTCGGTCTGAATTTCCCTTCAATAACAGAGGTAAACACCATTATCTGTGTCTTCCTACAAGCAATAGTTCATTTCAGGAACACCCAGTGAATTATGGGCTCAAATGATTTTATAGAGTTCTAAAACCATAACGCGTTTCTCACTATTAATTAAAGAGCATTTATGTAAGAGGAGCTTTGGTTTGTATCAGTTTCATAAGCACAGTTGAATTAGATATGGTCCTTATGAGTAGGAAACCCAGTTCTTTTTTTCTGGGCATGCTCATGGTTCTTGGTGTATTAGAGAGGCTGGAAAGAAGAAGATGGTTAATGCCTTAAAACAGAGTGTCTTTCAGGGACGAAACCTCAGTTCTGAATTACCCTTCAGAAACGGAGTTCAACTCCAGGATGTGTTTCTTCTACAATCAAGAGTTCATTTCTGGTAAACCAAGTGATTTTTGTGCTCAAATTATTTTACTCAGTGTACGAACCCAACGCGATTCTATTAACTAAAGAGCATTTGTGTAAGAGGAGCTGTGGTTTGCATCAGTTTCATAAGCAGAGTTGAAAAAAATATGGTCCGAATGAGTAGGAAACACAGTTCTTTTTTTTCTGGGCAAGCTCATGGTTCTTGTTGTATTGGACGCTGGAAGGAGGAGGATGCTTCTTGCCTTAATACAGAGTGTGCTTCAGGGATGAGAACTAAGGTCTGAATTTCCCTTAAGAAACGGAGTTCAACCCCTAGATCTGTTTCTTCCTACAAGCAAGAGTTCATTTCTTTAAACCCAATGAATTATGGGCTCAAATAATTTTACACAGTGAAAGAACCCAAAGAGATTCTCAACATTAACTAAAGAGCATTCATGTAAGAGGATCTGTGGTTTGTATCAGTTTCATAAGTAGAGTTGAACTACATATGGTTCCTTTGTGCACGAAAAACAGTTCTTTTTTTCTGGGCATCCATGCTTCTTGTTGTATTGTATACGCTGGAAAGAAGAGGATGATGCTTGCCTTAAAACCGCGTGTGTTTCATCGATGAGAACACTGGTCTGAATTTCTCCTTCAGAAGTGGAGTAAAACACTTGGATCTGTGTCTTCCTACAAGCAAGATTTCATTTCTGATAAACCCAGTGAATTTTTGGCTCAAATGAATTTACACAGTTCACGAAACCAACGCGTTTCTCACTATTAACTAAAGAGCATTTATGTAAGAGGAGCTGTGGTTTGGGTCAGTTTCACAAGCAGAGTTGAACTACATATGGTCCTTATGAGTAGGAAACACAGTTCTTTTTTTCTGGGCATGCTCATAGTTATTGATGTATTGCAGACACTGGAAAAAGGAGCTTGCTTCTTGCCTTAAAACAGAGTGTGTTTCAGGGATGAGAACTCAAGTCTGATTTTTCCATCATAAACGGAGTTCAACCCCCGGATCTGGGTCTTCCTCCAAGCAAAAGTTCATTTCTGGAAAAACCCATTGAATTTTGGGCTCAAATGATTTTACACAATTCACAGCCCAACCCATTTCTCACTATTAACTAAAGAGCCTTTATGTAAGAGGAGCTGTGGTTTGTATCAGTTTCATAAGCACAGTTGAACTACATATGGTTGGTATGAGTAGAAAAAACAGGTCTTTTTTTCTGGGCATGCTCATATTTCTTGCTGTGTTGGAGACACTGGAAAGAAGAGAATGCTTTTTGCGTTAAAACAGCGTGTTTTTCATCGATGAGATCACTGGTCAGAATTTCCCTTCAGAAACAGAGTTGAATCCCTGGATCTGTATCTTCCTACAAACAAGAGTTCATTTCTGGTAAACACAATGACTTTTGGGCTCAAGTGAATGTACACAGTAAACGAAACAAAATCGTTTCTCAATATGAACTAAAGATACTTTATGTAAGAGGAGCTGTTTTTTGTAACAGTTTCATATGCAGAGTTGAAGTAAATATGGTGCGTATGAGGAGGAAACACAGTTCTTTTTTTTCTGGGCATGCTAATATTTCTTGCTGTGTTGGAGACACTGGAAAGAAGAGCATGCTTCTTGCCTTAAAACAGAGTGTGTTTCAGGGATGAGAACTCAGGTCTGCATTTCCCTTCAGAAAGGGAGTTCAACCACAGGATCTCTGTCTTCCTACAAGCAAGAGTTCATTTCTGGTAAACCAAGAGATTTTTGGGCGCTAATGATTTCACACAATGCACAAACCCAACGAAATTCTCACTATTAACTAAAGAGAATTTATGTATGAGTTTCTGTGGTTTGTATCAGTTTTATAAGCAGAGCTGAACTACTAAGGTTCGATGAGTAGGAAAAACAGTTCTTTTTTCTGGGCATCCTCATATTTCTTGCTGTATGGAGACGCTGGAAAGAAGAGGATGCTTCTTGCCTTAAAACAGTGTGTGTTTCAGGGATGAGAACTCTGGTCTGATTTTGCATTCAGAAACAGAGTTCAACCCCAGGATCTGTGTCTTCCTACAAGCCAGAGTTCATATCTGGTAAACCAAGTGAATTTTGGGCTCAAATGATTTTACACAGTTCATGAACCCAACAACTTTCTCACTATCAACTAAAGAGCATTTATGTACGAGGAGATGTGGTTTGTATCAGTTTGATAGGCCAAATTTCATTAGATGTGGTCCCTAAGAGTAGGAAACATAGTTCTTTTTTTTCTGGATATGCTCATGGTTATTGTTGTATTGGAGAGGCTGGAAAGAAGTGGATACTTCTTGCCTTAAAACAGAGTATGTTTCAGGGATGAGAACTCTGGTCTGATTTCCCTTCAGAAACAGAGTTGATCCCTAGGATCTGTGTCTTACTAAAAGCAAGAGTTCATTTCTGGCAAACCCAGTGAATATTTGGCTCAAATGAATTTACACAGTTCATGAATCCAACGCTTTTCTCACTATTAACTAAAGAGCATTTTTGTAAGAGGCGCTGTGGTTTGTATCAATTTCGTAAACAGAGTTGACGTATATATGGTCTGTATGAGTAGGAAAAACAGTTGTTTTTTTCTGGCCATGCTCATATTTCTTGCTGTGTTGTAGACTCTGGAAAGAACAGCATGCCTCATGCGTTAAAACAGCGAGATTTTCATGGATGAGAACACTGGTCCGAATTTCCCTTCAAAAAGGGATTTGAACCCCTGGATCTCTGTCTTCCTACAAGCAAGAGTTTATTTCAGGTAAACCCAGTGATTTTTGGCTCAAATGAATTTACACTGTTCACGAAACCAACGCGTTCCTCACTATTAACTAAAGAGCATTTATGTAAGAGGAGCTGTGGTTTGTGTCAGTTTCATAAGCAGAGTTGAACTACATATGGTCCTTATGAGTAGGAAACACAGTTCTTTTTTTCTGGGCATGCTCATAGTTCTTGCTGTATTGCAGACACTGGAAAGAAAAGGATGCTTCTTGCCTTAAAACAGAGTGTGTTTCAGGGATAAGAACTCTGGACTGAATTTCGCTTCAGAAACGGAGTTAAACCCCAGGATCTGAGTCTTCCTACAAGCAAGAGTTCATTTCTGGTGAATCAAGTGACTTTTGGGCTCAAATGATTTTACACAGATCTCAAACACAACACGATTCTCACTAATAACTAAAGAGCCATTATGTATAGGAGCTGTGGTTTGTATCAGTTTCATAAGCAGAGTTGAACTACATATGGTCAGTATGAGTAGGAAACATAGTTCTTTTTTTCTGGGCATGCTCATATTTCTTGCTTTGTTGGAGACACTGGAAAAAGAGCATGCTTTTTGCGTTAAAACAGCGTGTTTTTCATGGATGAGAACACTGGTCTGTATTTCCCTTCAGAAACGGAGTTGAATCCCTGGATCTGTGTCTTCCTACAAGCAAGAGTTCATTTCTGTTAAACCCTCTGAATTTTGGGCTCAAATGATTGTTCACAATTCATGGACACAAAGCGATTCTCACTATTAACAAAATAGAATTTCATTAAGAGGAGCTGTGGTTTGTATCAGTTTCATAAGCAGAGTTGAACTACATATGGTACGTGTGAGTAGGAAACACATTTCTTTTTTCTGGGTATGCTCATGGTTCTAGCTGTATTGAAGAGGCTGGAAAGAATAGGAAGGTTCTTGCCTTAAAACAGAGTGTTTTTAAGGGATGAGAACTCTAGTCTGAATTACCCTTCAGAAACAGAGTTAAACCTCAGGATCTGTGTCTTCCTACAAGCAAGAGTTCATTTCTGGTAAACCCACTGAATTTTGGCCTGAAAAGTTTTTTGCAGTTCTAGAACCCAACTCAATTCACACTAATAACTAAAGAGCATTTATGTAAGAGGAGCTGTGTTTTGTATAGGATTCATAAGCAGAGTTGAACTAGATATGGTCCGTATGAGTAGTTAACACAGTTCTTTTTTTCTGGGCATGCTCATGGATCTTGCTGTATTGGAGAGGCTGGAATGAATAGGAAGGTTCTTGCCTTAAAACAGAGTGTTTTTAAGGGATGAGAACTCCAGTCTGAATTACCCTTCAGAAACAGAGTTAAACCTCAGGATCTGTGTCTTCCTACAAGCAAGAGTTCATTTCTGGTAAACCCAGTGAATTAGGGCTCAAATGATATTTCACAGTTCTAGAACCCAATGCGATTCACACTATTAACTAAAGAACATTCATGTAAGAGGAGCTGTGTTTTGTATCAGTTTCATAAGCAGGGTCAAACTAGATATGGTCTGTATGAGCAGGAAACACAGTTCTTTTTTAATGGGCATGCTCATTGTTCTTGCTCTATTGGAGACGCTGGAATGAATAGGAAGGTTCTTGACTTAAAACGGAGTGTTTGTAAGGGATGAGAACTCTAGTCTGAATTACCCTTCAGAAACATAGTTAAACCTCAGGATATGTGTCTTCCAACAAGCAAGAGTTTATTTCTGTTAAACCCACTGAATTTTGGGCTCAAATGATTGTTCACAATTCATGGACACAAAGCGATTCTCACTATTAACAAAATAGAATTTCATTAAGAGGAGCTGTGGTTTGTATCAGTTTCATAAGCAGAGCTGAACTACATATGGTACGTGTGAGTAGGAAACACATTTCTTTTCTCTGGGCATGCTCATGGTTCTTGCTGTATTGGAGAGGCTGGAAAGAATAGGAAGGTTCTTGCCTTAAAACAGCGTGTTTTTAAGGGATGAGAACTCTACTCTGAATTTCCTTTCAGAAACAGGGTTCAACCACAGGATCTGTGTCTTCCTAGAAGCAAGAGTTCATTTCTGGTAAACACAGTGAATTTTGGGCTCAAATGGTTTTTCGCAGTTCTAGAACCCAATGCGATTATCACTATTAAATAAAGAGCATTTATTAAGAGGAGCTGTGGTTTGTATCAGTTTCATAAGCAGAGTTGAACTACATATGGTACATATGAGTCGGAAACACAGTTCTTTTTTTCTGGGCATGCTCATTGTTCTTGCTGTATAGGAGACGCTGGAAAGAAGAGGATGCTTCGTGACTTAAAACAGAGTGTTTTTCTTGCATGAGAACTCTGGTCTGAATTTCCTTACAGAAACAGAGTTAAACCAAAGGATCTGTGTCTTCCTACAAGCAAGAGTTCATTTCTGGTAAACCCAGTGAATTTTGGGCTCAAAGGGTTTTTCACTGTTCTAGAACATAACGCGATTCTCACTATTAACTAAAGAGCATTTATGTAAGAGTAGCTGTGGTTTTGTATCACTTTCAAAAGCAGAGTTGAACTACATAGGGTCCGTATGAGTAGGAAACACAGTTCTTCTTTTCAGGGCATGCACATGGTTCTTGCTGTATTGGAGAATCTGGAAAGAAGAGCTTGCTGCTTGTGTGAAAACAGAGTGTGTTTAATGGTTGAGAAAACTGGTCTCAGTTTCCCTACAGAAACGGAGTTAAAGAACAGGATCTGTGTCTTCCTACAAGCAAGACTTCATTTCTGGTAAACCCAGTGAATTTTGGGCTCAAATGATATTTCACAGTTCACAAACACAAGGCGATCCTCACTATTAACTAAAGAGCATTTATGTAAGCAGAGCTGTGGTTTGTATCAGTTTCATAAGCAGAGTTAAACTCCATATGGTCCGTATGAGTCGGAAACACAGTTCTTTCTTTCTGGGCATGCTCATGGTTCTTGCTGTATTGGAGACGCTGGATAGAAGAGGTTGCTTCATGCCTTAACACAGAGTGTTTTTCAGGGATGAGAACTCTGCTCTTAATTTCCCTTCAGAAACAGAGTTAAACCACATGCTCCGTGTCTTCCTACAAGCAAGAGTTCATTTCTGGTAAACCCACTGAATTTTGGGCTCAAATGATTGTTCACAGTTCATGGACCCAAAGCAATTCTCACTATTAACAAAATAGAATTTCATTAAGAGGAGCTGTGATTTGTATCAGTTTCATAAACAGTGTTGAAGTACATATGGTACATGTTAGTAGGAAACACAGTTCTTTTTTCTGGGTATGCTCATGGTTATTGTTGTATTGGAGATGCTTGAAAGAAGAGGATGCTTCTTGCCTTAAAACAGAGTGTTTTTCTTGTATGAGATCTCTGGTCTGAATTTCCTTTCAGAAACAGAGTTAAACCACAGGATCTGTGTCTTCCTACAAGCAAGAGTTCATTTCTGGTAAACCCAGTGAATTTTGGGCTCAAATGGTTATTCACAGTTCTAGAACCCAACGCGATTATCACTATTAAATAAAGAGCATTTATTAAGAGGAGCTGTGGTTTGTATCAGTTTCATAAGCAGAGTTGAACTACATATGGTCCGTATTAGTAGGAAACACAGTTCTTTTTTTCTGTGCATACTGGTGGTTCTTGCTTTATTGGAGATGCTTGAAAGAAGAGGAAGGTTCTTGCCTTAAAACAGAGTGTTTTTCTTGCATGAGAACTCTGGTCTAAATTTCCTTTCAGAAACTGGGTTCAACCACAGGATCTGTGTCTTCCTACAAGCAAGAGTTCATTTCTGGTAAACTCAGTGAATTATGGGCTCAAATGGTTTTTCGCAGTTCTAGAACCCAACACGATTCTCACTATTAACTAAAGAGCATTTATTAAGAGGATCTGTGGTTTGTATCAGTTTCAAAAGCAGAGTTGAACTACATATGGTCCTTATGAGTAGGAAACACAGTTCTTCTTTTCAGGGCATGCACATGGTTCTTGCTGTATTGGAGACTCTGGAAAGAAGGCCATGCTTCTTGCATTAAAACAGAGTGTGTTTAATGGATGAAAATACTGGTCTGAATTTCCCTACAGGAACGGAGTTAAACAACAGGATATGTGTCTTCCTACGAGCAGGAGTACATTTCTGGTGAACCAAGTGAATTTTGGGCTCAAAAGATTTTACACAGTTCACGAACCAAATGCGTTTCTAACTATTAACTAAAGAGCCTTTATGTAAGAGGAGCTGTGGATTGAATCAGTTTCAAAAGCAGAGTTGAACTTCTTATGGTCCGTATAAGTAGGAAACACAGTTCTTTTTTTTCAGGACATGCACATGGTTCTTGCGGTATTGGAGAGTCTGGAAAGAAGAGATTGCTTCTTGCGTGAAAACAGAGTGTGTTTAATGGATGAGAACTCTGGTCTGAATTTCCCTTCAGAAACACAGTTAAACGTCAGTATCTGTGTCTTCCTACAAGCAAGAGTTCATTTCTGTTAAACCCAGTGAATTTTGGGCTCAAATGGTTTTTTCTCAGTTCTAGAACCCAACGCGATTCTCACTATTAACTAAAGAGCGTTTATGTAAGAGGAGCTATGGTATGTATCAGTTTCAAAAGCAGAGTAACTACATATGGTCCGTATGAGTAGGAAGCACAGTTCTTTTTTTCAGGGCATGCACATGGTTCTTGCTGTATTGGAGACTCTGGAAAGAAGAGCTTGCTTCTTGCATTAAAACAGAGTGTGTTTAATGGATGATAACACTGGTCTGAATTTCCCCATAGGAACGGAGTTAAACAGCAGGATCTGTGTCTTCCTACAAGCAAGAGTTCATTTCTGGTAAACCAAGTGAATTTTGGGCTCAAATGATTTTACACAGTTCTAGAACCCAACACGATTCTCACTATTAACTATAGAGCATTTATGTAAGAGGAGCTGTGGTTTGTATAAGTTCCATAAGCAGAGTTGAACTACATGTGGTCCATATGAGTAGGAAACACAGTTCTTTTTTTCTGGGCATGCTTATGGTTCTTGCTGTATTGGAGAAGCTGGGAAGAAGAGGAATCTTCTTGCCTTAAAACAGAGTGATTTTCAGGGATGAGAACTCTGCTCTGAATTCCCTTCAGAAACAGAGTTAAACCACAAGATCTGTATCTTCCTACAAGCAAGAGTTTATTTCGGGTAAACCCAGTGAATTTTGGGCTCAAATGACTTTACACAGTTCACGAACCCAACGTGATTCTCATTATTAACTAAGGAGCATTTATGTAATAGGAGCTGTGGATTGAATCAGTTTCAAAAGCAGAGTTGAACTACATATGGTCCGAATGAGTAGGAAACACAGTTCTTCTTTTCAGGGCATGCACATTGTTCTTGCTGTATTGGAGACTCTGGAAAGAAGAGCTTGCTTCTTGCATTAAAGCAGAGTGTGTTCAATGGATGAAAACACTGGTCTGAATTGCCCTGCAGGAACGGAGTTACACAACAGGATCTGTGTCTTCCTACAAGCAGGAGTACATTTCTGGTAACCCAAGTGAATTTTGGGCTCAAAAGATTTTACACAGTTCACTAACCAAATGCGATTCTCACTATTAACTAAAGAGCATTTATGTAAGAGGAGCTGTGGATTGAATCAGTTTCAAAAGCAGAGTTGAACTACATATGGTCCGTATGAGTAGACAACACAGTTCTGTTTTTTCAGGACATGCACATGGTTCTTGCGGTATTGGAGAGTCTGGAAAGAAGAGCTTGCTTCTTGCGTGAAAACAGAGTGTGTTTAATGGATGAGAACAGTGGTCTGAATTTCCCTAAAGGAACGGAGTTAAACAACAGCATCTGTGCCTTCCTATGAGCAGGAGTTCATTTCTGGTAAACCAAGTGAATTATGGGCTCAAATGATTTTACACAGTTCATATACCCATCCCGATTCTCACTATTAATAAGGAGCATTTATGTAAGAGAAGCTGTGGTTTGTATCATTTTCATAAGCAGCTTTGAACTACATATGGTCCGTATGAGTAGGAAACACAGTTCTTTTTTCTGGGGATGCTCTTGGTTCTTGCTGTATTGGAGACGCTGGAAAGAATAGGAAGGTTATTGCCTTAAAACAGAGTGTTTTTAAGGGATGAGAACTCTAGTCTGAAATACCCTTCAGAAACAGAGATAAACCTCAGGATCTGTGTCTTCCTACAAGCAAGAGTTCATTTCTGGTAAACCCACTGAATTTTGGGCTCAAATGGTATTTTCTCAGTTCATGGACCCAAAGCGATTCTCACTATTAACTAAAGAGCATTTATGTAAGAGGAGCAGTGGTTTGTATCAGTTTCAAAAGCAGAGTTGAACTACATATGGTCCGTATGGGTAGGAAACACAGTTCTTTTTTTCTGGGCATGCACATGGTTGTTGCTGTATTGGAGACTCTGGAAAGAAGAGCTTGCTTCTTGCATTAAAACAGAGTGTGTTTAATGGATGATAACACTATAGGAACGGAGTTAAACAGCAGGATCTGTGTCTTCCTACAAGCAAGAGTTCATTTCTGGTAAACCAAGTGAATTTTGGGCTCAAATATTTTATACACTTAACGAACCCAACGCGATTCTCACTATTAAATAAAGAACATTTATATACGAAGAGCTGTGGTTTGTATCAGTTCCATAAGCAGAGTTGAACTACATATGGTCCATATGAGTAGGAAACACAGTACTTTTTTCAGGGCATGCACATGGTTCTTGCTGTATTTGAGACTGGGAAGAAGAGCTTGCTTCTTGCATTAAAACAGAGTGTGTTTAATGGATGAGAACACTGGTCTGAATTTCCCTATAGGAAGGGAGTTAAACAACAGCCTCTGTGTCTTCCTACAAGCAAGAGTTCATTTCTGGTAAACCCAGTGAATTTTGGGCTCAAATGATATTTCACAATTCACAAGCCCAACACGATTCTCACTATTTACTAAAGAGCATTTATGTAAGAGGAGCTGTGCTTTGTATCAGTTTCATAAATAGAGTTGATCTACATATGGCCCAGATGAGTAGGAAACACAGTTCTTTTTTTCTGGGCATGCTCATGGTTCTTGCTGTATTGGAGACGCTGGAAAGAAGAGGAAAGTTCTTGCCTTCAAACAGAGTGTTTTTCAGGGATGAGAAGTCTGCTCTGAATTTTCCTTCAGAAACAGAGATAAACCTCAGGATCTGTGTCTTCCTACAAGCAACAGTTCATTTCTGGTAAACACAGTGAATTTTGGGCTCAAATGATATTTTGCAGTTCTTGAACCCAACACGGTGCTCACTATTAAGTAAAGAGCATTTATGTAAGTGGAGCTGTGGTTTGTATCAGTTTCAAAAGCAGAGTTGAACTACATATGGTCCGTATGAGTAGGAAACACAGTTCTTTTTTTCAGGGCATGCACATGGTTCTTGCAGTATTGGCGACTCTGGAAAGAAGAGCTTGCCTCTTGCGTTTAAACAGAGTGTTTTTCAGGGATGAGAACACTGGTCTGAATTTCCCAACAGGAACGGAGTTAAAAAAAAAGGATCTGTGTCTTCCTACAAGCAAGAGTTAATTTCTGGTAAACCAAGTGAATTTTGGGCTCAAATGATTTTACACAGTTCACGAACCCAACGCGATTCTCACTATTAACTAAAGAGCATTTATGTAAGCGGAGCTGTGGTTTGTATCAGTTTCATAAGCA